>ML058335.1:0-1360523 GCA_003013855.2 Liriodendron chinense
AACCGGATGGGATGGTAAGAAAAGTAGGATCGAAAGCCTACCAACATCAGATATGGCGGTGCATTGCAAAGCACTGGAGGAAGTGAAAGCCAAGATGACTCCCAACGAACGTTCCAGTCACGAAGTTCAGCAAACATCCTGCGATACAAGGGCTCGCTCATCCTAGCCGTATGCGGAAGGAACTCGATGATATAACGCATAATGTCAGAGCTAGGGATGCCAGGAAGAGGTACAGGAACGGTCAGAGAAAGACGCTCCCATAGCCATACCTGGTCACAGAAAGTAAAAGAAGTTCAGCTAGAGCAAAATAATTCCTAGCAAAGCAAGAAGAAAAAAAAAGGTGCAGAAAAGATACCTGAAGGAAAGCACAACAGCCGCGAAGGACACGAGTGCGGCCTAGGCACAGTCGGTCAGCCCATCAAATAGCTCGGCCAAGATGAGAGAAATGATCCCCTGCCGACGGACAGCTCGGCTCATCACCTCAAAAAGCAAAGGAGTCTGGGACCTGCGCCATCCCGAGAACAGCACCTCAGCAATCAAGCAAAACATCAGTGCGTTCCGAGCAAAGGTGGAACCGGCCGTACCCTGAGGAACCGAAAAAAGATCATACAGCAAGTCCAAAGAGAACACTACATACAGCATCCTGGCCACTAGCTGCAGGTCGAACAAGATAAGGGATCCCAACCAGTTCTGCGGTGTAGCAGTCTTCGGCGATGTCTTCGGCGAAAAGTACTGAGTATAATCCAAGGGTAAGCCTGTCAAGCGTGCAAGCTCCTCCAAAGAAGGCCCCATCTCCATATCATTGAACGCAAACAAGTTCAACGAAGGGACCCAGTCAATCAAGGCAGCTCCGAGCATCCTCCAGTCAATGTCAACTCTAGCCATATGAATCAGACTGCCAAAGCCATAAGACTCCAAATCTCGAATCTCATAAGCTGACAAGCTATCAAGCCAAGCAAGCAGTCGTGGCGAGCAAGAAACGAGGAAGCAGCTGACAAGTCCTCACGGTATCCCCTCCAGCACAAAAGGCCCAGAAATCGAGGACAACTCATCGAGGATCGGAAGGTCAACAGGTGAAGGAGAAGGAAAGCTGGAACCTCTGCCGACTCGACAACCCCTGATCGACCCTCAGTGGCGGCTATGTCTGATATAGTCGCATCGCCATCTGAACTGTCATAATCTCAGCTGCATGAGAAGGACTCGCCCGCCTCATGAACAGAATGCGCAAAGGGCCAATGACCAAAGGAAGGACAATGCTCCCAACCAAAAGGACTATCAGTGAAGATCACACCGCACATCGTGGCACTCCTGACTAATCTGACCGTCAAAGAAAACATCTGAACCATCCAAGGGGTCCCGGCAACCCGATCAAAGAATCAACGGTCAGATCTGGACCTGCGCCCCCTCCAACAGAAAAATCATGAATCCAGTCATCCTGACCAATCAAAGGGATCATCGAGGCATCTACACCGTCCATCATCAAGGGACATCATCAATGATCACATCAAGTCCACCCAAACAAGTGTGCGCACATCTCGGCCCTCATCCAGAGCATCCAAACCGTCAAAGGTACCATCTGAGCCATCCATACCATCCAGACATGAGATCAGCCCATCTATGTCCCTCATAGTCCCATCATCACCGTCCATCACATCATCCATGGGACCCACTGACTTCTCCCACAATGGCCCACAAGCCATCATCAATGGCTGCCCAAGAAAGGGTCAACAAAGAACAAGACAAAAAGAGAAGGAAAGAAGGGACAAAATGTAGATTCATGGCTGGAATCGAAGGATCCACGTGCAGAGGGATAGGGGACAAGAGAAAGGAAGGACAGCAGGGAATGTCCGAGCATGAACCAGCCCAGGCCGCTCAAGAGACGAGCTCTGGGCGGCCTGCCCTGGGCCGCCCGTACGGACGCGGTTCCCCTCTCTCCGCGGGATTGGCTCCAGGCTTTTGGTAGGTGAGGCTGACAGTCCACGTCAGCAGATGGCGCTCCGTGGGCCGCCCAAGGCTCCGGTCCACTCCAGATTTCTACTGAAGATGATCAAGATCATACAAAGGTGCCCCACTGGTCCAATCATGAAGCAATGTGGCCGGAATATGGCTGATCAAGCCAAAGAAGGGGGAAAGTGATCAAGTGGGGGCCACAAGCAATCCAAACCATTCAAAGACTAGATCATCATGATCTAAACCATTGAAGAACCTACATGAGCCGTGAAACAACAAGATCAAAGGTTAATCATCACAAGAAGGGTCAGAATCCAAGATCTAGTCATCAAGGTGGGCCCACAAAGCCAATCAAGCGATCAGAGACGTTTCAAAGCCATCATCCACACCATGAGAAGCATTCCTAACCTCACAAATCATCAAAAGAAGTGCCCCAAAGTAAAGCTAAGGTCTCAAGTGGGCCCACAGGGCCAAATCCATCAATCTGAACCATTCAAGGGCCAAATCATCAAGATCCAAACCATTGGAAAGCTTACACAAGTCATGGAGCAGCAAGATCAAAGGTTCGATCATCAAAAGAAGGGCCAAAATCCAAGATCTAAACATCAAGTGGGCCCACAAGGCCTAATCAAGCAATCTGAACCATTCAAGTCATCGCCCATGCAACTAAGCAGTCTCAAATCATGAAGGAATGAGTCAAGAGTCAAAGCATCCAGACATCACCAAGGAATTTGGAGAAGAATCAAAGCCTGTATATTCATCCAAAAGGGCTTGATACAAAAGTGGACAAAAATAAAAGTACAAGCCATAAAAAGCAGAGCCAGCTACAAGTCACCAACATAATCATCATCGCCCCTCTCGCGTCTCGCTCCCGACGATAAAGATCCATCAAAGGAGCAGTCACTGAACCTCCAGCATACCTGCGACGGCCACCTGGAACATAAAGCGAAGGAAGCAAAGGCCCCTGGCCGAATAGCAGATACCACTCGTCATAATCACGATCCGGGATCGTGAAACGGAAGCCAGGCTGGCCCACCAGAGCCTCAACTCTTTCATCAGCTGGCATCCGAGCAGCTGGAGGAGGTGCAGAACAGGGGACCCCGAGCTACCCCAGTGACTTGCCGAAGCAATCTCTCTCCCCAAGTACCATTGGAAGGACTCAGCGTCAGAAAGCATAATACGGAGACATGAAGCATCGTATGCCTCCACGCGCTGGGGTGTGTAGTAGAGAGGGAAACTGGCGTACGGCATCCAGGCAAACTGTAGCATAAGAGGTTACCACGATCAGTTGCAAGTACAGTACAAGGACAAAGACAAGCAAGATACTTACGTCCTCAACGGTCAGCCGTCTATATCAGCACGCCAATTGTCCCCGGGAACTCGGGAGTTCGCTGACGATTCTGCTGATGCCAGTACATGTGGCGATACTGAGCGGGTTCAATGTCATCTCGCATCCTCGGCGCAAGATGCGGAAAATGGTCATAAAAGCAAGTCTGGATGAAAGTACATTTAATGATCAGAGAGAGAAAGGAGGCAAACGGCTCCAAAGAGGATGAAAGAAGAGGTACCTCAACAACAGGCCAGAAGCCTGTGAAGGACCGGCTATGCCGACAGGTCTTGTCCAGACCTTGAAAGAGACGGGTCAGGATGGCCCCATTCCAATTATAGGGGTGATGAAGATCCTCGACTAAACGAAGAAATTTAGGATCAACTCTCTCATTCGCATGGCAAAAAAGAAAGGATCCAAAAGCATAGGTGATCATGGCCCGCGCCTTGTGGAGGGCCTCTCGCTCGGTGGTAGGGACGACGGAAGCAAAATTGTTGTAAACCATCGCATCTTCACTTGTTGGCCTTGGAATTCACCCTCAGGAGGGACGTCACCGACAAGCCGCAGCCAATCAGTGGAAGAGAGGGGAGCTAAAGAGCTAACTTGAGGGACAATTGCCCCATGAAACGGGAAACCTATCTGCATGTAAATGTCCAAGGGGTTATCCCCCATTCTCCACAAGGGAGTTGAAAGGGTGTGGGTCTCATCCCGCCACCTCTCACAAAGGGCCGCAAGCATCATACGGTTGGCGTCGTTATTATGGAAGCGTAGGGTGAGGAGGCCAGCAAAAGGAGTACCATCTAGTACTCGCTCAAGCAAGGGCTGTGGCTCTTTCATCCAATTGTCCCAGCGATCCCTGGTACCTCGACCCTTGATAGCAGGAAGAGGTGATGCTCCATAGCTAGGGAACACATGTGGTCCCCTCGGCGGAAAATGAAAGCAGGATCATCCTCGTCAACCACTTGGTGGCCCCTGGTACCATCCGCCATGGAATCCTACAAGCTTGGCAAGGTAAGTCCCTATCCTCTACCCATTAAAATCCAAATTCTCATCCAAGAAACCCATGGGATTGGACTCACATTCAAATGCAAAATCTAAAGTCCAACTCCATGTGTCACTTAGGATATGTGTTGGACCCATTGGAAAAAGTAAGGCCTGCCTTAAAGAAGGTGGCATGGCATGCCTCAGGTAAGAAAAGTCCATCATCCAAGGACACATTTTGGACAACAAATGCACTCAAGTGCCATGAAATCAACTAAGGATGAGAGTCCTACTGCACATGAGAAGTTCCTCTTCAAAGTCCACATGTGACCAAGGATTGACTCACTTTTACGCCAAGGTCATGATTTTCACTTAGGATGTCTCCATCTTTTTACACATATGCATGGACAAGTGGGGAATAGAAAGGAAACGGGTCCCCAAGAGCAACCCAAATGCCTCATCTCAATGGATTGAAGAGAGCACATAGCCCACTTGAAGAACATGAGGACCCATTCATGGGTTAACCATGGGCAACCTTATGTGCCTCATCTTGATGAAAATTTTAACCATGAGAATACAACACGGAGGTCTACCCACAAACATATGAATCAAAGAAGCTAAGGGTAGAAAGTTGATGCACATAGCCCACATGAAGAATCAAGGTTGAAAATGCCCATGAAAAGGCAAGTTTGGGCAACTTATGTGCACCAACTTTTTCACCAAAAGGGAGACCATTTGAGCACAAAAGAGCATGGCTTGAGGAGTCACCCAACCATCATGAAAATGGATAAGAATGGTACACATAGCCCACTTGAATATCAAAATCCAAAATGTCCCAAGGCATGGGACAAAAATGGGCAACCTATGGGTATCATTCTTTCCCACAAATGGAAAGAAAAACCACTCATACTTGAGAATGATAATGGATGACCCACCAAGTCCCCAAAGAAAAGATCAAGGACCCATGGTTGTATGGATAGCTCACTTGAGAATCATCCATTTGAGATTGATAACATCTAAGGGAAACTCTTGAGAACCACAATCCTACCACAAAGGAAGCCATTTGAACTTAGTGAGATTGTGGGAACAACTCACTCATGGGATTTGTAGATGGTCAAGTAACTCAAGTCCTCCATCCATCAAGAGAGAAAGCATGAAAAGAAAAAAGCCTACATGAACAAAGTGTAGTGTGGCACACATGGTCCAAAGAAGTGCCCAAGTTTCAATGAAGGCCCAAAAGCCCGTCCACATGAAAAACTCCAAGGAGCCCACCACACTTTGTGCAAAGATGTACATCATAATCAAAGAAATAGTGGAAGACTTGGGCTACTTGTCCATATAAGCCCACCTAGGAAAACTAGCCCACTTGAGATCCAAAACGAAGAATGGGCTAGCCACCTTGATCCATACACATGTAAAGAAAGATGGGGTCACCCAAAATGAGCCCATGAGCCCAAAACTTGAGATGGGCCCTACCATGCCCATGGGCCCAAACCTTGAAAAAGATAGAAAAGAAAGTAAGCTCCAAAGGAAAAATGACAAAGGCAAGAAAGCATGAGGGAGCCCAAAATGAAGCATTGGGCCCATCAAATACACCAAGGGCCATGACTTCACTTTGAGCCCATTTGATACACATGAAAAGAGGCCCAACTCCCATGAAAAAGATAGAATATTTTGCCATGCACACTTGATGACATGGCAAAATTACTCCTTACATGCACATGGAGGGAGTGTGAAAAAGAAAAAAAAATGAGGAAGTGGAGAGCTTGCAATGTCCTTCTCCATGCACCACCTTTGAAAGACTTTGAGATCTAAGAAAAGATCAAGAATGCTTGGGCCCACCTTCACACCCCTTTGAATAGCTACATGGAAAAGAAAAAGGATCATGAGAAGAGACAATGAAGATGGAAAAGGACAAGAAAGAGAAAGGAAGTGGTCATACCTTTACCACTCACCAAAGAAGGACCACCTTGCTGTCCCAAGATTTCTCTAAGGCCCACCACTTGAAAAGAGCAAAGGATCACCAAAGAAGAGAGAGGAAACTTAAAGAAAGAAAGAGTATGAGAGAGAGAAGAGAGAGATTGCACGTTTGAGGGGGGGAGGGTGCCCCATGTTATATAGAAAAGGGGAAGGCACCCTTTTACCCAGCCCCCTGAAGAGACCAGGAGGCAGAGACCGGGCGGGCGGCCCATGGGAGGCCGTCCTAGCCTCCACCTACTTGAAACGACCTCCCTCTCCCTCTCCTTGGGAAGAACTCCTCCTTGGGAAGGGTGGTTGCAAGTGAATCTTGTACCTCCATGTAAGATTGAAGTGATGGAAGAGAATGGTGAGAAAAAAGAGAAAATCTCACCAAAATCTCATCTCATGAGAAATGGGTGAGAAATTGGGTGGATGATGTGGAAAAGTTCCATGGAATTTCCAAGAAAAAGAAAGAAAAATTTGACTTGGTCAAACAATGATCTCAACCATCCAAAGGCATGACCAGATGATCCAAACCATTCCAAGAAGAATCCCAAGAATCTCCGCTTGTACAGTTTTTGGTCCGAAGACCTTAAACTACGTCGGGATCAAGATCCCGAGGGATTTTCAATAAAACCGGCATCAGTCTTCTTCAAGATCTGGTGGCTCCGGACATTTTCAGAAAAACCAAAAAAAAAAATATATATATACATCACTTGTACAGTTTTTGGTCCGAAGACCTTAAACTACGTCGGGACCAAGATCCCGAGGGATTTTCAATAAAAACCGGCATCAGTCTTCTTCAAGATCTGGTGGCTCCGGACATTTTCAGAAAACCAAAAAAAAAATATATACATCACTTGTACAGTTTTTGGTCCGAAGACCTTAAACTACGTCGGGATCAAGATCCCGAGGGATTTTCAATAAAACCGGCATCAGTCTTCTTCAAGATCTGGTGGCTCCGGACATTTTCAGAAAAACCAAAAAAAAAAAAATATATACATCACTTGTACAGTTTTTAGTCCGAAGACCTGAAACTACGTCGGGATCAAGATCCCGAGGGATTTTCAATAAAAACCGGCATCAGTCTTCTTCAAGATCTGGTGGCTCCGGACATTTTCAGAAAAATCAAAAAAATATATACATCACTTGTACAGTTTTTGGTCCGAAGACCTTAAACTACGTCGGGATCAACATCCCGAGAGATTTTCAATAAAAGCCGGCGTCGGTCTTGTTTGCTCAAGATCAATGACTCCGGACATTTTCAAAAATCATAAAAATATATTACCAGCCCCGCTTTTAAAGTTTTGGTCCGAAGACCTTAAACTACGTCGGGATCGACATCCCGAGAGATTTTCAATAAAAACCGGCATCAAGTCTGGATTGTCCATCCGCTGACACCGGACATTTTTCGAAAAAAAAAACATGTTTGCCCCTCTTTTGTACAGTTTCATGGTCCGAAGACCTTAAACTACACTGGGATTAATTTCTCGGGGGACCTTTCTCGCTTTCAACTAAAAACCGGCATCGGCCTCAACCGTTGGGATCATGGTTCGATAACCCGGATCATCTCAAAAATACCAAAAATATTTTAAAGCTTTCCATAAAAACCAGTGTCAATCTCGATTACTCGAGTTGAAGTCTGGAACTTTTTCAAAACAAAAAATATATATACAATATAAAACAAAAAAAAGTTTTCATCACCAGTTTTGATCCATCAATTTATCCCCAGTGGTCCGAAGACCTAAAACTACACTGGGATTAACTTCTCGGGGGCTTTCTTTCCTAACCTGTCCCAGACACGGCTGACACTTGATCGTACGGGTGTCTGGAATCTTTTAAACAGGTAAAGGCTGAGGCGGGCAGAACTCCGCAATCCTGTTCGTGTTGAACGCACCGTGATAGACAACCTTGAGTTGGAAATCACTGTTGAAGCTGACGGATGTTCCCTATTCCTAGAACTCATGAAGGGGATTAAGGCTGTTGGGAGGTGAAGCTCACCCTCACGGAATTGTGAGCAACGTAAGACCCCAAACTGGATTGACTAAGGGAAATGTGAGGATGTGGCTCATCTTGTGGCCGAAGGAGTCCGTCGGACGATACGTGGTCTATGTGCATTGCACATGAGGAACAGGCAACTTTGTGGGTGTGTTGACTGAAAACCCTCAAAATCCCCTCATCCAAAGATGTAAAACTACGGCACTTAGCTGTGTGAGACTCGTCTTGCTCGCTGACGTAAAATGGATCGGGTGCCTTACCAGCAGTAGAAGCTGGAAGTGGATGGAAATTCCACATCTTTTCCCTGCATTTCAAAAAATCACAAAGTATAAAAAACATTGCAAAATCACCTCTTCAAAAATCACAAAAAATATTTCCATCGCTTTCAAATCAAATATCTGCAAAAATCACAAAAATACTTCTCTTGCTTTCATCAAAAATATTTCGAAAAATCACAAAAATATTTCCTACGTTTTCAATAACCAATCTCTATCCTGATCGCTCAGGTAAAGATTCGGACCACATATTTACAAAAAAAATCACAAAAATTAGCATCCCCAGCACTACAATTCAGGAGTCTTGAACTCCGCTCACTTCACAGTATGGGATGACGGATCCAATCGCCCGCAAATTGGAATCTTGACCAAAACGGGCAACCAAACACCATCTCAATCACATGTATGCCCAGAAGAACATCTTGAAGTCGAATGATATCCTCGTGCATTCTCATTAGCAAAGAAACAACATCTTGGGACGATGGACCTGATCGACCACGGGTCGAGATCTTGACCAACCCGCTGTCCAAACCTCCGTATCAAAAAGAAAAATCCCCAAGGGAGTACAACCCTGTAAGCAATAAGCTCAAAATTCTCTGCATCTCCAGCAAAAGCAAAATCATCAAACTGAAAGAGAATGAGCCAAAGCCATGCATTCATCATGCATCTCCATGCATCAGCATCCATCGCATCAATCATCATGTTTACCTGCTTTCAAAATAAAAGTCGGTTAGCTAAAGACCCCACAGGCATCCCTAGTGGAGGCACATGCGAACCAGACTTTCATTTCAAAAAGACAAAAAAATATTTCTATTTGCAAATAAAAAACCCCACGAAGTATCACTCCCCAGAGTGGGTATCTTTTCAAAAATCCAAAAAAATACTTTCTCAGTAGAGCGTTCTGCCTCCAACACACCAGGAGATCCTCCATATCTCTGGGTAGGAGCCAACGCAAAAATCAAATAAGATCCAATGTCTCGCGGTTTCCCCGGAGATCATCGGATCCAATGCACTCAAAGTACGATCGAACTGAACTCCAGTGTCAGTGCAGTCGTACCACATGCCAAGATACAAAAGATGAAAGCCAAAAAGCTCGGTCACAGAAACCATTTGAACAGGTGGAAACGATGAATTGTAACCCAAGTATCAAAATCAGCGGATTGGGTGGAAAGAGTTCACCCGCACATACCTAGGCGTGGACGCCTGAAGTACCTTGACTGAGTCCAAGTCGGCGTAGTAGAATCCCGTAAGACTATCGGACGCAGGGCGTCTAACCACTTTGACAGTCAAGCGAAACAAGTACTCCTGGAGTGATCTGGGAAAACATCAAACATCACACAATCAGTCTCAGGGTCAGCATCCTCGTAAGACTAACGGACGCAGAGGCTCTGCTGTACCTTTCCGGTGTTAGTACCGATCAGGAATGGAAGGGTTGCGATTGGGTACCCAGGTTGCAGCAAACTGCAGGGACAATCGCAACGTTTTCTCCAAACTCTCGCGGTATGTGCGAGTTATCAATTTCCAGACAATCAACTGACCCAGATACAAAGGACAACAAAGATTCCAGACCACAATCAAGGAAAGAATGAATTGCAAACCAAGCATCAAAACCAGCAGATCGGGTGGAAAAGTTCACCCGCACATACCTAGGCGTGGATGCCTGAAGTACCTTGACTGAGTCCAAGTCGGCGTAGTAGAATCCCGTAAGACTATCGGACGCAGGGCGTCTAACCACTTTGACAGTCAAGCGAAACAAGTACTCCTGGAGTGATCTGGGAAAACATCAAACATACAATCAATCACAGGGTCAGTAACCTCGTAAGACTGTCGACGCAGAGGCTCTGCTGTACCTTTCCGATGTTAGTACCGGTCGGGAATGGAAGGGTTGCGATTGGGTACCCAGGTTGCAGCAAACTGCAGGGACAATCGCAACGTTTTCTCCAAACTCTCGCGGTATGTGCGAGTGAGCGATCTCCAAACGATCAACTGGCACAGATGCAAAGGCAAGCAATGATTTCAGACCATGATCTATGAATGACCGGGTCAGAAGTGGGGTGTCCACTCGCTTTGGCATTCGGTTGCACGCAACCTCTGCCAAAGAGGGGCATCTGTAGACACCCCACCTTCGGCTACACTGTTGGTAGAGATAGCTGGTTGAACGGAGGACCATACCCCCAAGTCCCAAGTCCAAACTCAGCCAAACTCACCCTTGTAAGCCCCATTCCATAGCCCAGTTCAAGCCTGAACCCAGTCAACCCAGTCCTAAAAACCACCCTGAAAAACCCCCCATAATAAAGGCCAGTCAAAAAATCCCAAAAAAGTCAAACTCACTGAGTCAACTCGCTGAGTTAACCCGCTGAGTCAACCCGTCGAGTCAACCCGTCGAGTCAAAACACCAAGTCAACCCGTCGAGTCAACCCGTCGAGTCAAATCACCGAGTCGACCCGCTAAGTCGACTCACTGAGTCGACCAGCGAGTCCAACAGCAGCCCCGAGGGAACGGCCGTACTCGCTGGAAACCGAGGAGCGGCCGTACGGGCGGCCCATGGCAGGCCGCCCGGACAAAATTACGGGTTCTGCCACTCCTCGCTGCTATAAATACCCCCCTCCCCTTCCTATTTCGACAGACAATCCATTCCAATCCAGCCCGAGTCCGTTCCAAGCCCTTCTCCGCCCCTTTAGCCCATCTTTCCACCAAGGAGAGCCCGAGTGAGGAGAGTCCAACCCTGGTCCAGCCCAGCCTGACCACTGGTCCAAGCCTCTCAAGCCATCTAAGTCCTAATCCAGCCACTCGAAGCCAATCCTTGCGACACCTCCGTCCATCCAGCTACTCATTTTCCAGCATCACCTCATTTGCATCTAGCATAAGTGCAACATTTACTTTTCTTCCAACCCCCCTGCTTCACTACTAGCACCTTGATCCGTCAAGAACACATGCATATGTCTTTATATTAAGCACCTGTCAGTTCGAGCGTATGCTCTGGGCTTGCCCGTTGTTGGAACCTGCCCATCAGAAACTCTTACTGTTCAGACCTGCATTCATGCTTCACCATAAAACACCTTGATCATTCAAGCACACTGCATACGTCTTATATTAAGCACCTGTCAGTTCGAGCGTACGCTCTGGGCTTGCCCGTTGTTGGAACCTGCCCGTCAGAAACTCTTACTGTTCAGACCCGCATTCATGCATCATGTCATCCATGAGAATATACGAGGATTAAATTAGACTTTCAAGTATTCGATCGATTCTGTGAAGTAGAGACCGTACTTCGGTACGGGCAGTGTGTGGGGTGCTTAACCTCTTCCCACCCTGTAACTGTGATCCCTTACCTTGAATCTCTGACCGCAGATCAACAGGAGTCAATTTAGAGGAAGGAATCTTCGGATTCCCTTCTCTAACGTTTCTACGGGGTCTAGCCGACTGTAGATTCGAAGTAATTGGCTAGTGGCGACTCTGGTCTTATATAAACTCATTTAAACATATCCAGCTCAATACGACAACCAAACGAAGCCCTCGAGAACGAGGCAAGCCAGTGGCACAAACGGCGATTTTGCACTCACGCACCTCTTCTTCTTCTTCTTCTTCCGAAGGGAAAGGGAGAACGACGTCGTGTGGGAGCGCGGGAAAATCGGCGAGGGTCCACAAGCATGTTGCCAAATCAATTAAGTTTAGGTAATGACCACACACAAATCATAGATCATCCTAGGTTAGTTTATTTAATGAATGGATGTCATGATTCTGCACACAATGCATGTCCCGGGCAAGCCCTGGCTTGACGAACTATGTATCAAGAGTCCACCTGTCAAAGCAGGTCGTAACCGAGTACACCAGTCCAGATGATACAGATAAATGACATGAAGTGCTCAAGGTAACGTTGGCGCCACATCAAGTAACCAAGCCACACGAGTTTCCTTCAAATGTAATGTCATGTATGCATGATTTATTAAAGTATTTATTAGTCCAATTCCTTCAGCAAATCTGTGAAGCCAAAATATCAACATCGTATCGTAAAGTCTAATTAGGACTATCTGGCTTCCTGCGATGCATCGCCAATTATCGCTGGTAACCCCTCGATCCAAGGTTTGGGTTATACATCCATGAAAGTATAGTCTGGCCGTAACTCGTCAGCCACGCCCAAACCAAGTAACATAGCTCATCACCCCAGTATCAAATACGATTAATTTATTCAGAGATGTGAGCGTTTCACTCGGAATTAACCCAATGCACGCCCGGGTCATTTGAGTGGCGCACAGGCACCAGACATCGGCCAGGGTCACGTTTGTCACAAGGGTCATTCGAAGAATAATCGATCACCCCTGTCAATGCTCACTGGTCGAACAGGTGTTTCCAACAAGTGTGGCCTCCAAGAAGTTTTCAACGGTGAGAATTCAATTCCCACTGTTTCCTGTGGTGTGGTCTACCTGAGATTTGGATCTGCCTCATTTGTGGGCCCATGCCCTAAAATGAGGTGGAAAAATGGATGGACAGCATGGATAAAACACATACATCATGGTGGGGCCCACACAGCTTTGACACCAGCCCCGAGGCTCGTGTTGGGGTCACTAGCCAATCCGCGTCCACCATCCATTGCCACCCTTACTCATGGTAATGCCAGAAGCCAATCAATTTCTCAGTGAGGAATTACACCATACTCTGGCAGAATATGGCACATCGTATGCATGCACACATGGCAATGTAGAACACTACATGCATTTACGTCAATCCATACCATCCAAACCATGGGACCATTTGGATTTACGTTCACTCTAATTTTGGATTGGGCCCCACACAAAACCCGGCCCAAAATTTTGATGGTTTAAATTGAATTACCTGAATGCCACGTGTATACAAGGGTCTTCGTATCTATCATGTCCCACGCTCTTGCCGCGTTCGTTATAATCCTTCATTCATTATAACTTACGCCGCTTATCTACCCTATTAATCCGAATTCCTTGCATTTTTTCTAGCTTTCAATCTCTCCATCCCACCATCCAAATAATGCATTTTTTTTATACTGGTGGGCCACGATCAGACTGAGTGAAGATAGCCTCGTTTCAACACTGACGTCATGGTATGGATTCCCATGGTGGGGGTGGCTAACATTGTGATGTGACTAATAGGGGTGGGTGGGTGTACTAACAATGGGGTGTGTGAACTAAACACCCCCCCCCCCCCCCCCCCCCGAAGAAAAAAAAAAAAAAGCTGAAAAATGCTGATAAAAAAATTATTTTGTAAACAGAACTTTTGAGATAAAAAAAAAAACAGGTCCATGATCATCAGATCATTAATTTAATATAAAGATGAATGTTCGGCATTTTGTGTTAACTTAACATACACATTCCTTATTTTTCTGCTGACGTGTAGCTTTTTTATAACATCTGAGCCGTGAAAAAGGTGGACCTCATTGATAAATAACACCTGGGGAAAAAACCAGGATGACCCACTTGTCGGGCGGGCTGCAAATATCTCAAAGTATAGTTTGTGGCCCACCTGATGAGTGTATTGCTTCAATTTTCACTCCATGTAATCTTCACAATATGTTCGACCATTTTAACGGCTCTGATGTTCTACTCAAGTGACACATCAGAAGAAAATGAAAACGTTGTATGCTAATGTTAACATACAAAATTGTTTATGTACCTTGTCGTTTATTAATAGAGAGGGCCAAAGGATATCAGGTCAGTCAAACATAAGCCAAGAAAGGAGTCATTATATGAGGGGAGATGATACTGCAGGGCAGTACTCTTGGCAGATTGACTACGATCAGGACCGTCCGTCTTGTGGTCTCTGTCATAGATGGCTTTATGTTTTAATTTTCACACATATTACAAGATCTTATCCGTCAGTTTTCTTTATTCTCCTCGCTGAATATCTGACCGTGGACTACTTTTATTTTGTACAATGGCATTTCTGGCCACCAACTGGATGGCTAGGATAACTCAATCAATGCTATCGAGAAAAGATGGACGGTATCGGATGATAAATGCTCTGCCACGTGTACTTTGTCAAGATGGCTCTACCAGACGACTACAATATTCCCGCTCCGCCGTACCGTCTCCTCTGAGAGAATTAGAAAATACAAATTCAGCACGCGCGTGGGACGTGCCCATCCTCACGCAGTCATTCAGCATAATATGGGAGACTTATGATTCATCCTATTTTTCCATCAGGTGTGATAATCTTTTTAAATATAAATACCTAAAAATTAGGATAATCTACAGCTTAGATAGGTCACAAAATATTAAATAAATGGACGGTTAGAAATTTTTCTTAACCTTCAGTTTAATTTATACATTTCAGCTGATTGAACTTGAGCACAGCAGATTCATGCGTTATTTACAACCAGATTGAAAGATCAGATCTCGTACAAGTGTCCCATATTGGCACGTGTAACTGCGTGTAGACGTGCAGAAGTTCACACTCGCGTTGAAGAGCAAACTTCCAAAATCTGGGGGCAAGGATTGTGGGATTTTTATAGGCCCTGGGGGTGTGGCTATTTTCACTGAAAGTCCAATTCCTCGTCTGGTTCATCTTTTTTTACTAGAAATTGAAAATCTATGATAAAAAATTCCCCTCCGACCGATTCTCCCTGGGCATGCCCCTTAGGCACAGTGGATTTCCCCTAAGCACATGGTGGTAAGAGGGGCATTTTGGATGGTAAAATTTTCAATTTCTCATCAAAAGGCCAAAAAAATAAGCCGGACGAGAAATTGGACTTTTAGTAAACATAGCCACACCTCAGGGCTATTTCAGTAACAATCCTAAGGATTGTTGAATGAGAGCGGATTCGGTGCAGCCCCGGCACCACCCACCACAGTGCGGCCCTGACTGTTGGGCCCACATTGATGTATTTATTGTATATCCACGCCGTCCATCTGTTTTTTCAGATTATTTTAGGATATATCCAAAAACAGAAGCAGATCCAAATCTCAGGTGGACCATACTATAGTTTTGGATCAATCTGATACTTTTTTACTTTCATTTGGGTCTTTTTTGCCTTATCAATAGGTTGGATGGCAAATAAAAATTACCGAAACATTCCGGTGGACCATGGGAAGTTTTTAATGGTGAGTGTTCAATAACCACTGGTACCATATTAAGGTCTACCCGAGATTCCACTCAATAAAATGATCTGAAAAACGAATGGACGGAGTGGATATACAATAGATACATCAAGGTGGACCCCATACTCTACACTCTCGTCAAGTTCGTATCTGTGGCCGTAAATAAATGTGCGGCTGAGATTACTGAAGATTTCAGTGTTTTACAGTACGAATATCCAGACTACGTACTCGCACACCATTGTGCGATCCATTGTTGATCAGTTATAACCCAATCCAAACCATCAATTTAGTGGGGCCCATTGTTGATTAGTTATAACCCATTGATTACACTGAAAAGGATAATCAAACTGTGTAATTTGTTCATCATCAAATGGACGGTTAAAATGGAGAGTTCAGTGATCTACGGAGCTTGAGGTTTTATTTTTATTTTTATTTTTTAGAGAGATTTTTCCTATAATGTAGAAAAACCTCAACATTTGGACCCACATGCTAACACGATCTAGCACAAACGATTAATGGAGTGGATGACATGTCACCCACACATCAAGGTGGGCCCCACAGAGCTTTTCCTTGCGGGGGTTCGCTGCAGTTGGTGTAGGAAATACCTAAAATTAGACACTGACAGTCTGACATAGCTCTACGATAAGTAATAGATTTCTTCAGGTGGGCCCCACATTTTTATATTCGGAGCATTCAACGATGGCCTTATGATCAGTGCATGCATGCATGCTTGATACTGCGTTGTACTTATTCGTTGGGCACTCCTTTTCATTCGATTGTTGACCTGCAAATGGATGGCTAAAATAAAATATAGCCAACGGTGCAGATCCAACAGGAGAGACTTTATTGTTCTTTTAACGGTGGAGATTGTTAGACTCTTTCTAGTGCTGAGAGTTTTAATATCCTAGTTTTAGAAAAGAGTCTTACGCGTGCAATTAGTATATGAAATCAAAAGCTCATGTGAAGCAGTTTCATCTACGTTTGTAGAATAAGCCCAAAAATCAGGCCGATTTGAAAAAAACTGTGGACCAGTACACCTAAAAAATCAAAAGATCAGGCCGTCCAATCAACACCGTACATGATTTTCTCGATTTTTCTCTTATTTTTTATTTTTGTAAATGAGATTTCCAATCCTCTTTGCAGGCATTCAGTCCACTATCGCAAGCCTCTAATTCTCAAGTCTCCCTAGGTGAAATGACCCTATCAATGGGCCGAGCCACGTAGGGGCGAGAGGGGGCAAATGCCCCAATGCTCCCCCCCCCCCCCCCCCCCCCCAAACTGAGTTTTCATTAGAGAATTTATTGTTGACTGATTCGTGTTGTGTGGTTTAATTGAGCCTTTGATTTGCTTCATTTCTAGTCTCCTACCCTAAAATAAGTAGGAAAAACCGATGGACAGTGTGGATTGATAAAAAAAAATTAAAGTGGGCCCCACATAACTTCCCAGCACAAATTCTGTATGCTAATGGCTTTGGCAAGAAATCGGCATCCGGACACGGATCAACTACCAACGAGTCAAGTTACGTCACTAAGTTATATTGGCCCACCATGATGTATGTGTTGTATCCACACCATTCAACCTTTTAGAGAGATCATTTTATGGGTTGAAACAAAGAACGACACATATTAAAAACACAGATAGACCCCATCACAGAAACAGTGGGGAGAGTGGAACCCACCATTGAAACCTTCATAGGGCCCATCATGATGTTTATTTGAGATCCAACCTGTTTATAAGTTCAAAAAGACATGGACGAAGGGGGAAAAAAATGTCAGTTTGATCAAAAAGTTCTGTGCCCCAAAAGTTTTTAATGTTAGGCATTAAATCCCCACTGTTTTATGTGTTGGGGTCCACTTGAGCTTTGGATCTGGCTCATTCTTTGGATCATGCCCTAAAATGATCTCTACAAATGGATAGACGGTGTGGATACAACACATAAATCATGGTGGGCCCCAAAAAACTTTGTAAGGTCACTTCGGTAGCTAATCTAGCTATTCACTATGGATTTGCTGCCAAAGCTTTTCACAACAGGTTCCATTGAGAACCTAAGTCGGCCACCATGATCTTTGTGAGAAATCCATCCCATTCATCCGTTCTATGAAATCATTCTAGTATTTGCAACAAAATATGAGTTGGATTCAAGACTCAAGTGGGCCAAACGTTGAGGATTTAACGTGTAGTTGAAATATTCGTGGGGCCAGAAGTTCTGAATCAGGTTAATATTTTGCCCCTCCTGAAAGAAAATCCTGGCTCCGCCCTCTATCATTTGAGGAACGTTAATCCCCTTCGTAATATCTATTTTTAATGGTTAAAAATGACTTTGAGAATAATAATATTAAAATATATAATAATAATTATTATAAGCTTAACAAGTTGATGTGGGGATTACCAGAGATCTCACCATGAACGGCTATGATTAAGTGGGCCTAAAGGCTATTGATACAACAATACCATGTTAAATCATGCCTAAAACTTCTAACATCACATCAAGGGGCTTGGCATAGCCAAATTTGGGATTTCTATTAATCTTGGATGGACTTATCTTCTACAATATCTATTAACCTTTAGAAACCTTTAGAGTACGAAGGCCCCCCCCCCCCCCCCCCCCCCCCCCCGTTTGCATAAAAGATTTTAATGGTGGATGTCCTATCCTGATTGTTGTTTGTAGTGAGGCCTAGTTGTGCTTTATATCGGGCTGATATTTTTGACAACGAATGAACTTTATGAGAGAACTTACGGTCAGATGAAGAAGTGAATGAGAGTCACCCGTCAATCCTTAGAGTAATCTTAAGAAAGGCACTAGAACTATCCACTTAAATGAATCCCATATGTGGAATTTATGATGGATGGAAGGAAGAGAGATGACTCTCTCTCTCTCTCCCCCCTTAGAGCCTTAGACATCTAAGGGGTGTCCAAGGCTCTCTCTTTCTCTAATTTCTAGAGTTTCTTTCATTTGAAAATATTATCCATATATAATAAGAAATTAGGGTTTTACAAGAATACTAATTATGATAATATATCATCTGGCAATTTTCAAATGTCTTCCATATGCCCGATTACATTGGAAGTTTGTGATTTTTCTTTAACCTACCTAAATTGATTCAATTCTTCTAATGTCAAGACTACATCCACTATTAATTCAATACTAATATAGATCAAATTATAGAGTAGATTAGATCTAAGCAATCAAAATTATTTTATTGGTTCAGAGAAATGTTCAATGGTTGAAAGTACTTGTAAACTTTTTGAGTGTCATGCTCAATTAAGGCTATGAAAAGTCGGGTTTGAAATGGGTTTAGCTAAAACCACACCTATCCTTTTCTTAAATGGATCTAGGTCCAATTTTTTTAACCTAGATCCTTTTACTAAATGGGTGAGTGTGGGTTAGATTTGAGATAGCCCCATCAGACCCATGGTTTGTAGAGGGAGATTAATGTATGCGACCAATTACCCCCCACTTTTTTGTCCGCACAGTGACCTTGTAAAGAAAAGTACGGCATATATAATTAAAACCTTGAATCATTAAGTTTAAAAATTTAATAAGTGTTGGTACATCCTCAAGTTAATCATGGTTCATCCTCAAGTTGGTACCTTCACTAATATTATGTATTGCCTTAAACTCATGTGACATGGGGTATAGTTCCTTGGCACAGAGGTAAAAAATCTTTGTTTCAACACCAAGACCAAGGATTGAGTGCCAATGGAGGGGGGTAACCTAATTTTTATTTTAGTCATGCAATGCACACACCCTATTAGCTGGGTAACGCACTCACATTGCTAGTTACACTGGCATTTACGGTGTAATTAGTGTGTCTCTTTAGCATTTGAGGCTCTTTTCTCTTTTCTTCGTATAGTTATGCAACACACCCACCCTGTGGGCTGCGCAATGCACCCACACGACAAGACACATGTGAAGAATTATTTTTATGCTCCTTGGAAACTTGAGATATTTTCAAAATTTTGGTGATGGTTACCACAATGATACACACACCATGGTGGGCCCACACACCACAATTGCAGCTGAACGGCTGGAACCCAAACAACAAAGAAGACATGCAAAAATTGAGCATGTCATATTCTAATCTAACATCAGAATATTAAAGCCTCAAGGCACCAAACAAGTCTTAATTCATTATCTATCCATGATGGGCCCATTGAATGAACGGTCTTGATCATAAATATTTGAGCCCCATCCACTGGCAGTAACACAAACGCCTCTAATTTGCTACACGCACAGAAACAAGCGCTACAGGCAGACGTGAGAGTTACCTCATCCCGTGTTAGTGCTAAAAGCATGGCATACGTGGACGAAATCTGAACCGTGCATTTAGTGGGTCGAGTATTTCGACAATTCCACACGCTTGTAGTGTCATACATATCCACACGTGTGTCAAATCTGAGCTTTCCATAACCTTAGAATCAATGGTTGGATCTTCTACTTAGAAAGTCAGTTGATTCCACCCTTTTGATTGGCCACAGTGTACAAGTAAATTAACGGTTATCCTTTCTTTTCTAGCCGTTCATTTTTGTTTTAATAAGTTGTGGCCCACCAGAGGTATGAAATGGGCTCATTTTTATCATGCCATAAGTTATAAATACTGTAGCTCATTTGATGAAAAGCTCAGATCTTGCACGTGTGTCACATTACAACACGTGCATCCACGCGTGTGGATGCATCCGGCTCTCACGCGAATGTGGTATTAGCTAACCTCTGATTAGGTTGATCTAGCCCTTTAATGCGTGACGTACAAAAGGATGGCTCGCATTTACTGAGCTGAAGTTCTGCGAACTTATTTGGGTGGTCCACCTATGTAATTTTCAAGTGGCCCGTCAATGGCCGGATCGGATTAGGTGTTACTCGGGTAACACCTTAGTGGGTGTTACCCTTACCGTGTGGGGCCCAACTTAATGAATATGCTGTATATCCACGCCGTCCATCCGTTTTTTCAGCTCATTTTAGGATGTTGTGCCAAAAATAAAGTAGTTCCAAATCTTCAGTGGATCACACCACTGGAAAAAGTGGTAAATGACTATTAAAAACTTTTCATAGGCCACAAAAGTTTTGGATCAAGCTGATCTTTGTATTTTACCTTCATCTAGGTGTGATTGACCTTATCAACAGGTTGGATGGAAAATAAACATCACGGATCTGCTTAAGGTTGGCCCTGGGAGGTTTTTAATGGTGAATGTTCAATCACCGTTGTTTCCTGTGGTTTCCTGTGGTGTGGTCCACCTGAAATTTGGATCTGCTGAATGTGTATAAGACCATGCCATAAAATAGGCTGGAAAAACGGATGGACAGTATGGATATACAGCACATCATCATGGTGGGCCCCACGGTAAGGGTAACACTTAATCCGCTCCCATCAATCGCTGGCTCTTGGAAAAGACAATTTCTACGGACGCGGATTGCTGGCTTTCGCAGGCATCTCCTGCGCTAGGAATCTAGGAGGGGCCCACCGTGATGTTTGTGATAAATGTACGCTGTCCAACCGTTTTGTGAGATTATTTTAGGCGTTGTGACAAAAAATGAACGGGATCCAAGACTCAAGTGGGCCGCACTAAAGCAAAAGGTGGGTAGGGAAATTCCTACCGTTGAAACCTCTATGAGGTCCACGTTGATGTTGATATGCCATCCATACCGTTCATAATGTCATTCCTACTGAGATGAAATGAAAACACAAATATTATCCTGATTCGAAGCTTATCTGTCCCCACGAATATTTCAACTATGTAAGTTCAATTGTCATGTTTTCGGCCCACTTGAGTCTTGGATCCGTTCATTTTTTTGTCGCAACGTCTAAAATGATCTCACAAAATGGTTGGACGGCTTAAATTTCTCACAAACATCACGGTGGGCCCCTCTTAGATTCCCAGCGCAGGAGATGCCTGTGAAGGCTTTCGTAGGCAATCCGCGTCGAATTTCTACATGGAGCTTCGCCCACATGTATTGTTGGCCGTTCTTTTAAGGATAGGATAGTTAGGTAAGATGCGTTAGTTTGTATGAAGTTGGGGTAATATGATACTCTGTTAGCGTATGAGGCTTGATACTCCGGCATTAAGAACTTGGGTAATATTAGTTTGCATGAACTTGTTGTATTCTTTCAGGATTAGTCATGGATAAGTGATGAGAGTTTTGCACGCTTGCTTTCCAAGAATAAAAACAAAAATACTACATACAACATGAGCCATTTTTAAAAGCTAGCACACTTACAGAGTATCAAAGTTTTTTCTCAAACTTTGATGGATTTAAAAGCTATTTGATTACATGAAATCCCAATAAAGGATCATTTTTCCTTGATTTCGACATCCTTTTTATCTTTGATTTGAAAAGGAGATTGTGGGTGGTGGGATTTCATCATCATCAGCCTTATCCTTATCTTCAATTCTTTTGGGCTCATTTGTTTGGCCATAAACGAACGTAAATGGTGGTAAATAAGCCATTATGACAAGTGCATATGTTTTGGTTTAAACATGTATTTCACCTTAAAAAAATGATTAAAATTTTGTTGCGTAGCAAGCCAACAACGTCGGTGAATCGAGATCAAATCTCCGATATTAACCACAAACGATAAACAAAAAGAAATAATAACTAGAGGCAGAATCCAAACAAACCAACAACCACAAGACATAATTTTACGTGGAAAAACTCCAACAGGAGTTAAAAAAAATCACGGATGCAATCTCCACTATAAGCAAAAACGAAGTTACAATGATAAACTCACATTCTTCTATGCTCCCATGCACAGAGATTACCCTTTTTGCTAATCCATTTTCTGTTTTCCTCCTTGGACGTATGTAAACCCTATTAACCTACCATAATCCTGAATTACAGTCATTTATATAGCATGAAACGTAAATCGGAGATAAAATGGAAAACTGCGCATAAACAGTTTGCGTAAGGTCGGGTGCTCGACAGATACAAAATATGTCCAGAGAGTTATTAAGAAAAACTGTCTAATTTCAGGTGTTCGACCTAACATGGTTGGACGCCCAATTATGTCAAAAGCAGTCCAGAAACTTTTAGTCTTTCTAGGTGAATCTCGGACGCTCAATCACTGGCTGTTCGGACGCTCAACCACCTCAAGCTAGCAAATCTAATGGTGTATTTGGCTCCACATCTCAACAAATTTAACCTTGTAACAGGTGGGCCTCACCATAATGTATATGCTATATCTATGCAAGCTGTTCATTTATTTTCTTCCATATCATTTTAGGGCAAGAGCCCAAAGAAGAGCTAGATCCAAGCTCAAGTGTACCACATTACAAAAAAAAAAAAAAACAATGGCAATTGAATGCCTACCATCTTAGGGGCCATAAAAGTGTTGGATCTGCCTCAATTCTTGGCAACAAAGTGAATGGACAATGTGGATGAAACACAAACATCATGGTGGGGCCTACAAAAGTTACTAACGAAATCAACTCTATTTTTAAGAATAATACCTGCCAATACCAATACATACCATATAAATTATTACACTAAGATTTGAGGTGACTATTGTTAAATAAATTTAAGATTTCTACTTACAAAACAATTTCAATATCATTGATTAAAGTGATATTAAAGTTATTTATTTTCACAATAAATATCTTACCATGAAATAAATCATGTGTCTATACACAAATTAAATAGTACAATGACTATTTTATGCAGGAGTCCGGATCCTCTGTTGAAACCAAGCAGAGAACCCCTGCTCGTCACTTCTCTGATTAGTCCAGATCAACCTGACTGTGTCAGAGACCAACCTCTGTTCGTCACTTTTGTGTCAGAGACCAACTTCTGTTCGTCACTTTCTGATTGGTCCAGATCAGCCTGACTGTGTCAGAGACCAACCTCTGCTCGTCACTTTCTGATTGGTCCAGATCAGCCTAACTGTGTCAGAGACCAACCAAGCAGAGGTTCTTTGCTCGGTTTCAACATAGGATCCGCATTCTTTATGTAGGGCCGTTCGGTAGCATGGACTTAGATTCATGGAGATATATTATTTTTAAATCATTTGGTTACACTTAATTTTGGATGTGCCTCATTTTTGGGCTAACGAGCTGGTAATATGAATGGACGGCGTGGATAAAACACATACATCATGGCCCCACAAAGCTTTTCGAGTACCGACCAGCACCAGTACTTGACAGCATGGCAATCCAACGGTACAAGTTATTGTACAGCTGTGGCCCATCATCCAAATCAATGGATCAACCTAATTTTCACATAGGAGTATCAGCATGGTGTGGACCACCCTTTCCACGGATTGGATTTTCCACACGTGTGAAATGTAAGAGGATGCATCTGACCATATTTCAATTATAAATATCGATGCTGCGGTGAAAGAATGTGGGTTGAGTCCGTACCCCGACGTCTAATCTCGAGCTGTGCACGCGCTGTCGGTACACGCGCAACTGAAAATTCGAGGGGCCGAATCTGATCAAAGCACGTGCTATGGCTACTTGCGAGAGGACCATTCCAATCATACACTCCCCTCATGTGTCGGTAATACGTGTGTTGATATCTGAACCGTTCATCAAGTGGATCGCACCGTGGACCAAAAATAAGTGAAATCTGGTCATTTGATGGGCAATCTACGTACACGAGTACAGACCATTGATGAGACCATTTGGTGGGCCTCACTTGATGGACGATCAGGATCTTCCGAAGGAGAGCGGATTAGGTGAGACTCCGGGCTCACCTAAGACGGTGCGGCCCTTACCGTGGGGTTACCGTGGGGCCCACCTCGATGTATGTATTATGTATCCACTCCGTCCATCCGTTTTTCCAGATTATCTTAGAGCATTATAAAAAAAATAAAGCAGATACAATTATCAGATGGACCATACCATAAGAAACAGTGATGATGGGCCATACCACAGCAAGGGCGGCACCGTCTTGAGTGAGGGCGGGGTCTCAGCTAATCCGCTCGGGAGCGGATTAGGTGAGACGCCGGCCTCACCCAAGACGGTGCGGCCCTTACTGTGGGGTTACCGTGGGGCCCACCTTGATATATGTATTATGTATCCACTCCGTCCATCCATTTTTATAGATCATTTTATGGGATTATACCAGAAAGGAAGCAGATCCAATCATCAGGTGGACCATAATATAAGAAACAGTGGTGATTGACCATCCTACCATTAAAAACTTATTAGGACGTACCTTCATGTTTCCATAGTGTTTATTTACCATCTAATCTGTTGATAAGGTCACATGATCCGGAATTAAGGGAAAAAAAACAAATTTCAGCTTCATCCAAAACTTTTGTGGGCCATTAATGGTCAATAATCACTATTTCCTATTTTATGGTTCATCTGATGATTGGATCTGCTTCCTTTCTGGTACAATCCCCTAAAATGATATGAAAAAATGGATGGACCGCGTGGATACATAATACATATATCAAGGTGGGCCCCACAGTAACCCACGGTAAGGGCCGCACCGTCTTGGGTGAGGCCGGGGTCTCACCTAATCCGCTCTCAATCCGCTCTCCTTCAGATAGTGCCATGTGGCATGTGTCAGCAGAGTAGGATATCCGACCACATGACGTAAGCGGATTGCGTACTGAGTAACTCAGGACGCTTAAGCGTACTGAGTAAAATCTATGGGGCCCACCATGGATGTTTGCGTCTTATCCACGCTGTCCATTCGTTTTTAAGGATCAGTTTAGGGAGTGGTAAGAAAATCGAAGGATATATAAATCTCAAATGGACCACACCACAGTAAAAAGTGGGAGTAACGATTTCCACCGTTGAAACCTTACTAGGTCCCACATTGATGTTGGATCCGGTTCATTTTTGTTCTCATGTCCTGAAATGGGCTCCCAAAACGGATGGACGGGATGGATTTATCAGAAAACATCAATGTGGGCCCCACCTAAGTTCCCAGCGCAGGAACTTCCTGCCAAGGCTTCCGCAGGAAATCCGCGTCCAGGATGGAAAGGACAACCACGTGCTAACGTTTCACTATGTCAGTTACTATAACGCGTACCGATGTATTGTAATAGGGTACATCGTCACCGTAGCTTTTGGATATGGATCATCTCTCAATGATCCAAGCCGTTTATATGGTGAACCTATCCTTCTGTAGGAGATGGGAAAAATAAAAAACTGTTTGATTGTGATATTTTAGCCTGTTGATCATTTGACTCCTTTCCTTTCAATATGGACTGTCTCTTTAACTCCTGAAAAATCAATGGACTGAATCATTTTCAATATAAGACTTTTTTCGGGTATCCACCGTCCGTTGAAAGGCCCATCATCATATTAACGGTTCAGGTTGTTAAAATGTACCCCCAGTCCAGTGGCTAAAGTCGCAACGTATCTAATTTAATACATCGCGATGCGTTCTAGCAAAACTCATGTTGAAAATATATCTTGGCTGAAAGCCATCGAGAACCACACACGTAGCTTGTACGTGACATTGGAGAGTCAGTCTCATCATGGGCGTACCATGCCCCACTGAAAAAGCTGCATTGGTTGTGCAATCCTAGCCGTCTGATTACTGAAGTTGTGGATGTGAAAAGTTCGTTTTGCCTGCGCGTATTGGGGGAAGAGGATTTTTTTGCAGCGCGGATTTCCGTACAGTAACTGGGGAGAACTGATCACGAACAGCCGCAAGTACACTGGCTCGTCGTGCAACCACATCTTTCCCGCCAAATATGTAATTTTTCTAGGAAATCCACGCCGTTCAAATGGTAGGCCATAGAATGAAGATCATCTGGAAAAAACAAGGAGGCACATCTTAAAATGGACCACCCGTTGTAATCGCTGTACAACGGACGACCTGATTTATGTGCCAGGTGATCTGCATATTCGTTGGATACAGGATTCTGTTTCAATGATCCAAACCGTTTATATAATGATGGAGCAAAAGGAAAATTATATTGGAATATTTTGACCCTTGGATCATTTAATTTTGTCGATTTTAATATGGGCCGTTTACTTTAACCAATGTTTTCTGCTCAAGTGGTAGAAGTCTGAATTTCTAATCTTGAAGATGACTATTTCTTTGTTTATTTCATCAGATCAACGGATCAGATCACCGATATAGTACCATATTCAGCGGCTATAGCACCGACGTATTCTGTACGTAGGTACGTATTGTAACGAAACCACTTCCAAGTGCATTCGCTGGCTGCACTGCACAACTAAAACTGGGATCGTACGAACACGTACATAAGTCGTCATGCAGTTGGACACACGTGTATATAGAATCTGGACCGTCAGTCATTTTTTTTTACTTCATCCACAGCCACTAAATATCACTGTAGATGCTAGGAAGGTTTCGACGATGGTGGTCATTATCCTAGTGTTTCCTGTGGTGGGGTCCACTTCATGTTTTGATATGCTTCAATTTTAGTACCATGCCCGAAAACAAGATGAAAAAACGGATGGACGGCCTGGATAATGACACATACATCACAGTGGCACAATCGGCGTTCCTAGCAAAACCCTTTGGCACACGTGAGTGAAATCCAGCCGTTGATTTTTGGAAACTCAGTGAGACACGTGCGAACTGATCAGACCACACATGCAAACTTTTCACACATGTGAGGTCAACGCCATTTTAGGTGGCCCACACATCTGATTTTACGTGTTCGCAACCGTCCATTTTCACTCAGACACGTGCCGTGAATAGACTCTATAACGGGTAGACGATGCTCTTACCCTACATTGGAGTGTGGCCCACCTAATAAAGGAATTGGTTCGATTTTCGGCCGTGTGATTTTTATGGTGCGGCCCACCTTTTAAACAGCTCGGATGAGGTGGGAAATAAATCATTTTACAAGATTTTTTATTTTATTTTATTTATTTTATTTTTTTACAGGGTTGTATGTGGACATTTCTCTTTCACTATTTTTTGGGCTTGCTCATATCGGGCTCCCCTGAAAACCCATTGGGCTTGGCGTAAAAGAATTGGGCCCAGTTCTCAAACCGTACACAGAGGCCCACCTAAATTCACGGCATGATTTACTGTCGAAAATTTACAAAAAACTATCTAATTAATGTAGAATTTACATTCTGCTACCTTTTGAGAAAGGTTTTCACTCAGTCACCTCATTAATATAATAATTATCAAATTACCTTCTGTTATATTTATTAGTGGGCTCCTGTGGGCCGTTCAAGGCAGCTAGCTCGGGTGGGCCCACTTGAATAATAGGTCAGCCTCTTTTTCCCTCATCCTAGAGTATGATTACAAATCTAATGGTTGGATTGGATCTCACATCCACATTGCAGTGGGCTCTCTCTTTTCCGGCCATTAAAAAAGCTAACATCCCATAGAACATTAGATTAGATGTGTAATCCTACATTAAGCCTAGAGCCAAAAATTCAGGTGGGCCTATGATTTAGATGGGCCACTTCACAGTAAATAATTGGGAGAGAGAGAGGTCCACCCTTTAATTTTACAGGCCCACAATGATGGTTATATGAAATTCACTACAATCTTCAAATGTCACACCAAAATTTAGGTTTGGAGCCCAAAAATTAAGTTTATCCGGGATTCAGGTGGGCCATACCTAGGGAAACGGTTTGAAGGGCGAGAGTTACCTTCTATATTGTTTTCAATCGTGTGGTCCATTTGATTCATGTTATAGCTGAGTTTTGGGCACTGGGCCTGGCATGGGCCAACGCAGCTATTGGTTGTTGGGGTGGATTTGGTATAAATATTGTGGTGGAATCGAGCCGTTAATAAATCTAAATGGAAGGTACTCTAATGATAATTACCTAAATTAATGATACACGGCATGTAATCAGACCAGGCAGGGGCTTTGTGGGGGCCACCATGATATATATATTGTATCCACACCGTTCATCCATCTTTCCAGATCATTTTAAGGGTATGGGCCCCGCAAGTTGGCCCTATGACCGGTGGCTCGGCCTGCTTTTAAGTTGAATGGGCAGTGCTTGTTGTTAATGCTCAGCCCAAGCTCGAATTATGTACCACCCTCTTTTTCTTTCAAATCTTGAAGCACGAGATGTAATGGGCCGGCCCGGACCGGTCCTAAGGCCTAGTAGGGGTGGTCATGGTCCAGGTCTAGGGTGGGCCACGGCCATCTGCCCAAGGCTCAATCCCATCATATGCATGTCACAATGAAAACAATGATTCGACCCCGTTTCCCACTTGAATGTTCTTAATTTATTTTATTTGTTTTGTTGATCAAGTGGGCCCCACGCGTGTGTTGAGGATTACGATGTTATCTGAACCGTCCAAATCCTGAGAATAAACTGCGAATGGATTGTACCCTCTTGAACGAAACAGCGGGGTTTGAACGCCCTCTTGAACGGTTTGAATGGCATATAAACATCATCGCCGGCTCTGAGAAGGTTTCAACGGTGGAAATTTCCGTTCTCACTGTTTCTTTTGGAGTGGCCCACATGAAATTTTAACATATCGATTTTTGGAATTCCCTATATTAATGTGATCTTTAGAAACGGATGAACGGAGTGGATTTATCTCTGTGGGCATCACATAGCTTCCGACCACAGCCACTTCTGTGGCCAGGGGAACGCCGGGTCCGGTGGTCTTCTGATACGTCATCTTCCGTCACGTGACATGCGTGATCTCACGCCTCAACGCACGTGAAGAGGGAGCGGATTAGGTGCGGCCCCTGCGACACCAAACACGGTGCGGCCCTGAGGACGGGGCCCACCTTGATGTATGCATTGTATATCTGCGCCGTCCACTCGTTTTTTCACTTTATTTTAGGCCAGTAGGAAAAAAAAATTTGAAATCTCGTAAAAACCATACCACTGGAAACAGTGGTGATTGACCATCAAAAGCATATTAGCGGCTACGAAGGTTTTAAATCAAGCCGGTATTTGGGTTTTTTTTTCCTTTATCCTGACCTGTGTGATCTTATCAACAGGTTGGATGGCAAATAAGAATTACGTCGGGCAATACAATGGGCCCTAAGAATTTTTTAATGGTCGACATTCAATCACCACTGTTTCTGTGTTACGTTCCAACTGAGATTTAGATCTGCTTTAATTTTAATATAGGAGCTATCATGAGTTAGAAAAAATGGATGGACGGCGTGGATATCTAAAATCTATATTAAGGTGGGCCTCATGGTCAGGGCCGCACCGTGTTGAGTGAATCCCAGGCCGCACCTAATCCACTCCCGTACGTGAATGTGCACCGCCTCTCATCTTGCACGGGCGCGAATTAGGTGTTACCTGGGAACAGCTTAGTGGGTGTTACCCTAACCGTGTGGGGCCATATTAATGTATTTTTTTATATATCGACACCGTCTATCTGTTTCTTCATATTATTTTAGGATGTAATGCAAAAACCTAAAAATATCCAAATCTCATGTGGACCATAATACTAGAAATGGTGATGAATAACTATTAAAAACGTTTTGTGGGCCACAAAAGTTTTGGATCAATATGGTATTTATTTTTTCCCTTCATCAATACCTTATTGACATTATCAAGAGCTTGGATTGAAAATAAACAGTACCAAAACCTTAAAATTGGCTCTTTAAAAATTTTAATGGTGGAGCACTTAATCACACTGTTTCTAGTGGCATGGTCCACCTGAGACTTGAATCTTCATAAATTTTGGAATCTCACTCTAAAATAGGATGTAGAAACGGATGGACGGCGTGGATATACAAAATATCACCCATGTGGGCCATATGGTATGGGTAACACCCACTAAGCTGTTCCCGGGTAACACGTAATTCGCGCCACCGCCTGTCGTGTAGTTTTTATCTATTCAAAATTAAAATTACCCAACCTCTATTATTACGAGGCTATTAGACAATGCTCTGTGGGCTTCACCATGATGTATGTTTTATATCCACTCCGTCCATCTATATTTCCAGATCATTTTAAGGTATAAACATAAAAACGAGGCAGATCTAAATCTCAAGTGGACCACACCTGTTGATTAGTTAATATAGACCGGGAAAACACAAGTGTCAGCTTCATTTAAAACTTTTGTAGCCTTTAACAAATTTTTAATCGTGGGAGTTCAATCACCACTTTTCCTGTGATGTGGCACCGATAATATTTAGATCTGTCTCAATTTTGGGCTCATGCTCTATAATAATATTAAAAAAATGGACAGACGGTGTGGATAATGCACATACATCATAGTGGGCCCCACAGAGAACCGTACAGGCGCCGGTAGGCAATCCGGGTACCTAATCAAGTGGACGGTCTGCTTGCTTAATTATTTGAAGATATTTTCATAATTTACAATAATAATATTTTAACATGGTGGTTTTTCTATTAATTGAATTTATCTTTTATTAAAAATGGTAATTTTTATTTTAATATTTATGATTTATAACTTAAAATTAGCTAATTATATTATGGAATTTGTTTTTTCTTTTTTCTAATTTAATACGTATTTGCTTATAGAAAAAAATTAAGCTGTTTTTATTAATTTTATTACTCTGTCACGAGATCTCAGCCGTTCATCAGGTGAGCGCCGCACCTTGGACATCAGGCTGGTCCACGTGGGCCAGATGCGTGTGAGAAAAACACACGGTACACCTGTCGCCGATCCTGTGGGTGGACGAGCCTGATTACTGGCTCGGGGGGCCACTTGATGAACAACGGATGTTGCACTCGTGTGCCACGAATCTCCACCTGAAACTGGCTGCCTTCCCGCGAATCTCCCTAACACGTGTTCGCTTGCCCCACACGCATCCCCCTCCTGCAATTCTACACGCGGACGTACCTGGCAATGTTTCATGTCCGCAGGTGATCCAAACCATATTGATGATGTGGACGAGCTCAAGCCGTTGATGGTAGCTGACCGAAGAAAACAACTGACGACCTTCAGAAATTATTTAAAAAACTTGCAATTTTTTTATAGACCGAAGTTTCTTTACTCTCTTCACATGCATGATCTACCCGGTGGTTCCACCTGATACTCCGCTCGGATGTCTCACACATGTGCTAGTTCGGCACGTGTTTCCACGCGTGTAGAGTTATCTGTTGCGCGAGTAAACCTCTTTTAATACTCGCCTTTAAATACCAAAGCCAGAGAAAGGGTTTGGCTAAAATTCGCGGCTCTCTCTCTCCCCCTTAATCGATTGATCGATCGTACTTTCATCTCAGCCGTCGATTACGGGACCTGATCGAACCATGCCTGTCCGTTTCAAATTCCGTAGCTCCGTCGACTACGACTCCATTGAAATCGACGGCCGTGCTTCCATCTCCGTCCGCGATTTGAGGATGAAGATCGTCCAGCAGAAGAACCTGAAGATCTGCAACGATTTCGATCTCGTCATCTCAGATGCAGAAACCGGCAATGGTATTTTCGTAAATTCTTCTAAAACTTCCTTCCGTTTCTCCAACTCTTCTTATTTCTTCTAGCCTCCTTGAATTTCTCACCGTTTGGATCTGAAATTTCAGCGTTCGATGATGAAGATTTCATGGTCACCGATGGCACAAACGTAATTATCCGAAGAGTGCCCGCCGGAAGATCTGCACCGTCGGATTTGTGAGATCTCTGCCCTTGATTTCTTTCCATCCACTCCTAAAATTGATATTTCGATGTGGTTATTGCAAGTTTTTCAATGTTGATAATGGCTTCTTGAATCGGTGACTCGTCCGGACTCGATCGAGTTCGAGTCGAGTCGAGTCGAGTCTCGCCCGAGTCCGGCGTAAAATCGGTACGACTCGCGGAAGTCGGGGGTGAATAGGGAGGTAACTCATGGTGGCGACCGGTACTGGTGCCGGTTCCGCACGAGTCCGAGTCGACTCGGACGAGTTGGGTATGACTCGGGCGTGTTGGCAATCCGTGTTGTGGATTGAGATAAACACACAGTTTGAGATCGAGATGGAGATCTTAATATGCAAGACCGTCATTGCCTTGTTGGATTTTGATGATATGCAAAACATTCATCCCATGCTGATGGCAATTTTGCTCTGTTCTTGGGATTTTGCATTAGTAAATCTCAGATGTTTTTTGTTTGGTTCCTTCGTGATCCCTTTGGGGTTTGCTTGTACTAGTACTCGACTGTACATGGCTGTAGAATCATCAAACCTCTTCGAATGAGTATCTCACTCCATGTAGCTTGAAGGGTGTTACTCTGAAGTGGCTATTTTTCACAATTAGAGCTAAATCTATTATGTTTTGTGCACATAGTTTCTTTTCACTCCTGCTCTTTGGACCAGGAGAGATTTTATATGGTGGTAATCTTGTACTGCAGTTCTCTTATATGTAAATTTGGTGCAGGCTGCATATACACTCGATAGAGCATATGGCGACTAAAGGCTTTGATTTCATTGATGCAATTGAGTCTCCACCTACCACAGTATGTTATCAGCATTGATGCTTCCATACAGTATTTTGTGTTTCTTTTTGTAATTGATCTGGCATAGTGGCACCTGATCATGCATTTAAGCTGTTCATGTATGCTGGTGTCATATCACATGTGCGTATTTTCATGTCCAGCATTAAGAATGTAATAGTCCTTTGGTAAGAATGGAATGCTTTGGAGGAGTCACATTAGAGAGCAATGAGTTTAGATCCAAGGCATGTTTGTTGGGGCTTATGCTGCCCTAAGGTTTGCCTACGTTTTGGGTTCAAGCCCAGCTTACCGATCAAATTAATTTTTTGACAGGGTTAGTTGGGTTAATTCTTAACTTGTTAGTCATCATTTGTGAGAGGTTTGGTTTTTTAATGCTTATAGGGAGGCTAGTGCTTATGGCATATCTTGAGTGACCCAGGGCATTGAGCAACCCCTATTTTTGAACTGGGTTTCATCACTTTCCAAGGGATGGCACTACTTTTGCTAGGGTTAAAAGTTAGAATGGTGTGAGTTGGTTTTGGTTTAGTTTGAGCTATAGGCACATGAGTTACTTTCTAGAGACATAGGGTGGATTGCAATACTCACACACACACATACACATACACATACACATACATACATTTATATAGGGCCGGAACAAGATTCATGTAGCCAACCCCAATTAGATGGGAAAAGACTTATTAGATGGTGACGAGGATGATGAGTGAGAAGGGACTAGCTTTCCCACCATAGTTCTTGCTCCCCCTTTTCATTCTTCATCCATTCATGTGGATTTTTTTTTTGTTGCGACTCACCCCATGGTTGCATATAAAACCCATAGACTTATGGAGCCAACAGTATACCATGATATTTACATCACTTGCTATGAAAAGTTGCCCATTTGCTTGCATATTCATTTTAGTTATTTATGAAGAGTGAATATGTTGTTACTTGTTCTTCCTTTTTCTTCTTCCTCCTTTTCTTTTAAGAGAGCAAATGCATTGTTAACATTATCTATAATGTATTCAGAATGTTGATATGGACAACTTTGATGACTTTGGCATTGATTTGTATCCTGCACCTGAGGCATCCTTATCAGACTTGGATCCTGATGTTGACAAGAGGAACTGCACTAGCAGTGAAAAGGCAAATAATGCAGTTCAAAGGTATGGCTCTTTTCAGGAATTCCTAATCTAATATACTTTCTTTTAATTTGCCCATGTTACAATTCATTTCATTATATGTAACTTCTTGGTCATGCCTTCAGCCATCTGAAAATAGTAGATGTCACTATGCTTGACAGCTTTATTAGTGTTGAAAGTCATTGGGGCAAATGCAGTTTTTACTTTATACTATTGTTTAACATGTTAATCCATGAGTATTTGTACCTTGGCATTGTAGCCTTGATTCAAATCTGTGGATAAAAGTTGAGACATGAGAGAATTTAAGGAGGGCTGGTAGGAGGGGAAATACAATAATCCCCATGGACAAAAATATAACAAGACATTTTGTATGTGTAGACACATGCATTTTAGAATACAGAAATTCCCATGGACAAACATGCACCAAAACAATTTGTATACATAAATGCATGCATGACATAGATACAACATAGAATGGTATCATAGTAGACGCATGTGCACAGAGGCATGGAGAAATTACTAGGCTTCATATAAGTGGGAGAATCTTGTTACCCATGATCAATTGATTTCCTAGCTGAACCTTATGAGGAGTCCTAAGCTCTTATGTTTTGTTTCCTTTTTTCCCATAGTGATTAATGTAGAGGCATTTTCACACCGGGCTTAAGTGGGGCAGCTTGTGGGAAGCGGGGGCACACTCGGGGTGGGCCGCCCGTGTGATGCGGGCGGCTGTGTGATGCGGGCCCTGCTTGTGTGAGGTGGGTGGCTATTTTGATGCGAACCCATGTGAAGTAGGGCCCACGAAGGAGGGTTCAGCCGAGGGCTTGACCTGTGTGAAGCAGGAGCCTGGGCTACAAGATAAAAAAGGGATTGATTCACCACGCTCTATCAGTTTGAGCTTTTAGAGCAAGTGGTTAGTTGTCCTGCCTCAAAAGGTATTAGAGCGGGAGGTCTCGTGTTTGAGATTCTTCACCAAGGGTAATTAATGCAAGGGCATTTTCACATCGGGCTCGAGTGGGGCAGTTTGTGGGAAGTTGGGGCACACTCGGGATGTGCGGTCTGTGTGATGCTGGCCGCACCTGTGTGAGGCGGGTGACTTGTGTGATGTGAACCCATATGAAGTGGGGCCCACGAAGGAGGGTTCAGCTGATGGACCTGATTAGATCAATGGTTTTATGATAGATCTTGACCACTCTAGCAGTCTGATCGGGCAATGGGACCCACTTCCATTAGATGGCACATATAAATGACCCAATTGGGTTGTGGGGCCCACTGGTCTAATTAATTCCTTTAGGGGCCTTAATATAGAAAACCATATTGAATTTGGAATTGTTATACCAACCATACAACACATGTAGTCAGTATGATTGTGTATAATGCATATACCAATGTTACCTAAAACAAGAACCCCCTACATTTTATTAGGGCTATAAATGGGTCAGTGGACCCGATGGGGTACCCAGACCCAACCCATTTAGACTCGACCCAGACCCAACCCATTTGTTAAATGGTATGGGTCTGGGTTTGGTTTCCTTTATATTAGGATCGACCCTTCCCGACCCAAACCCATTTAGTAAGTGGGCGGGTTTGGTCTATGTTTCAAGGGACCCATCCCATCCAGACTCGATTTTAAGCCTTGTTAAAATGCTTGCATACTACATCCAGACCCAGACCTAGACCCATTAGACCCGACCCATTTATAAATGGGTCTAGGTGGATCTCTCTCTACCAGACCCAGACCCATTTAGTAAATGGGCGGGTCTGGTTTTGGCTAAACCCGCCCCGATCCCTACCATATACAACCATTCCGGATTGAGCTATCTGGATAATGAGTCATTTGTGGTCTAGATCGCTATTTTTAGCGACCTGAAATTATGGCTTTATATTCTTACCATCGATTAAGTTAATGCAAATTTTAATTTACAATGTAATGATTTAAACTTCTTATTTGTTTGGTTATAAACTTACAATAATCTATAGCATAAATATGAATATCGGTATCGTATCGGCCGATATGGCCATATTGTATCCGTATTAGCCCTATACGATACGCGATACGGGGTTGTATTGGCCGTATCGGAGTCGGTTGGACCATATCGATCCTTATCGGACCGTATCGGCCGATACAGGCCAATACGGGCCGATACGCCCAAAAAACCCCAAATTTGAATTTTTTTCTTAAAAAATTCACTCATATTTCATGTTCTTCTTTTTATTTAAACCATGAAAGAATATTAAAAACACATTTTAGGATAGATCTAAACCTATTTTGGGATCAAAACAATTGATTTAAATGGGATTCAACTAATTGAAGCGAAGTGGACCATTATGGGAAGAATCGGAAAGAAGGGTAAACCTTCACTTTCTTTTTTATATTTTCATCTTCCTTTTGTTGTATTTTCAATGTAATGGGTTATTGTTCACCAAATCATGTTTGATTTATGTTCAATTAGGGCCCATTTAGTTGACCTTCAACAAGTCAAATTGACAAACAACATTCTGATCAAAAGAATGAACCGATACACCATTGAATACATGGTCATAACACAAAAAAAAAAAAAAAAAAGATTCGTGGATATCTTATTTTTTCTGATATTTTTCATATTTTTTTGCTTCAAATTTTTTTTTTTTAAAACCGATGCGGGCCGATACAGATCAATACAGCCCTGATTCCAATACGCGACGCTGCACCGTATCATTTTTCCACGGGGTCGGTATGGTGGCCGATATCATCATTTAGAACCATGGTCTATAGTAATAAAATTCACCATTTCATACATCAATTACAATGCTGAGTTCATGTATAAATCTATATTGCATACACAGTTTATGTATTGGAGTGATGCAAATGTTTAGGGCTGTCAATGGGCTAGGCCTGGGGTATGTCTCGGCCCAGATTTTGCACTGTTTCGGCCCTCGCCCTATTCAAAATTCTGATTTTCAGGCCCAAGCTCGGCCCATTGACACCCCTACACATGATAACCCCTACACATGATCTTTACCCCTAGTGTACCACATAGTGGAGGAAGTAGCATACCACATACCCATTCTCGTACCATGTACCAAAGCAACCCACAATCCATGTAACTTTGGTATATACTCCAATATAGTTGATATATAGAGAGTTTTAGTAGTATTTTGACTCTTTACTTCAATTAGTTATTTGATTAGTCTTTTATGACAAGTTGATGCCAACCTAATTGGTGCGAATTGGCAACACACAAAGCAAAGAACAATGGCTGGCTAGCAAAGGGCACCAAGCTGAGAGAGATGCACCGGGGGCTTGGCGATGGTCTGATTGGAAGGACTCACAGGAAGCTCAAGGGCTTAAACCTTCTCTCACACTCGCATAGGAGTTGAGAAAAGGAAATCTTAAATTTTTTATTAAAAAAATAATACCCAGTGCTCTCTATAGGAGCCTATTTATTAACAATTATCAAACTTCTTCTCCCACGTAACCTTTTTTCATCTTCTGGAAATAAGGAGGAGACCTACACTCTCTACCAATTGAAATTTTTTTCTAATCCTAAGGACTAATGAGAAAAGAGATTTAAAACAACTAAAATACTAAGAAATAACTTGTAAACGGAAAATCGTCAAAGGGGCCGTTCATAAGTCGGGTGTGATTTGGAGAGGAAATTTTGGACAGCCTACGTGGTAGAAACGCGTTTTGTGGACGGGGAAAAACTATTTCCGTGTTCCAGCAATAGGATCATCCCACGTGGTGGGCCTCTGGGTTCGTGCTATCTTGCCGTGCTCAAAGCTTGGGGGCATCTGACGGCTTATGATCATATGTCGGGGACTTTTCAACCTTTCAAGTCCAATGATCTTGCGGAGGAAGGTGGGTTGTTGCCTTGTTGGCTGAACTTATCCGTTGGTTGGCTCTTGTATGTAATTTGGTTGCGTTGGTAGGCGTCTCTTGGATCGGGTCAGTTCCATTGGTTGCGCACGACTTGGATGTCTGCATCATTCTCCTCGGGTTAGAGGAAACTTTGCCCGAGTTTGTATGGATGTACGGTCTTGATAAGAGTTGGTCATGTAGTCCGTTTAACTTGACAGGTTTGTTCCCTCAAATTTGATGCACTATGGGTGTTCTTGATCGACCCTCCATCATTGCAAACGGTCCTTGTTGAATTCCATAGATCTAACCATTGATTCTTCCATCCAGCTTGTAGCAATCACAATCACACAGTCAAATGTAAGAGTATCAGATTTGACTCACTAGTAATTGCACAATTCAACTCTTCAATGGTTGGTTCATCAGGAACCACCATCTCTTCAATCACCTCGGTGGGTTCTTCATTGAAAATCGGATCTATAACAAAGCCTATGAACTCATCTAGTCATAAATGGTAAGCTTGTCGAGATCTTTTGACCCCTTTAATGCCAATTCATACATGTGGCCTGTCTCTTGGGTCTCCCGTGATAATGTAGGTCGAGAGAAAAGCGAGTCACCATTTACCTCTGTTTGCTTAGGTGGGGTGGCACTATTCATGGGACGTAAGACAATCTTGCAATCGCCTTTTTTAAAGGAATGTGTTTGTGCCTTCATCTTGTATGGCATGGCAATCGTATTGTCATGGACGAGTCATTAGGAGGTGACATATGTCCATTGTGACGATGTCGGACCACACATCATCGAAATATATATATTTTTTCCAATTGAACAAGGAGGCAATGCTTGGTGACTTTTACCTGATCCCCCTTGTTTAGCCATATGAGCTTGTACGGGTGAAGATGTTTTTCTGTCTTAAGGCTCAGCTTGTTGATTGCGTCTTGAGATATTATATTTCTGCAACTTCCGCTATTGATGATAATATTTGCACACCTATATGTCAATGCACATTGTGTGAAAGGTACTCTTTCATAGCTTGTCTTCTTTTGGTTCTTGCTTCGGAAGCAAGAGGCCTTTTCACGTAACAACTAATAAGACACTTGCCCAAATCGCCCGAGAGGTGGTCTTTTTGTCTTCCTTAGTGTTCTCATCATGGGTTTGATGACAAATCATTTTTGTGGTCCTAGATCTGGAATTTTTTTTGGCAACTTCCGCTATTGATGATAATATTTGCACACCTATATATCAATGCACATTGTGTGAAAGGTACTCTTTCATAGCTTGTCTTCTTTTTGTTCTTGCTTCGGAAGCAAGAGGCCTTTTCACGTAACAACTAATAAGACACTTGCCCAAATCGCCCGAGAGGTGGTCTTTTTGTCTTCCTTAGTGTTCTCATCATGGGTTTGATGACAAATCATTTCCGTGGTCCTAGATCTGGAATTTTTTTTGGATTTGGAACTCATCAACTGTTGGGTTTCTATAGTTCTTGGCCATTAAAAACCCTTGCACATAATTTGTTCATGTGGATTTGCCCATAAGCTATAGGGGCGAGTGTACCCAGGGCATAAGTTCATTGATTATGCGATCCTCGGTGGCGATACCGTCATCATCTCATCTTCATAATAATGCTTGTCATCATCTTCTTCTACTTGGGCCATGAGTTGCTTACTATGATCGATCAGTCGACATGTAGGGTTTGCGACAATCAATGACACGTTGCTTCGGATCACCACACTTGTAGTACTGGAAAGAAGAAGATGTGCTACCTGTTTTGCGAGATTGTGACCCAATGAGTGGATTGCGCTCTCTAGTTGTGTTGACAATAGCCTGTTCCAGTCCCCTTACAAAACTTTCGTGATTGGGTTAGCCATACACTTCAGCTCGGGTAGGTCGGGAAGCAGACGTTGTGTTTTGTGAGACATTCACACCACTACTTTCCTCGCTTTGCGATCCAGTCCAGTTAGACATCATACCTCTAGACCTTGTCAAGGCCCGCCTTCGACAATCGTTGCCCGCTGGTACACTTCAGGCATTGTCCAAATGGGGTGCAACTGCAAGATATCACGATGCTTGGCTGAAGCTCATCAACGTAATGTGCAATGAGTTGATCCATCGACTTGGTGAGATGGTTGTGCGCCATAAGTTGGTTGAATTCTTAAGTGTATTCATCCATGGTCCGATCTCGTTGATGCAGCATGTGGAGCCATTTGTACACAGTTGTACGGTATAGTGGAGGAGCTTTTTCATTGTGGCCCAAGAGGCTACTTTCCTTTGGGGCTGTTGGGTGACTCACACCTCCCACCACGCAGATGCACGTCCCTTATGTCAGTTTACAACCAACTTGACCAATTTATCTTTGCGAATGTAGGTAATGGTCGGGTGGAATAGCCCCAATCTGTTAACTCTTGATGTGGAGTGCGATCATGAAAGGGGTTCATACTCTCATCCCCCTCTTAGACGTCCCCTAGAGGACTTCGTCGAGTCGAAATCAAGAGACCACTTCTATAACAAAGGGAAGTACCAAATTCCACTGGATATTCTCTTCTCAAGGGATACAGCAGTTTGCTTGGGGGTTTGTTTGAAATTGGAATAGAAAAAGGCCCAAATTCATGACTAATTCATTCAACATCCCTAACGGCTTCCCATGATCTAACATTCATTGATTCCGCATAGAAGTGGAAGGGATATGACCTGAAAGATATCCTATAGCATCCAACTGACAAAAAGAAGCACACACAACGCAAGTTGATTTGATCCGTAACTTCATATTTATTTTTGAAGAAAGAGAGGAAAGATGGGTTGTTTAATATTACTCTTGCATTAATTGATACTTTAAGGGGTGGAATAAAAGAACAAAAATGGATTCATGAAGGTTTCATTACTGAATCACTTCCCAATTGTATGTTTCGGGTTCGTTTAGATAATGAAAATCTGATTCTAGGTTTCATTTAGATAATGAAGATCTAATTCTAGGTTATGTTTTTGGGGAGGCAAGTTTTTGTAAACAATTCGGAATAATTGCTGATGCGTCGAGGGGGTGCCTCATCTTCCCCCGGACCTACATCATCACATGATGGATTCGGAGGTTGCATGTTGCGTGCGGTCAATTTTTTCACTTGCCTGTGGAGTCTATCAATCTCGTTGGTCTATCGAGCAATTGCCTCATTCTTTTATTCAACGGCCGGATCTTCATCTATAGGGTTAGCGTACCCTCTCCCTCTACCCCTGGTGGCTTTGGGGGCATGTTGATTACAGAAGGATAGAACGACGATGGAGAGAGAGAGTTACTCGAGGAACGAAGCTTGCTTTGATACAAACTTATGCCAACCCAATTGGTGGAAACCGACAACATACATAACAGAGAATGATGCCTAGCAAAGGGCACCAAGCGGAGATGCACTTGGGGCTTGGAGATAGCCTAAATGGAGGGGACTCACAAGAAGATAAGGGCTTCAACCCTCTCTTAATCTCACGCAAGAGTCAAGAAAAGGAAATTTCAAATATTTATTTAAAAACTAATGCCTAGGGGCTCTTTATAGGAGCCTATTTATTAATAATCATCAAAATTTTCTCCTATGTACCTCTTCGCCTCTTCTGAAAATAAGGAGACCTACACTCTCAACCTATCAAAATCCTTTTCCAATCCTAAGGACCAATGAGAAAAGACATTAAAACAACTAAAATGCTAAGAAATAACTCATAAAAGGAAAATCGTCGAACGAGCTGTCCATAGGTTGGTGTGATCTGGAGAGAGGAAATTTTGGGGCGCCGCATGTGCTAGAAACATGTTTCATGGATGCGGAAAAACTATTTCCATGTTCTAGCAATGCAATCATCCCACGCAGTGGGCCTTCTTCTAGACTCGTGTTCTTGGTCTGCTCTAAGCTTGGGGCCATTTGATGGCTTGTGATCATATGTTGGGAGAATTTTCAACCTTCGAAGTCCAATGATTTGGCGGAGATGTCTGCTAATCGGGTACGTTGGCAGGCCTCTCTTGGATTGGGTAGCTTCCACTGATTGTGGGCGGCCTAGATGTTTGCATCACAGGTTCTAGACAATTTCGGAGAATTCTATTTGGACTTGTAGGTTTTTACCCTTTTATATTTGGTGGGACTTCATATATGGTAAAAAAAAGTCATTTTGGATTTATAAATATTTGGATGTATACTCTCTAGGTTTAAAAGTGTCGGTCTATTTCTATATGCTCTTGGTTCAATATCATCCTTGCTGTTTCGGTCTCATTGATTGAGAGGAATAAGTCCCTTGCCTCACTCGTCAACTGTTATCAGACCTCTCTCATTTAGAAGGGGCAAAGCTCGCCGTGATGAGAAAAGAAAGATACAAAGGTGGAGACTAGCTTTCAAGCTTTCTACTCCTAGGCTTCCGTCTGAGAATATGGGGTGGGGTCGATTTCAGTGAAATGAACTGAAGTGGGTTAGGCAAACATTTATCTGACCAAACCACCCCATAGTATTATCCGATTCACACGGATAAATGATGGAAGTGTCTTTATTGTCAAAATAAGCACTAAAGGATCACATCAAATTTTGTAGATCCCATCAATTTGGTATATCTTCTTCGAAAAAACGAAAAAGGAAACCTTTTCGTTATTATTCATTATTGTATAAGTAAATTTTTGTTAACCGGTTTCAATCCTTTCCCCTATATAGATATTGAACATAACGAGCTATTTTAGTGCCACTGTAATTTTGAAACCGAACGTGTAAATGCCCCTCAAAAGTAAGTAAATACATCCGAAACATATAAAATACAGTTAATCCTGCTGTGGAACAGGCTATTATCGCAAAAACTGTGAACACAACCAACTATCATTAAGAATTTCATCTTTGGACCAAAAACAAGCAAGAGGTTGAATGCCACAAAGAAAAAGTGTACCTGATAAAAAAAAGTAGTTTTTGAAATTGGCACATATTTTGTTAAACCACCCATAAGAACCATGTCTTTGCTGGTGCAATTAATAATGGGTATGGGAGCCACAATGAAGTTTGTGTATAGTATGCTGTGAGATATCTCAACATTCTAGAGTTGTGAAATAGATGATGCACTCACCATTTGCTTCTTTCTATAAAAAAATTTCCCCTTTTGTAAACAAGCATGAGTATAATTGATATATTTTGATTTAGATGCTCTGAGCCATCCATTTCGAGATGTCAAAATATTGAACCGAGTGATGTCAGCGAGGCTATTTCGAGAGGTAACTATAGCTGCTGTTTTTACTGTGAATATCTTTTGAGGATCCAAAATTTCCATGTTCCACTATGATTTCGTGCTTTTGTCTACATCAGGAATTGTCAAGAAGCATTGTGATATAGATAATGGCGTTGAAGGCGAGTTGCGAGTGAAGTTACAATCTAAAACAGAAGAAAATAAATGGTTGAATGAGTAAGAATCTTTCCTGGTCATTTTTCTTGATTTTTGAATCAATGGTTTCCAATGATTGCTTGGTTCTCCATGTTTGTTGTTTCTCTGTCACCATTATAGAGAGGTAGATACCAGCACCCCAACAATGCCGAACACCGACTTGCCTGCTGAACTGAGGTGCTCTCTTTGCAACACAATTTTCAAGGATGCCGTGATGATACCTTGCTGCCAACATAGCTTTTGCAACAAGTGTAAGCCCATTCATGAAAATCCAATCCAGTCTCTCTCCTTCTAAGATACATGGTATATTATGGTGTAAACACCACAATTTCATGACGAGTCACTAATAATATCTAATGGGAGTGAAAGCAACTTTTGAGTGTTGGAGAGCACAGAAGGGATAAAATTGTTTTTTTTTTCTTTCTTTTTTTTTCTCTCTCTCCTTTTTCGGTAACTGCAAAATTTAGGGAAATTTTGGTCATATTCTGATATTTTACAGATATAAACAGACTTCATTAAGTTGTCCATCATTATGTGTGGCATTTTTATACCTTGATTGCAATTTGTTGCTGCAGGTATTCGTTCGGTATTGGTTGAGAAGGTAAAGTGCCCTAAGTGTTCTTCAACAAAGTGCAGAGTAGATGATTTGCTGCCAAATGTATCACTCAGGCAGGCAATTGAGCATTTCCTTGAGTCTCAAATACTAATCAGTGGTTCAGACAACATTCTTCCCAAATATGCACCTGGTGAGATAAACTAGTAGTTTTTGGAGGAATTCATACCGAAAATATAGTTAGGAATGATGTAATATCAGTTCTTTTTTACCTTTCTGAAATTCAGATGGAGAGTCTGGGATTCAAGCGAAAGAGGCATCTTGTGCCATGTCTATCCCCCAACGAGAGCCACCACTGCCTCACTCTCCCACTGCGACAGGGAAAGGATCCAACCAAGTTACGCCAGAATCTGCATATGAATCACGGGCCAGAAATAATGGAGTAGCTGCTGGTAATGGTTCACGTATCATTCATTTGAATACTGGCAAATCTGTGAAATCAACTCCCTCCTTGCATAAGATAAAACCGATACAAAGTGGAAATGAAAGAGATTCAGCTGCCAATCAAGCAGGGTTGAGACCGCCTGTTGACTTTCAAGGCGACTGTAAGCCATTTAACTTCCTCTGCTACAAAATGTTTACCTTGACTAACATGGCGTGCTCTTTTACTGTCCGTTATTCCCGCCTTATTTTATTATGATTAGTTACTTTTTGATAATAACTATTATGATTAGTTGATGTATGTCGGTAATGGTTGGATCAGTTTCCTAAGCTTTTCTGCCTTAAGTAAGAAACAGATTATTTACCGTTCATTTCCTAAAATTTGTGTCATAGTGATCCTATCCCAAATCAAGGTCTTCCCCATGAATCGTTATGGATCTTGAAATTCAGATAACCCATCAGATAAATAACTACCACTTAAATTGATAGAAGAAAAAGAATTCTTTAGAAACATTAGAGGTCTTAGTTATACCTTGTTACCCGACGGTCACAACATGTTTATTTTCACTGATGCAGCGTGAGATGATGATGATATTTTGCGGTATGTATTGATTATAGAAGTATTATATGATATTTGATAAAAAGAAATGCCATTTTTGGGTCAAACTTGCAATAGTACAGGTTGGCCCCCCCTTTCAGCTGCCCAATCTGTTGATCAGATTGGCACATCATGGGCTTTTCCATGCCTTAATCTTTTCCATATCAGATGATTCTAGCCATCTGGTGGGAATGGACAACTACAACCAGTTGTCACCCTTGATGGGGGGCCCAATCAGGCAGCTAGGAACAATATATTGGGGATATTATTGGAGTTTGTCCCATCCAGGATGGGGGCCACAATGTGAAGGTTTCAGATCATCAAATGATGGCTTCACATGAACAGTTTATTGGGCTGAGCAAATGCCCAATTGAAAATTTTATATTCTGCTAGTTTAATTTTCTGCACTTTATGGTGTCATTCTTTGGTATGGTTCTGCCTGCTTCACCATCCTTCTTGCAGTTGTCATTGAAACAATACTGGCTGATGGAAATAATATGGTTAAGCGTATAAATCTATTTTCACATACTTCGTTTACTTTGCTGCATGCTTTTATATATATAAGGAATATGTGGTTGATGCCTTTGTTTTTGCATTTTTGTTATGCCAGCAAATTCAGCTAGCAGCAAGAAGAAGGGACTGTGGGTAAATACTGCAGGTATATCCCTCAAGTGTGGTTCCAGAAATCACCAGACTATTAAGAAACCTCTTGTAGAAATCTGGTTTATGAGATTATGCCTTTTCATTTTATGACGAACATTTTGGATTTGCCAGATGGAAGCGGAAGTTTCATGCCAACGAGTAGATACAAAAAGGTATTTTTTTTTTTCAGTGCAAGTCCTCTTTATAACTGATTGAAAATATAGATGGTACTCTTATTTTTGTTTTTTTAAATATTAAAACTGATTTTAGACTGGTTTAACAAACATTCAGTATATGCCCGCACTCATTTTCTTCCAGGCTCCTCACCCATCCTTTAATCAACCTGGTTGAACAGTTCTATGATGACCAAGCGTGAGAACTGTCATTTCTGTGGTATGTGCAGTTGGATTGTGGCTCGAATAAACTTCCTGCACAATTCTCAGAGTTGCTGGGGTGTGTGCAGTTGGAGTTTGGCTCGAAAATCACACTGATCGGAGAATCCTCCTATTTGTTGCTGAATCAATAGGACTATTAGAAAGAAAATGGCCGGTGACCCAATCCAATGCATGAAATCAGATGATTAAGATCATCCAATTGTGTGATTTTTGGGCTATGCTTACCATGTTGGGTTGCACAATTTGACTATGTAGGTTGGCATGGATTGTGGATGAGTTGCTAGAATTTATGACTTAGTGGCAAACACACTTGAATTTTGGCCCATAATGTTTCTCAGTGGCTAATGTTAAAATGGCATGCTGTTGGTTTCTATGATTTCTCTAACAATTCTGTGTACGTGAGATCCTTATCTATCTGTTTTGGTAAACAGGGGGACCGCAACTGTTACATGTGCGGTTCTCCAGACCATTTGGTAAGAGACTGCCCGGCAGCTTCTAGTCCATACTCCATGCTTCAGACAGGTAAATAGATTGTGCAGCTGTTTGTGCTCTACCTTCATATTTTTACTTAGATGTACTTGGAAGTTCTATCCTTTGATCTTCTTCCTGCCTTGCTGTTTTTCAGGAGATGGTGTTTTCCAGGGAGGCATTTCAGCATATGGGCCACAGTACTGGCAAGGACCTTCATTACCTCATGTTAGGCCTTATGCAAACCTATATGGTGCACCTGGAATGATGCCCTTTGATCCCACCATGGTGCCAGTCACACCTTTTGCGGTTCCTCCTTATATGCCATCAATGTATACTGGCATGCCGGTACCCTGGTGAGATTTTTCAGTCCCCATTCCATCTTTCTGTTTCTGGCTATACCCCTAGTGATGAAAATGGCCAACACACGGTTTAGACTTTGTGTCTCAATAATCAAAACTGATATTGAATGTTTAGAGCGGACCTGATTTCTGTGCCTGTCAAGCGGCAAGATCTGAAACATTCATCCAGTAGGCCCTACCACAGAGGGTACGTAGATTAAAGATCACACTGGTCGGTTGATTATAACATTCTGATTGGCCGCCAACAAATGGGTACTAAAGGCAAAGAAGAAAATCATAAGTGGTTCCCATAACTGTCCATAAGCTGAAACTCCTATATGCAGATCATGGATCTTCCGACCTGTGTGATCTTTTGAAATGTAGGCCAGCAATTGTAATGCCATGACACTCACTGAACGGTCCTGATTTTGTACAAGGCTTCAATGCGTGAGGTTTTTGTATTTGGGTAAACGACTATTTCTGTGATGGACACAATGTTTTCCCTCTAAGAATTAGAATTTCTCATCAAAAACATTTTGCAGTGGATTCATGAGGATGGGAGGAACAGTGCCTCCACCAATGGTGGCTGGAGCAGAACGCCCTCTTAGTCGTGCAGAGTTTATGGAACTTCAAGGCAAAGAACGGAGACGCAAACTTTCAAATGAGCATATGCAGAGGTAATTTATTTGTGCCTTTGAATATTTAGTACGTCTCTAGATAAGTTGTCATTTTTTGAAGAGTTTATGCAACCAAAATTAGCTATTAGCCTATTACTTATATTGGTATGAGAATCAAATCGGATTGTAAAATCATAATCCAAGCTCGCCCCGCCCCGCCCCGCCCTCCCCCTCCCCCTCCCCTGGTTCTGAGCTAAGTAAGAAGGGATATGAGTAGAGCTTACCCCTCAGCCTAGGTTTATCTTTCAAACAGACGGCGACTACTCTTGCCTACACGAGCCATCCTGAGACTTGATTTAAAAAAAAAAAAAAAAACCAACAACAACAACAACTAGATCAGTGGTTGATCATTGTCTGAAAGAAATTGGTTCTTGCTTGGTGGGATTGGTCCCGCATAGTTGTGTCTTGATTGCTAGTATAGTGCACGTGCTTCAATCTTCTCCATTCAACAATTTTTTAGAGCAGAATTTCACCAATGGCCGTCCTCTTTTCCTTCAACTTTGTGATGGAAATGGAGTTGGATCGTGACTTAGTTCTTGGGCCATGTCTCTTTTTTAAAATTGATAGCTGTTGCGCAACGGTGGTCTGCACGAATAGGGGTGTGTGGATCGCTCTGTTTGGCATCCCGAAGAGAGTGGGTCGTGGTTTGGTACAATTCTGTAGATCAATAATCTGACCCTTGATAAACCGTTCCTTATGTTTGCGAGAATTAAGGTCCTTCTCGGTGTAGAGGCAGAGTTGGTGAGAGAGTTGGAGTTTGGAGATGGGGGGGGGAGGGGGGCTCTCCTGGGTGGTGTTTGGCACAAATGAACTGATCTCATTAATCAGAGGCGTTACATCAGTTTATTGTGACTGGTTTAAGGGCCAGTTTGGATGCACCCTCAAAAAGGGGCCTTAGACGCTTAAACCAAACCTCAGTTTGTTTTGTGTGTTGGGATGCACTTCCACACACCCTCGTCTGATCCCCCACCCAGTCGAAATTGGCGCTATAGAAGCCTAGTGCCAAAAACCAATTGGATTGGTTTTTGGCTGGTCGATCAACAAAGCAAGCAAGAAACCCCCTGTTGCATAGCTGCTTCCAGGGCCTAAGGGTTCTCGGTTTTCTTCTTCTTTTTGGTGGTTTAAGATCCCTGAGATTCTTGAAGGTCTTCCCATGCTAGATGGTGGCGTCCCAGCAACTCCAGGGTTTTCTATGGATGGGGGTAAGGAAAGGATAGAGAGGGGCATTCTAAGTGGAGAGTCCAGGGCCCACGCAAGTACGTTGTGTGGAATGCCTTTTGTGGGCCCATTATTCAGAGTGTAGGTCAGTTGGATGCGTGTTAGATTTCGGGGTTGAGTTGGAGAACAGACTATGCAGGTTTAAATCTATCTCAGGTGATTAGCTCCTCTGTTCAGAGAAGCGTCCCATCTGTTGCAGTATTGGGATATGTGTCACCCTTAAAATTGCCCAGTTCTTCTAGAGCGGTTGTTCAACTCCCAAGGGTTGTAGAAATACAATCCTGTCAGGTTACATGTCATGGGGAGAATAATCTGCTTGTGTGGGGCTCCTCTTCCAAAGCCACTTGAAGTGCTAATGACTGTCGCTTAAAGCAGGTGAACCCCTCTCCTTTGTTGATGAATCTTGATGTGGCAGGTGGCTCCTCATCATCAGCCCTTACCAGCCTTCTCATCATCTGCCATTCTCCGTGGAGCTTCAACAGTCTCTTCTAGGGGATGTTATTGCAACTCCGCTTCTCCTTACAAGGTTGCCTTTTGTGGTTGTTCCCAATTCTTTCTTCCAATTTGATTGGTGATTCTCTTGCACTGGCCAGATTGATTGATGAGAGAGTGCACGTTGCTCTATATTAGACAATGTTAGGTTCGATCTTCGAGGTGATGTAGCTGTGGTGATTATTCCACGTCTCGAGTCATGCTCAGACTGGTTAGAAGTCGATGAGGCCAAGGCAGCTTTAATCTCTATTGTGGGTACACAGGCAGAGAGAGGGTTTTACATGCTCTCCAGGGGTTATGAAGCATATGGAAATTTTTGCTAAATTGTTGTGGGTCACGATCAAAGGGGAATTGGAAGTTTTCAAAGAAACTTTGCGTCAAATTGACAGTAGTTGTAATTTTGCTTGGACTTTGGTAAGATGAAGGAGATGAGGGAATTGCTTAGCCTCAAATTTTCAATTAGTTATGATTACAAGATGGGTAGAAAGGAGAGAGGGGAGCTTGGTGGGGCAATTTATGGTTATCTGAACATCAGGGGTCTAGGCTCAATCAATTAGAGAGCAGCTTGCTATCAAGGAGTTGGTGCGTGCATGTAGATAGGTTGGATGTGCTGATGATCTAGGAGAAAATAAACAAAGAAGTTGATATCATTGATCTGAAGAGGGTGTGTGGGATACTCTCTCTCAAGATTGCAAATTCCATGGAGGATACCTGGTCACTCTGGATTCTTTTTGAAATTGTGGCAAGTGCGTAGTGGTGGCTCTCTTCTTGAAAATCAATTTTAATGTTTGTTGTTGGGGTAACCAAAGTTCCACAAGTGTTCGGTGCTCTTTGTGGGATTGCAGTGAGATAACTATTTTGGAATTCTCGGGTCCAATCGGCGTGAGGGGCTCTAACTAGGGTTTGTGATATTTGATAATATCGGTATCGCACCTGCCCGATACAAAACCCCACTTAAGTTCATGGCTTTTGGGATGTTGGTGATGTTATCGTAATGTATCGCTGATACATTGCGATATTATCGCGATATATCAGCAACACGTTGTGATATATCGTCAATATATCCTGATGAATTGACGACACTGACATTTGAAGACTGAAAAACTATAAAAATTGGAAGAAAAAACGTGCGCGTTCTTCCTATTCTTCCTCCCCCCCAAGTCTTTTTAAAATAACTTCAGCCTCCAAGTCTGCCACCCCATGTTAGGTGATTGAAGGGGTTGGCAGCTTAGGTGGGCCTCACCATGATGTTTATGTGAAATCCACTTGGCCGCCAGGTGCGTAACCTTATGTTAGGCTCAGGCCAAAAAATCAATCCTATTCGTGATTTAGGTGGACCACATGATTGGAAAATGTACAGGCAATGCTCACCCTTCAAACTATCCCTTGGTGTGGCCTACCTGAATTATGGATGGGCCTGATTTTTGGGCTCCATGCCTAAATTTTGTTGTGGCATCTAATGGTTGGAGTGGGTTTCATATAATCATCACAGTGGGCCTTGTAAAAATCAAGGGCGGATGTGATGTAGGGGTATGCGATGACCTAACTCTAAATGAACATGAGATCAACAAGCAGACATTCAAGCTAAGAATTCATATAAATATCCATTATCAACTAAGGGATTATGCGATTTCAACAATGAGATGATGATAATCCGTCAGGATCTTACCCCATAGCATAAACGCGCATAACAAGTAAAAAGGGGACCCAAGGATATGAGGATATCCCTACACCTAGCATAGGCCAGCCCACGTTCAAGTCTGAATCAAGTTCTCATGGCCAGGAATCTCGTTTTTACCAATTATGTCAAAAGGGAAAAATTTGAAGAAGAAAGAAAGAGGAAAGGGGAAAAGATCGGTTTCAGGAAAGAGAAGATAAAGGTTTTCCACAATGAAAGAAGATGAATCTTACCTTCCACGCACCTTGAAGATCAAAGACGAGAAAACAAGAAACTCCGGGTAGAATCCTCAATACCCTAGGGCCAATCCTGAAACCCTAATATCTTTAGTAAAAAAAGAGGAAGAAAAAACACACGAATTTCTATTCATTTAATAATAATAAAATTAGGGTTCTCACAAATGTATATATAAACCACGAAAAGAAAAAAAAAAAGTGCACCAAAGCGCCTGAAAATCAGAAAAAGAACATAAAAACGCCTAAAACTAAACCATAGCACTAAAGTGCATAAAATAAGAAAAAAAACACAAAAAACACCTAAAGACTAAAACACCCGTGCGATAGGGCAATCCTGCGATCATATTGCTCTTGTGGTCCCATACTCTTAACGCGTCAAAAAATGGGCCTGATGGACCCGGCGTCCATCCACATCAACTCATCTGCTCCAACACTCGATCTGCGACGTCTTCTCCTCTGGTACACTCTAAAAGGTGCACCACTGATGTCTTCATTAGGACGTCTCTGAACCAACTGTTTCCTTTGGTGTGGCCCACCTGAATCATAGGTCAGGTTGATTTTTTGGCCTGGACCTAATGTGGCATTACGCTTCTAATGGTTGGAGTGGATTTCACATACCACATTACAATGGGCCCCATGAAAAATAAAAGGTGGGCGTCTTCGATTTCGGCTTAATATATATATATATATATATATATATATATATATATATATATATATAGAGAGAGAGAGAGAGAGAGAGAGAGAGAGAGAGAGAGAGAAAGGGGGGGGGGGGGGGGGGGGAATGCTCACCTGCACACCAATTCTCACAAGAACTCGTGAGCACTTTTTGAGGACTCATCACACGTGATGTGAACCCAAACTCTGAGCCATTCACGTGATGCATCACCCCAAAAGACCCCTAAAGCCCAACTTCAACCTGGTCCAGAACTTTAGTGGGCCATGGAAAAAGGAAATAGTTTTCTCCTTTGATTTGCCTCTCTCTGCTACGGCCTACCAGAGTTAAAAGTTGGGCTGTACAGTTTTTTTTTTTTTTTTTTTGCATCACGTGGACGGTTTAGATTTTGGGGTCACATGTGATGAGTCCTCAAAAAATGCTCCCGAATTCTCATGAGAACTGGTGCGCAGACTCACGAGAACTGCGCACAGTTCTCACGAGAACTCATGAGCACTTTTTTAGAACTCATCACACATGATGTGAGCTCAAAATCCAAGTTGTCTAAGTGATGCAGCACCCTAAAAAAACCCCAGGGCCCAACTTTCAACCTAATCCAAAACTTTGGTGGGCCATGGTAAAAGGAAACAATTTCCTCCCTTGATTTGCCTCTCTCTCTCTCTCTCTCTCTCTCTCTCTACTATGGCCTACCAGAGTTTCAGATTAGGTCGAAAGTTGGGCTCTAGGGGTTTTTTGGGGTACTGCATCACACGTGGACGGTTCAAATTTTGGGTTCACATCACATGTGATGAGTTCTCAAAAAGTGCTCATGAGTTCCTGTGAGAACTGGTAAGCATATATATATATATATATATATATATATATATATATATATATATATATATATATATATATATATATATATATATATTGCGTCCTGCCCCTGCCTGGACAGATTACTGTCCGGGCAGTTCTATGGTGGGGCCCACCGTGATGTATCCATTTATCCACTCCGTCCATCCCTTTTCTCGGATTTAACCTATGAGCCCAAGAATGAGCTGAGCGTTGAGTTCTATGGTGGGGCCCACCGTGATGTATCTGGTTATCCACTCCATCCATCCCTTTTCTCGGATTTAACCTATGAGCCCAAGAATGAGGCAGATCCAAGGCTCAAGTGGACCACACCAAATGGTAAGCATCTGTGGTGTGGTCATATATATATATATATATATATATATATATATATATATATATAGAGAGAGAGAGAGAGAGAGAGAGAGAGAGAGAGAGAGAGAGAGAGTCCTGCTCTCCTGCGCACCTTCTTAGGTGGGAAGCACGTGTCATGGGCACAGAATCCGAATGGTCCATGTGATGCAACACCCTAAGAAACCCCCATGGCCCAACTTTTAGCATGATCCAAAACTTTGGTGGGCCATAGCAAAGAGAGATCCAAATCAAGGGGAGGAAATTGTTTCTTATTGCCATGGCCCACCAGAGTTTTGGATCAGGTTGAAACTTGGGCCCGGGGGGTTTCATGAGGGGCTGCATCACATGGACTGTTCAGATTTTGTGCCCAAGACACGTGTGCGAAGATGCGCATGTGAGCATCTCTCTCTCTCTCTCTCTCTCTATATATATATATATATATATATATATCTCTCTCTCTTATATATAAAGTCATCCACCCTTGATTTTTACAGGGCCCACCTTGATGATTATATGAAATACACTCAAACCATTAGATGCCATGCCAAAATTTATGCATGGTGCCCAAAATCAGGCCTAAGGGACATAGTTCGGAGGGTGAATATTTCCCTTTACACTGTTTTCAATTGTGTGGTCAGGGTGGGGCTGATTTTTTAGCCCTGAGCCTAACATGGGGTGACACACCTAGGAGTCGGGGTGGAATTCACATAAACATCATAGTGGAGCCCACCTAAGCCACCAACTCCTTTGCTCACTCCTTAAAAGCCTTTTTGTAAGAGGTACTGGAATCCCTTGTCTCTATTAAAAAAGGGGAGTTATATGGTAATCTAGCAACATACAACACTTGATACGCATGCACTCAGAAATTGTACATGTGTCATATATTAATTCAAATTAAACCACTTAAATTGTTGAATCCACTATCGCTAAGTCATGGTCCCAAAATCAGATTGTTTGAACGATCCTGACCTTTATTCATGGACACTTGTTTATTGAAACAGGACCATTGGATATTTTTGTTCTTAATTGTCTAGGAAATGTTCACCAATGTCATCCTCAAATGAGGAAATAAACCCAATTTTTGGGTTATGAGACATAATATGGACAATTTAATTTCAATTACTTTTACACTACGTGTGCCATTTTTAAAAATGATTAATTGTTTGTGTTTTCATACATGTCTTCTATGATTATATATTATATTAGTTAGTTTTGAATGTGGTTGCATCACTCTATCAGACAACGCATAGTTTAGGACCTTGTACAAGGGAAAATTATTATGAGCACTTATTTTTGTGATCTTTTGATTCCTAAGTGTGTAATGATGTCCTTTTTAACATCCCTTGAAGTTTCATTGAAAATTTTGACTAATTTCCCGAAGTTTCCCAACAACAGCTAAACATTACTCGATACATACGATATTTCGCATGTGATAACCAGTATGTTTCTGTATCCCAGGGTTCAATACATCAATCGATACTAATATTGAAAATATTGGCTCGAACTATGTTGAAGTTGCTGCCCTTCTTCATGTGTTTAAGATTGTTATTGAGCAATCATCAGGCTTGGTGTTGTTTGAAGGTGATGCTAGGAATGTCATCTCCTGGATCAATGAGGGGCCCTATCTGTGGAGGGTGGTTGATTTGGTTACAGCGTGTGACCTTTGCACTGGCCGAGATTTCTCCTTTATTGGGAGGGCATATCCATGGAGATTGTTGATCTCATTGATAGAGTAGAAAGCGCGACCGTTGGCTTGGCCAGGATTACTTCTGCCATATTTGAAGAGTAGTAAATTCTACTGTGATTGTTTGGCCAAGGAGAGAGCAAGAAGGGATTTGATTTGAATTTTAATTTATTAGGTTCTCTTTTTTATCTATCTTTTGGGCTTGCAGCTTCTTGTTGCTTCCTTTTTCTTGTGGTTATAGTTTAGCTTCGGCTACTTTTGAAGTTGGTTTGACTATTATCTATGTTGGGAACCGCGGAAGCAAACAGAGTAATCACAATCGCACAAGCAAATCCAACAAGAGAAGGCACATGAATTTATGTGGAAAAACCCTTGTGGGAAAAAAACCACGGCACAAAGCGATGAATGCACTATGAATTAGAAGTTACAAGAGATGAAGAATACTTACCCGGATCAAAGTCCCAAGAGAAAAACCCTAGCTTTTTCTCTCTCCAAAACCCTCTTAACCCTTAAACACGTCTTAGAATACCCTAATCCCGATTACACCCACTTATATAGCAATACAATTGAAATTAGAAACAAAACTGCAAAAAGCGCAAAATTGCGCACGCCGTCAATCAGTTGGTCGAGTGACGTTGATTGAATACCCTAATCCCGATCAATGATTGTAGTATCGATAATATCAGCCGATATTATCGGTATTGGTAAGCGGCAATAAATATCAGCCTAGTAATAACAAAAAAAATGCCCTACTCCTGCGTATCGCACGATATATCGGCAAAATATTGCTATTTTTTACACATTGGGCTCCAAATATTGTCGATACTTGGACGATATCGTCTAGGTATCGGTCAGACGCACAAGAGTCCCCCATTTTGTAGAAAAAAATGATTTTTTGTTCGATTTTCTTCTAGTTTCTCCTCCCTTAAAATAAAAAATAAATAAACCGTTGGTCTTTCGGGCGCTCCACCCTGAACCCTGCCTCGACCCGCGTTCCGACTCTGCGTAGGGGTCATAGTTTGTTGAGTCCAGTTAGCCATTTTCTAAATTTTATTGAGTCCTCATATAGATCTAGGCCATATAGGATAGCTTGCATTGCGTTGAACTAGGATAGTCAAAACTGCATTTTGGAGGATATTCACTCAGTTGCATCATCCATAAGTATATTTCTCAATTCTCTTGCTTGTTTTACTTTGTCAATGCATTGGTTGTGTTTACATTAATGTCTTGTTACATTTGTATATCTTATGAAATCAATTTAAACAATAGTTGCATTAGTTCAATCAGATAGCGCACAGCTTAGGATCTTTTTACAAAGGAACTCCATTATATGGACTTTTGTTTTTACATATTATGATTTAAATGTGTATTGAGGTCCATTTTAACAATCCATGAAGTTTCATTGAAAAATTCAATCAATTTCCCAATGTTTCTCCATGTTTCCCAAAACATGAGATACATTCCGCGATGCAACCAATATTTCCCTACCAATACGCGATATGTATCTTTATCCGAAGGGTGCGAAACGTAACGCGATACCGATATTGCGAACACTGATCCCGATTACACCTACTTATATAGTAATACAATTGAAATTAGAAACAAAACCGCAAAACTACGCGTGCCGTCGATCAGTTGGTTGAGTGATGTCGATTGATCGGGTGACCAGAGTTGTTCAATCAGTCGAACAATCCAAAACAGTCCAGAGTTTCACCAAAATTCCGCAAATCTTCGATCAGTCGAGCCCAGAGTTTGATCGGTCAAACTCCTCAAAAATTGTCCAGAGACCTATCTGTACAATTCCAGGCATGTTCAATCAGTCGACTAGGGTAGTCGACCAGTCGAACACCCTATTTCCTACATAGATTGAAGGCTTCATACAACAATCTATTGCTCTTTGTAATAAAGTTGTATTTTGTTATCCTAAAAAAAACTTAGCAATTACTAGTTTCTCGGTCCTTCAGTAGCCACTTGTTGCTGCACTTCCATGCCTTCTTCAAACATGTCATCACCAATTGTTAACCAAGATTGGTTAATTGGAAGAACTTTGTAATCCACTCATCATCCGAGTCGATATCCAATAAGCAGATCGGATCCAAATTTTGCTTCTCCATTTCAAATTCTCTCTTAGTTTGAATTTCAAATTATATTTCACAAAAACGAGTGCACCGAGTCTCATTGCTTGAGCATTAACTTCTTTTTGTGTGAATTTACAAAAGTTAAATAAAACTATAGAAATTAGTGTAGCTACATTTAATAATTACTCAGTAAGAAAATAACATTACTTGATATATAAAGAGTATTATAAATTTCGTACTTGCTTAGAAGTGCTCTTGTTGTGCTCGCAACTCGAACCACTGCATGTTAGACTCGATCCTATTTGACACTCATTGCAATTTGGGTGAGCTATCACCATAATCCTCCCAAGTCCCACCAGATAGTTGAAACTAAAAACATGTGTAATAAAGTTGGAACTAAAAGCTATACTTTATGATCAAAATGCATTATTAATTTAAAAACAAGAAAATCAAATTTACCTAGCTATTTTGTAGTCCCTGTCAAGGTAGCCATGTTTCCTGCCATATGCCCTAGGATTTTCTGATAATGTCCAATTGTTCATTAATAAGGATCCTTTCTTCAGTGGTCTTTGCAATCCTATCGAGGTAAGTAGGCAAGATCAGTCTTAATTTCCAACTTTTTGCCTCGAATGATTTGTTAGACTAAAATCGAGGATTCAAATAGTATGTCGCGGCATGCAAAGGTTGGTTGACATGGCAATACCATCTCTCGTTGACGAGTTTCTAAATTGGTTTGTACCTATTCTTCGCATTTCCAAAATTTTCAACAATTCTTCTTGAGCAAAGTTCATTGCAGGAGGTGCATCACCATCAACCAAGCAGAAAGCCTTCACAAGTGGTGATGCTTCTTTGCATGCATGCACGATTTGGTGATTTCTTTGAATTCATGAACTTCACCACCTTAATCAATCAATGAAGTCGTCTTTGTTCAAATGAACGAAGAATTCCTTAATTTCTGCATTAGTTCCTAGTCACCCTTTTTTGCTTTTTTGGATGAGACCACGGTGGGAATGGGGATCTTCCTCAATGTGTCCTCATGCTCCAACTTCGGTCTCTATATTCTCTCTACGTTGAAGCTCTCTAAATTGGTTAGCGACATCATCCTCTTAAGCCCAAGCTCACAACGTGCATTTAAGACCAATGACGCAGGACAATGGGCCTACCTATATGATGCGGAATGAAACTAAAGTGGACATGTATAACAATGAATAATTAAATTAAAATTACTCATTCACATGTGCGGAAATTCAAATAAGCAAGAAATCATTCACCACAACCATAAATCACAAGCATATAATGAAAGAACTACAAAATCTCAAAGGTTGGGACCCATGAAAGGTAGAACTTCCACATCAAAGCATAGGGTTAATCCTAAAATCGAAGGAAGAGGTCTTAGGGTTCCTAGGATATGGCTGAAATTAGGGTTTAATGGGATTAGGGTTAGGGTTTACATGATGTGGGAATTAGGGATTTCTAGATTTAAAGCCATGGGAAAGCTAAAAATTGAATTTGGGTGAAAAGGGATGGTCAAATTTGAAAGTTGTGTGGGATTAGGTTAGGTTTCGGGGTTTTGGATGGAAGAAAGTTGGGATTTTAGAGGAAAACGAAGTTTAAGGTTGCGTGGGCCTATGTCGTATCAAAAGGGATTCAAAGATTGAGGGGTTTTGGCTATGGATTCAAGAGAAGATTAAAGAGTCTTCAAACCGATGAAAAACAACAATAATAAATACCTGAAATTGTAGAGAAGAAGAAAGAGAAGAAGGATAATCGGCATCACATTAAAGAAGCTCCAATCACAGGAGGGTTTATGCTCATCTCAAGCAATCAAGAGTTTTCTCTCAATTTTCAGTTACATAATGAAAAATGGGATTTATAACAAAGCTTATATAATCTACGTCTAGAAAAAGTGCACTAAAATGCGTAAATAAGAAAAAATAATAATAAAACGACACTTCACATAAAACAGTTTGCGCGCCCAGTCGGACCGTCCAACGGAACTGTCGGACTGTCCGACAGAACCTAGAGAATTGCTAGTCTGTCTGCAATCATGTTGCTCTGCTATGCTTATGTGCTCCTCAAATGTCATTGAACCACAACAAGATGTGACACGTCTCCTACGCTAGTACACTTGGGAAAAGCAACGTGATGGTTTGATGTCCCCATCAACCAAGTGCTTTGGGACTCTTAAGATATTTAAGTAACTAAAGGAGTTGGCTTGAGAATGGTGTAATGCATGTATATTAATGGAGGTGATTTTCCAACAACAAAGTGGCATTGGAAATAAAGATAGTTGCATAGGAGGATGAACCGATTACATGGAGGTGAGACTGCAAGGACCGTTGTTGAGGCTATGTAACTCAACCCATTATTCTTTCTTATCCTTGTCTTTTCTTTAATTTCTGATCTCTCAACTAGCACACAAATCCTTCTTCAATCCTGTACTGCCAATCCTATTACTCATCTGACCCCAAAACATAAAATTTCGCCTACTCCCTTAATTTGCACTACAACACTTTTTTTTTTTTTGTTTGGGGGGGGGGGGGGGGGGGGGGGTTAGGACACACACCCCACTGTTAGTCACATTGCAATGTTAGCCACCCCCACCTTGGAATTGATACCAAGACCTCAGTGTTGAAACGAGGTTATCTTCACTTAATCTATCACTTGAGCTATGGATCGGGGTGCACCGCATTGCAGCACTTGTATAGGAGATAGACCGAGTTTTCACCAGTTTCTTGTGGACCAAATTTTTTTTTTTTCAGTAAACATTTGTCTCAAATATGTCAATTTTGAGATATATCCATGCACCGCTTGAGGGCTATTCAAAGATCATTTTCTTATTATGCGATCCACTTATATTCTTGAAACTTGCACAATCCATTTCAATCCAATTTTCCTGAAATTTGATTCCACATTCCATGCACTTGGTTAGAAGAGGATCTAGAACAGGAACTTTCTTGAACTAATGTGTACTATGTGAAAATGATGCAACAAAAGCCAACCTAACATTGGTTGTATTGTAATTAACTCATTCCTATATGATCACATCTGATTGTGGCAGATTCAATACATGGAAATGCCTTTATTCTTCATATTTCCATTAAGGCAGTGTTTGGGCCTGCTGCCAAATCGTGGTTAGCAAGGCTTACAAAGCTAACTTATGTACCTGTGTTTAGGGAGGTATGGAGTTGCAACCAGTGTGAAGCTGGCTAGCATTTTTTTCTTCTACCCACCATGTATTTCAGTTGAGATAAGAACTGCTAGGTTCCATTTTTATCTTAACCATGGTTTGGCAGTAGTGCATCTTCACGGCCTTGGTAACCGTCGTCACAAGAACACACAAATGTAGTGCTAAACTTTTATCAAAATAAAAATCAGAAGATTTACAATGGTTTTGGGTTTCCTTTAGGGAACCATTACATGATGGTGATGATGATTCATCGGAATGCTACCGGTATGATGGGCCCCAAAGAAGATCACGTGACTGTAAACCTCTTTCAGATAGGGAGATTGCAGGAAGTGACTCTGAAGATAGCGGAAACTGGAGATCACGAAAGAAGCGCCCACATGATAAACATTCAGATAGCCTCCCTTGCCAGAGGTCAGGTTTTGTATCGGATGATGAAGACATCCACTCTGTTGGTCGGAGACATGAGAAGGGTTCTCATTTCTCGTCTACTGGAAGAGACAGTGGCAAGGCCTATTACTCTGAGAAATCGAATGTGGAAATACAAGACACGTCCGATAGCTCCAACCACCACAGTAGAGATCGGCACAAACACCATCGGAAAAGTACCTTGAAGAAGCATGGTGAACGAATTGAGCAGTGTGGCAGTGAATCTAGCCGGAAGAGCCATCATCGGAGCCGGAAAGAGGTGTCTGATGATCGGAAAAGGGAAGAAACAGACATGAAAAAGCATAGCCGGAAACGTAGCAGTCACTCGGCAACTGGTTTGGTGGCACCCAGTTCATCTGGTGATCGGAAACGGAATCGGAAGGAGGAAGAGTCGCGCCACAGCTCCAGACACTCTAGGCACAAGGCAAAGTCCACGGACGATGATTTGTTGGATGACAGATGGGAGATGGGAGATGGCTTGGATCAGGACGACCGAGAAGACTATCGTTACCACAAGCACAAGAGAACCCACTAGAAATATATTTCAAAGGATGCATAAGAGCGCCTGCAACAGACATATCTTCAGAGGTAAATGTGTATATACATAGGCTTACACGATTTATCCAATACCCTTCCATTTTCCATGATTAAAATTGAGATATTTGTAGCAAGTCTGTTTATTAACTTGGTTTGTCTTCTTTTATTTCTATTGTCTTAGAAAGGGTTTATTAGGATCTGGTGATCATTTTAAACGCACCATGGAGATTAAGATCTAATGTGAATCTGATTGTTTTTGTTGATACAGATTTTGTAGAGATCTGGTGGCCCATTTGGACAGTAAATATCTCTGATTAACCTTTTGTCTTATCTCTCCGTTTCTAATATTTTCTCTGTCTTGATTTTGAGGTACGGAGGATATAGCAAACCCATGTTTTACCTGGGGGACCTGGTAAAATATTGGAATTTTGATGGTTTTAACACGTGGCCGTGCATCTCTTTCCAAAGATTGAAGCTGGTAAAGGTATGTTCTCTCTGTTATGTTGTTTTACATAGACCAAAATGCTGTCTTGCTACATCATCTCATTTATTTCCCAGAAAATGGAAAAAAAAGCTGCAAAACAAAAACTCGGTTCTTTGTTTTTCTTAACAACGATGATCATATGGAAAGTTGATGTGTGAAGAAGTAAGACGTGAAGTCTTCAAAAGAAAAATAATAATAATAATAAAAATAAGAATAAAAAGAGAAAAGAGAAAAGAAGTGAGACCTGGAAGAAAATACAGTGCCTAACGTAATTCCTGCCGTGTCAACAAGGACACATTTGTCATCTCTAGGCATGGCTTATTATTATATAACAGTACATTTTGGGGTTCCTTATATTACTATTATATTAATTTATTTTTGGGATTTTTGCATATAAATAATTTATTTTTAACCTTGTTGATACTTTTTATTTTTCGTTATTATGTTACAACTAAAATATCCTACAGATATATTTGGTATTGTGTTAGGACTTCAGTTGTCAATTCCATTTTTGGTGGACCATTTTTTTTTTTACCTACTGTAGAGGGTTTCACATTCTTTAAGCCTCCCATTCAACTGGGAGGCTTCTCTGATAAGTACAATGCCCCAAAAGGCATTGAGAGATGCAAGATAAAATGGCTAAAAGCTAGAGGAAAAAAATAAAATAAAATTGACAGCTATTCCTAATTCAGGTTACTAATGATAACTGGGAAATCTTCCACTAGTACTAGTCAAGCCTTGTTGGAACTTGGAACTATCACAAAATCAAGCGACATTTCAATTCTTTCATCCGTTCTTTTTATTTTCTTTTCCCCTGATAGATAACTCCAAAAAAAAAAAAAACACCACAGCAGCAGTGGTATCTTATCTCATCGAAAATGAGGTTATATCCTCATGGTTAAATGTGATGCTCAGCAGGGAGCAAGTTGTCTCTTACCCACTGAATGCATGAATGGCATTAAGAGAATCTCCTTCCACCAATGCATTCGTTTCTCATAATCTGGAAGCCCGTTCCTCTCCTGCTTCGTTGGGATTTCATCACAGGCCCCTCCCACCAGGGCCACAATCCCACCAACCCAATCTCAGAGGACCTGGGTCGCCTGATAAGCTGCCATCTAGAGGTTCCTCTTTTGCCTTACCAAATTCTACTAGCTTCCATTCTCAATGACCGCGCTCAAATATCTCACTTTTTTCTGATCCTGCTGCTCTTGAGTTCCTTCGTTAGTCCCATCTGCTGGAGGATAGATAATTCTTGATTGTATCCCTTGCTAAAGCATTTACGTGTTTCATGTTTTGAGTGTTCTATCAAATTGTTTTGGTTCCGTTGCATCACAGGCGGTCTGTTCATTTGAATTGGCAGAACCAGACTACAGTTTGTTCTGCCAGTCAAAGCATAAAGCTGAAACTCAAACCCATCACAGGCAATGGGTTCATTTGAATTGGCAGAACTGAAGCTTTTCATATTCTCAATCCCCCTTCTAGACTGCAGTTTGTTCTGGAGCTCAAAGCATAATGCTGAAACTCATAAAATCAGCTCAAAACTAGCTGAGTCAACTCAACTCAGCTTATAATATTCTTACTGGTGTGTCCATGTGCTTTTAGGTAAGTGGATTCTCAAATAATCTAAATTTGGACAGTCCAATTAGGTTGACTCTGCTTTTCATGGGCCTCCATGAAAAACTTATACTGATTGGAGGATGCTTTCCTTCCAGACATTTGCCTCTCTTTTTGTAACACTGTTGGTTTTCCAAGCCACAGATGGGATTGTTATGGTCACCTGATCAAAATGATTCCATGAACGCATGCTGTCCAAAGTGGATGACTCTATCAAATGGACTATCCGTATTCAGTATCGGACCTATGCGTAGCATCCATTTTTGGATGGTATTGGTCGGATGGGAATGTTTTTATAATTTGTTCTTACTTTCCATGTTGGCCCAGCCAATTAAAAGTGGGCAGGACCTGATGTGCGGTCCAGATTAGATGATTTTACCGTCCAAATGTCTAAAAGTACCAAGCACACTAAGAATGACAAACACTTTTTACCATAAAATGGTGCTATACATAATGTGACACTGTGATATTTAAAGAGCAGTTCCATAAGATTACCGCCGTTATTCATTACCAATGTTTTGAAACCTGTCTCAGGCTAGTTAGGACTGTAATCACCAAGCTAGACGGTCCAGGACTCTCTATTAGCTGTTCTTGGAATAGAACTGCCCTGATCACATGGGTTGTCTAGCTTAACAACCAAACTGTTGAATCTGGGCGTGTCATGCTAATTGCATTTTAATTATTTTTTTTTATCAATTCAAGGCATACTATTTTGCTATGACAAGTGAAAATTTATAATTATAATAATTATTATTAATTACTAATTATTAATTGGGTTAGAAAACTGCAAAACTAAAAAAATTAGAGTACCGATTAGTTGACTATCAATAGATTTCATGCTACATACCAATAAACCCCATTCGAATCTATCTGGTATTATCTTCTCCTCCACTCTTCGTCTTGATGCTTCTACCAGCTTGCATTGACCAAGATAAAACACACACACACACACACACACACACACACACACACACACGTGCGCGCACGTGCGCATGCACATGCGCACACACAACTGGTTCTTTACAGTTTAAGGTACATCCTGTCACTAATGTCCGAACTTCAACCGTGTATGACATTTGATCTTAACCATGTGGGTCATCTTTAATCAATCTTAACCGTATGTATTTCCATATAACTGTATGTATTTCCATATGGGGCCCATCGTTAGATGATCATAACCATATGGGGCCCATTGTCGATTCTTAAATGTATTTCCATGTGGGGTCATTGCTACTCGAACGTGACCATGTCCATATGGAAGCCATCTCAGGATGATCTTGATCATTTGTGGCCCATTTAGTCAAACTTAATCATGTATGTTTTCATGTAAGGCCTATCATTAGTCTTTCCCAACCATGCGCATTTCCATGTGTGCCCCATTTTGGCACGTTGTTTGATGATCTGTACTGTTGGACCCACCACTAGTCAATTCTAATCAAGTTCGCAACATAGTTCTAAAACTCATTGACTGGACTCGAAACTCAGCCGAGTCAGCTTGACCTGGCAAGATTTCGAGCAAGACTTATATGGGAACACTGTTCTCATCAAGTTGAGTCATGAACTCGGCTGACTCAACATGACTTGCCAGGACTCGAGCCGAGCCGATCACCTTGCCAAGGCAGGTTTTAATAAAATTGAATCAGGTAGGTAGAGGGATCTGAACTCCCGATTTCATGCCACAACTAGCAAGCTATGCAATGCTGGGGTGCTTGTTTGCTTATTTTATACTAATATCAGAGCTAACTATTTTAACATTCTTTAACCTTCTAAATATTTTTTATAATTTTAAATATCAAGTCAAGTTGGTCTGAGTCTTCGAGTCAACCTGGTCCGACCCAGATGAACACCGAGTTGAGTTGATGGCAGAGATGGCCCAATCATCATAGATAGTTGAGAAGAAAAAAAACTTTTGATACTCTAGTGGGGTGTGACGGATAGATACTCAGAAAAGAAATTTACTTAGAAATCGCACATGTGGCATACAAGTAAGGTTATTGGATTATCTTGACTAGGGGATTGGTGGACATTTATTGGACGGTTAAAAATGAAAATATCCAACAGTAATATTTTCACTAACAAGTGTCCTTGAATCAGACATTAGGATTGTTCAACCAATCTGATCATGCGATTGTGACAATCTAGTTGTTTTTATTTGAGTTATTATATGCCACGTGTACAATTTCTGAGTGCCTGCATATCAAGTGTCATAAATAGCGTGAGTATCATATGGCTCCATTTTTTCGTTGAAATGAGGTGGGCTGCCTGCCACTCACTCTGAAGTGTCTGTGGGGCCACTGTGATGAATATGTAACATCCACACCATGCAACTGATGTGCTGGATCAGTTAGGACGTTGGTTCAAAACAAGGCTGATCTAAGGCACTGAGTGGGTTACAACACTGGGAAATGTTGGCATGGGTTGCCCACTGTTGAAACCCTTCTCTCTTCATGTGCATGCATTTCAACACAACCTTCCAACAGTGTTTTTCTTCCCTACTCTCTGCACGCTCACACCTCCCCCAGTCTCTCTGTTTTTCTCCCCTGCCCTCTCCACTCTCCACGTGTTGCACGTGCCATGCCCCTGGTAACTATCAGTTCTTCGGTGCATCCAGGCGTGAAGTGGATTACATCTTAACATTCTAGGGTATGTGGGACCACCATGATGTAGTGGTTTTATCCACGCCATTCATCCATTTTTCCGGATCATTCTACGGTATTGAGTCCTGAAAATAAGGCAAATCCAAGGCTAAAGCAGGCCACACCACAGGAAGCAGCAGAGTGATGAAACCTTCCTAGGGCCCACTGTGATGTTTATTTGCCATCCGCATAAGATCATATAGGCCTGGATGAAGGGAAAACACAAATGTTAGCTTGATCCAATGCTTTTGTGGCCCCCCAAGAAGTTTTTAATGGTGGGCGTTCAATCCTGCTGTGTGGTTCACTTGAACATTGGATATGTCTCATTTGTGTGCTCATACCCAAAAATGATCTGGAAATATGGATGAACAGCGTGGATAAATCCCATACATCACTGTGGGCCCAACAGAGACCCTGCCAGGACCTGTTCAGTCCGGGTGGGGGCAGGACGCAATCCGCTTCCATCCAGGCGATACTTAACTGTTATCCAGGTGATTTCCAAGCGGTGTTATACCCCAAAACCATACCCCTATGGGGTCCCACATGGCTCCGTATAAGGACAGTCGAAGTCGATGCACAATGGTCCAGAATATCTGGATCATCTTCGCACCATGGTGCAAGGTGGAAATATTTTTCAGATTGGAATATCCTAGCCATCAATGCTTAGGTATTTCGTTTGGACTGTGATTGTGTAGTCTTAAGGGTTGAGATCCTCAAGGCACTAGGTTTTGGGGATTTTCACAGTAGTGGCCGCAAGATCTACGGTCCAGAATTACACAATGCTGAATTAGAGCGTCCTTCTGATATTTCCAGGATATCCAATAGCTTTCCCCCACATGAAGATGTGCTCATGCAAAAATAGTGTGGCCCACAATGAATGGATGGAGCTGATTTTTGCTCAAGGTGATTGTCATGCTGGTGCTTACCTATTGGATGGGTTCGACGTTGCAGGCACATGATATTTTAAAAACTACTTAATTAATATTACAATTTACATTTTGGTAGATTTTTCAAAAAGGTTTACGATAAAGAGTAATTGTCATTCTTCTAGTAGATTTTTTAATGTTTGCGGCTGGGGTTGGTAGTGTGACGAAAGTGGTTGTGGGCTCGTGTGGGCTCTACTGTTATGCTTACGTGAAATCGTTCTCAGACCACCCGCTAACCTCAGGTCTCAAAACTGAGTTCCATCAGTGATTCAGATGGGCCACACGATTGGAAATAGTGTACATGGGGCAACGCTTACATTCCAAACTGTTTACCTTGGTGTGGCCCACCTGAAACATGGATGGGGCCTTGTTTTTGGGCCCCGGTCTAATATTTTGGTGTGGCATCTAATGGTTGGAGCGGATTTCATATAATCATAACGGTGGGCCCTGTAAAATTCGAGGGTGGATGTCTCTTCCAATTGTTTCCTTTGGTGTGGTCCACTTCTGCGGGAGGAGATGAATGGCTGTCCATTGTTTTGGTTTCTGTGGTCAACATGTTAGTCCTTTGAGCGGGTTGGATTGATGGGGGGTCGTGAGTGATGTAGTAGGGTTCGATCCTGGTTCACCCAATGCAACACCTACCTTTATCCTGCCGACACTTCCATGTTGCTATTGCACTATTCTGCCTGTGGAACTTTGTCTGTGTACCACAAGTGTTTTTCTCTTTTTCTCTTTTATTATTATTATTATTATTATTATTTTTTTTTAAGACACTCGCACCCACATACCATAGGCACTCGATCCCATGATTTCACTGTTGAAAGAGTTTTGTCTACTGTTGAGTCAGCTATGGAGCTGGATCCCTGTGTACCAGCTAGTTGATGTTGTGCCCACCCACTGCATTTGTCGACTAGGTCGTTTGTTGTGGTGTAAGGCATTAATCCTCCTTGAAAATGAGACTTATCTATACACTAAGGGCAGGTTTAGGTCGTTTTGCGTGAGCTCTTATACCTAAAGTTGCCGATTCATTTTGTACTTGGCACACAAGTATGTTTGTTAAATAGCATACTTAAATCCAAAAAAGGAATCCATAAATTATAACACATTACCATAAATTACTTTTGCATCATCACTTTTGATGTGAATCGTCCATTATCTGGACCCACCTCCTATGTGGGGTCATCCTTCATGTGAGTTTCACCTTTAATTTCCACCATCCACCATATGAGGCTTACCCTAGATGTTGATTGTTCAAGATGTTTTGCCCACCTTGCCCCGATCTTCAATGTGAACCATCCATTGTGTGGGGCCTACATTCAATGTGGACCATCCACTTTTCTTGGCACATCTTCAATGTTGACCATCCGTCATGTGAGCCCCACATTGGATGTTGGCTGTGTGGGGCCTTACTTTGAAGTGGGCCATCCATCATTTGGGGCCCACCTTAGCTTGGGTCATCCATCATATGGGGCCCCTTTAATATCCACAGACCATCATGTGGTCCCACCTTTGGTGTGGACCGTCCATCATGTTTGTCCCGCCTTCAACGTGGTCGTACATCAATTGGGGGGCTCACCTTAGTATTGGTTGTAAGGTGATTCTGTTCATTTTACAATGATAGTTTATGACAGTGTAAGCTGAGGTGGCAACACGCCTGTCTGCTTTCAGGTCCCTGGCCTGGTACGGTTCGGGCGCGGCTTGGCTGGGATTCTTGAACGAGTGATGTCGGTGGCCCAACTCTATGCATGCATTGTATATCCACGCTCTCCTGTAGTGGTGTGGTCCGCCTGAAATTCGTATATGCTTTATTTTGGGGATCATGCCATAAAATGAGTTGGCAAAATGGATGGACCTCGTAGATATACAGCACATACATCGAGGTGGGCCCCATGGTCAGCGTACCACGGACTCGGATATGATGTATGTGTTGTTTCCATGCTGTCCATCCATTTGGAGAGAGCATTTTAAAGCATGACTCAAAGAATGAGGAAGATCATTTTAGATGGACATACATCTAAAATGACAAAATGGATGGACGGGTGTTGATACAGCACATACATCATTATGGGGCCCAGAGAACATGGTGAGTAGCCAGATTCGCTGCTCGACTTGTTAGTAGCCAAGTCGCGTCCGTACAGGTGGGCCTCTGCCGACCTTATGCTTATAACAAAGAAGGCTCTGGCTTATGATAGGGGATCATGGCCCCTACAGGTGGACGCGGATCACCGTCCATTTTCTGAGATCATTTTAGGACGTGTGACCAAAAATGATCTTGATCCAAGGCTCAAGTAGGCCGCACTAAAGGAAAAGGTGTTGAGGGAAATTCCTACCGTTGAAACCTCCCTGGTCCACATTGATGTTTATACGCCATCCATAGCGTTCGAAATGTCCTACTGGGACTGAAAACACAAATATTAGCTTGATTCAAAACTTCCGTGGCCCCATAAATATTTAATCTGTGGACGTTCAATCCTCATGCTTTTGGCCCACTTGGGTTTTGGATCCGGCTCATTTTTGTTTGCACGTCCTAAAATGAGCTCACAAAACGGATGGATAGGGTGGATTTCTCGTAAACATCACAGTAGGAACTTCCTTCCTGGGAAAAGCTTTGGCAGGAATCCCCGTGCCATACAAGTCGGGCTTTGGCCTATGATAGTGGATCGTGGGCCGTACAGGTTGGGCTTTTGGCCTATGATGGAGTATCATGGGCCGTACAGGTCGGGCTTTTGGTCTACGATGGAGTATCATGGGCTGAGTAAAGGCCTGATATTGAACCCTGATTATCAAAATGGGCCATGTAAGACCTCAAAAGTTTGGCTCAATTATCTATTGCCACAGGCAAACATAAAAAGAAAAGCAAAACAGATACTAAGGAAGTAAAGAAAAAAAAAAAAAGAAAAGTAAATGATGATTTACGCTGAATCTGCAGCTATGTGTTTTACATTTTAGGGCATGAGCTAAAAAATGACGCAGATCCAATGATCAAGTGGACCACACCACAGAGGATTGAAAAAAATGATGCAGATCCAATGATCAAGTGGACCACACCACAGAGGATTGAACGCTTACTGTTGAAAGCTTCCAATGGCCCATTGTGATGTTTTATTTACCATCCAACTTGTTCATAAGGCCTCACGGAACTGGATGAAGGGAAGACAAATATAAGCTTGATCCAAAACCGTGTGGCCAACAAGAAGTTTTCAACGGTGGACGTTCAATCCCCCACTGTTTTCTATGATGTGGTCCACTTGAGCATTGGATCTGCCTCATTTTTTAGCTCATGCCCTAAAATGAGCTGGCAAAGGGGATGGTCAGTGTGGATAAAACAAATACATCACAATGGGCCCCACAGAGCTTGGCCAAGTTGTGCCACGGTATTTCTCTGTTGCACATCCAGCTGGTCCGTTTGAATTTGCCTAACTGAAGTTCATCCAATGGCTGAAAATTCACCTGCCACAAAAATCATACGTCTAGATGAACCGAGTCACTTATCTAGAGAATTATAATCCCTTGAAACTAAATAAATATTTATAGTATAACTAAACCCTAGAATCGTAACTTTGGTGTACTAATTGCAAAAGTAAAGAAAATAGAGCAACATGAAAACAAAGTAGTTCGAAATGGAAAGTTTGCACATGCATACGCGCTAGTGGCTAGTGCCGACCAGTTGAAATGGATCTCCGTTGTCCAGAGAGCTCATCCCTATCTGGATGGTAATTCGATCAGACGATCTGTTGGGTCAAGTCCTAGCAAACGGTCATTGGTGGTGCGGTTGGGGAGGGCCAGCCTAGTATGGCTCCAGAGGGTTCACATTTGGAAAGTAATTGAGATCCAATTCCAATTCGATATTTGATGGACCCAAAGAAACTTTTTCTGCATTCAAATTCGTTAAAGAGTCAAAAATCCGAATTCCATCTAAATATACTATTAATGTTCTTTTTTTTTTCTCTTCTTTTTTTTTTTTTTATCTAACAGAAATAGTCTCACGGGGAATGTACTATGAGGTCGAGCTCTGCGGGCCCCACTGTGATGTTTAACGGATATCCACCCCATCAATCAGCTGCAGCCTTCCATGGTGGGCCGTGAGCCTAAAATCAGGCGAATACGTAACTATGGGCCACACCATAGACAACAGTTAAGAGTGGATATCCACCCATTGAAATCTTCGTGATTGTTTGTAGGGCCCACTGAGATGTGGTTTAAAAATCCAGCCATCCAATGTGTGTGTCCCACTTTTGATTAGGGGTTGCACCAAGTTTCAGCCGTGTCCAAAATTGAGGTGGGCCCCAACAAGTGCTTTTACGCATGATTTCATACTGTTGCCTACTTTAGTTCCGGATGCAGCTAATTTTTGGGTGGGCCGTATAAACAATCATGAAGATTTCAATGGGTGGATATCTACTCTCAACTGTTTTCTGTGATGTGGCGTACCTAAGTCATGGATTAGCTGGATCTTTAGGCCCGTAGTGGCCCATGGCCCACCACGGAAGGGTGCATCTAACTAATGGATGTGAGGCGAGTAGATGTCTGTCACATATCACACTCTCCGGTCACATATCACGGTGGGCCATGGGAAGTTACTTTTTAATATATATATATATATATATATATATATATATATATATATATATATATATATATATATATATAGAGAGAGAGAGAGAGAGAGAGAGAGAGAGAGAGGGGAATGCCATGAGTACTCGTGAACGCTTTTCACAACTCATCACACATGATGTGAGCCTAAAATCTGAACCATCCATGTGATGCAACACCCCAAAAAACTCTAAGGCCCAAATTTTACCATGATCCATAACTTTGGTGGGCCATCGAAAAAGTAAACAGTTTCCTCCCTTGATTTGTCACTGTCTCTCGTATGGCTCATCATAGTTTTGTAACTGGTTGAAATTTAGGCCCTTTAGGTATTTTGGGGTGCTGTATCATGTGAACGGTTTAGATTTTGGGCTCACATCACATGTGACGAGTTGTAAAGAAGTGCTAATGAGTCCTTGTGAGAACTGTGCCAATATATATATATATATATATATATATATATATATATATAGAGAGAGAGAGAGAGAGAGAGAGAGAGAGAGAGAGGAATGCTCACCTACGAACCGTGAGAGATTTTTTAGGGCTCATCACACGTGATGTGTTTTCAAAATTTGAGCCGTCCACATGATGTAGCACCCTGGAAAACCCTTAGGGCCCAACTTTCGACTTGGTTCACAAGTCTAGTGGGCCATAGAAAAAGGAAACAGTTTCCTTCCTTGATTTGCCTCTCACTTTCTTCTATTGCCCACAAGAGTTTTAGATCAGGTTGAAAGTTGGGCCTTGAGGGTTTTTCGGGGTGCTATATCACATGGATGGCTCGGATTTTGAAAACACATCACGTGTGGTGAGTCCTCAAAAATCTCTCACCTAAAACATCTAAAAGCACTTGGTGGACCATGGATGAGTTCTCGTGAGAGAGATGGTTCGTAGGTGAGCATTTCCCTAATATATATATATATATATATTCAATTGGAATTGAAAATTAAAATTGAACTTTTAAATAAATAAAAAATGAATTGAATTAGTCTTGGAAATCAATTTGATAAATTGAATTGTATGAAGTCCTCTATGGACATGGTTCTATGAGATCAACCTCATGTAGCTTCCCACAAGGGGTCTAGGTTTCAAAACCCATAGTGGTGAAAATCCACATTGGTGACAGCACTAGTGGGTGTGTTGCATGACTAACTGGGTGGGTGGGTTGTATGACTGACCAAAAAAAAAAAAAAAATTCATGGTAGCTTCCCATGAGGTCGAGTTGTGTGGGCCTCACTATGATGTGCCTTGGACATCCACACTATGCATTTGGTTGGTCCTCCTTAGGCCTAGCAACGGGTCGTGTTGAACTGTGTCCATGTTATGTCAAAAATGCCCTCACCCAAACTTGACCCGTTAGTTATCTAGAAACCCAAACTCATTCGTTAATTTAACGGGCTACCTGCAACCAGATCCATTTAACCCGTTAAATAAACGGGTCGTGCTTTCGTGGGCAGAGAGATGAGAAAGGGGTTCCATTCGACAAAGATTTTGGAGCGTGGCCTTGGGTAGAAAGATAGAGGAAACTCTAGAGAGAGAGAGAGGGAGAGAGAGAGAGAGAGAGAGAGAGAGAGAGAGAGAGAGAGAGTCTTATTGGCTATCTTAGCTTCTTAGGGATTTCTCATCACACAAAAAATAATTATCAAAATACCTCACTAACGGTTTCACAAGTGAAACACTAACCGAACTGTTATCTTAATGGGTCTTGATAGGCCAACCCATTAGTGACCTGACATGATAAGGCCGGACTCTAACATTGAATTTTTTGTGTTGGTAGTGTGGAAATTTACTAGGCCTAGTCTTCTCCATACTACAGGGTTTCCAAGAATCGGCTGGATATGGAACTCGGGTAGATCACAGCATCTAAAATTGTGTTAAAAGATGCCTAAAGCATCTAAAAGCACTTGGTGGAGCTCACCTGAGTGTCGGATAAGGCTGAAACTTGGCGTGACCCCTCATCCAAGTGGGAAACACACAATGGATGGGCTGGATGTATGAACCACATCTTAGTGGCCCTATAAATGATCATGATAGTTTTAATGGGTGGGGAACCAGTCTTACCTGTTATCTATGGTGTGGCTTAACAAAGTCATGGATTGACCTGATTTTTAGGCCCATAGTCCACCATGAAATGATGCATCTGACTAATGGTGTGGATGTTTGACACACATTATGGTGGGGCCTACAAGCTTGACCTCATGGGAAGCTCTCTTGAAGTGGACATCACTGTACCATCCACCCCCCAAAAAGAAGTTAGGAAACCTTTTCAAAAAATTGCAAGAAATGAAGCTTCCTTTTTAAAATAATACTTTCCACGAAATTTTGGAATTTTTTTTTCTATTCTTTGGAAAAAGAGAAAGTAATGACAAGTGACACACATGGGGGGATACTTGAATATGAATAATGGTACATGTGGGTGCCTAAGCTTAGTGGTACATATGGCAAGTTTGTGGCACAGTAGATGGAATGTGGAACAACCGTACATGTGACACATGTTAGGCAATTGGAGATGGCCCCGCAAGTGGTGGAACATATGCTTTCAACTCTTTTGAGAAATTCATTTTTCAGTATTAAAAAAAAAGAAGAGAAATGGTCATTCCCACATATTCCTAGAAACAGTCTTTACAAACGGTAGAAAATCACTTCAAATTTCATGAATCCAAACAAGCCCAAAATTCCGAAAAGAGAATAACCAAAACATCACTTCAAAAGCACTCTCTCTAAGCCAATGGTCCATATTTGATGCGGACGCATGCAGGCCTACCTGATCGGCCGACCTATCCTTACCGTAATGGTGGGTCCCACCTTAAAGTGCTTATAACTCGAAACTCAGGTTGACCGGATTGATGTATCATCTCTCTTGAATTCAGACTGACGAACATTTTTCATCTTGACCGGTCATTAGATGTCCCGCCAATCAGCCACTTAGAACATCATTCGATCTCACTTCCTTATTCACCATCCATCTAAATTGGAACACATGATCTGAACGGTTTAATTTGAGTTTAATGTCACCACATTTATATTTTGTAAGTGCTTGCATATGAACCATCACACTCTGGCCGAGTATCAAATAACTCCCCAATGAGATAACCCTATCCTCCACAACCAGGTGCAAAAGCTGCCACGTAGGATATCTCAAAAGATGAGGACTATTTCCCACCATTCATCCCCTCTCCATCTAACAATCTGACCATTTCATTACCTACTGTGACTGAGAAGAGTGAAACCACACCACATTCAGATCATCACATTCCTAATAGCCCATACCAAAATGGTGTCCACGTGGACCTATCTGCGCCGCATCGTCACCGTTAACGGTCCATGGCCCACCACAGGCGAATCAGCTCCGACGCCTTTTTCAATCCTATCAGGCCATTGCCATGCGAAGTGGGTCCTGCCTTCGAGATCCAACGGTAGGATGTCCATGGCCAATGCCTCGCTCAAGGAAAAAGCAGTCGCAGGAATGACAGCTGCAGCACTAACGGCCTTGATGGTGGTCCCCGACATCGCCGAGGCGGCCCAGCCTGGGTTCTCGCCCTCCCTCAAGAACTTCTTGCTTAGCATCGCCGCCGGAGGCATTGTGCTGACTGCGATCATTGGCGCGGTCATCGGCGTGTCCAACTTCGATCCGGTCAAACGGGGCTGAAGAGATGGTGGGCACGTTTGGCTGTGTTTGGTATTTTTATTTTGATGTTTATTTTTTGAAATTACGTTATTAACCGTTATTTGGCGGGAAAGATTCGATTGTGGGCTTTAGCTGGCTTGATTCTAGCTTACCATTTATGAATATCCCGAAGCCTTTTCTAAAATTACAAGCCGTTGACACCCATGTCCACCAATGGACATTGTGCTCATATCCATATTCATGTCAGGCCTGAAATGTACACCCATACTCATTAGAGTGTTATTAGGTTACCGGTTATCCATTCATAATTTAAAAAAAAGAAAATTGAAAGAAAATGAAAGCACACACAATTGTGGGCCCCACATGCAAAGCTTTGTGGAATCTTATCCTCTAGTTTTGATGAGACATTGCCATCTTTTTATATAGTCTGTGAATTAATAAGTGCTAATTATAGTTGTAAATCAACTGAGATATTGATATTGGGAAAACATAGGTAATATGGTGGAATTTTTCAATGAAACTTTAGATGCTAAAATATATATATTTGAATTATGAATTAAATAATTGTAAAGATTATGCATATATAATAGGTTTTTATTTAATGAGGCCTAGAAGCATGTAATGCTGACATAGAGAAGTATGAAAAAAAATTGGTGAAATTTCTCGATAATACTTCAACAAATGTTAAAATGCATATATTTACATATATTAAGAATCAAATATAGGACAAAAGATGGATGCATAAAACGTTTTCCTTTAGTTAAGGCCTAAAAGCATGTATCCCTTGGGAAAAACATGGGAAAATACAGGGGAAATGATGGATCCATCCAACAATGCATGCATGCATACAATGACACATACATATATACACACATATGCATGATCCATCCATCCACACCCACACACATGCATGCATGCATATATCCATCTGATCAGCCAACCATCTATCAACCATCCATCCAGGCAATCAACCATCCATCCATCCATGCATGCATATACATACATCCATGGTCTATCCGTACGCGCATACATATCCATCCATCCATTCAACCAACCAACCACCATCCATCAAAGCAATCATCTAACCATCCATCCATCCATGCATATACATACATCCACAATCCATCCATACATGCATAAATATATGTTTGTATAACCATGGGAACATACAACCATCACCCAAAAACAAAATTTTGAAATGGAATTTTTTAATAAATATATTTTTTGCGACATTGAATACATTGCTAATACATTGGCGATACATACAAGAGACATCTAGAATTATAAAGGCAAAAATATTGCATTCCATTGGCAATTTTAATACATAAGTGGTACTTTTCAATATACTGGTGATATATATCACAGATACCTAGAATTTCTAATACTATTGGTGTTATCAATATTTTTAAGCGAGCAATATCGATAACATTGTCAATATTATCAATAATATTTTTGATGCTCGGAACAATGCTTGTTGCAATCACATAAGATACAGAGACCATCATTGATTTCTCAACATCATTGATTTCTCAACATTAGCTTACGAATTCCACTTCTTATCTAACTTGTTATTTCCTTAACAGGATTTTGACAAGTTTTGGAGTTTTTTTTTAATTATTATTATTGTCTTGAATCACTCTTAGCCATTTATTAAAAAAAAAAAAAAAAAAAAAAAACTTGAGCAATTCTTGATGATATTCATGCTTACAATAAAGTTGACATTAAGAAGTCCATATTATTACCAATTAACAAGAAGTTTCATATAAAAAAAAACAATATCAAGAAAGATTTACATGACTTCTTTTATATACAATGTTCTTCATCACTCACGGTGAATTTGAAGATTGTGCTTATGAAGTGAAATCTCATGTACCACTACTTGAAAGATTACTATAAGCCCACATATTATTCATCTAGACTTAGATTTCAGTTCTATATATCTACATAACTAGTGGTTGTAGCATGAATTTCTCTCATATGGATCACCATTCATAAATGAAGTCTATCAATTCATCTGAAGCAAGTCTTAGAACTTATAACATTGGACAATATTAAGTGGATCGAGAAGAGCTTTTGCATCAGGTGAAAAAATCTCATTATAATTAACACCTTCTATTTGTATGATACTTTTGACTACAAGGGGTGCTTTATATTGTCCATTGTTCCATCTATCATTCTCTTCGCTTGACAATTAGACTGACGGATGTATAGGTTTCGATAATTCATTTTCCTCAATGGCAATGATTTTCTCATTTATGGTAGTCATCCCAATCAATTAAACAATGTATCCTAGAGAGAAACAGATACATTGGTGTTGATTCCAATGGAAAAGGATAATTCACTATCAATTTGGAAAGCACCATCAGGAATGTATCCTTTTTCTGATACCATTCAAAAGTTACTTGAGGAAGACTTCCACTGTCTTGATGAACTATGGGGCAGTCTATCACTATAAGAAATAAGCTCCCACTCTCTCTGAATACATTAGAGATTACAAGAAGTTCTATCATAACTTTTGATCTCTTTCAGCTGATGTATTTATCTTTGCCGATGGTCATTATCTAAGATTCAATCACAGTGGTCTATGGGCCTTTAAACTTTCCAATTTGGCGCATAAAGAGCCAGGATCATTTAAACTTAATCCGGGCCGACTCTCCTTTTCTTCTACTCATCTTCTACTTCATTAGGATTTCAAGAAAAACCCATCTCCAAACGCATTTGTGCAGCCTTCAGTACAGGTACTTATGGTTGTCAATTCCACAATATCATACGGCCAATGATCAATGGCAACCTACCGCCTACTTGTTTGGAGGAAAGGAGTTGTTGCTGATCATCATGGTTGCAGGCAGCGGTGGCGACACTATTATATTTGCGGTTGCAGTGAGTGGACAACTCTTCTAGATTTCCCTTCTTTTTAAATTAATGGGTGGCAATGGTTGCTCTAACCACCTTGGCAGCAATAGTGGCCCCTACCATACCCGTGACTACAACAGCATCATCGGTGCAAAAACCAAGAAGATTAGCTTACTGGATTTTGATCAAAAGCTCACGAAACAATATTTGATAATAATCTAGTTTAATGAAAAATATTAAGTTAACAATTAGATTGAAAAAAGTATACTTATCTCGATCTTTATACAAGTGAATTGAAGATTTGTTGAAGAACACTCTGATACCATTTTGAATGACCGAATGGGCTGTTCATTTAATTTGATAGATTCTACATGATCTTGGGACCTTTACACAAAACCTAAGATGAACAAGCTTATGTTCAACGATCCGTCTAACTACTACAAGAGTGAGAATGAACTAAGCACATATCTGATCCCAAGGTTAAGATGACTAACAAACACGATCAACAGTTTAAATCATCTAGAGGCAGTCCAATTGACAATGACAACCTTCATATTCCTTCCCTATTTTCTCTTCGGTTTCTCTCATATGGATGCATTTATCGAGAGAATACCTTGTTGGGAGGACCTAGATGATTGAGAGGAATTCATATATCATAGGGCCTACCATATCCTGTCCAATTTCTCTCCCTTATCCCAATTTCATTTTCAAGTTCGGATTTATAACTCAAATTTCAAACTTAGAGATAAAATAAAAAGTAACATTCACATGAAGATATTCTGAGGAAAAACCATGTGCGACCATCCACAACTAGTTACCTACAAGTGGGCCTCACTTACTCATATCCAAGAGTATTTATATCCAACAAGGACCGTATCAACCCTTATCGAATAATATTTAAAACAAGCCCAGGCTCATGAGGGTCCAACTGGGCCTCAATAGAAAAGGATGCCATGCAATTGATCATACTTGGCCCAATCATACCATGGGCTTAAAATTGAGCCCAAGCCCAGACCATTAACATGTCTAAAATAAAAGGGGAGAGAGAGAGAGAGAGAGAGAGAGAGAGAGAGATCAGAATTAAAGATCAATCAAAACATAATTTCATATATGAAGTAGAACTTTGTTTTTATTTACCCTTTCAAAGACTCCCATTTTTGTTGGACTATCACAAGTCACTACATTTACTGTATAAAAGAAGTAAAGAATCCCAACTACAACCCCCCAACAAGAGCTTTCCCTCCGTTGCTTGATCTGAGCCATCTGTATTGTGGGCCCCACAATAACTTTGTTTTGTTGTGAACCCTTCACTCTCTATACAATAACTGTCCACACAACCGGCCATCAAGCATGGTAGGCCCTACCATGGCCATAAATGAATCTTGCATCCTCCTCGGTGTATACATGGGTTTCTTTCAATAACCTGCGTCAACGTACATGCACTAATTACGGTTAGCCATGCAAGTCAAGGTCAATAGACTCATGCGTAGGGCTGTAAATGGTTGGGTTCGGGGCGGGTTTAGCCAAAACCAGACCCGCCCATTTACTAAACGGGTCTCGGTCCAAATTTTAGACCCTAGACCCTTTTACTAAATGGGCGGGTCCGGGTCGGGTCCGAATCAGCCCATCAGACCCATTTATAGATGGGTCCGGGTCTGGTAGAGGGAGATCCACCCAGAGCCATTTATAAATGGGCCAAGGTCTAATGGGTCCGGGTCTGGATCAAGTATGCAAGCATTTTACAAGGCTTAAAACCGGGTCTGGACAGGTCTGGGCTAGACGGGTCCCTTGTAACATAGACCAAACCCGCCCACTTACTAAATGGGTTTGGGTCGGGTCGGGTCGGGTCGGGCCTAATATAAAGGAAACCAGACCCAAGCCCGTTTAACAAATGGGTCTATTCTTGGACCCAGACCCGTACCATTTAACAAATGGGTCGGGTCTGGGTCGGGTCTAAATGGGTTGGGTCTGGGTACCCCATCGGGGCCACTGACCCATTTACAGCCCTACTCATGGGCGCGGATCCTTGACTGTGGGGCCCACCATGATGTGTTTTCCTTACATCCACACCGTCTATTGGTTTTGACATCTCATTTTAGGGCATGATACCAAAAATAAACCAGATCTAAATCACAGGTGGACCACGCCGCAGGAAATAGTAGTGATTGAGCATTGACAGTTTCTTGTGGGCCACAACAGTTATGGATCAAGCTGATATTTGTATGGTCCCTTCATCCAGATCTTTGTGACCTTATAAACAGGTTGGATGTAAAAAAAACATTCTGGTGGCCCCCAAGAAGTTTTTAATGGTGGTTATTCAATTACCAATTTTTCCTGTCTTGTGGTCCACCTAAGATTTGGATCTACTTCATTTTTTGGATCAAGCGCTAAGATGTGTTGTCAAAAGGGATGGACGGCATGGATGTAAGGTACATACATCACGGTGGCCCCCACAGTTAGGGTTACACCGAAGCGGCACCCAACTCAGATCGACTCAGCTCTCAAGTCGAGTCACGACTCACCCAAGTTGGAGTGAAACAGCCAGACTCGGGTGAGTAGGGATGACTTGTGGTGTTGAACCAGATTGGGTTCAACCGACTCTTAAAACCATTAGTATATCTACACATGCATTGATTGTTGAGTCGACTCGGTCTCGGTTGAGCCGATCGTGCTCAATACCACAAGTCACCCCACCTAATAACATCCCCGGACTCGGCCCAACTTGTACGAATCACCCCCTGGCTCACCCGAGTCCTGACTCAACTCAGGACCAGATGAGTCGGTCAGAGTCTCTGAGTTAGAAAATCATGTTTATTTGTGCACGTGTATATATGGCAAATGGTATGCGCGACAATGCATGGATATGCTAGCATTTCATGTCAAGAATCTCTGCCACTCAATTGATGCAAATGCCTGTTAATCCAGGCCATTGAGATGACTGGGCCACCATCGAACGGTAAAAAACAATGCCATGTGGACGGATTGTGAGTAGAGATGATATTAATAAATTACAAAGGCAGAAACGTACGATTGATAGACGCTCTTATTCATGATTGTGGACGAAATGAGCGATTCACCGTTCAAATAGAGTAACTCCCCAGTAACTCTTTCATCGATCCGACCGTTGATTTGTTTGGCGTCAAGATTGAACGGTTGATCGGAGGCCTAGAGACAAAAAAAAAAAAAAAAAAGTACAAAAGCATATTAAATATAGCAGCGTGTTAATCATAGTGTTAATAATGCGCATCCATGTGCACGTTAGCATCTTACCATGACCCAACCCCATGTGTCCGCGAAGGATGGCACGTGCGCGGTGTATGCCAACACATCTGCACGAATATGAATGCAAGAACGTTCAGTATGTAATTCTTTGTGACCTTGTTCAATAGTGATGGACCAATTGATCGATCTGAACCCTCCATCAGGTCCAAATGCCCAACACACATTTCATGGGGCCACCATTCAAAATCATTCTGATCGGACGATTCCAAACAGTAGCCTATGAAATGGACGGTCGAGATATTTTATACAAATTTTTTTTTTTTTTTAAATCCGTCTATCGGTTGAATCTCTTATAGTAAAAAATAATTGCTTTCATCAGGCAATCTTAACCATTCTGTCCATAATGTGGAAAATGGATGGCTATAAAAAACAAAAAGACCAGCTTACTTGTGGATCTGATCATCCGATCAGACCTCATGGACGGTTCAGATCGGTACATTAGATTTCCAAGTGTCCCAACGCAACCAGGAGCACTATAACCTTCAAAGTGCTCTGAGAATACCTATTGCATGGCGCGTGTTGTATTTCAAAACGGACGGTCTGATGGCAAATCATGAATGGCTATTATCCCCTCATGTGGTGCTTGTCTGTGAGATCCAGACGGTTTATCAAGTGGGCCCCACAATGCATGTTCTATATCCCAAAGATCGGGTTGTCACGATCATCAGGTGGGTCGCACATGTATGGAAATTTTCGATGGTTAGACCACACTACGTGTGATGATACGTCGGGGCTGATTTGGGGCGAAAGAATGGCCTGGATCTCATGAGATAAAGATCTCAGGTCCAACGGGTTGGACCATAAAGATATTGATGAAAAGAAGATCTCAGGTCCAACAGGTTGGACCATAAGATACCATCCCAAGCTTTCACATATGAATAGGTTGTCCGAGGATCCCCTGGTTCAAAAATCAGCCACGTCTACTCATTGAGTGGACCACACTTGTATTTTGTTATGTATCAATGGGTAGAAATTGTTTTCTGGTGTGGCCCACCTAATGAATGGATGGGGCCGATTTTTTTGTAGGGTGATCCTCATGGTGGGGACAAACTATTGGAAGGGTTGGATTTCGCACAAACATGATAGGTTGGAAGTTATTTGCTTGGCGAACGGTAAATTAGTCCAACTGGTTAGACTTGAAACCTTGTGATGTATGGATGAAAATACTTACATTTGAAGACATGTTTTAAGGTGTTATAAATGGATGAGAAGACTTCCTTGTGGGTCAGAACTCCTGCTGGTCCAGCCTATTTCACAAACCCAAAATGCCTTCAGTCACTCAAATGCAATATATAGAGTGAAATAAACACACACAAGGTAGCTCTGTGGGCCCACTGTAAAGTGTGTCAGACATCCACACCATCAATTAGGTGCACCCTTTCATGGTGGGCCATGACCCTAAAAATCAGGCTGATCTATAAACTAAGTGGGCCACATCATAGACAACAGTTGAGAGTGCATGCCCACCCATTGAAACCTTCCTGATTGTTTATAGGGCCGTTAGAGATGCGGTTCAAACATCTAACCCATCTATTTTGTGTGTCCCACTTGGATGAGGGGTGACACTAAATTTTAGGCCATTTCAAAAGTCAGGTGGGCCCAACAAGTGCTTTTAGATGTTTTAGGCATGATTTTGCATGGTTTCAGATTGTGTGGCCCACTTGAATTTTGGATACGGCTGATTTCAGACATCCAATAACCTGGAAGTTGGTATACTGACCTGAGTGACAAATATGCCTTTGTGACTGAGCTTGGGCTTGAGCACCTGCTCATAGAAGGATTTGGTGTAGAGTTGATAGCATGGCCCACCTTCCACTGGGTCCGCTAGATCTCCTACGATCACATCGAACCTTTCCTCCCTTCCCTCAAGCTCAGCCCTTCATTCACATGCCATTAGAATATGAATTATTAATGAGAAGAACTTTGATACTCTGTTAGATCGTGATGGATGATACACAGGCACTTGAAAATTACTTAGAAATTGCATAAATGGCACGCAAGTAAATTAAATTAAACTGCCTAATTTAGATTTAGCATGAACCAAACATTACCATTTCTTGATTATCTGGCCATCCGGAGGGTGGACGCATTTATCAGACAGTTAAGAATAAAAAAATACCCAAACAAGCACAAGGGAAATAAAGGGTCCTGATGCATAGGATGATTTTTTTTTTATGGTGGGGCCATTTGATCAACACTATAGGTTCTAAGTTAAAACTTAATATTTTTAGTAAGTATTATCTCTGCTAAGGAGTTTTGAATCAAGTGCATTTAACTTCAAGAATTAATTGGACGTCCACTGCAGTGTTTAAATAAATTCACTCTCCACCAATTGTCTCCCATTTTAGCCACAGGCCCAAAAACCAAACTTGAGCCGGTGCCATATTTAGATGGCTATATGAAGGGAAACAACCCAAGGGACCCACCATGATGATTATACCAAGAACATCTGCTCGCCTTTAACAGGATTTTCCTGTTTGAGGACGGATTGGTCCAGCTCAGCAAATGTCAACACTGACTGCATTAAATGTAGCAGTGCTAACAACCTTAGTGCTCAGCTGAATCAATCAGGTCGTCAACAAACGAGAAAATCCTAGGTGAATGGACGATCCGAGCTGTCATATGAAGTTCACTCCGACCATGAGATGAAAACTTTAATTTTAAGTCTTCAAATAAAAATCAAAACCATCCTTAACTTAGGTGAGCACACAAAATGAAATATTTAAGAGGGAAAACATCATTGTTTGGAAGTCAAGTTCACTCCAACCATGAGAGGGAAAACATAAATTATGATTTGGGTTGATTTTTGGGTCCAGCGGTTAAAATAGGGAGACTCGTCACCGAAGTAGATTCTAAGTAAATATTATGGCATGTGTTCACGTTAGTAAATTCGGCATGAAAATGATTTAAAATTGACTTTTAAAATTAGTGGGATACAGTGTGGGCCACACTCGTACAAAAAGGATGTACCATGTTCGGATGCATGAAACCGTTGGATTGGTTTGCTAGCTGCACTTGCGCATCCAGATGCAGCCACGACTACCAATCTAACATACGTGTACGACATCCTAACCGTGTGTCATGTGGGCCTAACCGTGTAGATCAGTTGCCAGGAACTCAGGATGTTCGCAGGCTGGCCAAACATCCAACAACAAAAATGAACGGTCTAAAAGGAACGTCTGTTATTTTCTTGCACATGTGACCCACCTGAGATAATTTTAAGGAAGATCATCTCTAAGGTGGGCCCCTCATGATACTCGGCTCGGATGTACGGATCACATGCCAACCTGGCATGTATGGCCTGCGTGTGGAGCATAAAAAAAAATAAAAAAAAAAGGATATTCCATGAAAATCTCGAGACATTAATTTAGAGGCCACTTACTTCGCGTCGTTGATTACGAGGTGAAGCTTTTCGTTACCGAACGCCTCGCGATTGACCGTTAGATATCTCCGGCAGAATTCTACGACCTCCTGCAGACACGTGGCAAGGATCCATCCGTTATTTTTTACTGTGATAGAAATGCCTACGTACACTTGCCACTGTAATATTACAATGCTAATCGGAAGATCACATCCATTAGTCACTAACAGAATGTGGACCGTTAAAAAAGAGAAGTATCAATGGTCCCTTTCAACTCGATTAATCGATGCCTATACTGATAACCATTCATCATGATCGTCGGAACATACCTCATTTTGGAAGTGCCAGGAAGATGGACGGTTCACTGTACGTGGAATATCGGCCATTGGTGGTATTCTTTAGAACCGTCCATTTTCCGCAGAAAGTTGTGGCCCACAAAATGAGCTGATTTGCATGATTTTTGAGTCAAAAGATGGATCATGGGTTGACCCACCTAATGATCGGGCCGGATCTCATTAGGAATGTATCGTTGTGCATTAAAAAATATAAAAGATACCTGATCGATGTCACACATGACCACCTTCTCTACACTTTTGTGTTTGAGTATTTCTCTTGCAGCCGACCCTTCTCCACCGCCCATTATAAATACGCTTTTTGGACTGAAAATAAAATAAAATAAATATCATTTTATTATGATAAATAAAATTCCGAGTGAAATGATCCGGTGCTCTCGGAGCACAATAAGTTATAGTGCTCCTAGTTCCAGCGGTTCAGATGGACCGTCCAATCGATCAATCTGAGTCGTCCATTAAGTTTCTAACACATTTCATGGGCTGCCATGCCAAAATTGCACTGATCGGACGATCTAATCCGTTCTTTATTTCGATGGGATGGCTATGATTGCCTGAAATGGCCTCTAACTAGATGGACCTAGGGTTCTCAATGGGTCGGATCTGGATCGTATCCAGTTGGATCCGGCTCCAAGTCCTATATCTGTAGACGTATTCGGATTGGATTTGGATCCAACTCAGAAATAAAATGTGATAGTCCATTTATAAATTGTTAGATCCATTTCCGATCCAAAATCCATATAACCGTTATATTCAAGTCGGATCTATGTTCAAATCCACCCTCATTACAATTCTAAACAAAATATAATGTAATATATTTAATTTAGTAGAAAAGTGGTGCAAAACCCACTATTTATTGTGGTATGGCCAACCTAAGAGCAGCGTGTCTCAATTTTGAGACATGGCCTAAATAATCTAGAAAATGGATGGCCAGCATGAATATAATATATGCAATAAGGTGGCAATGAATCAGATCTTCATAGGATTTGGATCGAACCCAGATATGCTCCTGTGAATCCAAATCCGGTCCATTGAAGTAATAGGACCTATTTTAAGATCCAAATCTAGTCAATTTAACTAATCAGACCTATTTTAATATCCAAATCCACATTATATAGATTCAGAGCAAATCGGATCTCGGATATGAGCCGCTCCTTTGAGAGCCCTTGATGGATCCAATTGTTGCTTAGACGTACTTTTCTATGAATGATTTCAACCATCCATATTTAACGCCATCAATCAAATGGTTAATATTTGTTATGTTAGTGTGGTTTTTTTAAGGTAGCTCATAAAATGTGCCTTGGACCTAATGAACAGTCTAGATCAATGGATTGGACCGTCCAGGTGTCCCAATGCAAGTAGGAGCACTATAACCTATATGCTCTAAGAGTATGGAGCATTGCTCGATGAAAAAAATATAGTGACATGGCACAGAGCTCTCAGACCACAATAAGTTATGGTCCTCCTACTTGTATGGGATACTCAGACAATGTGATCAATCAATCCAGACCCTCCATTAGGTTCATCATACACTTCATGGGCTACCATGCAAAAATGATAACAATAGGATGATCCAATCCATCCATAAGATTCTTCTCAAGATCAATCCGTTTTCGAACCCATGGATTGGATGGTTAGGATTGCCTAATGAGAAGGATTCTTTAGAACAATGACCATCCATGTGGGACCCAACAAATAGATGGGTCAAGTAGCTGGTTGGATCTGTATATAAATGATGTTAACCCCACATCTTATAGGCTAATCTTTGGATGGTTAGAATTTTTCTAACCTAATGGACGGTCCAGATTGGTCGATTAAACTGTCCAATTTCTCAAAAACGAAAGAAAAAAATCAATCAATTCAAGGGACTTGCTTGGGATGGCATAAAAGAGATGGATGAACTAAGCATTCATGATAAATAAACTCATCCGTTTCAGCACTCTGCATCTTCCCATCAATTACCAACACCTGCAATCCACACCGTAGAATAAATTAGTAAAAATGACCAAGACACATATTATATCTATATGGAACACATGTTTGATCTAGGCCGTTCATCTAATAAGCTCTACCATGGATGGGCCGCTGCTCAAAAATCACTGTGATCCGACCATCGGAGTTGCATGATCGAGGACTTTTCACATTGAATGCAGACAACCGATTGAACTTTTCTTTTCTTATTTTCAATTTTTTAAAAACTGAAAGTATTGCGATCAGTGGGCAGGGTTATCCAACCAAAATTATCCTTCAGGTACTGCAGATCCATGTGAGGGACCAGTGGATGAACGGTCCAGATCATGTACATGCGTGCTATAAAGATACAGCTCTTGGCAACTAAGTTAGACAAAGAAAGGAAAGATTACTAACCTTCCCAAAATGCTTTGTGTCCAAAAGAGCTATGTCTTGATACTCACTAGTTCCCCTGTACAAAACACTAACAACAGAATGGAAAGGAAAAAAGAAAAATTCGTTAAGTGGGCCCATTCGATCTCAACCGTTCATCTTATCACTTTTATCACTAATTTTTCAGAAAACCCAATTGAAAAAAGGTTATAAAGAACAAAAATATTTGAAAATTTTACCATGCCAAACATGCCATCAACATGGTTCAAGAAAAATATGTTTTTAGGCCACCAAAAATGTAATCATATGAAAAAAAATCATAAAGTGGACATTTCAATCACGACCGTGCATCTTATCACCATCATCACTAGTTTTATAGAAAACCCAATTGAAAACAGGCTCTAAAGAGCAAGAATATTTGAATATTTCATCATGCCAAACATGTAATCATTTTGGTATAAGAAAAAATGTGTTTCCAAACCACAAAGAAAATTGAAAGTCGAGTCACAGGATAAAATATCATCATGGACCATTTCAATGGTGACCGTCCATCTTATCATCATCATCACTAATTGTATAGAAAACCCAATTGAAAATAAGATTTAAGGAGCACAATATTCAAAAATTCAACAGCACCAAACATGTTATCAAGTTATAGAAAAATGCATTTCTAAGTAAAAATGAAAATGATGGGGAAAAAAACTATGTAACACCTAGCAAATTACATGGAAAAAATCATTCATTGGATTGTTTCAATCATGACAGTGCATCTCATCGCTAATTCTCTAGAATACTTTATTGAGAACAGCATCCAAAGAGTACAAATATTCAAAATTTTATTATATTGAATATGTTACAACTAAAGAAAAATGCATTTATAAGCCACAAAAAATGCAACTTCTAGTAAATCATATTGAAAATCATCCAGTGGATCTTTTCAGTCATGACCCTGCATCTTATTGCTAATTGTATAGAAAACTCAATTGAGAACCAGTTCTAAAGAGCACAAATATTCAAAATTTTACCATACCAAATATATTACAAGTAAAGAAAAATGCATTTATAAGCCATAGAACTTCTAGTAAATCATGTTAAAAATATCTAATGAATTTATCCTTTCAATTATGACCCTGTATCTTATTGCTAATTGTATAAGGAAAAAACAATTTGAGAATAGGCTTTAAAGAGCACAAATATTCAAAATTTTACCATACCAAATATGTTACAACTAAGAAAAATGCATTTATAAGCCCTAATAAATCATATTGAAAATCATCCTTTCAATCATGCCTTGCATTCTATCACTAATTTTATAAAAGACTCAATTGAGAATAAGTTATAAAGAGCACAAATATTTGAAGTTTTACCCTACCAAATATGTTACAATTAAATAAAAATGCATTTTTAAGCCATAGAAAATGTAACTTCTAATAAATCACATTGAAAACTATTTCATGGATCCTTTCAGTCATGACTTGCATCTTATCATTAATTTTATAAAAAGCCCAATTGAGAACGAGTTTTGGAGAGCTTAAATATTCAAAGTTTTACCCTACTGAATATGTTACCATGCATTTACAAGCCATAGAAAATGTAATTTCTTGTAAATCACATTGAAAATCATTCAATGGATCTTTTCAATCATGACCCTACGTTTAACGTTACAATTAAGTAAAAAGGCATTTATAAGCCACAGAAAATGTAACTTCAAATAAATCACATTGAAAATTATCCAGTGGATCCTTTCAATCATGACCTGCATCTTACCTAATTCTATAGAAAACCCAATTGAGAACAAGCCTTAGAGAGCATAAATATTTAAAATTTTATCATACTAAATATGTTACAATGTATTTATAAGCCATAGAAAATGTACCTTCTTGTATATCACATTAAAAATCATTCAATGTATCTTTTTAGTCATGACCCTGCATCTTATTACTAATTGTATGAAATACCCAACTGATAACCAGCTCTAAAGAGCACAAATATTCAAAATTTTACCATATTTAATATGTTACAACTAAAGAAAAATGCATTTATAAGCCATAGAAAATGTAACTTCTTTTAAATCACATTGAAAATTATCTAATGGGTCCCTTCACTTGATGACCTTGCATCTTATCGGTAATTCTATAGAAAAAAAATTCAATTGAGAACAAGTTCTAAAGAGTACAAATATTCAAATTTTTACCATATTGAATATGTTACAATTAAATAAAAATGCATTTATAAGCCATAGAAATTGTAACTTCTAGTAAATCACATTGAAAATCATCCGATGGATCCATCCAGTCATGACCCTGCATCTAATCGCTAATTCTATAGAAAACCCAATTGAGAACAAGTTCTAAAGAGCACAAATATTCAAAATTTTACCCACCAAATACGTTACAACTAAATAAAAATGCTTTCATGAGCCATAAAAAAATGTAACTTTTAAAAAATCACATTAAAAAAAGTATCAAATGGGCTCTTTTAATGTGACCCTGCATTTATTGTTGTTATCACAAATTTTATAGAAAACCCAAATGAAAAATAGATTATGAGGCATTTAAATATTCAAAAATTTTACCATACTAAATATGTTACCAACTTGCTTATGGGAAAATGCATTTTTTAAGCAATGAAATAAGATGTAACATTTAGTAACTCACATGACAAAAAACATTAAGTGAACCCTTTTGATCATGATCATTCATCTTTTTATACAATTCCGACTTGATACAAGCGAGTTGCAACCTGTAATCCAAACTGGGGATGGGTTTTTAGAGTTTGCTAAGCCTTGCGGGATCACAACCCCCCTGTCCCGGCCACTCTAGCATGTGTTGCCCAAGGCATAAGGGGCACAATGACTTATGATAATTAATTTCATTGAAAACTCAATTGAAATAGGATCTAAAGAGCACAAGTATTTGAAAATTTTACCATATCAGACATGTTATCAACTCATCAAAGAAAAACTGCAATCTTAAACAACAAAAAAATGTAACATCTAGTAAATCACATGGCGTACGTTGTAAATGGTACCTATTCAAAGCGAACGACCACTTGAGATCGTTATCGATCTCTTCTTCATACCAATAACACTTATCGAAATCGGCTTGGCCGTTGCGGCCTAAAACTCCGTTGGCCGGGAAGATTTCAACGGCTTCACCCATATTTTGAAGTGGGACAAACCAGAATAAAAGAGCAAGGTTGATGAAGACAAAGAAAAGATAGAGGCTGATGAAAGAGATGGTGAGTGAAGCCTGTTGGGAGGGTGGTTTTATAGTAGGTTAGGGAGAGAAAAAGGAGAGCATGGGAGGAAAGCATGAGGGGGAGTGGCTACACTAAGGTGATAGTCCACTACCATATTCTAAAATGGTAGTGACTCATGCAGTACACACGAAGCCATTGTAATAAAAAGCTCTGTAGGGCCCACCATGATATATGGGTGGCATCCGCTCCATTCATCATTTGTGCCAGCTAATGTTAGGACCTGAACCCAAAAAAAAGGCAGATAGAGAACTCAAGTGGGCCACAGTGAAGTTAAATGTATGGATAAGGATTCCCACATTGAAACCTCTTGGTGGTCCAAGTTTTGGATTGGCTGAAATTTGATTTTCCCCTTCATCCTGGTGGGGCTCATCTTATGAATGGCTTGGATGGCTTATAAACATCATAGTGGGCCCCATAAAGGCATGAATGATGAGTGTTCCCAACCTAGTGTTCCCCATCGTGTGGCTGAGTTTTGGATAGGCCTGATTTTCTAACATGAGCTGCACAAAATGATGAACGGAGCAGATGCCACGCATACATCATGGTGGGCCCTACAGAGCTTTTTGATGCACATGGCTCCCGACAACAACTGTGGCAGGAGATTCGCGTGGCTTGCATGTAAGGTAGTGCAGACCATTCAAAATGGTGGGCTCCAGTGAGTTGTTGTTGTACTGATTGCAGGGCTCAACGGGACCATCTTAACCTTCCAATCTTCCCCATTGAATTCAGATTATTGATCATTTTATTTCTATCTGCCGTTTTGCAGCTCTGGATCAGACGGATGGGATCGTTCGATCATGTGATTTCAATCTGCCATTCATATTGTTGATCATTTTATTTTTACCTGTCCATTTTGAAGCCGTTGATTAGGCAGTCAGGATCGTTTGATCATGTGATTTTTATGTCACGATTCATCGACGTTGGACCCTTATGCTTAGATGGTACGGATTGGGCTAAAACGGTGGACCGTGGACAGACAGCAAACCATTTTTCTCAAAATGGTGGTAAACTCACATGGAAGGGTTGTACGAAAAGGACGCAAAGAGAAACGTACACGCGGAGAAGCACGCGCAGGTAGGGAGTGGGCTTTCTGCATGAAGTGGCAAAATATAGTAACGTAAGTGGGAAGCGTGATCTTTGGTGGGTCCCACCGCTGCCACTCCTTTCGAATGGCCACGTGGACCAGTGAGTCAGGCCCACCTGGCAAATAAGGATCGAATGGGGGAGATTTTGAGGGGTGAGGGTGTGGGGCCCACCTCGGTCATGATGCTGAAGGCCACGCCGCCTGGCACGTGTGGGGGCCAGAGGGGTCCGCACGTGTGTGGGGGGAGTGTGGGGCCCGCACGTGAGACGAACCTGTCGAGCGTGGGGATTCCACTAACGAATTTTGTGGAGAGTCCACCTACTGGCCTCTCATCATCATGTGGCCATGCCTTTGCGTGCTGAGGTTTTCATTTTGTGCCTGAAATTACCAAAAGATCCCTCATCTTTACCACAAATGACCTCAGTATCCTCCCTTAAAGCGGAAATTAAAAGAAATTAGTTATTAAAAAGCTACATTGCGCACTGAGCGTACTGAGACCTGGTGCGCACATTATCTTGGCCCGTCGGAAGACAGCTGCAACGAATCTACTCGTCAGATAAGAAATCCGTAGTAGGATTCCCACTCATGATTGGATGGTGTGAGATATGTGCGCACAGCGCGCAGTGAGACTCCGTGCGCACTGGTTGCGCACACTTTTCATCACCTATTTCTTTTACTTTTAGATATAGACAGAAAAATGAAATCTGTTTTTAACGGTCTAGATTGTCGCCCGGCCAATGGATTCATAAGCATACCGCAGCAACTTAGTGACCTAGCTAAAAATGCAATGCAAGGGAAAAGATTTAAACAATCAACGGTTTGAAATAGTGCAAGGGAAAAGATTCAAACGATCAACGGTTTGAAATAGTCCAATTAAAAATTTCTCTTTTTGGGTCTTTCATCGACGAAAAGTCCCACCATGTACACGGCTTGGATCGTCGAAACATCACTCCAATCCAACAAATCACAATCAATCACAAACACTAATTGGAATTGAACCCTTAGATCACTTGCACACACTACACTCTCTATCAGCTCATCTAATGAGCAAGAGACAAACTGCCAACGAAGTGTCTTTAAACCATTCATTCTTACTGTGTGATGGTGGCCCATTTGATGATTGGACCAGGTTAAAGGACCTACCCAGGCCATTCAACATTGACCTTTGCTGGCCTGGTCTGGCCGTTGGCCACGTTTAAGTGCCCGAACCATGGCCCTACAGAGCCAGCCGCCTGACCCATTGTCTTCCTTAACAGCAACTTGGTTCAATCCATTCTCTAGTTGCCATCTGGCCATTGAGGTTGGAAGGTAAGATTTCATGCAACTAGCTGCATGTGGGCCCTACCACGATGTGTATATGGTGCATCGCATCCAACTCATTAAACAGGATCACACCACCTTGACATTATATATACGCACCAAAGATCAGGCGGATCCAGTCATTAGGTGGACCACTGTATAAATTTGAATCTTTTAGGTTGTTGTCCATTGTTTTCTATAGCGCAGCCCACCTAATGACTTAATCAGCTTGATTTTTGGAACAATTTATTTTCATATAGGAGGAGATCTATTGGATGGATTGGATGCTATGGTGGACCCCACACTTAGCTAGTTGCACAAAATTCACATTCATAAAGGTGTAGTTGCATAGTGGACCTCCCCACCCATGATGGATACCCCACATTTTAAATATTAAAAATCCACTACCCCATATCTTAAAAAATGATAGCTTTTAATGTCATATTTCTAACATTCTTCCACTTGGCTTTAAAAGGTTTGCCACGCGTGACTATCTAAGCTCGGTAGGAAGGTGACCGGCCACAAACATAAGGCTCTTCCACTCATCCGGTTCGCAACACGTGTAAATTGAATGTGGACCATTAGCAAATTTATTTAAACAAATTCCGTACATTGACCCACTTGATGAATGGATGGTCTAGACTCTCTTATATCCTTAATTGCAGAAGTCCCATCGGATTACAATTTGCGACTGGTTTTTTTTTTTTTTTTCCATAGAGAAGGGTTATGAGTTGCGGGTCTCACTGTTGGTCTAGTCAATTAGACTTAAATTGGTCTATTTAGTCAAGCTCTAAAATCGTCGTGACCTGTTTGGATGGGTGGAAATTAAAAATTGGAAATCAAATTTTCAACCAAATAAGATTTTTACTTCTAAAAAAATTAATTCTCCTCTTTTCAATTTCAATAAATCCAATCAAGTGTCTAACCTAATTTGAATTAAAGTTTTACTAAATAATGCCTCTACAACTTGAAATTTCAAGAAGTGATTTTAAAGAGGGGAAATCACAAAAATGCACTCGTCTAATTTTTTCTTTAAAAAGTATCAAAAGTCAAGACTTGTGTGTCCCACCGTGTTGATCACATGAACAAATAATCAAGCCGAATAAATCATCAAATGGGCTGCAATTGAATTTGGATGTTTTGTGTGGTGTATATTAATTTTTTATAATCATGGCCCACTATGATTGGATCCTTTATAATTTTGATTCATCTAATAATAATGTTGGTTTGCATCTACCGACATGTTGGATGTCAGACACATACCCCACCGGCGTCACAATTCTCAATCCCCAATTTACAAAAAAAATATAAAATTCACCCCTGAAAAGGCATTTATGGTAATATCGGTATATAGAGGTACTATTCTGTAAAAATCCAATATTCCTAAGAAAATAATAATAATTTTTCTCTTTATTTTAATGAATCTAATCCAACGTTGGACCATCTAATCTGATCGGGCTCAAAAACATTAATGATCATGGCCCATTTGGATTTCATTGAAATTGAAAACCAAAAATCATTTTTCAACAAAATACAGTCCAAGAATTTTATTTCTAAGAAAAATCAATTTTTTCTCTTTTCAAGTTCAACGTATCAAAACAGGTCGTGCGTGCCTTGAGTGGACATTTTAGTTAAGGGAAATGATTAAATAGGGTGCATGAAAACTTCCCAGTGCACATAGTTGCATGCATTTGAAACTTATTGGCATCTAATTACCCAACTGGACCGTCCATTAGCTCCATTTCAGTCCCCTTGGCTAATATGTGAAAATCATAGTAGTTGGAAGGTCATAAACATCTGGTACTAGATCTTTCTTCTACAAGCAATGTTCTTTGTCCATAATTCATGCCACTGGATGGACGGTTTGGATCACCCAATCAGTATGATTTTTTTAAGGTAGCTTGCAAACAAGGACAAGGTCCAAATTAACAGTCCATATCGATGGTTTGGATCGTCCACATGTCCAAATGCAAGTGGGTGCATAGGAAGGTTCCCATACACTTAAGTCCACTAAATCATTTCTATTTTAGTTACATGAATATCATCTCATCATGTGCAACTTTTGTGATAATAGGCGTCTACATTCACATTCTACAGTGAAAAATGTCGCCCCGCGACTTATCTGCTCAAAAGTCCTCTAAGATTTTTAGATTTTGATGTTTTTCTCTAGCTATCATGAACAAAATCTCACAAAAAATCAAAAAATAAATAAAATTATTTATTGTAAATTAATAAAACATTTTAAAATTTTGGTATATATTTATATAATGAGTTGTTTAAGGTTTTACCAAATTGTTTCTTACGCAAATATTCTTTATGGTGTGACCCACCTATGTTTCCGATTGCATCTTATGAATGGATTGGATGGTATATAAGAAACTTGGTGGATGCCAAAACCAATCTAAAAAGCTTTAATAGTACGCATCTCCATCACAACTATTACCTCTAGTGTAGCACATCTATGTTTTGGATCATCGATGCTCACAGGGGACACACACCTTATGAACAGAGTGGATGTTGGTCCCACATCAAGGTGGAGCCCACACACAAAATTGGAGAATAAGCTTTATTCCACAACATTATAGAGGAATGGACCTCTAATCACAAAAGGGTATTTTGGTCATTTTATTTAGTAACGGGTGGGTTCAATGATCTTAGCCTAATAACCAAAAAGCAGCGTCCAACCTTTTGTCGAAATTTCTTTGAGTCAAAAGCTTCAATGATAGAGAAAGAGACCCTTTTTCCACGAGGACACTCAAAAAATCATCCCAATCCGAAACTCAAGTGAGCCACACTATCATGAAGAGTGTAAAATCATGCATAAAACCCCGAAATCATGTAATATTGTCCACCCAAGTTTAGAAATGGCCTAATCTTTTCCCTATCCCTTTGTCCACACATTCCACACATTCGCACACACAATGAACAGATTGGATGGCATATAGAAAAAACAAGGGTCCCACACAAAAACAGCAATGGGCATTTCTCTCCACAAAAGGAGATTAGCTCAATTTCTCTAAACCCAGGCGCATTCGGTGGATGGGTTAGATTTTTTAAACACATCCCGGTGGGGCCCATAAAGGATGACTTTACTGAGATAATTTCTCTTCTGGCTATTTAAACAACACCCATATGGTGTAGGTAGCACTTATTGTCATGGTCTGGAAGAGTATTTTGGTCATTTTACTTCGCTGAGGGCGGCTTCAATGATCTTGGCTAAGTGTGGTCCACCTGAGTTTAGGAATGGCCTAATCTTTTCCCTATCCCTCCATCCACATTCTGCCCACACAATGAACAAATTGGATGGCATATAGAAAAATGAGGGTCCCACACAAAAACCAGAAATGGGCATTCCTCTCCACAAAAGGAGATTAGCCCAATTTCTCTTAACCCTTAGCGCATTCGATGGACCGGTTGGATTTTTGAAACACATCATGGTGGGGCCCATAAAGGTTTACTTTACTGAGATAATTTCTCTTTTGGCTATATAAACAACACCCATAGGGTGTAGGTAGCTTTTACTGTCATAGCCTATAAGGGTATTTCGGTCATTTCACTTCTCCAGGGCAGCTTCAATGATATTGGCTAAGTGTGGTCCACCCAAGTTTAGGAATGGCCTAATATTTTTTCTATCCCTTCATCCACATTCGGCCCACACAATGAACAGATTAGATGGCATATCGAAAAATGAGGGTCCCACACAAAAACCATCAATGGGCATTCCTCTCTCCACAAAAGGAGATTAGCCCAATTTCTCTAAACCCTTGGCGCATTCAATGGACGGATTGGATTTCGAAAACACGTCACGGTTGGGCCCACAGAGGTTGACTTTACTGAAGAATTCTCCTTAGATATTTTCTAACAACACCCATATGGGTAGGTAGCTTTTTTTGTGATAGTCTAAAAGGGCATTTTGGTCATTTTCCTTTTCTGAAGGCGGCTTGGATGATCTTAGCCCTTAATTAATGAAAAGGTAGTGTCCAACCCTTTGTTGAAATTTCTCTAAGTCAAAAGCTTTAATAATAGGGGAGAAGAACCACTTTCAAAAGAGTCAATGCCTTTTCTATCTCTTTTCTTGCATTTTCTAAAGTCAAAAACCATAAGAAGCCCCCCTTTAATCTAGTGATTTTTTTGGGGTGGTGGAGGTTTGAAAGGCTAATGATTTGTATTATTTTCATGGGTTTATGTATCATTTTTTATGTGGGTTGGTGCATTGAGGTGTATCTACTTGTCATGTTTCCCACATGTGTCGAAGCGTGCCGGCCGGAAAGCCGACACGCCTCGACGGCCCACCGGTCCCCCGTGCCACCTTGTCGATGGCGCCCGACGGTTTGTCGGGTGGGCTGATGGGATGATGACATCATCAAGTGAGAGCAGCTCTTGCTAACCTCACATTTACAGCAAATGGAGGATGTGCTCATTGTCTTGAGATCCAGGCCGTTGATCTGATGGGTCCCTTCATTAATGGGGGATGCCCCAGAAATTTTGCTTGAATAGTGGATAAAATGGGCAATTAAGAAAGATACGGCAATGGTCCACAAGGGAGGTGATCACTTGCTTTCAAGCGCAGGGTGATTACCAAACGTTTGAGCTGTATGGAGCCCACCTGTGATGTCTATGTGTAATCCAAGCCGTGCATCTGGTGAAAAACCTCATGGACTCAGTAAATCCATAGAATCATCCCTGTCGAAGATTCAAGTGGGACACACAACGGGAAGCAATGTAAAATATCATGCCAACAGCTTATATATTCACTTGTTGTAGCCCACATGAATACCAGAGTTACTTGAGTTTCAGTTCGTCCCTTAATTGAGTTAGGGCGCACCGGATGAATGGTTTGGATGATATGCAGACTATACGGTGGATCCCATGTTACATCTCAAAATTTCAATGGTGGGCATCCCCTCCCTGCTCTCCCTTTTTTTTTTTTTTCATTTGGCATGGCCCACCTGAGTTATAGATGAAGATAGATTTGGGGATATAGACCTAACATTGGCGAGAGCACATCTAATGTACAGGTTGGATGGCACTCAACACATTCATGGTGGGCCCCACACACCTCAAGCATGTGGTGATTACGAACCACACGATATCATTCCCCCAAGATCCAAGTACTGCTAAAATCCGTAGATCTGGAACCGTCCATCGTGGTGGGGCCCACTATTATTGAAAACCAAACTAGTGTAATTAGTGTTTGTGATGATGTGATGCATGAGGAAGTGTGGCATCTGCATGATAGCTTTGCAAGTATTATGTGGGAGTTGCATGAATTTTCATCATTGAGGAATTAAAAATGCTCTTATCCTATCCTAATCCAACTCAGCGCATTTCTACTTGGATTTGGAGGTTGGCTAATCCCACACGCGTGTGGGATTCCCATGCGAATACAACACACGTGTGTGACATTTGAGCCTTCCATCTTGTTGGGTTTTGGGAATAGTGCTTACACAATCTTCATAAAACACATCAGGCTGTTTTACTCCTCAGGTGGGCCACATTGTACGAATTTATGATGTGGCCCACATGAGATGCGAAATGGCCCAGTTTTTCGGGCAGAAGATCGGAACAATCGTAGCTGGCCAGATGGAAAGCTCAGATCTCGCACATGTGTTGTTTGGTGGCATGCATTCCATGCATGTGGATGAGGAATCCTACACGCGTGTGGAAATAGCAACCTTCCTGAGTGTGTGAGCTTTTCTCCCATGATCTCTTATTTTCTCCACCTACTTCAGTAATAATGAGTAGATGAGATATAGGTCGGTAGAGGTAATGTCTTAATTCACCCAGTTGTTAGTTAGTGGCAGCAATGGCTATAGTCCATTAGGCCCTGGCCATAGCCTTGGTAGGGATGCAAGCCACATGACAAACATAATATCTTCACAATGTAAGCTAGGATAGCTTATTGATGATCAGATTTTCGGAGAGTCACGTGCTTGGGTAACTTTTATATAAGAATAAGTAATCGTTAGGGGTATGTTAGCATTGAGGCGTGATTGATAACCAATTATTGTGATAAGGATATGTTCGACAAAGGTAAGACACAGTCAGGTAAAGGCAACCGCCACTTTATAGCTAACAATGTATTATGCTACCATGTAAGCAACATATTATTCTCACAATGTCAACAAGAAATCTATAAATAGTAAAGGAGAGTGCAAAGAAAAAAATCACAGAATCAATTCAAAATTCAATAATCAATCAATACAATTCAACTCCAGCACAACACTACTTATCCAGTCCTCCGAGATACTTATTATCTCCACCGCTCATCAATGTGGTACCCTTAGTTTCAGGAGTAACTCAAGTCTGTCCTTGTCTTATACCGTACCGACTTAATCATAATTAGTAGCTCTAATTCCCTTTCATCTATGCATGTTTGCCGTATCTGAAGGAAGATCGTAGTCTTAAGAATCGTCCAACTATGTTCATACACAGGATCGATAGCAGTTTGTAACCTCGACATTATCTTTTACTCGCTCATCAACGCACTGCTCAGGGTAAGTACCACGCTGCTCTCAGTCAGGATGGTGATCCCATGTTAGTGGTAAGTTTCTCTTTTCCGCCTCCATCTTCAACTTTCATTTGACCAAACATTTGTTGCACCTTCGAAAGTCTTTGATTTTCAAAGCAAAAAAGAACTCATTGGAGGAATAGCCCTAACCTCCGCAAATCGCCTAATTAGTATACTAGATAGTTGGCATAATAGACAGTTGTTCTACTGATCATTTTTTTTTTTAAGTTAGTCATGCAACACACCCACCCTGTTAGTTGGGCAACGCACCCACTTGGCTAGTCACACGATGCACCCACCCTATTAGTTGGGCAACGCAACCACTTGGCTAGTCACAAGATGCACCCACCCACCGATCATTTGATTACTAACCACTCTATCTCGACGCCAAAGGTTAGTGACGTTGGGTTTAAATCAGACCACGAATCAGTTCTTGCACACTTGCAAATCTCATGCGTGTCCAAATGTGGGGCCTCACCGAAGCACACAAAGAAAAATCAAGCAAGATAATTATAATAGCATAAGCAAATCCACACAAGAGTACACTTTGAATTTATGTGGAAAGATTCATATGAAAAAAAAAAAAATCACAACACAAAGAAATAATGCACTATAATAACAAAGTTACGAGAGATAAAACTTAATTGGATCAAAACACCCAAGAGAAAACCCTAGCTTTTCTCTCTTCAAAACTCTCTGAAACCTTAATACACGTCTTAGAATACCCTAGTCTCGTTTACATCCACTTATAAAATAATAGAACCGAAATTTGAAACAAAATCGCAAAATCGTGCGAAATCGTGAATCGTCGACCAGTCAAGATGGGTTGACACATTGGGTTGATCGGTCAATGGCCCTTGTTGAACATGCCAAAAACTGTCTAGAGAATTTTGCCCATTTTCCTAACATTGTCAATCGGTCAAGCCTCAATTTCAACTTGTCAAAATTGTTCAAAACTGTCTAGAGACCTTCTTATGTTATTCTGGGCATGATCAGTCCGTCAACCAGGCTGGTCAATGGATCGATCACCCTTATTTCTACACAAATTAAAGGCTTCATCCAACACCGAATTCTAGACCAACAACATGATAAGATATTCACACCGGGATCCACAGCTCAAGTGGTAGATCGAGTGATCACACCCGGATCCACAGCTCAAGTGGTAGACCGAGTGAAGGTAGCCTTGTCTCAACATTAGGTCATGGCATTGATTTTCATAATTCTTTTGTAATATGGCCTCCATCCCTAGCCAATCCCATCATATAAATTGTCTTAGGCGTAGAAACGTGACCCTAAATTCAAGAGTACTTATGATTGGCATTTGTATATTGAATCAGACAAGTCCTTCAATCTACTTCTTTTGTATAATAGTAACCCACTTGATGATCAGCACGGGTTTGTTTGGAGTGGGCCATTCATCATTGGCCTGGCTCAGCTTAACCCAGACATTGATGTAGAAACTAAGGGAGAAGATCACCTGCTTCTACCCAAAAAACGGTCCTTTAATCTTACAACTGGGGATTTGTAAGAATAATAAAGGAAAAATTCAAGGAAAAAATTCAAACTCATTCAACATATGATAAGTGCGAGTATTAAAATGACAATTTATAAGGCAACATATCAATTTACCCTAATTTTAAAAATTACTAAAATACCAACAAAAAAAAAAACTACAGTTTATCAATAATTCTATGAATGGTTTGGATGGCATATAATTATCATGGTCAGCTCCACAAAGGTTTCAACCGTGGAAGTTGCTGTTCCCACTGTTTTGTTAGTGTAGCCCACCTAAGTTTTGGATCTAGGTGATTTTTAGAATCGCGTCCTACTTTGGTCTTTCAAAACAGATGGACGGAGTGGATTTGTCACAGATATGTCTTTGGACCCCACACAGCCCGGGGCACAGAGATCTTTGCTCCAGTGCTCTCAGAGGCATGGAATACAAATGAGAAATGCTCCAGTGCTCCTAGTTGAATTGGGACGCCTGGACTATCCAATCCATTGATCTAGACCGTTCACTAGGTCCAACACATTTTCTTGGACGACCATGTAAGCATCATACAATTCTGACAAATATTAACCATTCAATCAACGGTCTTTAATATGGACCGTCAAGATCATTTACACAAAATAGGTCTAATCAACATTTTGATCCATCCATTTGTTAGAGACAATCATTGATTGCTTTTGTTAGAAAATCGTAGACATCCCATCCGTTGCTTGGAAAAAAGATGGATGTAGAAAATAAGGCCAAATCAAGGATGGATTGTGATCATCAGATCAGCATGAGTTTCGCATAGTAGCCTTAAAAATGTGTTCTAGACTTAATGAACAGTTCAGATCAAACGATCAGACTCCCTACTTGAATTGATGAAACTAGAAGCACCAAGTGCTAGAGCATTTCTCAGAACAAATTATCAATAGCTGACCGGGTCGGGCCCAGTCATCGGTACAAAGTCATTTTCGAGGGCCCGAGTCAATCGCTAATTGGGCCTGAGCTTTTAGACCCCACGCGATCTGCTGGGTTCCCCATTGACACCCTCGGTGATCCAAACCGTTGATTTGATGTGTTGGCCCCAAAAGTATTCAGATTTAAATATACTAATCCGATGGTTATCTGAGCTTCTGTACAATGCACAACCACTACTTTGTTTTCTTCTTGACCGTCTATTTAAAACTCACTCATGGAAGGGTTAGGATCTTCCTGTTGAAGTAACAGTATGATCAACATTGAGGACGTAAAAAGTGGGCCCCGCACGTACAGAATCCTATCAACCATTGTTGTGATGGGTCCCTCCACTGATGGGTCTCATGAGTTATATGCCCCGGCCAAATGGTCTTTAGGGGCCCTAGTTCATTGATCCCAACGGTTGATATTACTGGTCCCCACCGTGGATAGCCCATGCAGCAAAGATCTCCTGGATGGGATTTTTTTTTTTTTTTTTTGACAACTTATCTACGGTTCAGATTAACCAAAAGCAGGTTCAAAGGATACATAACTAGTATCTTCCAGTGTAGGAGTTTATGGTGCATAGGCCATCCAAGATGGAGATCTGCCCCATCAACGGTTAGGATCATTGAGCCATGGGCCCCACAGGTACGACTTGAGGCTGGCCCGAGCAGTGGGTCGCCCATCTTACAAACACTAGTCGGAGGAAGATGTCTCAGTTGGAGGACTGCAATGTTAACAACACCTGTTTAGGCAGCGCGCTGTGGGCCCACCATGTTGTATAAGTAAAATCCACTCCGTCCAGCATGTGATAACTCCTCATCTTCACCGTACATTCAAAAGGATCAGCCCGTTAAAAGTGTAGATGGGCCACATGATGAAAGGATCTGATGAAGGACACCATGGTGGCCACACGAACCTACAGTGGTGCAGGCCCACCTGAGTATCGGCTGTTTCTGATATTTGGCAACAGGGCCTAACACCAAGGAGAGAAACAGATGACGGAGTGAATTTTGCATATACAATGTGTTGGGCCCCACAGCTTGGGTGTTTTACGCGGGCACGGCTTCAGTGGATCCCTGACTGAGGGGCCCACCGTGATATATGTCGCTTAAATCCTACGCCCTCCATCCGTTTTAACAGCTCAGTTTAGGGTTTGAATAGCCACCATTAAAAATTTCTTGGTCGCAACGGCAATGTCTATTTGCCATCCAACCTGTTGATAAGGTCACAAAGGCATGGATGAAGGTACCCCACAAATATCAGATGGATCCAAAACTTTCATGGCCCACAAGAATTTTTTAATGCTCAATGACCACTGTTTCCTGTGGTGTGGTCCACATGACTGTCATGAGATTTGGACCTGCTTCATCTTTTTGGGATAGTGCCCTAAAATGAGCAGTCAAAAACATGTGACATCCATCAAGGTGGGCCTGACAGGGATCCACCCACCTTGTAGGTCCCAGAATCCACTGAAGCAGCGCCTGCTTTAGGTGCTTAAAACATGTGGTAGACTATTCCCGGGCCTGACTTTAGCCTTTGAATCTGGATCATCTTCTGGTGATCCAAGCCATTCATATAACAGACCTCACATTGTACGGTGGAATGTCAACATACAAAACATCTCAATTGGATTATTTCAGCCACTAATGCTGTCAGAGAGCACTATGGTTTATAGTGCTCCTAGTTGCATCCGTCCACAGACATTCCAATCGATCGATCTGAACCATCCATTAAGTCTAGAACATAATCAATGGAGTGCCAAATCAAACCATCCAATCCGTCCTTGATTTGGCCTTATTTTCTATAGCCATCCCCTTTCCAAGCCATGGATTAAAATGGTTAAAATTGCCTAATAAAAGAAATTCTTTGTAATCACAAGCAATCCACAATGGGCCCTAACATATAGATGGACGAAATTGTGCACAGGGCATATTTTTGTCTAAACAATTCTGACCATCCAAATTAGAGGCCACTGACCAAACGGTTAATATTAGTAAGATTGATATTACGTTTGCATGGTAGACCATGAAATGTGCCTTGGACCTAATGAGCAATTTGGATCAATGGGTTTGGACTAGGGTCCCTATGCAAGTAGAAGCACTGTAACTTATGGCACCCAACCCATATTTCCCACCTGTTGGGAAGACACCAATACCATAAAAACAGTAGGCCCCACCTTGAAAGCCTACGGTGACAAAATAGGCCGTTCCACTAATCAGTTAGACCATACTGTTAGAACCAATGGACAACCTTGGTTCCACCCTGATAAAACATGTAGAGGTGTGCAACCTACTGAGCAGAAGAGCCAGATTTTCAGGAAGAATGATATTCAAGGTGGGGCCTACCATTTTCACGGTGTTGATGTCCTACAGCAGGCGACGGCAGAAAATTTTGCCAAGCCCACATAAATGCTGGCACAGGGGCAAAAGATCCAAGCCATTTATCATCAGGTGGACCAATCATCTAACATCCTCACCCAAAAACCAGGCCAGCGGTGGGGCCAGTGGATTCACCGGCAGGCCACAACTATGAAACAATGGATGGTCGAAATAATAGGTAGTCCACAATGATCATGGTATAACCGTACAGTGGGCCCGCTAATGAGCCAGCCAACCTAATTTCTGGTCAGGAAATCTACAGTGGGACCAACATGAAAGACGCTTGTTGCAGGCTCTTCGGTACAGCATGAGAAGCGCAGAGGGAAACACTACAGCATCATAGGGGTGGGGTCCGCAGTCCACCATCGGTGCTATGCAAGCACGATAGGATGGCCCACGGTAGAAGCTCCGCACTGAAGGCGACCCCAACCATCCAAGCCTTCAGCCTACTCGGCCGGACTATTGAAAGAATAGAAGAAAAAAGACGGCCATGCCACACTTTAAGACAAGAAATCAATCAGATCAAATGTGGACACCAAATCAAAGGTCCAGATTCACCAGCTGCAACCTATGGGCAGAGAACCAACTACAGGAAAGAATCAAGACTGTTCAAAATGCAGAAATCAAACGCAAAAAATCCTCTCAAAAAGACAGTTTTCAAGAAAAAAAAACAGCACCTGCGTGCATGGAGCCAAAAATAGCACAAGCGAGACAGTAAAGGCATTTAGTATTCTTGATTGTAGTAGAGATGGGTGGGGAGGCAAACCCGACGGCTTTTTCAAGCAGCAGCCACCTCGATGTCGGTCGCCAGCATCGACGGCCTCATGAACTCCTCTTCTTCCTTTGGGGAGTGGATAGTGACCAGATCAGGCAGAGGCGTTGTGGGACCCTGCTTCCCCTTTGGGTCCCAGTCCAACATGATCTTCACCTTGATCCCCAGGACACCCTATATAGTAATCCCAACAAAACCACAATTTTCACTACTTTTGAAATTGATACATACACACAATTGATACTCTGGCAGAGCGTGACGCTTGATATGCAGGCACTCAGAAATTGTATAATGTAATCACATCAACCAAATTGTAGCCTCATGAATGCTTGTTTGTTGATATTGGACCATTGTATGCTTTTCATTTTTAACCACCCAATAATTGATCATTGATCCGATTCGTAAAATAATCAAGTGTAATTTCTCGCTGACAATACATCAATTGGAACTATACATCTCAATTGGGACCCATAATACAGCTTATTTTGAATTATTTATTGCCATATATGCAATTTCTAAGTAATTTCTAGGTGCCTGTATATCATCCATCACTCTCTTCCAGAGTATCTACGTTTTTCAGGTTACTATATTAGCTTTGGGCACAGCAGCCACACACTATAATGGCCATATTCCTGGATACAGGACCCGGCCAAACGGGAAATATCAAGTGCTAATGCTAGCTGTCGGCACAGACTGTCAGGCACACCCACCCACGTTTAGCCGTGTCCCAAAATTAGGCCAATCCATGACTCAGGTGGGCCACACAGGCAGGAAATGTTGAGAAGGGATGCCTGCCCTTGGTTCTTGTAGAAGGCCCACCATCTTGTGTATATTGACATCCAACCATTGATATGAAACATCCACACAAGATGATGGCATGCCTAAAAAATCAGGCAGTTCAGAAACTTAGGTGGGAGTTGGACCCAGAGAGAATCAAGGATGCGTGTCCCTCCCAACTGTTCCTGCTCATGTGGCCTGAGTCATGGATTGGCCTGATTATTGGGCCCGTGGCTAAACATGGGAGGGCATGCATGATGGTCGGAGCGGATGCCATCAACACATCACAGGTGAGACCCACATCATTTTTTTGCACCCCATTGTGGTGGAAACATTGCACCAGATAATATCCCCCAGCCAAACATGGCACATTTGCAATCTAACAAATGTTTGGCATACTTTTTAACATTCAGCGCTTTCAAGCAAACCACTAAATGGGCATTTGCATAGTTACATCCATCCAAACTGGGTTTTGGAGACCGAAAATTGATTTGGAGATTGCTAACCTGACGTAGAAGAACGTGCCGCACTGCCGAGTCAATGTATTCATTAACAGGCTGGCCAGAAGAAATCATGTATCCATCCTTGAACTTCATGGACTTTGCACGTTGCGCCCTTAGTTTTCCACTGACGATCACCTGCAGAAACATCAACATTAAAATAAAGGATCCGTGTTAAGTCAGGCTACTTCAGCAATGGAGTAAAATAATGAGATTTTGGAATTTCCGCCCTTAATCGAATCTCATGAAATGAAGTTCTTTTGCTCTGCCATCATAAAATAACTATCTAAAAAGACCTCTGTTTTGTCGAAAAGGAAGCACGCTTACACATGCACACAAGTATCATTTCATGATTTTTGAAATTCTACTAAGAAATCCCAAAAATCACCAATTATTTTTTCTTATCACCCGAGCCAAACAGGGAAGAACAAAAAAAACAAGAGCAAGCATCCAAACGAGAGAGCTTTTGAACAGACCTCGCATCCCTTAGCCCCGCTCTCCATGATGAATCTCAGAACACCATAGCAGGCCCTAAAAGAGGCAGCGACCATTAGACAAATCTCAACCCCAGATTTCTTCACAAGTATTGGAAAAGCATATGAATTCCATCACTAACGGAAGACAATTATATCTAGTTTACAAGCCATTCATTATGGCATAAGTGCAAGATACAAATCAGTGATTAAGTAGGCGCCACCATATGTCCCATGAACCAAATAAACTAGGCCAACCCAGTCATCAGGCAGGCCATGTGCACCATTCAGACTAGTTATCAATCTTTGCAAACTGTCCATTTCTTCCATACACATGGCCTGCTTAATGAGCAGGCTCCCTTATTTTTTGCTGCACCCACACACCATGGGGCACAACAGATGAACGACCAATCTCAAACACATGTGGACAGAGTAAAACTTTGTATCATTCTATCATGATCTCTAGCTAGAATTCAAATTACCTGTGTAGAATCCAAATTCAAGTTAAAATGCTAGTCTTCCACACAAGATCCTAAAATCACATCCACATACAACAATCACTCACAAGGTTTTCTTCAATGAAATTAGCCAAGGCTTTTGTCATGCATGTGGGAGGACACTTCAAGCAAACAATAAGTATGAAAGAAGCCAGATGGACTTCAAAAGATCCGTTGATTTGAGCATAACAAGAAGCCTCCAAAGTTCATAGCTTGCACTAGCCTGAAGGAAAATTGTCAATGCTTAGCATAACGGAGATTTTTGAGAGCTGTAGATCCTTACAAACAGACTTGGAAAATGTTCCGGCGAAATATAAGGTTTAAGACTAAGAGAAGGCATGTGACAACTCATAGTGGTCATGTGGGAGGATATTCCAAACTCCAGGCAAATACGAAAATGCAAGAAGCCTGACAAACTCCATAAAATATCTTTTCTTTCAGCATCGGTGAGAAGCCTCCAAAGCCCATAATTGCATTGGCCTGAAGAAAAGATGACTGATGCTAAACAAGGAATTTATTAAGACTACAACTTGGGTTAGGGTCGACCTGAACCCGACTGACCCAACCCGTTGTTCAGGTAGCGTAGGGTTAGGGTTGGAAAACACCAACCTGACTTGAAATTAGGCCAGGTTCAGGTTAAGCAAATTTAAGCCAGGTTGGGAATAATCATGTATTTGGGTCAGGTCAGGTCGGGTCAGGTTAGTTTAGGGATGAGTATGGACGAATATGGGTTGAGTTCAGGTTGTGCACTTCATATTGGAAATCGGGTTGGGTTGTGTGGGTTGGTTCCACTTGAGGTCGGCCTGGGCTCAGGTTAACCCTCAACCCGACCCATCCCATCCCATCCCACCCAAGTAGCACCCATATAACTAATAGAAAAGTGTAAAAAGCAAAGGTTTCTTTTTTTCTAGAACTTGAACAAAGTTTGACAAAATCTAGTACTACATTACTACGTATGTAAGAACAATCAGGTATGCACACAAGGTCGAGTTAAAAAGCTCGTGAAAGAGACTATAAGGTGGGACGGATGTGTATATACAGAGACTGAAGAAGCATAAGCTTTGTACAATGTGTACTGAAACCAATTAAAAGAGCTGCAAGGTTAGGATCAGAAACTTCGGAAGAGGTTTTTGAAGTATTATTGTGAAAGGCTTCCCTATGGCTTCATAAAACTCCTCTAATTTGGTAAGACTCCTGGTGGTGGCTCTTCAACCATACACATGGCATAGATGAGCGTAAATCTGGGTTGTACAAATATCAGGCCCAATTTGTGAATGGATCGTAACCAAAACTATACTCACAATGTGATTCTACTTGTCTGCTCCATGAATAGGAAAATCAATTTATAATTAGTATTTTAAATAAATATTAATTTGCTTTCCATTTACCCATTTTCCAAAGTTTTAAGCATGTAGTCTCTCATGTGAAGTGCATGTGGCTCTTGCTAGTATTAAGAATAGACAAGACTGAGATGAACATAAATGCCAACGCAGTTAGACAATAAGAATATCCCCAGAATAGACACGGCATCTCGTATTGACTCGTCCAGTCACAAGTCAAGTTGTGGCTCACCAAGTTGGGGGGTCTATGGCCCAACTCACCCAAGTCAAGGGCGACCAGTGGTATCAAACTAGATCAGGTATTACCGAACCCGAGTCAAACCAGAGAATCATATCGGACTCCTCAGACTGGTAAAACCAGGGATGGACCTTACTCAACAGCTGGACAGAACAAACATTAAGACAAGCATTTTGAAGGAATATTTAATTATGAATACCATATCCACCACTCTGTTGCACATAGAAGTTATGTGACATAATGGTATTGTGCAAAACAATGCCTACATATCCATGACTTTCTTGATATCTATGAAGCCATGATTCATATAACACATCAACATCTCACCCCTCACCAAGGCAAAAAAAGAACCATAAAAAGAGAAACAAATAAGGGAGAAGAACTGCAAATGTATGCAACGGTATATCAAGCAATATGCAGAAGTGAAAAGAATGAAAAACGGAGATCCATAAAAGCAAAGGGAACCAAATCAAGCAATATATGGCCATCCTATGCCTGCAATATGAATAAAAAAAACAAAATTTCATAGGCAATATGAGTAGGAGGGGCATTACTGATGTAGTCATCTTCCGAAACAAATTTGGCATAACCTAATTGCTTTATAGATGACAACCATTATCAAAGACAACAATCAAGAAGACGTCATTCCATAAAAAAACATAAAGGATGTTTGGGTACCGCTTGAAATCTCATGCATTGAGCTTTAAACATTCTTTTGTTACAAATATGCACAGCTGCATAAGAATGTTGTCACTCCATGCTTAGACCATCAAAATCAGAATAAATTCCATGGCCAAATGGCATGTAGAAACAAGATTTATGTCGTCACCTTCCGACACAAAGTTGGTACAAGAATAACCTATTTGCTTTATAGGTGACTGATATCATGAGAGCTAATGCATGAAAGAATACAGGCTACTATTTTATAGCATTGTATCAAAGTCTAATGGTTTGTTGTCTATTCTTTCCATGACTCTGTTAATATGCTATTAGTATGCAACACTATGAACAAAAACAATAAAAGGCATTGAATGTAAGAGACTTGTCCGCACTCTCTTACATTCTTTGTTCTTAGTATGCAATGCTAAGAAGAAAGACAATAAAAAAATTGAATGCAAGAGACTTCTTTTGTTACTGACACACAGAGCTGCATAAGAATGTCGTCAATCCATGCTAACACCATCAAAATCAGAATAAATTTCATGGCCAAATGGCATGTAGAAGCAAGATTTATGTTGTCACCTTCCGACACAAAGTTGGTATGAGAATAACCTATTTGCTTTATAGGTGACTGACGTCGTGAGAGCAAGTGCATGAAAGAATACAGGATACTATTTTATAGCATCGTATCAAGTCTAATGGTTTCTTGTCTATTCTTTCTATGACTGTATTAGTATGAAACACTATGAACAAAGCCAATAAAAAACATTGAATGTAAGAGAGTTGTCTGCACCCCAGTGAAGAATAACAATGAAATTGGCAAATTTCCATTCCAAGCTTACATCAAGAGAGCAATAAACATCCCTTGCCCATTGCAGCATGGAAGGGCAATACTAAATGTTGTCATCCTCAGACACAAGATCGGTAAGAGGAACCGATATGCTGTAAAGATGACTGGCATAATGAAGATGAGAAAATCTGTGGAAATCATAAACACATATTGACACATTATCGAAACGAAAAAGAAAACAGAAGACCAATGATCCCATGAATAAACTATTAACAAAAAACCTGTTTGTAAACCACCTCTATAGTCCAACACACATCCTTGTTGATCAAAATCATCCAATTGATGGACCATTTCATAGAGGGGCTAAAACACAGGAATGCAACCAACCAGATGATACTATACAAAGAGTTACCCAACTAGAAAAATTCCGATAGGTGAACAAAGAGAAGACCAAGGTTTATGGTTACTAGGTGTATCTACAAAGACAAGACAGAAGGGAATGGTGGGCAGCGCATCCTCATTGTTTCCCTTGTCATGGCCCACTCGACTTCCTAATCTACCCCTAATTTTGGGCTGATGTCCTAACATGACCCGACACAATAAATGTACGAGGTGGACGTGACACAGCCATTAGGTGGAGCCCCACAACCTTTCTCATATGGGCTCCCTAATTAAATGTTTGGCGTTGTATACACCTATAGAAAAGAGGAATGGTATACAAGCATTAAAACAAGTAAAAGGAAGCAAGTTTAATCTATGCAGTCACTTGTGTCGTAAAATCTCAACTGTTCCCGACCAAGCAGCTACATTGTCATTATTAATTTTAATCTCTTAAATAACGTTATCAAGACTAATTGCAAGGCAAAAAATGTCCAGAGCTATAAAAATGTCCAAAGCTATCAGTGACTCGATGTTATATATAGTAGAGATGGAGAATTTTTAGCATATACTTTATATGTAGGTCCATCTATGCATTGTGTGCTAAGCATTTGATATGGGAAAAAAAATACACTGTAGAAAAATGAAATCTAACAACAAAATCTTAAAGTATTTATAACACACACCAGCTAAACACAGATTAAGCAATATGAAGTGAGGAATATGTATGCAATAGTCATCACTGAATAAAGCCTTTCCAAAACACAGTAGCACCAAGCAACAAGTGTGTGCATACATCAGGCCTCTTTTAACTTATAGCACATCTAGCATATTCCAAAAACTGTGAATAAAAAGATCAGGTGAAAATCACATCCAGAAATTTGTCGCGGCCTTTCTTTAGCATGATGTAGGTTAACAAGCCCAATGATGCACAAAGTTAAATACATAGAGTTGAACCAAATGTGCGAATTGCGAAGAATGCAAATACCTACGAACAGCAAGCCCTCCAAGAAGCTTGTACCGCAGCGACTCGGCCTGAGCAATGGCACAAAGCCCCCTGTTGTTCACCTTCTCCGCATATAGCTCAACACTGTTCTCTGGGAAATTGAACCTTTTCTGGACAACCGATGTCAATTCCCTAATTCGTCTGCCCTTCTCCCCTAATAAACAAAAAATAAACCTAAATAAATGAAACATAAAAAAGTAACACATGAGAATAACCTAAATTGTACCAACGGAACCTCCATCGTAACTGGTACCCACCCCCGACAATCGGTACTGTTCATGCATTGGCCCCTACCTTGTGCGATCCACCATGCAACCAATCACATTGGTCAGTTTTTTTAGCAAATAACACTGATAAGGTGCTCCGGTTAGTGGTTCCCAAACAACCTGTTTCAAACTCAAGTACCAACAAGCAAAGGCCTGCAGTTGTACAGAAAAGGACTCAAGACCAGGGTTTCTGCTCTTAAGTGAATTGAATAGCTTTCAAAGGTCACAGATACAGTCAGCTACTCAGATGGAAACTTGCATCCAATATGAGTGGTCTATTCGAAAGGAAACCACTCAACTGATACATTTCATGACAAAGACAATTCAGCCAATTCACTTTATCACAAAAAAATCGGCCTTTACAAAGAGGAGCAGATACTGATTTTTCATACTTTCCCTTCTCTGTTTCACAAGAGGCATGACCAACTATATTTTTATCATGGCTGACTGTAAAAACCATGGGTATGATCAGCTAGTTGGCAGAATTTTTTATACTTGGAAACACCTGCCATGGGGCCCACTGAATGAACAATTCTGATCAAAGTGGAGAGATCCTAGAATAACAACAAAAGCATCTCTGGTTTGATCTAAACCCATGTCAATCATCACAGTACCTGGGACTAATATGAAATGATTCCACGCCATGATCAAAATGCATTTAAATTTTGGAGTACGAACAAGTTGTGATGGTTTGGATGGTTAGGATCAACATGGGCGTACTGCCTATTTTGCTGATATGAACTTTTTCTGTAGTAACTTATCTGTGCCACCCATTTTTCAAGCTATTTATCAAACGGTTATGATTGCCTGACCTGTTTGATCTTGGCTCAATGGTCCCATGAAGAGCAGCTAATAGACGATCCAGATCAATAAACAGATTACAACTAGTTTGAACTAATTGGAAACCCTTGCCTATTTTGCTGATATGAACTTTTCTGTAGTAACTTATCTGCACCAACCATTTTTCAAGCCATTTATCGAACGGTTATGATTGCCTGACCTGTTTGATCTTGGCCCAATGGCCCGTGAAGAGCGGCTAATGGACGATCCAGATCAATAAACGGATTACAACTAGTTTGAACTAATTGGAAACCCTTGCCAGCTTCATCTTGCTGTAGTCTTGCAAGATGAATTGCAGCATCCTGCTCATCCGCCATGTATGGTTTTCCCCCCGATTGGAAGACCCAGTACGTGCAGGACCATCACTCAGGGATCCAAACTATCAAATTGAAGGGACCGAGCATGGATGGGGACACCCCCAAGATCTCCCAGATCAGAAGATCTCAACCCTCGGACTATTTTCCATTGAAACCAGACCGTTGCTGCGTTTAGTTTCCTCACCCTACACTTCTCTAACATGCAGAGACAACGGCTGGTCGATCCAACCCGTCGATCTAATGCATCCTGCCATGGATGTGGAAATGCTCCCAAAACATCCCAGATCAGACGATCCTAACAGTTCAATCGCTGGATTACTACTCAGTTGAATACAAACAGTTGCGAAATAAGAAAAAAGAGAGAGAGAAAAAATACCAAGGACGTTCTGGGTTCGAGTGGCACGGATGATGATTTCGGTGCGCATGGGGGTAACTCTCACCTCCACGCCCGAGTACCCGTCCTCGGCCAGCTCCCTCGTCAGGACCTCGTTCAGCTCCGCGAAGAAAACTCCATCCGCGACGAACTGAAGAAAAAAATACATAAGCCTGTGCAGAATGACAGGGAGAATAGAGAGAGGGAAGGAGCGAGACGAACCTTTCGCTTTTTGCTCATCTGAGACATGATTTCTGAGGGATTGGAGAGAGGAGAGAGCGGATTTGCTGGAATGCGAGAGCTTTCCGAGAAGAAGATGGAGTAGAGCGTGTTTGGGTTCTTAAAAAGAAGGGAGGGGAAGGAATCGGATGCTCCAGAATTTAGGGTTTTTGTTTGGACGGACAGGATGAGAGCGCTAGGAAATGTTTTCGTAAACCCTAATTCTTCATGGAGGCATATTCGTCCACGCAGTCAATGTCGTATCATCCCAGCCATTGGGTTAGTGGGCCTTTTGATCAATGAGTGAAGGTTGTTTGCTCTGATTTTGAATAGTGATGTTTGGAGGACATGGACCGACTGTCTGAGATCGTCCATTAGGTTCTATTTTCTGGATGCGTCCAGGGCATGGTCCATCTACTGTGTGGCCCAGATCCTCTGATGGTGCGTGAGGAAGATCAGACATCGGCTGATTGTAACTGGCGGGTCCGTTGATTATGGGTAGTGTACCGTTCGGACCCGAAAGGCAAAATTCATGAGTAAAAGCGCCTCGATATGATGGACCCACCAATCGGATGGCCCCTGGAAAGGGTCGCGGGGCTCAAGAACCACGTTTTAAAGGAGTCTAATTTGATTAACCATAAAAAAAAGGTTTGCAATTTATTTTAAGTAATGAAAAATCTATTTGATAATTTATTTAAAAATATTCTAATATCTTAAAATAGGCACAAAAATCTATTTTGTAAAAAAAGTAACAAATGTCTAACAATTGGCAAGTTGTCGTATTTACTCCTTTTTCAATTTTTACCTTTTACAGAATATAAAACGCAGTATGTTTTTGTGATGCAACCATATTTGGTATACTGATGTCCCATATATATATATATATATATATATATATATATATATATATATATATATATATATGAAGCACTATCCTTCAATTGATGCATGTACTACTCTTTTAGATGGAATAATCATAATCATAATCATTCACGTGGTGAATTATGACATCTCTCACTAACATAATATTAGGCCATTCATTTACAGAGTCCCATCTATTATAAGATTTTGAATTGAGGACCTTGAATAAAAAAAAATATTTATATTTTGGCCCAACAAAAATATTCATGTCCCATTGAATTAACAAGCCATGAGTGTATAAATTTTTTTTATTGTCTCATAGGTGTCTATCTAATGGTCCTGGACGTAATCCTGAACGCCAGGAATAAAATAAAAAATTAGAAGTTCTTCATTACTTTATTTTTTAATTTTCTTATGATTTTCTCTATTCGAAACATTCATATAACAGAATATGGGTTAATTTAGCTTTTTGCTGAGATTTTTCCAAAAAAATACCTATTCATACATATAAAAATAAAGTATGAGCTACTATGCACCGATATATGCCACCAAATATTTATCATCCATCATTCAACAAACAAAATAATTTCAATTTATATATATATATATATATATATATATATATATATATATATATATATATATATATATATATATATCCATGCACAAAATCACATAAAATGAAAGGTTAAATCATATATCCATGCTGTCCATTTATTTTGCCATCTTATTTTAGGGCAAAGCTCAAGAATAAATCAAATAAAAATTTCAAATGAACCACACCACAAGAAACAATGGTCAGTAGCTGCACATCATTAACAACTTATTAGGGTCCACCTTAAATTTGCGCTTGCTTCATTTTTTGGACCATGCCCTAAGATAATATGAAAAAATAGGTGGACAGCGTGGATACACGTGCATACATAAGCAAACCTAGGTCATGTTGACATAGCAAAGTTCTATGAGCCCCACCATGAAGTACGTATCCATACTATTCATCCATTTTCTCGGATCATTGTGAGGCATGAACCCAAAATTGAGGTGGATCTAAATCTCAAGTGGACCACACCACAAGAGGCAGGTGATTGAATGCCCACCATTAAATTTCTTAGGTTCCTCTATAGTATTCATTTGCCATCCAACCTGTTGATTAAGCCACATAGACATGGGTGAAAGGAAAACACAAGTAGCAGTTTGGCCCTCAAGAAGTTTTTACCGTGAGAGTTCAATTACCACTGTTTTATATGGTGTGGTCTACTTGAGATTTGGATCTTCTTCATTTTTTGGGACCATGCCTAGAATTATTTAGAAAAGTTGATGCATGGCTTAGATATACAGCACATACATCAAGGTGGGGCCACGGTCAGCACAACACCCACTAATGTGTTAAACAGCGCCCCCCTTTTATTGGGATCGCGTGCGCAAAACATGCATTAAAATGTTGGCATGGCAAAGTTATGTGGACCCCACTATGGTGTATGTGTTAGATCCACACTGTCCATTCATTTTTCTAGATCATTTCAAGTCATGAGCCAAAAAAATGAGGCACATCTAAAGATCAAGTGGACCACACCATAGAAAATGGTGGGGATTTAATATCTAGCATTGAAAACTTCTTAGGAGCTACAAAGTTCTGGATCAAGCATATATTTGTGTTTTCCCTTCATCCAAGTCTATGTGAGCTCATGAATAGATTTGATGGCAAATAAAGAGCAAAGTGGGCCTTAAGAAGGTTTCAATGGTGGGTGTCACTGTCCTCACGGCTATATGTGGTGTGGTTGACTTGAGCATTAGGTGGGCCTTAATTTTTTGCTCATGGTCTAAAATGATTTGGTAAAATGGATGAATGGTGTGTGTGTTATGGGGAAAATCTGAGCCGAGCTGATGAGTTGAAACAGCTCGGTTCACTCTTACTGACTTGTGTATCTGGTCGACCTTGGATCATTCTTCTGACCTGTTGTATGGGTCGGCATTTATCTTATCTGGAAACTATCGTTAACCTGAATCGTCGCTACCATTGCGGGCGAAAAGAACAGGGATATGCCCGAAAAGGACGAACACGTCATCAACCGTTACGATGCTCGATCCACGTCTCTGGGATCGTGCAATCTGGCGGGAATTTATCCCGTAACCATAGCCATAATCATGGCCACACCCAAGGCTTATAGTTATTCCTCTAATGGCTATAAAATGAATACTTCCTGTCCTCCATGAAATGTATGCAGTCCTGACTACCATCAAGCCTGTCATATTCTCTTTGAAGAGCTCGTCCGACTTAGGCATCGGATGACTAACAACTAGTCCCCGACTACCCTCTTAGCCTTTCCTTGTGCTGTGCAAGCCAGTAGTTTCTAACTTAACCAAACGATCAGCAAGGAGACTACTCTCACCCCCCAAGTCAAATCAATCATCGGCCCTCTTTGTCAGTTGTTCAAAAATCTATAGCAACAGTGTGGATATAACACATTTCATGATGGGACAAAGAACTTTGCTACATTAAGTACACTTCTACCCTTATGGCCAAGTTGGCGCGCAAGTTATAAAAGAGGGTAAAGTTGTTATTTTGAAAAGTTTTTACCCTGGAGACCACTTACTGCTTTCAGCGTTAAGTTAGAGGACAAAAGCTTTAAAAAAAAAATCAACGAAAATCTATATTAAGTGCTTAACATTTTGGATTTATCAAACAATCTGAATATCAGTAAATCACTTAAAACAATCATTTTCAGCGATGAGTACAACAAATAAGTTTTACCAAACTGGCCCTAAATGCAAGTGAAAGGTGTGGAGCAGATTGTGTGATGAGGGGAGGGGATTAGGTGCGGCCCTTACCATGGGGCCCACCTTGACGGTATGTAGTGTGGCATCCCATGGATCCGGCATCCATTTTTCATTTAGGTTTTTTCAAGGCATTATCCAAAAAATGAAGCAATCTAATTATCAGATGGACCATACCATAAGAAACAATGGTGATTGATCATTAATGGGCCACACAATTTTTAGATCAAGTTGATGTTTGTTGTGTTCCCTTCATCCATGATTATTTGACCTTCTTAACGGATTGGATGGCAAATAAGCAATACAAGAACATTAAGTTGTGCCCTAAGAAGTTTTTAATGATAGAGTGTTCAATCACCATTGTTTCTCATAATATGGTCCACCTGATAATTGACCATTAATGGCCACGAAAGTTTTGAATCAAGCTAATATTTGTTGTTCATCCATAATTATTTGACCCTGTTAATTGATTGGGTGACAGATAAACACTAGGAAAACATTAAGGTGCACCGTAAGAAGTTTTTAATGGCAGGGCGTTTAATCACCACTGTTTCCCATGGTACAGTGTAGACACCCCACCTTCGGCTACACTGTTGGTAGAGATAGCTGGTTGAACGGAGGACCATACCCCCAAATCCCAAGTCCAAACTCAGCCAAACTCACCCCTGTAAGCCCCATTCCATAGCCCAGTTCAAGCCTGAACCCAGTCAACTCAGTCCTAAACACCACCCTGAAAAACCCCCCATAAAAAAGGCCAGTCAAAAAATCCCAAAAAAGTCAAACTCACTGAGTCAACTCGCTGAGTTAACCCGCTGAGTCAACCCGTCGAGTCAACCCGTCGAGTCAAAACACCGAGTCAACCCGTCGAGTCAACCCGTCGAGTCAAACCACCGAGTCGACCCGCTGAGTCGACCAGCGAGTCCAACAGCAGCCCCGAGGGAGCGACCGTACTCGCTGGAAACCGAGGAGCGGCCGTACGGGCGGCCCATGGCAGGCCGCCCGAAAAAAATTACGAGAGTGCCCCTCTCTGCTGCTATAAATACCCCCCTCCCCTTCTCATTTCAACAAGCCCTTCAAGTTCAGCCAGTCCGGGTGCGGTCTGAGTCCTTCTCCACCCCTTAGCCCATTTTTCCACCAAGGAGAGCCCGAGTGAGGAGAGTCTAGCCCTGGTCCAGCCCAGCCTGACCACTGGTCCAAGCCTCCCAAGCCATCCAAGTCTTGATCCAGCCACTCGAAGCCAACCCTTGCGACACCTCCGTCCACCCAGCTATCATTCATCCAGCATCATCTCATTTGCATCTAGCATAAGTGCAACATTTACTTTTCTTCCAACCCCCCTTCTTCACTACAAGCACCTTGATTACTCAAGCACACATGCATATGTCTTTATATTAAGCACCTGTCAGTTCGAGCGTATGCTCTGGACTTGCCCGTTGTTGGAACCTGCCCATCAGAAACTCTTACTGTTCAGACCTGCATTCATGTTTCACTATAAAGCACCTTGATTATTCAAGCACACTACATACGTCTTATATTAAGCACCTGTCAGTTCGAGCGTACGCTCTGGGCTTGCCCGTTGTTGGAACTTGCCCATCAGAAACTCTTACTGTTCAGACCCGCATTCATGCATCATGTCATTCATGAGAATATACGAGGATTAAACTAGACTTTCAAGTATCCGATCGATTCTGTGAAGTAGAGACTGTACTTCGGTACGGGCAGTGTGTGGGGTGCTTAACCTCTTCCCACCCTGTAACCGTGATCCCTTACCTCGAATCTCTGACCGCATATCAACAGGAGTCATTTTAGAGGAAGAAATCTTCGGATTCCCTTCTCTAACGTTTCTACAGGGTCTAGCCGACTGTAGATTCGAAGTAATTGGCTAGTGGCGACTCTGGTCTTATATAAACACACTTAAACACATCCAGCTTAACACGACAACTAAACGAAGCCCTCAAGAACGAGGCAAGCCAGTGGCACAAACGGCGATTTCGCACTCACGCATCCTCATTTCCTTCTTTTCCGAAAGGAAAGGGGAAGGGAGAAGAACGTCGTGTGGGGAGCGCGAAAAATCGGCGAGGGTCCACAGAATGGCGACTCTGGTGGGGATGAACTAGTCCCACTAGTCGTGATCCGACTTGAAAAACGGAATCCCTCCTATACTTGAAAGTCATTAGTCCTCATACAATCTCATCTGCATAGCATTCTACCCAAAAAAAAAAAAAAATAGAAAATCCCAAAACCCAAAAAAAAAAAAAATAGTGCATACTTCCCACCATTACTCCTCCAAACCAAATCACCCTGCCACATCCAATACAAAATCGACATGGCTCTCCCATTCCCTATACCTGAGGCTTCCTCTCCACTGTTAAACTCGAGTGAATCCATGTCAATTCCTAGCATCCAAGAGCTACAACAAAGCATGAAGGCCATGCAGGAAATGCTTCTCCTATTCACACAAACCCAGGCTTCAGCAGCCAGCAATCAAGATGGTCCAGTTCAACAACCACAACAAGCATCTCTTCCAGCCTCCAGTTCATCTCAACCACAACTATCAGGGGTGGCGCAGGACTTTCGATACCCTCCTAATGAAGGTCCTCAATCAGGACAACTCTCGACCTCAGGGCATTTCTTCCAGTATCCTCCTGCAAACAAGAGCCATTTTCAGTCACATCCCACAACCCAGAATCCCAGTCAATTCCAACAATCTCTCCCCAATGGGAATTCCAACCAATTTCAATATTCTCCTGTGACTGGGATTTCTCCGCAGTCTCTCTTCTCAGCTCCAGTCCAACAAAGTCCCTACAATGGGAGTAATTACCAGGCCCAACCTTCTTCAAGCAGGAATTTTAGGAGCATCAATGACACCAATTATTATGAAAGGGGGCCATCTCAATCCTGGCAAGGGACAAGATCTCCTTCATCTGGTCCCTCCGAAATAGAGCAACTCCGAGAGCAGATGCGAGAGATAAAGAGAAAGTTGCAGAAGCAGCAAGGGGTGGATCTTCCATCCACTAAGTTCAGGGACCTTTGTCCATTTCCCGATGCAATGGTACCTCAAGGCTTCCAGGTACCAAAATTTAAAAGATATGATGGGACAGGGTGTCCTGTAGACCACTTACAAGCTTTCTGTGGAGAGCTTAATGCTGTGGAGGGCAATGATGGAGCACTCATCCGCTTATTTCAAAAATCTCTGAAAGACGATGCCCTGGATTGGTACACATCATTGGACTATCATCGCATCAGGACTTGGGAGCAGCTCTCCCATGCTTTCGTCAACAGGTTCGCATACAATCTTAACATGGCACCTAGGAGAGCAGACCTCGCAGCTCTCAAGCAAAGAAGCGATGAAACATTGTCAGCTTACGTTGGACAGTGGCGGGCCATGGCCGCTAGAATGAAGACTCCCATCGACGACGAGGAGCAAATCTCCATGATCGTCCACTCGGCAAATCCAAGTATCTCTGGATACCTTGTCTCACATCCATATGCGAACTTCAACCAACTCATCCGCGCCGGGGAACAAGTCGAAGCCGGAATAAGGGCTGGGATGATCTCCCCTTGGTGGCCTCATCAGGCTTCTCCAATTCAACCGATAGTGGAAGAAGAGCCTACTGCTGAATACGAGAATGATAACGGAAGTGTCCTCATCTCCCATCCAATGGAAGAGGATGATCTTGTCGCCTCTACCGAAGGTGCACTATTCCTCCCTCAGCATGGACAACCGCAGCAACAGCAACAGTCAAGATGGAACTCACAGTTCCCTAATCAAGGTTGGCAAGGGGCACCCCTAACCAGTCAGGTTTCAGAACCCCTCATCCTGCAAGGGGCATCTCCAGTCGATCCAGTCTCCGCAATGCAAGGGGCACCTCCTGCCTATCCAGCTTTCACCAGCCAAGAAAAGCCTCCTCTCCAGTTTATTCGTGCCATCAACTCTAGTTCAGAGTTCGAACCTCTCATCCTGCAAGGGGCATCCTCAACTATTTCGATCCCAGAGCCCATCATCATGCAAGGGGCACCTTCAGTCGATTCAATCTTCGCACCCATTTCTAACCATGGGCACATTCAGCCCATCTCAGTCAACCAAGGGGACAATCTCCCTAACGCAGCATCAGCAAACCAGGGGCACAACCTGCCCGTCTCAGCAATAGCCAGTCAGGGGCACAGTTTGCCCACTCCAGCTTACCAGGGGCAAAGCCTGCCCGTTTCTCAAGCAAACAACCAGGGGCACAACTTGCCCATCGTACCTGTCTATTTGGCTTCTACTTCAGCTATCGTCCTCCAAGAAAAAGACCCTTCCTTGGACAGCATGCCACATTCCCTAGCAGAATTGGGCCCCAGCTTCAATTATGTGGCCACTATCGAGGAGGTCGAAGGGGAGATTGATGTCCAGGTTCTGATCGATCCAAAAACATCAACCATCACTCTCCAGGTCTTGGACATCTCAGCTTCATTCCATCTCCTTTCTGATCGGACCTGGTTTCACAGAATCGGTGCCATCTCTTCAAATCTTCACCGAAGGGTCGAGCACATCTTTGGAGATAGGGCGATCACCATCATTACCGATCCCAGACAATTTCCCAAGGTAGAAGCATCCAACCTCCGAGAGCCTACCATCCTAGCCATGGACGTACAACACTCTAATGGGGAGATCTCATACCATCACAATGCAAATTACTTCCCTCGCGCATGTCCCATCGGATCGAACTATGTCTTCCTCCCTGCCGAGCGTCAAACCTTCTACTATCAGCTCGAATATCAAGACTCGACCCGAACCATGGAGGTTCAAGAAGATATGGATAGGAGAGGACTACGATATCAGCCTACTCTGATTCAGAAACCAAAGCATAGAAGTATCAAAAGAAGACGAGGTCGTCAAGAAGAAGGCAATCCCTGCATTTACACACCAATCCAGTTCATCAATGCAGGGATTATCTACCCTGATGATGGGCTAAATTCCACCTTCGATGATCAAGCGAACAGATTGAGTCTGATAGAGTTGCCCAAAGAAGACTCAAGCAAGGGGCAGAAATTTCCCCCGATCGACTGGACTGCTGTCCTGGCCCCACCTCAGCCAGATGAACCCGAAGAGCTACAATATTTCGGGGATGAGCCAGGAGAAATCGCATCCGACACCGACTCGGAGCCCAATTTCAGATCTGCCATGACGTTTGGGTGCAACAATGAGGTTTGGCCTACTGATCCTTTTGGCCCTGCCTCCTGAGGGGAAGGAGTGCAGGGCAGTAACAGGTTTGTAGTCCCCATGACGGCCAATAAAAGTCGACAGTGCTCGGCTCCCCGAGCCGAATCAAGCAACATCTGGTTCACATCGCCGTCTTGCTCGGGTCCTTTACAAAAAAAAATTTCAAAAAAAACAACTAGAAGATTCAAAAACCCAAAAACACCAAATATTTCAAAATTTCAAAAAAAAAAATCAAATTTTCACAAAGTCCAAAAGTTCAAAAAAATCCAGATATTCACAAAATTCCAAAAAATCAGAAAATCTTTGAAAGTAAAAAAAAAAAAAAAAACTTTTTCAATAAAAGTGTCAAGTCTGTATGTCAAAGCACTTGAGTATGAAGCTGACTCATAAGATTTCGATCTAGAGTTGGACTTCAAACTCAAGGGTCTGGATAAAGCCAAATGATGTGGAAAATGATGAGTTGACTCCCAAACTTAGAGGGTCTCCTCGAAAGTTCGAACCAAAAGCCGATGTCATCTCAAAAATTTTTTAAATTATAAACCTAGGATCTCCTGAGACTCATAAGGAAGTGTGCATTGAGATTCCTTATCCCCGAAAAATAAGCAGAGAATGATCGAATTTTTGAAGTCATGACTTCCCAATCTTTGCGTCCTATGAAGACTTATCGATAAAAAACTCATCAAGCCTATCAAGAAGATGCTGCGAAGACTATGCTTGCATTCCATGCTGGAGTGTGCGACTTGACGAATGATCAAAGAAACCTCACGGCTCGATGAAGACAGATTGTTGCCAACATGTCAGAAAGCACTTCAAGTGTCAGCAACATGCACATCGGATCCATGTGTGTGCTTCGAAATTCTGCAACATGATAATGCTCCAGCTATTCCCTGTACGAGGTATCTACATCAACAGAAAGATCGACTCGGCATCATCTAGTGGTCATGCGCATATACTTGTGACAATTGATTACTTCACAAAAAGGAAGGAGGTAACATTCTGATCTCGCGCGATAATTCTCATGAAGAATGACATCATCAATTGTTAAGGGTTCCCACATGCTATCAACATTGGCAATGGGATGTCCTTCGAAATCTAAGGATGGAGGAGTTCAAGAAGCTTAAAATCAGAAGACAGACCTACGAGTTCAACTCAAAATCCCGTCAACGTGAGTGCTGATGAAGAATGAAGCCGAAGAAAGACAAGTCATATCGGGTTTACAACAAGCACTGCTGCATCTATCAGACTCAAGGGGCAAGCCCCAAGAATCAAAGAAGTTCTTCTGGGAGGCACCGTTCGACTCACCAACCTGAGGGGTAAGGATCTTCCAGAGCCAATCAACACCGACAACGTGAAAATCTCTCACAGGTAAGCCAATCCAACCTTATCAAGAGTTACATTAGTAGAGCTGAAGTCAAGAGGTCAAGGCTTAGACTTCTGAGAATCCCTTCCCGTTCACCAATAAGTGTTCCAAATAAAGGGTTCAAAAGTAAAAAAAAAAAAAGAGAAAAAAAAGAATAGAGCAAAAAAAAGGGGGGCACACAACCCAAAAAAAAAAAAAAAAGAGAGAGAGAAGAAGAAGAAGAAGAAAGAAAGAAAGAAAAAGAAAAAAAAATCGACTCAAAAGAAACACATCTATCCATCCATCCACCTCAGAAGGGTCTGTAGCTAAGGCCGACAGCTCTGCCATTGTAACTTAAGATAAGGGCCGAAAGGTTAACATCGGCCGGCAACGACGGATTCCTGACCTCTGGACGTCGCAATTATCAAAAAAAAAAAAGAAAAAAAAGAAAAAAAAGAGATGTGTGCTTAAACAAAGAGGGCGGAGTGAAAACCCAAAAGGGCGCTCCGAGTAAAAACAGTGGGCACACAGCGGACTTAGTGAAAACCCGAAAGGGCACCGAGGGTAAAAACAGCATAGCTGCCAAGGGGCAGGCAAGATCAAATACCCGGGACGTGGTGAAAACCTGAAAGGGCGCCACGGGCAAAAATGACGGGCAAGCCGGACGCAGCGAAAACCCGAAAGGGCGTTGCGGGTAATAATGGCTAAGAAAAAAAAAAGCAGGTACATGAGAAATCCAAGCGACATGAAGATTCAATGGAAGCAAGGATGGCGGCTATGAGTCGAGAATTCTTTCAAGATCTGCCCAAATTCTAGGAGCAGGATACCATTGCGCACTATCTTAAGGGGACCAAGACCCTTGGTGAATAATTAAGAAAATCGAGTATGACATCAGGCTGAGTCAAATATCCTGATTCCTACGTCTAAAAGCACATGTCCAAATCACGCACAGACACTTGACACAAATTTTTTACTTCATGATTTACATATATGTTCCAAAAAAAAAAAAAAAATCTTACAGGGCTTTCAAAATAAACATCCCCCAGCCAATTCACAGAGTGCTTCGTACAAGCGTCTTTCTCCCGATCATTCCTCCCAGAAGGTAAGTATCTCTCTTCCTACTTTAATGCTTTAATCCTTTTGCTAAAGTATTTTCTCTCCTCAAAGGTACCAGAAAGCAATCTAAGATCAGCCCATCAATGTCCATCATGGCCCCGTCTCCATCATCAATCACACGATCCATGCGGCCCACACTCCAAGGATGCATAGCCTCACCTATGTCCCATCTCCCCATCTCATCCATATCATCCAAAATTCCATCATCCAAAGACCCATTCAAATCTGGAATTTCAGCATGGCTGCCATTAATGGGGCCATTCAAAGCTCCACCAACCACCAAGCTTAAATCTTCATCAATGCCCCCTGTTAATGCCCCATCTACCCCATCCATTAAAGGTATCTCCCCATTATCAAAGCTCAGTTGAAAATCTGGAGTGTGGGACCCACCATGGGCAGCCCCCACAGCCCCTAAATCACCACCATCCATGGCCCAAGAAAGGACAAAGCAAGATGAAGACAAGATGATGAGGGAAGAAGAGAAAAGAAGATTCATGGCTGGATCGAATAGCTTAGTACAGAGAATGTGGGGGACAGGAGAAGGGGACAGCAGGGAATGTCCGAACCAGAGCCATCCCAGGCCGCTCAAGAGGCGAGCCTTGGGCGGCCTGCCCTGGGCCGCCCGTACGGACGCGGCTCCTCTCTCTCCGCGGGATTGGCTCCGGGGTTCTTGGTAGGTGAGGCTGACAGTCCACGTCAACAGATGGCACTCCGTGGGCCGCTCAAGTCTCCGGTCCACTTCAGATTTCGATTGAGGCTGATCAAGATCATATAAAAGGTGCCCCACCTGTCCAATCACGAAGCAATGCAGCCAGAACATGATTGATCAAGTCAAAGAGAAGGAAAGGTGGTCAAGTGGGGGCCGCAAGCAATCAAAGTCATTCAAAGACCAGATCATCATGATCTGAACCATGGAAAAACTCGCATGAGCCATCAAACAACAAGATCAAAGGTCTGATCATCAAAAGAAGGGCCAGAATCCAAGATCTAATCATCAAGTGGGCCCACAAAGCCAAGTCAAGCGATCTGAGACGTTCAAACCATCATCCACACCATGAGAAGCCTTCTTATCCTCACAAATCATCAAAAGAGGTGTCCCAAAGTAAAGCCAAGGTCTCAAGTGGGCCCACAAGGCCGAATTTATCAATCTGAACCATTCAAGGGCTAGATCATCAGGATCCAAACCATGGGAAGCTCGCATGAGTCATCAAACAACAAGATCAAAGGTTGGATCGTCAAAGAAAGAGGGCCAGAGTCCAAGATCTGATCATCAAGAGGGCCCACAAGGCTGAAAAGAGTAATCTGAGCCGTTCAAGTCATCATCCGCTATGAAAAGCCTTCTTAGCCCCAAAAAAATCAAGGATAAGTGCTTCAAAGTAAAGCTGAAGTCTAGAAAGGGCCCACAGGGCCAAATCAAGCAATTCGGACCACTCAAATCACAATCAGCCCTGTTAGAAGATAAATAAAGCAAGGTAAGTATGCCCAACCCCATCAACTGGGTCCGAAGACCTTAAACTACGTCGGGATCAAGATCCCGAGGGACCTTTTAATAAAAACCGGCATCAGCCTTGATCAAGGTTCGATAACCCGGATCATTTAAAAAATACCAAAATTTTTTCAAAGCTTTCCACAAAAATCAGCATCAATCTCGATCATTCGAGCTGAAATCTGGAACTTTTTCCAAAAAACACAAAAAAAATTTATTCACCAAAAATTTCAAACTGCACAAATTCATCTCCAGTGGTCCTAAGACCTAAAACTACACTGGGATTAACTTCTCGGGGGCTTTCTTTCCTAGCCTGTTTTAGACATGGCTGACACTTGATCGTACGGGTGTCTGAAATCTTTTAAACAGGTAATGGCTGAGGCGAGCAAAACTCCGCAATCCTGTTCGTGTTGAACGCACCGTGATAGACAACCTTGATTTGGAAGTTGCTGTTGAATCTGATGGATGTTCCCTGTTCCTAAAACTCATGAAGGGGATTAAGGCTGTTGGGAGGTGGAGCGCACCCTCACGGAATTGTGAGCAACGTAAGGCCCCAAACTGGATTGACTAAGGGAAATGTGAGGATGTGGCTCATTTTGTGGCCGAAGGAGTTCGTCGGACAATACGTGGTCTATGTGCATTGCACATGAGGAACATGCAACTTTGTGGGTGTGTTGACTGAAAACCCTCAAAATCCCCTCATCCAAAGATGTAAAACTACGGCACTTAACTGTGTGAGACTCGTCTTGCTCGCTGACGTAAAATGGATCGGGTGCCTTACCAGCAGTAGAAGCTGGAAGTGGATGAAAATTCCATACTTTTTCCTGCATTTCAGAAAAATCACAAAATACAAAAACATTGCAAAATCACCTCTTCAAAAAATCACAAAAATATTTCCGTTGCTTTCAAATCAAATATTCGCAAAAAATCACAAAAAAATATTTCCCTTGCTTTCAAATCAAATATTTTCAAAAAAAATCACAAAAATATTTCCTTTGTTTTCAATAACCGATCTTTATCCTGACCACTCAGGTAAAGATTCGGACCACATATTTGCAAAAATCACAAAAATTGTCACTATCCCCCAGCACTACACTTCAGGAGTCTTGAACTCCACTCTCTTCACAGTATGGAATGACGGATCCAATCGCCCGCAAATTGGAATCTTGACCAAAACGGGCAACTAAGCACCATCTCAATCACATGTATGCCCAGAAGAACATCTTGAAGTCGGATAACATCCTTGTACATTCTCATTCGCAAAGAAACAGCATCTTGGGACGATGGACCTGATCGACCACGGGTCGGGATCTTGACCAACCCGCTGTCCAAACCTCCGTATCAAAAAGAAAAATCCCCAAGGGAGTACAACCCTGCAAGCAATAAGCTCAAAATTCTCTGCATCTCCAGCAAAAGCAAAATCATCAAACGAAAAGAGAATGAACCAAGCCATGCATTCATCATGCATCTCCATGCATCAGCATCCATCGCATCAATCATCATGTTTACCTGCTTTCAAAATAAAAGTCGGTTAGCTAAAGACCCCACAGGCATCCCTAGTGGAGGCACGTGCAAACTAGATTTCCATTTCAAAAAGACAAAAAAATATATTTCTATTTGCAAATAAAAACCCCACGGAGTATCACTCCCCAGAGTGGGTATCTTTTCAAAAATTCAAAAATATTTTCTCAGTAAAGCGTTCTGCCTCCAACACGCCAGGAGATCTTCCATATCTTTGGGTAGGAGCCGACGCAAAAATCAAATAAGATCCGATGTCTCGCGGTTTCCCCGGAGACCATCGGATCCAATGCACTCAAAGTACGGTCGAACTGAACTCCAGTGTCAGTGCGGTCGTACCACATGCCAAGATACAAAAAAGATGAAAGCCAAAAGGCTCGGTCACAGAAACCATTTGAACAGGTGGAAACGATGAATTGTAACCCAAGTATCAAAATCAGCAGATTGGGTGGAAAGAGTTCACCCGCACATACCTAGGCGTGGATGCCTGAAGTACCTTGACTGAGTCCAAGTCGGCGTAGTAGAATCCCGTAAGACTATCTGACGCAGGGCGTCTAACCACTTTGACAGTCAAGCGAAACAAGTACTCCTGGAGTGATCTGGGAAAACATCAAACATCACACAATCAGTCTTAGGGTCAGTATCCTCGTAAGACTAGCGGACGCAGAGGCTCTGCTGTACCTTTCCGATGTTAGTACCGATCGGGAATGGAAGGGTTGCGATTGGGTACCCAGGTTGCAGCAAACTGCAGGGACAATCGCAACGTTTTCTCCAAACTCTCGCGGTATGTGCGAGTTATCAATTTCCAGACAATCAACTGACTCAGATACAAAAGACAACAAAGATTCCAGACCACAATCAAGGAAAGAATGAATTGCAAACCAAGCATCGAAACCAGCAGATCGGGTGGAAAAAGCCCACCCGCACATACCTAGGCGTGGATGCCTGAAGTACCTTGACTAAGTCCAGGTCGGCGTAGTAGAATCCCGTAAGACTATCTGACGCAGGGCGTCTAACCACTTTGACAGTCAAGCGAAACAAGTACTCCTGGAGTGATCTGGGAAAACATCAAACATCATACAATCAGTCTCAGGGTCAGCATCCTCGTAAGACTGTCGACGCAGAGGCTCTGCTGTACCTTTCCGATGTTAGTACCGATCGGAAATGGAAGGGTTGCGATTGGGTACCCAGGTTGCAGCGCATGCAGGGACAATCACAACGTTTTCTCTAAACTCCCGCGGTATGTGCGAGTGATTGGTTTCCAAACGATCAACTGGCACAGATGCGAAGGCAAGCAAAGATTTCAGAACATGATCCATGAATGACCGGGTCAGAAGTGGGGTGTCCAGTCGCTTTGGCATTCGGTTGTACGCAACCTCTGCCAAAGAGGGGCATCTGTAGACACCCCACCTTCGGCTACACTATTGGTAGAGATAGCTGGTTGAACGGAGGACCATACCCCCAAATCCCAAGTCCAAACTCAGCCAAACTCACCCCTGTAAGCCCCATTCCATAGCCCAATTCAAGCCTGAACCCAGTCAACCCAGTCCTAAACACCACCCTGAAAAACCCCCCATAAAAAAGGCCAGTCAAAAAATTCCAAAAAAGTCAAACTCACTGAGTCAACTCGCTGAGTTAACCTGCTGAGTCAACCCGTCGAGTCAACCCGTCGAGTCAAACCACCGAGTCGACCCGCTGAGTCAACTCACTGAGTCGACCAGCGAGTCCAACAGCAGCCCCGAGGGAGCGACCGTACTCGCTGGAAACCGAGGAGCGGCCGTACGGGCGGCCCATGGCAGGCTGCCCGGAAAAAATTACGAGAGTGCCCTTCTCTGCTGCTATAAATACCCCCCTCCCCTTCTCATTTCAACAAGCCCTTCAAGTTCAGTCAGTCCGGGTGCGGTCTGAGTCCTTCTCCACCCCTTAGCCCATTTTTCCACCAAGGAGAGCCCGAGTGAGGAGAGTCTAGCCCTGGTCCAGCCCAGCCTGACCACTGGTCCAAGCCTCCCAAGCCATCCAAGTCTTGATCCAGCCACTTGAAGCCAACCCTTGCGACACCTCCGTCCACCCAGCTATCATTCATCTAGCATCATCTCATTTGCATCTAGCATAAGTGCAACATTTACTTTTCTTCCAACCCCCCTGCTTCACTACAAGCACCTTGATTACTCAAGCATACATGCATATGTCTTTATATTAAGCACCTGTCAGTTCGAGCGTATGCTCTGGGCTTGCCCGTTGTTGGAACCTGCCCATCAGAAACTCTTACTGTTCAGACCTGCATTCATGCTTCACTATAAAGCACCTTGATTATTCAAGCACACTACATACGTCTTATATTAAGCACCTGTCAGTTCGAGCGTACGCTGGGCTTGCCCGTTGTTGGAACCTGCCCATCAGAAACTCTTATTGTTCAGACCCGCATTCATGCATCATGTCATTCATGAGAATATACGAGGATTAAACTAGACTTTCAAGTATCCGATCGATTCTGTGAAGTAGAGACCGTACTTCGGTACGGGCAGTGTGTGGGGTGCTTAACCTCTTCCCACCCTGTAACCGTGATCCCTTACCTCGAATCTCTGACCGCAGATCAACAGGAGTCATTTTAGAGGAAGGAATCTTCGGATTCCCTTCTCTAACGTTTCTACAGGGTCTAGCCGACTGTAGATTCGAAGTAATTGGCTAGTGGCGACTCTGGTCTTATATAAACACACTTTAACACATCCAGCTTAACACGACAACCAAACGAAACCCTCAAGAACGAGGCAAGCCAGTGGCACAAACGGCGATTTCGCACTCACGCATCCTCATTTCCTTCTTTTCCGAAAGGAAAGGGGAAGGGAGAAGAACGTCGTGTGGGGAGCGCGGAAAATCGGCGAGGGTCCACATACAGTCTACCTGATAATTGGATTTGCTTCATTTTTTTGCATACTGCTCTAAAATGGATACCTAAGACATACACCGAGGTCAACCTCATAGTAAGGTCACACCATCTTGAGTGAGGTCAGGGTCTCACCCAATCCGCTCCTATAATGAGTAACCCAATGCCCTAAAAAACTCTCCAAGGCCCACTGCGATGTATGTGTCTCACCCACGTTGTCCATCCCACTATGGGCAACTCACAAAATTTGAATTAAGTTGTGTTTTCCTTTCGCACTGTCTATGTGACCTTATGAAAAGGCTTGATGACAAATGAACATTGCCATAGGTATTAGGAAGGTTTCAACAGTGGACATCATTATACCTGTAGTTTCTCATGGTGTGGTCCACTTGAACTTTCGACGTGCTTAATTTTTTGATCATGGCCTAAAATGATGGTAGAAATTGGATGGGTGGAATGTATAAGACACATGCATCCATGATAGCCCCCACAAAGTTTACTCAGTATGCCATACTCATTACGCAATCCCCTTTGGTGAAAATGGGTCAGGCCAAGTGGACCTAAATAATGGTCGGATCCATATTCCAATAATATATGCATCTATCCAATCGAGAGATAGATTCGGTGCGACACCCTGTAGCATATAGTTAGTGTGAATAGAAGCTAGGTGAGGCCTACTATGATGTTTGTGAGAAATCCATCCATTTTGCTAGCTTGAGTCAGGACATGAGCTTAAAAATGAGGTAGATCCAAAACTCAAGTGGGCCGCACAACAAGGAAACATGAGTAAGGAAATGGCTATCATTGAAACCTTCATTGGGTACACCATAATGTTCATGTCATCCAAACAGTTCATAAGGTCGTTCTTATTAGGATGAAATAGAAACGCAATTATTAATCCAATTCAAAACTTTTGTGGCCCCGCAAATGTTTCAACAATGGACACTTTATCCTCATCGTTTTTTATTGTGCGGCCTAATTTTGCAGGGATGATGTCATCACCCCCACATATCCTTCATGCAAAATTTGGAGAGATTCCACATGGTAGATGGCACCCTGGTTGTTGCCCAGATCATGGATCATGCCTACATTTTGTAGGGGTGCTCTTTGGGTGGTGTATTGCCTCCGGTTCACTCAGATTTACTTTATTGTGGTTTTAAATGCTGTGGGCCTAAGTTTGGGCTTGAACTAGGTCCAGACTGAGCTTAGTTTTAGGCTTTAAATTGAGTATGGTTTTTAGCTGATTTGGATTGACTATATTGACTAGGTTGATTGGGGTTGACAAAGTTGACCGAATTTGCTGGGTTCAACTGAGTTTAATTGGGTTGATTGGGCTTGACTAGGTTGTTACGATCAACTTATCAGCCTTGGGTGAGGTGTCTACAGTAACATGAATTTAAGGGACACGTGTTATTTCCCCGTAGATACCAAGCACTATTGTTTTTCTTCCTTTGGTGGGTTTCATGCATATTTATACTGATTGGTTCGGGATAATCAAGCTTTGATTTCATAGTCATTTATTGTTTAGGAATGACCACACTTGAAGCATGAAAAACTTGTGGAAATACTAAAGCAATTGCAAAGTGTTAGTTGAGATTATTGATATGTAAGCATATTTCAAATTTCTGGTTAAATGTTGCTTATATGGTTTAGAAGAGATGTCACATTGCTAAAAGGTGAATCGTTGCATGCACATGGAGCCATAAGTAAAGAGCTCTGATAGTCATAATTAGCTAAGCCAATGATTGACAAAGATGCATGGCACACCATGATTGGCCACATGCATCTAAAAGTAAGCTTATTACCACAAATCACAAAAGATTGTCTCAAAATAGAAACATGATCAGCTATGCTTACTCAATGATTGGCCGATTTAAAGAAAATCCCACAAACTGCATGTTGAGTCAGAAGTATAATATACCATAACTGTTAACTGGCCAGTCAATTAAGAGAAGATCCACGAGTCAAATTCCAACACGTGTATCAAATAAACAATCTCTCACATTTATAAATTTAGCATAGAATGGAGAGCTCGGGGCCCCATGCCACTCCAATATAACACAATATTACTTCAGTTTGACGCTGCAAATGGCCTTTGCCCACCATAGATACTCATCGCTATTATTATTACTCTTCAACCTACTCCTTTACTTTCAAAGCTAGTGTAATACTGCAAGACTAACTTGAATTGAGTAGGTTGTTAATAAATTAGTTGGGCACCCCATGTCGCTGACTATGTCATTGGGCCTAGGAAGATCCTTAGGTCTTAAAAGGATGGGCAATGAGGCCATCTTGCCAATGTCTAATGATTTCGCTTGATCATCCCACAATAAAGTTTGGTTAAGTTATAAAAAGGTCATTATTTTCGCTATGTTTGATTTGCTATAGAGCAAAACTAAGCAATGAATGGGTAATCGTACCATGACAGCCTTGTCCATGGAATTAGGATCCAAGCAGCGAATGGATAGCTGCTCCCACGACGGTCTCACTGGAAAGTAACGAACAAGTTGCCACTTCACCGACTTTCTCCTTAGGAAGTCGATCATCTAAACAATGACCAGCTTGCTAATGAAGCTCAACTCTGCAAAGTAAAGAAACGATGAATTGCCATTTTTCAACGACCATTTTGCCTCAAAACCTCGCCATACGACTAATAGGCCGTCAAAGATCCATCTGCCATCAGCTATCTTGCCATAGAATCAGCCACAACGATAATTGAACCACAAAGCCAACTGAGGGACAAACATGCGTCCACCTCTTCGCAAACCACAAGTGTCTCTCACAACGACGCTCAGCTCGCCGCGAACAGATTATCATTTGTAACAACTGTACAACCATAAAGCCAACTGTTCCAACACGCTGGGTTCTGATAGAGTGGGGGCCATGTTCGGTAATCCAGGCCACTGGAATGTTGCTTAATACTGCGGTCGACCATCCCAACAAAAAATCAACCTGACAGGACGGTCCTAACTTTCGAAATGTGGTCCACTAAATATACGGTTAAGAAGATGAATCCATTGACGGTCCGTATTCAACTGATAAAGAGTCCAAATATTAGTAGCTATACTACTCCGAACTCATGGCCCACTTGGGGCTGGACTCAACAAAACAATCGGTCTGGATGAACCATGGGCTCCCGCCTACAGGAATTTAAAACTGGCACACACCGTTCATAGAGGTGGCTGCATGAAAATTCTGTGCATTTCAATCATCACCGTACACGTGGCAAATAGACAGTAATCTTAACTGTTTATATAGTGGGAGACAACATGGATAGAACATTTCTCAAAAACGAAAGGGATCAGAACTCTGGTAGCCATCTGAACAATGGCCTGCAAAAGGACGGCCAGAACAACGTTCCAAATTCAACTACTATAAATCACAACGAACGGACGGTGATATTTGCCCAATTTCTGTCCTTCAATAGCCTTTCCACATAGTGTCCCACCATTTACTCCCAATCACCAGAACCGTTTGCCACGTGTACCGTGAAGAGAGAAGCTGCAAGGAAATTCCATGCGACGCGATTACCTACCGACGGCTTCAGTAACTATCTCGCTACTGAAGTGACGTCACCAAGTTCTGTGGGCCCACAATGATGTATTTGTTGTATCCACACCGTCCATATATTTGGTGAGATCATTTTAGGGTATGATACTAAAAAATAAGCAGATCCAAATCTCAAGTGGACCTCATTACATAAAACAGTGGGGACGGTGATGCCCACCGTTGAAACTTTCCTAGGGCGAACCATGATGTTTATTTGAGATCCAACCTGTTCATAAGTTCACACAGACATGGAAGAAGGGAAAACACAAATATCAGCTTGATCGAAAACTTGTGGCCCCCAGTAAGTTTTTAATGGTAGGCGTTCAATCCCCACTGTTTTCTACGTTGGGTCCACTTGAGCTTTGGATCTTCCTGATCTTTATAAAATGCTGTAAAATGATCTCTCAAAATGAATGGACGGTGTGGATATAACACATACATCATGGTGGGCCCACAACTCGGCGACGTTGCTTCAGTATCGAGACTGCTACTGAGGCCGTCAGTAGCTAATTTGCGTCCCGACGTGATAATGCGAGAAATGCTCACATACAACCGGTTGGACAGCGAGTTACTTTCCACCAATCAGATAACTTACAACCTATCACGTCCATGAAAAATCCATACCGTAAAATATATTTTCCACATAATGAAGATCATCTTAGACCAAATATCTCACCATATATTCATTAAGTGGACCACACCATTAAAAATAATCCATATCCGCTGATAAATATTAAAAAACACAAAATCTCGTCTTTATGACAATTTTACGAGCTCTAGCTAATTCTCATAGTGGAACCAACCAATTGGACGGGTTGGATTTTGCACAGATATGACAGTTAAAAATTATCTTCTGGTTGAACAATTACTCATCGTCCATCTGATTGGATGTGAGCATTTCTCTTATGACGAAGTATATCGTGATTCATGACAGAGCCACCTCCCACCGTACACGTGGATAAATAAACTGTAAATCGGAACCGTCCACCAAATGTCATTCGCTTCCGATGGCCTATCGTCCGTAAATTACAGTAAAAAAACAATTTTATCCATTCCTTTATCTCACCTTCACGTCATGAATTTCAGCCACTTATTATCTTTGCTTACAACAATTCATTTACAGACAATCAATCAGGTCCGTTGGATCATTTCTCAGAGAAAAATTTTCTGGGTATTCAATCTATGATAGTATCTACCGTTTATACGGTCTCGATTCTTTTATCACATAACTTGAACGGTCAAATGTGGGTCCTAATCATATCATCATGATATGATATCTGTCCCTTCCTCAATCCAACTCCTCGAAAAGAGAAAAGAAGAGTCATCTGATACACTCAGCACCATGTGACACTTTATATACAGGCACTCAGAAACTGTACACGTGGCATACATTAACTGAAATTAAATCGATTAAATTGTGGGGCCCACTTTTTCTAAATCACTAGCCCAAAATCAAATTGGTTGAATAATCCTAACCTCTGATTCCTGCACACTTGTTTGATAAATTAGGACCGTTGGATATTTTTACATCTTAGTAACCAATAAATATCCAAAAATCCAATAGTAAGATAATAAAATAAGATTAATTTTTGGTACATGATGCATCGAAACGGAGAACCATAATATGGACGGTTTATTTTAAATTAATTGCATGCTATTTATACAATCTCTAAGGGCCTGAGTATCATACATCACTGTCATCCGGAGCATCGAAGTTTCTCTCGAAGAGAAGGCCGAAGGGAAAAAGCAGCACTGGAAAGTCGATACCGCATCCCTTTCTCCATTGAGAAGAGAAAAACATTTGATACTCAGGCGGTGTGATGGATGATACACAGGCACTTATAAATTACTTTAAAATGGCCTACTTGGAATATAAATAATTAGAATTAAACCATCAAAATCATGGGACCCATTCTAGATGCATCATAAACAAAAAATCAAGATTATTCGATTATGTGACAATCTGATTGGACGGTTAAAAATGCAAAGCATCCAATGGCCCATTTCCACAAACAAATGTCCACGAATTAGAGGTTATAACCGTTCAAAAATCTTATTTTCGAGAATTAACTTAAAATACTGTATCTTTCACAAATTAGTCGGTTTATTTTGTACAATTTCTGGGCTCATGTGTATCAATCGTCATACACTTCCAGAGTATCAAATAACTCCTCCTCTTCAAAACGGGTCTCTTCACAGTCCAAACTCCCACAGCAAATCGCTTTCCTTTCCAAACTCTATCCGAAGAAAAAACAGAAAAATTCCCAATCTTTCTCATTTCACGAATCCAGACGTACATCTTTCCCGCTTCGATTTTTCTCCACTACGATTTCTCAATCTTCCCGCTCGCAGAGTGATAAAATGCGCCGCTGAGTGTATTTAACCAGTAATTGCTTTTCATTTCATCTCATTTCTTGTAAATACTTAGAAATTGATAGTGAGTTCTTGGGTTTTGGATTTTAAAGAAGAATGATATTTCCACCCCCTAATTTTGATAGTTCCACCCCTTCCAAGGGGCGATTTTCGTCAATAGAAGTTTTTTTCTTTAAGAGTTGTCTCTATGAATGCTTTTCAACGGTTGAATTGGAAGTATGGGGATGGGGGTGACTATCAACTTCAGGGGGTGGAAATTGAACTTGTTTGGATTTGAATTTCAGAGAGTGGGGGGGATTGGGGTCTGCGGTTTCGGGCGTTCTTGAATCTTTTTTCTTTTATTTCTTTATTTTTCTGCAGTTTGTCGATTTGAGTTGTTAGTTGCGGCGGATTTTCCATGGATGAAGAAATGAATGGTGGAGATTGCCTTCAGGATGCTCCTATTGAAAGAATTAATTCTTTGTCTTCGTCGAAAGAGATTGCTAATCCCGTCGTTTATAAACTTGTTCGGGTAAATCTCTCTCTCTCTCTCTCTCTCTCTCTCTTTCAGAATTTTATTCTTTATTTGGGTAGAAATCTTATGCATTGGAAAGGTTGGTAGTTGAGAATTACACCCAAAATGCATGTTACAAGCACTCGTGTGGATGTAGCGGTTTGAACAAGCAGTACGGTAGTTACATGACCCAGCATAGCCCAGGCGATCCTCTAATTGTCTGTAGACAAAATATGCAGGCGTTTCAATTTTTTAGTAGAAATCATGCTAGTGGGGATGATCGTGAGACGTGTGTGATGAAGATGTGAGTGATATGACCCTGGTCCCGCATCACAATGACACTCGTCCCATATGACTTGGGCCCAAGGTTTAAATCGGTGTATTGGTATCACATCATACGTTCACCAATACAGCCCCGCATCGTCTTGTATTGGGCTGTTTCGGGCCAATTTGGGCCAATACAGCTGTATTGTTCATCAATGATATGAGTGATACATACCTGCTTCAGATGATACTTTAAACCTTGTTCTATTCTCTTACACAATGGCATGTTGGACAATGACAATTGACAATTAATAGCCGACTCTATCCTCTCTCATCCAAGCCATGGATATGTGCTTTATTTAGACCCTAGAAATAACTAGAAATAATATGCACCATTCCACCACTTTCTTGATCATCCTTGCCATCAAGATTACTTTCGGGCCTTCTTCCAGATCCAACCCCACATCAATACTACCATCTTCAGCCACCTGCTCCTCCAAGGAATCAATGTTCAACTGGAAAAGCTGTTGAGATTTGTATCGATGGCAAGGAGTGAACTTCTTGTCGCAATTATAACAGTCCCTTACTACCTTTTTTTTTTTTTTGCCACCTCCGTTGATAGGTGGAGGTTCACCCACAACTGGGGATCTCACACTGTCACTTTGCCAACTTGAAGAGTTGAATTAATGTTGCTAGATGTAGGACCTTACCTTTATGCCTCCAAACTCTTGTCTTTAAGCCCGGACACCAAGCAACTAAGGATGATTCGGGCAATCCGATAGTTTTTGTTAGGCAATCTTTCAAACTTCAGCTAGAACTATTCCCACACATATGAGACTTGTTGAAGCTTAGATAACGTGCCATGGGGATCTTCATACTTTTTTTTTGTTTTTTTTTGTTTTGAAAGATGATGAAATTATATTAAGGAAAACTAGAAAGAAAAGGGAAAACAAAACAACAAGCGGCACCGCTGAGATAGCGATCCGGCTACAACCCAAGAAAAAGAAGATTACATCCCTTATATTTTTCGACATTGGATGCCCATTCTATAATTAACATTCTGGCCCTTAGACATACAAACTCAACTGACTTACTCTCCCCGTGAAAGCTTGTTCCGTTCCTTTCTTCCCAAACACACCACCACACTGCCAACAAGGACATTCTCCAAATACCTACCCTTTGCTTACCCATGCTAACAGCATGCCAAGCCTTCAATAGATCGCCGGCTGTAGAAGGGAGAGACCACACCACTTGGAATCGAGAGAAGATGTCTGACCATATTTGATAAATGAAAGGACAGTGAAGGAAAAGATGGTCCACCGTTTCCTCGTTTCTCATACAACAAAGGCATATATTTGGAATGCACATACCCCTTTTTCGTAAGTTATCAACCGTAAGGACTTTATTTTTTCCAACCAACCATCCAAAGGCAGCGAACTTGGGCGGGGCTTTATACTTCCACAGATGAACAGTCGTTGCCTCTTCTATTCCCATAACATCTTTGCTTAAGAATTCATAGAAAGACTTGACCGAGAAAGCACTCGACTTATCGAACCCCCAAGATAAATTGTCCAGGGATAAAGTATTTGGACGATGCGAGTAAATGCGAGATAGAAGAGCCACAAAGTCATCAACCTCCTTGTCCCGAAGGGATCTTCTACATGGGATATCCCATACAACCTCTCCTCCCACAAAAGAGAAGGACTCAGCTATCGTAATTTGCAGATTTGGAGCGCATTGGTAAATACGATGGAATTCTTCTTTCAGCGGAACGTTACCTGCCCAAGTATCTTCCCAAAACCGGATTCTCTCACCATTCCCGACTGAGAAACTCACTCCTTTCAAAACTTCCTTCTTGATAGAGGCCACCCCTTTCCATAGACCCGAGGCTCTGTATAGGGTAGAGTCCCTTGTCCACCATCCTCCCTCCGAGCATTCGTACTTACTTTTAATAATCTTGTTCCACAGGGGATTTTCATACTTTGTTGGCCTGAATCACGTACATAACATATGTCTAAACTAGAGCAAGTATACCTCTCTATTGGTCGAATCACATAACGCATGTCTAAACTAGAGCAAGGATATCTCTCTAGTGGTCCTTTCCATCCATTGGTGTCATGGAATTGCATCACCAATCAGATGCATTTTGAGGCTACCATGATGATCTGATTATCGAGAATCCTGTTAAATTTTTTGAATTGTTCTACATAATACATCTACCATGCTAAATCATCCCCATTAAATTTTAGGGAATTCAATACTAATAGTGTGAAATGCCTACCTCCTACATCCTCGCCCCCCTTTTATAGACCCAAAAGACAATTTCTATGAACTCTTTAATGAAAATCACTCAAGCTATTAGATTGGTTTCAACTTAATCTTAATTGATGTCAAATTAATTAATAATTTATTTAAGATAATAAAGATCCCATCAACAAAGATTTAGCCTAAAATAACAAAAACAAATCTACTAAACATTGCCAAAATCTTGAATCATATCTTCCACATCAGCCCTCCATCTTCCATAAATAACAATGTGATCTTTGACATTGAGGCCCTAAAATTGCAATATATAGTTCAAAGCCAGCACATGTTGGGCCCTATGGTGGGCCATGGGCTTACATTATTCCCTCTGAGTTGGAAAGAACTTGACTTTGACGAATTAGACACTTCATACAAGTAGTAGAGTTCTGGATCCAATCTTTTCAATTCGTCGCTCGTGATCCATGTGCATTGTGCATTCAGAATAGGGCTTGTTCTTCCATCTCACCAAGTAGTATAAGCCTTGTTGAGTGTAGGTAGCCTTTATGAGCAACACTTGTTCAACTTCTTTATTCTTTTTCTTTTTGAGCTGTTTATCCATATCGATAATGATTTCATCTTTGACATTAGACACCTTGCCATAGTACTTGAACAAATCCACCACATTGAAAGTCGGTGGGATATCTAAGATTTTAAGTCATCTGGCAACTCAATCTCATAGGCATTGTCACCGAACTTCCTTTTGACTTGGCATGGACCGATGTTCTTAGACTTTAGCTTATTGTAAGTTCCCCTTGGAAACCTTTCTTTGATAAACCATAAAAAAGTTACCTTATTTATATATCTTTTCCTGCCGATGTTCATTCGTAGCTTCTCAGTACCTGGTGTTGCCCTCTTTAATCTTCTTCTTCATATGAGCTTACAAGACTTGGATATTCTCGGCGAAAGCATTGACATCTTTGTTTACTTGCTTTTGTATTGGTAATAATACCAAGTTAAGTACATGATGTGGATTTCCATTGTTTACAATCTCAAATGAGAATTTTCTGGCGTTACGATATATTTCATTGTTGTCAGAAAACTCAGCTTGCGGTAGAGCCAAGTCTTATTGGGTACTTTGTCTCCTACGATACTCTTCAAGAGGTTGCTAAGGCTCTCATCGACTCCCTTGGTTTGGCTGTTTGTTTGAGGATGATGTGTACTAGAAAATTGAAGCTTAGTCTCTAATCGCTTCCATGAAGTGTGCCAGAAGTGCCCCACAAGCTTTAATTTGTTGTCCAAAGTTATAGTTTTCAGTACTCATAAGTCGCACAATCTTCATGAAGAATATGTTGGAGATATGAGTAGCGTCCGTCGTCCTTTTGCATAGAATGAAGTGGGCCATCTTAAAAAGCAATCCATTACATCGAAAATTGAATATGCACCCTTTGAGTCTTAGGAAGACTTAGAATGAAGTCCATAGAAATCTCCACCATGCTGCAACTAGAACAGGAGGTGACCTATAAAGGACCAATGTTTTGCACATTACCTTTAGAGACTTTGTGTTGGCGACCTCGTGCTATAAACCATTCAATGTCACAGCTCATACGAGGCCTGGTAATATTTTTCTTTTACCATGGCCAATGCTTTCTCTTTTTTAAAGTGTGTACCTGATAGCGGATAACCAACTAGCGCACCAAAAGCTCCACAACTGATTGGGAATGACCGTTTTATCCCTATATGTAGGCTCTCCCAGGCGAGACCTCCCCGTGGGCAACCCCCACTTCGCACGGGTCCTCGCCTTGGAATCGCACCAAGATGCTCTTGCATCATCCACCCATGCCGGTGAGGAGACTTGATCCCTGGGTTCCCTGCTCTAACACCATTCTGATAGCGGAAAACCGACCAGCGCACCAAAAGCTCCAGAGTTGATGGGGAATGATTGGTTTATACCTATATGTAGGCTCTCCCAGGCAAACCCGGGCGAGACCTCTCCGTGGGCAACCCTTGCTTCGTACGGGTCCTCGCATCGCACGGTCCCACAGTGGGCCCTACGTTGTGGCCATTCTACATCTCACAGACCCCACCACGTGGGCCACCCCACCCCAGCGTGGAGATGCGGTACGTCCTTTGATTCGCACTAAGGTGCTCCCGCATCACCACCCAGTTCTCTTTCATGTAGTTCAGATAAGATCTTTTTCTACAACTGTCCTTTGGGAATGCATAAGCAAGAATCCTTGAATAAATATCCACCATGTGGATGAATTCACACTTTGGATCTAGGCCATCCACACATATATAGAGCACTTTGTCAAAAATGGGGGTTTCCTTGTATTGTTCTTTTAATGCTTCAAATCTCATGACCTCCGCAATGAGTGTTCCTAATAAAACCACCCTCCTACTCAAAGCATTCGCTACTTTGTTTTGACTTCCAATTTTGTGATGGAAAAGGAAAGGATATTCTAATAGGAAAGCCATCCACTTTGCATGACGAGCACTCAGCTTCTTTCGGGAGTTGATATATCTCAATGTCTCGTGGTCCGAGTATAGAATGTATTCTTGATGAATTAGGTAATGCTTTCAATATTGTGGCTCCTGGATCACTATATAGAACTTGAGATCATCACAGAGTAGTTCTTCTGTGAATCATTAAGCTTCTGGATCACTTTCTTTTTTATAGTATTGAAGCTTCAGTCCGTTGCTTTAGTTCATTCGAACTTGCCTCCGCGTATGCAATTGGTGACAGGTACGATAATTGTACTAAAATTCCAAATAAAGCTTTAGTAAAATGTCGCCAAGCCGTGGAAAGAATGGATCTTTGAAAGGGTTCGTGGTGTGGGTCACTCTGTGATGACCTTAATTTTCTCTTGGTCAACCTTGATCCCTTCCATAAACACAATATATCCTTAAAAACACAACACTATTGATGAAGGAGCATTTTTTCAAGTTAATAATAGTGACTACCCTCCATAGTACATCAAATATTTGCTGTAAGTGATTGAGTGAATAGATAAATCAGGATTCAAATCAAGAATATTATTGAAATAAATAACTAAGAACTTTCCTATGAAGGGGCAAGTACTAGTCATCAGCCTCATGAAAGTGCTCAATGTCTTTGAAATGCCGAATGGCATGACGAGCCACTTGTACAACTCGTGTTTTGTCTTAAATGCGATCTATTACCCGTTCTCGGGCTAGATACGTATCCAATGATATCTGCTTCTCTGGTCGATCTTTGAAAGACCTTTGCTTCATACAACATGTCCAACACATCGTCCAAACGAGGAAACCAATACTTGATAGTAATCCAATTGATCAAATGATTGCCCACACACATCCTCCAAGATCCATCCTTCTTACGGGTTAATAATGTAGGAACAACACATGATGATGTGCTTTCCAAATTAAACCCTTATGTAGCAACTTAATAACCTATCGGCGGAGTTTGGTATGTTCGGCTGGACTCATTTGGTAGTACGTAAGATTCGGTAGAAAGCAACGCTAAATTAATGTGGTGCTGAATGGTCCTTAGAAGAAGAAGTCCAGTTGGGAGTTCTTCGGGTACCATGTCTTTATATTTATGAAGGAGCTCTTGTATAGGAGGTGTGGAACATTTGATTGTTTTGTCTTCTTTCACCCTACATCATATGGATACATCTCTTGGATCCTACTCAAAAGGACGCTTCACCTCCATGATAGTGACACACTAGCATTCCATGTTGGGGTAGCTTTACCTGGAAAAAGAAACCACAAACAAGTTCCTGCCTTGCAAATGTGCTTTCTACATCCTAAGTTACCTTTTTGCTCTTCTTTGAGTCTAGATTTGGACTTTGCTAGAAAGTCAACATGGACTTGCTCCATCTTTGACAAGGGGCACTCTATATTCATGGTATTGGAGGTACCCACCCAATTTCAATGGGTTCGGGTCAAGGTGTTCCATAATGGTAATGGTGGTTGTAACGGCCACCACCGTTACCGTTACGATACGGGCCGTAACGGCCGTTATAGACCCCAGTATTGGCCGATACGACCCTTTTTTATTTTCTGAAAAATACTATTACGGGGCTGTATTGGTCTGTTACAGGCCTGTTATGGGACTGTTACGGCTGTTTTGACCTCGTAACGCGTAACAGTTATGACCGTTTCCGTTACATATCAGCCGATACGGCCAATACATAACCGTTTTGGCATACCTTGGTTCGGGTCCCTTTTTTTATCAGTAGGTCTGGTTCCAATTGTCATTGTCATTTAAACAATTGGCCGGGTTTAGGTCTATTGTCCTGGAGTCGGTTAAAAATTGGGTTGGATCGGTTACTTGATTAACTTTATTGATAATACTATACATGTAAATTATTCTAACGCTTGAATGAGATTTACTAAGCCCACTTGCATATAAAGAGCCTGTCTGCACGCCATCCATGTATCCACATGGCACATGTGTTTGATCCAATTCGACTGTGTAGATGCCCTTATTCAACTTGGACCCAACTTGAAGCCAATGTCTGAAGACCCGGACTGTAGTTACATGAAGTGTGAAGTGAAGTGGCAATAGATTTGGGTGTGGGAGCAGGGAAGCATCTGTTTTAGAATGTAAACTAAGATAAATTAGTTAGGAAGGGACCAAAAGTGATAGTCCAAAGTGCGAGTCAAAGCGACACCCAGTTAGAAGGATCCTGCAACTAAGGACCCGACATAATCTGATGGATTGAGCCTGATCAGAACTGGTGAAGGACTTCGAATATAGTACCTGGATCCGAATTTGAACCCTTACGTGGGTCTGGGTATGTTTACACCAAGACTTGGCCCAAATTTGACGTCCACAACCTTTCTCTACCCTTAGAACACCATTCTATTCTTTTTGGATCATGCCTTGGGCTCTCTTAAGCGTTAACCTTGACACATTTGATACTGTAAGAAGTAATAACACTTGTTCTCTTCCTCAAGTCCTTTTCCAAAGTCCATCAAAGCGTCACATTGATGTTTTCATCCACGTACCCATATGCTGTTTCTTGAGTCCATCTCTGTCTTTGTAAGAGCATCAACCGGGCACGCTAATTCTCAGACATGCTTGTGCTTTAAGTTGAGCCTACCCTCGACTTTGTTGGTGTGTGAACCTTGACACTCTAGAATTATCGCTATGCTCTTCTATGCAGTGCTTCATTATTGAAAATCGCCATTCTTAGAAGACCATTTTGTTCATCCTTGAGTCCTGCTTTGGCCTCTGTTAGGTGTCAACCCTGACACTTTTTCCCCTTATGAGCAATTTGTTGCTCTATGATAGTGTTAAACAGAAATTCCCTTACATCATTAGCATCCTCATTTTTTTTTTTTAAAATTTCTTTGAGTCTAACCCTATATCTGTCGTAGTGTCAACCAGTGTTTGCATTATCTCCGATATTATCAAAATATCCCCGATATTATCTCTATTTCTAGCTCAACGACACCGATAACACTGGTAGCGATACCGATAACACTGATAGTATTAAAAATTCTTGATATCGGTGATGTATCACTAAATATTGCCAATGTATCGATATCGTCAATATTTTCAATTGTGTAAATTCCAGGCGTCGTTTGTATTGTCAATACATTGATCCCCTCAGTGTATCGCCAATATTTTTTACTGTGTAAATTCCAAGTGTCACTTGTATCGTCAATTTATTTGCAGTATTTCGATAATATCACCAATGTATCGATAATATCACCAAAAATCTATATATTTAAAAAATTCCCATTTCATATTTTTTATGGGTGCATGGTTGTATGCAGCACTCAATTTGTTGATGATAACATTGATAATATCACAATATTATCATTATCGCAACATGACAATAACGAGACCACAATCTTTAGCTTCTTTTTTAGTTGTTAACGATTTGTTTGGATATTTCATGTGTTGCCGATATTCTGAAATATCAATGGATGTTTGAATGGAAGTTCAGATTTTGGATGGATGAGATGATTGGACTGACTTCTTACTGTAGCACATGCTTTTAGGCCCCCATTAAATAGAAACCTATTATGTATGCATTCTTTATGCAAATTTTGTATTCCTAAATATGTAACTATGTGTATTTTATCAACTCCTGAGGTTTCATTGAAAAATTCCACTGTTTTTCCCATTTTCCCCGCATTTCCGGTTATCAACGATATTATCGGCGATATCGATATTGTTTCCGTATCCCTGACTAGCGAAACTTGTAGCGATACTGAAACTTCGAACACTGGTGTCAACCTTCACATGCTCTTCTATGAGAACTTCTATTTTCTTCGTGGGTCTCCCAATCCCAATAGATCCTATGACTAATTTGAAAATTTGAACACTAGTGCATCCAGTGAGCATCTTGTGCTCATTCCTAGGCCATATCTGACATGATATTCTCTTTCTCTCTGTTAAGATTCATAGAGTCCCGAGATTCATGATGTAAGAGTATCATATGTATTCTTTTCTTGTATGCAGTTGTATTAAATAAAAGGACATGTTCTATCAATCTGGAATATAGAGATAAATGTATGCAATTGAGATTGATGAACTAACAATAGTTGGTAAAAAAGGAAAGATTAAGAAGAGAAAAGAAGAAAAGAGAGGAGAAGAGGAGACATGAGATGAGAATGGAGTTTGATTAGTCTATCATTATGATAGACTAACTATTTATATTAATAAGAAGAAAATTACTATAATGCCACTAGAAGGTAAAGGACTAAAATACCCTCCTTAAAACTCTCTACACTCCCCCACAAGTTTTAGTATAGATATCAATCACGCCTAACTTGTCAACAAGATGAAGAAGAGAGTCTGAACTAAGAGACTTGGTGAAGACACTGGTCAACTGCTCCTCTGAGCAAACAAAAGGTGTCTCAATCTCCTTGCTAGCTACCTTCTCCAGTATAAAATGGCAATGGATTTCAATATGCTTAATACAGCTAATGGAAAATAGGATTGCTAGCAATGTGAATGACAGCTTGATTGTCACAGTGTAATGGAACAAGACCAGAAGAAGGGTAGCTAATCTCTTGCAATAATGTCTGAAGCCAGATGAGCTTGCAAGTTGCATGAGCAGCATCTGTAGTGGACCAAGCAATAATTGACTGTTTCTTATTTTTTTAGATGGCAAGATTGCCACAAACATACTGTAATTAGAAGTACATTGCCTATCAAGAAGACTACCATCACCATCAAATTAGAGTAATCGGAAATGTGAAGATGGCCATGCTTTTGAAATAGTAAACCTCAGCCTTGAGCCGATTTCAAACAAAGAAGAATTTGTTAAACCGCAACAAGATGAGTAGTATAAGGAGCATGCATAAATTGGCTAATGATACCCACAACATGTGATATATTAGGTCACGTAATATTCAAATAGATGAGACGACCTACCAAGCGGCGATGCATACTAGGATCAGACAAAAGGTCGCCATAAACAAGACCTATCTTTTGATTAGTGTCCATAGGTGTAGCAACAATTTTACACCCAAGCATCCCGGTTTCTAATAATGGGTCAAGACTCGAGACCATATTTCTATTGTGAGAGGAAAATCCTGGACTTGGGTTGAGCAACCTTAATCTCAAGGAAATAACGAAGAACTCCAAGATATTTAATTTTAATCGCATCCGGAGGAAAGATTTGAGGTTAACAATTCCTATAGTATCATCACTAGTTACCACAATGTCATCAGCATAAACAATTAGAATTACAACACTAATGGAGTAATGACAGTAAAAAAGAGAATGATTGGCATAACTATTTATAAATAAAAAGTCTAGAAGAGCTTTGCCAAATTTGTTAAACTAGGACCGAGGAGACTACTTAAGACCGCATGTTGACTTTTTCAGGCGACACAAGATGGGAGCCACTAGGCGAAGTAAACTCGAGTGGCTGGTCTAGATACACTTCCTTTGCAAGATCACCATGGTAGAAAGATTCTTCACATCCAGCTGAAATGAGGGCTAAGACAAATTTGCAGCTAAGGAAATGATATCATGAACAAAAATAAGCTTTGGCCACTAGAGAAAAAGTCTCAAACTAAGCCTTATATTGATCGATAGAGTCATTTAGTTGATATTTGATGGTGTAAATCCAATGACATTTAACAGTTGACTTTCCTCAGGTAATGGAACTAACTTCCGGATGTTAGTTTCTTAAGAGCTTGCATGTCTTCCATCATAGTCTATTTCTAGTTAGAACCTAATGTTCTTAATATCGATATTATCGGCCAATATTATCGGTATCGCAGTCCAGCGATACGAAACTCCAAAGAACTCGATCAAAAATGAAAAAAAAAAAAAGATTCTTTGTATCAAGCGATATATCGCACGATTATCGTGCGATATCGTCGATATCGCAAATTATCGTGCGATATTGTCGATATTGATGATATATCGCAAATTGTTGTGAGTTTTTATTGATTTTATATACAATATCGACAAAGCGGGCATCGTTTTTGTTGATATGAGGCAAAATCTTCTCTACTACCCCACAAAATCGAAAAAATATATAAAAAAATCTCTCTTACCTCAAGATTTGCATCTGGGAGTCGCCTTCAACCAGATTTGGTGGGCCAAACATCGAGCATGCCGGATCGGGTAAGAAAATCGTAAAACCCCCCCTTTTTTCTTCTGGAGTGAAAAAGCCCATATTCCTGCCGAGGTTTTGGGGATTTTGGTAGGGATTTGGAAAAACTGATGGAAATCGGGGCGAGATTTTTGGGCGTTTGAACGGATTGGAAATCGATCGGTGATTTTTGGGCCCACGACCTTCCGGAGCCTGCTAAGAAGAAGACGGCAGCAACTGAAGTTTTAGGCGTGATTTTTGCCAATCGCGGGACTCTCTCCTTAAGAAAGGAGTGAATTCGGTGCGACTCCGGTGTACGTAATACGGTGTGGCCCTTACAGTGGGCCCCACCTTGATGTATATATTTTATATCCATTCCGTCCTACATTTTTAATAGGTCATGATGCAAAGAATGAGGTAGATCCAAAGCTCAAGTGGACCCCATCACAGAAAACAGTGGGAATTGAACGCTTACCATTAAAAACTTTTTGAGGGCCACAAATTTTTAGATCACGTTGATATTTGTGTTTTCCCTTCGTCCATATCTTCCTGGACTTGTGAACAGGTTGGATCACAAAAAATACATTATGATGGGCCCTAGGAAGGTTTCTAGTTTCAACAGTGGGTGTCACTATCCTCGTTGTTTTATGTGGTGGGGTCCACTTGATCTTTGGATCGGCATCATTCGTTGAATGCTGTCTTAAATTGATCTCTGAAAATGGATGGATGGTGTGGATACAACACATACATCATGGTGGGGCCGACAATCAGGGTCCCACTAACATTGCTTGTCCGTTGCGCACGGTGCACACGGACTGGGAGCGGATTAGTTGTTACCCCGTGAACAGCTTACTGGATGTTACCCTAACCGTGTGGGGCCCATCAAGATGTATTTTTTATATATCCACGCCGTCCATATGTTTTTCCATCTTAGTTTAGGACGTGATGCCAAACCTAAGAAGATCCAAATTTCAAATTGATCATACCACTAGAAACAGTGATGAATGACCATTAAAAACCTTTTGTGGGCCACAAGTTTTGGATCGAGCTGATATTTATATTTTCCCTTCATCCAGATCTTCTTGACATTATCAATAGGCTGGATTGCAAATAAACATTACTAAAACCTTACGATGGGCTTTTTGAATTTTTAATGGTGTGACACTCAATCACCACTGTTTTAGTGGTATGGTCCACTTGTGATTTGGATCTACATAATTTTTGCAACCCCATCCTCAAATGGGCTAGAGAAACGGATGGACGGTGTGGATACACAAAAATATCACCCATGTGGCCATACGAATGGCTCAATAGTAGTCGCTCAATCCCCACTGTTTCCTCTCGTGTGGCCCACTTGGCTCTTAGATCCTGCTCTATTTTGGCTTCATGTGATAAAATGATCAAATAAAACATATGGACGGGGTGGATCCATAAAAAAATAGCACGGTGTGCCCCACTCCAGGTGCTATTTTGGGGACGCGGTTTACCTAGTGACACTGTGGTTAGTGGTCGGTGCTTTGTGGGCCCCACCATAATATGTATTTTATCCCGTTGTCCATCCATTTTTACAGATCATTTAGGGATTGATCTAGAAATGAGGCAAGACTGAGTCTTAGGTAGATCTAAAAATTATGCATTCAATTTGAACATACTTGTATTAGTTCAGTTAACCGGCGCATAGTTTAAGACCATTTACAAAGGAAACCTATGATGTTCACTTATTTTTTGAGATGTTATGCTTTACAAGTGTATTAAGGTATAAATTAACAATCCCTAAAGTTTCATTGAAAAATTCAATCAATAACCCAATGTTCCCCCATGTTTCCCAAAAAGTGCGATAAATTACCCGATACAAACGATACATCCCATGCGATACCTGATACGTATCAATATCCCAAGGGTGCGATACATGGTGCGATACCGATATTTCGAACACTGGTTAGAACTACTCACAGCCTCTTTTAGAGTGCGAGGGATAAATGAGGAGGATATAGAGGCTGCAAGAACTTGTAAGATGGAGAAATGTATTGAAAGGAAATAAAACTAGTGATAGGATGTTGAGTACAAGAGCATGTGGGTTTTAGACAAAGCAATAGGTAGATCATCAAGAGAAATAGAGATAGTACCTGAAGTGCTAGTGGAAGTAGATGAAAGGATGAAGGGCTGATTGGTGGAGGATTTTGTTTGCCGTTGGTATGCATGCGGAGGTTTGGTAGATTCAAAAGGAGGGTGAGCCTCATCAAAGAAGGGAATTGGAAGGGGGTATAGAGTCATGTAGTGGAAGTTCCCCCTAAATAATAAGAGGGTCATTTAGTGAATGGCCTTCTTAAGGGAAGAGATATCCTCAAAGAAGGTAATATTAGCTGATACATACCTCTTACTGGTTATATTCCCTTTTAGAGAATGGCCTTGGACTCAACTTATCATTATACCCTTTTAGAGAATGGCATTTATATACCCTTTTAGAGGATTAGCTGATTCATTTCATCACTTAATTAGCCTTGGACTCAACTTATCATTACTACCATCAAGAATATGAATAAAACATGTACACTCAAAGATCTTTGGAGGTAAGGCGAAGGCTTTGTCACGAGGATGTAAGATTTCAATAGGGGACTTATTTAATAAGATTCTAGATAGTATTCAACTAATGAGAAAGGTAGCAGATAATAATGCATCATCCTAAAAACGTTTAGGAACAATCATGCCAATAAGAAGTGCATGAGTGACCTCAAGGAGATGACGGTTTTTCCTTTCAACCACACCATTTTGTTGGGGTTTCCTTGGACATGTAGTGATGAGGACATCAGACCCTTCAAGATGTATCAGCCAAGGAAGTGAGCGTCTCATGTGTCTTTGTGGCTAGATGATGGTATGTGAGATGGTGAAGAGCATTGAGGCCTACACATGTGGTTTTACACGTAGAAGACCTCACAATGGGAAGACACGTGTGTAGGAAGAACCCAAGAAGAGCATGGAGCATGAGTAGAAGAGCGAAAAGAAGACCCGACTTGGGCGCCCGACCACTAGTCATCAGGCGCCCGAAATTCGCCCGATTTGAAGATTTACTCACTGGACAGTTTTCACTGTCATCAGGCTCCTGATTGTTGGTCATCGGGCGCCCGACCACTAGTCATCGAGCGCCCGACCGATGGTCACTGGGTGTCCAAAATTCATAGTTTTTCAAGTTTTCTTGCTGGACTGTTGCTGGACTGCCATCGGGCGCCTGATGACCCGTGCAACCTGTTTTTTTTAAGTACGCTTTTCTTAAGTTTTAAGGCTAGTTTGGTCTTTTCCCTTCTTAGTTAAGGATTATATAAGGGGTTAAGCCCTAAAACGAATTGGTTGTTGATTTATTATTAAGAAAAAAGCTTTGGTGGCTATTTCCTCCTCCCTCCTTGGTGATTCTTCTCTCTCATCCTTTCTCTCTTCTCTCTTCTTCCTTCTCTTTCTTCCATATTCTTTCAAATTCTTCCGTCCTAAGGTAATCTTCTTCTTTCTCCTGCCCTATAATTTGAGATTTCATAATTCCATCATCTCAAAATTTGAGACTTGATCCCAAAACTCGTATTCTCAGATTTTAATTACCTAATCCGAGAAATCTTTCGATCTTCCGGACTAGTGAATTCCATTGCACGATTGGATCATAACCATGCAAGATCGGGAGGCTTCATCCCTCGTTGGATCCAATCCACGCGATATTTGAGATCCTTAGTAAGTGGTTGTGATGATGGCCCATATCATTGCATGTGTCCCTTTTGATTTTCTTAACTACGATGATGAATGTTGAATGTTTTACTGTTATTGCTTATGTTATTCCGCTGGATTATCCATCATCACATGCATGCATTATATTTAGGCCGTCCTGCATCATGTAGTCTGTGACAAAATACCATGGTCCTGCAAAAAGTGCAAAAAGGCTTTTGACATATGTTCACCACCATTATCAGAACTTAATACTTTAATTGAATATTAGAATTGAGTAGAAATTTCATTATAAAAAAACCTTGAACATATTAAAAACCTCATTCTTAGATTTCATAAGATAAATCCATGTCATACTAGAATTATTATCAATAAAAGAAACAAGGTATTTATAGCCAGAAGTGAAATTCATAGGTGCAAGACTCAAAAGGCTTGGACTTCTGCCCATATGATAGACACGATGAGAAGGGAAAATGTTACAGAACAATTTAGGGACTTAGTAAGAGAGCTAACGGACAATAGATTAAGTTAAAAGTTAGGCGTGCAGAGAAGAAAGGATAGGTGCATAGTGGAGAAAGGGTGATACCAATTCCTGAGATGTGAGATTGGTTACTATCAGTTACAGTAACAAAATGTGGTCGAGTAGAAGACTGATAAGACTCGAAAAGATGAAACTTATCATTCATATGAGAAGTGGCTCTAGAGCCATGACCCCCATAATAAAGGGACAAGAAGACACATGAAGTGAGGTACTTGATTCAGTGACACAAGCTTTGGAGGTAGATACTGCATCTTGACCATGAAGTTGCATCAAGGCATCATATATCTCTGAGATATAGTGACAGAATCACCCGAGGTAGGCAACACCTAAGGCACTGCGCGAGTGGCCTTTGTAAGATGAGAAGGCCCAATGTCGGTCAATAGTATATTCGTGCCACCATAGTGAGTACAAATATGAGTAGAACTATGTCATCCACGACCACTATGGACACCATTGCCATGATTGCCTTTGTTAGTATCGTGGGCCCTACCTCAACCACCACGACCACTACCATGGGTCCCTAAACCTAGGGCTGTAGCCTCTAGTACTAGAACTATAAGTAGGATGGTCCCCAGTCATGTAAGTAGATCTATCCGATGCTATAGAGGTAGAAGACAAAGTAGTAGCTTTGAACATGAGCATGAATAAAAACAAGAGATGGAAAGGACTCCATAACAATAATACGATCAAGAACACCTTAATACTAAAAAATAAGCTTAGAGAGACTGCATAATCCGAGTCTCTTCTTGTTGCTGCCGGATGAGATTATAATCCCGAGTGCAATGAGACGCAAAGGGGTGATAAAGATCCAACTCATCCTACATACCCCGTAGTACAGTAAAATATTCCCTCGAGCTTTTGGAATCCCGTTGGAATTTACAAATATTTGAAATCAACTTATACACTCAGGATATGTTATGAGCCTCTGAATACATGTCACGAATAGTATCCCATATCTTTTTGGCTCATGTAAGAAACATAACTGAGTTGCTCATAGAAGGCTATATACTATTGAGCAACCATGCCATAACTTGATAATTTTCCTCAGTCTAGGTCTTGAATTTCTCATCCTTGGAGCCAGGAGCTTCATCCAAAATATAGGTGAGTGACGCAGGATGGCCTAGTCTACCCTAGATGCAGGTGGAAAATACAAAATGGGTGGAATCATGTAACAATAAAATTACCCATTCATCATGTGCATAATAAATCAAGCATTAGCTAAGAGAGCTATCTAACAATTAAGGCCACCCATTACAAACAAGTAGTAAGGAGGTCAATTCCTTGCGTGGATTGGATCCGGTGAAAGATGGAACTTTCAGCCTTGCACGGTTCAACCAATCATCTACGTGAATTCACTAATCCAAGAAAATTGAGGATTTCTGGATTAAGGGAATCACAAATCTCAGGAGTGTTGAATTAGGGTTTGAAGAAGGAAAAGATAAAAAAAAATAGATGTAGAAAAGGATGAAGATAAGAGGGTTACCTTGAGAAGAAGAACAATGAGAATAAAAAAGAAGAGAAGATTTGAGAGAGAGAAGAAGAGATATGAGGGAGAAGAAGATCCACCAGGAAGAAGAAGAGGGAGAGCCACCAAAAGGGTTCTTTGCTTTAATCAACATAACATAATCAAAAGAGTTTAGGGCTCAGCCCTATTAATAATTCAGAATTAATAAAATACCAAAAATACCCCTAAAAGCCTATTAAACTCGAAAAATCACGTAGTTCCGCAAAAATATGTGCCCGATCGTCGGTCGACCGAAGACCCCTCTTCGGTCAGCCGAAGTCCGCTTCGGTCACGATTACAGATTGCCTATAATCTTGGTATGCCCCTTCCTTCGGTCGACCTAGCCCTGCCTTCGGTCGACTGAAGGTCTCTGAATGTTTTCTGCTGCTCTGTCTGCTCCATTCGGTCCTCCCATGCTCCTCAAATATGATCCAAGCCCATTGTCAAGCCATAGGGACACGTGCATTGGTCGTCTCCTACGCTCGTACACTCGAAAGGGCCTGATGTCCTCATCAGTGAGCTTGTCTTTTCCACCCAAAAACAACTTAACTGATTGAACCCGTTGCCATTAATTGCTGCTATTTGGTTTCACAGTTGTGATTAACAATGTATGTGAATAAGAAAATCCCATAAATCCATAATGGATAATTTATCTTCCATAATAGAACCCAGATGCAAGGCCAATCATGCACAAGATCGATTGAAGCAACAAATGGCTATTTATGGAAAAACCAATCCACCCTGTGTGGGATTTACTTTAAATCATCAATCAATTTAGAACAAATCTTGAAAAAACATGATTTGGGGCTATTTTTAGGGGATGCAAAGATTGGCACAAAACTCACCTCAAGTTAGCCCAAAAAATTCTACTAAAAATCGTCGTAGTTCTTCTGAAATAGAGATTGATCAAATCATGTGCTTCTTGGTCCACTCTGTTCATACAGATGGTACGATTGTTGATGTAAGCCATATGGATGCTGACGTTAGCAAGGCTTTGTGGTTGTAATTGAGAAAAAAAATCCGGAGAACCTCACTCTGATACCAAGTTGAGATTCACAAACTAACAGTAGTTGGTAAAAAAGAAAAGATTAAGAAGAAAAAAGAAGAAAAGAGAGGAGAGAAAAGAGGAGAAGAGAAGGGAAGAGAAGGGATTTTGATTGGTCTATCGTTATGATTAGACTAATCTATTTATATTAATAAGAAGCAAAATTACAATAATGCCAATGGGTGGTAAAAAGACTAAACTACCCTCCCTAAAACTCTCTATATATGATCCATGCATTCTCTTGTGCTCCTTTGGAGGTTTCTCACTATGTCTCCCCATGCACTTGTGTGGACACTGGTGCATGATCTTGTTGTCTCTTGTGGTTCTTAGGTGGCTCCTCTGAAACTCTTGCCACATGCTAAAATGGACATGTGTGCATATGATTCCTACTATGTGTCCCTCTAATAAGAAGCATTTGGCATGATCCTTTGCATCGGACTATTGGCACTCATTGAGCTGGCTTTTTGGAGTCCATAAATTCTGGAGGATAACTATGATCGTTAGCCATGATCATATTTATCAACTATGATTCGATGCACATGCGTATACTGTATGCAACCTACTTGGGATATTCTTGGGTTGTTCCTTTTACTTGTTTTTTCAATCCATGAGATGTAACTAATGATTCATGGTATGGTACAATTGGGAATTTAATGTCCCTACCAAAAAAAAAAAAACATCTTTAAGCAGGGAACAGGAATGCTAAAATGCAGGTTGCCAAATAGAAATTCTATGCACTTATGTCCTCATGGTACGCTTTGCAAACATGCATGGTGGTTGGAATTGTTAATCTAAGCGGGCTACCTTTTGGATTGGTTGTATGACAAAAATCACATGATTGGACAACTCTGGCCATCTAGTTATTGTGGATTTTTCTAGTTGAGTGCGGACTGCTTTATCTTCTTCGGTGGGTGCGAGATGTGTACAAACAACCAGGCTTTGGTCCTATGGTGCCCCTCCAAAAGTAGCAGCTTTTGCTTGGCATGTGGGGAAAAGGAAAGTCCTTACCATTGATAATCTTCTATAAAGGTCCATGGTGATTCCCAATATCTGTGTCATGTGCATGGCTAACGTGGAGATGGTTGACCATCTTTTAGTTCTTTGCTTGTTTGCCCGGAAAATTTGGGAAAGTTTCTTCATCTTGTTTGAGGTATCTTGGGTGTTGCTGGGCTCAATAGGTGACCTGCTAATGGCATGGCGTGGACTTGGGTTTGGAAAAGAGAGGAGAGTATCCTGGATATTGGCTTTATTGGCGGGCCTATGGGCAAATGTGGGGTGTGAGAAACAATAGATGCTTCTAGAATCTTCTCGGCTTGGAGGCGGTTATCTCCAACAAAGTGGAGCTTTTTGTAGTTGAGTGGGCCTCCTCTTTGAAGGACCTGGAGGATTGTAATTTTTCTTCTCTCATGAGGATGTAATTTTTTGGGTTGTCATACTTCATCTTAGCACTTGTTAATAAAATTTTCGCTGCCTTTCAAAAAAAGACTGCTGCTCTAACTGTTCCTTTTGCAGGCCATTAATCAGGTGCTACCACAACTCAATCCCCTTCCTTTTGGTATGTGGTCTAAATTCTTAGTTGCATGATCGTTCAGACTCACACTCTCGCTCCTTATTCCTACGTTTTTTGCCTGAAAACATTTTGAAACAGTCACTTTCCTGCTCTCGCACCTGAATCTGTTGCCGCTTTGCTTCACACCTCGTGCAACTAAAGGACTCTAATCCATGTGGCGGCCCATCAGAATAACAGCCACTCAGTTGAAATACTTGCAAAGTTAAGGAAACAGCACATAGCCTCTATGCAGCAATCTGCAGGATAGCATTCCTCCAAAGGGGGAAGCTGTGCAAATTTTTATTGTTTGCTTCTGTTGTGGATGCACTAATTCTGTATATATTTTTTATGAGTCTCTCATTTGCACTCTATGGATCCTTGTTCTCCTTGGAAAGGCTTCATAATCTCTAAATCACAATTTTCTTGGTGTCCTTTTTCTACCTAGTGGTGCTTCTTATGGGATAATGATGCTAGAACTAGCTTTCATGTATGTGAGATAGATTTCTAGAATAAGAATTCTTGGAGTCAAAAGGGCAGGTGTCCCACTATTTACTTCAAGGTTTTGAAGCTGAGATCCTTGGTGTTAAACAAATTTTTAGTATTATTTGCAAGTAAGACAACGTTCAAGAACTATGAAATAGTTATTGATATAAAAGAAAAATATAGGATTACAAACAGTATGATACATGAAAAAAATGCCTTCATTCTTGCACTTCAATGTTTATCTTGTTTTTTGTTTACATTTGATGATTTGATGGCATTAAACTTTAAAATAGTTTCTAAATGGACTCTAAATTTATGGATATTTTTTGGTTACTTGTTTTTGTAAGTATCTTTTGTTGTCTTTTATCCATCCATATGAATGTTTGTTACAAGTTACATATTTTGGATATCTTTAATTTCCTTTTGCTTGTCATATGTTTAGGTTGAAGGTGATGGAAGATTAGTGCCTGCTACAGATGATGAGGTTATGGAGGTTGAGGATTTGCTTGAAGACGACAAAAGCGAACTGCCTTTACTTGAAGAGCCTGGGGACACTGAACAAGGCACTTCTAGCATAGGTTTCTTGTCGAAGAAAGCTAATTTAGAGGGCTCAGAAGGTGCCTTTCGTTTTGTATTCTTTCACATTCCCCCACAACTATTTTTCTTATCTAGAGCATATGTTTTGTTCATGTATGCACCAGGTCAATTTGGCATGTACTAATGCCCGTAAGTTGCATTGTACATTGGCGAGGGTGATTTTGGCCATTGTTCTATATTATAGTTAGTAGTTACTAGATCGTCTACTGAGCGTTACACCTTTTCCTTATGCTCTCACTCCAACATCTAGCTGCTTTCAGATTTACCATGTAATGAAAAATCAATGCAACTTGTAAATGAACACATGCATTAGTGTTGAACATGCTAGCGTCAGGTCTGCCAAGTCCAGTGTTGTCAAAAGCCTATGATTTACGATTTGAGTCAAATATTAAACAAAACGATTTGAATCCCACCTTTTTTTTTTTGAAAGGTAATAACTTTATTGAAAGGAAAGGAGCAAAACATGCAAAAACAAGATGGAAAGACCAGAAAAAAAAAAAGAGACTTGCAACAGGGGAAGGGAAAAGAAAAAAGAAAGAAAAACAACAACCACCAAACCCCGACAAAACACCCCTCACTCAAAAACCTCTAAAATTTATGGGGTCCAATCTCTGAAAAGGGATCACACTCTAGCAAAAACTCCTGCTGTAGAGGAGGAGCAACTCCTAAAGCATCCGTTGTTGCATTCCACCCAAATGGCCCAAAAGGTAGCAAGAAGGATAGTCCTCCACTTTCTTTTGCCCAAAACCCCTCCTGAATCCGCATGCAATTGAGAAAGGAGATCTTCTATGGAGGAAGGCATCACCCAGGAAATCACTGCTAGCTTAAGGACACTCCCCCAGATGTAAGACTGAAAAGGGACAATGAATCAAGAGATGATCCACCGTTTCTTCAGCTTTAAGGCACATCAGACAACCATTCAGGATCTGCATACCACGTTTTCTAAGGTTGTCGATGGTCAGGATTTTCTTTCTTCCTGCTAACCAGCCAAAAGCAACCACCTTGGAGGGAACACCATAGGACCATAGGGGCCCCGTCGGACAAGGAGAAGAGAAAGAGGAAGCCTTCAGACACTTGTAGAAAGATTTCACGGAAAATAGGCCAGACGGCGAAAGCACCTAGCACATCTCATCTTTGGAGTTGGAGTGAAGAGGCGCAGGGACCGTCTGCAATAAACAAAGGAGCAAAGAGAATTCAGTTAGCTCTTCATCAGATAAATTCCTACGGACGAGAGGAGTCCACGCTCGATAGATCCCTTCATTACTGAACTAATCCTTAATTATGACATTAGGATTAACAGAAATAGCAAAAATAGAAGGAAAAGAATCTGCAATGACTGCTTTCCAATCCAACTATCCAGCCATAATCTGACCTTATCCCCTCTTCCAACGGAAAAGGTGATCCTGTCCAGTGTTCGAAGTTTCGGTATCGCTACAAGTTTCGCTAGTCGGGGATACGGAAACAATATCGATATCGCCGATAATATCGTTGATAACCGAAAATGCGGGGAAAATGGGAAAAACAATGGAATTTTTCAATGAAATCTCAGGAGTTGATAAAATACACATAGTTACATATTTAGGAATAAAAAATTTGTATAAAGAATGTATACATAATAGGTTTCTATTTAATGGGGGCCTAAAAGCATGTGCTACAGTAAGAAGTCAGTCCAATCATCTCATCCATCCAAAATCTGAACTTCCATTCAAACATCCATTGATATTTCAGAATATTGGCAACACATGAAATATCCAAACAAATCGTTAACAACTAAAAAAGAAGCTAAAGATTGTGGTCTCGTTATTGTCATGATGCGATAATGATAATATTGTGATATTATCAATGTTATCATCAACAAATTGAGTGCTGCATACAACCATGCACCCATAAAAAATATGAAATGGGAATTTTTTAAATATATAGATTTTTGGTGATATTATAGATACATTGGTGATATTATCGAAATACTGCAAATAAATTGACGATATGAGTGACACTTGGAATTTACACAGTAAAAAATATTGGCGATACACCGAGGGGATCAATGTATTGACAATACAAACGACGCCTGGAATTTACACAATTGAAAATATTGACGATATCGATACATTGGCAATATTTAGTGATACATCACCAATATCAAGAATTTTTAATACTATCAGTGTTATCGGTATCGCTACCAGTGTTATCGGTGTCGCTGAGCTAGAAATAGAGATAATATTGGGGATATTTTGATAATATCAGAGATAATGCAAACACTGATCCTGTCAAAGAAAGGCCGAGCTGCCTTAGCAACACCTTTCCACAGGAAAGAAGCCTCATAAAGAGAGGAGGATTTGGTAATTTTGGTCCACCAACCAGTATGGCAAATACCATATTTAGCTACTACAATGCGGCGCCGTAAACTCTCTTCTTCACGCCTAAACCTCCACACCCATTTGCCCAACAAGACTTCATTTTTATATGAATCCTACAATTCTACGATTCAAACCCTACGATTTACGATTCAAATCCCGATTTATGATTCAAATTATACGTGTTCTCTTCTATTTCAAGCTTCACTTGGCTTTCATTTTATTTTTTTTTAATTGGTGGGGGATTTAAGAATTGTTTAGACAAAACCTTTCAAAAAAAAGAAAAAAAGAAAAAAGAAAAAAGAAAAAAAGAAAAAAAAAGAATCGTTTAGAAAAGGTAAATTATTTTTTTTTGTTTTTTTTTTTTTTTGTAAGAGATTAAATGATACACATTCTCTTTAACATTAAATCATAGAGCTTTTCTTTTATATGATTTCTTAGTAACTGGTTGAAACACCAAATTGATGGATGATGTATCTAGGAATGGTTTTGATCATGTTGATTTATATGTATTGTGGAATGATGGTTAGAAATCAAAATATCTTTTTTCATCGATCTACAGAGTCAAATGCCGCGAAAGGTAACATTAACATAAATTATTAAAGGATCCTTGTATGTTTTTTCAGGGAAATTTCTTGAAAGACAAACAAGGAAAGATAAGAATCCTTTCACACTATCATGACACGGTAGAAGTTGGTGCAGATTGATGAGTTTTTTTTTTTTTTTTTTTTTTTTCTGATTTATTTATATTTTTCATATTTTTCAAAATCCTAAGAAAATCATAAAAGATCTTATTATATGATTTGCGATTCGATATGATTCAACCCCTATTACGAATTGTGATACGATAACGATTTGATGACATTGGCCGAGTTCTAACACATACAATATATGAAAATGTAATTATATTTTAGTATAATATTGTGTCCTAATTTTCTTTTAACGTTGATCGATGTTAGGTTTTAGCCATATCGTGGTTGGTGTTTTAAAATACAGTCCCAGGTGGGAGTGAGTGATCAACTCAGTGGTTTCATTGCCCTAAGTTACACATGTTTTCAAACACAATCAAGCATATGTAATGACATCATGCAAGTCATCAAGAAGTTTCTATTCTAGTTGTTTAAATGCATGAATGAATGAGGTGTAGATGCATGCCCGGATCTCCAATCCTCTAATGTCACAATTGACAGTGAGTGGCTTGTCACCACATCACCCGCACTGACCAAACCGACAGTGAGGGGCTCGTCACCTTCGTCACCTGCACAATATATGAATGTTAAGAGAGTAGCCATTTATGATTTCCCGGATATTTATTAGTCCAATTCAACAAGCGGATTGGTGAAGCCAGAATACCATCATTATATCATAAGTCTTAACTGGGACCATCTGGTTCCCTGCGTTGCGTCGTCAATCATCGCTGCTAACCCTCGATCCAAATTTGGGTTTATCACTCATTGATAGATGGTCAAGCAATGGCTCGTCAGCTACGCATAATCAAGGCGGACGGGCTCGTCACCCGTTCCTCTACAACATGGTAGGCTCGTCACCTCCATCAGTGCTCATTGGTCATTATGGGGAGGCTCGTCACCCCAGCTTAGGCCGACAACTCGGACACGGTGTCCCATACCACCATGCCCGGCCCATGAGACTTAGTGGATCGTATCGCAGTGCGGTTATAAGTGGACTGTTCACAATTGAGAATGAAGGTATAGTGGATTCATGAGGGTACGACGACAGAAAACATTTTGACCATGTTCAACTCGGCATTAGACTGATCCGATCGACGATGAGATACATTGGGAAAACCGGCCTTTAGGCACACATGGCTCATGTAGCCCTCGAGCTATAGTCGGTCACTTGCGTTCAACCCCCAATCGGCTGTGCTAGTCCCGGGGTGATTGACCACAAGCGGCCACCCTAACACTTGGGCGTTTTATCGAGCCAAACCCAACTCCATGAGAGCAAGCTATCAATTTCTAAGCATAACATATACATGAAGTTTATATCCGCCAATACTTATCAATCACATTCATCCACATGTTCCAACCAAATTCAATAAACATGAAATTTGACTAAACACTTCTTTCCATAGGTAACCAGGAACATGCATTGTAATGAAGGTATTTCAGCAAGTCTAATAGCCATGATACATGGAATCAACCAACATGCATAGTGATCAAAGCATTTCAGCAACTATTATCAACCTATTGCAAACAATTGAGCAACACACATGATTAATAGAGCATTTCAGCAATATTACTATCTATGGCAAGCAAACAAGCAACATGCATGATGGATAAAGCATCTCAACAACAGACATCCAGATTTAAACATACCTAACCATCAAATAGGGTCCATTAACTATGACTATCGAGATTTGATAAAGGGAGCCCTAGGGGTAATGGTCTGCACCTTGAATTTCGAAGAAATTTGTGGATCCTACAACAAATTAGAGTTGCATGTCAGAGATTTGGGGTTTTCTAGCAAGGAAAACTAAGATTTAAGGAGGTGGGCCACCTATTTTACCTTCAACAGCTGATGGGGGCGATGTAGAGGAAAGGAACAGGCGGCTAGACTGGTGTTAGCGCACCCGGAAGGCAAATGAGCTTGCATGCAATGCACTCCCACAACCAGCTTCCCTCTATCTTTTTGTAATTTCATGGAATGGGGAGTAAATGCCCCATTCAAGATCTTATATAGGGCTGGATTAGTACAAATAGTCCTGGCAATGCAACTCTTGATGATTTGGCCCTGTGGAGGACTGTTTTGATTAGTTGAGGCCCACTTGAAGCCCATCTGAACTAATCTAGACTGTGGGGCAACTTCAACAAAGGGGATCTACCTACAACTATAAGCCCCCGCATTTCGGATGTGGCGATTGACGAATATAAGGACAGGTTCGTTCAATGGTCACCGATAACCAATCGGGACCATGGCTTTAGAGGTGTGTTCAGTATTATAATCGGGGCCTAGGTCCTAAGTTCCATAGTGATCTAATGGTTTGAATGTCTCAACTTGGGGAAAATTCAAAAGGACATAATTATTCAATTGTTTGGAAAATTTTGGGTAGATTTGCACATTTGCATATGCCACCCTCGGCTTCAAGGTTGAGCGATTTGGCTTACCATCTCAAGCCGACACCTCAAGAGGGTCGTCAAGGCCAATGAGAAGGTCGAGTTTCCTTAATTTCAGATTTGGTGGCCCATTGATGGATGGCCCAGGGACTGTTTGGATATATCGGGTATTTTTTGGGATGTTTGGGTATCAGGACTTATTGGGTACGTTAACCGAGTTTGGAACTCGCCAAGTCCGGTGTTCGACATTCATGCGACTAACGGAAATGCCGAACTTGTAGGTTTCTAAATAAATTCGCGGGTTTCCTAAGTTAAGGAGGGTCGATTAATTAGGCCTGGGTGGTTTACAGGTGCTATGGCTCAAGTTTATGCTCGGGCCCTAAGACGGTGATTTTATGGGGCGTTACAACATGCGTTGCATGTGCCACACACCCTAGTCTTGTTTAAAATAACCCGGTGGGAGGATCTTTTTCCTTGAAACATGCGATTGTTTCTTTCCAACCACACACCCCAAAGAACTACAAAGAGAGAACTCTGCCACAACCACTTGGCAAATGCACCCCATGCTCTGACAAACCAGCTTTCAAAAAGCTGCGACACTATTTCTGGGAAAACCAATTTGATCCCAAACTTTGCTAGGATTGCTGACCATAACTCTTTGACAGCATGGCAATGATTTCCAGTTCCTACCTAATACTTGAGCGTATTACGCATTTGTTGGGCATGCATATCCCTCTTCTCTAGGAGCCAATCTACCGTTAAAATTTTGACCAAACATGCAAGCAATGAAAATGTCCTTATTTTTAGAGGGACCTTTCTGGACCATAGCTTTCCCACCTTAAAAGGGTTAATGCATGGAGAATTAGAAACAAACAGGCAAGCGATTTCACCAAACACCTACCATCACTAGCTAGATTCCAATAATGGCTATCTTCATTGACCAAAATCATCGAGATACCCTCCAAAGAGCACAAGAACTTAACAAGGCTTACGATTTCCGAGTCTTACGAATCTTGTCTAAACACTAGGTTTTAGGGTTTTAGAAAGACATCGGAAGTGCAAGTCTTTTAAAATATAGATTTTCAATTAGATTAATGGACCCCATCTAGATGTAATCAAATCCAAAATTATAATCATAAACCATACACATGCGTGTCTTTGATCAATGCTGTGGAAAAACGGAATTTGGTGCCTGATGCTGATCCTCCAATCAAGAAGTTCTCAATCTATCCAAGATGTAAGTAGAGAAAACTTCCCGCACACCCCTATTATGTAATAACAAATATTTTTTTCGTATTTTATTTATAGTATGTGTATCTTTTTTTTTTTTTTTAGAAGGTTATAAGAAAGATGAGAATAGAAAAGGTTTGGCTTGATATTCGTTTCGAGAACAGCCTGGTGAAATTCCCGAGACTGGTTTAAGTCCTTGAATTTCGCTCTAAAGGTTAATGAAACCGTTGTAAAAGCGGCTATACGAAAAAACCTATTGCTTCTGTTCCAGGTTTGGTTAGCGAGAAGGGAAAGGCTAGTCAGTTTAGTTCTTTATTTCTTTCCTTTGACAGGCTTTGACCATGTCTCCCGAACAATCTTAGTAATTCATTTGGATGGTGAATGAATTTGCCGGGTTGCATTTGTCGTTAGTTTATGGGCTAGTATTGCTAGTTGTTAATGCCCATTTAGGGTTCGCTAGTGACTCTCAGAGTTTCTTAGATGATAACCGCTTGTCTGTGTTTATTCATGCCAAGTCATTCTAACCCTTAATGTAATACCCCCAAGCTCCCATTCGGTCAAAGAAACAAGTTTCTTTCGATTTTTTCAGCCTTTTTCTTTAGGGTGTGCTAGGGGCGCGCGATGAGAGTTGTCCACTAGGGGGCCCCACATGTGTGGACGCGCGGATGGGAAGAAGGTGTGAGGAGAGAAATATCCTTCTCTCTTCTCCTCTCTCTTTTCTTCCCTTTTATCTGTCTATAAGGTGGTGACACCCAAGGAAGTAAGGACGTCTGAGGCTCACTCTCCTTTCCTTTGGAATAGGATCAATATACAAGGACTTAGGGTTTCAGGGTGCGATTCCAAGTAAGCTTCTCCACCACCCTATAGCCCTTGGTATGCCGTACTTCATCTAAAATGTTTTTAATTATTCCTATTCATGTCCTCATATTGACTTAATTGTGCCACTCTCATGGCCACCACCCTTTCCTAGCATCCCATACAAGTCCAAAGGATGGATCAACAGATCACCATTGGATTTCCATCAAGATTGATTTAAGTCAATGGTTAAAATTGAATTTCAACAGTTGAGAAACCTCGGTTAATCATTAGAAAACATTAGACGTGCTAGCCAGCTTAGAAAACACTTGATGGATGGTCCAAATCACAAGATTAGTTCGTAAATGTCCGAGGTAAACAACTCTATGACATGTTCAATCGTGTGAGTCTCAATTGGACCTTGTTGCATGCGTCCAACACCACCCACATGTCTGCCACCAACATAGCCTCGTAAAGTGAGCCAAAACACATATCACTAGGACCTTGAACTCCTCATACATCCTCAGGTTTAAGATTAGATTTGTCATCGCTAGTACCAGTGTTCGGAATATCGGTATAGCGTTACGTGTCGCACCCTTGGGATACAAATATATATCGGTTACCGCATGGGATATATCGGTTGTATGGTGTCATGCATTGCTGTTGTTGGAAACATCAGGAAATTAGTCGATTTTTTCAATGAAACTTCAATGATTGTTAAAAAAGACAATACACACTTAGAAATCAAAACATTACAAAAAAAAGTGCACATAATAAGTTTTGTTTGTATGGGGTTCTAATCTATGCGTTGTCTAACTGAATTGATGCAAGTATATTCAAAGTCTATTCATATAATTTGTAAATGTAAGAAGACGTGTGGAAACACAAGCAATACATTCAAACACAAAAGAAGAATCACTAGATTAGGTTACATACATGTTTGATTTTATGTTTGGACACAAACATTTCAACTGATTTGCGAGAAGTTGGGAAATTTTGATTTTTTTCTTCTTCAAATTTCTGCAACTCGGATCATCTCCTCCAAATCTCAAAATTGAAGCTCCCAATCCATGATTTTTTGTGCAAAACATGAAAAATCATGGATTTGTGACAATGATTTAACATGATTTACAGAAAAAAAGGATCGAAAATCGAAAATGCTCACCGAATCAAACATGTGGGATATATCTCACCACTTGTGCGTTTCGTATCGCATAGGTGGGATAAAAGATATATCATGGGATATATCGGCTAATATCGTTGACATTGAAAACACTGGCTAGTACATTCACAAGTTAGTCTAGTCCATGTATATTAGGTCTCCTGCTCTAGTGACTTGAATCGATCCATCAATGCAAGTGTCTAACAGGTCCATCACCAGGAGCCTATTGCCACGACACACACTCCTGTGTGGGATATGGCTGTGACATACCTACTTTTCATTCTGCCCAATGGTGGGAGACATTCCATCCCAACTTGTCATCAGTCCCCCAACATAGGATGACCACATGATGAACAAAATACCATGGGTTCATCCTACAACCTGCTAAGTGGTCTTGGTGGGGTTATTGAGATCCATGGTCCACAACTCTCCTTTGGCACGTGGCTGTTGTGTCCAATTTCAAGTTCCCAAGGACAACCAAAGAACCCCCCTCTCATTAACCCATATATATGTCCCATTATGTCAAATTCCTCACACATTAATGAGGTAAGATGGTAACGAGGTTTAATAGCATAATGATTGGTTTTTCAGGGCACAACATCAACACCAGGCACCACACAATAGCCTCTCCCACTCGCTGTGCCGTCTCGGTCACCTAAGCATCCTTATTCATGGCAACCATAAACAAGTCCACGAGTTCTATACATAGGATGTACATCGAATGTCTTGCCAGAATATGATTGACACCCATTGCCGACTTTGAATCGAGCGAAATTGCACGCAAATCTCTGAGCCCATGATATTGCCCACCATAAGAATGATCCATTTCTTTGCGACACTGGCTTAATGTCCCATCCGTTATTCACTACTTCGTACCTTGACGCTAGCAACCTTCTAATATGAGAGGTGTCCCTATAACAAATCCAACACCACCACTTGTAGAAAAGAGCAATGTTTACCACTTTAAGAGAGCTTACACACAGACATTCCGCATGGATCGGTCTACATATCATATTCCAAGATACAATGTGTATTCTCCCAGCATCTCCTGCTTCATTCCACAGAAATTGCCTTTGGAACGATTCCAACTTTTGGATCACCTTCGCTGGACATCACAAAAAGGGCAACCAGTAAACTGGGATGTAGGCTAAAACTGCTTTTAACAAGATAATTGACGTAGGGAAGAGCGTGAGGAGATAATGAGAAAGATCACTGTCTTTCTCAAGTGATTAATAAAACCTTGAATCCACAAGGTAATTTCTTGAATCCACAAGAAAAAAAGAGAAAACTCCAAATAATTTTATTGAATAATATGTCTAATATCTATCAACTCTCGATTACACCACCAATAAACAAAAAATAAACCCTAATTCGTAGTTTTCAAAAATAGTAAAATTCTAACCCTAATAGAAGTTTTCCAAATAGTAAAACTCATCTATAGCCTAATTTGCCAAAAATAAAAAGTCCAAATAAACTTTACTAGAGGAATCTTAGCATGATTACAAGTAATTTCTAAAAAGATGGAAATTTAACACTCTAAAAATAAGGAAATACTACAAAAATCGGAATTACTAAAAATAGTAATTTTTCCTAAAATCCCATTTTTGAATTGGAAGCGCTCGCTTTCTTGCGAAACGGACTGACGTGACCCACCTTGTGGGTCGGTTGACCCTGGATGGTCTGTTACGATAAAGATAAATATTGTGCGTCCCATAACGATACCCGGATCAAAAGTTATGGTTGATTAACTGTTCACACTTCAAACGGCAATTTCTCCCTATCCGAAATGAATTTCTTCAAACCAGACGCGCTTGGGCCCCAATTATGTCATGCCCTACGTAAGAATGGGCCCGAACCTAACGAACTACTTCCGCTTTTGCTTGGCCTTTTTTTGGTCCAGCCATTCTAGGAATGTATTGTGCCACGTCCTACATCAATAATTCTATCTCCCAGAGATAGCAATGTTCCCTTCTGTGCAGCCAACTTACTGTGAAACTTTCCTATGATTGGATCCCATATGGCAGTCAACGGTCCTCCCACACATATCGGAACCTCAAACTCTTGATGGGGAATTTGGTAACACCACATGCCAGCAGCAATTTCGTCCAGTGATGTTTTTTCTAAATTTATACCTGATAGGCTGCTTGTGATAAACATACCCTCAAACCAGAGACCACTTCAAAACATAAAAGTATATTTCTGAATCTTAGTGCGTCTTCCATCGTCCTGTTACCGAACAGCAAGGTGTCGTCGGCATACAACTCATGGGATAAAATCACCTCCCTGTTGTTGAAGCACACATCTTCTATGGAATATGTGCTACAAGCTTTGATGATCATGTGCGGTAATGCTGCACATAAAATTGCAAAAGGGGGAAAGAGGGACTCCCTGCCTCAAGCCATGCTCCCTTCCAAAATCCTTTTGGAGAGCCATTTATGATCACAGAGTATGATGTTGGGGAAATGCATGCCTCTATCCACTTTTGCCATCGTTCCCCAAAACCCATACATTTGAGCAAATAGATTAGAAAATTCCAATTGATACAATCGTAAGCTTCTTCATGTCGGCCTTGAAGAGGAAACCTGGATGCCCCTTTTTCCTGTGCATGTTGATCGATTCATTTGCCATAAATGGACCATCCGAAATATGCCTGCCCGGGATGAAATCAGTTTGACAGCAAGACACCACATTCCCAATCACCTTCTTGAGTCTGGCAGCCTGGACTCTAGCGATGGTTTTTTATATGCTTCCAAATCCAGCCAGACTGACTGGCCTGAAATTAGATACAGCCTCTGCACCATCTTTATTAGGGATAAGCGTAATGAAAGTAGCTCCTTGAGATTTTCCCCAGTACGCCTTGTGGAAAAAATTTGAGTTGAGTCATGTTAAGACTCGTTCAAGTCACTGAGTTGACCTGACCTGATTGGACATTGAGTCGAGTTGAGTTTTTGGGTTTTGAACTGAGTACCACCTGAGAATTTTTTTGGAGAAATCAGACACCCTTTCCTTTCGGATTCAAATCCTGTATGGATAGAAAGTCTGAAATGATTGGGATTCCCCTCCATACAAACAGGCCCTTAAAATTGAATTTTTGCTTTAAGGTAGGTAGTGTTTCTCTATGCAAGCATTCCTTTTAGAATTGTTTTTGTTTGCCTCTCTCTCCCTGTATCTGAATAAAACTAATTCATGGCTAGGTATGCATGGGTTATCAGAATCGGATAATACAGAAGTTGAGGCAAGAAGATTGAATGCCAGGCTTGAGGTCTGTCATCTAAACTACACTTTTATGTCCACATCCATTTCTTGTTTAATTGTTGCACACTTTTTTCTGTTTTTTCTATTCTATTCTCAAGATCTTGTTATTCTAATTTGTTATGGTCAATTTCTTTGTTTAACAGATGCCTTCTTGTTCTTTTGGTTGAGATGTTGCAAATCCAGTTTGCAAAAGTGTTTTGGACTTGCGACAATTATGTAATTTTTACTATTTACCCCAAACCCATTCACCCAAAATGTTCTTTGATAGCCGAAGTCTGCATTGCTTGTATAGCTATGATACCATGATATGGATAATGATATGGACATGGATGCAAGTGAGGGCAATTCTTTGCAGGGGATGGATATAGTTCTGGATGTGGGTACCCCACTTCTAACATGATATTCATTTTAAGTCTTATTTTGAAATATTTTGTCCATTCTATTAACTTTTAGGGCCTGTTTGATAATTGGGAATCCTTGGGAAAAGAAATGAAAAGCGTAATCATTAATGATTTATCTTGTTTGATTTACAAAACAAAACAGTGTCTTCCATTTTGTAATTATTACACTCTTCCTTTTCTACAATAACCATGCACAAAACCCAAGGTGACCCTTGTGAGATGAAATGGAGATTTCCACTTGCAAATCAAACATACCATTTTAAATGGAATCCCGTGGAATCCATGTCTCAATAGTACCTTGGGGAATAATGATTTCAAATTTCTTCTTCTTTTTTTTTTTTACCATGGAGTTCTGCTTATGAAACACGCCCTTATACTTCTATTTAATAAGCTATTACTTCATCATTTTAACATGCTCACTTCAATACAATAGTGAACATTTACATTTTTTATGGAATGCATGGATATGCACTATATGGCAAGAATGTATGAGTTTGTTAGAATTTCAAAAAAAGCTAATCTAATATGATAGGCTGAGTCTGAGAAGGATGCTGCTCATAAAATTAGAGAACAAAGAGACTGAGAAGGATTTTGCTCATAAAATTAGATTTGGGTGGATGAAGTGGAGATGTGCTTTTGCATTTTAAGTGAGAGCTGCATACCAATCAAATTGAGGGAGATTCTATAGGACAGGTACAAGAGCAGCCATGCTTTATGGCACCAAATATTGGGCAGTCAAGGAACAACATGTTCATAGAATGTGTAGCTAAAACGCGGATCTTGAGATGGATGAGTGGCAAAACGAGGAAGGATGGAATTAGAAATGAACGCATTTGAGGTAATTTAAGAGTAGCAGCCATAGGTAATAAGATGAGGGGAAGTGGATTTAGATGGTTTGGCAATGTATATTGGAGACCAAAAATTGCACCGTTTAGGGGTGGGTTGGTTCAAGTTGAAGGCCATAAAAGGGCAGAGGGGAAGGCCCAAAACGACGTGGGTGGAGCTAGTAAGAAAAGATCTGATTACCTATGGTGTAACTAATGATATGTCCTCGGCCGAGTGGAATGGTGGAATAGGATTCCTGTTGCCGATCCCAAATAGTTGGGATAAGTCAATGATGGTGATGATGATAAACTAGTCTAATATAATAGGATTCTTCTAAAACATTTCCTATGAGTATCTTGGAGTATCTAGTGCTGTCAATGTAGCAATAAAGGCCTATGGGAATGGTAGAGCAACCTATGTCAATTCTGGAGTTGCCACTAGCCTTTTTAAGTATAGTTCAAGGATGGCTAGAATCCTTTTTTGTTACCCGAAGATCAAGGAAACATTTCCCTTGATTGTCGGAGAATTGACTACAGTTTGGCCTGCACACCAATTTTCCAAGTAAAGACCGCAATGATGGAGAAGGGGTAAGCACCCTACTCCACTCTTAAGGATGCGGTCGATGCTCAAGGAGAGGGTAATTCCAACAATTTTGATAAAAGCTTAGTTTCCAAAGATGAAAGAAAATATAAAAAAGAAGAAGATAGAATTTGGATGCAAAAGGGGGAAAAGAAGAGGGAACAGGGGATGTAGTGATTTGAGCTCGTTTGTCTTCTCGTGGCTTGGATGAAGCTTTGGTCTTCCAAATACTTGTGCTTGTTGGCTTGAACTTGAGCTTCTTGAACTGAAGTTGCATTTGTTTATTGCGGGGTCATGCCTTGTGTAATCTTCTATAGTGTTTTAAATAGTGAGTAACATATTTTGTAACATTCAGCCCTCTATGTGTAGCATAAGCTACATGACACCTCTATTTTTTATTAAAAAATAGAAAAAATACGATAAATAGTAAGAATAAATGTAAAAAATGCAAAAAATAAGAAATAAAAAATGCCTAAAAAATAATTTTTAATATTTAAGAATAATTTTAAAAAATCAAACAAGGGCAAACAGCCCAGACGTTTGCGATGATCACACTTGTCATTATATTATTTAACATGCTGATTTCTTCATCCCCTCACGCACATGAACCACGCACAAAAGAAATAAAAAAGAAACGCTATGGTTCTAAGAAATTTTAAGCTCAAGCAAGATAAGGACACCAAGGGATAAAAGAATGGAAGAAATAACAAAGATTTGGAGAAGAAGAAGAAGGATCGGAAATGATGAAGTTCTAGGTACTATGTAAAATAGTGGAAAAGAGATGGATAGAGAAGAATGAGAGAGAAGAAAAAGTAGAAAGAGGAGAATGGGCCGAAGATAGGGTTCACTTCCCCCCTTCCTTTTATATTATGAAAGGTTCATAATTACAGAAATGCCATTAATACAAAAGCAAAAATCCCCTCCATGGCCTAGACAAAAAAAAAAAAGAAAGAAAAAAAAAAAACCATGTAAGTAGGCCTATGCAGGCCCATATCACATTCATTAACAGAGGTAAAGACAAGGAAGGATAGAATTAGAAATGAATAGACTTAGGGGAACTTAGGAGTTGTACTAATAGGTAATAAGATGAGGGAAAGTAGATTTAGATAGTTTTGTCACGCGTAATGAAGACCAAGAGCCGTGCCGGTTAGGAGTGAGTTGGTATAAGTTAAAGGCTTTAAAAGGGCAAGGGGAAGGCCCAAAAGGATGTGAATGGTGGTAGTAAGAAAATATTTGATGACCTATAGTCTAATTGAAGGTACGACCCTTGTAGAGTGGAATTGCGGATCGGGATTCATGTAGCAGACCCCAATTAATTAATTTTTTTTTTGTTGGAAAAGCAAGTGAGTAATACTCTCTTATTACTTACCCAGGCAAAGCCTGAAAAGATACAACAGGCAAGGCGAACCCCAAGAAGAAAAAGAAAAAAACAGCAACCCACACCTTGGGCACAGGGGAGAGAGAAAAAACTAAAAAAACAAAAATGGAGAAAAAGAAGAGAGCAAATGAGGAGGGCCCACAACTCAGGCCAGTCAGTCACAGCAAATCAGCAATCTCAACCTCCGTGATGAACCTGTAAGAGGTGTGCAAATGAATATCAACAAGCCTGGATATAGCTGTATGCAATGATCAGAAATAACTCCAAGATGACTGCTGGAAGAGGTAGCATGGTGGTGAAGACTCTGAGCAAAGCGATGCATCTCCCAAGTAGAGGACGAAGGATCCTTAATGGTTGCAAGACTTTGTTGATTGTACACAAGGATGCTAGTTCCTGCAGTTCGATCAAAGCATAAGTTAGTAATACTAATGAATAAAGTTTGCAAGCATTTATCCACCGTCCCTGGAGTGACATAATCAGAGATTATTCCCCAAATAGGAGTTGCATTAGGATTGTAACAAAGGAGCCCAACTTTGGAGGCTGAAATCTTGGTACAAGCTAGAGTTCATCTAAGAGAAAGCCTAGAACACGTAGAATTGTGCCGAGTAGGAATCCGCGAGATGGAATACATAGTCATAAAATTCCAGGCAGCATATATGGTACTGGGGGCCTTAGCTGCAATAGATGGGCCAAACAGGAAGAGATTTCTTGCCCGCAGATCCCAAATGATGTTCTTAAAAATAATCTCCTTTGGGGAATGGTTGTTGTTAAATATACGGTTATTTCTTTCTCTCCAAGTATGCCATGCAAGGGCCGGAAAAGCAAGCCTGCAAAGGGTAGCAGAAATAGGATCACTGGCATTTTTCATAAAGTAAGTAATAGATTGAAGAAATGTAGGGTTTGGATAAGAGGGATGGATAATTTAGAATGCAAATTTCTCCATATACAATTAGTGAAACTACAAGAGAAAAATAAATGATTAGTGGACTCAGTATGATGTTGACATAAAACACAAGAGGGATCAGCAATAATATTGAGGGAGAAAAACAAGTCCTTCGTCTTGAGCCTCTCAAGAAAAGCCATCCAGGCCACAATAGAGCGTCTTGGAATATAACCTTTGAACCAAACAAGGTCAATCCAAGGCGGGTTGGGATTAACAGATCTGCAAGCCCTCAGAACAGAAGCAAAAGTGAAGGCACCATTAGGGGACAAGGTCCAAACAACCTCATCTTGTGCTAGAACAATATGGTAGGCTTTAATCTCCTGGAAAAGATTCGCCAAGACAAGGGAGTTGGGGTAGGGAAAATGCCATTCGGTATCGTGGATTAGGTGACTAATTGGGAAGTTAGTTCCTAGCCTAAGGTCTTGAATGGCTGACTCACCCAGGTGATCATAGAGGCAAGTATCACCCAACCGAGGGTCAAACCAGAAGTTTGTGGAATGACCATTTCCCACTAGAAATTTAACGTGGGGTTTAGTAATATCCCTAACACTGAGAATGCCACGCCAAGCCCAAGAAGCATTAGAAGGGATATGAATATTCCATATAGTTTTACAACCAATGTACTTTTCATGGACCCAATTGACCCAAAGGTTTGTCATCTTTACGGATGATTTTCCATATTTGCTTGATAAGGTAAGCTTTGGCGGAGACTTCCAAGGAGATTATGCCTAGGCCTCCTTCATTCTTGGGCTTACAAATTTGCTCCCAACTAATGGTATGGAGAGCGGAGTAGCCCTAAAGAAAATCCTTAATACACCTAGCAATAATGTCATAACAAGCTTTAGGTAATAGAAAAACATGGGACCAATAGATATGGAGGCTAGAAAGAGTGAAGTTAATTAATTCCAACCTACCTGCAAAGGGGAGGAGGGAGGCCCTCCAACCTCCAAGCTTCTTATTAAGGTTGTCAAGCAATGGTTGACAATCAGAAATATGAAGTCTAGAGGAGAACAGGGGAACTCCCAAGTACCAAATAGGAAGCCGACCTTCATCCATACCAAGAATAGTTTTAATTGCATGCTTGCAGGTACAGGAGCCAGAGATAATCAACACACTCTTCTGAGTATTAACATGAAGCCCCGAGTTTTCAGCAAACTTATGTAATAAATTTCTCAAATTAAATGCAGAGTGCGGATTTGCACCAGAGAAAATCATTAGATCATCAGCGAAGAGGAGATGAGAGTTGGATAAAGACCTAGCCTTAAAAAGAGGCATCGATTAATCTATTAGCATAGCGTTTACCCAACAAAGCCGAGAACATCTCCATGACAATCATAAAGAGGAAAGGAGAGAGAGGATCTCCTTGCCTAATACCTCTTTTGCTCTTGAAAAAGCCGCAGGCCTCTCCGTTGATGATAATTGAGAAAGTGTGAGTGGATGTAGCGGCATGAATCCAATTAATCGATGTGTTCGGAAAATTAATGATCCGAAGGGCTTCAATGATGAAATCCCATTTGACAGAGTCAGAGGCCTTCCTAAGATCAATCTTAGCACACATTCTAGGTGGGCCTCCATCTAGGTGGATACCACTTATAAGGTCGTGACTAAGCAGAATATTATTAGAGATATTATGTCTTGGAATGAAGTTATATTGGGTTTGGCTAATAATGGAAGGCATGAAAGCTTTCATTTTGTTCACCATGATATGGGATATGATTTTGTAGAACTCATTGGTCAATGGGATAGGCCTAAAATCATTAGGAGTTTCAACATTGTCAGATTTGGGGATCAAGGTCAAAGGATTTGGGGTCAAAGGAAAATATAAATTGTGATGCAGGGGCATGCGATGATCTTACCCTAGATGCATGTATACTAAGTTGGAAGATATTCAAATAATAAAATTACGAAACTAACTACTTTCAATCAGAGGAAACTAACAAATCTCAACACGAAGATGAAATCCGTCCGTTCGGATCATGCCCCTTTGCATAAAACCATGTGAAATCGTAAAACAGGGAGGATCTAGGGATATGAGGATATCCCAGATCTAGCATAGACCAGTCCACAGTCAAGTTTGGATCCGGTTATCGTGGCTAGGCATCCCTCTTTTCGATCGTACCAAAAGGGGGGTTCAGAAAAGGACGAGGGATGTCGAAAAATAATGGGTTATTATGAAGTACGAATTAGGAATCAAAAGAAGCTTACCTTTCCTCGCACCTTGAAGAAAGAGAGAAGAAAAAACGGAAACTCCGGGGTGGAATCCTCAACACCCGAGGGCCAATCCTGAAACCTTAATCTCTCAACAAAGAGGAAGAAACTCACGAATTTTCTATTCATTCAATAATTTCGAAATAGGGTTCTCACAGTATATATAAGCTACGAAAATAAAAAAAGTGCACTAAAGTGCCTGAAAACTAAAGAAATAACATAAAAACGTCTAAAGTAAATAACGACACTAAAGCGCCTAGAAACAAGGAAATAAATAGAAAAGCTCCTAAATGTAAATCCGCTCCATGGTCCAGCGGTTATGATGCTTCTGCGCGATCCTGCATCTCGCGTACTCGTAACGCGTCAGAAAATGGGCCCAATGGGCCCGGCGTCCATCCACATCGACTCGTCTGCTCCAACACTCGATCTGCGACGTCGCCTCCTCTGGTACACTCTAAAGGGTGCACCACTGATGTCCGCATCAAATTGAGTTTTGGATATCCGTGTAAGGACAAGATGGTAATTTTGGACAGTCTTCCTGCATAGTTTGACATGTGCACCTTTCAATTTTTCAATCAGATGTCTGTGATCGGGTTTTGGAATTAGGCGAGATATGGCTAATTCTAAAGGGAATTTGATGAGCTAACAAATGGTTTTGGTTTGAAGGTCAAATTCCTAGGGGTTAGGAAGATGGGGTCAAAATGGGTCAGTTTCCAACTCTGCATTAGTCAACAAATCTTGCACACTATCCTATATTTCGATCATAACATGGTGGCGTTAGATCAGATTTACTTGAAGTTAGGCTTATTGGAAAGAAGATTTGATGGTTACAAAATGGATAAATGGACCAAGGAATTTGTATTCCGGAAACTAGATATACTGAAGTTGAAGTTGGAGCAGAATTGGGCCTTGGATGAAGAAAAACTCTTCCACGTCCAAGGCCCATTTTTTTGTGGTCATGTCCTTGGAACGCAGAAAAAGTTTTTCCAAAGGAGTTACCCCTCCCCCCCCAAAAAAAAAGAAGAAGAAGAAGGTTGTGGCTAATGAACTTGGAGGCCTCATTTCTTAAGTTTTGGATGATATTTTGGGTTATGATTTGGCTTGGGCTTTGAGGATGGGTTTGGGCTTAGGTTTGGGGCTTCACACTTACTGAAAATTCTGCAAACGTTTCACTTGAGACAATGCAAGACCCCCTTTCCATGATGAATGGGTTAATTCGCCAAAACATTGTTGAGTGGGGTGTTTATAAGTACCAATACCATTGTGAACATCATGTTATGTCTGACATGATATTTTGGGTTTATGAAAGTACCTTGGTATCATAGTTTCTGAAGTGCTGTATTTTCGGACTTGCCACGGCATTTGAATGACCAATATGAATACTGATTTTTTTTTTTTGTTGGACAAACATGTCGAGTCCAAATGCCTTCTAACTAACATAAACAAGTGTTAAGAAATAGTGGTGTAATTTTTATGAGGCTGTTTTTGTAATTTCTATGTTCTACGAGGGCATTCTTGTAATCTAGCTCTTTTAAACTTGACAAGATCTTAAGGTAAGTTTGAGAAGATATCTAGGATTCGACAGATAAAACAATTCCCATATCCAAGGTTTTTTTTTGAACGGTACTTAGAGCAGTTTCTCTGATCAAACTCTCTTCTCTCTCGTAAAATCCAAGAAAACCCAACCAAATCAAACTTTCTTTTCTTGGAAAAAAAACCCTTCTTTCATCTTTTTCTTAAATTAAGCCCTCCTTTTATCTCATTGTTAAAATTATATATATTCATGTAGCCCTAACTTTTCTTTTCCTAAAGTTCAAACAAAAGAAATCTTTCAGTTTATTCTTAAAAGTGGAGGCCCAAACCTCCATCTCTTCCCTCTTGTATCTTGCTTGACCCTCTCATCTCCTCTTTCTACCCTCTCATCTCCTCTTTCTGCCTTTTGTATTCCTTCTCTCATTACATAAGTCCAAAACCTAAGCCCCCCCACCCACGCACACGCACTCATACATTAAGGAAAAAAGAAGAAAAAAGACCCAACAACTATGGCATCTTCTCAAACCCTCTCCCTCTATTTTATTTTATCCTCGTACTCTCTCTTTGAAGTATTACCAGCTTAGTTTCCACTAAATTAATGGGCCACAATTATCTTTTGTGGAAAGTCAATTATCTCCTTCCCTTATAAAGTGATGAATTTATTGATGGACAGCTCCCGCCTGGTGGGGATGGCGTCTTTGTGGGCCATTTGGGGAGAGAGAAACAGGCGCTGTTTTGAAAATAAATCGGAATCAGAACATCGGATTTATCACAAGGCTGTGCATTGGGTGATGGAATGGACTTCCGGGGTTAAGGACTTAGACGCTTGTGTAGTTCTTGCCCTTTTGGGGTTATAATTTTCCTTTTCTGTTTTCTCTTTTTTGTATTCTTTTCCGCCTTTGTGCGGTTTCTTAATAAATTCAGTTACCTTTCACCAAAAAAATAAATAAAAATGATGGACAGCTCCCTTTTAACGCCTCGCCTTTTACCTGATTCCTCTTTGAACCTAGAATTTGAAAGTGACATTGTGTGTATCAAGTCATGTCGTCCTGTATCAATGCCACTCGTACAGAGGACGTACTTACACTGGTTGTTGGCATGGCACATTCCATGTTGGGTCTGGTCTTCAAAATGGACCCTTGGGTGAAGTTGATCTTTAATCTGGTCCCTGGACCCCTGGATGCATTTGATTATTCCATCATCTAGCAATAGTCCAATATAAGCTTTGATGTGATGATCAGATGGCCTGGATGCTTTATGAGTCTTCTTTTTGTATCAATGAAATTCATCTCTCAAAGTAATAAAAGGAAAAGTGTGAACGGCAAAACATATTTCAGTGAAGGGAAACAAGTGTCGGCAATTATTGAACAATAATTTTTCAACTGAAATTATCAAGGTCTCCATTTTGGAAATTTTACTGAAATCATCAGAACAACTTTGAGTTGAATGTCATTAGCTTTTCTTTTTCAGGTACGATCATCTCTTTTGGGGTTGTAGGTTGGGGCTGTATTCTTTTCCTGTCTAGGTGTTGCTTTGGCAGGTTCCCTTAATAAAATTTTGTTATCTTTCAAAAATAAAATAAATTCTTGTATGAGGCAAGTGTTTCATGTTCTTACAAGTGGCATTTTGAGTCTTGATTTTCAAGTAGTGGATGAAATATTAGCATTGGAAAAATTATTTATAGAATGTCATTGACTTTTGTGAATGATGAAATTACCTTTCGCTTCCTTCCATTTTCCCCATATTATGCACGTGAATCTTCCTGCTTTGCGTGCTTCCCACAGCTCCTTTATTGATAGTAATTTTCTGACATGAAAGTTAATTACTTTGGCACATAAAAAAACCAAAGTTCGTAATTTAATTTATATTTTTTATTTCATTCTCGAATGACTGATTGTATGGTCTATTCAGTGAACTATTGTTTTATATGTTTTCATTTTCAAATTGATAAATTTTTTTAATCAAAATCCCTGTCAGATCTTCACTGGTTTTGGAGGTCCCCCCCCACCAACCCTCACTTCATATGTGCACTAACTTCAAACCCGTACGTTTGCCAATGTAGGCTTCTTTGATGTGCTTATTTTCCTGAATCCCTATCATTTTTAAACTCTTTATCTTGTAGTATATCGAGGAGATGTTGCAAAAGGTTAAACATGAAGAGAGGCTCCGATTATCATGCGAATCTCCTGATAATTCTTCCAAGTACACAAACATAGATGGCCCTTCTGATCAGCATGACCGGTCATCAGCTAGTAGTGATAAGCTCCATGCTGATTATTCCTTGCAGGAAACTGTTTCTTTGGTTTCGCCAAGATTAAATGATGATGATACTACTCAATCGGCGAGTGTCGAAACATACCAGAAACCCAAGGATGAGCCAATCATTGGTGGGTCTTCAGTTTCCGACATTTGCACCAGTTCTAACTCCAAGCCTGAGCTTTCTATTGTAAAAGGAGAAATCTGCTTGGACAATCTTTCCATAAGAGAACTTCAGGAAACTTTCAAAGCGACCTTTGGGCGAGAAACTTCTGTCAAGGACAAGCTGTGGCTCAAGCGGCGGATAGCAATGGGGATGACTGGTTCTTGTGATGTTTCAACGAATGTCATAATCAAAGAGAAATCTTTAGCTCGCAAGAAAGCGAAAAAAGCAGCGCGGTCTAGGATGGAAAGCAGTAAGCGTGATGGTGGTTCTCAGCCTACAGATCAAATCATTGGAGCCGCAGATGATAGTTGCAGAGGCCTGCCAAATGATTCGACCAACCTAACGAAAGATGGCCAACGGGTTTTGTCTAGCAAGAGATTGAGAAAACCCAAAATAGAATGGGACATGAAAAGTGAAGATCTCCATATGGAGCAGACTGCGGCCAAAAGGGTTAGAAAGCCGACTAGACGGTATATTGAAGAACTTTCGGAAGGCGAGACGAGGGAATGCAGTGAGAGATTGGTTTCTTCAGTTAAAAATTCTGGACATGGTCAGTCCTCTCCACGATCTCGGATCCGGCCTGTTCGCAATCTTGGTTCCTTGGGAGCATCTTTTGTTACTAGGCAGGACTCTTTTGGAGGATCTGGTGTTCAAGTTCCATATGTCTCGAGGGTGCGAAGAGGACGCCCAAGAAAAAATTTTATGGCTCTTACGGTATGTTCAGTCGGCATCTTTTCGAGAAATTTTCTTTGATTGTAATTTGGATGGTCTTGATTCTGGCAACTGCTTCAATGGCATGATAAAAATTATAGGCTACTGATGCTTCAGAAAGTGTACAATTGACTGATGCTTCCATTCCATAATAGTGGGGCCCCTTTGGTTCTCGGACCATTTTTCTGATGGGCCTTACTGTGATCGAGGATATCACAAAATCTTTGGTATTGGAAGATCCCACTTCATTGAATCTTTTGGCCTTTTTAAGATTATTGCTGTGTCTTCTAATGAACTGCTTTTTGGACCTGTAGGCCACTGCTTGAAGGGTTAGATCTTCCAGTCTAGGAGTTTTTTTGGGTCACTCCCATCCGGGTTCTGCCCATGAAGTTAAAAGGTCTGGATCAGCAAACCTGGGTCCCACTTGTATAGACTGCACACATCAGGACACTGTACACACCATGATGCATCAGGAACCTAGAAGTCCTCTTATATGAATTTGTGGTCAAACAAAGTTATTTCACTCTTTGCCGTTTCAATTAATTTCTGCAAAAGATTTAATAAGATGCAGACATGCAATTCTCATTTTCATATTATTCTGTTGCTCACTTTGCTGGCTGACATTTGTCTGCTGGTATATTTACTCATTCTTGGTTGGCAGCATTTTTCGTACCCAAAAGTGGGCATTTTAACATGAGATAGCTTGTTATTGATCTTTATATATAATCTGCTGCTATGACTGGGTTTAAATAATTTATTAAGAAAAAAAATCTTCAGCCAGCTTGTAAGAATTGGACAAACATGAGAAGGTGGAGGTTTCTTTTGCCGGCAATGTTGTCAAAATCATTATCATATTGCAAATCATAGTAGGGGTTGAATTATCAAATTGCAATCCGTATAGTAAACCGTAGGATTTTTTTATTGATATTCTTTAAAAAAATTGGAAATCATCTGAAAAAATATGAATAAATCTGTAAAATTTAAAATTCATTAATAATCTATTTCCCATCAACATGCACCAAGAAAAATAATTCATATCATGATATTATTTTTGAATGATGATAATTTATTAAAAAGCGGCCGAAGCCGAAAAGAATACAAGAATGGAAGGAAAAACAGAAAAGATCGCCTCACATGGACGAAAGCACAACAACCAATCGACAGAAGCCCGACCCTATCGGCATGCTAGGAAGAACATGCCCTCCTTTCATATACCAAAGATCGCGCAACACAAAAAACCCCAACTGGATTGCCTGACAAATCCCTAAAGCACCTCCTATTATGCTCCTTCCAAATGGTCCATAACCCAGCTAAGAGAAATAATCTCCATTCTATAGCTGCAGATCCACCAACGCTCCCTCCATGCCATTGCTGAAAAAACTCATCTATACAGGCCGGGATCACCCACGCACAACCGAAGAACTGAAAAAAAAGGGGACCACACTGCCCTAGAAAAAGGGCAATGCATGAACAAATGCGGAACCGTCTCCTCATCGTTCGAGCACAATAAGCATGCATTGGTAAGGACGAAACCCCTTTTGCAAAGGTTTTCGATAGTCAACACCTTCTTCCACCCCACCGACCAAGCAAAAGTTGCTACTTTAGACGGCGCACCATAGGCCCAAAGCTTGTAGGTGTGCGCTCTATCAATCACTTCGCCTTGGGGGTTGGCCAATAAAGAGTAAAAAGATCTCACCGAGAAATTCCCAGACTTTTCTTTACTCCATCGCACTGAATCAGCCCCATCTGAAACCGCCACTCCTTCCAATAAAGTAAGGAGCGCCACTAGTTCTTGAATCTCCGCCTCCTTAAGATCTCTTCTGCATAACGGATTCCATACCCCATTAGAGCCTACGAGAGAAAAGCAGTGGCTAACTGATATGTTAGGGTCGATTGCTAAGAGGGCGAGATTCGGAAAGGTTTCTTGCAACACTTTGTCACCTACCCATTTATCCTTCCAAAATCCGATCCTGACCCCATTTCCCACAACATAAGACACCCCTTGAGGAATTGGCCATTTGAGATTCAATATATTCTTCCAAATCTCTGTCGCCCTGTACCTTCCCGCATTATTAGGCCACCAACCCGACCTGTCTCTTCCATACTTCCTTAAAATGACCCCCCCCCCCCCCCCCCCCCCCCCCCCCCCCCTCCATATCATGATATTATCAATTGAGAACATGTGTAAGGTACACATATCATGATAATAAAGGATTCCTATCTTGTTTCTTTTATTTTTATTTTTGTCCTTCAAGAAATTTACCTTAAAAGTCCTCTATTAATTTGTTCTCCTGTACCTTTCTTGAGTGTAGAATCATGTTGGAAAATTCCGTTGACTAAATAAAACAATATCTTGATTTGTTTGTTTTGGGATTTTGAAAAATTACTAAACCCCCCCCCCCCCCCCCCCCCAAAAAAAAATAAAAAAAACACACATAAAAGACAAAAATAAGGAGCTCTCTCTCACAATCATTGTTGTTATATGCGATCGCATATGCGCATACTGTGAATCAGATCGCATATGCCATGATGGCATATGCGAACCTGGCAAGTATGCCATGGCATACTTTTATATGCGACAAATATGCGATCGCATATGTCAGTATGCGATAGCATATTGCATATGCGATCGCATATTTCCCAATGGTCAGAATGGGAGCAATTTTTTATTGTTTTTAATTTGGAAATTTTTTGCCTATTATAAATAGGCACTCATATCACCTCCATTTTCACCATTCTTTACCCCAAAGCTTTAAATCTCTTACTCTTTCTCTCTTACTCTAATCTCTCTACAACTATTTCAAATATGTTTAATTTTTATATTTTGTAAGTTGTGCTTGTTTTTTGTAAATTGTATTTATAAATTAAATTGTAAGTTGTTTCAAGTTATCCATTTATTAATAAAATTTCTTTGTTTGAAGCTTTTAATAATTAATTCTCTTTTAATGTAGCTTATTGATTGTTTTGTAAAAATTTATATAATATAATATAAGTAATTAAATATGTAACTTAATAAAACACTTAAACTACAATGAAATAAGTAAAATAACCCCTAATTAGGCAAGTTTTTCCTACTTTTTTAGATTTTTTAATTTTTTTTTTTCGAATTTTCCTTTTTCAAAAAATTCAAAAAATAAAAATAAAAAATGCGATGGCATATGCAATTATGTGATCGCATGAGATCACATATGCGATTTGACAACATTGCTCACAATGGACAAAAATGAGGAATTTTTAATAGAGGGCCTTTTCCATGTTTTAAACAAATAAAAATGAAAGGTAATTTTGAGGCCCATTTAGTTTATCCATGATTACTTTACGATTCGGTACCAAGGCTCCCAATGCTAATTTGCCTAAGAGCTGGGATTCATATGGAAATTGTACAATTATGCAGGATTTGCAATTCGGGTGTACAAATTGAATCGTACGCCCATACAATACAATAAGAATCATATGATTCGTATTGTGAATCTTTCGGTTTTGTTAGTTTGGAGCTTAACATCACATCTAACCAATGAGTGAATTGTATAAAAGCATTGATTCCTCTATATTTAAGTCCAATGGAAGTAGACCCCAATTAATTGGGATAAGGCTTAGATGTTGATGATGACGATGATGATTATTTTATGGCCAGTGGAAGAATAGGGTACTGGTTTGGGGATGAAATTGTTATATTGCTATCACTCTATGTAGCTTGGACATCGAGATGTGTGTTGGTGTCTTGACACTGATGTATGATATATCGAGGAAAAAACTAATACACTAGTCCATCAGTAAAAATACAGGATGATATTAAAAAAATGTATTAGTTTATTCATCTTCATATTTGTAAAAAGTGTGGAGAAAATGTATCTACACAACTAAAGTTGCTCTAGAATATATAAAAGAAATACATGAATTTGGCTAAAATACAAGAAAAATTCCTAACAGGAGTGTTGGAAGCATGTCGGACACGGTCTAGCACAGATTGGGGAACATGACAATTATTTTAGAAATTGGACATAACTTCACTACTTGGAAAAAAAAGCAAGACCATTTCTGAGAATGAAAATTAAAGAACTCCTATTTCGAAGGGATCACTCTTTTTGTAGAAAGAATTGAGAGGATGAGGTGGGAAATTTTGTGGAGGGGGAACAAGGAGAAACAAAAATTTCATCTTATGAGGTGGGAAGAGGTGTGCAAACCATATGGTGAAGGGGTGCAAGTATTAGGGAGTTGGAAAGTGTCAATTGTCTCTATTGGGCAAATGGTTGTGGGGGTTTTGAATGGAGGAGGGGAGTCTTTGGAGAGATTTAGCTGCTGAGAAGTATGGGAGAGTCTTTGGAGACAGGTAGTTGCTTGGAAGTATGGGCTTTGGGAAAAACACCGTATTAAGTGAAACCAGAGTTTGGTGAACCATGGAATTGTAATGACTAGACCAAATTTCACAACTGATGTCGGTCACCTATATGCATATGCAACTCGATTGTCACGTGTAAAGGGCACACATCGATGGACGGCATGGATAAAACACATGCATCAATGTGGGGCCCACAGATGTGGATTTTGGATTCCACGAGAAATGCCACCACATCTCTCGCTAGGACTAGATGATATGATACCTGGATTAATCCAATCCTTTCCATGGATTCCAAATGTAGGATGGAATTTGCATTGGACCAAATGCAATTCCATACCACCTAATCCCACCTTCTAAACATGCCCTTATGCCTCAAGGAAAACTCCAAGGATGCGCTCAACTATGGGGGATGACTTTATGGTGTGGAAACCTGACTAGTCAGGACAATCCTCTATTTGCTCTTTCTACAAGATGCTCTGAAAGCCCTTAATGAATATGAGTAGAGGACACATGGCTAGGAGTTAGTTCTATGGTGTTCCTCCTAATGTGGCAGCGTTTGTGGCTAGTGGCAGGAAGAAGGTGCTAACTATTGACAATCTTCAAAGAGAGATCTTTGGTACTTGGCAACATTTGTGTCATGTGCATGGAAAGCGCAGAGTCCGTTAATCACCTGTTTATTCATTGCCCATTCGCTCGGAAGGCATGGGAGGGTTTTCTTGGTATTTTCGACTTGGCGTGGGTTGTGTCCAAGATCATTGGAGATCATCTCTTTGTCAAATCACCACTTGATCTAAAAGCTCGAGCTTTTAGATCAAGTGGTGATTTGACATGGTATTAGAGCAAAAGGTCCTGTGTTCGAATCCCGGAAGTAGCAAATGTGCCACCAGAATATATTCTCCCAAGGGGGGGCCATTTATGGTGTGAGTTGTGAGGGGGAGTGTTGAAGTCCCTTGGGTCTAATCCCCTAAGGATCCCATTCCTTTATGCACATGGCAACCCTACTATTCACAGCCAAAACAGAGGATTGATAGCTGAAATTATGACTTTTTCTCTCTGCCCAAATAGCCCAGCAAGCAGCAAGGTGGGACAAATGCTACCTCGACTTGGACAACTTAGCTGGGATCCCATCATGCCACATTGGAAATAAAGCACCAACATTTGGCATAGCTCATAGAACACCAAAAGCTTCCAGAATGGCCGACCAGATTTTCTACGCAAATGAACAATGAATAAATAAGTGGTCCACATCTTCAGCTTCTGCCATACACAAATAACAAATTTTCAGCAGCTGCATACCCCTTTTTGCAAAGGTTATCAATGGTTAACTCCCTTTTTCTGCCAACTAACTAGACAATTGTCGCGGTCTTGGGAGGTGCACCATAGTATCGGATTAGACCTGTGATGGCTTTATTAACTACTGAAGGATGCTTGCTGACGAACTGTGGAGAAAGAAGGATTTCACCGAGAAGGATCCAGATTTATTGCAGATCCATATCATCGAATCGCTAGCACCAGGCATGGGGTAAATTTCTACAGCTGATCGAGCAAGCGTGCTAGCTCAGCTACCTCCTCATCAGCGAGATCGCGCCTACACAGAGGAAGCCAAGACTCCCTATCACCCATCCCAGAGAAACACTGGGCAGTAGTCAAATCTGAAGGAGCTAAGGTGGCCAGACTAGGAAAATCCCCTTTGAGAGAAGATTCTCCTATCCAAACATCATCCCAAAATCTTATACGAGAACCATCACCTAAGGAAAAAGCCAATGTCTTCAAAGACCTTGGGATAAATTTTTGGAAGCAGGGAAAACATCACTTCCATGACATTAGTTGAGAAATTAACAACTTGCCGACATCTAGTGCTTGTGTCAAATTATAAAATGATTTCTCATTAGCAGTGTTCATAGATTTGAATATCGGGATCGTATCGGCTGCTATGGTTGTACTCTATCTGTATCGGGCAGACTTGATACATGATACAGGGCTGAATCATCCCACCCCAAAAATTTTGGGTCGTATCAGCCAATATAGCCATAAAGGTCCCAATTTTATTTTATTTTTTCAAATCTTCTCTCATTTTCCTTGTCTTTTTTCATTTCAACCATGGAGAAAGATTAAAAAGTCGTTTTAGACTAGAACTTGGATTATTTTGGAGATTAAAAGAAAAGATCTGAGCGGGATTCTATGACTCGAAGTGGAATGGGGTCATTATGGGGTTGATGAATGTGACATGTGCCGACTTAGATGGGTTATTATGGTCCTAGACATAGAGGGGATTTTTCGCTTTTGTTATTGGGGGGGGGGGGGGGGGCTTAGTTGTTTTTATCCCTTTCTTATCTTCTTATTTTTCTTTTATCCCCTATTGTTCCTTATCTTTCTTGTGCTGAAAATTTCTTAAGAAACCTAAGGTTTCTTTTTGTTTCTTTTGTATGTTGGTCCTTTTATAATGATTTGTGTTTGCGTGGGGGAATGAAGACATTGGCTTCTTGAATGATATCACCTCATGTGTGATCGTTGCAAACATGTGGGCTGTTTGTCCATGTTGGATGCTGTGGTCGTGACGGTATTTCTTTGTGGCCAGTTGGAAGTAGTGGATGTGTGGGCTGATTCTTCTGTCTGAGGTGATGTGTGCATCCTGTGAAGTATTCAAGTGTGGTGCTCATCAATTGTGCTAGGTCATCCTCATTTGTGCTTGTGAGGTACTCTTCTTTTATTTGTCATGGAGATAAAAAGTAACCTGAAATTTGAATTTATAAACCCATCTAATTTTTTAGTGGTCCAGATAACCTCCATTAAGTTAAATAGGATATTATTTACAGTGGTCTAAGTCAATCCAAGTTTTTCTCATGGCTATGGGAAAATTGAGATATCTGACACAGAGAAACCTGATGAAGAATCCAGTACTTATGATTGATGGTTCCAGGAAAATGCCCAAATTATGACCTAGCTATGGAATAATATGAAATCCTCCATAAGTGCAAATTTCATGTTTTTGGATACGGCTAAGAGTAGGATGCTCTATGAGAGATGTATTCATCTAATAAATGCATCTCTCGTACTTATCAGTTTTATGAAAAAATATTCGAGCTCCAACAAGGGGATAAATCGTTGGGTGAAATAGTATTCCAAACTCAAAAGGAATATGAGAAGAGCTAAATGTGCATCAACCCCTGACTATCGATTTGGAGAAGATTTGGAGAAATTACAGCAACAACTTGAAAAGTTCTGAGTGACCAAGTTCTTATCTAGGTTGAAACGTGAATATGAACTAGTTCGTGCACAGATTTTGGGTGGCAAAGATGTACCATCTCTAAATGAGGTGTATGCACACCTCTAGTGTGTATCTTTGGGCTTGAAAAGTGGAGTCAATGACAGCTTGGCTCTAACATCATTCTTTGGCTGGGGCTACAGTGGTGGCTATGGTGGAAGAGGTGGTCGTGGTGACATGGGAAGTGACTGTGGCAGAGGTCGCAGACTTAAGAAGTGCATGCATTGTGGGCTCTCCAATCATTCTGTTGAAAAATGTTGAGACCTCCATAGGAAGCCTGCATGGGCTAATCAAACTTCCCACATTGGAGAGAATGGTGTGCCTCCTCTAGCTAATTTTACATCTACTCTGGCTAATTCTATATCTATGCTCTAACTTGATGGGGAGTGTTAATGAATGTGATATGGGCCTGCATAGGCCCACTTAAATGGGGTTATTTTGATCTAGGACATAGAGGGGATTTTGCTTTTGTTATTAGTGGCATTTCTATAATAATGGAACTTTCATAATATAAAAGGAGAGGGAGGGTATGAACCCTAACTTCAGTCAATTCTCTTATCTCTACATTTTATTCTTCTTCTTCCTCTCTCTCTCTCTCTCTCTCTCTCTCTCTCTCTCTCCTTCTTCTTCTCTATTACATCTCTCTTCACATTGTTGCAATAGGAAAAAATGGTAAACCATTACTCTCTTTTTCATGTGTTGTTCTTTTTATTGTATTTCAATGTGAAATTAATTCACCAAATCATACTTGATTTGTGTTCAATTTGGGCCTATTTGGTTAAAGCTTCAACAAGTTAAGTTGACAGACAACATGTTTATCAAAGAATGGTTGATAAACCATTATATGCATGTCCAAAGTAAAAAGAAAGGGATAGATACTTGAGTGTATCAATTTTCCTTTTGACATTTTCCCTTGGGGCTTGTTTGGGTGAGGTATTTAGAGCAGGGATTTATGAAATTATAGATTTCAAATCTATCAATGTTATTAGTGCATATGCTCTACAAGTAGGGTTGGAGGATAAATACAATTTTGGGAGGATGTGGATGTATTAATGAAAGAAATTCCGAGCAAAGAGAGGATATTTGTAGGAGGAGACTTAAATGGTCATGTAGGAAGATAAAGTAGAGGATATGAGAGGGTACATGGAGTATATGGTTATGGGAGAAGAAATGAGATAGGTGATACGATCCTTGATTTCGCTATAGCATAATATCTAGCTATAGCAAACACATACGAGAGAGAGAGAGAGAGAGAGAGAGAGAGAGAGAGAGAGAGAGATGAACATTTAATAACTTTCAAAGTGAATCATATATGAGTCAAATAGATTTCTTTCTACAAACGATCAATATGTAAGGACTACAAGGTTATACCTAGAGAAAGTTCGACTGCGCAACATAGGTTAATAGTTATGGATGGTTACTTTAAGAGATGGAAGAAAGTTAATGAAATTGATAGGTGTTAAAAAACTAGGTGATGAAATTTAAGAGGATAGAAAACAATGTTATTTAGGAATAAGTTGATGGAAGAAGGAAATGGAAAGTTGATGAGAAGTAAATGTTATGAGGAATGAGATGGCCGGGTGCATTAGGAAAGTGGCAAAAGATGTTCTAGGAGTATCTAGATGGAAAGGCCAATCATATAAGGAAACTTGGTGGTGGAATGGTGATGTATAAAAAGTTATTAACAAGAAACAATGATATTCTAAAGCCTGGCATGGGACTAGAAACACGATGAAAATCTTGAACAATATAGAAATGATAAAAAGATTGCTAAAAAAATAGTAATTGACACTAAACTTAAGGCTTATGATTATCTTTAAAAAAGATTGGGGACAAGAGAAGGTAAGAAAGATGTCTTCAAACTTGCAAAAATAAGAGAGATGACGAGTAGGACCTAGATCATGTTAGATGTATTAAGAGCTATGAATAGAGGGTACTATTCAAGGACAATGAGGTTAATGAAAGATGGAGAAGTAATTGTCAGAACTTGTTAAATGACTCACTTTGAGAATGTAGGGATAGAAGGAACCATAAACTCAAGTGGTGACAAAGTCCATAGATACTTCCATAGGATTAGGATGCTTGAAGTGAAAGAAGTTTTGCGAAAGATGAAAACCAGAAAAGGCCCTTGGACCAGGTGGTATACCAATGGAGGTTTGTAAGTGTATGGGAAATACTATGTTATTTGGTTGACAAAGTTGTTCAGCAAGATTCCAAGATTGAAGAAAATGCCAAACGAATGGAGGAAAAGTACCATCGTACCTATTTATAAGAATAAAGGAGACATACAAAGCTGCATTAACTATCACAGGATTAAACTTATGTGCCATACTTTAAAACCTTGGGAAAGAGTGATTGAGCAAGACTAAGGCATGAGATGAATGTATTAGAAAATTGGATTAGTTTCATGCCAGGGAGTTTTACCACTCTAAGCTATTTCATACTAAGACAATTGTTGGAGAAATATAGGAAGAGGAGAAAGGATTTCCACATGGTCTTTATTGACTTAGAGAAACCTTACAATAAGTTCCCTGGAGAGTTAATCTGGTGGATTTTGGGAAACAAAGGAGCATTAAGATGGTCTATTGACATGATTAAAAATATGTATGAGGGAGTGGTAACAAATGTGAGGATGATGAGTGGAGAGACAAGCGAGTTCCCAATTACTATAGCTTATAACTTTTCGCATTGGTTGTGAATGAGTCACCGAGGCATTTTAGGAAGAGATTCCATGGTTTATGCTATTTGTAGATGACATCATTTTGATTGACAAGACAAGTGAGGGCGTAAACACAAATCTATATTTATGTAGGGGTGCTTTAGAATCTACAGGATTTAAAATTAGTTAGACTAAAATAGATATACATACTGCAACTATAGTAACAATAGGAGTGGGAATGAGGAATTAATTAAGATTGTTGACCAAGAAGTTCCCCAAAATGTTCAATATCTTGGGCCGATAATTCATGAGTGGAGAGATTGAGAAGGATATTGGCCATAGAATTCAAGCAGTGGTAGAAATGGAGATGTGCATCTGGAGTTTTATGTGGTCATCGTCCACCACTCAAACTGAAAGGGAAATTTTATAGGACGGCCATAAGATTTTCCGAGCTTTATGGGACAAAATGTTAGGCAGTTAAAGAACAACATGTTCATGGGATGGGTGTAGCTGAATTGAGGATGTTGAGATGGATGAGTGGCAAGACAATGATAGGATTAGAAATGAATGCATTTGAGGAAACTTAGGAGTAGCACTAATAGGTAAAGGTGAGGGAAAGTAGACTTAGATATTTGGCCATGTGCAATGGAAACCAAGAACTACCCCGGTTAGAAGTAATGAGTTGGCACAAGTTGAAGGCTTTGCAGTGGCAAAGGGAAGGCTTAAAAGGATGTGGGTGGAGATAGAAAAAGTCTTGATGACCTATGGTCTAACTGAAGTTATGACCCTAAATAGAGGGGAATGGTAGAAAAGGATTCATGTAGTTGAACGAAGTTGGTTGGTATAAGATTTGGATGATGATGATGATGAGGGATTTCAAATCTGCCTTGCTTGTTTTTTGTTGGGTATTTTGCCAATTTCAAGGATTTGGGGCAAAAAAAAAAAAAAAACTATGAGAAGTCTCACATACAACCTGTTGGGGGTGTTGGGCCATTGTGGTGTTTGTATATATCCAATTGGTCTAAATAGTTTCCCCATAATGAAAATGGGATGACCTAAGAATCATGTTGATCCAACCATTAAGTGGACCACGTGTTTCTCCATTGATTTCTATCATGTCGCTCACATGATGATTGAATCGACATGATATTTGGAGCATGGGGCAACCATGTTGGATGGATTGGATTTCATGCATACACCATATTGAAAGTGTATTTGTATTTTTTTTTGTGTGTGTGTGTGTGTGTGTGTGTGTGTAGTTTGTATACTCTGCTGGTTTACCATATCTTTATATATATATATATATATATATATATATATATATATATATATATATATATATATAGAGAGAGAGAGAGAGAGAGAGAGAGAGAGAGAGAGAGAGAGAGAGAGAGGAATGCTCACCTGCGCACCATCTCTCACGAAAAGCTATGAGCACTTTTTGAGGACTCATCAGAGGTGATGTGTCCCCAAAATTTGAGCCATTCACGTGATGCAACACTTTAAAAAACCCCTAGGGCCCAACTTTCAACCTGGCCCAGAACTTTGGTGGGCCATGGAAAACGGAAACAGTTTCCTCCCTTGATTTGCGTCTCTCTCTCTGCTATGGCCTACCAGAGTTTTTGAATCAGGTTGAAAGTTGGGACCTAGGGGTTTTTTGGGGTGCTGCATAACGTGGACAGCTGAGATTTAAGAGTCACATCCCCTATGACGAGTCCTCAAAAAGTGCTCACAGCTTTTTGTGAGAGATGGTGCGCAGGTGAGCATTCCTCTCTCTCTCTCTCTCTCTCTATATATATATATATATATATATATATATATATATATATGTTAAGATGGATGTGGTGTGTATATACACCATAAAAAACCCTAGCCTTTTCTCTCTTTTTTTGCTCCTCTTCCTCACTTCTTTTTTTCATCTGATCTTCTACAATCTTCACCTACTTGGTATCAGAGCATTGTTTTCTAATTGAAGGTTAGATTGGAGCTGTCGTAGACTTCTGACGTTGGCGTTCATATGGATGAACTCGTGATCCAAGAAGTGCGTGGGTTGATAGATCTTGATTTTAGTAGATTTTTGTGGATTTTTCTAGAACCGTTTAAGGTGTGTTTCGAGCCCCACGAGGTATGTTTCGGAAATGGTCATTTTCGAGTTTTTCTGTCATTTCTTCCAATCGAAGGGATTTCTTTGAGAAATTTCTCCATATGGTTGATCAGATTCACTACCATTGACCATCCATACATGAGTTTTACTCGATCATTGGATTCTTAACAAGTTTTTGGTGTATTTCATTTGTGGTTCCATCGTTTTGGGTCATTTTTTGAAGGAAAACGATGGGTTTCCATTGTTTTGGGGGATTCTATGTGTCTAGCATACATCAAGCCTTGTTTGCTCTTTGTTGAGATTCAGGTTCGTTATATGAGGGTTCTAGATTTCCGAGTTGTTTGAACCGTCGACTATATACAAAAAGTTGCGTGTATATGCTGTCTTGTTGTGGATTTCTTGATTGATTTTCTTTTGTATATCTAGTTATTATCAGCCTTCTCTACTACTCTAGTATGGAAGATGAGCTCCCTTCTGGAGCTGTTATGGGGTTCTCCAAATCTCACACCATGTTGATCACCATTGTTAAGTTGAATGGGAGCAATTATCTACAATGGGCTCAATCGGTCAAGCTATTTCTAGGTGGAAGTGAGAGACTTTCTTATATCTTGGATGACCCACCCGATTCTACAAATGAGCATTTCAAAACCTGGACTAAAGAAAATTACCAAGTCATAACCTAGCTTCTAAACAACATGGAGGCTACCATTTGCAACTCTGCCATGTTTTTTACATCAACTAAAAAGATATGGGATACCATCCGAGACAAATATTCAGAAGATCGCAATATATCTAGAGTGTATAAGCTGATTTCGAACATATATAAGCTTCAACAAGATGCCAGAAGCTTGAAGGAGTATTTCACTATACATAGTATGTGGAATGAGTTAGATCTGTACCATCCTCTTCCTTCTTACTAAAGACCATGGATTCATTTGGCGACAATGTGAAGAGACTCAAATTATGCATTTCCACTCTAGATTAAATCCATAATACCAAATTGTACGTCATCAAATCCTAGCTATGGAGCCCTACCCTTCACTTTCGGTAGTCTATGCTCTTGTTCAAAGAGTTCTTGTCTTCTACTATTCCTGTGGCCAATGTTTGAAATATTGGTATTGCATTATGTATCACACCCTTGGGATACAGATACGTATCGGTTATCGCACGGGATATATCGTTTGTATCAGGTACTTTATCACACCTTTTTGGAAACATTGAGGAAATGGTTGAATTTTTCAATGAAACGTTAGGGATTGTTAAAAAAATACCTTAACACAGACTTTTAAATCACTTCATCTAAAAAAAGAAGTACACATAATAGGTTTCTTTATATAGGGTACTAAGCTATGCGTTGTCTGACTGAACTAATGCAACCATATTCAAATTGAATGCATAATTTTGAGCCTCAACTATGCCCCACCTGAATGTTTATTTGGATAGCTACACCGTCCATCCAATTCTTAGGTGGACCACACCACAAGAAACAAAGGGCACAATGGACATTTAATCATTATTTATTCATGTTGCGCGACCCACTTGAGCTTTGGATCTACCTGGTTTTTGGGCTTGTGCCCTAATATATGCTTTGGAAAAATGGATGGACGGAGTGGATTTCTCACAAGCATCATGTTGGGCCCCACCATGATCCCCATAGGGTCATCCGTCTCTAGCTAGGTCTTGGCGGGATAGGCTTGCCTACTGACGTTGTAGGTAGCTAGTACCTACTAGATGGTGCTTTGTGGGCCCCACCATAATTTATGTTTTTTTATCCACTCCGTTCATCCATTTTCCCAGATTATTTTACACCATAATCCCAAAAATTAGGCAGGATTCAAATCTCATGTGGATCACACCACAAGAAACAATGGTCGTTCAATCACAATTGTTTTCTTGTTGTGTGGTCCACTTGAGGTTTAGATTTTCCTCATTTTCAGAATCATGCCCTAAAATAATTTGGAAAAATATATTAATAGCATGGATATAACACATAACATCACGGTGGAGCCCAGAGCATCGTCTAGTAGCCAACTCGCTATCGGCAGTGGCAATGTCCGCGTCCAAAATGGAATGTTTATTTGCCATCCAACGGAACGTTTAATGGATGTCGGTGGATACCTAACTGTGGCGCGCACTTTGATGTATGTGTATTACATCCACACCGTCCATACATTTTTACAACTCATTTTAGGGCTTCATCCAAAAAATGAAGCAGACCCAAGTCTTAGGTGGACCATACCACAAGAAACAATCGTGATTGAATTCTCACAATTAAAAACTTCATGGGAGCCAACGTTATGTTTATTTGCCATCTAAACTGTTGATAAGGTCACACAGAAATGGATGAAGAGACCAAACAAATATCATCTTGATCCAAAACTTTTGTGGGATACAAGGAACATGCATCAAGGTTGGTCCCACGGTCAGGCATACCTCAGTGAATCTGGAGATCCACCAAAGCCATGCTCGTCCTGGGTGGCAACAAATCTGCGACACGGCACGGAACATCAACGTAGGTGGGAGCCTGACTGTGGGCCCACCATGATGTGTTTGTTGTATCCACTCCGTCCATACATTTGGAGAGATAATTTTAGGGCATGATCCAAATAATGTCGCCGATCCAAAGCTCAAGTGGACCCCAACACAAAATGCTTTTAATGGTCTTTCACTACTTTTTCCAGTGGTATGGTCCACCCGAGATTTGGATCTGCTTAATTTTTTTCATAACGTTCTTAAATAATATGAAAAAACGGATGGGCAGCATGGATATGAAACAAATTCATCAAGATGGGCCCCCACAAGGTAAGGTTAACACCTAATAAGCTATTACTCGCGTAACAGCTAATCCCCCTTCGTAACTTAAAAGACAGAGAGAGTTCAAGAGTCTAAAGACTCTCTTAAAGACTCTCTTCTCTTCTCTGTTAAAGAGGGTCAGAAATCCTCAAATCCTCGTCGCATTGGAAATCCCAACCAAAATTTCCTAAAAACTATCCCCAAATTCCTTTTTTTTTTTTTTGGAAAATCCTATCCCCAATCCCATATCGGTGGAAATTTTGTTTCCTTCCAAGACAATTATCTTCGAAGAAAAAAAGGGTTTTTCTTACATGATCCGTCGATGTTGACCACGGCACCAAATCTAGTCGAAAGCGATTCTCTCAGGCAGATCATAAAGGTAAGAGAATTTTTTTCTATGTTTTTTTAAATATATATTTTTGGAATTTCTGGATAGGAAGAGATATCGACATAGTCCTGCGTCGATACCGCGTATAAAATCAAGCGAAAATCTGAAATTTCAGGCATTATTGTGTGATATATCGTCAATATCTGACGATATTATGCGATATCTTGCGATATATTGTACGATACAAAGAATTCTATGATTTGTTAAAATTTTTTAGGGTTTCTGAGGGGTTTCGTATCACTGGCCAGTGATAATGATAATATCGGCCGATAGTATCGATATTGCGAACACTGCCTGTGGCTGCCGACAAATCTGCATACATAGCTATAGATCGTCCTTCTCTTGGTTCCAGTGCTAGGGCTCCTAGTTGGAGCTTCCCGAGTAGTAGTTGTCCTCCTGGTTATGGTGGTTGAGGCAAGGGTCGAGCTCTTGATGGAAGCGGTCATGGTAACTGTGCTTTTGGTGGACGTAACTGTGGTCGTGATGGGTCTCCTCATTCTTGTACTCATTGTGGTGGTGCCAATCATACAGTTGATCGATGTTGGGATATTGTTGGCCGACCTTTGTGGGTAGGTGCTTGTATGATTGATACAATGTCATCCGATTCTAAGAAGACTCATTCTCAGTTTCTTCAACATTACCCTAAGGCATGTCTACTTCAGGCGATTTTGTAAAAATTTTCTATCTAATAAACAACAATAAAAATTCTATATGATGTCTTTCTTGAACGGCATAGATAATATGCCAAACAGACGGAAACATATAAATGGATAATTTGATGTATATTTTTTTTCTTTTCTAATAGCAATGTTGGCACTAAAATGGCAGTCTTTATAAAAGGGAGTCCTTTTTACAGTCTATGCATATTTTCTTGAATTCGTGTTATATATATGGTTATTACAACAGGATGGTATCATAACCTATTTGTTTCTGCCAGTTTGATGTTAATGAATTTGTCTACCTCATCTGCCTGGCAACAAACTTGTGAAGGTTTGTGGGGAAAATTTACTGCAGGCCCATTTGATATGCTGATGATAATGCATTTGTTTACTCTGTGAATTGAAGTGACCTTGTAATTCTTTAAACGTCTCCTTACAATTGGCAGAAATTCCATCCTAATGGCATGGCGGCAAAATTGGTAAGGAAGGCCCTTGGCGTGCGTGTTTCTCGACAAGATGGTGAAAGTGGAAGTAGAATATGGAAAGCTAGATCCCTTCCAAAACGAATTGCTCAGCCCGTAAGATGAACTATCTTTTATTTCTGCCATGTACAGCATGGGACATTCTTCTACTTTCACCAGTTTATATTTTGATTTGTTTTCAGGTAGAATGATAATCTTATTTCCACATCCTCAGTCACACACTTTACATAGACTGGAAATTACTTATGAACTAGAAGACCTAAGTTCAATGACATGGAAATTTTACAATTCATTTCCATTATTTTATTTTTACCCTAAACATCTACATTGTTCAATGTGTGACTTTGGTGAGCCCCAGGACTCTGGTATTTATTGTGAGTTATTTCTTGAGCCTGCCAATATCATACATGGATCATTCAAATCCCTTGCAGTACTCTGATCTTATGTTAAAAAAAAATTGGAAATTATATATATAAAAAAAAAAACGCATTTTAAACATTTCATCAAAGTATTTTAAAATAAACCTATCATCATTGTCATTGTCATCATCATAGCGTTATTACGTCTATTTGTTGTCAGCTCCAGAACTCGTATTTTGCCAATCATGCTCAAACAAGAATTCTCGTGATTGCTGTTGATCTGACATTAACTCCTCTCCTTCACTGTGGCTTGGGACCAGTGGCAAATTGCTTCCAAACATACTCTACAAAGAAATTATTTATTACAAAACAATAAACTAATAAATATATCAATGTGTCCCTGGATCCTGAGATTTAGGGGTTGAATGAGTCTGACGTCTGCCAGTAACCAAGTAGGATCGCTTGTCATTTTTGTTCTAATCCATGCAGATATGTGCTCAGCTACATTATTGGTATGGAGATACTCCAATGTGTTGGTCCTGCCTCTTCTAGTAGCCTTTCCCCTTTGTCTGTCCTGAGCTTTGCTGAGCTGAAGCTATATCACCACTGCACCTGAAAATGGCATATACCCATACCTGAAACTTTGGTAACATGTAAAAGAGTATGAAAATGAAGAAGTTTTGCATTTTCTGAAACATCAATGCATGAGACATAGGCTTGGCATTTCCTGGACACATCTTTGCATTGTGTTCCAGGAGTGGGAGAAAAAGTCAGCAGCATCCTGTATCCGCTTTGCATTATGCGGAGGGTTACAAGGCCATCTCTGTTCTCATCCAGTTTCTACTGCTCTAATATAGATGAAATATACGGTCCCAAGTCTTGGGAAATGTTCTTGCAGAGGAACAGGTCTACGTACGTTTGGGCCCATGGTTCATTGGCCCTGTTGACCTGATGGGCTCCTCAGTGGATAGGGAATGTCCCAGAAGTATCCCAGGTTGGAAGATGCTGACCTTTTGATTGTTGGCTCATTTTCTTTTGAATGTGGTTCCTTGATATATCTTCTTTTCCTTATCGCCTACTTGTAGGCCACCAATCATCCAATAGAGGAGATTTTGGGGTGTCCCGCATCCATTGTGGGGCCCGTCAGATCAGCAGTCTGGATCATCGAACCAAGGGCCCCTCCTGCACATGATACGAAGCATCAGAAGAACAACAACTATATGTTTGCCGAGGATCACGGCCTTATTGTTCCTGGCAATTCCAATTGATGGGCTCCACTCTCTTGAAATGACTTGCGCTGTAATCTGCATCCAAAACCTGATGGCGTTGGATTCAATAACGCTAACGAGTCTTGTGTTGCTGATGCTCTCAGACTGTTGCTGAAACAGAAACACAGGAGCAGCCCATGGTAACATCCAGCAGTGAGCAGCAGCAAGATCTAGGCTCTGACAAATTAGATTCATCTGGAGATACCTCAGATGACAATGTCGCAATTGTGTCGACCTCAAAAGGTGGGATCCGAAGGAAGCATCACCGAGCTTGGACTCTTTGCGAGGTTATGAAGCTCGTTGAAGGAGTATCTAGGTACGGAGCCGGAAGGTGGTCTGAGATAAAAAAGGTTGCCTTTGCATCTTCTAGCTACCGCACCTCAGTCGATCTCAAGGTATTGTACATCGAGACCTAAAACTTCGAATCAGGCATGAGATTCTTGATAATCATCATAGTCACCGTCTTAGCCTTTCTTTAGGCAATTTAAAGTTAGCTTTTAAATGGAGACTGTCAAAAAGTTATACAATTGGCTGAGCAATCTTCCTCTTTTATCTGGGCTCTTGGAACTGACAATTGTCAAGGCTCACATCAATGGCACTCCTGCTGACACAACCCCACCAGTATTGGCACCCGGCCCAGCAATTTGCATGCACACCCCAAAGGGCGAGTGATAAAAGTAGGATCATGGACTGGCTGTTGCCCGGAGAACTGCTAAGCACAAAGCACCCACGCACATGAAAGATCATGCTTGAGTAAGTTAGCTGTGCAAAAATAGTTGGGAACTCACTGATGCATGATTAACAACATGAGGTATGTGGGAACTCGGCTGAGATTCTTGATAATTGAAAGAGGAAAGATACATGTTTGACCCTACAAACTATACATTAGGCAATAATCTCTTGGTGATTGAAACTTTCCACATGGTGGGTCCCATTATGATAGGAGAGATATTGGGGTGCTGCTCATCCCATTATGGAGTGCAGCAGTTACAGAAAGGTGGCCCCCGCTGCTCCATTGGTGGATTGGACATAAAATCCTTGTTTCTTTTGATCAAGCATCATATAACACCGTAAGGTTGCCAAGCTCACATGCATCTCGCTGCTACATATGCCAACCTGGCAATTTTGGGGCATCTGAGCTGTGCATCTGGTGGTGCCCACCCTGTGGATGACCTGGCCAAAGATCAGGCAAGTTAGCTTAGCAGCTGTGCAGCACATGCTTGAAAACCATGCTCCGTTAAAAAAAAAAAAATTTGTCAATTATTCACATCCAACATACATTTGTGACTAGCCTGATGTGTGACTGAACCAACCTTTTGTCCAGGTCATCACGTACATGGTGGGCCTGCCTGATTCACAGCTTGGATGGCCCATGTGTCAGATTGGAACATGTGGTCCCATTTTGAGGCACGCACGTGCTTAAAAAAATTCACTCCAATGGGAAATGTTTCCTCTTAAGGATCAAATGTTGTTGGACTTGTTCATCAATTTACATGAAGCAAAATAGCCTGTGCCAACCATAGTTGTCAAGATCCTACGATTTATGATTTGAGTCGAATCTTAAGCAAAAGGGTTTGAATCCCACCTTGAATCCTTTTTTTATATTAATCATACAATTATTTAAATCCTACAATTTACAATTTAAGTCCCAATTTACAATTCAAATTTATAAGAAATTAAATGATATATATTCTTTAACATTAAATCCTAGAGCTTTTTTTATGACTTCTTAACTGGTCAAAACACCAGATTGATGTATGACTTATCTGGAATATTTTTATGGATGGTAACGATCACGTTGACCTACGTGTATTGCGGAATGATGGTTAGAAATCAAAATATCTTTTCTCATCAGTCTACGAAATCAGATGCCATTTCTCCAACTTGATTCTTCATTCAAGAGAGGTAAAACGAACATAAATTATTAAAGGATCCTGGTATGATTTTTAAGGGAAATTTCTTGAAAGACAAAAAGTTATAGGAAACGTAAGAATCCTTTAAAACTATCATCATATGGTATTACTTGGTGCATGTTGATGGCAAAAGGATGATTGATGAGTTTTTATTTTTTTCTGATTTATTTGTAGTTTTAGATTTTTCTTTTCAATTTTTTAGGAAAATCATAAAAAGTCTTATGATTTACGATACAATTTGCGATTCGATACGATTCAAATCCTATTACGATGTGCAATATGACAACGATTTTTACAAAATTGGTGCCAACAAGAGTTTGTTCATTTTTGTAGGATAAATGGAGGAACCTTCTTAGAGCTAGCTTATCGCAAGCACCTACTGAGAAAGGGGTGAGTATTAACATCTTTCATTACCTGATTTTTTATTAGCGACCTATCCTCTTTTTAATGTCTTTTCATATATATTGACTACTATATGAATTTACAAAGCACAAGTATTCTAGAGGAAGGTGTGTGTAACTTGGATAATCATGCTTTGTGTTGGTGTCTGACACTAACGCAGGGTGTTTGTCATGGATACTTCTAGAAGCCTGATATGCTGATACGTCATTGTAAATCATCATCCTTATTAGCATCATAGCCCTGTCCCAAGCTATTTAAGGCTCCCCAACTAATCTTCTTTTGCCAATCATTCTTATCCAAGGCCTTCTCATTGGCAAGTTTCTACAAGTCTTCATGTCCCTTTTCACCACCTCGAGCCAAGTCATATTAGGTCTTCATTTTATCCTCGTTTTAGGTCCAACTCTAACAAAGGTTACCCACCTTATCGAGCAGTCTCTGGCTTTTATATCACACGGCCGAATCATTGATTGCTTAGCAAAACTTCTATGATCAGCTGCTCACCCACCTAACACAAGCTCACCTTTAACTGTGGTTTGGGTGCATCACTTCCCAACAAGTTTCTTCCGTGTAAATTTTTTTATAATAAAATATTATATTTTATTAGTGGTCTTTTAAAGTATTTTAACAGTATATTTAGTTTTAAGAATATATTGCATTTATTTAAATGAAGAATAAACTAAACATAGAAATAGGGAGATACTATTTACATCCACTATTGTGAGTAGATACACTTTTCCTTTCTATCCTATGTAATAGAGCAATGTTGTAATATTGAAATTCCGAGACACAAAGGGAGGGTACATCCATCAAACAAGATGGGTTAAATATCGGTTCCCTAAAAATGATGATAATTTGCTAATACCAAACCTAAAAATTAATTGTGTATATAAGAAAACTTAAGGCATTGCTTATGGACGTGTTAATGAGGCATTTGCATGAATAGATTCCATTGTGTATGTTGTGTGCAGATGACAGTTTTGATTGATAGGACGAGGGAGGGCATAAACCCAACGAGATTTATGGAGGGATGCTTTAGAATATAAAGGATTTAAAACTAGTCGGGCTAAAACCGAGTTATATGGAGTGCAATTTTAGAACCAATAGGAGTGAAATGAGGAGTTGGTTAAGATTGCTGACCAAGAAGTTTCCCAAAATGACCACTTTCGATACATTAGGTCAATAATTCATGAGAGTGGAGAGACTGTGAAGGATGTTGCCCGTGGAATGAAGAATGGAGATGTGCCTCCAGAGTTTATGTACGCGTCGTGTAATACTCAAACCGAAAGGGAAAATTTTATAGGATAGCTATAAGACCAACCATGCTTGATAGGTCAAGAATGTTGGGCAGTTGAGGAATAACATATTCATAGGATGAGTGTAACTGCAATGAGGATGTTGAGATGGATGAGTGGCAAAGACGAGAAAGGATAGAATTAGAAATGAATGATTCAAGGGAGCTTGGAAGTAGTAGCGATAGGTAATAAGATGAGGGGAAGTTAAGACTTGGATAGTTTGGTCATGTGCATGGAGAACAAGAACCACGCTGGTCGGGAGTGAATTGGTACAAGTTGAAGGCTCTAAAAGGGCAAGGGAAGGCCCAAAAGGACATGGATGGATGTAGTAAAAAAAGACTTGATCACCCATGGTCTAACCGAAGGTCTGGCCCTTGATAGAGTGGAATGGTGGAATAGGATTCATGTGGTTGACCCAAAATAATTGAGGTAGGGGCATAAGGCTTAGATGATGATAATGCTGATTATATAAGAAAAATAGAAGATATATAATTTTTTTGAAAGGTAAATCTCGAAAGAACAACAACGGAAAATCCCTCTAAAAAAAAAAAAAAAAGGAAGAAGAAGAAGAAGAAAAGAAAGAAAAAAAGAGCAACAACGGAAGATCTAAAAAAAGCAGAGAAAAAAAAAACCCACCACAAAAGGAGTTAGAAAACTTAAATGAACAACAACGATACGGCTTGAGCGGCTTGGCCCATTCCACATTAAATTTAGCTTTCATGAACACCTCAACAAGGCTACTTAACCATTGTGAGAATATCTATTGTTACAGTAAGTCCAAATCGACCATAAGCCTCTCAAGAAGGATAGTTTCTTCAGAATTTTCCCCTTAGTTCCTTGACATCTATTGTGCCACGTCAGAAATGGTGAATCAATTGAATAGGTATTACCCAATAGATTTGAAAAAGATCGAAGAAACTCACCAAACAGCCCATGTAAAATAAAAGATTATTATACTTAAACCTAGAAATTAGTTTAAGGCACTTAAGCCATGTGTAGGAATGTCAAATGCACATCCATGTCCATTTCATAGATGACGAATCAACCCCTAGATCTCATTGTCAAACTGGCACAACATGATGCATTTCTGCTTGTCGTGGCCTTGTTTCATAGATGGCGAATCAACCCCTAGATCTCATTGTCAAACTGGCACAACCTTTGGAACCTGCATCACTGACGGTAGACACATAATCCAACTCAATTTCATTCTGCTTCAAACAAGTTTTGAAGACTAGTTTGCACTGGTTAACCCAGCCAAAATTAAAACCTATACAATTCGAGTTGAAAACTAGTTTGGGTGCTTTTGTTGAGTCTTTCTTTATAGAAGAAATTCTAATAATACAATAAATTCTCACCAAAAAGTGCTATCGAGTATCCATGCTGGTCCAATATGGATTTATCTGATGAGTCACATGTTGATGCGAGTCACATGTTGTATAGGCGACTTGTATATGTGCTGACTGACACCAAATCGACTCGGTTGGGTCATTCTACTTGGCTGAGTCTATACACTGGCCTTGAATGCTGATCAAGCTTTTTCTTTTTATGTTGCATTTTTCTTTGTTGGGCAAAATCCACAGGTCGGGAGCTCCAGGAAACATCCTTCCTCGATGCCCATTCCCACACCGATTTTGGTCCGTGTAAGAGAGTTAGCCGAGATGCATTTGCAGGTTGGGCCTGATCAGAGCTTCAGCAAGTTTGCTGGCCGCACTAGAAGTGTACATGATACAAGGTCTGGATTTCTATAACTGTATACGCAAGAAGTAAAAATAAATGAATGTTAACTTATTTATGTATGGTAATAACAAACTACGTTCCTCTTGATGAGATATCCAGATGGTTGCTACAGCCTTAATGGATTAGCATGGAGATTCTCTATGGGGAAAGGAGGAAACAAACCACTCACTGCCTGAATTAGTGGCATTCTGGGTCGAACCTGTATCTGGTACAGGTGAGGCCATCCAGACCATTCATCTGCTTGGCCCCATTGTGAATGGTTGGTGCTGAAAAAACATCCCCATTGGACGAGTCCAAGTCATCCATTTGTTGGCCTGCAAAATGGGTGGTTAAAAATAGATTATAGCCAACTGCACATATGAGAGTGGGGTCTGCCCGATAAAATGATATGGATCATTGGAAGGCTGGCCCCTCGTAGGGATTCAGGCCCACCTTTCCAACTCTTCTTTCCTTGGTATGATGATACCATGCTAATGTTACTGGTGCTGTGCAGGTGGGTCATGTTCTTGTTTATGATGACACATGCCAACGTCATTTTTTTCTTCTTCTTTTCATAGTTGTTTTCATGTTGCTTTTCTGATTGAGCTTCTATGAGCTTCTCTCCATCCCAAAACTTTCATAAATTGCCTCTATTTTCGTTGTATCAGTTTCTTTTTACTTGACGAGTCGACTCGACACAATTGGATTTTGAGTTGACTCAAAGAACTTGATTCCTTCGTGTTTTCATAGAGTAGCAGTCTTTTTGTTTTCCCCAGTTGTGCTGAGTTTTCCGTCTTTTCTTGAGTTGTTTCGGGTGGGTCAGATTTTCCCCTTTATATTTCTCTTGATTAATCTATATATTTATTAACATTTTTATATTTAGAAACAAGGCGTAGCCTCCTGTGTTAGTTTTTCACCATTTAAAAAGTGGTGGTGACTCATCCTCATATGTTGGACTGGTGTTGAGTAATCCTGACCATCCAAATTGCAGGTCCCATTGTGGATGGAGCACATCTGTAAAATCACACTGATAAAGCAATATGACAATCCAATTAGACCATGAATGGATGGTTGAAAGTAAAATAGCAAGTGATCCAAATTCTAAGGAAAATATAATTAAATTAGATGTCACTATTACCTTCTAGTGCAGTTTTTTTTTTTTTTTTTTTTTTTACTATGCTCCACCCACTGTGAGGCCTGCGACTTGGATAGTCTGGCTTCCCCTGTAACTATGCCATGTGTGTGGTTGAAGAGCCGCTGCCATTTTATTTATTTATTTTTATATAAATGGTGCAGAACTAAACATTGGACTCTACCCTTAAAAACAATATTAATTATGGGATTTTTTACTGAGTTTTTCCTAGTCTTTTTGCTGAGTCTTGAATCTGCTAGACTTGATGCACTTTCAAGCTTAATTCAAGCTTTCGGGTGTCCCAACCATTGTTCCTTCTACCCTTGAATCGATCTCTCCATTGGGTTGAGCTACTCTTTCTTGTGCCATTGCACGCAAGAGGGAGGAAATATCTATTCTGCATCGATCTCTCTCCATTGAATTGAGCTATTCTTTCTTCTGCCATCGCTCTTTTCCACCATTTCTCATTCTTGTGCCATCTTCTCTGTGCTTTCTCCACTCGATCTCCAAGAAGAAGTGGGGTTTAGGGTATTGGGTGTATGGGCTTCGGGCTTTCAGTGAGGGCATTTTCACAATTCTTTGAGGAAACAAAGTAACTTACATTGCTAGTTCTGTTATTGAAAATAGCCCCCTTGGATTAGTTTGCAACCACATGCGCACGCCCACACACACACACACACACACACATTCCTGGCAGTATAAGGAAAGGGAGGGGCTGGTAAGATAGAGAAAATGAAGACTTGAAGCTCAGGGAGGGAAGAGAGTTTTGTTTTTTCCCATTTCTAAAGAGGTAAGCTACACTTCCCCATCTTCAAGTGTCCAATCCATGAATTGTGGACATCGGGACTGTTATTGTGGTGGGCCACCATGTGGATAAACCATGCATCCCATCTAGATGGTGGCCAGTTATAACTGGGAGCAGATTAGGTGCGGCCCTTACTGTGGGGCCCACCTTGATGTATTTATTCTGCATCCAGATCATTTTAGGGCATGAGCCCAAAAATGAAACAGATTAAAATCTCAGGTGGACCTTACCATAAGAAGCTGTGGTGATTGACAACAAAAGTTTTGGATCAAGCTAATATATGTTTTTCCCCCTTCACCCAGGTTTGTGTGACCTTATCAACAGGTTGGATGGCAAATAAACACCACGGAAACATTACGGTGGGCCCTGGGAAGAAGTTTTCAATGGTGGGGCGTTCAATCACTACTGTTTTTTATAGTATGGTCCACTTGAGATTTGGATCTGCTTCATTTTTGGGCCCATGCCCCAAAATGATCTGGAAAAACTGATGGCCATTGTGGATATAGGATACATACATCAAGGTGGGCCCCACCATAAGGGGCCGGGGGCTGCACCTAATCAGCGCCAGTTAGAAGTTAGAACCATGCATGCATATGGATGCATTGCTACTCTAGTAGTGTGTGTGTGTGTGTGTGTGTGTGTGTGTGTGTGTGTGAACAATACATCCGAAATCATGCCCGGATGTCAGCAGCTTATTTGTTAGCAGCTTCTCAACATCCAAATACAGCCATCACTCACCCATCTCTCACTCTTATTTGTTAGCAGCTTCTGAACTCCAGCTGCCGCCGTGCATATGGGTTTATGGTCAACACCAAGGTTTTGAAAGTTGCTACTCAGACCGACTCGTACTGCACTGAGTCTAGCCTAGTCGGAGTTGACATGGAAAAGCTGCATCAAACTCGGTCACAGTCGTCAATTATCAATACCCATGCATGGTTCTAACGGGCCCACCTGAACAACGGTCCTGATCTCCATGCATGTTTGGCACACGTATCATGATGAGAGGAGTGCATGCAAACCTTTGTCGGGTTTCCTGTTTGATGAAAAGACAGCATCCCAATCTTTCTAATCCATCGCCGCTACGACAAGATAATTAAACTAATCTTATGATTACCCCAATTACCACTGAGTCTAAATGATTAAAGTATATAAAATCTACATCCATCATCATATCAAAATCTAATGCTTTCCAACGAATTCTAGTTCTGGGTTTTGTTGGGCCTACTGTTTTTTCCCTGATCATCTGGTCGATCCAGTTTTCGGCCATGGCTTGTCCATCCTGCAGGCCCCTGATGAACGGCTCGGATCTTACGTTTGCCTTAACATCATGCTCTTCTTAATTGAAGATGCTAACTTTCATTTTCACTGAGTTGAAAAACCGGAAACAACTTAGTCTAGGACTTGGAAAATCCTAGATGAGTCGGATTGACTCGACACTTCAAGCGAGTCTTTAGCTGAGTCAACTCGGTGCTTAATAATCAAAGTAAAAGGTGCACTATATAAGTTATAGTGCTCCTAGTTGCATCTGTCACTTGAACAGTTGAATCGATCGATCTGAACTGTCCTATTAAGTCCAAAACACACTTTATGTGTATGATACAATCCCCATTTCTGATTTGACCTTAATTTTGTAGCCATCCTTTTGCCGAATAGCAGATGGGATGGTTAGGATTGCCTGAAAAAAGTGGCTTTTTAGAATCATAAGCAATCTAGTGATGGGCTCCAACAAATAGATTGATTTAAAATGTTGATTGGACCTGTTTTCAGTAAATGATCTGGACCGTACGAATTAAAAGCTAAAGATCAGATGGGTACAGTTGTTGGAGTAATGCGATATTTGTATGGTAGCACATAAAATATGATTTTCACCTAATGTACGGTCTAGATCAAGTAATTGGACTGTCTAAGTGTCCCAATGCCACTACAAGCACTATAACTTGTAGTGCTCTGTAATAGTAATAGGCTTCAAAGGATGAGAAATGTGCGAGTGATTCTTTAGAATCATAAGCAGTCCATGATGGGGCCTAATAAATAGAGGGACCAGATTGTTAATTTGACCTATTTTCTCATAAACAATCTTGACTGTCCATATTAAATAACATTGATCAAGTGCTAAATATCTTTTATATCTGTGTGATTTTTGCATGGTAGCCTATTAAATGTGTGCTGGACCTAACCAATAGTCCAGATCAATGGATTGGATTGTCCAAGTATCACAATCCAACTTGGCACTATGAGGTCACCAAGAATCCACTGAGTCAGCCAGCCGACACGACACGTCTTGTGATTTGAACCGAGTCAGCCCATGAGCGAGTTTCCGATTGACTGGGTTTGAAATCATGCCACTAAGGATAAGACTCGTCCGAGTCGACTCACCTGGTTTTAGAAATATGGTTTGTGAGGTTCACCTCCCCCAATCTGCTCACACGTGTAGAAGATTGCAATCTAGAAATCTGATGCGTTGAAACGAGCAAAATACTCATATCTGTTGAGTGGAAGCACTCCCCATCCACTTTGCAACTGGGCCATATGCACCTTTCGGATCTGGCGTGATTGACGCCGTCCAAATGGAATCTGTCCTTTTCATATGCTTCTCCCTCTTTTGACACGTCATCTCAGATTCCAAGACATGGGAGTGCACGGAATGTAGCCCATTGAAGTCTTGGAAAGGCGAATTTGATGTGGAGTGGCCACCTTGCCAGAGATGGGGGGGGGCCATGCTTCAACTTAGATTCCATCCACCATCCATTGATGTCATGAATTTCCTTGTCGATAAAAATTTAAATACTCTGGTAGGGTAGGATGGATGATACTCGGGCAATTTGAAATTATACATATTTCATATAAGTAATTTAGATTACACTGTTCAGTTTCTGGGTCCCAGTTCAGATGTATCATAGACCAAAAAATGAAGATTATTTTATCATCTGACTACCGGATTGGAAGGGTGTTGAATGAACGGTTAAAAATGCAAAGATCGAGGCTACGATTGCTCAACCAATCTGATTTTAGGACTGTTGACTTGGCCACTCAGTTTCCATAATATAGTCAGTTTAACTTTAGTAAATGCATGCCATGTGTACAATTTCTAAGTGCCTGTATATGAAGCCTTGGACGCTGACAGAGTATCAAATAGCTTACCTTGTCTTGGCTCCTTACATTAGCAATGTGCGATTGAGAAACTTTCTTGTCACACCCAAAGAAGACATTTGGGCCTCATTTTTTGTTGATCCACACCTTTAATACGGTAGGCCCTTGCAGATGTGATATACCCAAAAAAAAAAAAAAAATGCTCATCTGATGATCCTCTCTGATAAATTCCTCACCAAACTTGACCGTTGGCGGTATTTGTCCATTTGCAAGTTACGAAATGGATGGTTGGGATCATCTGATAGGGGAAATTATTGGTGGCACGGCCCATCCAGTGATGGGCCCACCACAAGAACCCCTTAGATTGTAGAAAGCCACACAAACGTACCGGTGCTCTGATGGAATTCTAAGTGTACTTTTTTCAACACCCACTTTTTCTGAGTGCCCAAGTGGGCCATGTGGGAAAGATACACTACTCATCAGGCAGATCTGATGAGCCTGATTGTTAGATTGCCGACAATACCATCAATCCAGACCGATCATAACTCATGTGGGCCACATCAAAAGGAACAATGAGAGACATTGGGGAAGGTGGGGCCCACCGTAGAAACGTCCAAATAGAAAGTGGGGTCCACCGTGTTGCGTATATATCATCCAAACCATTCATCACGTGCGCCCAACCAGGATGAAGGGATGAACAAAACTCAGGCCATTTTCCAATACTCAAGTGGGCCACTACCATGTGAATTATATAGGTTTTAGGTCTGATTGTACGATGAACATTAGTGGGACCCAACAAAAGATGGAAAGGGGCCCAACAAACGGGTTGCTATCTTGACTGGCTAAGAAAACAAATTCCATAATCAATAAACAGAGAGCTTAATTATATTAATTAGAGAGAGCAAAAATAAAAAGATATCCATTCCACCAGTTTTGCCAGCTCAATTTCAGGACGTGAGCCAAAAATTGAAGCATATCCATATCTCAAGTGGACCACACCACACAAAATAATAGTAATTGAACATGCACGGTTATAAACTTCCTAGGGCCCGCAGTGATGTTTATTTGTCATCCATCATTCGGCCATTTATAAGGTAACACGGGCCTAGGTGAAGGGAAAGCATAAATATCGACTTGATCCAAAACTTTTATTGGCCCCCGAGAAGTTTATAATGGTGGGGGTTTGATCACCACTTTTTCATGTGGACCCGTGCAATTCAAATCTAACTCATAAACATTAATAAAGGTGTCGGTCATACACGTTAATAAAGATTTTCCCAATCAAATTTTTTGCACACCCACCCCCTTATAATAAGGTATAACCATAAAACCAAAGGGCATAGGGGCAAATATGTCTTTTTCATACCTTCATAGAATTTTTCCATCACCAAGTGCCAATCAAAGTCCAAGATGGGGCTATTTTTTTTGTATTTACAAAGCATAAACTTGTTAATTTAAACCTTTTAAAATAGGGGGATTAGAAGCCAATAGCACTTGAGGCAGGCAATTATATGGAAAAAAAAAATAAAAAAAATTGTTCTTACATATTACTAGAATGTTTTAAAGCAGGAATTGACATGTGTGCAAGAGAGAAAGATGCTCACACAAAGCTACTTGTACATCCTACTAGCTACTTGTATGTGTAGCTAGTTAGCTTGTGGGGCCACCATAGCATTGTAAGACATCTCACTCATCTAACAAGGTTGTCCCATCAAGTTAATGGGACACCTCAAAAGTAAGGTGGATCCAACTATTAGATATGTTCCATAATAGGAATCAGAAAGCACAATAAAGTGAAACAACATTATTCAAAATATACCTAATTTTCCATGAATACGGATTGCATTCAGCTAGACATTGGATGTACATTTCAATCACTGAAGAAAAAAACCCACATGTGCGCGTGTTATACATGGGACCTATAATTTGTAATTTTAATAAAATCTATGTAAGTTAAAATTTTAAAGAATCATAAGAAAAAAATTAAAATGAAGAATGAAAGGACATAGGCCAGATCCAACAAGATGTTGGACGCACATCTTCCAGCACCCATGTAAAAGCACCCAGTAGCATGTTATGCTTGGATTGTATAATTAAGAAGTCAAAATTTTCTGCATGAAATGGCCACTTTACCCTTTATCTATTTCACTATGATTATGCAGCTGGGACACACATTTGGTGCTTTTTCATTGGTGCTAGAATGTTGGATGCGCTCCATCGGGCTTTGATGGCAAAGGGCTACTAAGAGATCTCATGCATGGGACCCACTATGAAAAAAAGTAAAAATTCTCTACATGAAATGGCCATTCTGCTCCTTCCTTTGTCCAACGCATGGGACGCACAAGTTGCACTTTTCATTAGTGCCGCACTGGGCTCGTTCAATGCCCTGCTGGATGCAATTTAAATCTCACGTCAAGGGAGCAAGAGTCAATTTCATAAGCTCAATATGGGTGGGTCCTACTGATGCACCAGATGCACGGTTTGGATTCTACCTAGCAACAGTGGTAGGTGGGCCCCACAGTTTCAACGTACTGTAATTATCATACGTACGAACGTATAGGACCAGGCTACAGTGGCGAAGGTTCAAGGCTCCTCACTTCTCGCATATTGACACGTCTGAGAATTCTTTTGTTCTAACGAGTGGCACTTTTAATGGTGGATGGCCCACCAGTCTCCCACAGATAGATGATCGCAACCCTTTAATCGGTTGCCCACACATAGACGGTTAACAAACAGAAATCTGAAAGATAACCAAATATCAAAGGTCTAGGATCTTCCAAACTGGGATATCTTTGTGGCATCCCCCATCCACGGTGGGCCCCACAGGATTGACAGTCTGGATCAATGATCCATGGGCCCCACTTGTGTGGAAATGGAATTGGGAGTACATTTGCTGAGGCCGATGGTCTTGTTTTCTTCCTGTTTATGACGACTAATCCCTGCGAAGAAAACAGTTTTTGTTCGGTCCGGTCGGACTTACCATTTTTTTCCATACACCCCACCAAACGAATCTTCACCTAACGGATTAGGTTCATATGCGGGCTTGACTCCAAAGCTCACCTGCGACAAATTACTACATTGAGCCAGCAAAATAGTGGGCCCATCTTCAGGAAAATCCAGCTGATTGGATGATCTTAACCGTTAGAATTTGGACCGCTGTAGATTTCCCTCCCAAATGTCCATTTGATGGACACTAATCAGACAGTAAGTATTGCCTGATCTATGTGGTTCCCAATCTAGGCAATATCTTTAGTGGGGCCCACAACTTTTGACGGTCTGGATTGGGGGTGCATTCATGCTATCTTGTGCGATGCACAGTGTGCCACTATTCCAATTTGGTGGGCGTTGACTGAAGTCTCGAAAACACTCTCTAGCTTTGCCAACTTCATGCGCGCCTCTCCACACGTGCTAATCTAGCAAGTTTATTGAGAATCCAAACCGTCCATACAATGGGCCCACCATAAATACAGTCCAAAATCAACACATCACTCAAACCTATTAAATAGATGGACGATTTAGAACCAATCACTGATGGTCCACATTCAAACCTATCCCGTTAATTAACCAGCCTGATAATGGGGCCAATCTCAATTTTGACACAGCCCATCTTCGCAGTGGGGCCCACAAAATGAACGGACCTGATGACCCATACACATGGCTAACAAAATGTGGGCCATCAAGAGAAAGACACAGTAAATCAAGTCAACCTGCAGCCAATCCCCTCTTTTTTCTCTCAATATAAAGAGGATATTCCCATTCCACTAACTCTTCCATCTTTATAAATTCAAGAAACCCAAAGATTCGAACAGATCCCGAAAGATAAGAGGTGGGCCACATCTAAGTGGTCTGTGTGTGCTAATGGCCCATGACGTTTGACACAAGCCCATCAATATCACGTGTTTTGCACCTGCCTCTTATTATATTCCATACATGCAAACATCTAACCGTACACCTGGCATGCACGTGTGTCCATCTAGATTGCTTGATACTGTGGGGCCCATGAGGACACTCGAACGTAAGAATGCAACCGTCCGATTATGATCATTTTGTGGATTTAATATGCCTTTTGGACGGCTACTAATCAAATAACTCAGATTTCGGTAGAGGAATCATCATAGGATTCGAACATAATGCGAGTTAATTACCGCTGTGTGGAGCCTGCCTTGGTGTGTGTGAGTGCAAATCCAAACCGTCCATTAAATGGGCCATACTGATGATAGGCCTGGAAACCAGAATTCAGACTGATTCATGAACCAGTTGGGACACACCATAAGGAATAATTGGGAAGGTTGGGGAGGATGATGCCTACTAGCTATAGAAACTTCTAGATCGGCTTCACCATGTTGTCTGTATCTAATCCAACCCAGTCATCAGGTGAGTCCCACCAGGATGACCGGCTACCCAAAAAAATAGGCCGTTCTAAAACTCGGGATGGCATGACAAATAAATATAGATTTTTAGGCAGGATTGGATATTGCTCCGTGTGGTGTGCCCCACCTACATTTCTTCTCGGCATGATCCTTGGGATGAACGGGTGAACATGAAAAGAAGCACCAGATTCATCGTTTGGATTCCACATATATACGCTATGGGTGGGCCCCACACAACTCGAACGAGTGAAAATTACCAGTGTGGGTTGGGCCTAGGGCTGGATCATAGGCCCGAAAAAAAGCATGACATTCAGGCCTAGAATAGTAAATGGCTCGATCGTGGTCAGGCCAACCTCGGATCCCACTACCCATCTAAATTGATAGGATGAGCCCATCCTGATTGATTTGCATGTACCCCTGGATTTCCATTCTATCTGAACCGTACACGTGGTACGTATCTAGAATGATGATGCCAAAGTGTGGATAGGTTCCAGCTTAAAAGTTCAAGTGACTAGACAATCTGGGCCATCCAATTGGTGTAAGGGAGCGGATTAGGTGTTTCCCGGGTAACACCGTAGTGGGTGTTACGCTGACCGTGTGGAGCCCACCTTGATGAATATATTGTATATCCATACCATCCATCTGTTTTTTCAACTCATTTTATGACATGAACTCAAAAAAATATTCAGATCCAAATCTCAGGTGGACCACACCACTGGAAACCAACCGTGGTGAATGACCATTAAAAACATTTTATGGGCCATGGATCATGCTGATTTTTATATTTTCCCTTCATCCAGGTCTTTTTTTTTAATCTTATCAACAGTTTGGATTGAAAATAAACATTACAGTTGGCCCTAGAATGTTTTTAATGGTGGGTGTTCAATCACCACTGTTTCCTGTTGTGTGGTCCACTTGAGATTTGAATCTACTTAAATTTTGGGAAACGTCCTAAATTGGGATTTAAAAACGGATGGACGGCGTGGATTTACAACACATCATCAAGGTGGGACCCCACGGTAAGGGGGTAAAACCCACTAAGGTGTTAACAGCTAATCCTCTCCTTTGTTGTAAGTAGTGCCGAACAAATAATCGGACCTTTGCTCACCTTTTGGGGTCCAAGTGATTTAAGATGGAAGCCCACCTGATTGTGGCCCACCAATTCAACGGCTGTCATTGATTGCCAAAAACGATAAGGTATTACTGGTATTTGAAAGAAGACGGCGGGCAAAGTAGGAAGAGTGCATGTGAATAAAGAAGATAGAGACAGTGCGCACGCTCTCGTCTCTACTCCTTTTACAGACTTTCCACATTGGAGAAAAAACTTTGATACTCTGCCGGCGTATGATCATCCATGCTTGTCCAAATAAACATCCTACACATGAAAGACACATGTACGAATCTAAACGTTCATATAATGGTATTAATGTATATATATCATGAAAAAAATACTACAATAGAAATATCTCATATTATTGGCCATTTCGTGGACAGTTTAAAAAACATTTTCATTAACCTACGTTGAAAAATAAAGGACTATTAATATGAGGATTTTATGACTTAAAATATTTTATTTTTCTTATAAAATACCATTTACAGATATATTTACTAATTCAACGGTTGTATTTGAGTTCTATACATTGCAAGTGTAAGATATTAGTGTGAATGTGTAGAAATGCTATGGTGTGTATGCGTTCGCTCAGCCACCGTCCATGGGCGGCAGATCAATACTAGCGGTGGTTATTGAATACTGTTGCCATTCGCGCGTGTAGATACTGAAGAGGCCATTTTGGGTAAAATTGCCTACGTGGCACACATTTCCTGAATCCACAACACTAACAAAGTGGATAGTACCATAGAAAAGATGATGATTCAATAAAGGCTCACTCATCAAGTGGACCACAATAATTATTATACCAACCAATCGAGACCATTGGTCTTTTTCTCGAACTAATCAACCAATCTAAAAGATATATCGGCCTGAGATTAATCTAGAGTCATTTATTTTTTGGGCCCCATTTTTTGAACGGTACTGATTTTCTATATGTATTCCACGTCAGCACCAGAGCAATATCCTTTTCAATGCTGGAATCCGTAAAACAAAATCCAAGAGCGAAGAGAATATAGAAACGGAAGCTCTCCTCGCGTAAAAGCGAGGAGCCACGAGTGCAATGATTAGTACATTACCATATCTCTCTCCGTCTCTCTCTACCTGAGGATATTTTTAAAATACTCGGGCCTTGGTTTGCACATGTACGACCACTGCATCATTGATCCAGACCATTGAATTGTTAGGATCCAACATTGATAGACCCATGAAGAAAGATGATCGTCGTTAGGATTATCCTGATTTGAAATTGGGGTCTGAAAATGGACGGGATGGATGGGATTTAAAAGATATAGGCTCCAGATCAGTAGATGTGATCTTCGAGGAAGGGAGATTTTAGGGTCGTGATCTATCCAATGTGTGGTCCAACTGACCAACGGTCTTGATGACGGGTCCATGGCTCCACTTGTGCAAGGATCATATATTTCTTCTCAGTCTTTGTCAACTCGAAATCCGAGGATGAGAGGTTCGAGAAATATATAAACGGCGACAAAAATCGCCTTCTCAGATCTGTTTCACATTGGCAAGCGTGCCTAATGTGGATTCGTACGTGTGGCTTATTCTCCATCCAAGAACGGGCACATGTGCGTCCGTGTGAGATCTGAGCTTTCCATCTCTTTGGAAATATTGAAAGCATGCCCTCACTTCAAGATCAGCTAGTTTTACTACTCAGGTGGGCCACAATATATAAAGTAAACAGACGGTTAACATCTTTTTTCTGGCTGCCTATGTGTTTTGTTTTGTTTTGCCCCACCTAAGTTGCGAAATGACTGATTTCTAGGAAAGAAGATTTCAGTGCATCCCAGCGCGAGTGGATCCTGTACATCTGTTCCAGATTTGCACGTGCTACGTGCAGTGGGGATGAGTAGGACCCCACACGCGCGTGGAATTAGGAAAACTCCTATATATGAGCGTGCGGTCCGAAATGGGTCGCAAACGGATAGTTACGGTGGGCCCACCAGTGATCTATGAATCTTTTATTGGCTTGAAAATTCCGTGCTTGGAGCCTTTTCATTGATCCACATCACAGTTGCATGATATCATGTGACCAGGTTGCATTGAGGTGTGACCAGGTTACATTGAGGATGTGGCAGAGTTGCAGACGTATGTGATGAGGTCGACCAATGAAAACGCTCCAATAAATCCCTCCTTGGATGCTAACAGAAGAGTCCGAGATCCGGACTCTTATGAGAAATCCATCGATCCATCTGTTTTTCCAACTCATGCTAAGACATGAGATGAAAAATGAGTCAGATCCAAGACTTAAGTGGGGCACACAAAAGAAAACAATGGGGATTGAACTTCACCATTGAAACATTTGTGGGGGCCACAAAATTTTGTATCATGCTAATATTTTATGGTTTGAGTTCATCTAGTGGGAATGAAGCTATGAACGACTTGGATGGCATATAAAATCAAGGCAGAGCATGGGAAGGTTTCAACAGAAGGCATTTCCCTCCCCACTTTTCATGTGGTGTGGCCCACTTCAGCTTTGGATCTGCTTTATTTTTTGTCTCTTTTCTAACATTAGCTGGAAAAACAGATGGACAGGAAGGATTTCTTACAAAGATGATAGTGGGCCCCAACTAGCTTCTAGCCGCTGCAGTGGGGTTCAGAGCCAATCGGCATCAGCAGTTTAAGGACTAATCATGTTTATGTGGGGCCCTCTTGCAGCGAAGGGCATATCCGGTGACAACTACAACTATTGCTGGTTACCCTACTTGACAGATTGGGTTTCTAGATCTAGTGGGCCCCACCGTGGATGCCCATAAAATCATGAGATTTCGCCCAGAAAATGTGAATATTTCATTGTGAAATTATCCAAAATGAGTCATATGTGCATCAGCACTGAGAACTAATGAATCAACGGTTCTGATTACAGAAGGGTGGGACCTTGCTTGGTGGAGATACTGCGAGTGCACCTTTAGGTTTGTAGTCTTAACAGTTACCAAAAAACTGATATTCTCACAAGATAAATCGGATTATTAGATTGGGCATGCGCGCGTGGTGCATTGAGCATTCACACGCTGGCACAGGTGCTAATTAGGAATATGTGTGCGAGATCTGAGCTTCCATTTGGCTGGAAACAGCGCTTAGATTTTCTCAATCGTTGATCACAATGTAGAAAATAAACTGACGGCCAAAACAGTTTTTGGACCCACCAATCGTTTTTTCTATGTAGTGGCCCACCATTTTTAGGCCAGAAGATCTAAATATTGTAGCCCATCTGGTGGAAGTATCTGATATGAAATTGCCTACGAAATTGCAGATATGACATACAATTAATTGAGAAATTAAACTGTCCAATTATGGGCCCATGTTTGGATGATTTATGAAACAAAAAATTATGGTTACCTGATTACCAGATTGTCGGATTGCTGGACATTTATTTGACGGTTATCAATAAAATATCCAACGGTCCTATTTCAACGTACACATTTCCAATAATTCCCTAGGATTGTTCAACCTTTCTGACCTTTGGAGTCTTAGGGACGCGGATTGCCTGCGCAAGGAATCTGGGTGGGGCACATTGTGATGTTTGTGAGAAATCTATGCCGTCCAACCGTTTTGTGAGATTATTTCAGGCGTTGAGGCCAAAAATGAAAGGATCCAAGACTCAAGTAGGCCGCACTAAAGCAAAAGGTGTGTAGGGAAATTCCTACCGTTGAAACCTCTATGGTATCCACAGTGATGTTTATATGCCATCCATACCGTTCATAATGTCATTCCTAGTGGGATGAACTGAAAACACAAATATTATCCTGATTGGAAAGTTCTGTGGCCCCACGAATATTTCAACTGTAGAAGTCCAATCGTCATGTTTTCGGCCTACTTAAGTCTTGGATCCTGTTCAATTTTGGTCGCCATGCCTAAAATGATCTCACAAAACGGTTGGACGGCGTAGATTTATCACAAACATCACGGTGGGCCCCACCCAGATTCATTGCGCAGGATATGCCTGCGAAAGGCTTTCGCAGGCAATCCGCGTCCTTTAGTTAGCGGCGGTCAGTCTTTAGTAGGATTCATGTATACGTATGCAATCTCTAAGTGCCTGCGTATCAAGTGTCAGAGTCTGCCAGAGTATCAAATAACTCACGTATTGTTTGTTATAACAACCATAAAAACTACACACCGTCGTTGGGATTCTGATGACGCAAATAAAAACAAACCAGGAATGTTCACATACGTCACCGTCCATTGACCATCATACAGCCAATACATCATGTATACACGTCATCCAAGCCGTTGAAAATGCTGATCCCACCTTGAATTTAGTTGGGTACAAAAATCAGGCAAACTCATTGATCAGGTGGGCCACACATTTATATTGAGTTTATACATTGACTGTCCTTTATTTCTACAGCTTTCTAAAGTGTGGCCCCAATGAATGGATCAGATAGGCCGATCAACTCATCAGCTATTGATAACTATACGTCGGTCCCACATCATTGCCCACAGAATCCAATGGTAGCACAAACGGTTCAGATTTCCTGCACGTGAGACACGTCAGTGAGAAAAACGGTGCAGCATGGCAAGTCCAAGAAATTGGGAGCTTTACGTGATCATTACAAAACCGTTAATATACTTTTGCCAGAACACGTATAAGAGATCTGGTCCATCCATCAGGTGGGCCCAACCGTCAGCATGGGTTAGCGAGAAAAAACCACTGCTCAAGCTCATCTGGTGAAGCCTGTTTAGATGCTTCTGGCAATCCATCTTGTAACCGTCCATTTACTAAAAAGTGCGTCCCATCTGATAAGTGGGCTGGCATGAATTTTGATTGAGAAAATGCATGCAATGGACCTAAAAAGCTGAACGTCTTGGATCTTCAACACGTGTGAGAGGTGGACACGTGTCAATCAAACAAGCCGCGAATGTCTTTAGCATCTCCCTTGTGCTAAAGGTAAAGAGGCATGTTTTGTTCTATTCTTTTCACGATAATGAAAGATATTTTCTTCTATTCTTTTCACGAGAAGAAAGGGATAGGTTCGCTTACTTCACGTAACGGATATCCCAGGCCGTCGATATTTTTATATTCCTGATGGCCACACGCGCACCCTGTCCACACGTGCCAAGCTCCCAAGTGTTGTGGGGGCATCTGATCCGTTGATTCCACCCAGAAGATGAATGCACGAAAAATAGGATGGAAGGGATATATACATTGAATGTGAGCCGTTGAATTTATATTCCTTCTTTTCACAGAGGAGTGATCCATTTTATGAGTGGTCAAAATAGGTTTTCCACGCCTACGTGGTGAAGGCCACTTTATGTACCGTTCAGATGTCCTGCCCAGTAGCCAGATAGCTAGGGCAGGTGTTGTGCGTGTAGGACTTGCAAACTGTCCATCTTTAGAGATGTGACGTTGCTCGACCTCAGCCGTCCATTTTAATGACCCAAACTAGTTTAGGAGATGATCCTTAACGCGGATGCCAGGTGTCCAAAAAAAGAAAAAGAAAAATCTCAAATCAAAATATTACAACCCTTTGATTAGTCCAAGTGCATGCAGACCGTTCACTAAGTTGTGGCAACTCATCCGCCGTACATGTGGCTAAATTCATGCCCATCCAGACGTCAAAAAACACAGGCCATGTTGTGGATGATAGATACATATGAGACGATTAATGCCAGGTTTCACTAATTCAATTTAGATTGACAACCATTTGTTCCCAACCGTCCAATCAATGATCACAGATTGGAAAATTTGGATGTCTAATCAGTGTAATACAAGGGATAATATCCATCTACCATAAGATCCGATTTTTCGACCGTACGGATTTGTATGTTTCTGCCACGTGTAGGGTTGATGAGTTGCCACAACTTAGCAAGTTGCGGCTGACGATTACTGTAGCCTATCGTTGGGAGAGTTTCAAACGAGTTCGCAAAAGAGATAGAGAGGTTCAAATGAAATGAAATAAAGAAAGTAAAGACGAACACTTTGATACTCTGGTAGAGTGTGGTGGATGATACACATGCACTCATAATACTTAGAAATTATTTATGTGGAATACAAATAATTCGAATTAAACTGTCCAAATTGTGGGTCCCAGATTAGATGCACCATGAACCAAAAATTATGCCTATTCCCATTATCTCATTATCTGATTGGTGAATTTTTATTGGACGGCTAAGACTGAAAATATCTAAGGGTCATAGTTCAATAACAAATCTCCCACGAATCAGAGAGTAACCAATATGATTTTAGGACCCTAACTTAGTGACAGTAGATAAAAAAATAAATTAGTCGGTTTACTTTGAGTTAGTGTACTCATCGTGCCAAATTTATAAGCGCTAGCGTATCAAGTCTCATGTGTAGCCAGAGTATCAAATAACTCCCCAAAAAGTAAAAGATATGCTTTTATGCATGGCTGAATAGTCGGATACAACCAAAGCAAGCTAAAGAAAACATGCAACACGATTTCTACGCCAACTCGCCGTACCAGTATCAAATCCGATCCGTTCAAAATGTGGGAACCACCATGAATATCACAAGAAAAGAAAATCAAACTGATCTATTCGGCAAGAAGACCACACCCACACATCAGGTCGGATCATCGTCCCTCAAAGGATTTATTTTGTACCCCACCTTATGAGTGGACGGGATTGATTTTAACGTGAGATGATCTTCATGATGCGTCCTATCTTTTCAACGGCTCGGATGTCTCAAATGTATGAGGAGATTGAGTGGAAAACGGATTAGGACATCATGAGCTGAGCATGGTATGGTTTGTATGTGAAGATGGAGTGAGAGGGTGGGGTCCCTTGCTTGAAAATGATGGCTGTTATTCTTCCTTGGAAAGGCCTCCACTAAGAATCCTCGTGTGCTGGCGTCGACACCAAGCACTAACTCCCCCCACCTTTTGGTCCACCACCTTCGCATTAATCACCGTTGATTCCGCTCCCACGTGATTACATGGAGAGCTGATACTATTCATATATTCCCCATCTCAAAACCAAAAACGCCGCACGTGGATGACATCCCGACCGTTCCTGATTGGATGAGCACATTCATTGACAGGGATGAAAATGGGTCGGGTCTAGCCGTCCTGGACCCGACCCATTAAACAATCGGGTTAAAGTTTGTCTCGGGTCAAGTCAGAAAAGGCTGGCCCATTTTATGGTCGGGTCTGGATCCACCGTAGGAAGGGTTGGGTTTCTAAGATTCCAAACGACTCAACTTCCCCTTTACTTATTATTGATTAACTGCTTTATAAAGCCTTAGTCGGGTCCGGGCTTAGGTGTAGCCCCACATCGAACCCATTTAAGAACTGGGTCTGGGTCTGGGTCCCACGCCCACCGAATTTAGTATTTCGGGTCATGCATTTAGACCCAGTCCTAATCAGTGGGTCCAAAATTTGGATGCCACCCATTATTATCGGGTCGGGTCCAAGGACCCATCGGATTAGCCTGGCCCATATGAACCTCTGACAACGGACGGGTTGGATCATCCCAGCGTCTGATTCGAAACACTTCTACTCTTGGTTGTGGATCTTTCTTTCTGCATATTAGAGAGTTTGAATGTTCGATGGGCCCACCTAACGAATGATCTGGATCTCATATTTACACTTGTGTCAGTGGATAACGTTGAATGCAGTCAGTGAAATACCAAAATCATGAGGTGCCCTACAGACCGTTGTTTACATCAGCCAGCCCACTCGTGTGGCGTGGATTATTTTGGTAGTTTTCTCGGTGGGCCACATTTTATGTGGCTAAGGGCCTCTGATGAAAACGGGTGTTACGATACTATTGGATGATAAAAAAATAAAAGAAATAAAATCCAAAACATGCAAAATCACGAACTTTATTAGAGCACCTTCTTTCCATACATACGACCATAGCATACCAAGCTTACAACCACACCGATTTCCCGCCAGAAATTGCCATATGAGAAAATCATCCGAGCCATGCCAAATGTGGACCCCATAATTAATTTCACGTGGCAGAAAAATCAGGACAATATACTTATCAGGTAGACGACATCATAGAAATAAATAAATAACGGACGATCTGATCCAACGTACAGGTGTAACCTATTTATTGATCTGATCGGCCTGATTTCAATACCACGTATTGATTATGACATGGCACACATGTTTCACGGATCGGATGTGGTACACGTATGCAACATTAGCGGTAGAAATGGGGTAGTGTGGGCATGATGGGGTTTGTATGCACAATCGTTCCTGTATATAGTATAAGTTTGCCAGCTTGTAGGCAATGCACGTTCAATCTACGAACTTACACGGAAAATACAATGTATCTTCTTTTATTGGACCGGAATCCACTATTACACCTGTTGTAAGAAGTGCGTACAACATCCGAGCTCTGTGGGGCCCACTCGATGAGATGCATAACATCCACTCCGTCCATCAGTTGAGAAGCCTAGTTCTCGCTGTGAAAAATAAAATTCGGTTCGATCTAAAGCTAAGTTAGCTAATAATACAGAAACAATGTAAAATCGTCACTATAACCGTTAAATTCACTGTGTGGCCCACCTGTATTTTGGATAAGAAATATTTAATTCTGTATATCTCTTCATCCTTGTATGTGTCACCTGATGAATGGTCTGGATGGAATATAAACAGCACGGTGGTCCCACAGAGGTTTCCACGGTGCGTGACCCCATCTTGACTTTTCCATGTGGTGTGGCTCACATGAGTCTTTTATTTATCTGAATTTTGGAATCTGGTCCGTTCATGATTCGGTCCAAGTGATGGACGGAGTGGATGCAACAGAAAGTTAACTCGGGGCCCACAGAGCTTGGGCGTTTCTCGTTCTATGTTCAACAGGTATTGTAGAGGATTCTTTCCCATTAAAATGCAACTTAATGAAGAGAAAATTAATGATACTCTGGCGATTGTGGTGCCTTATACAATGCACTTAGAAATAGTACACGTGTAATGCAGGTAAAGAAGAAGGAAACCAAATTGTGGGGCCCACCTCAGATGGATCAATCAAGAAAAATCATAATTAAATGGTCTGATGGATTGACATTTTTTGGACGGATAAGATTAAAAAATATCATACCTGATCGAAATAAGAGATTTCCGATGCCCATAGATTAGGATCATTTGATTAATCTGATTGCCAAGGAACCCAGGATTTGGATGATTTAATTTGAGTTTCAAAAGTGTCTCATGTACAATTTTAAGTGCCCGTGTATGAACTATCGCACTTTCCCAGAGTATCAAACAACTCCACTAATCTCTCACTAGGAATGCTCACCTGCAGCTAGTGAACCATCGTTATTTTGGACATGAGAATAGTCCTATCATCGATCTAGGACCGTCCATTAGGTTAAGAATACTCTTGGTGGGACATCTCGAAAAGATTAGAGTCATCTGATGGTCCTAACATTCTGATAGTTGGCCCTCTTTCTTGTAACCGTCCTTCTTACGATGGGATGGTTGTAGTCATCTGATTAATAAAAATTCATTGGAAAGTGATCATCCAAAGGTGGATCCTACCAAATGAACCATCTATATTAATGGTTGGATCTTATTTTCTTTTATATGATCTAGACCGTCCATATTGAAGCGATGTAATTTGATAGAAGAAATCTTCATATTAAATCGATTTTTTTGGGTAATCAATTAAGGGAAAAACGAGCCTAATGGACGGTCCAGATAGATTATCAGACTGTCCACCTGTGCACACTTATTAGACCTGCTGCACCTGAGCATTCGCTTATTTTAGGCCATTAAATTAGAATCCATGGGCATACAAGAAAAAATAATGATTTGTAAAGAGTTCGGTTAGCCGCTGTTGCGACTAAGCATCACGAGTGTGTTGCTGTCTACTGGGCCCACATGATGAGTGGTTTTATGATCGGAACCGTCCATGTGTTAGAATCTACGTTATACGGACCATTGTAAGAGTCGATGTCTGAAAGGATGGCGGTGATCATTTTTACATTTGCAATGGCTCAAATTGAACTCTAAGAATGAAAGGTTAGGATCAGTTCTGAAGCATGGTCATATATATAAAGGATTCTTTTATAGTTGTAAATGGAATATGGACCGTTCAAATAATCGGAGCCGGTTAGCGTGTGGGTCCGAGGCCCAGTGGATAGAGAAACACTCTGGATGCTATGTCGCGACAGAAGCAAAACATTTTTTTTCGCGGGAATTAAAAAAAATCCTTAAATGCCACGTCCTCAAAATGCCACTCTGGCATCTTGCCAACTAGGACAGCTTGAGTCCCGCGTGAGATAGACGGGATGCCTCATAAAGCCTCTTCCTTCCTCCCTCTCTCTCTCTCTCTCTGAAAACTCATATCTCTCTCTCTCAAAGCCCACCGCCCTCTCTCTCTCTCTCTCAAAATCATCTGTTGAAATCCATCTAAAACACTTCCCTGTCTCTTCAAATCCTACAGAAGGCTCTCTCTCTCTCTCTCTCTCTCTCTCTCTAAATCCGTCTCTTGAAATCCACCGAAAACACTTCTTGTCTCTTCAAATCCTACCGAAGGCTCTCTCTCTCTCTCTCTCTCTCTCTCTCTCTCTCACACACACACTCTCACACACACACACAATGCCTCAATCTCATATCCTTCCCTCTTCCCACTTCAATCGATTCCCATAATCTCTCAAAGCTTTCACCTAACAACCCACCTCTCTCTCTCTCTCTCTCTCTCTCTCTCTCTCTCTCAACAACCAAATGGACAGATACGAGAAATCTCTCCGAGAGAAAAGATCCCACCAAAACAGTCAGAAAAACCCATCCTTCTCTTCTACTCTCCTCGACGCCATCTACCGCTCGATTGACGACGAAGGACTCGACCACCATGACGATCAAAGGCTCAATGAAGAAGAAGCAGAGCAGCTCATCCTCTACCGAGAAACCACCAGAAAAAAACAGAGCAGAGACCACGTTTGCCTGCAAAAGCACGAAGAAATCCGATCCTGCCGCATCCAGAAATGGATGGACAAGAAAACCAAAGACAAGCCAACGATCCGACACTCCGATTTCGAAGACGGATTCCTGAAACTGAGTAGAGATCACGCGTCGATGATCTTCCATTCCACTTCAAGCTCTTCCGAATCGAGTTGTGGCGGCTTCTCCTCTTCCGAAACAGAGTCTGTCTACGGCCGGAGACCTTCGTCGGCCTACACACCTCAACGGCCGAAACCAATCCGAACCGGGCCGGAGCGGCCGGACAAATCCCATCCGTCGGTTCAGAACCAAACGCGATTCTCCGATTTCCACGTATCATCTTCTTCCGCATCAAAAGACCGGAATCTCTTCGAGAAGCCGAAGCAGGACGGATTCATCAAGAGCAAATCGCGGGCCGCGTCGAAGATCTACGGCGAATTGAAGAAAGCGAGGAAGCCAATCTCACCCGGCGGCCGCCTGGCCAGCTTCCTCAACACGATCTTCACAGCGGGCCACGCAAAGAAAGCGAAGATCCAATCATCGTCGATCGACGGCCACGATCTCGGCTTCGAGAGGAAATCGAAATCCGCGCAGGCATCGACATGCTCCTCAGCCTCTTCGTATTCAAGATCCTGCTTGAGCAAGACCCCATCATCGCGGGGCGGGAAATCAATCAACGGTGTGAAACGAACGGTCAGATTCTTCCCAGTCAGCGTGATCGTCGACGAGGACTGCCGACCGTGCGGTGAGAAATGCCTCTACGAAGGTGATCGGAATCTGACAGCATTGGACGCCATCAGGAAGATCGGAGAGTCGGCGATCGGCAGCGATCTGAAATTCCATCTGATGGAGAAAAACAAGAGAGTGGAGGAAGCCGCCAAGGAGATGCTGAAGGAGTATCAGAAGAAGAGAGAGTTATTGGGAGAAGTGATCAGAGCCGTCCATCAAGATCATGAAACCGACGGTGGTGATGATAATGATGATGACGATGATGCAGCTAGTTATTCCAGCTCAGATCTCTTCGAGCTTGAGAATCTGACGGCGATCGGGATTGAACGGTACAGAGAAGAGCTTCCGGTGTATGAGACAACTCATCTCGACACGAATCGGGCCATCGCCAACGGTCTGATTTTGTAAAAAAAAAAAAAAGAAAAGAAAAAGAAAAATAGAAAAAAAAAAATCCAAAATCATTACTGGGATTTTATGTGGGATTAGTGTTTTAATTATGGGTTTTGGGTTAATTTGGAGAATAAATAGAGTTTTTTTTGGGGGTTTGATTTTTAGTGTTCTATTTCTTTGAATTATCCGTACATTGATTGTACTTGTTGTTCTGTTTTCTGTTTGTTTTAGAAGCCCCCATGTGCGCACGTGTGACCACTCATCAGGTGGGCCACATGCATATGATGAGTCTTGGACATCCCCTCCTTTCTTTAAAGAAAGGGCCCACTTGATGAGCAAATAGACTTGCTTCTTTCGGTTGGGGTATCTTACTAGTATGGTTTAGAGTCCATTTGATGAACGATTAGAAAATTATCGAATTCCATAGCAGCTTGTTAGTTGATGGACTTGCTTCTTTCGATTGGAGTATCTTATTAGTGTGGTTCACCTGATGATGAATGATCAGGAGACTTCCGGGTTTCATAGCCCATGGCTCATTTTAATTAAAGTGATGAAAAGTAAAGGCAGAGATTTGATATTGGAGTTTTATGCCCTTAGGGATATAAATATAGAAAAAAGAAATATAAATGCACTGGAAGAAAAGTATAATAAAATGAAGTGATTGAAGGAAAGACAGATCTTCATTCTAAGAAGATAAAGCAAAGGCTAAGAGAGGGAAGCTTAAAGCCTCTTGCTTTTTTAATAAGGGCCCTCATATCAGAACATGGCGTCATTGGTTCTGATTGCGGAGGAGGGCCCTTGGTAGAACATGGCGTCATTGATCTGATTGTGGAGTATTTTAGAAGGTGATAGAGGAATTTTGTATTGTGAATAGTTTATTTATAATCAGTCTTCGAGCTTATAGTCAAAAAGAAGCTGCGATCGCGATCTTTGGTGCTTTTTAAAGGGGTGTAATCGCTTGCCGGTGAAAAATCGACTCCGGCGGGTCTTTCGGAGAATTGTGGGGTAGGTTTTACCCCATTTGCCCTTGTTATTGGATGATCCAAACGGTTCATATGGTAGGCCCCACCTTGGATGGCTAATGTGGTAAAGGCTGCTGATTAGATTGCATCATCAACCATATTCGTCAGTGTTGAAATCTGGACCATTGGTTTTTAAAGTCCCCATTTTAGACTATTCGGTCCATCTGTGGCACGATCTTCTATGTTAGTGGCGTGGATCATCACATGGTGGGGCAGAAGGGGGATCCTCAATCACAGTACTTTGGGGAGTTGTTTGATACTCCAGCAGAGTTTGATGCTCCATACACATGCACTCAATAATTGTACATGAGCCACCCAATTTAAGCTAATCCGTTCAAACCATGGGCCCCACTGCGTTATACCCAAAATCAGATTGATTGGATGATCCTAGACTCTGACTCGTGGCCATTTATTCCTCGAATGTAGACCGTCCATCCATTGATATTCAACCAGTCTTTCTTTAGGCCCGTGGGTTTGGTGTGAATTCATGGTTATGATCCGTCTAAAGTGGGGCCCATACTTGGATAATTTTATTTGAGATAAAATGGAAGCCAGGTGTCCAAGTTCTAAGCGCACACGTATGAAGCATCACACTCTGCCAGAGTATCAAAGGTTCCTACGGTAGATATTCTTTTTTCTACCGTTCACGTAAGAAAGCTAAAGGGAGATGAGGAGAGATGCAAATGAGAGAATGTCTCCAAAGGCATGGACAACAGATCTTTTTCTGTCTATATGCCTCAGAATGTTCTAAAACTACTCATCTTAATTCAAATTCTTCTTAGTGTGATGGACGGTGGATAATCAATCAGGGTCCCCCGCACGTGTCCACTGTAGACGTGGTACACACGTGTACCAAATTGAAGGGCATGCCGTGGATGAAAGATACCACACGTAGGACGAATCTTCCCATCAATTATTTGATGGTTAGAATGTAGACGGCCAATGGACGGTCGGGATCAGTTGGGTCTGATCTTTTGGCGGTCATTAGGGTGATGGTTGGGAAGAAAATTGTCCATGTAAAATGGACATACGATTGGACGGTCTGGATTGACGTATGGGTCAGGTTGATGAGTTGTCAATATTGGATAAATGGTGGCAAACACCATACCAAACCAGCACAAGTAGATGCCACACGTATGCCACCATGTCACAGAGATTCAGTCCACCCATCAGAGAGTTACCACTATTTAGATGCTCTGGCTCTAGAATCAGGTCGATCTACTGGCTTGGACGGTTACAGTTCATGAAACAAATGAACGGCTGAGAAAAAAACTTTGCAGAAGTTTCCTAACCAGTCAACATGTTTCCCACCTTCTGAGTGGACCAGATTTTTTCTAGGAGACAACATCAACATGATCAGGCCGGGCTGATGGAAAGCTTGGATATTGCACTTATCTGCCACGCTGGCGCGTGCGTGGCGTGAGGATGTTATGCCTTGTACATGCGTGTGGACCTAGTAAGTTGTTGATCAAATACATCGTATCCAAGCCGTTGAAAAGTTTGGCCCCACATTGAAGATCGTTGTGCACAAAAATGAGGCCGATCCACTCATCAGGTGGGCCACACATTACAAGGTGGCTATCATTGCTTTTCCTACCTTCCATTAATCTGGTTTCATGCATTCCTTTTTAATACGAATTTCTGGGCACTTGAAGCCTGTGGTTAGGTTATCCTAGCCATTGATCTGATGGCCCCATCATGGATAGACCTTGTCCCTGAAGTCTCCCAAATTGGGCAATCCCAGCCGTTCAATCTTTGGCTATTTAGACATTGAACGTAGAATGTTTATTCTTAACCACCTTTTGGGCATGGTGCACCCATGATGGGACCCACAAGCTCATGAATGGTCTAGAATAGCTAATTAAGGCCCCACAGTACTCTTTTCCACGCCTACGATCCCATACACGTGGGGATGTTTGCCAATGATCCAAACCGTTTATATGATGGGCCTCAACAAATATGGGGACCCCCTAAGAAAAGGAAAAGAAAAATCTAACTTTAAAATATTTTGAACCCTTGATCACTCAACTAATTTCCTTTGAATATGGACCGTCTAATTGCTGTTATTTGCTTGGCCACGGATCGAAAGGTTAGGATCACCCCAATCTTGAAGACTTTTACGGTGTCCATCATCAGATGTGTATCTTATCAGATGGACGGTTTGGATCACAGAATCATGGCCCCACACGTACAGAATCACCGAGTGTCAGAAATTTGTACGTTTGCTGATAAATATCATATCATATTAGCGAATCTTAAATATTCCACGTTTTTTTTATTTAAATTGATTCTGGCAACGGTTAAGGGCATAAAAAAAATGCTAATATACGCTGTTGGTGTAACCGCTTAAATTGTTCACCTAATTTTAATTTGGGTATTATTTTATACTCGGAAGAATGTGAGAGTTGATACGCAGGCACTGGGAAATTTTACACGTGGCAGACATGAACTCAAGCTAAACCGTCAAACTGCGGGATGGAGATAGCTTAAAGTGTGAGATTGAGATTGATTAGAGGATTATAACCCCTCATGAATGGAGATATGTTTGTTGAATTCAGACCATTGATTATTTTTCATTTGACCGTCCATGAAATGTTCAGCGTCTGGCGATTCTTCATCGATCTAGCTGTCAAAATTTCGCCACATGGGATATTGAGTGGTCTGGGTGGATCGTTTGGTGGGGCGTCGCTGTGGATCAACCATAACCGTACATCTTATCAATCAGATGATTGGACTCGTACTAACGGTGACTTGCAAATGGAAGGTGGAGAAGGGAATATCAAGCTACTGTCCCCATTCATGGACGAGATTTCGCGAGTCTAACTCAATATTTGGTTGGTTCATGCTATTGTGATTTATGGCCCACCACTCTAAGACCCATCACATGAACGGTCTAGATCACTGGACCGCGGTGCGACACACCGAATTTTTTTTTCAAGGCACAATATTGCCAGCATCCTGACCGTTGATCTCACGATTTTACGTAATGTTATTCTGCCGTGCCTGGTTGGACGTTTAAAAACCGTATGATTAACTCGATTTTCATTTCCTACCAGACCCACCAATTAAACGGTACGGATTGATGCACGTATGCCGCATTATGTTGGAAGTTGGAATTCAATCAACCATTCTCCATAGGAGTATCCAATTATCCGACTCATACCTTATTTGTAACAATCACGAGCATTTAACCGTACGTTAATCACTAGCTGTGTGGGCCCGAACCAGAAGTTTATATAAGATCCAAACCGTTCATCGGGTGGGAGTCCTCACGCTCACCTTAAATCCCAAGAATCATCCAGATAGAAAACTCAGGTGGGACACTCCATTGGGAGAAATATACAATTATGTCTAATACCTATAAATTCACTTTTAGTGGCCAACATAGATTTCGTGTTATTTTCTGCTTATGTCATTTTATTAATCCTCGTGGGTCCACAAGATGAATGGTTTTGATGACAAACACAAAATACGTCGGACCCCACATTCTGTCTAATTACAGCCGTTTACTATCGTCCAAACCAGCCCTTAGTGGGGCCCACCTAAGTTATACATTACATTGGAATTTCGGATCTAGGTCTAACACTTGAAGTTGCACCTAATGGACCCGTTGGATGGCACTTACAGATCACAGTGGGCCCCACACATCCTGCATTTGAACGCATGTGATCATTCCATCTTATTTTAATGTGTACGTGTGGTCCATGCCCTAGGGTTTTTGTAATGCCAATCTGTGCGGTTGGTGAGGTAGGGAAGCTGGCCCTCTAATGATGGAATTAAGGTGATGGGAATTATGCTATAATGCATGGCTAAGACGACCTACTCATCCTAGCCGTTGACCTCTCTTCTCTTCCTAACAACAAATTCACATCTTCTAATTCCCCGCGCGAGTGGAAATCCAATAGGTTCACACGCAGGTGCACGTGCCAAAGTGGAAAGTGATTTATCGGAACTTTCCATCAGGTGGGCCAGGGTATACAATAAATGTACAGCAAGAAAAATAGTTCTGATCGTCCGTTTATTCGGTACAACCTGGCCAACCATATGTGTGAAATTTCCCAATTTCTAAGCCATGAGGTCTTTCCAATCAGATCGACAGTTCAGATCTTCAATACTTCTTCTCTATTGGCACGTGTGTTGTGTGTGGAAGGGCAGGGCTCCACACGCGTGTTGCAATAGCAAACCTTCAACTACAATAGTCTCATATTCTTCCGAGTACTGTAATTATTCCGCCTATCAGTAGCATACATCTATACCTATCTCTTAGACTGGAATCGTCTACAACACCTGTTTTACGTAGCTTGTGAAACACCCAACCTCTGTGGGGTCCAACACTTTGTATATTTAAAATCCACTCCGTCCATCAGGCGAGAAAATCGATATCTTCTACCCTAATGAAAAATACACCTGATTAACGGTTCTGATGAAAAATATACACCATGATGTCTCCACGTACACTCCTATGGTTAGCATCCTATCCCCATTTTTCCATGAGGTATGGTCCACAGAATTTGTGGTTCTAGATTATATCCGATTTCGAAATAAAAAAATTGAGGATAGACCGTGATAGACGGATTGGATTCTACAATATTCAACACGGTGGGCCCCACAGGCGTGGATGTTTTACGCACTGCCTAAATCAGGTGTGGTAGAGGATTCGAGTTCCAAATCTCTACGAGGAATCCTAATCGCATACACAGACCACCCCTTGAAACGCCATACGAACAACACATGAAGAAGATCCAATCCACTCGACTGGAGATTACAAGAGAAGGAATGCTAATTATAAAGAATCTGGTAGGCCAAATCCGTACAAAATAAATCAACGGTTATTAGAAGCTAACCAACGTTTCAAATTCACTGTTCATGTGTGGCCCACATGGTGATGAAATTTGCCTGATTTTAGACTCATAGAATCTACATAGTAAGGATTTTCTTGTGAGCCATGCTGATCTTTTACGTAAGTGTGCGTTCCCACGTGTGACAGCCGAGTGCAATTTCAAGGTGCACACGTGTAAGTGCAAGTAGCATTTCTCAACTCTCTCTTCATTAGATATTTTTTTTTCGCTTTTATACAAGGGGAGTTCCGTTCGTTTTACACCATTCAAAAAATTGTTGTGACTCTTCAATCGTACACGTGGCATATCTATACGGAAATCGAAACCGTCCAAATTGATGAAGCAACTGTGTATGTAAAAAGTAACATTTTCTCAGAGAAGAAAATTAAAAAAAATTGGACATTCTCTATTTTTCTTTTGACCATCTATTCTTAGCAATTAGTTGGACGGTCAGGATGAATTTTTTTTGCAAACATATAATCCAACCAAATGAGAACCACAATTTGGATGGTCTGGATATCTATACAGCAGTGCCACATTCGAAGAGGATGAATCACCACCATTTTAAAAATGTTGCTCAACTAACATAGGAGTTTTCCTTACTGTATATGTATATTGTAGATAAGGAATTGCTTTTATGATTAGACTTTTAATTAAGTTATTAACAAAGGTTTACATGCGACGAGTTATTTGATAAGCTGGTAGAGTATGAAGATCCATACACATGCACACCGTCATTGTAGATGGTTGCACATATATACCTCAATCAAAACCATCCAATCGCTGGGCCCCACCGTAGATATGTCATATCCAAAAGAAATAGCATAATGAATATTGATGGATATCTGATGGACGGTTCAAAAATGCTACATGATTTAAATTCAGGAAATATCCATATTTAATCTGGTTTGGATCACTAAAAAAGACAGTGAGAATTTTATTCAAGGGATCGGAAACACCAAAAAGAGGAGAATGAACGGCTCAGGTTAGCTACGGTTTCAACTTGAGAAAACACGGCAAAAAATGGCTATATGTGCACATACCACCGTACAAATATATTATATCTAAATAAGACTAAAATATAGAACTTCAAATAAAATGAATAATTTCTTTATAAAGGAGTAGTAATGTAATAGGCATAGCGTTTCTAAACCCACACGTGTGCACAAGTTATCTAAAGCATTCTCCACCACATATGCCAATGTAGCACACAAGTGCAATATCCAAGCCATCCATCAGAAGCATACCAATATATACAATCAGTCTCCCTATAATCAGATCAATTTATTAGTTAGGTCGGGCCACAATTAACCAAACAAACTTACCATTGCGAAGAATCAGCTCAAAAATACTAAGTCGTCCACTTATTTATGATATCATAGCATATGATCTGCTGAGTGGACCACCTTTATCTTCCCTCATTTAGAATCAAATTCTTCCCTTGGGAAATACACCGTATTACATGGTGAAGCCTGAGTTTGGTAGACCATGGAATTGTAATCAACAAACCACAGTTTACTCGACTATATATATATGCACCGTGAATGTCACATTTAAAGGGCACATATGAATAGACAATATGGATAAAACACATGCATCTGTGTGGGGCCCGCAAATGTCTAGGATATTATATCCATCATTAGTTTTGGAATATATGATATCGACATTAATTCAATACTTCCTCTCATTTTCAAACAATAATCAAATTCTTCCCTGAGAAATACACTATATTACATGGTGATCAAGCCTGTGTCCAGTAGACCGTGGAATTGTAATTAACAAATCACATTTCACTGTTGATGTTGGTTGCTTGTACACATATGCAACTTGGATGTCACATTTAAAAGGCACATATGGATGGACGGCATGGATAAAACACATACATCTATGTGGGGCCCACAGATATAGTGGAAATCCAATGGGATGCATCATTAGCTCTAAAATACCATGCACCAATCTCATCTAATACCATGCACCAAACAGCTCCTAAATGATGTGGATTTTTTTCAAATTTTATGAAAATAAGTTAATTTTTAAATATTTATAAAACATATTAAATATTAAAATTTTATTAAAAAAACCTAGGCTTCCTGAATTTTTTCGCCAAAAGACATCTTTGTGTACTTCCATTATCCTTTATAACAACCGCCTTAACCAACTTCATGACTTGCACCAAATTGTATATGTAAAATATATGTTGGCTCAAATAATATGGGAATTTTTTTCTGAACGATAATAAATCAATAATGGGATGGAACATTGCACCCGATTTACTAATTGTTAAAACAAGAACACAACCAATAATATCATTGGAAAACAACAGGTCACTGGTTTAAGTGCTAAGGAGACACACTAACTCCACCAGTGGGTGGGTGCATCATGTGACTAACCATGTGGGTGTTTTGCCCAACTAATAGGGTGAGTACCTCGCATGACTAAAAAAAAACCAATAATACATATTAACTTTTTGCTGATATAAAAGAGATAATAACAGAAAATTGAAATATAAGAACAGGAAATAATAAAATATTTATCTAGAAAGAGTTGCACTCGGTCCCAACAACTCTGCTCTCAGGATGACAACTTAAATCAAGTGTACACGCGAACTACAACACATCGTGCTGCACCGCAACTACGGCCACAAATCATGCACAAGGCTGCTCACCCTGGTATACTCCTGGTTATTAATACAAATAACAAGTGAACAATTTTAATATAAAAGTTCTCTTTCAGCTTCTTTTCTAATATTGGATTAAAACAATATTCAAAAGTGAATTTTTACCTGGAAAAAATGACCTTTACCCTGGAAATTTATAAAAGTCAATAGTCAACACTAAAAGACAAAATGAATAAAAGGATAAATTTGAAAAAAAAAATCAATTTTTTCTAATGATTTGATCCATTTTTTTACTAAAATTTCCAACTCACCAATGTGGATCTTGTTATTGCGTTTTGCATCAGTACATGTGCAGGCATGTCACCTGTGTAGGCATGTTGTAGTGCATGGCTATACACCAGTGTGAAGTTGGCAAACTTCAAAGCAGAGTGATTTTGAAGAGTGGTTTTTCTGATTTTCAAGGGAGTCGAATAGGCTTAAGACACATGCGTGAAAAAACTAAGTACCCACCATGTTTTACATCTCAATCTATTCCTTTCATCATGCGAGTACCATCATTTGAACCGTACATTCAAAAGACTCCACTGAGGCACACCAATGGGAACAATGTAAAACTGCACCTACATTGTCTAAGTTCACATGTTGTGGCCCACCTGATGTTTAGATCAGGCTATTTTCTCTATTTTTAATTCATCCTGGAAAATTACACATGATTAACGGGCCTGATGAAGTATACAAACCATGGTGACCCTAGACACAAACCTATAGTTGGCATCACATCCCTATTATTCCTTGTGGGTGTAACCCACCTGAGCTGTGGATCTCACTGAATTTTTTTCTCTCTGTCATTAGAATCAGAGATTGAACCTGATGGAGGAGTGGATATTACTTATATAGCATGGTAGGGTCCACAAGCTCATGTACATGGACCATAAATGTTGCAAGAGCTCTGATCTGGACCATCCACTTGATGGGCCAACACTTCGACATGCCTGCCCGGACCATCCACTGTGTCACATCTAAGAGGAGGTCCAACATGCACCCGTGTGAGAGATCTAATCCTTCCGTCAGATGGGCTCCATGGTGTAAACATGCTTCTTAACCAAAAAGTAGAAAAGCATGTCTGTTTCCAACATCATTCCTCTATCCTGTTCTGTCCCTGCACATCCACCATCCAAAATTTTGGGCCAACCTTTGGTGTGGATTGTTCATTGTGTGGACCCTGCCTTTGATGTGGGCAGTATATGTGGGGCCCACCTTGGATGTGGGCATTTTACATTGTTCATTATGTAGGGCGCACCTTTGATGTTGGTCATCCATCAAGTGGGCCACCATCTATCCACTGCCCATCATGTGGAGCCACATTTAATGTAGATCATCCCAAATTGTAACGCCTCAGATTTTCGCTAAATTGGAAATTGGAAGTCTTGGGCGTTACCTTCGGTTTGTCGGTTATAGTGCGTACCCGCACGTGTGTTCACATGCATTGGGGACTAAAATGAATGTTTTTACCAAAGAAATAATGGAATTAGTTTAGGAGTTGGAAGATCACATGGTTCGGAAGAGTTTTCCGACGATTGGGTTGACTCGGGTATGTCGCTGTCTATAGAGACTAAGTAAAGAACCCTGAATTATCAATCTATTTGTAGATCGACCTAACCATCATGAATATTTTACCGGACCTTCGTGTTTTAGCCTAATGTTGGTATTTCAGATTTTTTGAACGGTTTAGATTTCGCAAAAACCCTCTCTTTTAAAAAGCGTTATGTTTTAGAAATGCCAAAACGTTGCGATTTATACTTGGAGTAGAAAATCAAAATCTTTATTATTGGGATTTCGATTTTTTAATATTTTTTATTGAATCCAAATGGGGGGTACTTCCTTATTTACATAAATAACTTAAAGGAAATGGAAAATGTTATTTTGTAAATAAGGCTGACAAGTAGCCTGGACTAGAAGGGAACTCACTATGCAGGGGAGGAACCCTGCATTTTGAGCAGAAAATGTACAAGGGACGACCGGCCAACTGGTTTGACAACCGGCCGACCGGATAGGTAACCGGCCGACCGGTTTGGCAACCCGCCGACCAGTTGCTGCTGCCCCTTTTGAGAGAAAAATGAATGGTTAGCGCGATCCGGCCGACCGGTCATGGCTGGTTGGTTATAAAAGGGGGTTGCAAACCCCATTTGATCCATCTCTCTCTCTCTCATTTCTCTCCTCCACCCTCTTCTCCCCTTTGCTCCTAAGCCCTCCTAGCTCTCTTCCTCTCTTCTCAAACCTCTTTTCTTCCTCAATCATCCGCCAACATCTTGGAAATCACGAATTTTCGAGCTCTCTACGGCCTCCACCTCCGTTCCCTGCGTCTCCCGGCCGAGATCCATCAATTGTGGCTTGGAGTAGTCACCTCCCCATGTTAGGTAAGGTGTTCATTTACTTCTTCTTCAATCTCTTCTCTCTATTCCTTTCTTTTTATGCCATTAGGGTTAGAAACCCATTTGCTTCTGTCGAAACCCTAACCCTAGGATTTGTCCATACTAAGACTTAGACCTTTATTGGTCGTTGGGGGTGGCGCACGCTTTTGCGGGAGCCGTAACCAAGCTCGACTCCGTTGGGATTCTGACGGTGCGCCGAATTTGGGCCCCGATTCGTTGAATCGATTTGGGATTTTTTCAAATCCGAGATACCAAAACCCTAAACCCTAATCAAACATTTAATTAGATTAAACCCTAATTGATTAACACTAGATTTGCGATTCATTGTAGGTAATTGAGGCATTCCCCCACTTCCGGCATTTGGGCTGTATTCGAATCGCCGAATTTCAACTATAAGGTGAAGATCTACCCTCAAGATTATTCTCGACAAATCTTAATTATTGATTGGTTGAATTTATATGTTAATTGTTGATGTGTGTATAACATGTTCGATGAAATATCTCTATTGTTGTTTGATTGATAACATGTTCGATGAAATGCCTGAATGATATAAATTTACAATATTGTAATATATCTATGCTTGTGGATGTATAGGGCAGTCCTGTGTCATCCGGGCTATGTCATCCGGGTCCTTTGGATCGGTCGGGCTAGTCGGTCAGGCCAGGTGCTTAGATATGTTTATGATTAGGTATTTAATAACCTAAATTGTTATTATAATATGTTATGTGTTGCTTTGGATTAAGCTCTGAAAACCGTTGATATAATGTACTGCTTGCCACTAGGTTGGCAGTCGCGGACTTATTTGATCGACTAGGCGGGATATGGTCAATCGACAATGGCCATTGTTAGGTTACCGTCGTCCACTTGAGTCCATCGAATAAGCCCCATTAAGAGTTAATCATTCTTGTATTTCATTCTTGAATCACACTATATGGAATCTAGAATACCATCATTCTCACTGTGAATAGTTCACTTAAAATCATACTGTGACTCGATCCACCAAGTCTCATGAGCCAGGCATGGTGGTATGGGACACCGTGTCTGAGCTTTCGGCCTACGCTGGGGTGGTGCCTCCCCGTAGTGACCAATGAGCATTGACAGGGGTGACCGATTGCTGTTCGAATGGCCCTTGTGACAAATGTGACCTGGCCGATGTTTGCATGCCTGTGCACCATTCGAACGACCCGGGCGTGCATTGGGATAATTCCGAGTGAAGCGCCCACACCTTTGAATAAATTAATCGTATTTGATATTTGGGATATGAGACCTTCCGCTTTGATTTGGGCGTGGCTGACGAGTCACGGCCGAACCAAGCTTTCATGGTAGGATAACTTAATCTTGGATCGAGGGGTTACTGGCAATGATTGGCGCCGCATCGTAGGGAGCCAGATAGTCCTAGTTAGACTTTACGATATGATGCGGTATTCTGGCTTCACCAATTTGCTGAATGAATTGGACTAATAAATACTTTAATTAATCATGCATACATGACATTGCATTTGAGGGGGACTCGTGTGGCCTTGTTGCTTAATGTGGCGCCAGTGCTACCTTAAGCACCTCATGTCATTTCTCTGTGTCATCCGGGCTGCGTACTCAGTCACGACTTACGACCTGCTAGACAGGTGGACTGTCGATTCTAATATCAGTTGGTCGGGTCAGGGCTTGCCCGGGACATGCATTGTGTGCGGAATCATGACATCCATGCATTTAATCAACTAGCCTAGGATGATGTATGATTTGTATGTGGACATTACCTAAACTTGATTGATTTAACAACATGCTTAAGAATAATATACTTATATAAACCAGTTTATAATTTAAATATCCCGAGTCTAACCTTGGGGTTATTTCTTCACTATGTTGGCGTTTTGACGCCTTCTATTTGACATATGCAAATGTCTCAAAAATAGGACCAGTTGGTGGCACGCACGGGCGCCTTATAATCTTTTAGCTTTGTCCTTTTTGATAGATGCATTTTCCCTTCCTATTACTTTTATTGCGATTCGTATAATTCTCATATGGGCTTACACTGCGATTGAATTGTACATCTAGGGTGTTAGCCCTATATTTTTTGGATTTAGTTACCTCTGCTTTGCTTATGATCCGCTAATTGAAATGCGTTACTCTGATTATTTATTAATGGAATGAATGTAAATTTGATTGAGGACACACGTGGGTGCATATTCCACGTGTGACATTCCTAAAATAGCATTTTATTGAGTTAACACTCAGGAACTCGGGATCAGAGTCTCCGTACTCTGGTGCCGAAATTTCGAGGTGTTACACAAATGTGGGGCCACCTCTAATGTGGGTCGTCCATCATGCAAGGCTCGCCTTTGATATGGGTCACTCATCATTAGGGCCGACCAATGGTGGGCGTCAATGACCATTGTTTCCTAGGTGTGGTCTATTTAAGATTGGATTCTATTTCATTTTTGGGATGGCCAACAAGGGTGGATGATGTGGATTTCATGTGCACAGCATGTGGCCCCACTACCCAGTGGGCCACTCAAAACTAGTTGGAAAAACAGATGAATGGCATGAGCAAAACGCATCACGCCGGGCTCAACGAGGTTTCAACGGTGTCATCACTATCACTGTTGCTTCCTGATGTGGGGTCCACCTGAGATTTAGATCTACATCACATGTTAGCCCCGCTCACATCCAAACCAGATGGATGGCGCAGATCAAATATATCGCAGTGGGCCCAACAAGCTAGATGGTCAATGTGGGTTGGGCAGTTGCCACGAAAATCAGAACTTTTACGGATATGATGAGCACCTCTTGTTTTAGTCAGTGGTGAAAAAGTAAAAAAGCAAAAAATATTGAAATACTTAACTGATTTTCAGCAAATAAGTAATGATCAACTACATCATCTCAAATAAGTTACTTATCTGCTGCCATCAGCAAGAAAAGCAACTTATTTGGTGGTATCCAAACGGGCCTTAAATGCAAGCCTCTGGCCAACTAATTAGTTTTAGATTTTCCATTACTCTTTTTGTTTATTACATTGTAAGTGGGACCCACCAGATGAAGGGCTCGGATTTCACCCACGTAGCGCATGCGGGGTACTACATGAACTCAATTGTCCTTCACAAATAAATACTATTTACTAGCTTTCTCATCACCCAAAAGATGGGAGGCGTGCATATAGAGGAGGATGGCCTTCATCATTCTCCCCAATCTTCTTCTTTTTCTTTCCTTTGGTGGGCCCCACATTTCAGTTCCAACGGCAACCCTAAGTGGCCCTGGCCCACCTACAATAAACAAAGCCTCTTTCTTTTTTCTTCCCAAAAATCTCACCTCTGTATGGGATCGAGTGGCCAGGACGAGATGGGAGATGCTTTTGCATCTGTCCCAACTCACCATCCACCGTGTGGCGCCCCACCCAGTGGAGCCCACTGGATGAGATTTTCTGAAGATCTGAACCGTCCATATTCTTTCTACTACCACAGATGAGTTAATATCCTGTAGTTATATTTCTGCGATGATCCTGCCCTTTGATTTCTAAATTTTAATGAGTGCTGTCGAAAATTTTCTTTTCATTGTTCTAAATTCATCTGCAGAAACGTGATGGTCAGAATCATCCTTTCAGAGTAATTTTCATATGGCGTCCCATCTAGCATAGATTTCACAACATGGACGGTTCGGATCATCAAATCACTCACCCTGTAGGTATGAGTTTGGGGAGACTGTCTATAAAGCATCTCTACCTTCTAATCGGTGGGTATGTCCATTGGATCTAAACCGTTCAATCGGTAGGAGGGAACTTCTTTGATGGTAGACCACACCTAAATATCATAAGGATCATCGGCAACCAATCGCTAGGTCTGCAGCAATGAACAAAAGGTATGGATTTATGCGCAAATGGTGATGACCTGATAAAGTTGCACATCTAATCGTCCAATCCGTCTCGATCTGGGGCCCATGATTTGGACGGTTTAAATTAAATGTATATCAAGTGTACAGCCGCCGAGTGCATGTGTACGGATAACCATAATCTGCCAGCGTACCAAGCAACTCCTCAATCTCTTTTACCAAGCCGCACACGCACCTCTACACGCGGACCCACGTGCCAATTTGGCACATGAATGCAACATCCGTCAGTTCCACACGTGTGACCAACTGTTTAGATGAACTGGACTAAAGATAGCTCCATTCCACTCATCAGGCAGGAAACACAAAATGCGAAATCCAGACCGTTGGAAGATTCTTTAAACCGTCCATTTTTATACATACGATCCAAATCGTTTGATCCAATAACCAACATGAACGATATCTTGTAGTAGGCTCACCTGATGCACGGCTCAGATATCCCACACAAGTGTCACGTGTGGACATGTGTAAGGTGCGTGTGGGTTGATCAAGACTCCCAGTTAGATTTCAAAATCTAGCAGTTGTTGTATGTTAGCTAGCATTTATGCTCTATGGCAAAGCATTAGCTAAGCATGTTTCTCAGCAACCATACACAATGCTTGAGTTCAATGTCTGGTTGGACAAGACCTACAGATAGTTCACCACTATTTGGTATACATGCATACAAATCTGGACCGTCCAATCTACCCAATGTGGATGGATAATTGGCGATTATCACACCGATGAGATGTCATAGAAGTCCTATTCGTGTCTCCAGAATGGATGGTTAAAAAATAGGCACCCACACAAATTCGATGGTAGAGATCAGATGATTAAGATCATCCTGGGAGTGTACATGATAAGAACTACCACTTAGATGACCAAGTTGAAAATGGTGGTAAACTAACACACCATAGTGACAAATCTCGTTCTCGGCAATTTCTCGGAAGTATTATTGGGAAAATCTCGCTTTAAATAAAATATTAAAACCATTTATTTTAATTAATGCATATTTTTAAAAATCCATAAATGTTTCTACGTTGCAACCACCATAAATTATCCAATAAAATCGCGACAAATTAAAACGGTCGAGATTTTTAAAATCTCCCGATAATATCGTCTGATCAATTTCACGAGATAATATAGCGAGATTTTTTAAAATCTCGGGTATTTGGCCCCTCGTTCTCGTACCGTATGATTGTGGGGCCCAGTCCAGCCAAGGGCAGGGCATGTGGTCGAACGTTGGTTCGGTTCAGTGCCCGTTTTATGGGGTGCAGCCCTGGTCACGATCGTTCTCGTCCACATGTTTGGGGAGACTGAGAAGGGCCGGGTGGAACACTACTCCCTTATCTCTTGAGGAATTTTGTAATGCCCATTGACCCACTAATTTATATAGATGGGCCCCACAATCCAATTATCTAATCCATTTATTTGGTGGGGCCCGGCCTAGATGAACGATGGCCCTGAGTTGTCTCCCTTATTGGATTGATCAGCCTGTCATTGGCCATTGAAGTTTTACATGGATGTCCCTCGGAAAGATTGTGTGTGCCGAGGTAGATGTAGAGTCGGTGTATCGCAATCTTCCACCATCCATATCCAATGGGCAGGAATCCCGATGCAAGTTCTTATGGATTAGAATGTGAAAGGACATGGTAAGGTTGATCACTGTCTCTCTTACTAGATAGGTACCTTAAATTCATAAGGTGTTCTCAAATCCACGAAAAGATAAAAGAAAATAATTTCTAAAGAATAGAAAATAATTAATTGAATGATTAAAAGCATCAAACCCTAAAACAAATTATGAAACTCGTACTCTAACTAAAATTCCTACTTAACAATACTTACTATAAATAGTAAACTTATTATTTATAAATGTCTCTCATTCTTATTGGACTTCTTGATTTTAAGCCAAAAGTAGAAAGTTTATAATCCGAAAGCTCCTTTTATATTGGGTACAACTTCTAAAACCTTACAGATTAAAAGATATAATCAAAATAAAAACTTACCGTTTATAGTAAAATTAAACTAAAACTAGACTAACTACCGACAATCTAATCAAATCTCACGAATTTGACATGGCAACCCGACATAGCTGGGTTGGTTGGCTTAAGTAGCTTAAGCTACCCTAAAATCATATTTTATACATCCTGCAACTCATTCCAAATTGTGTGAAATGACTATTTTACGGTCGCGATGGCACAAATCACTTCTGTCTTCAATCAGATTTCCTCTAAGCCATGAAACATCAAAATGGAAATCGGATTCCGACATCATGTTGGGATCCTTATACACCTTACGCCAAAGGAAGATGGGGGATTAGGGGAGCATGAAAGATGGGTTTCCATTTGGCACGTGTAAAAGGAGGCTGGCCCCCAAGTCCCTGTAAGTATGAGCTTATTCTACAGGTGCCAAGCTTTGGGGCCCACTGTATGTGCTTGTGGAATCTGGACCGTTTAATAAGTGATCTGGAGCATGAAAGTTTAACTCTCCAAAAATCAGTCAAATTGAACCAACAAAGTGGGTCACCAAGTGAATTTAGAGGTTTTAGAATAGTTGTCTACTATTTTCATTGGTGGGGCCACAATATTGCCTACTTGCCTTCCAACAAGCACATTACATGAGCATTGCTATGATGATGGGATGACCCAAAAATCACTTCTAGGTAGTTATTAGGTAGGACAACCATCTAAACACCTCCAAATTCACTTTAGTGGCTCATATGATGTCTAGTTTGGACCTAAAATTTGGGGTGTTCAACTTTCATTGTGGCCCGGCCGTATTAGACTGGGTGGATGAGAAACACATCCAGGTGGGCCACAATCTTTTAGAAATAACTTTTAAGGTGCAAGAATTGTTAGGTTAAGTAGATTAAAATTTAGAAGACTTGGTGCACTAATGATCTTATTTATGTAAATCTGTCTTTAAGAAATGAGTAAAACTTACCTCAACCTTTTAGATTAAAAAAAAAAAAAATTATCATTTTTTACTTGTGATTTTCAAATTTTTCTGCTTGATTTCTTCATTAGACCTAATAAGGACTCATGAATAAACACAGCAACAGTCTCTCCCAACCCGTCTGGACCCACTAGCTTAGACCATGGCCTGAGCTTAGGCCTAGCATGCAGGGCTAAATCAACCTTAGCTGAAGTCATTTCAGCACACCTAACTTAACTTTTTATATGGAAGTGTCATATCACATAAATGTCATTTTAATTCTGACAGATAGTTTGGAATGCTAGTTACACCATTAATGCACTTGAATATAAATGTCTTCGCTCTTGAAATGACCCATATTTCCATATTTGATTTATTGTCATAAAATCATATTGACACAATGTCAAATGATTGAAAAATATATATACTAAAGCAAGCATTTGGAGAGAAGATTTCCACTAAAAATGCAATGTAAAATTATAACATAAAGTATGATACTTATCTCCTAATATATGTGCATTTGATTATGTAGATAATATGTTTCAATGGTATATTTGTTGCTCTCAAGATTCAAATATAATGATTTTTTCCTTGACATCATGTCAAACTACTAACTTGCTCTAAAAGCTCAAGCTGCTAGAGAATGACATATTAATATATATCAAGAAACTTAATACTAAAGTATCTTCATTAGCCTTAGGCCAACTCGAAGCCAAATGAGTTTTTTTGAGATGGGGTTGGAGTAGCTATGTTAGGCCATTGTTGAGTTCGAGCCTTGTCTTTAGTGCCGGTTTAGGCCCAAACCTAGTGGGCCAAGCTTAGGTAGTCCGAAGTACCAAATATATTCAGAAGATTTATTTGATGCATGGGCCTTGCATTTCTTCACGGTATGCATCAGTTTTCAATAACGGCGAGTGGGGGCTTGTGGTTCTTAAAATCTAGACTGTTGCTTTGTATGATCTATTACAAAAAAAAAAAAAAAAAAAAAAAAAAAAAAGGGCCGAATGAAAGGTCTTGAGGGACAAATATTAGAGTTTTTCACTTGAATGTGGACATCTTTTACAATTCTCTTTTTAATCGTCAATCTGTGGGCGCTTAGGAAGTTCCTGCACTAGTGCTAGGTGGGGCCCACTATGATATTTGTAAGAAATCCACCCCATTCATCCGTTTTGTGATCTAACTTTAAGATATGCGACCAAAACATGAGGAGGATCCACAACTCAAGTGGGCCACACAAGAGGAAACAATGGGGATTTAACGACCACTGTTGAAACATTTGCATGGCCACAAAAGTTTCATATCATGCTAGTTGTTTTTTTTTTTTTTTTTTTTTGTGTGTTTTCACTTCATCCCAATAAGAATAAACTTATAAACAGTTTGGATGGTATATAAACATCAAGGTGGAGCCTAAGGAGATTTCACCGGCAAGAAACTCTTTCCCTAGTTTTCCCTCTGGTGTGGCCCACTTGACTTGTGAATCCGTCCCCATTTTTTATCAGATGTCTTAAAATAAGTTCACAAAACAGATAGACAGAATGGATTTCTCACAAACATCACGGTAGACCTCACCTACCATCCCAGTGTAGGAACTTCCTAGGAAAGCCTTTGGCAGGAAATCCGCGTCGAAGATTATCCGACGGTTGGCCTACCCCTGTTAGAAACAGAGGACCCAACTGCCCGCAGTAACGAACTATGGACCACAGTCCCAAATTGAGAAACTGAGTACGCTGTGCAGAGATGTGGGCCGTCAATCAGATCCGCCGTGTCATGAAACCATTGAGTCCCCCAAAAAATCATCCTATCATTGTAATCTCAGCGACAGTTCCATCTGGATATCTCTCAGCCACCCCATCTCAAAATGGGCCCACAATTTCAACGGTCAAGGTTTGATATCTGTTCGCCACGTACTGTCATCCGTCCATCTTTTGATGCTTACGATCCTTTCCTTTCATGAACAGACAGCTGTCTAGAATCTAATTCCTATACTTAAAACCTCATATGGTGATAGTACGGAGGCTGGCCAGACAGGCAGCTTCGAGTGGGCCCCACAGGCAGCTATCCCCATCGCACGGGCGCCATTAAGTGATTAAAACAATTCACGTGGGGCCCACCGAGATGCGTGGTCTTACTCGATCCGCACGTGACCCTGCCCTCCCTGTCTGGGACATGTCTTTTCGCACGTGCGGGATGCCACCTACCCTTGCCGGCCCGTAACAACGTAAAATCTCAGTCGGAGAGTGTGTCAAGCTGAATATAGATTTGTGATCCTCGGTCGAGGATGTGGTTACATTATCCGCGGGTTTTGCATTTTCTTCACGTGAAGCCCATTTCTCAGTGATCTAAGCCGTTGATATGATGTGACCCACCACGGATAGACTGACTATCATAAAATTTCAATATGGAAATGTTTCGTTTCCTATCTTAACCGTCTATTAGAAGGCTACCAATCTGATGTTTATCAGCATCTCCTGATGGGAAACTTTTGGATATGGTCCATCAACGCTGGACCACACAATAATAACGGCTTGGATCACTGGAATCAGGATCAGATGATTCTTACAGTGTCAGCCATTGATGAAATCCTGACTTCCTTAGTTTTGTGCCTCCCATCGAACTAGCAGCTGTGTCAGCAGCCATTGCTCTGACACGTATCTCGCACTCTCACGTGTACGACTGTCTCATCTCATCACGTTGACCTTGTACCGCTATCAGTCCACGTCACCAGTCTACTCAAATTAATTGAATGGAATCAGCTTCCTAATTACTAAAGCGTGGTGATTGATTGAGAGTCCCATCATGTACGGTGAAGGAATACGTGTCAGAGATCTGAGCCATTCATCAGGCTATAGTACACTTTTAGTATAACATGGACCGAATAGAATTTTGAGCCGTTCATCAGGTAGGCCTCACTTGAATGAGAAGAATGGGCGGTTGTAGTCCAATTTATGAGTATGAGAATCTGATTTTTGATTTATGGTATGCTGACCGTGTGGCCTACCTAATGAATGGCCTGGATCTGTGACAGGTGTGCTGTCCATCCTGGAACTCTGGGCTCGTGTTCCATCACCTCACTTGAGAGAGCCCCTCATCACGATAGATTAATTTGTGAGGCGTGGTCTTTTGTCTTTGATTTCAAGCCACGTGTGTAAGTGATGTGGACCCCACCATATGGTCATATTTTCAGCAGCAGATGGGATATGTCGAGCCGACAAATCATCACCATCCAATCAAATGAGAGGTGGCGAATGACTCTCACACTGTTGGTTTGAAAGTGTCAGGCCGGATTTTTTTTTGGATCATAGCAAATTGTCAAAAATAATATTAAATAATCAAGTGGGCCCCACTCCACATGGCTGCACACGACTGGACGAAACTAGCTTCGGTGTCACAAGAGATGCACGTGAGGTCGGGTGCGAATTGCCAGCGCCCCCGGCAGCAGGAAGTTCCTGTGGTCGGATGCTATGTGGGGCCCACTGATATTCCCGTGATAAATCCACTCCGTCCATCGGTTTTTCAAGAGCAGGATGGTTTGGGAATATGAAAATTAGGAAGATCCAAAACTCAAGTGGACCACATTCTACGAAACGGCAGGAATTGATCACCCACCATTAGAAACTTTGTTTGGGGGGGGAAGGGGGGCTGCAGTAGTTCCGTATAAGGAAAACATCTGTTCCTAGAATTTATCTGAGTAGGAGTAACCCTACGAACGGTTTGGATGGCATATAAACATCATGGTCGGCTCCAAGAAGGTTTGGACAGTATAATTTTCCATTTTACTGTTTTGTGTGGTGTGGCCCACCTGAATTTTGGATTTATCTGCGGTATTGAGAAACTCATGGACGGAGTGGATTTGTCACGGGAATCTTTTTGGGCCCCACATAGATCCGACCACAGGAACTTCATGTCCCCGCCGGGCACAGGCAATTCTCAAGGCTCACGTACTAGTGGGCCCACCATCCAAAAGCATTGGGAGACAGTTTCATGTAATAAAGCCAACTAGCCCAAGTGAATGGAAGTTAGATAGCCGTACACGTGGCACGTGATTGTGATCATTAAAGCTTCTATTCTTTGGGCCCACCTTAAATTGCCTTCGATCAATCGATGATGTATAGGTGAGTTCCGGACAAGATGGATGTGTACCGTTGTTTCCACTGACAGAAGTTGCCAATACATAGAAAATCAAACCCACCACCATATGAGATAATGCTTCTTTGAACGGTTTAGATAATGCTTTTTTACATGTTATACTAAAGATAACGTGGGGTCCAGATGAGCCCACCTATTATCACAGTCGCCCATTGGAAGGAGGATTTAACTATGTAACGGTCATCCACCCCGATAAATGGGTAATCCCAGCCATTCAAATTACGGCCTGAAAAATGGACGGTAACACAACTTCTATCCTTACCGTCCAATTTGCATGCTCTTAATTGCACGGTTGTGAAAACGTAATGATCAATGGTTACTTTTGCGCCATGTGGCAATCCTCGGCAGATTCTCCGTATCTGTAATCTTCTTGGCAGATCATAGGTGGGCCCCACGTAGAAATTTGCACTTGGTTGTAGTGGATTTGCAGCACTCGAATCGATGGTGAGTATGGTGCACTCCTTTATCACCAAATGAAGAGAAAAGGGTCCATTCATTAAAAGATGTGGGTGCTGAATGTAAATCATTCACGTTGCACAGTCAGCATATTGTACCTCAATACTCAATCTGAACCATCCGAATTGTGGGCCCACTGAATAGGTAAAACTGTTACGTTTGAGAGATATGAGCTTTACATAAAGGTTGGAAATAATGTATTGATCGTCTGTCCAAAATATCAGAAAAAATCACTCTAGAGGTGGGCCCACAATGTACAAAGTAAATTGACGGTTAAAATCTCTTTTCCTAGCCATTCATTTGTTTTGATACGCTGTGGCCCACCTGAGCAGTGAAATATCCGAATGCTTTATGCAAGAAGATCTAAACACTGTTGCTCACCTGATGAAGAGCTCAGATCACATACACGTGTCACATTTTGACACAGGCGCACGCGTGTGGGCGTGTACGGCTTCCGTAAGTGCCTGGAAACGAACAAAATGTACGGTTAGCAAGAGGTAAGGATCACCCACCCAACCAACCAATCGAATCTTGGGCCTGTAGCTAATGTAAGTGGGGCCCACCATTTGTAATGACTTGGGGTTGTGGGGCACGTGCGACACGTGTAGGGAGGAGTCTTGGCGTGTAGTGGAAGGCAAAGGAGACAGTGTGTGCAGACATGGCAGCTTTCACTAAAGGCAGAAGGAGACATGTCTCAGCTCTTAGAAGAGAGAGAGAGATGGGGGAGAATCATTGATAGGATCTTCCGCACGAGGATATGGCAATCATACACGGGTTTTTTTGTTTGTATACGAGGACCCCATAACTCACCTATCCAGACCATTTCCACTAGACAATCCTACCCTTCCAAATTTCTGTCCTACAAAATAGACGGATCAGATGTGAAGCAAAGTAACGGCCCATATTCGAGTACAAAATGGCTGAAGATGAACAGGAAGGATCTCTCAATCTTATATATCTTCCTAAGGATTAGTAAATGGATTGTGGGGCCCATCCTACCAACGTCCTCGATCAAATGATCAATGGACCAAACTCAGCAAAATGAAAACCCGAGGATAGTTATCCACGGGTCGAGGACGTACATTTTATCTCTTTAAGTGGAAAGAGGAAAAGATGTGTTTGGCGATCCCGAGGACGCTATTGTAATAAGACTAACCTTTTCCTTTTTTTACTTTCTTTCTTTTGGAAAGATACTTCGCAGTCGCGCGTGTGAAATATGATTGATCTACCTCATCACAGGTGCACAATATGAAATATTTTAAGAGATCTATACGTCTATTTATAAATCTATTATATTTACATGTGATATTTATTTAAAATTAAGTCATTTGAAAAATAAAATGGACCGTTATTTCATATAGAACATGAACCGTTCATTTGTTTCACGGATTTCTTAGCTAAAATTAATTCATATTAGCTTATTTATTTATTAAATTAAAAATATTAGTTATTATAGTCTGATGAAAGGATAAGATTTCTCACACGAGTACATTTTATCCACATGTAATGCGAGTGCAGTTTTGAAGTACACACGAGGGTGTGTAGGTTGGTTGTTTTTGTGAGAAGGATAAACGATCCGGTTTACACCGGACAGATCTTCTGTTGCGACTGACGCACGCGTGGGTGGTCACGTGCATCGCATGCGTCCCTATCACCTGCGGTGGACGGTAACAGGAAGAAGCCATATCTTCTCCTCTCGTCACTTACTTTGTTGCTGCTCTATCTCCGCCTTTTATCATTTTCACACCAAGTGGGATTCCCTTGGTTACCTCCCCAAGTGGGGCCCACCTCTGATCATGTGACAGACGGAAATCCCACTCATCACTGCCCCCCCCACGGCCTCCTCCCCCCACTAACAACGAAAGTGAATAATCACTATCTGGGCAGCCCCGCACGTGCCAATGTGGCACGTGCTTGCTAGATCCGGGATGTTCATCAGGTGGGCCCCACCATTATCTCAAGTGGGTCCGTACATGAGTGGCCCACCTATTGACCCACTTGAGATAATGGTGGGGCCACCTAGTGGACTCAGCAGTTGTATCAATGGTCCAAACTCATCAATTGGTCTTTTTTGGACGGCATCGATTGTTTTCATACATGAGTGGCCCACCTAGTGACCATGTGGGTCCCAGTAAAATATGTAAGGCTTTTTATTAGGTGGGCCTAACGTGATCCGTCGCCTTATATCTCACAGTTGATTATTTTTACTGAGTATACCGACTAGTTTAAATACAATTATTTTTTTTTACGGCTAACTTGTCATATGCATAAAATATCCAATCCGTGTAAAAGTTGTGACACATCATGGTGATCACCTGATATGAGAATCATCCAGATCGATTCATTAGGTGGGCCACACAGAGCACTGAGTCGTACTAATGGCTGTCCATCGATTTTGATGTTGTGTACTACTCAATGAGTAGACAGGCCTGATTTCCAAATCAAGTAATCATCATAGTGCGTCCCACCTTTTGAACAGATTGGACATTCTACACGTGTAACTTGACAGTGAAAGGAAAAAAAGGACTGTATCAGAATTTTGGTACAGCAGCTGTATCTACTCATTTCTCTCTTTTGAGATATGCATAGGACACAGGGGAGATTGTGTTTTTAGCAAACAAGGTCAGCGGTTCACGATCCCGTGTTTGCTTTTTCGAAACACTGAGTCAACTCAGTATGAGTGATGGACGAGTTCAGAAACCTAACGGATAGGAATCATGGTTTTAAGACTCGGATGAGTCTTATGTGACACAACAGAGTCTGAACGACTCAGCCCGAGTCGATCGGGTCACAGGGCACTGGTGGTGGTCAGACATGAGGGTTGTCAATGGGTCGGGTTTGGATCAGGTCCTAGAGTACCCATACCCGGTCTGATAGGGTTCGAATCTTGCTGGGTCCTGGTCCGTTCGGTTTTCAGACCCAGACCCTGATCTGGTCTTGTTTGGGTAACCAGTCTTTCGACATTGATTTTGCATCAGGCCTGGGTCAAATAAAGCCATTCGCATGGTTGACCCACCAGATGGATGGATCAGATCCCACACGTGTGCCACTTTGACACATCCATGGCCCGTAAACAGGCTCTCTCACGTCTGTATGGCTTCACAGACCGTATATCTATACCCCACTGGATTTTAACCGGGTCTAAGATGGTGGGCCGGAACCTGGCCCAAGTTCTAAACGGGTCCGAAAATGACCTGGACCCGTTAAAGTCGGACCAGTCTACCGGTTACTGCTTCCTTCATTGCCACCACCTGAATGTATGTGGCTTATCCATGCCGTCCATCCGTTTTTTCAGCTCATTTTATGGGTTGAGCCCAAAATCGAAACATATCCAAAGTTCAAGTGGACCCCACAACCAGAAACAGTGGGGATAATGATGACCTCAATGATATTTATTTGTCATCCAACCTTTTGATAAGGTCACACAGACATGGATGAAGGGAAAAAACAAATATCAACTTGATCCAAAACCTTTGTGGGATCCATTAACATTTCAATGGTAGGTGTTCAATTCACAATGTCTCCTGTTGTTAGAGCGGTATACACGGGCCAAGCTAGCTTGGTTCGAACCAACTCGATTCAGCTCAATTAGAAGGTTGGATTCAAACCAAGCTGAGTCGTTTTTCCAAACTTGAAATGATTTTCAAGCCGAGCTTTAGCTAACCCAAGCTCGATTTAGCTCAGCTCAGTAGAAGCTTGATTCGGCTGACTTAATTGAAAAGGTTTATGTTTTAGTCCCACATCGAAAGTGAGCAAAGAAATGAGAGGTGAAACTCCCTATATAAGTAAGAGAGGCTGTCAATCGGCTTTCGGCTGCCTTTGGGCTCAATTTTAAAAAGTTTTAGGATGGGCTTTTTCATTGGGCCTAATTTAAATTTTATCTTTTCTAAGATCAACCCAGCTCAACAGCCGAGCCAAACACGAGCCAGGGTGTTTGATCATTGAACGTGGGTGAATAAGATACATAACTCATGGTGGGCCCCACATAGTTTACTGAGTTACCCAGCACGCATCTTCCTAGTTCCTACCATCTCTGCATCCTGCATGCATGCGGCACACGTTCAGGGTGATCAGAACCGTTGATCTGGTAGAACTCACAGTGTTGCAGCCATGCAACCATATTGAAAACCTTGATGAGATTAGACATGTGCCAAATATACGGTGGTGATGAGAGTCGAGAGAGAGAGAGAGAGAATTGGCCAACAAATCAGTATTCATCATACATGTGGGGCCCATAGGATGACAACCGTATAAGCCTGATTTCTGGGCCACGTCATATTAATAGTGGAAAAGGGGGTACGGACCTAGTTCTCGAGGTGGCCCACCTTTGGTCCGATCCAATCAGTTCGATCTCATAACTAGACCGACTGGCTCTATTCTCAGTATCAAATTCCTAATCCGATCAATCAAACGGACGGTTCAGATCAAACGCGACCCGCTTTCCGTTAATTTCGATAATAATCATTCGATTTTGATGGAAGTGATGATGGAAAGAGTACAATCAATCAACGGTTATAAAAGAGATTGGTGTTGATGGGAAGGTGTTCGGTCTATGTCTCCATTGGGGGTGCGAATTAGCTGTTACCCCCGGAACAGCTTAGTGGGTGTTACCCTAACCGTGTGGGGCCCATCTTGATGTATTTTTTATATATCTACACCGTCTATCTGTTTTTTTCATATCATTTAAGGATGCGATCCAGAACCCTAAGAAGATCCAAATCTCAGATGGACCATACCACTAGAAAAAGTAATGAATAACCATTAATAACGTTTTGTGGGCTACAAAAGTTTTGAATCAATCTGATCTTTATATTTTCCCTTCATCAAGACCTTATTGACATTATCAAGAGCTTGGATTGCAAATAAACATTACCAAAAACTTACGATGGGTTCTAAGGAATTTTTAATGGTGGGGCACTCAATCACACTGTTTCTAGTGGTGTGGTCCACTTGAGAATTGGATCTACATAATTTTTTGAAAATCATGCTAAAATAGGCTGTAGAAAGGGATGGACGGAGTGGATATACAAAATATCATCCGTGTGGGCCATACGTTAGGAGTAACACCCACTAAGCTGTTCCCGGGGTAACACTTAATTCGCGCCCCTGCATTGGATGCATTTGGATTTCACGTCAATTAATCAAAGCTTTTACACTGAAAAATAATGCTAATAATGACAGTAATCATGCTTTAAAAAAAACTTGCATAATCATTTTTTTCCCCCCAAACTCACCCAATCCAGGCAATTCATAAGGTGGGGCCCACACCGGGCGTGGAAATCGGGAGGATCTGCTCGTCCGTTGGGCCTATTTTGGTAGGAGAGATATGGACCGTTAAAAAATAAAAATAAAAAATAAACGATCCACTGGTTTATATTCGATGTTATTATGTCTGGCCGGCTTGATGAGTGGACCTGAAATTCATAAGGTGGGGCCCACCGAGGCGAAAATCAGGATGATCGGCTCATCAGGTGGGCCATCCTTGTATGAGAGAAACGAACGGTTAGGGATAAAAAAAGAAGAGGAACCGTTGGTTGTAAGGCTTGATGAGTGGACCTGTAATTCTAAGGTGGGACCCACCGTCATGAAAATTCGGATGCTCTGGTCATCAGGCGGGCTAAACTTGCATGAGAGATATGGACCACGATCCACTGATCCAGACCAATTCGTTTATCATGGTCCACGGAATTCTTCCTGGTCGGAAACAACGTAGTCACCCATAACGACCCTTTCTTCAATGGAATGTGGACCGTTGGTTTATTTTGTAAGATTACTATAAGGTGGGCTTAATGGGTCAACGGTCTGAATCTCCGTGATTAGGCATACCAGTGGACCCATTAAAGCTGTGATTGATCTAAAATGGTGTTTTTTTACGAGCTTCATATGGTGGAAGACTTAATTATTTTATACTCTGGCAGCGTGTAATGGTTGATATGCAGGCACTCGGAAATTGTATCCATGGGACTGTCCAAATTGCGAAACCTACTCTAGACAGGTCATCATCCAAAAGTCAGATTGATTGAACAATCCTAACTGCTGATGATCTGCATTTGTCCGGTAAATGTCCATCAATCATCCAGCAAGGAAATCAAAGTGGACCTGTAATTCTAAGGTGGGACCCACCGTCATGAAAATTGGGATGCTCTGGTCATCAGGCGGGCTATACTTGCATGAGAGATATGGACCGTTAGAAAAGAAAAATGAACCGTTGGTCTATATCAACGAACATGTGTGGCCAGCTTGGTGGGTGAAGCGCAATTCAAAAAGTGGGGCCCACCCGCTTGAAAATCAGGACGATCTGCTCATCAGGCGGGACGCATGTGGCCCACTTGGTGAATGGACCTGCATGAATCTTGGCTCAGGGAATATTCACAACGGGCCCACCTAATTCATGGCCCGAAAATCAGATCCACTATTTCGTTTCATTGTAAGACACTAGATAATAGATCTTGTGATCTGCCTCTATAATGGACCACCGGATCACAAGAACTGTGCCCAACCATTCATTCGAATTGATTTTACGGGTGGATAAGACATCCAACGGTACGTCCATCAGTGTCCCACAAGAGGAATCTACTACTGCCAGAAATTCTGATACCAATTCCACAACAAGTGAATCCGGCCCGTCAATCAGGAGGCCCAGTAATGAGTCCTTGATCCAAAATTTAGGCCAATACATTCTAGTGGCCCATTTGATGATCATATGGACTCAACTTTTGGTGAGGTCATCAAACAGCAGGCCCACCTAATAGACGTCTCAGATTTCCAGATAATTGCCACCTGACAAGCGTCTTGGATTTTGAAATTGTGTGCCCAATTAGGCCCATTAGTCCTGTTTTGTGTAGAACATCCTAGCCATCCAAAATGTGGGTCACAACACTAAATAACACCATGCAAAATCCGGACGGTCCAATAATTAGGCAAGCTCAAAATCAATGGAGAATGGATAGCCCAAATCAATGTACATTTGTGGCCCACCTATGAGTGGATTGGTCTGATTTTTTTATCCAGTTCATCTTACATACCCAGGCCGGCCCGGCCTCAATGGACGTCAGGAAATGGCAGGATGGGCCCAACACCGGCCCGGCCCATTGTCATCCCTACAGTAGTTCTCTCGATGCTAAAATTAATACTCCGAAAGAGAGTGACGGTTCATACGCAGGCCACACAGTGGTATATATGCTAATTCCAATTAAACCATCCGAATAGTGGGGGTCCACTTTAGGTGGGTCAGCAACCAACATTTACACCCAACTGATATGGTAATTGGCTGATTGGTGGAAACATATAATGGACGGTTAGAATGGAAAAAAAAAAAAAAATCAACGGCCGGGATTTGACATAAGAGCTTCCGCTGATCAGAGTATAGGTTCCTTCGATCAATATAATTTTGGGTTTGCAAGTTTTTTATTTTAGTTAAATGTACGCCACGTGTACTTTTCTGAGTGCATGCGTATGAACCATCTTACTCTGACAGAGTATCAACTTACTGCGACGCCTAGAGTCTAGACCTATCACAACAGAAATTGAAGAGGCTATCTGGGACACACATGCGCGTGATCTGATCCATTCTCGACCGACCATGAAGCCCAAAAATCAGGCCCTCCACTAATCGGGCGGCACGTGTGTATGAGAGAGAAATGGACGGTTACAAAAATAAACAACTAACGGTCTGTGCTAATTGTCAGTGGATATGGACCGTCTGATGACTGAGCCAGATCATTTCACGGTGGCCCCACCTGACGAACAGTCCGGATCACACACGCTTGCCACGTCAACACATGCAGCCTCTCCCAATGCGAATTGCGAAAAGGACTGGGGATCGTCTGCGTTGACGGCCGTCGTTTCTCTTCGCCGATGACGCCAGCTCACAAAACACGCCGAATGGATTGCATTCTACACAACCCAGCTTTTAACGTGTGGACTTCTCTGGCACGCCATAATTTTTTTTATCTTATATCCACACCGTCCATCAATTTTTTCAGATTATTTTAGGTCATGATCCAAAAAATGAGTCACATCCAAAGCTCAAGTGAACCACAGAAATTGAACGTTGAAACCTTCCTAGGGTCCACTATGAAATTTACTTGCCATCTAACCTCTTCATAAGGTCATACGCAACTTCCATGGAAAATACAAATATCAGGTTTATCAGAGACTTCTGTGGCCTCATGAGGTTTTCCTATGCTAGGCACCTAATTCCTATGTTTTCTATAGTGTGGCCCACTTGAGCCTTGGATCTGCCTCGTCTTTTAGATTGATGCCCTAATAGGTATGGAAAAATGAATGGACGGTGTGGATCTAATTAATACAACATGATGGGTCCACTGGAGCTTTGGATGTAACTCATTTTTGAGCTCATGCTATGAAATTAAGGACGGTATGGATATAAAGCAAAAAATCAGGGTGGGTCTGGAGAAGTTCGGTGTTTCGGGGGAGCGGATTAGGTTAGACTCGGGATCCACCAAGGCGTTTGGGACCCCTTATCGTGGGGCTCACAGTGATGTATGTGACTTAAATCCACACGGTCCAACCATTTTGAAATATATTTTTAGGGCACGAATAATAAAACTAAGCTGACTCAAATCTTAGGTGGAACACACCACAGGAAGCTGCCGTGATTGAATCCTCACCATTAAAAACTTTATGGACTCCACCGGAACATTTATTTTCCATCCAACCTGTTGATAAGATCAAAAACATCTAGATGAAGAGGCCAAAAAAATATCATCTTAATCCAAAGCTTTTGTAGCCAACAAGAAGTTTTTAATGGTCCATAACCACTGTTTTCTGTACTATGGCCTATATGGGCTTAGGAACTGCTTCATTTTTTGCATCATGCCCTAAAATAAGTTATCAATATGAATGGACCGCATGGATTTAGTCACGTACATCACAGTGCCCCCACAGTCCCCCGGAACCGGATTGCATGTGGAGTAACTCGGCACGCTCTTATCGTGGGTAGTAAACTCCGTTGGGCCCACCTAGAATGTTGCGCTTTATCTATTCCGTCCATATGTTTTTCCAGCTCATTTTAGTGGTTGAGCCCAAAATTCAAGCATATCCAAATCTCAAGTGGACCATGCCACGTGAAACAGTGGGAATAATGATTTCCACCGTTGAAACCTTCCCAGGCCCTACAGTGATGTTTATTTGTCATCCAACCTGTTCATAAGATCACATGGATATGGATGAAGGGAAAACACAAATATAAGCTTGATCCAAAACTTCTGTGTCCTCCGAGAATTTTTCAATGGTAGACATTCAGTTCACACTTTTCTTGTGGTGTGGTCCACTTTAGATTTTGACATGCTTCATTTTTTGGTACCATACCTAAAATTTTCTGTTAATATGGATGGACGGAGTGGATAAAATACTTAAATCACTGTGGGCCCCACAGAGTTTACTCCGCACGCTAGCGTGCGGTGTTACTCGGTACGCAATCCGCTTCCGTGCCCCCCACTCAGTGGATCCGGGTCTCACCTAATCCGCTCCCGAATTTCCTGGACGCGGGTTTCCTGCCAAGGTCTTTCGCATGAATTTCCTGCACGGGAATGTAGGTGGGACCCATAGTGATTTTAATGAGAAATCCACACCGTCCATCCGTTTTCCGAGTTAATTTTAGGACATATGACCAAATATGAGACGGATAAAAAATTCGAGTGTGCCACACGAGAGGAAACGGTGGGGATTCAGTGACCACCATTGAAAATTCACGCGGCCACAAAGGTTTTGTATCAGGCTGATTTTTTTTTTTTTTTTTGTGATTTCACTTCATCCAAGTGGTATTGACCTTGTAAACGGTTTGGATGGCATATAAACATCAAGGTGGAGCCCAGGAAGGTTTCAATAGTAGGAAACTATTTCATAAATTTTCCCTCTCGTATGGCCCACTTGAGATTTATATACATCTCATTTTTCGTATCATTCCCTTAAATGATCTCGCAAAACGGATGAACGGTGTAGATTTCTCACAAACATCACGGTGAGCCCCACCCAGCATCCCAGAGCAAGAACTTCCTGAGAAAGCCCGCGTCCTCTGCGAAAAGCCACTGGTGCTTGGGAAATCCAACCGTTGTGAAACAGCAACGGTAAATAACCACCATATCTGTAACTGACTCCATTTCCCGCTAAATTTCCATTCAAAAATCTTACAAACCCTCTCACTCTCATTCTCTTCCTTCTCTTTCAATCTCTCTTGGCAACCCCTTTCAAGCACCCATCTGGTGCTTGGAAATCCAACGGCTACCATCGCGGCGCTCGGCTATAGTGGCCCAGCGCCGCTACATGTGTGGCCAGGAGAAGGAAGAATCGCCACCGTCGATGACGGACTAATGGACGCTCAGATCCCTCACACGGATCCACCCGATAGTCCGTCCTCAAGCAATGTCCTTCGATTTTGGGAAGACCCAATTTTAGATCATGCCTCTAATTACCACCATCCTCCGCACGATCCATCGCCATCCAACGGGCCATACCCTCTCCCTCTATCATTTCAGGATTCCCATGTGTCATCTGAACCGTTGGACCCAAGCAAAGATTGCTTGTTGTGGGCTTCAAGTGAAAATCTCATCCCAAAGGAAGATAGTACAAATACTCCCATGGGAGTTACAAGCACCCCTGATGGATCGATTATTGTTGGCGGGAATCCCGGAACTTTGAATGTGGATTATGTAACTAGTGGCCCATTATTGAATTGGGCCCCACATGATCAGTTGAATTGTGACCGTTGCCAAGTACTAAGGGAAGTGATCCATAGCAATGGTATGTTCTGATTGGATTCTTCTAATATAATTTCTCATTTACTCTTAATAAATAATAGCATGTGATGATAATTGAAATATGAATTCTTTGTACCTTAGCACCATATGAATTTGCATGTGGGTCCAAGCAGGTGGTCCACCAATGATCAATGAAGGCCATTGATAGGCTGGGGCCCACTACAAATTGATTACGAAAATAATCATAGTTGCAAAACCATTGTATTAGAAGGGCGATGTGGACTGTACAAAGACCTAAATGATCATGTGGGCCTACCCAACCTGTTTTATGTGGACCGCGCAAAGACTGAAATCATCTAACACGTTTTATTTGAACCGCACACCACCTTAGCTCCGTGATGCCTCATTTTATCATAACTATATATTTTATTTTGCTAGTGTTATTTTGGTAATTATATAAGTAAATTTTATATATAATACTATTTAATAGTTAAATATTTTATTTTACATATTATTTTATTAACGGCAAGTATTAACCTAAACCAACCTGATGTAATTAGACCTAACCCATGTAAGCTGACCCAACCCAAATGTCGATAGGGTTTAGCGGCCCATATCTTGGACGTGTTGGGTTGGGTAGCTTGGGTTGAGTCTAAGGTTGAGGCGGGCCTTGGGCAGACTCCTCTAGAGGTTGAGTTTGCCTTGAACCTTCAACTGAACCCAACCCACCCAAGTTGCACCCCTACACAGGATACGACCGAGGGCTTGCCTAATGGGCAATAAGACTGAGAATGGTGTTACTCTCTTTTGCTTGGCCCTGATATGGATGTCTTTGATCATTCGATCAGGGAGATATTGGGCCATGTGCAATCTACACTATTGACCCCTCCAGTCGAATGGCCTGCTGTGATCGGAGGTGGGCTGACTTGGGACACATGTAAATTCATGCCGGTTCGTAGATCCACAGTTCGCCAAATAATAAGATTATATTAAAAAAATTATAATAAAATTACATGGTTATTTAGGCATTGATACAGAGAAGCTTGAGATTCATGGAACAGTGGGCCATCTCTATCATGCCATCGTTGAAGTCGTCCATTACGGTGTTAATGGGATTGCAGACGTCGATCGCCAGCTGATTGAGTAAGATTTTTAAGCTATATATTAGCATCTAATCTAAGCTCTTTTAATTAGTTATCTTCTTCTTCTTCTTCTTCTTCTTTTAACAATGCGACCCACCTGTGAGGACCAGACTCTTAGGCCAGGTCAATGGTGCCCCACCACGAAGATCTTCTGGCATAAATCACTCTAGTCCACTCATTTGGTGAGCCACCCTGTTAAAATCAGTGGGTCGTTGAAGGTATGTCTCTAGCTGCAGGTGTGGCCCACCTAATGAAAGGATTTGCTGGGTCTTCAAGATAATCATGTGGGGCCTACCTTCAGATGTGCTACACATGGGAGAGATTAGCAGGAATGGATTCTCATCACTAGATTAGGATTCTTAGCCAGAATTTTCTTTCTTTTGCATGGGGCCCAGTTTCAGCATGGCCACCTTCGAAAGTGTGAAGCAATACCTGCTAGACTATGGTCAGGTGCGTAAACGGGCGGGATTTGCTGTGGTAAAAGACTCGATCTGCGCCTTCTATGATGCCCTGTGCACTGGAATGAACGGTGGAGATGCGATCTATGATGACCCCAATGCATTTCTCCGACCCGTCCATCTATCAGGTACGTAACGTTCATATAACCCTCCTTTCGTTTGCATGCAGAGGGCATTTTAGTAATTTCCACTTCATGAGGGGGTATTTTGATCACAGACCCAGTTCATGGGGAGAGAGTCCACGTTACCATTTCTTTGTCCATCCATCTAGAATGGATCCCTGTGTGTGGGGCCCACACCACGATTGGCTGATTGCATGCGTTTTTAAACCATCCGTTTGAATGACACCATTTGGATGGTTATGATCACAACAGGTGATTTTTTTTCTCGCATCATAAGACATCATCCACGGTGGGGCCCACCAGATGGACAGTTCAGATCACAACAGTCAACCAATCACAATCCTGCCCTTCTGTTTTTGTCATTAGGGTTTGACGATGTGAGGCCAGTACTGAACAGTGGGCCATGCACTGGAATGGACGGCGATGCGATCTCCAACCCGGGTCCACTTTTTTTACCCATCGATCAAACGGGTAGGTTTCTTGTGGATTCAAAAGTCAATAATAATCTGATGACTCTGAAATTGCAAATTTACAATATTACCCTTGAATTGCTTTAATTACAGGAGGATCCGGACTGATTGGGCCATCAGATGCTGCTCCATGCATGGTATTGGACGGCAGCGATGCAATCTCAAACCCCACCAATGCATTGCTTCAAACGGTCGAGCAATCAGGTAACAAATTATTTATACACATGGAGGGTATTTTTGTCATTTTGTATACTCAGATGTGAAGGAGTCGAGTCGGGTCGGGTCGGGTCGGGTCCGGTCAAGGGGAGTCATTTTGGACCCGTGTCCAAACTCATTGAAATCGAGGTTGGATCCGATCATCCGAATAATAAAAAAAGACCCGTGCAGCACCAGAGCACAGGAAGTTCCTGTAGTCGGAAGCTGTGGGATCACAGAGATTCTCGTGATAAATCCACTCCATCCATCAGTTATTCAAGACGACAATAGTACAGGATTCTAAAAATCAAGCATATCTAAGACTTACGTGGACCACAACAAATGAAACAGTGGGAACAGAAATGCATATCATTGAAACCTTCCTGGAGCTGACTATGATGTTTATATGCCATCCAAACCGTTCATTGGGTTCCCTACAAAGTTTCCAATGGTGGGCATTCAATCCCTGTTATTTCTGATGGCATGGCCAACGCCAGTTTTGGATCTGTCATTGTCATATTCTGGCCTCCCAAAATTGATGGACGGAATGGATTTGTCAAGAGCATCTCTGTGGGGGCCATAGCTTCTGGAATTTACTGTGCTTGGTTCACCTCTTGATTTAGTGACTTGGCCACCACATCCACGGCCATCTATCTAGTTTGGAGGTGAAAAGAGGAGCAAGAGGAACATCTCTTGGACGATTTCATCCAACGGTCGAAAATTCAAATATGGAAATGAACCGATGGTTGCAAATGCTGCCTTCTAGAGGCACCGAATCACTCCCTTTCATTCAACACTTCAGTCTTTAGTCAGCTCGCAGGTCAGAAATAAATATAAAAAATTTAGATAAATTTTAATATAAGATATAAAGTGACGGTTGTTTAATAAATTTAAATCATTGCTCCCATAATATTTTCTTTTATAAGCTAAGATCCAAGAACTAAAAATGTGAGTATAACGCTGATAGTGGTGGGGGTGGGTGGAACTCTAATTGTTGGGCCTACCTTGATGTATGCATTAACTTAATTTATGACATGAGCCAAAAAAAAAATGAAGCAATTATAATTCTCAAGTGGACCACACCCTCTTAAATAAACTTAAAATCAATAGTTTAAAATTTCAAACCATTGGTATTATGAGACCGGTTGTGAATGACCAATGGCCCAAAAATCTCATCTAGAAGAGATTTTTGGGCATGGTGGGGTGGGTCTATCCATGGTTGAACCAACAGACCGACGGCCTGGATTGCCAAAAAATGGGCCCCACTAATCAGATGGATTTGTCCATGACACCCTGTCAAGCCCAATTATACGGTCAACGATTTTTTTTGTGAAATTACAAATTTACAATATTCTTTTAATTACAGGAGGATCTGGACTGCTTAGGCCACCGGAGGGTGCCCCATGCATGGTATTGGACGGCAGGGATGCAATCTCTAATCCCAACAATGCTTCGTTTCCAAGGGTCGAGCAATCAGGTAGCAAATTATAATTTTGTATGCTTAAGATATTGTACAGGCCCAAATGGGTCGGGTCAAAGTGAGTCCTGACCCAACTATTCAAACAAACACCTCTATTTATTGCACTACAATGCTAATAATCTAGACCATTGGTATCATGAGACCCGTTGTTGACGGACAGTAACCCAAAATTCTCCCAGATTTGGAAGACCATTTCTATGCAATATTGGTCCATTTCCAGTTGAATATAGATGATTGTTGTATTTGGCTTCTCTATTATTTAGTTTTAAATGGCTAAATTGAAAGGTTGGGATTTCCCTAATCAATGAGATTTTCAAGGGTAGACCAACCTGGCCTCACGTGTACAAACTAGAAGTTATGAATATCATCAAGAAGAGATTTTTAGGCATGTTTAAGCATATGTTAATTAATAAGAATCTCTTTTTTTTTCTTTTTTTTTTCTCTCTAATCAGCTAGTCTAAGATATCTACTCTATATATCAAGGAAGTTTTTCTTTCTAGAATGTAAAATTAAACCTCCGCCCAAGTTACACTCGTCGAAGTTTGAATGTTTTCATGTGTACGCAGCACCATGTCTCATACTATCATATAAATATCATTCTACGCGGATTAGCTACTTGACTGGTTGAGTAGCCATCTTGCTACTGAAGTGATGTCACCAACTTGCCCACTGTGATGTATGTGTTGTATCCACACCATCCATCTAGTTGGAGAGATCATTTGAGGTCATTAGCCAAAAGAATGAGGCAGATACAAATCTCTCAAGTGGATCTCACCGAAGAAAACAGTAGGGATTGATCTCCTACCATTAAAAACTTCTTGGGGCCACAGAAGTTTTTGATCAACTTGATATTTGTATTTTCCCTTCTTTAATGTCTGTCTAAACTTATTAACGGGTTGGATCTTATTGCCTTAAAGCGCAATGTCTTCTTAAATCTAGAGATAATCCTAACTCAATTTTGTGGTCAAATATATTGTGAGGCCTAACTTGTTAGATTCTTCATACGCTTATCCTACTTCAGGTTCTAGAAATGGAGGAGACGTGGATGATGAGAGGGCAGCAAATGGTGAAGGGAGTTCCATTGGACTTTCCAAGAGCGGAATTGCAGAACAGGTTTTTTCCTCTCTTTTTTTCTTTTTTCTTTTTATATTTACTGTTTTGCCTAGAAATGAATCTTATTTCTTCAAATTTTTGTTGTGTTAATGGGGTGGGAAATTGAAAATTCAGAGGGAGAGAACGAGGAAATTGAAGTTGAGGGATTTGGTGGGCTATTTCCACCTACCCATACAAGTGGCCTCACAGAGACTATCAATATGTTCTACCGTTCTTAAGAAGATATGTAGACGTAATGGCTTGAAACGCTGGCCTTACAGGAAGGTAGCTCTCTCTCTCTCTCTCTCTCTCTCTCTCTCTCTCATGTATGCCAATTGAGAATGTGAAAATCATCCACCCACTGCGTGGCCCAACAGACCAATGGTCTGGATTGCTGGACCTGGGCCCCACTTCTAAAAGGATCCCCAACACACAAATACAGTATATGGCACAATGGTAAGAGTGGCAATGGGCCAGGCCAAGACCGGCTTTGCACCGGGCGTGGACCTACTAGCTGGATGGGCCAAGTAAGCCCGACCCAGCTTGATTTTCTGAGGCCGGGCCCTGCCAAGATATCAGGCTCGAGGTTGTACCTGCTGTTCTAGGCCTATGCCAGGCTTTGGGTCTTGGATCTTAGTTGTTTGGAACGAAAATTCCTACAAATGTGGGGAACCTGTGCAACGAAAAAGCTCCAGGGCCCACCGTGATGTGTGTGTGACATCCACTCTGTCGATAATTTGCATCCACTCATGTTAGGAGGCAATATCAAAAATATAAAACTAATCCAAAACTCTAGTGGGCCACACACAGGGAAGAGTGGGGATGGGGACGCCCACCATTGAAGAATCTCACTGTCCCCTATGGTGCCTTTATTGTAATTGTTGGACCATCCTGGTGTCACATGACATGTTAAGGCCCACATTTTGCATGGCTCAGAAATCATGCAAGCTATCACTCTGGATCATCTCTCACATTCTCTTTCCAATGGTGGGCCCAGGTAAAAAGCTTGGAGAGGCGCATCCATACATTGCAGAAGATCTCTGGAGACGTCAACGGAAGAGGCAGCGGCGATGAGAGTGTGCAGGACGAAATCGAGCGGCTCCGAAGTGAGCGGGCGCGAATCTGCGCCGGCATTGCTGGGTAAGGTTGAGATTTTCGCCTTAATAATAACAATAATAAAGCATTGTGTGTAGAAAATTAAAGCAGGTTTGTAAGGAATTGATTTTATTGATCACCTGGAGATGGGTGATATGGCCCACCAAGCTCTCACGCCCAGGTCAACTCAGTTGAGTCACCGAGTTTTGAAGTCATGGTTGGGGCCTGCATGTTCTGCTGACCAGGCCCAAACCCTGGCCTACTCCAATTTTAGTTATAGATGTGAGGCCCAGGTCAGTTTATGGCTGGTACAGTTCATGATTGGGCCTGAATGTCGACATATTCAATAAATATATGGATTGATCATAGCCCTTGCTTATCTATGACCGAGTTAGGTCATGCATTCTTCACACGATCTTCCTGTGTGGCCCACTTTTTGCATAGCTAGGATTACACATGTGCCGCACGTGAGGCATGAAAAAATAACTAATTCTACAACAGGTAAAGTACTGAATAATTATGAGATATATTCACAAATGCCCAGAAGAAATATAAGCGAAAAAAGAGAGTGCGGGCCCACTGCTTTGTGTGATAATGGGTCCCATAAACCTGCAACAAACCCGCATCTGAATGGCGCCCTCTGGGTATATCATCAATTGAAGTACAACATACAATGCAGACAGTAGCAGCGCCCACTGCATTGTGTGATCGTCGGCTCAAAAGGCTTGTGGAAAGCACAGCAACAATATCAGGCCGTGGGTGCATTCTTGACGTGGCCCGAAATTGAAATCCCTGCATTGAAAAATGTTTACAATTTCTGAGTGGCCAGAGTATCAAATAACGTGGCTTGCATGTGTGACATCCTGGGGACAACATTTCACACAGGTGGGGAAACCGTGACCTGGAAACAAGGAACTCGGATTGGGTGACCCCAGCCCCTAGTATGTGTTTTATCCATGCCGTCCATCCATTTTTCCAGCTCATTTTAGGGTATGAGCCCAAAAATGAGGCAGGTCTAAATCTCAGGTGGACCACAACACAGGAAACAGTGGTGATTGAATGCTCGCCATTAAGAACTTCCTAGGGCCCACTGTAATATTTATTTGCCGTCCTTACATATTGATTAGGTCACACAGACCCGAAGGGAAAACACAAATATCAGTTTGATCCAAAACTTGTCGCCACCAAAGAAGTTTGTAATGGTGAGCATTTAATCACCACTGTTTCCTCATGCCCTAAAATGAGGCAGGTCCAAATCATGAAACAATGATGATTGAACGCCCAACCATTAAAAACTTTGTAAGGCCCACCGTAATGTTTAAAACACATACATCATTGTGGGGCCCACAGCACCAACCATTACTGACCTTTTCAGAGTCCAGAGGGTTGAGGGTTTTCTTCATGGCCCGTCTGCTAATGTGGCCCATGATGTAAAATCTCAGGGACATTCATCAGGTGGGGCAACCGTGATTTGAGGGTTTTCTTCATGGCCCACCTGCCAATGTGGCCTATGATGTAAGATCTCAGGGACATTCAACAGGTGGGGTAACCATGAAAATTCACCTGCCCAAAAATAAGGCCACTCCACTCATCAGGTTGGCCACACAACCAGGCTAATATTTGGCCAGGTCACATTCACTGTGACCCCATCCCATCGGATGAACGGCCAAAACCCCGCACACATGCTATGTTCAAGCGTGTGCGGGCAAAAGAAAACCGTTGACCATCAATCTTTCTTCCAACAGGCAAAATGCATGAACAGGTTACAAGGATTACCAGCTGAAATTAGAGCTTCAATTTGATTTTTTCAGACCACTTGAAGATGTCGGAATAGACTTGATCACCGCCCAAGTCTTCTCCTGTGGCCCCAGCTGCTACTCTTATAACATCTTCAATCAACGCAAAGTTACCCATTATATCAACATGGGCCCCGCTCTGCGTGCCCCGCCCCTCCAGAAAATTAGCAGGTGGGGCATGACTGTACTCCCTGATATAAGTCCGAATTCCTGAAGGGTTGAACCGGGTCTTCCCACGCCACCCTTTTGCACACATGAAGCCTGCACTTAGAACAGGCACGGTCTCGTCTCCATTCACTGAATATACTCCACCTTGCAAACAACCGTCTTCATTTCCACCCTCAGCTGAGGTATCAATCTGGAAGGGAATGAAGCATTCTGCTGAGGAGGATACCTTGTAAACATATGATCTTTCAGTTGGAATTCCGACTCCGTACATAGAATAAATTTCGATATCGGGGGCATTTGGCAATCTGCGAAGAACATTCCAGCAGATTAAGCAGCAGCAATAGTTTCATTCACCTAATAAAAAAGATCTCTTCCACCACCAAAGCAAGATTGCATCACTACAGCCTAGTAACCGGAAATCAGTATCAAGCTACAAACTGGTAACCGGCTAAGACCAAGCAGGACAAGTAAACTATAAAATGATCTATTCTCATATTCTGATTCCTATCAGCTGGAAACATCTCATAGTTTGGATTGGTAAAATCTGAAAAGTAGATTTGGAAATGAAAATGTCACACATGTAAGGAAATCTGCAGAAAAGAAGCAAACTAAACCTGTTTGTTTTAGCATACATGAATGTGAAAATGTCAATGGTCAAAAAGTGAGAGCACTCTAAAAAAAAAGTGCAAATCTTCATTTCCTAGGTTTTTTTCTTTTTCTTTTTTCTTTTTTTTCTTTTTTCAAGGAAATGGAAATCGCCCTTTTCTGAGAAAAACTGTGGAAATGGGAATCACTTTCCTCCACAGCTGACTTTGTTTTCGCAAATGGCAGAAAACATCATGTATGTAGAAAATTCTTTCAATGATAGAAGAGGATTCCACCAATCCAAACAGGTCCAAACTTCCTCACATGGCATGTTGCACTCAAAATGGACACGCGCTATAAACCAGACCCGATGTTTTGAAAGTCTTATCTGATTGTAAATTCATAAAGGGGCTAAAGATCACAAGTCATAAATCATAAATAGCAAGACAATTTTTTATGATTTTTTTACCAACATTTCAATAAAATTAGCAAATATAAACAGTGGGATATGATCAAATATTCTATATTATGTTGAAACACATTAAGATATGCAAATGTCAACATAATACTACAGCACATTGTCTATTGTTGTTTAGGGTGTGTTGGTTGCACCGAGTATCATGAAATTCCATGATTAATCAGTCTATTTTGGGGTAAAATATCATGAAAGTTCATTGTATTTGATGCAACCACATGCACCCTTAGAAACAAGAAAAGAAAAGAAAAAGTTTTTGGGGTTCAATGGTCCAAAACTAAAAGGGCCCAAAACAAGGAAAGGAAACACTAAATATCAATCTATGCGAAAATTGTCAACCAGCACCAATTGTGTTGACATCTTCATCTCCACCATAACTATTATGGTTCAAGTCAACCATAATGGTTAATTTAAAAAATAAAAAAATAAAAAAGTCAAACCATGCATGGTTTATTTCAAAAAGATACAAAATAAAAAAAGAAAATCTCTCAAAAGTGCTTAAAGCAGATTCTTGCCACATTATTAGGGCTAAAAGGCCTCAAAGAAATCTAAAAAGAACCAAAATAAGAAAACAACAAAAAATGACAACTTTATAGGCCACAGTTCAGCTCACAATCGCAACTCTAAGACAAATATGGAAAAGCATAAACATGGATCAAGAAGATTTCAGGTTGAAGTATGGGGGTATCGAGCAACAAAAAAGATTGATGATTTGGAATCTCCTCAAATAGTGGTTGTGTGGAGTCTCATCAATGAGTTGAACTTCTAGTCGCACTCCTAGGAAAACCCATCAAAAGTTCAAAAAAGAAGACAACGACACGCATGCATGCGCGCCTACATGCGCACAATTCATATTTGATTCACACAATTATATAGCCATTCCATAACTAAACGGGCTTCCAAATGAGACCAATTTCATGTCATTCTGACATCACTTAGTACCCAACAACTATGGATGCTAGGCAGGTATGCCACGCATCCCATTACTGTGGGAGCACACATTAAGGACTAGCAGTGTACAGTGCACTACTGTCTTGTTAATCAATTTACAGCTTTTTTTAATTATTTCTACATCTCTTCAACACATATATGATTGCGTTCTATGGATATTTTCAATATGGAGAGGTTCAGAAGGTTCTGGAAATTAAATGCTTAGGCAATGAATTGCAGAAGATTGAATGTCACTGGTTCTGCATCAACTATCCAAGGTTTGAAGCATGGACCTTGACGTGTAGCAAATTAAAGTAATGAAAACTCAAATATCTGCTGATTTCTTCTTGTTTAGTAGGTAGATGCACCGAGATTGCAGCATGGCTTTACCAATTTTCAAGTAAATATTGCGATAATTTAGTTTAGTGTGTTTCTCATGATATTATTGAGATATTTTCATAATCTTGGTGATATTTGCCACATTGGATTGCAGTACATATAGGTCAAGAATATTAAAGCTTCCATTTGATCGAATCATCAAACGTTGTGCAATCCTGGTTAGTTTTTTTTTTTTTTTTTTTTTTTTTTGGGGGGGGGGGGGGGGGCGCTGTTAGTACGCAATCCCGGTTAGTTAAATAAAAAGATCTGCCGAAGAAAACTTTGTTTCTGTGATAGTTGATAAGAAGCATCAAAGACAATTCGATTAACTAAGAGAAAAGATATAGCTTCTCACTTTGTTTCTAAAGGGTTTGACCAATATTTATAATGCTCGTATTTTGGGTCATCCAAATTGTCTGCAATCCCATATGAAAAATGGGCATCTCCTCGCTGCATCATCCTTGGAGCAACAAAATGAAGCAGATCCAGAATCGAACCAGCTGTGTAGACTTTGTAGTCAGCAACCGCACTAATGCCCCCCCATCCCATTTCATTGTATTCTGTCCATACATCACCACATGACACATTGGAATGGGCCACGCTATTACCCTTAACAGCATCCTGCATATCAACAAAACAGCTAAGCATCCATGGTAATTGCAAAGAAATCAGTTTTGGAAAATAGTAAAAGGCAGTAGTAGTCTGGCATATGAAACCACAGCCCACTGGTTGGGCCATATGGATTGGTGAAAGACCCACTTTAACAGGCTGGCCCCTTAAGGGATAGCTCGGCCCCACAATGGACGCTTCTCTGTAAAAATGTTCCCGAGCATTCAAAAGATGGTACTTGAACATAAACACAACAAATGTTCAGCTCCCATTGCTGTGGATCAAATGGCTAGGGTCATTCATACTAACCCATGCTTTAACCATGGCTTCCAAATGGTGGAACCTAGCTCTCGAATGGCTCAGGTCACCTGACAAAGGCCCAATGAAAAGACTGAATTCACTTCAATACTCCAGGCACTAATAGACCAGACCTCAATGGTAAAACTACTAAAGTCAGCATACGAGATAGCATACACAACTGAATCCGGTTTTGCTTATGGACAAATAATTAAGACATGCTGTTATATATATATATATATATATATATATATATATATATATATATATATATATATAGAGAGAGAGAGAGAGAGAGAGAGAGAGAGCCCAAAATTGTAGCAGGACAAATAAAAGGTCTTGGTTGAGTAGCCCAACAAAACTTTGCATTCACTAGTTTGAAATACCTCTCAAAAATCTTAAATGACAGATCAAATGAAGCAAACCCCTACTGAAAAGACAAGTATTATCTTTCAAGGAAAAAAGATTAAATAGGTTTTTTTTTCTGTCTGATGCTTGTAATCAATAGCTTGATGAATACGACCCTCGTGCCCAAGAGGCAGATCCAAAGCTAGTAGTGTCACCTAGCAGCATATATTTCAGTGTGTGTGAAAAAGACAGTGCATGCAGTGTCATATCATCTGAAACCAGTCGTATCGTCCTATACATACCCGTATCGCCCATGAGGATACTGTATCTGCCCTAACAAGCTCAATCCATAGGCGATACGACCCCGTATCGGTGGTGACCGATACAGTATACGGAAACTGACTCGCAAACGTTGTGCATGCAGATTGGAAACCAGAAGCATTACCCTGAATTCGATCCTCTCAATCTCGGATGAACGCTTCACTGCTACATCTTTACCAAAGGATATAATCCTTCCATATTTTGCATGGCTTGGACAAGAACCCACTTTCTCCATCTCTGTAGCAAGTTCAATGTGTGAATGATTGTTCTTCTGCTTCTTATGACTGCATTCATAGCCTTCTTCTGGTGACCAGTCCAAGCCGCCCCAAATGGTGTCTCCACCTTTTGGTATCATTGACATGGTTGAATCCCATGTACGTGTCATCCTCATTACATATTTTAAAGTTTGAATACCAAATATATCATTATCCAACACACCAGGTGCAATTGCCCTGCATAAGGAAACACATTTCAAGAGTTCCAGACATGTAGAAGAAAATACGAAGTTCCAGACATGGAAACAAAAATACAGTTTGCTATTGGAACCAAACAAAAGATATGATTCAAGAAGTGAACATGGCAACAATATGTGGAGCAAATCTAAAGGAGTTACAGACATACTTCCTAAGGAACAAAATAGTAGCAAATCCAGCAAGGGGAACTTCTTTTCTGAAATGTGCATGGACACAAGGGAAACATTATTTGAAGGGGCCCGCTCCAGTGGGACTGGTACCCACTTAAGCTTATGGTGGTACCAAGAAGATGTGGGGCTCACATGATGGATTCACACCATCCAACCTGTCTATCAGATGTGTCACCTCAGCAAACATGTAGGATACAAAACTCAGCCCAATACAAAACTAAGGTGGGCCACAGAAAAGGGAAGGATCTAGGAGGGGACACCCACCATTGAACTTCACAGGGACCCACTTGGAGTCGCGAAACAGCCTGAATCTTCTTCTAACCCTTCATCTGGACCGGATAAATGGTATGAACAGCTTTGATTATATACAATTAACACAGTGAGCCCCATGCTAATAAACGGTGGGCATTCCTTCTCAATATGTTGATGTGGCCCATCTGATGTTTGGACTGGGCTGATTTTGGGCCCTGAAAGTTTTATGGCGTTACACATCTTATGACAAGGTTGGATTCAGTGAAAACATCACTGGAACCCGCATTTGCCCAGTAGCACCGTAAGCTTATGGTGGTACTGGCACCACAGGAGCACATCCCTTATTTGACTCCCTAGATATGAAAATGAAGTGGTCAAAAACAAAAAACAAAAATGGTTGAAGGTTGTAAAGACAGTTCAGCAATATTCGCAAACAATGATGCTATGGTGCTCCTTGAATGAAGGCTAGGAGAAAATATGTATGAGAAACGAAAACAAAGATTGCCTACTATATTATCAGATATTTCCAAATTTGTACAATTGCTGTCACAATTAGAGGTGGGCACAAACCAAGCCAGCTCGAAAGCTCGGCTCAGATTGGTTCGAAAAAGCTCGGCTTGGATTGGTTCGAATGGAAGTTCAAACCAAACCAAGCCTCCGAGTCAAGCTCGTTTGAAAAAACAAACCAAACTCAAACTAGGGCAGTTCTGGCTCGACTCGGCTCGAAGCTCGATTTGATGCGGCTCAGTTTGGTTCGGCTCGTAAATTATAAGCACATTGTTTCCTGTGGTGTGATCCACTTGAGCTTTGGATATGATTCCATTTTGGGATCATGTCCTAAAATGATATGTAAAACAGATGGATGACATGGATAATACATAATACATATACATGATGACATGGATAATACATAATACATAATACATATACATGATGACATGGATAATACATCATACATATACATGAATGCACACTTTTTCCTTGCACTTGTAAAATTATGCTTGTGTACTTTTGTTTGGAAAATACTCTTACATGTCTATTTTGAAGGTGCACTCTTTTGGAGGATGTTAAACATCATATAGTAAGATATGTGTGTACTTTTTTTTTCCTAACTTTTTAAATTCTTTTCTATTTAAGTGAATAAGGAAAAAAAGACCACTGTACTTGGCCCGGCTCAGTTCGAAATTTTCAACCAAGCCAATCCCGGCTCGAACCAGATTTTTCTGGAGCAAACCAAACTCAGGCCGCATGGGTTGGCCAGAAACCCAAACCAAACCAATCCACAAACTGCTGTGGTCCAAAAACAAACCAAATCAAACTAGGGCTAACTCGGCTCGGCCCGGATCGTTGCCCACCTCTAGTCACAATGAGCTGCTTTGCACTAGTTTTGGATCAGCTCCCCTCGTAAATGAGCAGTACCTTCATTGCTTTGATCCCAAAGTTGGAGGGGGCTGAAAACCTCAAGGATTTTAGACCAATTAGTCTAATCAATAGCCCCTTACAAGATCTTAGCTAAGAAGGTTCTGAGCCAGAGGTTGAGGAATGTGCTCATGAGCATTATCTCCCTTATCATAGTGCCTTTTTTTACGGGAGAGAGATCCTCAATAGTATTCTAATTGCTCATGAATGTTTGAATTCCTATTCAAGATCAGGCTATACTGAAGTCATGTGTACGTTAGACCTGGAAAAGGCTTGTGATCACGTTGAATGGTCTTTCTTGGACAACATGACAGCCCGGATGGGGTTTGGGGATAAATGGAGATGTTGGATCTTAGCTTTTGTATCTTTATCGAAGTTATCTATTTTAATTAATGGGTCTTCGTTTGGTTTCTTCAAAGCTTCCCGAGGTTTAAGACGGGGATCCTTTATCCCCTTTCTTTTTTGTCTCTATCTCAGAGGCTCTTAGTCTCATGCTCTCTAAAGGGCGAGATGAGGGTCTCTTCCAAGGATTCAAGGTGAAAAATTTTCCAAATAGGATTAGACGTCTTCAATTTGTAGATGATACTCTACTTTTTTGTGAAGCTAAGGAATTCATGGTGAATTTTTTAAGTATGGCTATTTGCTGGTTTTAGGTTGTCTCAGGTCTCAAAGTTAACATTGCTAAAAGTGAATTTTTTGGTACTAACTTGTCTAAAGAAGAGACTCTTTCCTTTGCTGAATCTTTTGTATGTGGTGTAGGTTCTCTCCCAAATACATATTTAGGCCTCCCTCTCTGTGTAGGAAAACCTCCTCTTCCATTTTGGGACAAAGTTATGGAGCGTCTGGACTTTGGAGAGAAAACTTTCCCCCTGAAAGTGCAAACTTCTTTCTTTGGGTGGCAAGATTACTCTTATAAAAACCTTTGTCTAATATACCTTTATATTACATGTCCCTTCTCTAAACTTAGATTCATCCTTGGGAAAGGTGATCGAATCAGATTTTGGGAAGACCCCTGGTGTGGGCCTTGCCCCCTCAAGTACTCCTTCCCTTCCCTTGACTACCCAAGTTTTCATAAGGACATTTTGGTGTCAAATTGTTTTTCGTGGTCCGGAGATAATCGTGCCTGGATCCCTCCACTCCAGAGGAATATGTCTGACGAGGAACTTTTGGACCTTATGTATTTTCTCTCGCGCCTGCAAGACCCATCGCCTACTGGCGAAGAGGACTCTCTCTCTCTCTCTCTCTCTCTCTCTCTCTCTCTCTCTCTCTCTCTCTCTCTCTCTCTCTCATCTTGCTTCGATTGACTCGTTAGGATCCATTAACCATACGGGGAAGATCCGGCTTTATGGAGCCCCTCCAAAGGTGGCAGCTTTTGCTTGGCTCCTTGGGAGCAATCACATTTTACCATCAATAACCTCCGGAAAAGGGGCATGGTCTTGCCTAATGCATGTAAGATGAATCTGCGAATCACCTCTTCATTCATTGCTGTTTTCTGCGAAAATCTGGTCTCGTGTGATGCAAATGGTTGTGGTTTATTGGTTATGCCAGAAGATGTGGGAGGTCTATTTTGTTCATGGCACAGCGAATACGGCGGCTGCTTGGTAGGAAGAAGTGGCGAATCATGTTTCTTGCAATCCTCTAGTCCATCTGGCTTGAGAGAAACAATTGGTGTTTCAATAATTCGAGAATTTCTGAGGTAAGGATATTTAGTAAAGTCCTTAGCCTGTTTAGGGACTGGGCTCCTTAGCAGTCGTGTTGTTCTCTGGGGGTCTTGCCAGCTTTGGGACTGTGATCGTATAGTTTTTGTTTTTCTGCTTTTTCTTTTCCTTCTTGTTTTAATTTTCCTCCTGTGTAGGTTTTCTTCTTGTTTTATTCTGATAAAATTTCATCTTTCGAAAAAAAAAATTATAAATAGCAACTTGAACCACAAAGGTCAATCATGTTTGCCAAGCACTATTCCTTGCAAGAGTAGGATTCCAGATCCCAACCTCCCTAATCTGAGCCATTCACCAGGTGGGACAAGTGATGCATTTACCATGGCGTGAAAATCAGGCCAGTCTGATCATCAGGAGGGCCACACATGCATGTTGAGTGTGAACTGTTGGTCACTTATGATAACCATCCAACTTTTTCATACACGGGTAACCCACCAATGACTGGAGCTGCCTGTTTTTGGGACATGGCAAATACATATGAACATCCAAGTGTTGAACACGTGAAACTTTGACAAGTGTGGATCTCCTACTCTCACAGGTGGCCATTGTACTTCCCACTTCACGCACCTATTACGCAGAATCTATAGTTTATGGCCAACTTTAGAATTACACTGGGCAAAAACCAAAGCCATCACATTGAGGTCCATGGTAGACAGTATATATATCAACACTGGTCTAATGTTTGAGCCCACCTTATGTTCCAAAACCTTTGGGGAAAAAAATAAAAAAGAAAAGAAAGAAAGAAAAAGAAAGCCAAGGCCACAACATGATAGTATACAGTATAATTCACTGCACAATAGTAAAGATTAAAAATAAAAAATAAAAAATACCTGGCAACAGCAACATCCTTGGCTTCAGACGAGAAAAGTCCTGAAATTGCTTTTGGAACACCTAAAAATGGCCCACCAATGTTCATGATTGCCTTAATATGCTGGGCGCACCAGTTCGGACCGCCTCCACCACCCATCGGAGCTGGTGCCTCGACCCACTTCATGAAATGCAAGAAGTAGAGAACACCCATAGAATGCGGAATAACAATGACCTTTTTTCCATCATTTGTAGCTACCATAAGCTCTATATTACTTTTTATTCTGCTGAGGGTTTGATCCCGTAACTGATCAATTGAATTTTGCAAGAAATATACAATCAGAGTGTAGGAAATATTTTTGGTAGCACAATGCCTAAACGAAGAAAAAGGATTGGAAATGTTCTGAAAATAAAGTTCTGTTAAGCCCATGCATATGTCAACATGCGACCATGCACGGCAAACTAGCTCACATATGAACACCCAACCTGCATCAGGCGGGCCCCACTGTTTAGATGTGTTCTGGCCAGCAATCAGGATGGTCTGGTCATCAAGTGTACGCAACATCAACTGTTTACAAAAAATTGTAAGTAGTCAATATTTCCCATACACGTGTCGCATGCCTGATGAATGGGCGACCAAGATTTCTGAGCAACTCATCCACAGTGCAGCCTACCACCCACCTGATACATGGCTCAAATGTTCCGCATGTTTGGCAGTTTGGAACATGAGAATATGAGTAGAGCAGAATGTGGCTAAAGATTCGATCCCAAGCAAGAGGTCTTATCTTTGAAAGTTGGGAGAAGAAGCATAACGTTGAAAAATACCTCAGTGTTCTGAAATGCAAGTCTCCAATCGTATGCAGCCATATACATGGTCTTCTCCTCGTAGCCAATACGTGCCAAATTAGCAATCAAAACTGCCCATACAAAATAGCCAGGAGCAAAGTAATCTGCTGCCACAAGTCCTGTGACAGGCCTAACTCTTATCCCAGAAGGATCCAGCCCAGTTTCATTGTCCAGTGACAAATGCTCAACCCAGCATAAAGGCCTATACAAGTTTGACACAGCATAAAAGTCGATGTCAGAAGAGGAACAAAGAAATAAAAATCTCCCGCTAGTCCTTGCACAGAAAGTCCTAATGTGATCAAATAAAATTTCAATTGCATCATCAGCTCAATATGCAAATGAGATAGCACTGTGAAATGGCCCTGGTTTCCTTCTTTTTAAAGTCCACGTGAAATGGCAATCCCTAGCCCAATGTTTTTTTTTTTAAGATACTGATTTTATTGAGACCACAAGGGTGAGAAGAAAGGAAAACACAAAAAGAAAAGAAAGGGAAAAGGAAAAGAAAGAAAAGAATACAAATACAAGGCAGCCAGGCCAAACCTAAGGAGCCCACTGCCTTATACAACTATTTACCCTATTAATCACCCAAATGCTGCAATTTTTCCTATTCCCGAAAAAGAAGAGATGATTCCTTTCAAGCCAGAGAGTCCAGATAACAGCGAGGAGAGCAATCCTCCATCTGGAAGAGGAAGATTTGCCTGGAGCAGCTAAGTGCCAGGCAAGGAAGAGGCTGTCCAAGGATGATAACATAACCCACTAAACTCAAAACTGAAGCAAGATACTTGTCCAAACCTCCCTTGCCAAGTCGCAGTAGATGAAAAGATGGTTGACTGATTCCGCGTCTTTGAAACAAAGGAGGCAGATGTTTGGCAGCACCAAGAAACACTTACTTAAGTCGTCCACCTTCAAAATTTTGTTTCATCCCACCAGCCAAGCAAAGGTAGCACCTTACGGGGAGCTCTATAAGACCAGACCACAGCTGTGTAGTGATGAGGAGACCGAACTGGAGAGCCAGAGATTAGGCCAAAAAAAAAGATCTAACTGATATTTGGCCTGATTTCTTCATTCTCCAAACGAGAGAATCCTTCTCATATGGACTAATCTGAATCCCATTCAAGCGAGAAAGGACATTAGCCAGCTCAGCAATCTCCTCATCCAAGAGATTTTTGTGGCAAGGAGGGACTCGCTCCACCATCCCCCAAGGAGATGAAACAGCTAAAGACCGAAATTTCCGGGTTGGGACATAACCCAACAAATCCAGGAAAGGTAGACCTATGGGGAAAGGTAGACCTAAGGGTAGAGTCCCCACACCAAATATCCACCCAGAATCTAACCAGAGTGCCGTCCCCAACAAAAAAAAAAATGCTCGAAAACCTTTGGCGTTATCCTAGCAACAGCTTTCCAAATGGGGGAAGCACAATACATCAAAGAATTCTTTATCCACCATCCCATCCGAGAGGACCCATACTTCCCAACTACAATGAACCTCCAAAGACTCTCTTCCTCTACCCCAAATCTCCAAACCCATTTCCTCGAAAGAGCCGAATTGACCATTTCGATATTTTTTATACTTGCACCCCCTTCTGAGGTAGGTTTACAACCCTCCTTCCAACTTAACATATGGCTAGGATCGTCAAATCACCATAAGCTCAAAGGTATGGCCTGTACAGTGGCTGACCAATAAATAGTTCTGATTGCCCTAAAAGTGTGCCCCGTGCACAGCGACGATGACAAAGCCAAGCAAGACTCCTAGCAAACTTCTCTCCCATCCTAACCTCAAACAGGAAAAAAAAAATCCATCATATACCCAAAAAAAAGCATATATTAAAAATAAGAATGACATATACCTTAAGACAGTAGCTGTGCTCAAGATTCTATTTATTAGCGCATGATTTCAGGGGGGAAAAAAACATATATTCCCAATATTTGAACCTCAAAATCCAACAATTCATGACAAACCCAAAAGAAATCACTCATATCAAAATTCAACATAAAAATCTACTCCACCAACTACCAGAATATCATGTTTGGATGTCCAAGAGAAATGAACTGTGAAACTGAAACTGATAATTACTTAACCTTGTATTAGAAATAAGTAAACCCTCACATTGTAATTACAATCCTTTCAACCTCTACTTAAAAGCATTGTCATGCCTTGACATTAAAGTCAGGAGGCAATCCACACTTTCATAATGACAACTGATATCAACACACCTTGATTGATAGGGTCCCCATTTCTTTCTATGGCTTTCAATAAAGCACATCGATGGCAGGTACCCTAAAACTGAACAGCCCAAATAGTGGAAACCGCTATAGATTGATCAAGTACTCAAAACCAGGTTTATTGAACAACCCACACATTTTTTGTTGAATTTGGAAAGCTTACTACTTTTCATTTTTATAGTCCATTAGATGCACACCATTTCTTTCTACCGCTTCTCAACGGATAACATTGATCAAGTACTAAGAATCAGATTGATTCGACAATCCTGGCCTCTGATTAATGGACACTTTTTTGTCCAATTTGGACCACCTGCCACTTCTCATCTTTACAGTCCATTAGATGTGTGCTGTTACTTTCTGCGACTTTCAATAGAGCACATCGATTGTGTCTTGTAAATAGGATACAAGTGAAGCTCCCCATTGTACACACGGCAAGAACCTAAAACCTGACCCGCCCAAATAGCAGAAACCACTATAGATTGGTCAACCACCTAAACTCAGATTGATTGGAAAATTCTGGCCTCTGATTAATTGACACTTCTTTTTTTTAATTTGGACCGCTTACTACTTCTCATTTTTTCAGCCCATTAGATGCCCTAAATCAAGGAGTTAGGATTATACATAGTGTGAGTTTTCATCTACAATTCATCTAAAGCGGGTCCCACTACTTAGGTAGTTCAGATCAGATGAATATGACATGTGTATGGCAGACAGCCTGGCCTTTATCCTACCTACTACTTCCAGTAATCCAATCTCACCAGTTTCCACTCTCATGAATAACTGAAAAAAGCAGAACGGAAGAGACGTCGCCATCAATCATGATCGATGGTACTAATAATCGCAATTCAACTCAATCCCATATTGGGTCCAAACGTGCCATAGACGAAATTCAGCATTGAAATTTATAGTAATTCAATAAAATGGAATCTTGAAATGGAAAGAGAGGATCACTACCTCTTGTAGATTTCTCCGAATGACCCGCCCCATAGACGCTTCCGAAACAAGCCGTCCGCGCACTGGTGGCCCTCCCAGAGCTCTAGCCCGCCAGTAACGATCCCGGGCACGAACACGACAGGGTGTTTCGCTGACAGCCCTTCCTTCTGCAATTTCACGCCCGGTGGGTCCGGCATGGGGCCCGTGATCGCCTCGGTGACGTACTGAGGGAACGACGCCGGCATGGCGTTGTACAGAAAGAGAAGGAACCACCAGATGGAGCAGATGAGGCCGATGAACCAGCAGCAGGTGTCGACGCAGGACCATTTGGTCTTCTTCTTCTTCTCCTCCTCGTCTGGCCTCGTCTTCTTCTTCTCCTTGTCGTCGTCGTCTTCTAGCTCGATCTTGTCCGTCGGAATCTCATCCGACGGCTCAGATTTCTTTGGGGGATCGGAGGCCTTCCTCCGCCTGAGAAGAGACATTTCTCTCTCTTTGTTTTGGGTGAGAGAGATTGGAAAAGACAGAGAGTTTTTTAAAAGAGCTCTGACGTATGGAAGCTGCTGATGCGATGGACGGAAGATGGGAATGTGTCGACTGACCGTGAATAAAATGAGGGCTTTTGTTGTGAAGAAGGGTATGAATGGAGGAGAACGGTGGACAGCAGCTACAGCAGTTGCTGGTTTTATGGAAGAAGGAGGTTGTTGTATCTATTCGCGCGCTTGAGATTGTGCATCGCGATTGTAATTGTATTGAACGTGATGGGCCCACCGCGACTTAATTAATGGACGCGACTATCCTTTGAATGTATGTGGAGCCACTGAGATCCGGGGAATCCACTCCGTCCATCAGTTTCTCCAGCTTACGTTAGGACATTAGCCAAAAAGTGAGGCAGATCCAAAACTTAAGTGGACCACATGACATGAAACGGTACAGATGGAAATGCCCACCGTTGGATCTTTCTGGGCCCAGTGATTTTATATGTCATCCAAACCATTCATAAGATTAGTATCACTGGGATCAATTGAAAACACAAATATCAACTCGATTCAAATCTTATTGAGCTCCATTAAGGCTTCAAAGGCAATCCCCATCGTTTGGTATGAAGGGCCCCACTTGATCTTTACGCAACTTTCCTGTATTATATGTTTTATCTAGACCGTCCATCTATTTTGAGGGATCATTTTAGGTCATGAGCCCAAAATTTAGGCAGATTGAAGGCTAAAGTGGACCACACCATAGTAAGCAGTGGGGATTGAAAGCTTCTTTGGGGGCACAGACGTTATGGATCAAGCTGATATTTATGTTTTCCCTTCACACAGGTCTATGTGACGTTATGAACAGGTTGGATGGCAAATAATCATCACAGTAGTCTGTAGGAAGCTTTCAACGGTGGGAATGCAATCCCAACTGCTTCCTATGATGTGGCCCACTTGAGCCTTTAATTTGCCTCCTGTTTTGGATCATGCATTAAAATGATTGGTCAAAATAAATGGATGGTGTGGATAAAACATATACATCACAGTGGACCCGTAAATCCCCTGACCGATCCACGCCCTTCATGTGGTCAGAAGCTATGTGGGGCCCATAGAGATTCTCATGACAAATCTACTCCGTCCATCAGTTTCTCAAGACCAGAGTAACATAGGAGTCCAAAAATCAGAAGATCCAAAACTCATGTGAACCACACCACACAAAACAGTGGGAATTGAACGCCCACCATTGAAAACTTTGTGGGGGCCACGGAAGTTTTTTTATCAGGATGATATTTGTGCCTATGGTTAATCTGAGCGGTAATAATCCCATGAACGGTTTGGATGAGATATAATCATTATGGTCAGATCTATGGGAAGGCTTCAACTATCTGCATTTCTATTATCACTGTTTTCCATGTGGTGGCCCACCTGAACCTTAAATCCGGCTGTTTTTCGAATTCTTGTTCTATTGTGATCTTGGCCAAACGCGCCCTCTTGAGTTTGTAGCTTCCTCACTTTCGGAAAAATGTCCTATCCTTAGCTTGCAAAACTAAGTGGCTGAGAGGAATTTGAGACATGGTATATATATTGTGGGCGGATTAGGTGTTACCCGGACCCTTAGTGTGGGGCCTATCTTGGTGATGTGTTTTATATCCACGCCGTCCATCCGTTTCTCCGTACCATTTTATGATGGTGTCCCGAAAAATTAAGTAGATCCAAATCTTAGGTGGACCACGAGATGGAAACATTGGGGAGCGGTGGGGATTGAAAGCTTCTTTGGGGGCACAGAAGTTTTCGATAAAACTAATATTTATGTTTTTCCTTCCTAAAGTTGGATGGCAAATAATCATCACGGTGGGCCCTAGAAAATTTTTAATGATAGGTATTCAATCCCTACTGCTTCCTATGGTTTGGGCCACATGAGCCTTCAATTTACCTCCTATTTGGGCTCATGCACTAAAAATGGTTTGTTAAAATAGATGGTTGGCATGGATAAAAATATATACATCACAGTGAACTAGGGCTCTCAATGCAGCGGGTCAGATGGGAGATCTGATTCGCTCTAAATTCATATAATGTCAATTTTTATCTTAAAATAGGTTCAATTAGTTAAATGGACAGGAATTGCATCTTAAAATAGGTCTGATTACTTAAATGAATTGGATTTGGAATCACTGGAACATATTCGAGTTCGATCCCAATTCAATTAAGATCGGCCTCACTGTCACCTTACTCTATATGTTATATTTATTCTGGCCATCTGTTTTACATTTTTTTTAAGGTCATGTCTCAAAATTGGGACATGTCACTCTTAGGTTGACAATACCACAGTAAATAGTGGGATTTGCATCATTTTTCTACTAAATGCAATATATTATATTATATTTATTTTTTTTACATTTGTAATGGGTTAATTCAGACCTAGATCCAACCTGAATCCACTTGTTATAAGGATTTTGGACGGAAATGAATCTAACAATTATAAATGGATCGGATATGGATATCACCTTTTGAATCCAAATCCGATCCGAATCCACATATATATGGACTTGGAGCCAGATCCAGTTGGATTCGATCCAGATCCGACCCATTGAGAGCCCTACAGTGGACCCCATAAATCCCCTGACTAGACTGCCAGCTAGGTCCTAATGGGGTAGTACCCAATCCGTGCCCTTCATGTGGTCGGAAGCTGTGTGGGGCCCAAAGAAATTCTCTTGACAAATCCAGTCCGTCCATCAGTTTCTCAATGCCAAAGTAGGGTAGGATTCCAAAAATCAGGCAGATTCAAAACTCATGTGAACCACACCGCACGAAACAGTGGGAATTGAATGCCCACCATTGAAAACCTTGTGGGCGCCACGGAAGTTTTTTATTAAGATGATATTTGTGCCTATAGTTTATCTGAGCGGTAATAATCCTGTGAATGGTTTGGATGATATATAAACATCATGGTCAGCTCTAGAAAAGGCTTCAATGATGTGCACTTCTATTCTCACTGTTTTGTATGAGGCGGCCCACCTGAGCTTTAAATCCGTGTGTTTATTGAATTCTTGTCCTACTATGATCTTGGCAAATCTCGTCCGCTTGAGTTTGAACCTTCTCATTTTTGGAAAAAAATGTCCTATCCTCATCTGGCAAAACTAATGGCTGAGAGGAGCCTGAGATATGGAAGAGCCATATCTTGTGGGCGGATTAGGCCTTGTCTCGACCCGTACTGTGGGGCCTACCTTGATGATGTGTTTTACATCCATGCCATCCATCCATTTATCCATATCATTTCAGGACAGTGTCCCAAAAAATTAAGTAGATCCAAATCTCAGGTAGACCACACAACAGGAACACATTGGTGATTAAGTGACTCACCATTAAAAATTCCATCATAGTGTTTATTTTCCATCCAACCTGTTGATAACACAAAAAAGATGTGGATGAAGGGAGAATACAAAGATCAGATTGATCCAAAAGTATTTACGGCGATTGAGTGACTCACCATTAAAAATTCCATCATAGTGTTTATTTTCCATCCAACCTGTTGATAACACAAAAAAGATGTGGATGAAGGGAGAATACAAGTATCAGATTGATCCAAAAGTATTTACGGCCCACAAAAAAGTATTTAATTGCCATTCATCACAGTTTCTAGCAATATCGTCCACACTAGATTTGGATTTTCTTAATGTACACGTACCCTGTGACTAATGTGCTATATCCATATTATTCATCTATTTTGCCATAATATTTAGAGCATGAACCCAAAAAATGAAGCAGAGCCAAAGCTTAAGCGGGCCAGACCTCAAAAGGCACTTGAAAAACTTCTCTTGGCACATATTCTTTGAATCAAGGTGATATCTGAGTGGCAAATAAACATCATGACAAGTAGTTGTCTTCACTTTTTTTTATGTGGCGTGGTACATGTGAGCTTTGGATAGGTCTTAACCTGGATTTTAAACTGTTTCATGTTGGGCAGCACAGGCTCTACTTAAAATTCTGATTTTTGAGAACCGACCCCGGCCCAATAACACATGCATCATGGTTACATGGATTGCCACATCAACACACCTACTCAGTCACAGAATGTCCCCACCCACTGGGGGGTTAGTGTGTCTCCTTAGCATTCCAACCTGAGACCTGCCATTGAAACACCAAGGTGTCTTCCAATTGAGCTAGCGTGAGACACTATGATGTATGTGTTTTATCTATGTTATTCATCTATTTTGGCTGATCATTTTAGGGCATGAGAAAAAGGAAGTAGATCCGAAACTCAAATGGACCACGTCACAACGAGGTAGAGGGTGTCAATGGGCTAGGCTCAAGCTTGAAAGATCAAAATCTGGGTCTAGATGCCATGGAAACCTTCTTCGGGGTCACCATGACATTCATTTGTCATAAACATATAAACATATGCATCAGATCACTCAACCTAGACAAAGGAAAAAACACAAATATCAGCTTGATCCAAAACTTTTGTGGCCCAATTAAGAAGTTTTTAACGGTAGTTGTTTAATCCCCTCTGGTTTCTATGGTGTGGTCCACTTGAGATTTGGATCCGCCTAAATGCATGGAATAAAACACATACATCATGGTGGGCCCATGGAGTTTCTCATGTATACGCCCTCCGACGTCGATTTGATTATGTGTTCTACACTACACAGCCCGAGTCCTTCAGAAATTGTACACGTGGCATGGACGAATGAAATTTAAATTCATTTAAACGATACATATAGTGGGACCCACTGTAATATGGGTCAACATCCCTAAAGTTTAGATTCGATTGAGCAATTCGAACACCTGATTAACGATGATTTCTAAGTCTGACCGTCAAGATCACTCAATCAAAGGGGTTACAAAATCAAATCAGAACATTTTCTATCTAGAGTGCTCCAATGATCTGTACGGTTCAATTTATGCCACGTGTGCAGTTTCTTTAGGGAGCGGATTGCCTGTGACCCTGGGCACAGAGATATCTCAGTAGCCGGGGCTGTGTAGGGTTCAAAGGGATGTCTGTGACAAATCCAGTCCGTCTATCTGTTTTGGAAGACCAAGTTAGGACAGGATTCTAAAAATATTGCAGATCCAAAGCTCAGGTGGGCCATACCACACGATAGTGGGTATTGGACACTTAACGGTGACATTGTTTGAAATGAGGATGATAGTTTTTTCTTACAGTATATCTGAGTGTTAATAATTCTGTGAACGGTTTGGATGGCATATAAACATCATGGTCACCTCCAGGAAGGTTTCAACGGTGGACGTTGGTGTTTTCACTGGTTCGTTGGTGTGGCCCATCTGAGTTTTGAATATTCCTTATTTTTATTTTACTAATCTAATTTTGTCTTCAAAATAAGATGGACGTAGTGGATTTATCGCGGACATCCCTGTGTACCCTACACAGCCCCGGCTACAGAGATATCTCTGTGCCCGGGGTCACCGGCAATCCGCTCCTGTTTCTTTAGGGCGCGAATTAGGTGTTACCCTGGAACAAGTTAGCGGGTGTTACCCTAACCGTGTGGTGCCATATTAATGTTTTTTTTTATATATATATTAGCCGTTGTTCTGTTTTTTAATATCATTTTAGGATGTGATAAAAAATCCTAAGAAGATCAAAATATCATGTGGACCATACCACTAGAAACATTGATGGATAACCATTAAAAACGTATTATGGGCTATAAATGTTTTGAATCAATCCGATCTTTATTTTTTCCCTTCATCAAGACCTTATTGACATTATAAAGAGCTTGGATGGAAAATAAACACTACCAAAAACTTACGATGGGCTCTTTGGAAATTTTAATGGTGGGGCATTCAATCACACTGTTTCTAGTGGTGTGGTTCACTTGAGATTTAGATCTGCATAATATTTGGAACCTAATCCTAAAATGGGCTTTAGAAACGGATGGACGGATTGGATATACAAAATATAATCCATGTGGGCCATACGGTAGTACACCTAATTCGCGCCCGTTTCTTTGGGTAACAGATTAGGTGAGACCTCGGATCCACCGAGGTGGGTGTAACACCTGACTGTGGGGCCCACTGTGATGTATGTGTCTACATCCACCCGTCCATCTGTATTGAAAGCTCATTTTAGGGTATGATCCAAAAAATGAAGAAGTTCAAATCTCAAATGGACGATAGTATAAGAAACAGTGGTGATTGGTCATTAAAAGCATCTTGTGGGCCACAAAAGCTTTGGATCAAGATGATATTTATCTGGTCTCTTCATCTAAGTGTTTGTGACCTTATCAACAGGTTGGATGACAAATGAACATTCCTGTGGAATCTATCAAGTTTTTAATGGTGAGGATTCAATCACGACTGTTTCCCATGGTGTAGTCCACTTAAGATTTTTGTCAGCATTTTGGGATAATGCCCTAAAATGAGCTTTCAAAATGGTTGGACCGTGTGGATTTAAGGCACATACATTACTGTGAGCCCCACAGTCAGGGGTCCTACCCACCTCGGTGGATCTGGCGTCTCACCTAATCCACTTCCGTTTCTTTGTGGTTGTCATCAACCACCATCGGTCCATCACACTCAGCCAGTCTATCAAAAACTTTCATTTTTCTGGAGAGGAGCTATTTGATATACTCTGGCAGAGTACGATATTCAATACACGTGCAGATAAAACCGTTGGCCTGGTGGACCGTTTAACTCCTGTTAAACTGCCCAAAAAGTGGGACCCAATGTAAGTGGGTCGTGGCCCAAAATCAGACCGGTTAATTAGTGGAAATTTATTTGTTCAATTTTGACCGTTGATTGTTTTCCATTCTAACCGTCCATTGCATTTCCACGAATCAGCCAGTTAAGACCTTATATTTGGGGGCTCGACCCATCTATTGTAGGGCCACGATTTGGACAATATGATTCAGGTGCGTTATATTACACGTGTGCATATATACACACACACGGAGCATTGTGCACTGCCAGAGTACACACACAAAAAAAAAAAAAAACACTTTCCTGGTCAATAAAAATCTCCCCTTCTAGATTGCGGTGGCGTTTACGTCGTGGAGGGACGGGATTGCATCCTTCCTTAGTGTGGACGCAAAGCGTCCTTGCTGATTTGTGGAGGGGCCCACCATGATGTATCTGTTTATCCACGCCGTCCATCCCTTTTCTAAGATCATTTTAAGGCATGAGATCAAGATGACTCTTGCATTTAATGCAACCAAGCTCACTATTTGGTGTGGTCCACCTGAGCATTGGATCTGCATTATTCTTGATCTCATGCCTTAAAATGATCTCAGAAAAAGGAATAGACGGCGTGGATAAACCGATACATCACACAGTAGGCCCCTCTAAATATCAGCATTTTGCGTCCATGCTAGGGAAGTACGCAATCCGAAGACCACACCAGTTCTAAAGCTCAGGTGTACCACACCATAAAAAAAAAAAACATTGGTGACTGAACACCCACCAGTAAAAACTTCTTAATACTCACTGTACTGTTTATTTGCCATCCAACCGGTTGAGTAGGTCAGAAGAAGTTTTTAATGGTGGGTGTTCAATCACCACTATTTCTCATGGTGTGGTCCACCTGAGATTTGGATCCGGAAAAATGGATGGACAGCATGGATAAAAATAATGGTCACACGTGGATTACAGTGGTCTAAATCATATGCCTAAAGATTGTCCATCCACTATGCGGTCCACAAATTGAACGGTTTGGATTGCTACTCATTTGTGCCCACATACGCCACGTGTCACGTGGTTTTGGTACTGATGGAGCGGATTCGGTCAGGTCACGGTAACACCGAGTTCCGTCAGACCGTAACTGTGGGGCCCATCTTGAAGTATCTGTTGTATATCCACACCGTTGATCAGTTTTTCAAACTAATTTTATAGCATGAAAACAGAAACGAACCATAAATAAATTTCTGGTGGGCCACACCACAAGAAACAGTGGTCATTGCGTATTTCCTTACTCTAATATAGCAGAGGCCTTCATGGCAATGCACGAGGCGGCTTTTTTCGAGAGCGGATTAGGTGAGACCCCGGCCTCACCCAAGATGGTGCGGCCCTTAACGTGGGTTACTGTGGGGCCCACCTTGATGTACTTATTATGTATCCACGCCGTCCATACATTTTCCCAGATCATTTTATGGGATTATACCAAAAAGGAAGCAGATGCAATCATCAGGTGAACCATAACATAGGAAACAGTGGTGGTTGACCATTAATGGGACATAGAAGTTTTGAATGAAGCTGATATTTGTTTTTTCCCTTAATCCAGGCTCATGTGACCTTATCAAGATATTGGATGGTAAATAAACAGTACCGAAACATGAAGGTGAGTCTTAAGAAGTTTTTAATGGTAGGATGGTAAATCACCACTGTTTCTTATGGTATGGTTCACCTGATAATTTTCTCTAGTTCATTTTTGTGATAATGTCCTAAGATAATCTGAAAAAATGGATGGACGGAGTGGATACATAATACACATATCAAGGTGGGCCCCATGGTAAGGGCCGCACCCTCTTTGGTGGGCCCGGGGTCTCACCTAATCCGCTCTCGCTTTTTTCTGGGGTGGGGTTTTGCTTGCATGAGTGGAAACGCTTGATAGTGTGGCGGAGTGTGACAGATGATACGCAGGTCCTTTTTAATTTGTTGGTGGCTAATTAAGCCAAGGTAAACTGTTTGAATTATGGGTCTCATTCTAGATGCATTATGAACCAAAAATTAAGCTTATTTTATTATAAAACCGTCAGATTTGTGGGACATTTATTGGACGGTGAAAAAAAGAAAATATCCGATAGTCCTGTTTTCATAAACAAAAGTACAAGAATCAGACGTTATTATTGTCCAAACAATGTGATTTTCGATCTATGACGTGAACATAGTAGGTTCCACAATTTAGTCGGCTTATTTTCACTTCTTACATTTCCATGTGTACAATTTCTGAAGTGCCTGTTCATGAAGTATCATGCGCTGTCAGAGTATCAATAACTACACTTTTGGATTGTCTTTTTTGCTCAATTATTATACGGAAGGATAACGCATGGCGCTGTACGCAATCCGCTTCCGCTTGCTTGACGACGATGATGGGAGAGGATTAGGTGCGACCTCGCCTCACCAAAGACGGTGCGGCCCTTACCATGGGCCCACCTTGATAAACGTATTCTAAATCCACTCCGTCCATCCGTTTTTAAATAACACTTTAGTGCATGATCCAAAAAATGGAGCATGTAAAAATCTCAGATGACAACACTATGGAAAACAGTGGTGATTGAACGGTCCACCATGAAAAATTCCTGCGGCCCACCTTCATGTTTCCATAATGTTTATTTTCCATCAATACTAAGGACATACAAGCCTGGATTAAGGTGAAAAAACAAACATCTTCTTGATCGAAAACTTGTGTGGCCCACAAGACGTTTTTAATGGTCAATCACCGCTTTTTCTAATGTTATAGTCCATCTGATTACTGGATCCGTTTCTTTTTTGAGTTCATGCCCTAAAATGATCTGGAAAAACAGATGGATGGCGTGGATATAGAATAAATACATCAAGGTGGGCCCCACGGTAAGAGAGGTACCGTTTTGGGTGAGGCCGGGGCCTTACCTTATCCGCACTCGACGAGGATGCCGTTGGTGAAAAGAAGGGTGGATTGATGAGACGTAATCTGATCCGACGGTCGAGAAAAAGGCTTCAAGGCGTCAATGTGATTCTCGTGGGATAAAGGGCTTTGCTTGTTTTGGGAATGCCCGTGGTTCACGAGAAATGCAAATAGGATCGCGCGAGTAAGATAGGTAGGGGTCTTCACCATTGATGTATGTATTATTTAACGACGCCGTCCATCCATTTTTACGGATATTTTAGGGCATTATCCCAAAAAAAAAAAAAAAAAAAAAAAAGGAGTAGATTCAACTATACCATGAGAAACAGTGGTGATTGACCAGCTAAGTGTGCTGAGTAAATCCTATCAGGCCTACTATAATTTGTGCGTCTTATTTATACTGTTCATCAGTTTTATTGGCTCATTTTAAGGCATTAGCCCAAAATTGAAGCATATCCAAATCTAAAGCTAACCACACTATAAAAACCAAGTGAATTGAGCACCTACAGTTGGAAACTTCATGACTACTCAAGTGCACCACACAAAAAATTGGCAGATACTTTAGTGGACCTACAGATGACTCTTGCAATTAATGCTTTGTTAATTTAATGCAACCAGCTCACTATTTGGTGTGGTCTGCTTTAGAGTTGGATCTGTCTCATTTTTTATCCCATACTTTAGCATGGTCTGAGAAAGGGATGGACGGTGTGGATAAACAAATGAACAACGGTGGCCCCACACAGATCTGGTCAAGCGGCTTCTTATCCGGGTTGGACGCAATCGCTTCCGTCCGTACTGTCTTTTTGAAAGGGAAAAAAAAAAAGAGTGCGGATCGTCTATGTTGGCCGCGCAGAAGAATCCAGCGCCGCCCCTTCTTATTCATCCACGTCATAGGAGCCTATGTCAGCTGACGTTATCAATAAATTAAAAAAAAAAAAAGTAGGAATACATTTTCATTTTTATACGTATCTACTCATGGCTTATACGAAAAACTACTCATTCAAATTTGATTTTACGGGCTGGCAAATCTTCTGACAGCTAGCACATCTACCGGAGTAGCAAACATTGCTACTGAAGTGACGTCACCATGGCACGTGGGCCTTAGCATGAGATATATGTTGTATCCACACCGTCCATTCCGTTGGAGAGATCATTTTAAGGCATGACTCAGAGGATGAGGCTGATCCAAAACTCAAGTGGACCCCACTATAGAAAACAGCGGGGACAGTGACATCCACCATTGAAAACTTCTTAGGGACCACAGAAGTTTTCGATCAAGCTGATATTTGTGTTTTCCCTTCCTCCATATCTGTGTGAATTTATGAACAGGTTGGATCTCAAATAAACATCATGGTGAGCCTAATAAGTTTTCAACGGTGGATGTCACTGTCTCCACTGTTTTCTGTGGTGGGGTCCACTTGAGCTTTGGAACTGCCTCATTATTTGATTCATGCCAAAAAATGGTCTCTCCAAATGGATGGACGGTGTGCATACAACACATACAACATTCTGGGCCCATAGAGCATGGTGACGTCACTTCAGTAGCGATGTCCGCTACTCAACCCGTCAGTAGCTAATCCGCGTCCCGGAGGAGTGCATAGTCTGTGGGCCCACTATGATATATGTGTTAGATCGTTACCGTCCAATCATTTTTACAGAAGCCGATCTAGAGCTCATGTGGAACACACCATAGAACATCATAAAAGGTAGTGGGTATTGAACTCCCACCACCGTTGAAACCATCCTAGTGCCCCATCACGTTTGTTTATTTGTTTTTTTTTTTTTTTTTCAATCTAAGGATGTTCACCTGGTCAGACAAACCTAGATTTAATGTATATACCTTGGATCTACACCGTCTATGCATTTTGAAAGCTCATTTTATGACATTATCCCAAAAATGAAGCAAATCCAAATCTTAGGTGGACCATACCACATGAAATAGTAGTGATTGAATCCACACCATTAAAAACTTCATGGGGGCCACTGGAATGTTTATTTTCCATCCAACCGGTTGAAAAGGTCACAAATATCTAGATGAAGATGCTAAACAAATATCAGCTTGACCCAAAACTTTTGTGACCCATGAGAAGCTTTTAATTGTTGAGCAGCATTGTTTACTGTATTATGGTCCACCTGAGATGTGGATCTACTTCAGTTTTTAAATCATGCTCTAAAATGAGTGTTTAAAATGAACGGACGCACGCCGTGGATGTAATACACACATCACACAGTAGATGGCACGAAAAGGGATCCACTCACCTCAGTGGATCCGGGGATCCAGTGAAGCCTCGCCTCGCCTAGGGACGCATTTTGGTGGATGTGGATTTCCTGCCAAAGCCTTTTGCCGGAAGTTCCGGCGAAATCTACCCTGTCCATCCCTTGTGTGAGCTCATTCTAAAAAATCCGATAAAAAATGAGCCGGATCCAAGATTCAAGTTTGCCGCACTAAATAAAAAGGTGGTAGAGAAATTCCTACCATTGAAACCTCCCCAGGTTCCACAGTAATGTTTATATTCCATCCATACCGTTCATACCGTCATTTATACTAGGATGAAGTTAAAACACAAATATTAGCCTGATTTAGAACTTTTGTGACCTCATGAATATTTCAACTGTGGACGTTCAATCCTCAAACTTTTGGCTCACTTGAGTCTTGGATTCGATTTATTTTCAAACGCATGTTTTAAATTCAGCTCACAAAACAAATAGAAATGGTGGATTTCTAACAAACAAACAATACTGTAACGTCCTACAAATTCACCTACAGGTGGTGGCGTCATAAGGACTATACGTATAGCTGTGCTTCGCCTCGAACCTATCGGTTACCTGACTCCACGGCCCCATGGTGGGGCCCTGAGCATTCCAATCGTCTGTAGGATCTTTGATGAATCACTGATTGACACAAAACTGGAGGTGGCCCTTAGCCTTAGTGGGCTTGCCAACCCATGCGGACGATAAACCAAATCGAGGGGCTAAATCCCTCGATTTGGGTTCCGAGTGTGGTGCACATGAGTTGTGCAAGTGACTGAGACTAGGAGTTCTGTGTATGCTATTTGGGTCATGGTCCACAGAAGGGATTAGAACCGTTGAAACGCTGTGAAATTTAGGCCCCCTACCACCAATAAATTCATAAGCCATTACCTAGGGCCGCTCATCCGATCGTGACACGACGACCGTTAAATCGCGTATCGCACTGGGGCTGTTGATCGCCATGGTTGGTCCAAGAGATATGTCGGCCCAGGGTAGATCTCCACTTAGCCGATCTTATGACCGGTTGTGGTTGGATTGTGTGGAACCCAGTGAGCCCTACTAAGCATAACAGCCCTCCAAAGGATCGAATTCCAAATATTGCAAGTCATAGGGCTATCCAAATATTGCTGGACCTATAGATAGGAAATGTTGAGGCATTTCCACTCAACATTCACTCACCCATGTGCTTGGAGAGAAGTCTTGGGAGCTAGGTCACATAGTGGGAGTGAGATTCGGAGTGGTGGGGATGAGATAGGATTTTGAGACTCGAGATCCAACCTGCTACTCATCGTTGCTATTGCGTTGAGCCGCCAATGATTACTTCAACCACCGGTCGAGTGTCGGTAAGTATCGATCTCCGTCTCTCATGTCCTAATAAGTGTAAATGGTGGTGGTCAACCCTAACCTCGACATATTCGTGCTCACAGCTGCGTGATACGCCGACTCTAACCTAGTGTTGCGAAATCATACAAAAACCCGAAACCCTAAGGTGCGGGATTATGTTTCTAGGTTTGCTTTTATCAAATGCTGTCGGTTTAGGATTGATGTGGATGCTAGATTTTGGACGATTTATAGTTGAACTTCTTGAGTTAGGTTTTATTGCAAGAATATACTGTTTATCAATTTGTGCAGTCTATATGTTTGATAAAATGCTTGAATGAATTAACTGATCATATAACTGCCCTGTTGTGATCTCCTATTGTGGAACATGCTCACATGTGTTTTATATTTAAGTAAGTCCGCACATTCAAGATTATTAGTATTTTCTTAAGTATCCCTGTATAGAGTTTCCATCAAGTGTAGGTTGAGTCATGATATGAATTCTTTGGCCAAACCCTCTGAGACGGGCAACCCGAGTGGTTGGTCACCCGAGGCATACCCGATTGGACAGAGAAAATGGATGGTGGGCGGTAGTTCGCTACACGGGTCTCAGATGCCCACGTCAGACCAAACGGAGGCTCGAGTGTCAATCGGTTATGCCTCATGATGGCAACGTGGATGACTGATGGTTGTGTAACAGAGTCCTACGAATTCAGGGTACCCAGGGGCCTAAGATGTGTTTGGTCCATCGAGAATTGAATGTGCAATGATATCCCGACAAGTCTCTTGGGCCGGTCATAGCGGTATGGGACACTGTGGCCGAGTCGTCGGCCTATGCTGGGGTGGTGCACCTCCCCATAGTGTCCTTGGAGCAAACCGGAGAATGCCCACTGTATCGGTATGATCGAGACAGTTGGGAGGACTCCGTGCTAATCAGTAAGAAGGGAACCATACATTGTGTGTAGAAGAAAAGGGGATACGTGGGCCACCGACGATGATTGACGACGCACCGTCGGAGCCGGGTGGCTCAGTGTTCGACAGGTGACTGCACCAGGTACCTTGAATTCACTAATCTGCTGTTTGAAAAGGGGACTAATTATAATACAAGGTTAAAATCATGCATGCATGTCACGGATCACCCAGGTAACTGTCCTACTGTTAAAGGCCAAGATGCCTAAGGATGATTCACTCTCATTTCCACATTGGAGGTTCTGGGGTGCCCGGTTGCTTGATGTGGCGCCAGGCTTCTCGTGTTCCTCGTTGTCATCCGGAACATTCACCATATATGAACTCATGTCATGCATGCATTAACTCACTAGACTAGGAATTCTTTGTTTTGCTTGTGGTCAATGCCTAACTCTGCTTCGTTTGATAACATGTTAAACTTAGAACTATAGTCCTCACTGAATTGATCACTCACACCCGCACCTGGGTCGGTGTTATGACACACCCCCAGATGAACTTATCATAGATGCAGGTCAGGTGGAGGAGGAGGCGCTGCAGGCCAAATTTGAGGACTTTGTCGAGTCCTCTTACTTTCAGCAAGCTGATGATCAGATCTAGGCGGGGGATCAGGCCTAGCCGGCCTCATTTTGGGGAGCAGTGGCTCCGGATTGTAAAGGAAATTGCTATACATTGTAACCTTTCTTTTTGGGCTGGGTGAGGTCACCCGTGATGTGAGTGCCTCATATTTTGGATGACGATGACTTGTAGTTGGATTAGCACCCTATTACCACTTACTTGTTATTATGCATTGCCTATGGTTGATTTTACATTAGCACACTGATGCCAAGAATGTTTTACGAATAGCACGCTTCCGCATGGCAACCGTAATACCCGAAATACCAAGGCCTGACGTCATAATCGGGTCTTGAGATTTGGGGCGTTACAAACTTGGTATCAGAGCGCGAGTCTAGAACTAACTGGGCTGTGGGTAGGGACACGTAGTATGCTTCCGCGGGCACGAGTGTGACTGTGATGTCGTGCCCTTAAGCCTTAGGAGAAATCCCCTGAGAAGGTAGGTGTGAGAACATCGACCTAGGAGCTAAACCATGGGACCGCTGGTCCTTGTGTTGGTAACCCCTGGTACATCATAGATACGGGGTAGCCGAATTCAAACACCGCAAGAAAACGGGTATGGATTCGGAGACTTCATTAGGTCCAAATCTCAAATGGGGTTGGTGTAAGACTTAGACGCGTCCGCCAGATTGGCGGATCACCCAAAGGTTCAAAACTTGATGGTCCTGAGTAAGACAGTGAAGTGGGGGTGTACGACGCACAAGGGGAGGTCGTTTCCCTATACCTTCCGTCGATTCCTAGGGTGTTCTTTCGGTTGTTTGGGAGGTCAGCAACGACCGGCCGATCGGATAACGACCGGCTGACCGGTTGTCGCTGGACAATCGGAACAAGAAATCAGAAAAAAAAAATTGATTTTTTTTTAAGGGAGGATGATCCAGTAACAACCGGCCGACCGAATTCGCAACCTGCCGACCGGAAGGGCCATGGGAACCACTTTTGCCCAACCCAAATGACCCAGTAACAACCGGCTGACCGGATGATCAACCGGCCGACCGGATGGGCCGTGAGAAGAGTGGGCTGTACAGGGGCAACCGGCCGATCGGTTGTGCAGCCGGCCGCCCAGAGGGGGAGCATTTAAAGTGAAATGGGGTCTTTTGAAGGACCAAAACCCTTCATCCCCTTGCCTTTCCTTCTCCCATGTCATCCCCTACCTCATTCCACCAAACCTAAGCTCCTAAAACCCTTTGAATCCTTCAAAATCTCCTTCACCCTACAAGAAATAGAGATTTTATTTTCTCTCTACCTCAAGAGAGGAACTCCACAGGGATTCAAGCAATGGGGATCCTTAGTTCTTTGGTCACTACGTGGGTGATGATGCCGTTGATGGTTGCTCTAATGGCAAAGAAGCGTCCCCCCAAGGGAGAAGAAGGACGGCTTAGGGAAGGCCGCACCAAACGAGGAGAAGATGTAAGGGCAGGAACTTCTACCTCTACCCCCACCCGAAACAAGAGAGCGCCAAAACGTGGCCGTGGGAGTTCATCCACGTCGCGTGACGTGCCGACGATGCCACCCCAGACGGTGGCCGAACAGACCATGACCGTGTTCTTGGGGAGGTTCGCGGGCCGTCTGGTGTGTTTCGAGCGATATGTAGAAGGTGACCTGATTGTCGATCAGCCCATCCTTGTGGGGCTCACGGCCCTAGGTTGGGATCCAGTGTTTACCCCTTATGATTATGCAGATGAAGAGATGGTACGTAGATTTTTCGCATCCATCCGAAATCCCCGCCAACAACCGCTGGGTTTTGACATTGCAATTGGCGACGGCTGTTGAGCTCATAATTGTGCATATTCCAACCCCAATTCATCATTCATTATGCATGATATACATGTTAAAGGACCAACTTAATATATGATGTGTGATTGTAGGAACAAGATGGAGAGTCCACCATTTGAAAGCTAAATGAGGCCCCTTACAAGTATTGAAGACTATAGGATGAAGCATGAAGAAAGATCAAAGAAAGTCAAGCAAGGAGAGAAGAGAAAAGAAAGAAAAATGAAAGAAAGAATGAAGAAAGAGAAGCCTGACCGGTCAGCCATGCATGAGGAGAGGTGTAGGATCACGTCCGACCGGTCATGACCGGTCGGACAAGGCTGCTGGACCTCAATGAAAAGGACCGACCGGTCATGACCGGTCGGTCATTACTGCTGTAGTATGGACGAAAACATCCGACCGGTCATGACCGGTCGGGGGTGCTTGCTGGACTGATGATCGAATGAGGCCGACCGGTCATGACCGGTCGGCCATGCTTGCTGGAATGACTATATGTTGAAGTCGACCGGTCGTGACCGGTCGGCTGTGCGAAGGGAGATAGAAACTTCTAAATTTATCCCGATTTTCTCTACGCTGCGTAAGTGTTACGCACTTTCTCGATTCTTCCGAAGTTGTGGAGCCTCCAGATTATAAATAGACACCTAGGGATTGTTCCTAGGGCATCCTAGAAGGGCTCAAGCGAGGTTGGAGGCTGTGGAAGTGAAGATTGGAGTTTCACAACTCCTTTTGGTCTGCTTTGCTGTTTTCATGCTTTTTGTAGTTGTTTCATGTTTCCTTGGATCATGAGCAGCTAAACCTCTTAGCTAGGGCTAAGAGGTGAATCTTGTAGTGTATCCAAGATGTTTTAATTCGTAGTTAAGTGGTTTTCAGTTTGGAATTTATGATTATGAACTAAGGTTTGAAGTTTATACAAGTTTTTAAGTAATTTCTCTTAGTCTTGTGATGACTCATGGATGTTTGGATGAATTACTTATCTGCTTAATTTGTTTGCAACGGTCTAGACCTGTATGATCCGAGGAATCGGAGTGCGCTCTAGTACTAAGCACTTCATAAAGGGGCTTCATGCCAAAGTTCTAGTTTTGGTTGATTATCTGGAATATGTATGGACTGTGCATATAATTTGAATCCAGTTCAAATCATGATCTAGCCTTGTCTTGTGAGAAGACTTGAGGATGGTTATGATTGGGAATTGGACCTATAGAAAAGGTGAATGACCTATGCAATGAGCATGCTCATATCAGCCTAGAGTTGAGTGAACTTTATGCACAGAACTTACATGTTACAGACTTCTGGTTTAACAGTTCTATCATCCGACTAGATAGACCTGACTGGTGATTCTAGTTGAGAGAATGGGAAACCACAGCGGATTGAACATCGAGGATTGCTACAAGTGGATCCTCGAACCCCTAGTGCCTTCTTATACTTGTTTACATTCAATTTAGCTTAAACTGTTAATCACACACATTCTATTCAAACTTTGATTGTTAGCTTCAATAGAAACTTGTGGATGAGTTTGTGACATCCTACATAAGTCCCTGTGGATCGACCTCGGTCTTACCGAGTTTATTACTACATCGCAACCCTACACTTGGGGAAGCGAACAAGTTTTTGGCGCCGCTGCCGGGGACCTTGACGGTTTTCACAAATTTCTGAAATTAGTATCTATTTAGGACTCTTTTAGATTTTTAGAACTAACTTAGTTTATTTATTTGATTTTTTTTCTTTTCAGGGATTTCTAGGAAGCTGAAGAAGATACAAGAGTTTCAAGTGCGAATCAGGTTCTATCTTTCTAAACCTTACTCTTCTCCTTCTCATATTCATTCCTATTCATCTCTTGTAGAGTGGGTGGAGATTCCTTTTGGATCTCTAAAAGGACGGCCTTTCTGCCACCTGGATTCCTATTGGTCGGCTCAGCCGCCTTGGTTCACCTTGTGCTCAGAGATTTCTTTTCTCATCTCTACTCCTCTTTTTCCTTTTTCTGCACTTTTTCTCAAAAGATTCAAAGAGTGGGTGGGGAGTTTTCTGAACCCCTATTGACCAGGAGAAATCGGTCTTTATCCTTGCTTCTAGCCTAGCCATTGCAAGACACCTTGTGCTTCGGTCTTAGAGAAGAGTAAAGAAAAGGGAGGAAGAATTCTCCTTTCTTTTTGTTTCTTATTTTTTGTTTTGCATGCCACATTGGGCTCGGGATTCCAATAACCGACTCATAAGTGAAGGGGGGATAGTAGAAGGCTTTGATAGAGAGCCACGTGTTAGGAGACATCTAGATTCTCCAATTTTATCTGAAAGTATGGCTACAAATCAACCTAACCCGGTTCAAAATCAAACTGAAACAGGGGAGAATGTGGTTGAGAATGTTCCCCGACCTAGGACTTTACGTGATTTCTTGCAACCTGCAAGAACGAGCACTCCCTCATGCATAGTATTTCCACCAAATGCAGGGAATGTGGATTTGAAACCGGGAGTGATCAATCTTCTCCCTAAATTCCATGGTTTAGACAGTGAAAGTGCCTATCAACACCTTAGGGAGTTTGATGAGGTAATCACCACCATGCACTTTGCAAATGTGACTGATGATGTAGTAAGACTTAAATTTTTCCCTTTCACTCTTAAGGATAAAGCCAAGGGTTGGCTTTATGCATTGAGGCCAAGAACAATTGGGTCATGGAATGATATGCACAGAGAATTTATAAAAAAAATTCTTCCCTACTCACAAAACGAACATGCTTAAGCGCCTTATAATGAACTTTGCCCAAAAGGAGGATGAAACCTTTTCCCAATGTTGGGAGAGATTCAAGGACCTATTAAACGCATGCCCACATCATGGCTATGAAAATTGGTGGATTATAAGTTTTTTCTATGAATGACTAATTCCATCCATGCGCCAATTTATAGAGATGATGTGTAATGGGGAGTTCATGAATAAGGAAGCTGATGAAGCATGGGATTATCTGGAAGAATTGGCTGAAAGTGCACAATCTTGGGACACACCTAAACCAACAAATTCCAAGATTGGCCAACAAAAGGAAAAGGGAGGAATGTATGTCTTATCAGAAGAAGATAGCATAAGTGCACGGTTGGCTAGCCTTACAAGAAAGGTCGAAGCCATGGAATTAAGGAAAGGAGAAACAATCAACTCCACTGAGGTTGAAACTGTTTGTGGAATTTGTGCTGGAAATCAACATGCTACACCAGATTGTCCCACAATTTCAGCAGTCCAAGGCATCCTACAAGAACAAACAAATGCCATAAACAGTTATCAGCAGCAATATGGTGCTCCAAACTCAAACACGTATAATCCTAATTGGAAGAACCATCCCAACTTCAGTTGGAAGAATGGGCCCAATGCAAATGCAAACAACACTCCAAAAGTATCACTAGAAGAGATGTTGGGTGCATTCGTATCGGTCCAGAATGAGTATAACAAGACAAACTCTCTAAAAATAGATGGGTTCATGCAAGAGCAATTGAAATTCAATCAAAACTCAAACCAAGCCATCAATGAATTAAAAACATCTTTGGCTAGAGTTGAAGCTCACCTTAGTGTTAGAGAGAAGGGCACACTCCCTGCCCAACCTCTTCCTAACCCAAGGACCCAATATGAGATACAAGATGCAAGCTCATCTTCCCATCATACGGAACATGTCCAAGCTATCACCACTTTGAGAAGTGGGAAAGAAATTGATAAATCCAATCCGGTGAAGGCCCCCAAGCCTAAGGATCCGGAAATTTCCAAAGAGGATGATAGCCCAAACAATATTCCACAAGAGAAAGAACCGGAAAGACAATACAAGCCGGTTGCCCCATTTCCACAAAGGTTGATTTCACCTAAACCTTTAGATAAAAATCTGGAGATTCTAGAAGTTTTCAAGCAGGTGAAGATCAACATCCCGCTGTTGGATGCAATAAAATAAATACCATCTTATGCTAAATTTTTAAAGGAATTGTGTACAATAAAAAAGAAACATAACGTTCACAATAAAGTGCTTTTGGCTGAGAATTTGAGCGCCATCATCAAACAAGAGGTGCCCCAAAAATACAAGGATCCAGGTAGTCCAACCATCTCATGCATCATAGGAGACTACCAGATTAAACAAGACCTACTCGACTTGGGGGCAAGTGTGAATCTCATTCCATACTCGGTCTACGAACAACTTGGGTTAGGTGAATTGAAACCCACCAAAACCACACTCCAACTTGCTGATAGATCCATCCGGATACCGAGAGGAATGGTAGAGGATGTTCTAGTCCAAGTTGATAAATTCTACTACCCAGTAGATTTTATTGTCTTGGATACACATCCCGTGATAGGCACCGGTACTCAAATTCCCGTCATACTTGGACGACCGTTTCTAGCTACTTCAAACGCCATTATCAATTGTAGAAACGGACTTGTACAAATGTCCTTTGGAAATATGACCCTTGAGCTTAACATATTTGAGTTATGCAAACAACCGCGGGAAGTTGATGATGATGTCCACGAATTAAACATAATCGAATCATTCGTGGAGGATACAGTCCCCTTATCACTATTTTCCAACCCTTTGGAGGCATGTATGGCCCACTCTCATGAGACAAATGATTACATAATACAAGAGAGGGATGCCATTCTAGATGTGATGCTGGTGCTTGAGAATAAAAGATGGAGGGCCCCAATTGAACCTTTGCCTATAAATGAGAACAAGGCCCTCCCATCCAACATTAAGGCACCAAAACTCGACCTAAAACCATTGCTAAGTGAGCTAAAATATGTTTATTTAGGTCGAGATGAGACATATCCAGTGGTGATTTCTTCCCACTTGGATGAGGAACAAGAGAGTAGGCTAATAGCCACTCTAATAGAGCACAAGAGTGCCATCGGATGGACAATTACGGATCTCAAAGGCATAGACCCACTGATTTGCACTCACCGCATACACCTTGAGGAAAATGCAAAGACATCCCCGCAACCACAAAGACGACTAAATCCAAATATGAAGGATGTGGTTAAGGCCGAAGTGGTGAAACTATTGGATATAGGTATCATTTACCCAATATCTGATAGCCAATGGGTGAGCCCAACTCAAGTGGTGCCTAAGAAATCCGGAATAACCATCGTAGCCAATGCCAATAATGAACTCGTGCCAACTAGAGTCACTACCGATTGGAGAATGTGCATTGACTACAGGAAGCTAAACACTGTCATGAGGAAAGACCACTTTCCCCTACCGTTTGTTGATCAGATTTTAGAACGGTTGGCGGGTCATTCCCACTTTTGCTTCCTTGATGGCTATTCAGGGTACAATCAAATAGAAATTGCCCGTGAAGACCAAGAAAAGACTACATTCACATGTCCATTCGGCACTTTCGCCTATCGACGGATGTCGTTTGGACTATGTAATGCCCCTGCCACATTTCAGCGTTGTATGATGAGCATCTTTTCTGACATGGTGGGGACCATTCTCGAAGTCTTCATGGATGATTTTTCCGTATTCGGTTGTAGCTTTGATGAGTGCCTTGAGCACTTGAAATCTGTACTAAAAAGATGTGAAGAGAAGAACCTTGTGCTCAATTGGGAAAAGTGTCACTTCATGGTTCAAAAGGGAATTGTACTTGGTCACATCGTTTCACAAAATGGAATTGAGGTGGACAAGGCGAAAATTGATCTTATCTCTAACCTCCCACCACCCAAAAGCATACGAGATATACGGTTCGTTTTAGGACACGCAGGATTTTACAGAAGGTTCATAAAGGATTTCAGTTCACTCTCTCGCCCTTTATGTAACCTACTTCAAAAGGAAAATTCATTCGAGTGGAATGAAGAATGTCAAAAGGCCTTTAACACCCTTAAAGGTATGTTGACATGTGCCCCAATAATGCAACCACCTAATTGGAGCCTTCCTTTTGAGATTATGTGCGATGCTAGCGACTATGCTATTGGGGCCGTGTTAGGCCAAAGAAAAGATAAAAAGCCATGTGTCATCCACTATGCAAGTAGAACCCTAAACTCAGCCCAGGCAAACTACACTACCACTGAAAAGGAACTTTTAGCCGTAGTTTTTGCTTTGGAGAAGTTTAGATCCTACTTGATTGGATCCAAGATCATTATATTCACTGACCATGCCGCACTTAAGTATCTGCTTTCTAAGAAGGATGCTAAACCACGGTTATTAAGATGGATCCTCCTACTCCAAGAATTCGACTTAGAAATACGTGATAAGAAAGGAGTAGAGAATGTAGTAGCTGACCACCTCTCTCGACTTGTCCTCACCGATTCCCCTGAAACGACTGCAATCAATGACATGTTCCCTGATGAACAACTTTTTGCTGTTTCCCAATTACCATGGTATGCGGACATTGCTAACTATCTTGCTACAGGTACAATTCCTACATATTGGAAAAAGCAAGATAAGGATAGATTCTTCTCAGAGGTACGGAAATTTCCATGGGACGACCCATACCTGTTCAAGTATTGTCCCGATCAAATCATAAGGAGATGTGTCCCAGATGATGAGCAACAAAGTATCATCTCCTTCTGTCATTCTCAAGCATGTGGTGGCCATTTTTCGGCTAAAAAGACCACAGCGAAAATTCTGCAATGTGGGTTTTATTGGCCCACCATGTTCAAAGACACACATGAGTTTTGTAAAGCTTGCGAACCTTGTCAGAAATTAGGAGGAATCTCCCGTAGAAATATGATGCCACTCAATCCCATCTTAATTGTCAAAATTTTTTATTGTTGGGGCATCGATTTCATGGGCCCATTCCCATCTTCTTTTGGAAACCAATACATCTTGCTTGCCGTTGATTATGTTTCCAAATGGGTCGAGGCCATCCCTTGCCAGAATAATGACCATAAAACGGTCATTCGATTCTTAAAAGAAAACATTCTTTCCCGGTTTGGAACGCCTCGAGTCATCATAAGTGATGGAGGGTCTCACTTTTGCAATCGCCCTTTTGAAGCATTAATGAAGAAATATGGCGTAACGCACAAAGTGAGCACTCCCTATCACCCACAAACTAGTGGACAAGCTGAGATATCCAATAGGGAGATTAAACACATTTTAGAGAAAATGGTGAATCCCGATCGCAAGGATTGGTCACTTCGGCTTACCGATGCGCTGTGGGCTTACCGTACTGCCTTTAAAACCCCTATTGGAATGTCTCCCTATAGACTTGTCTATGGGAAGGCTTGTCACTTACCTGTGGAGTTGGAACATAAGGCATATTGGGCTATTAAGAAGATGAATTTTAATTCTGACAAGGCAAGCTCACTACGCAAACTACAATTGAATGAACTTGCAGAAATCCGGAATGAAGCTTATGAGAATGCAAGAATTTACAAGGACAAGACGAAAATATTCCATGATAAGAATATTCTTCGCAAGACATTCACGATAAATCAAAAGGTCCTCATGTATAATTCTCGCTTACATCTATTTCCGGAAAAATTGAGATCTCGGTGGACCGGTCCCTACATTGTGCAAACTGTCTATCCATATGGGACTGTCGAGCTGTTGAATCCAAGGAACGACAACATTTTTAAAGCAAATGGGCAGCGATTAAAGCCGTTCTTTGAGAACTTCCCTTCAGAAGGTATGTCCATACCTCTGAATGATCCTGTGTATCAGGATCATTGATCTCCTAGTCTGATGGAGGTATAGAGTAGTTAGGATTAGGATTTTGCTGCTTTTGTTTTCGTTTTCATAGGTTTGTTAGAAGGAGGAAGATCTCCACTTTTCACTCTCTCAGGTACTATCATTCCTCACTCCCTTTTATTTTCAAATTGCTCTCATGTTTTGCTCATTGCACATCTTTTACATTGAGGACAATGCAAGATTTGGTTGGGGGGTGTAGGATCACTTGGATAAATCCAGCGATTTGCAACATTTCAAGCAATCATGTGGAAATTTTTTCTATTTTTCAAAAATTCGAAACTCTTTTGGAAAACACCGGTTTTATGCATTCGAGTTGATATGAGCATAAGAGGAGGAGATATGAAGTGTATGGGGCTGGATGTCTGCAATCTCTCATAGCATAATGGTTTTATATGTGAACTCCCCTATTTTTGTGATTGATAGAAAATCTGAACACTTTTACACCTAGTTCACATTACACGATTTTCATGAGTTGAAGGGATTATGTGACTTATGGATTAGCTAGACTTTGAATTAAGGTATTGAGAAATCAGGCCGGGGTACTTTGTCCATCCTTGTCCATGGGAAAATAATGAAAGATATGGATTTTTAAAAATCCTATCTAATTTAAAAGAAAAAGGAAAAGGAAGGATGAAATTGGGAATGTGAAAAACGGTGGAAATTTCGATTAGGGCTACCTACTACCAACCGGGGGATGGTCTACCCGTAACCAAAGCCGAAAATGGGACGTAGTGTGAAAGTCGTCGGAAGGACGGTAAGGCAAATTCCTGTCATGGACCTGATGTTGCTCTATGTACCTTGAGTTCTATAGTCTAATTGATCTATAAAGAAGATAATCCTAGAAACTCATGGAATGAATTTTCACTACCCACACTAGGATGAATTTGTTCAATTCCTTCTATTCATCAACCAATCAGTGGGAATCTCATATGAATGCCTATTATGTCTTGAGGATTTACGGTTCCAACCTTTGACGCCTAATCTTTCTGAATCTTACACTTATGAACCTTGGAATGTATAGAAGGATGGTTTCTGAAAGAGAGTTGAATCTGAAGAATGAGATTAGCTTCACGCATGTTTTGCTCGGGACTAGCAAAATGCTGGTTGGGGGGTGTGTTGAGCTCATAATTGTGCATATTCCAACCCCAATTCATCATTCATTATGCATGATATATATGTTAAAGGACCAACTTAATATATGATGTGTGATTGTAGGAACAAGATGGAGAGTCCACCATTTGAAAGCTAAATGAGGCCCCTTACAAGTATTGAAGACTATAGGATGAAGCATGAAGAAAGATCAAAGAAAGTCAAGCAAGGAGAGAAGAGAAAAGAAAGAAGAAAGAAAGAAAGAATGAAGAAAGAGAAGCCTGACCGGTCAGCGACCGGTCAGCCATGCATGAGGAGAGGTGTAGGATCACGTCCGACCGGTCATGACCGGTCGGACAAGGCTGCTGGACCTCAATGAAAAGGACCGACCGGTCATGACCGGTCGGTCATTACTGCTGTAGTATGGACGAAAACATCCGACCGGTCATGACCGGTCGGGGGTGCTTGCTGGACTGATGATCGAATGAGGCCGACCGGTCATGACCGGTCGGCCATGCTTGCTGGAATGACTATATGTTGAAGTCGACCGGTCGTGACCGGTCGGCTGTGCGAAGGGAGATAGAAACTTCTAAATTCATCCCGATTTTCTCTGCACTGCGTAAGTGTTACGCACTTTCTCGATTCTTCCGAAGTTGTGGAGCCTCCAGATTATAAATAGACACCTAGGGATTGTTCCTAGGGCATCCTAGAAGGGCTCAAGCGAGGTTGGAGGCTGTGGAAGTGAAGATTGGAGTTTCACAACTCCTTTTGGTTTGCTTTGCTGTTTTCATGCTTTTTGTAGTTGTTTCATGTTTCCTTGGATCATGAGCAGCTAAACCTCTTAGCTAGGGCTAAGAGGTGAAGCTTGTAGTGTATCCAAGATGTTTTAATTCGTAGTTAAGTGGTTTTCAGTTTGGAATTTATGATTATGAACTAAGGTTTGAAGTTTATACAAGTTTTTAAGTAATTTCTCTTAGTCTTGTGATGACTCATGGATGTTTGGATGAATTACTTATCTGCTTAATTTGTTTGCAACGGTCTAGACCTGTATGATCCGAGGAATCGGAGTGCGCTCTAGTACTAAGCACTTCATAAAGGGGCTTCATGCCAAAGTTCTAGTTTTGGTTGATTATCTGGAATATGTATGGACTGTGCATATAATTTGAATCCAGTTCAAATCATGATCTAGCCTTGTCTTGTGAGAAGACTTGAGGATGGTTATGATTGGGAATTGGACCTATAGAAAAGGTGAATGACCTATGCAATGAGCATGCTCAGATCAGCCTAGAGTTGAGTGAACTTTATGCACAGAACTTACATGTTACAGACTTCTAGTTTAACAGTTCTATCATCCGACTAGATAGACCTGACTGGTGATTCTAGTTGAGAGAATGGGAAACCACAGCGGATTGAACATCGAGGATTGCTACAAGTGGATCCTCGAACCCCTAGTGCCTTCTTATACTTGTTTACATTCAATTTAGCTTAAACTGTTAATCACACACATTCTATTCAAACTTTGATTGTTAGCCTCAATAGAAACTTGTGGATGAGTTTGTGACATCCTACATAAGTCCCTGTGGATCGACCTCGGTCTTACCAAGTTTATTACTACATCGCAACCCTACACTTGGGGAAGCGAACAATGGCCTACGGCATGTGGATGCCGACGTGGTGGCAAGGATTTCTGGGGTTCCGAAGGGGGGCATTAGGGTTCGAGAAAAGGAACTGAAGCGACGAGGTTTTCGAGATGAGAGGACGATACTGGTTTGTGGTGAACTTAAGACATGGGAGCAGAAAAACAGTTGCTTGAAAGTCTCCAAGATGCGTTGGGAATTCAGGATGCTTCACCACATTTTCATTACCAACTTTTACCCAAGGGTGGGAAATCATTCACAAGTATCTCAGTACATGTTGGAGATTCTCTCTCTGATTGGGAAAGAGGAGCTTGTTTGCTTCCCATCTATGGTGATACAGCACATCTTGGGTGTTGCGGCCCCCACCAATAACACCAAGTCATTGCCATTTGGCCGTTTAGTTTGTAAGATGGCTCGAGACTTTGGCCTCCGAAGCCACCCGGATGCCAAGATGGTGCCACATGCAAGGATTGGTATGAGCACGTTTGGCCGGATGGGACTGGCTGACTCGACCCCAGGATCAGAGGAAGGCAATGAGGAAGAAAGAGGGCGGAGCGAAGATCAAGCAGAAGATGAAATATTAGAGGAATTTACGGCGCCTCTTGACCTAGTGGAACGCCTGGACAGGATGCAGAAAGGGTTGGATAGGGTGGAAAGGAAGACGGACAAGGTGTACCGAATGGTCAAGAGTATCTTGTGTTGTCTGCAGGATAAGGGGGTGCCGTCCCCTTCGTCAGACTCTTAGTATTGTTAGAATGTTTCGTCGTTGGGTAACAGTATGTTTGTTGTGACGGTTAGTAGTTGACTATGTACGGTTGGCGCGGTGACATGCTTAATGAATTGTTGCCCATTTTGGGGGTTGTATTTTAAAAATTTTCAATCGTTGGAAGAATGTTTGTGCTTTAATTATATAGTTGAGTATGTGTAGTTTTTCACCCTAAGGCGATGGGTTGGAATGTGTGACCTATTGCTCAAGTTGTACATCATGCAATGTTTGTTTTATCTTTCTTCTACAGGACATGCCACCCAAGGGCAATCCAACTTACGTCCGGCTTGCGCATGGCGGGTTGGTTGAGGTCCCGGACCTTTCCGGGATCGGCAGCCAAAATCGGCCTCAAGAAGGGCATGGGGTTGAGGTGGAACCTCCGACGACAGGGGTAGCCAATGGACCTAGCATAGATCCTTCCCCCATTGGAGACCACGGGCTGCTACCGCCCCCACCGCCTCTTCCTCAGCTAGCGCCCGGTACTGATGTGATGGGCCATATTTTGTTGCTTATTCAACAACAACAGCAGCAATCAGCCCAGCACATGCAACAGGCAGCCATGCAACAGCAACAGGCTGCTCAGCAGCATCAAGAGTCGCTTGCTGCCCTTGTAGGGGCGATCACACAAAGGCCCAGCACCTCGGGTTCACTCAATGGACCAGGGCATGTGTAACAACCCGAAATTTCGGCACCCGAGTACGGAGACTCTGATCCCGAGTTCCCGAGTGTTAACTAAATAAAATGCTATTTTAGGAATGCCACACGTGGAAAATGCACCCACGTGTGTCCTCAATCAGATTTACATTCATTCCATTCACAATTAATCAGAGTAACGCATTTCAATTAGCGGATCATAAGCAAAGCAGAGGTAACTAAATCTAAAAATATAGGGCTAACACCCTAGATGAACAATTCAATTGCAGTGTAAGCCCATATGAGAATTATACGAATCACAATCAATGTAATAGGAAGGAAAAATACAACTACCCAGAGGGACGAAGCTAGAAGACTACTAAGGCGCCCGTGCGCGCCACCAACTGGTCCTATTCTTGAGACATCTGCATATGTTAAATAGAAGGCGTCAAAACGCCAACATAGTGAAGAAATAACCCCAAGGTTAAACTCGGGATATTTAAATTATAAACAGGTTTATATAAGTGTATCATTCTTAAGCATGTTGTTAAATCAATCAAGTTAAGGTAATGTCCACATACAAATCATACATCATCCTAGGCTAGTTGATTAACTGCATGGATGTCATGATTCCGCACACAATGCATGTCCCGGGCAAGCCCTGGCCCGACCAACTGGTATCAGAATCCACAGTCCACCTGTCTAGCAGGTCGTAAGTCGTGACTGAGTACACAGCCCGGATGACACAGAGAAATGACATGAGGTGCTCAAGGTAGCGCTGGCGCTACATCAAGCAACCAGGCTACACGAGTCCCCCTCAAATGCAATGTCATGTATGAATGATTAATTAAAGTATTTATTAGTCCAATTCATTCAGCAAATTGGTGAAGCCAGAATACCAATATCGTATCGTAAAGTCTAACCGGGACTATCTGGCTCCCTGTGATGCGTAACCAATCATCGCCAGTAACCCATCGATCCAAAGTTGAGTTATCCTACCATGAAAGCCTGGTTCGACCGTGACTCGTCAGCCACGACCAAATCAAAGCAGAAGGTCTCATATCCCAAATATCAAATACGATTAATTTATTCAGAGGTGCGGGCGTTTCACTCGGAATTATCCCAATGCACGCCCGGGTCGTTCGAATGGTGCACAGGCACGCAAACATCGGCCAAGATCACATTTGTCACAAGGGCCATTCGAACAACAATCGGTCACCCCTGTCAATGCTCACTGGTCACTACGGGGAGGCACCACCCCAGCGTAGGCCGACAGCTCAAACACGGTGTCCCATACCACCATGCCTGGCTCATGAGACTTGGTGGATCGAGTCGCAATATGGTTTTAAGTGGACTATTCACAGTGGAAATGATGGTATTCTAGATTCCATAGGATGTGATTCAACAGTCAAACATAATAATGATTAACTCTGAACGGGACTTATTCGGTGGACCCAAGAGGACGGCGATAAACCAACAATGGCCACTATCGGTCGACCGTGTCCTTCCTAGTCGATCGAATAAGTCCGTGACTGCCAACCTAATGGCAGGCAGTACACTATACCACGGTTTTCAGAGCTTAATCCAAAGCAACGGATATCTTAGTATAATAGTCATTTAGGTTATTAAATACCTAATCATAAACATATCTAAGCACCTGGCCCGACCGACTAGCCCGACCGATCCAAAGGACCCGGATGACATAGCCCGGATGACACAGGGCGCCACATACATCCACAATCATAAATATATTACAATATTGTATATTTACATCATTCAAGCATTTCATCGAGCATGTTATGCACACATCAACAATTTACATATAAACTCAAGCAATCATTAATTAGAATTTGTTGTGAGTAAGCTTAAGGGTAGATCTTCACCTTGGAATCGACATTACTCGATTCGGATGAGGCCGGAGCGATCCAAATACGGTCCGAACGCCGAAAATTGGGGAATACCTCAATTACCTACGATGAATCACAAATCTAGTGTTAATCAATTAAGGTTTAATCTAATTAAGTGGTTAATTAGGGTTTAGGGTTTTGGTATCTCGGATTTGGGAAAATTCCAAATCGATTCAACGAATCGGGGCCCAAATTCGGTGCACCGTCGGAATCCCAACGGGGTCGAGCTTGGTTGCGGCTCCCGCAATAGCGTGCGCCACCCCCAACGACCAATAAAGGTCTAAGTCCTAGTACGGACAAACCCTAGGGTTAGGGTTTCGACAGAAACAAATGGGTTTCTAGCCCGAATGACATAAAAAGGAAGAAAATGGAAAGAAGAGATAGAAGAAGAGGTAGAGGAACACCTTACCTAGCATGGGGAGGTGAATCCAACCCAAAACCGTCGGATTTTGGCCGGAGAAGACATGAGACGCACGTATGGCCGGGGTAAGCTCGGAAATCCGCGATTTCCAGGATGTTCGTGGAAGATTGAGGAAGAAAGGAGGTTTAAGAAGGGAGAAAGAGAGCTAGGAGAGCTTAGGAACAAAGGGGAGAAGAGAGTGGAGGAGAGAAATGAAAGAGAGATGGATCGAATGGGGTGTGAAACCCCCTTTTTAAAGCCGTCCAGCCGCGACCGGTCGGCCGGTCGCAGATCCGGTCGGCCGGATCCCGCTGTCCACCCGTTTTTCTCTTCAAAATAAGGCAGCACAACCGGTCGGCCGGCTGCCTAACCGGTCGGCCGGCTGCCTAACCGGTCGGCCGGCTGTCAATCCGGTCGGTCGGTCGTCCCTTGGCCATTTTCTCTGAAAATTTCAGGATTCCCACACTGCACAGTGAGTTCCCACACTGCACAGTGAGTTCCCACACAGTCCAGGCTACTTGTCAGCCTTATTTACAAAATAACGTTTAAGTAAATGTCATATTTTAATTTATGTTTCCATTTACTTTAAGTTATTTATGTAAATAAGGAAGTACCCCCCATTTGGATTCAATAAAAAATACTAGAAAATTGAAATCCCAATAATAAAGATTTTGATTTTCCCTTCCAAGTACAAATCGCAACTTTTTGACATTTCCAAAACATAGCGCCTTTTAAAAGAGAGGGTTTTTGCCAAATCTAAACCGTTCAAAAAATCTGAAATACCTCAAATAGTCTAAAACACCAAGGTCCGATAAAATATTCATGATGGTCTCGTCGATCTACGAGTGGATTAATAATTTAGGGTTCTTTACTTAGTCTCTACAGACAGCGACATACCCGAGTCAACCCAATCGTCGGAAAACTCTTCCGAACCATGTGATCTTCCAACTCCTAAACTAATTCCATCATTTCTTTGGTAAAAACATTCATTTTAGTCCCCAATACATGTGAACACACGTGCGGGTACGTCCTATAACCGACACACCGAAGGTAATGCCCAAGGACTTCCAATTTCCAAGTTAGTGAAAATCCGGGGCGTTACAATCTACCCCCCTTAAAAACAATTTCGCCCCCGAAATTGTCCAAGGCTTTTAATAGGTTCGTATTTAACGACCCGACTTCTAACACGCCACCTTGTTGGGCTTTCTTCAATCGGCTCGAATGGCTTTGGCCTTTCCAAAGCTATTACTGAAGATCTAAAGAAGATGGTTTATATCATTCTACTCTCGTTTCATCTCCTTTAAGATTGAATTAAAATGAATGTAGGCTTGCAAGTGGAAAGCTACCTGAAAATTGCAAAGCTACCGATAGTGACTCATATCCTAAAGTTATTCTGTATATGAATGACTGCCTTTATGGAAGATGCATTGCAAGGAGAATGCAGCATACTTAGTTCAGAATCGCTTGGAAAAAGAAATTTAATTCAAAGGGTGTTGTTTTCAATTTGTCAGTGGAACATGAATGGTATCATACCCTGCTCATACTTATCTAAGTTATTCATATAGTTAAGTCAATTCTTTCCGATCCTGTACTTTGATCGAGTAGACGTAATTACTAAGCTGACTAAACTAAACTCATAATGTCCTACCCCCCTTAAAATATTTCTACCCTTAAGGCTCAGGAATCTACATTTCGATCCGTACATTAGAACGAGTCGTAGAATATTTCATTCCTCTCATCGACGATGCATACTAAGACATTGGTATCTATGGTTATAGAAAGGAGTTGAAAATGATGTGTGTTGCATTCGATTTCAAGGATGGGTGTGAATTTATAGGGAGAGATCGAATTCTACTAGAAGGAAGGACTCTGCTATGGTTCCGACTTACGCACTTTAATCAATTCTAGCTTAACCTCACTAGATGATCTATACTTTACCTGTACACAGAAAATTTAGGTAAAATGGGCCAATGAGCTGTAACAACTTAGGTCGCACCATGATCATTTCATGCCATCAACATTTGGTCCATTAACTCACTACATGAGCAACATACTTGCATTGAGTTGAACCATTGGCTTTCCATTGATTTCAACGATACGACCGCCCATTAAGAGGATTAATCTGATTCGCCCTAGTTGAAGCATGTGAAAGTTCTTGTGAACATTTCTATTTGAATTGGGTAACCATATCTGTTTAGCTGTTGTAGTCTTTCTTGGAGTGCCCAAAACTTCCCACACTTGAAGCAATTCAACGAACGGGATCGACTACCCTGATGGTTTCTCCCTGTGACCCAAGTTCCTCGATCTATAGATGATGGCCTACCTTGTCAACTTCACTTCCTGTACTTGGCAAGGGTGGTGATCATATTCCTATCTGGTACAATATTGAATGATGCACCCTCTAGTCCATTACTATTTCCTTCTACATCTTCAAGTAAATCAAGACTCTCGGTTGGTGTATTGCGGACAATATCTCCAGCTTCAAATCCTTCACTAGATGATGATAATGATCTTTTCTCTATGACCACTAGAGGAACTTTCCCTGGGCCTAAAGCCTTTACCAACTATCTTCAACAACCCCTAAGGGTGAGTAACAAGTCTCTAATTACTAGTAGTCAAGCTAGCACGGAAGGACGGTTATAGTAGGTCTGAGCCAGATACATCGATTTCCTGCCTGGCAGGGCAGAAAGTTCGTTGTATCATTTCTTAATCCTAGTGAAATTCGGTCTGCTGCTCTGCCAAGCAGTGAGTCCATTAATAACTACCAGGATTTAGAACTTAGATCAAACCGCGAATACTTCGCTCATTTGTAGTTCCACCACTCCGTGTTCTCAAGCGTAATAAGTCCTAAGGGAAATGGTCCTAAGGAACGTGCTGGTAGAACTAGCGTTCAATGCGATGGATATCTACATTTCCAACGAACCTAAAGGGTTATCTAAACCCAAACAATTACCTTAAGAGTTTTCAAAGGAGCCTAGAATCCAAGTCTCCTCGTCGATAGGTACCCTATACCATAGGAATTTTTCTAGACCCAAGAGTATCTCTCTCAAGTATAAAATTATAATCCTAAATGTCCCAACATCCTATCATTGTGGTTTGTATAATTCTCATTCCCAAGATCCTGCTTATCTCAATACTCCGCTCTGATACCAACTGTAACAACCCGAAATTTCGGCACCCGAGTACGGAGACTCTGATCCCGAGTTCCCGAGTGTTAACTAAATAAAATGCTATTTTAGGAATGCCACACGTGGAAAATGCACCCACGTGTGTCCTCAATCAGATTTACATTCATTCCATTCACAATTAATCAGAGTAACGCATTTCAATTAGCGGATCATAAGCAAAGCAGAGGTAACTAAATCTAAAAATATAGGGCTAACACCCTAGATGAACAATTCAATTGCAGTGTAAGCCCATATGAGAATTATACGAATCACAATCAATGTAATAGGAAGGAAAAATACAACTACCCAGAGGGACGAAGCTAGAAGACTACTAAGGCGCCCGTGCGCGCCACCAACTGGTCCTATTCTTGAGACATCTGCATATGTTAAATAGAAGGCGTCAAAACGCCAACATAGTGAAGAAATAACCCCAAGGTTAAACTCGGGATATTTAAATTATAAACAGGTTTATATAAGTGTATCATTCTTAAGCATGTTGTTAAATCAATCAAGTTAAGGTAATGTCCACATACAAATCATACATCATCCTAGGCTAGTTGATTAACTGCATGGATGTCATGATTCCGCACACAATGCATGTCCCGGGCAAGCCCTGGCCCGACCAACTGGTATCAGAATCCACAGTCCACCTGTCTAGCAGGTCGTAAGTCGTGACTGAGTACACAGCCCGGATGACACAGAGAAATGACATGAGGTGCTCAAGGTAGCGCTGGCGCTACATCAAGCAACCAGGCTACACGAGTCCCCCTCAAATGCAATGTCATGTATGAATGATTAATTAAAGTATTTATTAGTCCAATTCATTCAGCAAATTGGTGAAGCCAGAATACCAATATCGTATCGTAAAGTCTAACCGGGACTATCTGGCTCCCTGTGATGCGTAACCAATCATCGCCAGTAACCCAACGATCCAAAGTTGAGTTATCCTACCATGAAAGCCTGGTTCGACCGTGACTCGTCAGCCACGACCAAATCAAAGCAGAAGGTCTCATATCCCAAATATCAAATACGATTAATTTATTCAGAGGTGCGGGCGTTTCACTCGAAATTATCCCAATGCACGCCCGGGTCGTTCGAATGGTGCACAGGCACGCAAACATCGGCCAAGATCACATTTGTCACAAGGGCCATTCGAACAACAATCGGTCACCCCTGTCAATGCTCACTGGTCACTACGGGGAGGCACCACCCCAGCGTAGGCCGACAGCTCAAACACGGTGTCCCATACCACCATGCCTGGCTCATGAGACTTGGTGGATCGAGTCGCAATATGGTTTTAAGTGGACTATTCACAGTGGAAATGATGGTATTCTAGATTCCATAGGATGTGATTCAACAGTCAAACATAATAATGATTAACTCTGAACGGGACTTATTCGGTGGACCCAAGAGGACGGCGATAAACCAACAATGGCCACTATCGGTCGACCGTGTCCTTCCTAGTCGATCGAATAAGTCCGTGACTGCCAACCTAATGGCAGGCAGTACACTATACCACGGTTTTCAGAGCTTAATCCAAAGCAACGGATATCTTAGTATAATAGTCATTTAGGTTATTAAATACCTAATCATAAACATATCTAAGCACCTGGCCCGACCGACTAGCCCGACCGATCCAAAGGACCCGGATGACATAGCCCGGATGACACAGGGCGCCACATACATCCACAATCATAAATATATTACAATATTGTATATTTACATCATTCAAGCATTTCATCGAGCATGTTATGCACACATCAACAATTTACATATAAACTCAAGCAATCATTAATTAGAATTTGTTGTGAGTAAGCTTAAGGGTAGATCTTCACCTTGGAATCGACATTACTCGATTCGGATGAGGCCGGAGCGATCCAAATACGGTCCGAACGCCGAAAATTGGGGAATACCTCAATTACCTACGATGAATCACAAATCTAGTGTTAATCAATTAAGGTTTAATCTAATTAAGTGGTTAATTAGGGTTTAGGGTTTTGGTATCTCGGATTTGGGAAAATTCCAAATCGATTCAACGAATCGGGGCCCAAATTCGGTGCACCGTCGGAATCCCAACGGGGTCGAGCTTGGTTGCGGCTCCCGCAATAGCGTGCGCCACCCCCAACGACCAATAAAGGTCTAAGTCCTAGTACGGACAAACCCTAGGGTTAGGGTTTCGACAGAAACAAATGGGTTTCTAGCCCGAATGACATAAAAAGGAAGAAAATGGAAAGAAGAGATAGAAGAAGAGGTAGAGGAACACCTTACCTAGCATGGGGAGGTGAATCCAACCCAAAACCGTCGGATTTTGGCCGGAGAAGACATGAGACGCACGTATGGCCGGGGTAAGCTCGGAAATCCGCGATTTCCAGGATGTTCGTGGAAGATTGAGGAAGAAAGGAGGTTTAAGAAGGGAGAAAGAGAGCTAGGAGAGCTTAGGAACAAAGGGGAGAAGAGAGTGGAGGAGAGAAATGAAAGAGAGATGGATCGAATGGGGTGTGAAACCCCCTTTTTAAAGCCGTCCAGCCGCGACCGGTCGGCCGGTCGCAGATCCGGTCGGCCGGATCCCGCTGTCCACCCGTTTTTCTCTTCAAAATAAGGCAGCACAACCGGTCGGCCGGCTGCCTAACCGGTCGGCCGGCTGCCTAACCGGTCGGCCGGCTGTCAATCCGGTCGGCCGGTCGTCCCTTGGCCATTTTCTCTGAAAATTTCAGGATTCCCACACTGCACAGTGAGTTCCCACACTGCACAGTGAGTTCCCACACAGTCCAGGCTACTTGTCAGCCTTATTTACAAAATAACGTTTAAGTAAATGTCATATTTTAATTTATGTTTCCATTTACTTTAAGTTATTTATGTAAATAAGGAAGTACCCCCCATTTGGATTCAATAAAAAATACTAGAAAATTGAAATCCCAATAATAAAGATTTTGATTTTCCCTTCCAAGTACAAATCGCAACTTTTTGACATTTCCAAAACATAGCGCCTTTTAAAAGAGAGGGTTTTTGCCAAATCTAAACCGTTCAAAAAATCTGAAATACCTCAAATAGTCTAAAACACCAAGGTCCGATAAAATATTCATGATGGTCTCGTCGATCTACGAGTGGATTAATAATTTAGGGTTCTTTACTTAGTCTCTACAGACAGCGACATACCCGAGTCAACCCAATCGTCGGAAAACTCTTCCGAACCATGTGATCTTCCAACTCCTAAACTAATTCCATCATTTCTTTGGTAAAAACATTCATTTTAGTCCCCAATACATGTGAACACACGTGCGGGTACGTCCTATAACCGACACACCGAAGGTAATGCCCAAGGACTTCCAATTTCCAAGTTAGTGAAAATCCGGGGCGTTACAGCATGTGGCCTCTGGATCGAGAGAGGGACCATTCGAGCAATTCCAAAAACTACGTCCCCCAACATTTGCCGGGTCGCACAATCCAGCAGAGGCAGATTATTGGCTGAGCCGCATGCTCAAATTGGTCCGACAAATGAACTGCACGGAAGCTGAACAAGTCAATCTAGTCACCTTTATGCTTGAAAAGGAGGCGGACATATGGTGGGATGACGTCCGAAAGTCAGTCGCCGATAGCTACGTGTGGTCGTGGGATGCCTTCGAGGCCAAATTCCACGACAAGTATTACCCCCACACGTATCGCCACGAGCGCGAGAATCAGTTCCTCTGCCTCCAGCAGGGAAACATGTCGGTTGGGGAGTATGATAGCAGATTTACAAAACTCTCGAAGTACGCGCCGACAATTGTAAAGGAGGAGGAAACTAAGATGCGTCGTTTCAAGCAAGGGCTTCGTGCGGACATCCACACCAAGATGTGTTGTGCGGATATCTCCACGTATGCTAAAATGCTGAAAAAGGCCTTGGAATCTGAGCAAGATGGAATAAGGGTAGCTAAGGCCCGACTGCAAATGGGCCAACGGACGGCGCCGAGCTTCCCGCCGCAAGAAACGGTGGCCAAGCGGCCTCGTATTGGGGCAACCCCGACAGTAACAGCACCGTTGGTTCCCCCAGCTCCTCCTACACCTCGGATGGACCGATACTGCACGTATTGCCGCAAGCCCGGACATACGGAACAGTACTGCTTTGTTCGTATGAAGGATAATGGCATCACGCCACCTCGCCGGGCTTACAGTCGTCCACAACAGCCTGCTTCAATACCGCCTCTACAGGCTATCCGTCCTCCTCAGCAACAGAATCGATCGAGTCAACGACCGGCGCCTCCACCACAAAATCGGGCGCAGCAGACCCGTGTGCATGCGATGGTTGTCGCAGACCCTGAAGAAGTCCGTCTTGTGCCGCAAGCATTTGAAGGTACGGCCGTAGTAAACGGGGTCCCTTTGTATGTTCTAATCGATACTGGATCCACTCACTCACTTGTAAATCCTTCTGTGGTGAAACACCAAGGATTGGCGACGACCGCCATACCCGAACTTACAGTCACCTCTGCATTAGGGCATTCCTCTAGCACCTCTAGAGCCTGCGCTGAATGCCCTGTTGTATTGGGGGGCAATGTATTCCTGATAGACCTGATTGTGTCAAAAATTCACCATTTTGACCTCATTCTTGGCATGGACTGGTTGACTGCGGCAAAGGCTGAGATAGACTGCAAAACCCGAAGGGTGGCCGCTCAAGGACCTGATGGGGTGTTTGTCTCTTTTCCCATTAAGGTTAGTTACCCGCATTGAGTTATATCATTTGCCATGCCTGAAGAAGTCTCTGAGGAACCGTCATTAATCAACACTCCCGTAGTGAACGAATTCGAGAGTACATTTGGGGCAATAACTGGGCCTCCCCCGCATCGAGAAATAGAATTTGTGATTGATCTGATTCCAGGTGCATCTCCCGTCGCATTGTCAGCCTATCGGTTGGCTCCATGTGAAATGGAGGAACTAAGGACCCAAATAGATGACCTCTTAGACCGTGGGCTTATTCGGCCAAGCGTGTCACCATGGGGTGCCCCCGACCCTGTTCGTAATGAAGAAGGATGGGTCGAGGCTCCTCTGTATTGATTATCGGCGACTGAACAAACTAACGATCAGGAACAAGTATCCTTTGCCAAGGATTGACGATCTATTTGATCAACTCCAAGGTGCAAAGTTCTTCTCCAAGATAGATTTGCAGTCGGGTTATCATCAACTCCCAATAAGGGAGGAAGATGTGCCAAAGACGGCCTTCAAAACCCACTTCGGGCACTACGAGTTCCTCGTCATGCCATTCGGTCTTACGAATGCCCCGGCCGCGTTCATGGATCTTATGAACCGGGTCTTTAGACCATTCCTTTTCCGGTTTATGGTAGTGTTCATCGACGACATCCTGATTTACTCCCAGAACCGGGAGGATCACGAACGTCATTTGAGAGCCGTGCTTGAAACTCTGACAGAGCACCAGTTGTTCGGACAGTTTAAGAAGTGTGCCTTCTGGAAGGAAGAGATTAAATTCCTCGGTCACGTTATTTCAGCATGGGGTATTGCTGTGGACCTTGCGAAGGTGGCTACTGTGCGAGATTGGGAACAGCTTGCATCCGTTACGGAAGTGAGAAGCTTCCTGGGATTGGTGGGATATTACCGTCGGTTCATTAAGGATTTCTCCAAAATTGCTAAGCCCCTCTCTCAGCTCACTCGCAGGGATATCAAATTTGCTTGGGATGATAAGGCCGAAGTAGCCTTCCAAGAACTGAAGGAAAAGTTGACGTCAGCTCCAATACTGGTACTGCCTGAGCAGGGTGTTAGGTACACGATCTATACGGATGCGTCCCACGTGGGGTTAGGATGTGTGTTGATGCAGGAAGGCAAGGTGATTGCGTATGCCTCTAGACAACTGAAGAAGCATGAAGAAAACTACCCCACTCACGATCTGGAGTTGGCGGCGGTGATCTTCGCTCTTAAGATGTGGCGACACTATTTGTATGGAGAAGAGTTCGAGCTGTTTTGCGACCACAAAAGTCTGAAGTACATCTTTTCCCAAAAAGATTTAAATATGCGACAACGCCGATGGATGGAGACTATGAAGGATTTCAATTTTGAAGTGTCGTACCATCCGGAACGGGCAAACCTAGTTGCGGATGCACTGAGCCGCAAGAGAGCCTATGTATTCGCTGCCCCCCTTATGTTAAGGGAATGACACATGTTAGCATTTGTAAGCGCTTTCAATGGACAGCTCACCCTTTCAGAAACAAAGGGGAAGGTATTGCGTGTCCAAGTAGAACCAGATGTAAGCAGCCGAATAATAGAGGCCCAGAAGCACGACCCAGCGTTGATGAGGATGAGAGACAAGACAAATGATTGTACGGATGAAAATTGGTACGTCGATGCTGATGAGGGGTTAAGATTCCAGGAGCGTTTATGCATTCCCAACTCGCCTACTCTGAAACAAGAGATAATGGACGATGCTCATCGGTCTAAACTGGCGATCCACCCTGGAAGTACGAAGATGTACCAGGATATGAAGCGAACGTATTGGTGGGACAATATGAAGAGAGAAATTGCCGAATTTGTCTCGAAATGCCTTACGTGCCAACAGGTCAAGGCTGAACACAGGAGGCCACCAGGACTCCTTCAACCTATGCCGATTGCCGAATGGAAATGGGATTCCATATCCATGGACTTCATTTCCGGCTTGCCCAAGACCAAGAAGGGGCACGACTCAATATGGGTAATAGTGGACAGGTTGACAAAATCCGCTCATTTCTTACCCGTTAAGGTGACTACCCCAACCGAAGATCTAGCGAAGTTGTACATTAAGGAAATCGTGCGGTTGCATGGAATACCGAGAGAGATAGTGTCGGATCGGGATCCTCGATTTACATCAATTTTCTGGACCAAAATACAAGAAGCCTTGGGGGCCAAATTGAAATACAGTACCGCCTTCCACCCCCAGACTGACGGGCAAACGGAGAGGGTAAATCAGATCCTGGAAGATATGTTACGAGCCTGTGCTCTGGACTTAAAGGATAGCTGGGATGAGAGCCTCCAGTACGCCGAGTTCGCCTATAACAATAGCTTCCAAGCTAGTATTGGTATGGCGCCTTATGAAGCGCTCTATGGGCGGCCCTGTCGCACTCCCCATTGTTGGGTGGAGGTTGGTGAGATGCAGGTTATTGGATCAGATCTTGTCCAACAAACGTCGGAGAAAATTGATATCATTAGAAAGCGACTCCTCAGGGCTCAAAGTCGACAGAAAAGCTATGCTGACAAGCGAAGGAGGGACTTGGAGTTCGCAGAGGGTGACCACGTGTTCTTGAAGGTGTCACCTATTCTAGCGCCCCAGTGCAGCCTGGCTGTGGTCCGAGCGTGGGTTGCATCCGGGTTCCCGTTGGGGACTGGTCGGGCTTCGAAAATAGCGCTCCAGTTGGTAGGGCCTGGGTGAGGTTAGTCCCACATCGGAAGGATGAGCGCCCGGATTCTGGGCTATATGTGCGGTTCTCACCTTCCCTGTACAGAGGCCTTTTGGGGGAAACCCCGGAACCAAAACCGTGCGGGCGCGCGTGCGTGCCCAGAGCGGACAATATCTGTACAGTGTTTGTGGGGGCGTTACACCTATGAAGGGACTTCTAAGGTTCGGGAAGAAAGGAAAGTTGGCACCTCGATTCATAGGTCCGTTCCAAATCTTGGCACGAATAGGCGCCGTTGCTTACCGCATAGCACTACCCACCCCCCTGTCGGGTGTGCATAATGTTTTCCACGTCTCCATGTTGAAGAAATACGTGCCCGATCCACTACACATCATCAGCTGGGAACATGTGGAACTCAGCGAGAGTGCGACTTACGTTTTGCGGCCAACCAGGATCCTCGACCGAAAGGAGCAAGTGCTCAGGAACAAGGTGATTCCCTTAGTCAAAGTTTTATGGACGCATCACACGGAAGAGGAAGCGTCTTGGGAAACAGAAGCAGAAGTTCGCAAGAACTACCCACAGATCCTCGATGAATGCGAGAAGATAAATTTCGAGGACGAAATTTCTTTTAAGGGGGGGTAGATTGTAACGTCCTACAAATTCACCTATAGGTGGTGACGTCATAAGGACTGTACGTATAGCTGTGCTTCGCCTCGAACCTATCGGTTACCTGACTCCACGGCCCCATGGTAGGGCCCTGAGCATTCCAATCGTCCGTAGGATCCTTGATGAATCACTGATTGACACAAAACTGGAGGTGACCCTTAGCCTTAGTGGGCTTGCCAACCCATGCGGACGATAAACCAAATCGAGGGGCTAAATCCCTCGATTTAGGTTCCGAGTGTAGTGCACATGAGTTGTGCAAGTGACTGAGACTAGGAGTTCTGTGTATGCTATTTGGGTCATGGTCTACAGAAGGGATTAGAACCGTTGAAACGCTGTGAGATTTAGGCCCCCTACCACCAATAAATTCATAAGCCATTACCTAGGGCCGCTCATCCGATCGTGACACGACGACCGTTAAATCGCGTATCGCACTGGGGCTGTTGATCGCCATGGTTGGTCCAAGAGATATGTCGGCCCAGGGTAGATCTCCACTTAGCTGATCTTATGACCGGTTGGAGTTGGATTGTGTGGAACCCAGTGGGCCCTACTAAGCATAATAGCCCTCCAAAGGATCGAATTCCAAATATCGCAAGTCATAGGGCTATTCAAATATTGCTGGACCTATAGATAGGAAATGTTGAGGCATTTCCCCTCAACATTCACTCACCCATGTGCTTGGAGAGAAGTCTTGGGAGCTAGGTCATATAGTGGAAGTGAGATTCGGAGTGGTGGGGATGAGATAGGATTTTGAGACTCGAGATCCAACCTGCTACTCATCGTTGCTATTGTGTTGAGCCGCTAACGATTACTTCAACCACCGGTCGAGTGTCGGTAAGTATTGATCTCCGTCTCTCATGTCCTAATAAGTGTAAATAGTGGTGGTCAACCCTAAATTCCCAAAAGAAAAAGTCAAGCTTTGCCGGAACACAAGAGAACCAACCCCACCACAAGCAGCCACACGTGCTAACAAGCTGTGAAGGGGGTTGATCCTGTCCATTAATCGACATGGTTTCACTTTCTAATTGACTCGACGGAAATATCAGGCCATTCCACTCATCAAAGCTCTGCATTTGAACATCAAACGCGAACCGATGGGAAGCTTTGTAACTACGATCATTGTGCCCGTGATGCACCGCTAGAGACATCTACATGGTGGGCCCATGTGATGGACGGCTCAGATTTCCACTATACACACATTGATGCAAAAGGGTGACCTTATCTAGAATTTGCCTGCGGGGACCGAGGGATGTAGTCTGATGACAATAACTCATGTATTGATGATCCAAACCGTTTATATTGCAGGCCTCACAATGATCGATGGCTGAAATCATAGCATCTAAAAAACTCGAAGATCCTACCCTTTAATATTTATGTCTACAAATACACAGCTGATATAAACAAATACAGCAACGCTCCAAAATGCAAATTCAAAAATTAAAGGGTTGTAAAGCATTCTATTGAAAACCGTTCATTAAATCACTCATCAATGGTAAGGTCCATAGTTTCAACGGTCCCGATTATTGACCAATGGCCCATATGCACTAAATTCGACCGGTCGGCTGACAATGAATGCGCAGATTATTTCCATTTTTCATCCCATGTGGGATGATGGATGGCCGTCGGAAGATGGTATGCCCATGACGGAGGCGTAGCTCGTTTTGTCTTTTATGAGACTCAGGGTGCTTGTGTCTCCACCTAATGGGGCCCACACGCTGAGTGGTCCCATGATCCGAACCGTCCATGCTGTGGATTCTATGCTATAAGGGCCATTTCAATAATCATACACTGAGCGGACGGTTGAGACCATCACTAACTCCAGATGAATTTGGAACGATGGATTTCAACGGGTTGCATTTGAATTCAAAAATAAAACGTTGAGACATCAGCGAAGCATGATCATGAACCAATACCTCATTTATGGCGGTATAGAGAAAATGGACGGTTCGGATCATATGACTATCCCAGCATGTGGGCCCCAGGGGGTGAGGACAGAGGGAAGACCAACCCGCGAAGGGGATTCGTATCACTGGTTCCCTCCTTAACTGACTGGGGATCAATACGTGGGCCCCACCCAATCCAAAACGCTACTAGAAAGTCCAAGCAAGTGGGGCCCACGTCAGATCCCAGTTCATCCCTTCTTTTATTACAAGACGTGCGAATCACTACCGTTCTTAAATGTAAATGCGTGGTGAAAATGGACGGTGATGATCATGGATGAATTATCCCGTGCAGGGACAATGCTGCACGTTCACATGCCAACTTGTCATGCATGCAGGGCATCCAACCCGTGCAAAAGATAGATCGCATCTTGAAGATCACTGGACGTGAAAATCAGGTTGGTCCTCTGGATGGTGGGCCACACCTGCGTGTTTTGATTAAGCTCTGAAATGTCCATTGATTTCAACGGTGTGGCTCGAATCATCGTAGATCAGACTGATTGAATCCCCACCATTAAAAACTCCATAGGGCCAACCAACCTTTTGATAAGGTCCCAAAGACCTGATGAAGAGACCACACAAATATCAGCTTGATCCAAAGCTTACTTTTATGGGCTTGAAAAGTTTCGAATGGTTGATTATCACTGTTTCTTATAGTATGGCTCACCTGAGATCCGGATCTGCTTTATTTTTTGGACCATGTCGTAAAATGAGTTTTAAAAACGGATGGACGGCGTGGATGTATGGCACATACATCAAGGTGAGTCCCACGGTCAGGGATCCCACCCACCTCCGCGCCCGTTTGTGCCATATCAAAGTGAATCTGGGCCATACACTCCCCAGTGGACCCATCAGATGGACAAATGCATTATCTCAACGGAAAAAGAGGTATCTATAATAAATGCCAGCTTTATAATGAAAAAAGAACGGTCAGGAAACGGCTTCCTGGCTGCTGCTACCTTCAGTCAACGAACTTTCCAGTCAAATAAAGAGAACTTTGATACTCTGGAAGAGAAATTTTCACGGATGATACGCAGGCACTTAGAATTGGAATACGTGGCTAAGATTTAACTGTACAAATTTAACTATACAAATTATTGGGCCCAGCTATGATGTATCGTGATCAATAAATTATGTTTTTTTTTTCATCATCTGACTATCAAATTGATGGACATTGATTGGACGGTTAAAAGTAAAAATATCCAACGGTCCTATTTCCACCAACATGTGCCCGGGTATGAGCTGCTACTATTTCTCGACCAATCTAATTTTGGGAGTGTGTCTTAGAGACAGTTTTTTTCACAATGTTAACCGCTTGATTTAACTTAGTATATCCACGCGTACAATTTACGAGTGCCTGTGTATCAAGTGCCATACTCTGACAGAGTACCAAATAACTCCTAACACAGCAAATTTCTATTTTGGAAGTGGTCTAGAAGAGAACTCGCGCGAGTATACTTCAAAAATACTCGCTGCTCACACGTGCCAACTTGATTCACGTGTGTAGTATCCAAGCCGCTGCGCCCCTCAGTGTGGCTGCACATGGGCAAAATTTGGGTAGGTGCGCTCATCAGGTGGCCATATGCTTGCAAATGAAATGAACGGTTTAAAGAAATCAACTCGTGAGTGGACAACCTGATGAACGGTTAAGAGTGATTCCTGGGCATGGCAAAAGCACTGCGAGTCGACCTGAGCACACGTGCCGCACTAGCAGACATGGAGGAGTTGGATTTCAATGGTAGTCCCGCGACTAGCTAACAGGACCCTCTTTTTTTATATTACTGGGCCCCACCACATGATGAGCGGAGTTCAACGCCCCCCATTCAAACTTCAACGCCTGCCAGCGACTCGTCAAGACAGCTGCTTCCAGATGGATGCTGATTCGGTGGATCCGGAAACCACCGATTTCGGTGGTTCCGGGACTGTAGGGCCAGCGTGAGGTATGTGTTTTATATCCACGCCGTCCATCTGTTTTTACAGATCATATTAGAGAATGAGACCAAAAATGAAGGAGATCCAGATCAGAGGCGGTCCACACCACAAGAAACAGCGGTAATCGAACGCCAGCCATTAAAAACTTTCTAGGGCCGACCGTGATGTTTATTTGCCATCCCGCACACAGACCAAAGTTTTTAATGGTGGGCGTTCAATCACCACCGTTTTTCCTATGGTGTGGCCCACATGAGATTTGGATCTCCTTCATTTTTGGGTTCAGGCACTAAAATTATCCGAAAAAACTGTTGGGCGGTGTGGATATAAAACACATACATCATGGTGGGGTCCACAGTACTAGATCCACCGAAGCCCCGTCCCTTCTAGACGGTCTCCGGAGGAGAAATCCTGGGGTGTGGTCCTATTTTGGCTATCCAGATTGTCAATTTAATAGCCCGCGGTCGGAATCTGGGTCGTCTGCTCGTCCTCGACAGGATTTTCCTGTTTGCTGCCGTCTGAATGGTCCAACTCAGCATTAACTGTATAACAGAAGATCTCACCGTTCAATCTTGCAAATGGTTACGTGCAAGCAAGAAAAACTTGGAAGCACAGCTGTAAAGTGTGCCGTCCATCAACTCCAAATCTGAGCCTTCCGGGCCCACTGCGATATTAACCTGCCATCAAACCCGTCCGTGAGGTGAGTTATGCTGGTATGAAGGGTAAAACACGTTTGAGCCTGAAAAGAAAACTTTCTGTGGTTCCAACAGGATTTCAATGGTAGGCGTGCCTCCTCCACTTTTCCTATGATATGGTCAACCTGATAATTGGATCTGCTTCATTTTTTTGGGATATTGCCCTAAAATGATAGGGAGAAACGGATGGACGGTTGGATACAGAATACATACATCAAGGTGGGCCCTGCACCATCTTGGGTGAGTCCAGGGTATCACCATCTGTGGTGTGGCCCACCTGAAATCTGTATCTGCTTCAGTTTTGAAACCATATCTTAAAATAAGCTGGAATAAGTATATTTTACAATTACGTGCATGGGTCCCACTAGGACATGTACAGGCATCAACTACATCCATCATATACCCCTCTCATTTCTTTTTTATTTTCCAAAAATTATTTCAGATCTAAAATTCAAGTGGCCCCACCATGTAAAATCATGCCTACATTCACATCATGTGGTCTGCATATATTTTGGAATGGCCTGAATTTCTAGGTATCCGTTCATCCTTGTGGACCCCATCTCTTGAATGGATTGGATGGCATATAAGAAGCACAGTGGGCACATACGCAATCGACCTATGCCAAATGCCAACATTTTCCTGTGGTGTGGTCCACATATATCTTCAATCAGTCTGATTTCTTGGATTGAGGTGATCTACTTGAGTGAACGCACGTGATGAACCGAGTGGATTTAGGCATTCCATAGCGGTGGGTTTCACAGACGTGCGTGTGTAAGACTTCCAACCCGTGCATGAGGTGAGATCCTCCACGGATTAGCTACTGACATCGACATTTTCGCTACTGAAGTGAACTCACCAAGCCCTATGGTCCCACATGAGTATGAATCACAGAATGAGGCAGATTCAAAGCTTAAGCTGACTCAACCACAAAAAACATCAGAGACAGTGACATCCACCTTTGAATCCTTCCAAGAGCTCATGAGAATGATTATTTCAGATCTAATTTGTTTATAAGTCAGCACAGACATGAATGAAAGGAAAACACAAACATAACTTGATTAAAAACTTCTAAAGCCCCAAGAAATTTTTAATGGTATGCATTCAATCTCCACTTATTTTTTTCTGGTGGGGTCCACTTGAGCCTTAGATCTGATTCGTTTTTTGCACATGCCTTAAAATGATCTCTCCAAATGGATGGACAGTGGGAATGTAGCACATATATCATGGTGGCACTCACAGAACTTGGTGACGTCACTTCAGTAGCATAGCAGTAGGAAATTGTGACACGTGAGAGACAGAGTAGGTGATGCATGCAAGTTCAACTGACAATCTCATAGAGGCGATCTGTTCGCTAGAAATCTATAGCAAATGGATAACTGTTCACCTACAACCGGATGTATTTAATTAGTCGTGCACATGCATGTCTCCCTCCACCATGCGGCTTGTGTAGGACATTTGTACCATCCCCACCATATAGGCCCCACAATGAAGATCACATGCAACAAAAATCAGACCGTCCCTCTCATTATGTGGGGATGGTATTAGTATCATTGGACAACGAACGGTCAGATTCGACCTTCAGGCATGGTCCACCTTATAGGTATATCGTCCTAATTTCAAACATCCGAGATTATTACGGTAGAACCTGAGGTTTTCATGGTACGGATTGTCTACAAAATATTTATGTTAGCAAGAAATTTGGCGCTGCAGGATGAGGTACCATGCAGCAGGTTGTACCTGATAATTACCGTAGTTCATGAAATTTACGCCCGTACCGGTTGATTCTCATGCACCCACTTCCAATTTTTTATACTCCGTAGATGTTGACTCTTAGTGATGCTCTGGCACGAGGTGATGGATGATGTTTGATTTGTGGAAGTCATGGTAAATCTGTAACGATGATTTCCTCAAAATTTACCGCATTATTCCAAAGCTATGATTTAGCCGCCCCTTAAAACAGAAGAGGCCACAAAATTTTGTGGGTCCCACCGTATATTATGTCACAAATTCACACTGTCTATTCATTATGTTACTTAAATTTATGGTATAATCTAAAAATTAAGGTATATCCAAAGCTCAATTGGACCACATAGAATGAAAAAAGAAAATAAACACATATCATTAAAATCTTCTTGGAATTACTCTTTTGTTTGGTGTGGACTCCTTGAGTGTTGGACTTGTCTCATTTTTCAGTTAAAGCTTAAAGACGTTGTGTTAAAACTTTTGGACCAAGTGGATATATCATATACATTACGGTGGGGCCCACAAATTTTACCTATCATTTTCAACCGATTTTCCAGGCTAGAAATGGCATGGATTTCCAAACAGGCAAGAGAGTAATTATTACTCTTTTGCCTGTATTTATCAAGAATTCCCCAAAACAAATACGGCCTAGAAATTACTTTAAATTACATGACATGTGCAACACACGTGGAGGAGGCGGTAGTGGACCACACCACAAGGAAACAATACTAATTGAATCTGTACCATTGAAAAGTTCTTGGGGGCCGTGGAAGTTTTGGATCAAGCTGATATTTGTTTTTTCCCTTCATTAATGTCTGTGTGATCTTGTGAACAGGTTGGATGACAAATAAACATCACTGTGGGCCTCAGAAAGGTTTCAACGGTGGAAATCATTATACCCACTGTCTCCTGTGTTATGGTCCACCTAAGTTTTGGATATGCTTCAATTTTAGTTTCAACCCTTTAAATGAACTGGAAAATCGTATGGACGGTGTAGATAAACTACATACATTTACAGTGGGCCCAACTGAGTTTACTCAGTACGATAACAGCGTACTGAGTAACTCAGGACTCCGATTCCGCGGCTTCGGTGGATCGCAGACTGTGGGGCCCACAGTGATGTATTTGCATTACATCCACCCCATCCATCGGTTTGGACAGCTCATTTTAAGGCATCATCCAAAAAAGGAAGCAGATCCAAATCTCAAGTGAGCCACGCTTTAGGAAACAGTGGTGATCCTTGTTTACATGATCTAAAGGGAGGACGTTGCTTCGGTGGATCCCTGTCTGTGTGGACAGTTCACTTTAAGGCATGATCAACGTAGGGATGTACGTGCCTTTTATGGACGCGGTACATTCATTCTGACAGTTCACTTTAAGGCATGGTCCCAAAAAATAAATGAAGCAAATCTCTAGTGACCATTACAAACTTCTAGTGGGCCACAAGAGTTTTGGATCAAGCTGATATTTGTGTAGTCTCTTCATCTAGTTCTTTGTGAACTTATCAACAAGTTGAATCATAAACAAACATTCGAGTGGCCACAAGAAGTTTTTAATGATGGGTATTTAATCACCACTACCGCTCGTGGTGGTCCACTTGAGATTTGGATCTTTTTCGTTTTTTGGATCAAGGCCTAAAACAAGCTGCTAAAATAGATGAATAGCATGAATGTAAGGTGCATACATCGAGGTGGGCCCCACAGTCGAAGATCCATCAGAGCCATGTTTGTAAAGAGAGGGATGAATGACATGTGTGAAAGATCGTAGGAGGTCATCGTTAAGCAATGGACGGCATGCCAATAGAATGATCTCGTTTGTTTTTTCAGTGTCAATTTGAATCATTTCATGACACCTGAATCCATAGCCCAAGTGGTAACCGAGTGAAGATAGCCTTGTCTCAACACTAAGGTCATGGTATCGATTCCTACAGTGGAGTTGGCTAACATTGCAATGTGACTAATCGGTGGTGCTATTCTAACAATATCAACACATGGAGAGGAAGTGATATACAAGACCCATAAAAAGGGATGAGAGAGCAATGGTAAAAGGAGAGTTATTTGATCCTCTAAGTAACATACTTTGCTTGATAGGATATGTCGACATCACACTTTGAATGCAAGTCCTTTTTTCAATGACCAAAACCATCCACCTGAGTCATGTAATATAAAGTGGTTCCTCGATATGTATTTAATAAACCTTATTTTGTTGTAGGGGTAGGCTACATACAATTAATGCAGGTGGGTTTTCCCAATCAACATTTTAAAAAGACAAAAATATTGAAATGAAGCAAGTGAACTCTAGACCATTTAGGGCCTAAGTAGGTCAATCTCAACCACTACTAAGCAACTTAGCACCTCCAAATTGCCCAAATGCCCTTTCCTTTGATTCAAATACCTTCTCATGTCCTTTGAAAATCCAAAGTCACATAAAGCGTATTAAATTGGCCAATGTATAGCTCTAACTTATATCCATGGCTAGTTTTGTTGAGGTGGTGCCTCATGCCATACATAAGTATTAACATCTCCGACAAGGAGATGTCTTCTACTTTTCTCATTTGATTTCTCTCTTGTATGTTCGTATGTGCATACGGTCAACATGAAACCCTATGTCCCTAGGGCTTAGATTTGTGTGCTCTCTCATATGGTGTTGCCTATATAAGAAGGGATATAGGTACAAAGATATATGCAATTCGATAATTTTCATCTTCTGTTATATTCCTTGCACAGATGGGAGAGGGATATGCCTTGTATTCCTAGAACACGACGCTCTGTGTTGTTGTCATATGAATTAGGCATATTGTTGAGCTACGTAAATCTTTGTGCTTTGTCTCTTGTTTTGGTTTTGCTCTTTTAACTTTTATTTAGCTATTTTCTTTTGTGTTTAAGTCCTGCCTACGTTGATCATGTATAGGCATTTTTCTACAACAAGTTTTAGACCATTCATCTAATGGAGATACTACGATGGAAGCAGAGCACAAAAATATACTTGTGCTAGGGTCATGTGAGGCCCACATAGATGTCCCTAACAAATCCATTCCGTCCATTTGCTTTTAAAGACCACAATAGAACAAAATTATAAAAACAAGGCACATCCAAAACTCAGGTGGGCCACACCCATGAAACAGTGGGAACAGAAAATGTCCTCGTTGAAACCTGCTTGGAGCTGACCATGATGCTTATATGCCATCCAAATCGTTCGCACGTTTATTACCAATCAGATGAACTGTAGGAACAAATACCAACCTGATACAAAACTTCTGTCAACCCCCCTCAATCCCCACTGTTTCATGTGGTATGGCCCGCATGAGTTTTGGGTCTGCCTGATTTTCAAAATCCTGTATTATTGTGGTTTTTCAAAACAGATGGACGGAGTGGATTTATCACAGACATTGATTTTTCATATAATTCACATGAGCTAATGTTCCTATTCACATGTGGGCCCCATGAAGTTTTCAACGGTAGGCATTCAATTCCCACTGTTTCCTGCGTTGTGGTCCACTTGATCTTTTGAAGCATATTCAATTCACACGTGAGGGAAGAGCACTTTCAGAGTGCAGTGGGCAGCCTACAAATATCTAGTTAAAGGTGGCAATGGGCCCGGTGGGCCTACGAGCCTGACCCATTTTTAACAGGGCTTGGACCTATTAGCCTGGCACATGAGCCTGGCATGCATGACCCGATCAATCTCCAGGCCTGGCTTGAGCTCAAGGCATTCTAGCCCAACTCAACTCCAGAATGAGAATTCTGGCAACTTGAACGTTGACCTCTGTTTCTTTTCTCATGTGTGGCCCACTTGATTGATTAGATGGTGTTGCCAACACCACCCTCTGCAGTGGTGTGGTGATGTGGAGCCCACTTTGATGTATACGTTTTATATCCATTACGTCCATCTATTTTTCCAGCTAATTTTAGGGCATGAACCGAAAAAATGAAGCCTATCTAAATCTCAAGTGGACCACATCATTGGAAACATTGGTTATTGAATGCCCACCATTAAAAACTTCCCAAGGCTCACCGACCTGTTGACTTTTGTGGCCTTCAAGAAGCTTTTAATGGTTAGCAATCAATCACCACTGTTTCCAGGGGTGTGGCCCACTTGAGTTTCAGATCTACTTCATTTTTTGTTTCGTGCCCTAAAATGATATACAAAAGTGGATGGACGGCGTGAATATAAAACAAATACATCATGATGGGCCCCACGGTGCCCAACACATCACCACACCATGGCAACCCCACGTGACCCGTTTCCCCTGGAAAATATGTTATTCTATCGATTTTCAGGCCCATAGGGTCGAGCCCAGGCCCAACCATTTCTCTAGGCTTAGACTTGGGCCTTGGCCCTCAAGTGTCGTGCTAGATCGGGCCTAGATAGGCCCGTCCCAATTCCCAAACCCAACCCATTGCCACCCTAGGTCTAGCACCAAGTATGCCTCTTGAAAAGAACAAGATTTCAAAAGAAGACGCTAAAGCCACGATCATGGTCGTCCATCCACAATAGTTCTGGACTGTGGACCATCCACAGAGGATCCCACCTAATGAATGGTTCCGATCACTGCATGGCACACTGAATTACACAGGAATTACACCATACTCTGCCAGGCTGCGGCATACCATACACATGCGCGTAACCACTGCATACGTGGCATGCGTGGTCCCAAATCAAACCGTTCAAATTGTGAAACCCACTGCGATGGGACCTAAACAAGAGTCACACTCAGGGTCCCTGTCCTGACTGTCATTTTATCAGAAATTCAAAATTAACGATTGGGGCAAAATCACGCAGCAAATCTCCATCCATTGAACGGTCAGAATCACGCAACAAATCTCCATCCATCGAACGGTCAGAATCATCCAATCCTCGTGATATAACATATCCACGGTGGATCAGGCAATTTTGTAGTGGAGGGTCTGCTACAAAACGCTCCCAAATAATAATACTAGAGCATTTGGATTTGGGAAATTTTCAACAATCCGCATCATCAATCTAATGAGACGCAGCTGATGATGGCTGCCTTGAAAATACTCAAGATTGTTATCTTGTTATTTATTTATTTGCTTATTTTGTTTATCCGCTCATTGTATCAAGATTTGATTACAAAATCAATAACATTGGCCATTTCTAGCATTAGTTTAAATATTTTTATCAACTAATGCATTATTGAAAAACACAAGGCTGCCAATCACCATTGAAATAGAAATCCTTAGTGTAGGGCAGGAAAAAATCATCCATTGAGAAGAACTAAGCCTCCCCTTCTAAATCATCCAATTGCTCTATCAAGCAGTGGCTATGTAGGGCGGTTGATCTTCACAGATCTAGTCTTAATCGGTCTATATCAGTGCTTAGGGTCATAGGTGTTCAATTAAACTCGAGTAAAGTATAACTATCGCTTGCCTGCACTATCCTAATAACACACATTTGACTAAATACGGGCTTTTGTTAACACATATAGCCTCGTGTTTTATTGAATAGCAAACAATTGAAAGATCCTCAACTTGGCTGCAAGACAATCTCCAAGGATATGGAAGGGTCGAAAGATGATAATCTAATGGTTCTTTTTTATATTATTCTCCATCCAAGGTAGGGTCCACCTTATAAACAGTTCGTATCATGGAATCATGACCCCAAATCTAATAAAGCTCTAACACATCCTATAGCAATGAGCATCGATGGCTCAGATTCATCAAGGTGGAGGCCTGACCAGGTTTGGTCAAGTCATGGCCGTGGGGCACCCCTTGATGCATGTGTTGTATACTCACACCGTCTATTCATTTTGCCAACTCATTGTAAAGCTGGATCCTAAAATGAGGCAAATCCAAATCTCAAGCGAACCTCCACAGGGTGTCCTCCACAGGGTGTCCACGATTGACTGTTACAAACTTCTCATGAACCACATTGGCTATATTTGTATTCTCCATTCTTTTAGGACTTGTTTGATGTTATCAATAAGTTTTGGATGGCAAATAAAAACTAAAGTGGGCCTTGGGAAATTTTTAATGGTGGTGTTCAATCACCAATATTCCCTGTGGTGTGGTCCACCTAAGATTTGGATTTGCTTCATTTTTTAGATCATGTCATGAGATGATCAGGCAAAATGGATGGGCGCAGTAGTTATGTAGCACATATATCAAGCTGGGCCCATGGTCATGACATGACCGAGTCCTGACCTAAATCCTTGCCCACGTAGCAAAGTTCATTGCTTTGAATTCAAGTGGAATTTTTTGGGGCCTGAAATGTTGCAAGTGTACGTCTGTTTTACCGGCTCATTTTAGGGCATCAGCCCAGAATTGAAGTATACCCAAAGTGCAAGTGTACCACATCACATGAAATTGTGGGGAAATGATCTCCACCATTGAAACCTTCTTAGGGTCCACAATGATGTTTATTTGCCATCCAATATGTTGATAAGGTCACACATATATGGATGAATGGAAAACAAGAATATCACCTTGATTCAAAACTTTTATCGCCCCACTAGTGAGTCTTCAAAATTTCCATTGCTCCCTCTAGTGTGGTCCACTTGCACTTTAGGTATGTTTTCAATTCTACACTCATGCCCTAAAATGAACGGGTAATAGATGGATGGCATGGATAAGACACATATCACAATGAGCCCATAGAGTATACTGAATATTACTATGCCTAGGTGGACTGGGTGGTGTTGGCCCGTGTGGGAACCACCTTGATGTACATGTTTCATACACATCGTCCATCCATTTCCAGCTTATTTTAGGGCAAAACCCCAAAATGAAGCATATCGAAAGCTCAAGTAGACCACGTCATAGGAAATAATTGGTGATTGAATGCCCTCCAATAGAAAGTTCTTCAAGGCCACAGATTTTTTGGATGAGGATGATTTATATGTTTTTTCCCTCTATCTAGGTTTGTGTGACCTTAAAAGTAGGTAGAATGGCGTATAAGCACTTCAGTGGCCTTGGGAGCATCTCGACAATGGAAATCATTATCCTCATTATTTTTATGGTGTGGTCCACTCGAGCTTATGTTCTCTTTCAAATTGGAATCATACTTAAGATGATCTGGCAAAATGAATGGACGTCCCCCCCCCCCCCCCCCCCCCCCCCCCCCCAGCATCCAACACCATCTAGGTGTGTGGTGTTGCAGTCACCACAAAATCTGCTTCCAAGATGGTGTGACTCTTGACATAGGGCCCACCTTGATTGTATATTATGTATCCATGTTGTCCATCCATTTTTCCATATCATTTTAGGGCATTATAAAGTAATTCCAATCATCAAGTGGACTATACCACAAGGAAACATGGTGATTGGTTATTAGTGGGCCAGAAAAATTTTAGATCAACTTGATATTTGCCTTTTCCCTTTGTTCAGGCTTATGTGACCTTATCAACAAATTGGATGGTATATAAACACTATCGAAACATTAAGGTTCTCTGCAAGAAGTTTTTATTCAATCACCGTGGTTCCTGAGCGTGGATGAAGGGAAAGAATAAACATCGGCTTCATCCAAAACTTCCGAATCCCATTGATGGTCAATCATCGTGGCTTCCTATGGTATGGTCCACCTGGTGATTAGATCTAGGGCTGTAAATGGTCGAGTTCGGGGTAGGTTTAGCCAAAACCAGACCTGCCCGTTTACTAAATGGGTCTAGGTCCAAATTTTAAACCCAGTTACTAAATGGGCTGGTCTTGGTTGGGTTCGAGTCAACCCATCAGACCCATCTATGAATGGGTTTGGGTCTGGTAGATGGAGATCCACCCAGACCCATTTATAAATGGGTCAGGTCTAATGGGTATGGGTCTGGATCTAGTATACAAGCATTTTAACAAGGTTTTAAATCGGGTTTGGATAGGTCCCTTGAAACATAGACCAAACCCGCCCACTTACTAAATGGGTTCGAGTCGGGTCAGGTCTGGCCTAATATAAAGGAAACCAGACCTAGACCCATTTAGCAAATGGGTTTGTTCTTGGACCCAAACCCGAACCATTTAACAAATTGGTCGGGTCTAAATGGGTTGGGTGTGGGTACCCCATTGGGTCCGCTAGCTCATTTATAGCCCTAATTGGATCTACTTCATCTTCGGGATAATGCCTTAAAATGATATGAAAAAAATGGATGGATGGCTTGGATACAAAATACATGCATTAAAGTGGGCCCCATGTAAGGGATGTACCATCTTGGGCGGGTATGAGTCTCAACTAATCCGCTCAACGACTGTCGAAGGGCTAGACCTGAGGTAGGCCTTGACTCAAATTTTAAATTATTTCAGGTAGGGTTATTCAAAAGACTAAATTTTCAGGCTCAGGCCCAACCTATTGACACCCCTGGTGTCACACAATAGTTTACTAGAATACATCATGATGTATCACTGTGGGACCAATTATGACTTTAATCGTTGAATATTCTAATGTATTTAAACGATCCCAGCCATTTTTATAATGGACCTCATATTGAACGGGGGATTTCACGAGATAAAACCTTTAGGATTGAAAAATTCCAACCCTTTAATCACCTGACCTATCTCTTATGTTAATGGATGGTGCTATGGGGAATTCCGAACTGGTCCCACGAGCATGAGAGAAAGATCGTAGGCCTAAGGGCCCAAAGTAAGGGTCATTGACTCACTCTAAGGCCAAGGAGACAACTACCATGACCGAGCTCGACGCCCACGAGAAGGGTATAAAGCCACACCCTTGGTCCTCAGTAAGGCCAAGGACCAAGGACTTATCTGCGATGCTCCACCCACCCTCAGCCAGAAGCAGAGATGGACGACCTCAGGGTTGCTATAAGCTTGAATCATAATTTTCGAAGTCTACAATCGGAATTGGGAGCTCGGACACCGAGCTTTATGAGCAAGATTGATTAATCATCTTACAGAGTTGGTTAGAGATATCCGAGTGAATCTAAATATTAAAGGATCTACTTCTATTTTTAGCAAGATCCTTCCTAACATGATATGAAGGAAAATCTTTCCCTATTGGGACTCTATTGATGTATATTAAGAGAGTAAGAGGATCCAACTATCCAGAAGCTTCCCCTAAGTCCTATGAATAGGGCCGGGTCTCCGCCTTCAAGGTAAGAGACATCTTAGCCTTAAGACCCTTACTTTGTTATTCTGAAATCCTTGACTTAGGCATCGGAGACTCCCTAATAACACAGCGACACCTCTCTTTTGCCTACTCTGCTCTTCTCTAATAGGTTCCAATGAATTCAAGAGGACCCCAATCATCCTTTATCCAGGGATATCAAGAGAGTTAAAAGACTATAAGGATAGCCTCAATTGACCTCATCCATTGTCTAAATTTGAGCTACAACCGACAATCTTGTAAAATAATCAAGGGGTAGAAACATTTAAGATGGAGGGTTTTTTGGGCTGCTATCTGCGGTGAGGCCCATCTTTTAGATCGTTTTGGATTATTTGAAAAATATCCCATATCCAATGGTCACGTAGACTCGGATGGAGGTAAAACACAGTTATCAGTTTAATCCAAAATTTCATGGCCCTCCGAAGTTAAATAACGGTGGATACTTAATCACAGCTGTTTCTTGTCGTGTGGTTCGGCTGAGATTTGAAACTGCTTCATTTTTTTTGGAGTAATGCCCTAAATGAGCTGGCAGAATGGATGGACCGCATGGATAAAACGCATTGGATCCAAGTAAAACACAAACATCAGTTTAGTCCAAAACTCCCGTGGCCCCTGAGAAGTTTTTAATGGTGGACGTTCAGTCACCAGCCGATTAGGTGAGACCCCAGCCCCACCCAAGACGGTAAGACCCATACCTTAGGGCCCACGTTGATGTATTTATTTTGTATCCACGCGGTCCATCCGTTTTTCCATATCATTTTAAGGACTTATCCCAAAAATGAAGTGAATCCAATTATCAGGTGGACCTTGTATTGTGGTTCGCCTGAGATTTGGAACTGCCTCAGTTTTTTGGAATAATGACCTAAATGAGCCGGAAAAATGGATGGACCGTATGGATAAAACAAATCGTGGGGACACACCACCGATCATACCAACCTCGGTAAGCTCTGTACTGGAAGGGTCACTGCTGGAGTCCGAGTCGATCTGGTGACATCCGACTCACCCAAGACGGTGCGGTCCTTACCCTGAGGTCAATCTGATGTATTTATTTTGCATCCACGCCGTCCATCCATTTTTACAGATCATTTTACATAAAAATCCCGAAAATGAAGTGGATCTAATTATCAGGTGGACCATACCGTAGGAAACAACGGTGATTGAAAGCCTTACCATTAAAAAATTCATAGGGAGCACTTTATTGTTTCTGTAGCTCTTATTTACCATCCAATATATTGATAAGGTCACATAAGCTTTAATGAATGGAAAAAACAAATATCAGATTGATCAAAAACTTTTGTGGCCCATCAATGGTCAATCACCACTGTTTCATATGGTATGGTCCACCTGATGATTGGATCTGCTTTATTTTTAGGATATAGCCAAAAATAATCTGAAAAACGGCGTGGATAGAGAATACATACATCAATATGGGCCCCACGGCAAGGGCCGTACCATCTTAGGTGAGTTGGGTCTCATCTAATCCTTAAGCGCACCGAGTTGGATTCGGCAGTGATAGTGGGTACCTACATCCGTACCCGTCGGTGATTGGAAAAGCTCTGTGGACCCCACCATAGTGTATTTGATTAATCTGCTCCATCCATCCATTTTTCAACATCATATTACTGCAAGAATCGAACAATGAGATAGATCTAAGTCTTAGGTGGGCCACACCATAGGAAAAAGTGGTGATTAAGCACCACACTTAAAAACTTGTGAACGGCCACAAAAGTTTTGGATGAAGCTTATATTTGTGTTTTCCCATCACCTAGTAAGAGTGACCTAATCCAAAGGTTGGATGACAAGCAAACATTCCAGTGAGCCCAGGCCTGAGTGACCAATAGGCCTTTAATCACCACCGTTTCCTGCGGTGTGGTCCACCTGAGACTTAGATCTTCCTAATTTCTAGCCTCATGGCATAAAAATAGCTGAAAAAATGGATCCACGGTGTGGATAAAACACGTACGTCATGGTGGGTCCCACAGATTCGCAACCAGCAGGGTCACCGTGCAATCCTCGTCGGCCCAAAGGAAAGGAGTGCTTAACGCCTGACGCTACGTCTTCAAGCTCCAAGCACAAACCCCACACGTGGAATTTATCACAAGTGTACTGGACACCGAACGTCCATCGCAATGGACCAATAGTGCATGCCACTATCGTAAAGATCAAGCTGACTCGCTTGTCAGCTGACTAAAGACACGTTAAATGTACACCGTCCATTGCCATTTTTACAACCGTCCATTTTTAGATAGTAATATGGTCCACCATATGAATAGAACAACCGAAATTTTATATTTTAGAAAGTTTCACGATGAGTCCCACCACACAGACGTTCAGGATCTATCACAAGTACATCAAGTCAGTACACGTAGTGCGTCTGTATATGGCGCTTGAAGATGCTGCGAAGCACTGATTCTTCTACAACTCGAGATAGGAATTTCAAAGCTCTCCTTCTTCAGTGAGGGTATAAAAGTTCAGTAAACGGATTTCAAAACCCTCGTTTCCAAACCTTCTTTCCCTTTCCCTCTCTTTTCTTCCTCTTTTCATTCATCTTCGATTGTTTGGATTTCGCTCCCAAAAAACCCTTTCTAGGGTTTATCTCTTTCTCCGATTTCCTTCCAATCTCTTCGTCTCTTCATCTTCTTCTCCTTCTTGAGATGGTGTCTGGTCCTAGATCGGACGGTTCGCCACAAATCACATCCGCTCGTGTCCGTAAAACCATCCAATCGATCAAAGAGATTGTCGGCAATCACTCGGATGCTGATATCTATGTGATGCTCCAAGAGTCCAACATGGATCCCAACGAGACCGCGCAGAAATTGCTAAACCAAGGTCAGATTTTTGCCTTTTTAATCCATGATTATTTTCGCGCCCTTTGCATTTGATTTTTGATTGGACCATTGAACTTATCCTATGCTTGTCGATATTAGATTAGTTGTATTCAGTCACTTGTTTTATGAACTGGGTTTGTTGTATTTTGGGTTCTTTCAGCTTATTAGGGTGCTAGAATTGTGCAATGTACACTTGCCATATACGCACACTGTTTTTGGGACTTCCAATGTGTGGGAGCATGCCTGAAGATGGCACTGATTGGACGATTTTAACCATCCATTTTTGGATGTTAAATTTGAACATATGATGGTTGACTGATTTGTGTACACAAGGGTGCTAAAACTGTTCGACCTGTACACATGATATACATGCATGGAAATTTGGACCTTCCAAATTGCGGGCCCCACCATGGCGTGAGCGTTGCTTGAAGTTCATACTGACTGGATGATGTTGACTATCTGATATTGGCTGTTAAGTTTGGGCTTTTGGCTATATGGCTTCTTACTATCTTTTTGATGGAAGCTGATTGGGTGGTTAGTACTGTCTTCTTAGTGTGATTTTTTGGGCTATCCTCCAGCCAAAGTCAGGCCCATGATATGGGAGGTTAGTACTGCCCCTTTGAATTTTGTTGATTGGTTTCGCTCAGTAAATACTAAATACTGGTTTTTAACAAGCAAGATTAGTGTAATTTTTCTTTTTGTAGTCAGAATTATGCACCAATTTAAGCTGCATGCTTTTGTTTTGTAGGAAACCTAAACACCCCTATATGGAAAACTTGAATGAAATCCCCACTGTGGGATTTGCCATTCAGTAGATGATTCGTAGACCAAAAATATTGTTGTTTTGATGATCATAGTCACTGGAACAAAATAGATTGGTTAATGTGGACCTTTACCTGTCTTCTGCCTTTTAGTGCGTCTGTAGGATGATGATTAGATGGCTGGGGTGGTCCAGCCATCATGACTTTTGAGCCATGGATTCTCCATGGTAGGCCAACCTGATGAATGCTATGGATCCATCAATGTGTACCACATACATATATTTCAATGTCAGGTACAGACCTAGATCCATAGTGATGCATTTGTAGGCCCCTTTGTTTATTTTGTGCTGTTTTCATTTGTATGAGTGGAAGATGATGGTCACTCCCGTGAGTTCCATTTGAAGGCTTAGAATTGAGTTCTTGTTTGAAACCGGGTCCAATTGGTTTTGGCGAGTTTAATCATTGGTTGTAAAACCTTGAGGTCTTGATCCCTGAGGTATCTTCACTTTCAGACTCGCAATGGGTCTCTCCACTCATCTGTTTCCAGCTGCCTCTGATCATCGTCATTATCATAGCCTTGTATCAAATATTGGGTCGGCTTTATGGATCCTGTTTCCCTAGGAATTCTCATAATTGGTTGGCAAAGTTTGATGACCAGCTGACATCAACCCTCCCTCTTTACCCAGGCTGGGGAGTGGGGACCTGTTGGCCGCACATTGTTAGCAGGTGGAGGGAAAGAGTTACTGGTGCCGCCAATTTTCTGTTAATTTCAGTATGTTCTCTTTAACAAAATGATCAACACATGCACCCTTTTGATCCCAGGGAACTTACTGTACATGTGACATTATATATATATATATATATATATATATATATATATATATATATATATATATATATATATATATATATATATATATATATAGTAAGGAAATTCTAATATGAGCAAAAATGTATCAACTTCCCTACCTGCTATGATGCACTGAATTTGAACATGTGGTACAATGCTACATGATCCAACCAAGAATGGGTCACACTCCACATGTATGGATTGGATGTTTCTACAGTCCCTCCAATCCAATTCCTCTGCCATTCCTCCTTGTTGTTGACTATTGGAAGTGTTCTCTTCTCATATCCTAGTGAAACTTCAATGGTTAAGTTCATCTGATACATGGGATTTTTTTGTGCTGTGCTGATCCATGGTGGCCCTGCTGATGAAAGGTGATTGTTGTGTTGTCCACTCATGTGTCCATCTCTGTAGGAGTTTGCAATAAGCATTGTTCCATGGATGCCACACGGTTTTTGTCATCTCTGTTGGCTATTACCTCTGATTGCTGAGGATGTTTCTTGTGTAAGTTTTCTCTGGTTAATGGATGCTTTCCATCCAACGTCAAAGTTCTAGCTTATTATTGCTCCTTCTGTGTTGCTGAAATATTTTTATAATGTAACATTTTAGCTGGGGCAACATTATGCTGATGATAACAAGAATGATTATGATATGATGTAAAATGTTCCTGGTGTTAAAATTTTCATTTATCCTAATGCTCTACTCCCTTGCAGATCCATTTCATGAGGTGAAGAGGAAAAGAGACAAGAAAAAAGAGGTATCCTCTGTATGGCCTTGCTTGGTTTCAAGATTATGGGTTCCATGTATTATGTTTAGCCTTGAGCCTTTGTGGTTCCTGAGATCCAGATAAGAACAGAAACTTCCTCTTTGGTCACAACCACGATTTGGGGTAGAAAATGCTGCTCGGCATGGGCTGTGGTTTCTATACCATCCCATACAGCAAGTGAAATCAATGTGATTGGCTTAGAAAACATTGATTGCTCATTTGTTTGAATATCATGTAATACCTCTCATAAAGAAACGATTTTATTGTTTTATTCATGCTAGTGTACTATTGCCTTATCTACTGTTGCAGACCTTGAACATGAAATCCAATGTGCGTTTAGTTCACCAATTACAAAATCCTCCCTGCTAATTCTGTAAATAGCCTATTGTTTGTTGCAATACTTTTCTTCTCACAGCTCCTGCTAAAGCCCTTCGTCTCACTCGTAGGAGGTAGATTTTTTTTTTTTTTTTTTCCTTTTCATGTGGACGCTTCAAAGAGCAATTCCCTTTCCCCTCGTTGGCAAATCGGTCAAAAGCTTTGCTTATGGCAGCCAAACATTTCAGTGTCTTCAGACTCTATGCAGAACTGTTTATCTTAGCAGTGAAGTGGATTTGGTAATTTTAGATCTTTGATCTATGAAAGAATCCTGCTTTTGATAAATTGTGAAGATCTTCTATTAGAAGTTCATTATTTTTATTATAATTAATTATGGTACTATAGATCTCCTTGGTGGTTAGAAATTTTCAATTTTCAATTGCCAAATTTCAAAGTTTAGTTGTTTTTAAGTTCTTTAGTCATTTTAATTGTTTGATAATAGATATCAATAATATTGGAGGATGTTTCTATTGTCTAACATTTTGATTGTAACTGCCTGTTCGTAGCCTCAGAATGCAAGCTACAGGGCTTCTACAGAATCAAGAAAACATGTGGAGGATACGAGACAAGGGACCAAGCCTCGTACATTGTGGGACCGAAATGCTTGGAGAGGAGGCTATTCCCAGAACCCTTTACGTGGTAAGGCAAATTCTGAACAACACCGGTTACTTGTATCTCTAAAAAACGAGAGAAAAAGACCCATTTTTGTGTTGCGATGAACTAATAATAGAAAGAACTAGTGATTTCATTATTTCTTATTCATTTAAGTTGAAGAGGATGATAAAAATATAAATAGACTTGAAATGGTGCTTTTTTTGCCACTTCTTTTTCTCTGTTGTTTAATGACATAAATGATCCAATTGTTAAGAGTTCAGTTCTGAAAACTTCATAAATAAGATAATTTATTCTTTCTAAATTTATGTTTGGAGCTTACTAATGGTTGGGATTTTTTTTTTTTTTTTTTTGGGATCGGTAAGCTGGGCCACCTGGGCTCGAACCCGATACTCAATGTTGAAACATGCCTACCGTTGAGCTACAGGCCTGATCCCAAAACAGTTGGGTATTTTACCATGAAAAAAGGGTTGAGAATTTTTGAGTTGGCTTGGCCTAGTTTGTTTTGAAGCATTGCTGCCTGTTTCCATCAAGTTGATGGTGAGATTTCTGTCTGTACTTCATGCTTACCCTTCATCTATTTGCACTGCACAAAGAGCATGTCGCAGCATAGCTTATTTGTCAATGGAATGAAACTAGGAATTGCTATCATACCTTATTTTTTGTACTGGTAGAAATGTTTGCGGTATTGGCCAGTTTGATTTTATTGGCAAGGATGGTTATCTTTGATGTATATTGCACATCCACCATGCATTGTAGTGTTTTTGTTTATTAAAATCCATAGGTTGTGAATATTATGTGGGTTTTTTTTTTCATTTTGTAAGCGTGATATATTGTTTGAAGTGCATGGTTTTAAACGAACATCCAGTAGAATAGATAACTAAACAGACATGTAGTAGAATAGATAATTAAACAAACATCCAGGTATGGTGAACAAACATGATGGAGAGAAGCTCAGAGCTGGACAAATGGTGGGTGAGGAGGATGAATCAGTGGTGGGAGGCACGTGAGGTCTACTTGTGAAATCTCGTCGTCTTGCTCGAGGGGGAGATTGAAACGAAGAAGGGCCTTGCCATTCGGAAGTGGAAAATGTGACAGGGCTGAAGTGAGGATGCATGAAAAGGAGCTTGAGAACATCGAATGAACTGCGAAAGGTTAAGAGAGATTGGCTATTGATGAAGAGTAAATCTTGCTTCAAAGGTCTACCCATGGCAGGAAACCAGTAGAAGATGGAGAATGGGTCATGGTAACTCGATGTGTATCTGTAACGAGGATCGTCAGAGGAGGTATGTTGGCCGAAATTTGCAAGAGTTTACAATTCAGTCGTGGTAGGGCTGTCAACGGGCTGGGCCTGGGGTAGGTCCCGGCCGGGATTTTGAACTGTTTCGGGCCGACCCTATTCAAAATTTTGATTTTTCAGGCCTGAGCCCGACCCATTGACACCCCTAATTTGTGGACAATTTTTCTGAAGATTGGGATCAGAGAACTTTTAAGGATGTTTTTGGGGACTATAGGGAAGTTATAGAAGTAATCCTTCTTAAAAAGAAGGGAACTAAAGAAGCAAGGGGCTTTGCCTGTGTTTGAATGAAGGAAATGGAAGTGCTGTTGGAGGTCGTCAACGCCATTAATGGAGTTTGTATGGGAAGGAAAGTATTGGTGAATGTGGCGAGATATGGACCGGAAGAAGTAAAACAGGGGAAATGCAAAGCAGATTGCAGGTGTAAAAGCAAGGGGAGGATTTTAAGAGAGAAATCAAAGGGTTCCATGAAGATAATTTGCATGAGAGAGGTAGCAAACTGAAAGAAGGAAAATCATACAAGGACGCCATCTTGATAGTTCCCAATTAGTAGGAGGATGAAATAGAGGCAGAGAAGAAAGGAGAGGAATATTAATCTCAAAAGATGAAATGGGCCTAGAAATAAAAAACGGAGGGAGTGGTAGTGAAAGTACACCCGATGATTGTGCAGAAGGCTTGGGAGTCCAAATGTTGCTTTGTCTTCATGATCAGAGTTGGAACATTGTAGGAAGAAATAGGTGATTGGATATGGGAAAACTATAGTATTGAAGAAGATGATAGAGTAACCAAGCTAATGCCTGATACAAAGGCGTGGGTTTTGTTGCATGCCTAGGTAGACGTGGAGAAGTTCTTCCTTGATAGTAACTTGTTTATAAATGGAATGATTTGGCGGATTGTGCAATTGGAAGATCGGTCAGTGTTTAGGTGGGTAGAATCGTGGTTTCAAATATGGGAGCTCCCTTTGGAGCTGTGAATTGATGAAGTGTTTGAGGAAGTTTGTTTGTGTTTGGGGGAGCTTGTGGAGATCGATATAGTCTCAATGGATTTTGAGATGTTGAGGTTCATAAGAATATGTATCAAGCGCAAAAGGCGGTTGCCTGTGCGAAGGTGATAGATGTTGTGGTCGGAGAAGATCGACTCCGGATCTGGGTAGTATAGGAGTTAAAAGGTAGTATGAAGTGGATTTCGATAGTCTCCAACATAACCCTTCAAGTACAAGGAAGAGAGTTGTCGTTGAAGAGCTGGTAATGGTGGAGGAGGTAGTTGACGATGACAAAGTACGGAACAGGTGTTGTGGACACTAGACTAGGAGCAAATGGTGTGGAGAGAGCCAATTGGTCAGTTTGGGGTAGGTGCAGTATAATTGAATGAGAAAGCAACACATGTAATAGTGGGGGGCGAATTTGGCTTCTCTTTGTTAGAGCTAGCTGACGTTTGGCAGCTGCATGCGCCACGTGTCGAGTTGAAAGGAGAGGCGAGGCTTGAGAATTGGACGCGTTGGCTGTATTAAATGCAACCGCAGGGAGGAGGAAACATGGCTAGCAATGGTGTGAGGTTGTGCCACGTGACGGTTCACAGTTGACAGAGATTTGAATCTTTCGCATGTGTGGAAGAGTGGGCATGAGCGAAAATTATTTTTAGTCTCACATGCCCAAGAATTAGAAGAATGTCACACGACGACTTTTCATTTAAACACTAATTATAATAACTTTTGAAGTGGAATCGTGAAGGTGAGTTTTGGAGCAGTCTAGGGTCCTCTTTGGGAGGATCAGAGCGGCAACCCATCGACAGTCTCGAGCGATGAGCAAGGTCATTCTTTAGAGGAAAGCCCCTTAGGATACAAATCATTTAGATGAAATAGCGATTGTGGTCTATCAAGGGTACCCGAGCCTCAAGAAGATTCAGACTTTCATTAATTACAGGATTTTGGTGGATATTCACATCGGTTTATGGTCCCCGTGTCCTCAAAAGAGGGGGCAAATTAAAAATGTGTGAAAGATTTAAGGCGGGGGTAAATGACGTTACAAGAAACAAAATTGTAAGATACAACTCAACATATAATTAATTCAATTTGGAGGGGCAACAAAAAAAAAGGGCGGCATTGAATGTGGAAGGTTCAACAGGGTGCATTTTGACCATTTAAAATGAGATATATGGGCAATGAAAGATGGTTTTGGGGGGGGGGGGGGGGGGGGGGCGCTTGGTGGTATGTTCTCACTATCGGTATTACTTTGGGAGGTGGTGCCAGGGTTTCGGTGGGTATTCACGTTGGTGTATGGTCCAAATATTCCTAATCGAAGAGAAATGTTTTGGAAAGAACTGGACGAGAGTTGTCACAAATGGTAGTTACCGTGGTGTCTAGGTGGAGATTTCAACACGGGTGAAATTTGTGTTAGAAAAATCCATCGGGAGACAAACCACTTATAGCATTAAGGGCTCGTTTGGGCAGCGGTATTCCACGGGATGGAATAGTATTAGATGGGATTAACATCAATTATTGTGCATTTATTACATGTCTGGCAATACCATGGTATTAGATGGGATTAACATCATCCATTCCCATGTTTGGGATCAAATCCTTCCCTTAGCAAATACACTGCATATGTGAAGTTTGCGTTGGTGGACCATGGAATTGTAATCAACGTACCACATTTCACAACTGATTTGGTCACCTGTGCGCACATGCAGCTTGAATGTCATTTGTAAAAGGGCACGCATGGATGGGCGACGTTGATAAAACATGCATCTCAATGTGGCGCCCACAATTGTAGTGGTCTTTGAAATCCTGTCGAATCCACCATTGGCATTGGAATATGTGATACCGGGATTAATTCAAACCTTCCTATTATAATCAAACACCGGATGGAATTGGCACAGGGCCAAATGCAATTGCATACCACCTAAACCCATCTAATACCGCAGCCCAAACATGCCCTAAAGAATTTCAAATTGGATTGTGAAAAATGAGTTGATAGCTTTACCTATGGGAGACATAAGATTCGCATGGTCAAATGGTCAAAAGGAGGTTGCCAAATTAAGGTTGGATCGGTTTTTGATATCTTTAGATTGGGGAGAGAAATTTCCTCTTGCTTATCAAAGAGTCTTCCAAGATTGGTATCGGATCACATCCCAATAATATTGGAGGTGGAAGAGGAAAATTGGGGTCCGCATCCTTTTAGATTTGAATGGGCTTGGTTGGGAGATAGAAGGTTTCAAGGATTTGATAAAAAATTGGTGGTCATCTGTAGTGGTTCAAAGTTATGTAGTCTTCTCTTTATCTCAAGTAGAGCTACCTAAGGTTTTATAAAAATACAAACATTAGATATTAAACAAGAGGTAGTGGAGTTGTCAGAAGAGTAGCTGGCATGGTGGGAAGTTTACAATGCGAAATGTAGTGCATTGTTGAGGATGAGATAAGTGGAGATGAAGGTCTAAAGCAACTTGGCTCAAAGAAGGGATAGAAATACCAAAATTTTCCATGCAATGGCTACTACTCAAGCAAAAGTTAATAAAATAAAAAGTGTAGAGGTGGAGGGATTGAGGGTAGAGGAAAAAGAAAAGGCATGTGAAGCTATAGTGGGATTCTATAAGAACCTTTTGTCGGGCGAAGATTGGGTTCAGCCAAAGCTTTGAGAATTGGTCAAAGACGATTTTAAGGGAGAAGGTGGAAGCTTTGAAAGGTCATTTTCGATCGAGGAGATTAACGCGGTAGTCGAAGAGTTAGGGAGAGACAAAGCTCCTGGGCTAGGTGGATTTCCTACATCTTCTTTTCAAGAATTTTGGGAATTGGTCAGAGATGATTTAAGTTTTGTTTATTAATGATTTTTATGACAATGGAAAGATAAGAAGTGAGTTGGGTGCTACATTTATCGCTCTGGTTCCAAAAAAGAAGGTGTGGAGAGTTTGTGGGATTTGACCTATGAGCTTGCTGGGAAGCCCTTATAATCTCATAAAAATATCGGCTTCAAGATTCTGAGCAAATCTTGTTTGGTGTGATCTCCAATTCACAAGGGGCTTTTGTGTTGCGGCGGGTAGGGGATGTATACAAAATGGCTAAAATGTATGTAATGGAATGGGAGAATGCTCTCTTCTTCTTCTTCTTCTTCTTTTGTTTTTTTTGAGAGAGAGCGAGAGAGAAAATGCTTTTGAAGTTGTAGGATTGTGTTGCTTTTCCTTTTCCCTTTTGTATTTTTTTTTCTGGCTTTGGCCTGTTATAATAATATCACTGCGTTTCAAAAATAAAAATAAAAATAAAAATAATCCAGTAGCATAGATAAACACTTGCAACTGAACACAAGTAATTCAATGAATAGTCAAGAGCACTTAGGCTTGTTGCGAGTTGCTGTGGTGGATGCTGCGCTATGCTAATGTCAGTTATGTTTCTGACAATGGGAAAGAGGAGTTGGCAAATGGCATTTAATATCTGCAATGAAAGTACATATGATTGAAAAAACTAAGTAAATGACATGGTGATTGGTCAAATTCACGATATTATCTTCTTACTATGTCTCGTGAACTCGATTGATTGCTAATGTTCAATCTCTTCAATGAGACAATGTCTGTACATGAGAACACCCCAGTTGTCAGAATGTATTCTATGATTTTTTGTTTATTTATTAAATTATCTTATAAGCATGCTTATTGATAGATTAGATGTGATCAGGTTCAGGGGTCAGCAAAGAATTCCGTATCGTGAGAGACAACAGAGTTAATCAAAATATAAATGGAAATACGAAGCCGGTGTTACTTAAGTGCTCAACATCTTCCAACGAGCAAGTGGCTTCAAATGTCCCTGCAAAGAGGTATGATGATCTTCTCTTTTAAATAGGATCATTAAATCATCTTTATTCTGTGTTTGCTGTTCAAAGAAAAATCTTTGTTTAGTCTAAGTTCATTTTTTCCCTTTTACTGTTTATTTGCAGTGTGATGCTTTTCATGTCCTAATTTTGGCTAGCACCATTGTTGTATTGCTGGAACTTACCTCCAGACTCCAATGGCCAAGGATATAAACATTTTATTGGTTGTAAGGAGAAGTAAATCATCATTGATGTTGTCTATATTTCCAGCATGCACACCTCTTTCAGAGAAAAAAAATGATTAATGTCGTCTATAATTGGCTTTATTTTGACTAAGGCTCATCGCATTCAGCCATTGATATGGCATATACAATGCATATGCGGAGAGAGAGGCTTGCGTGCAGTGGGAGAGATGTGAGGAGAAGCATTGTAAAAAGGAGAGTTATTCGAAACTCTGAGAGTGATCGTAGATGCTTGAGCACTCTGAAGTTGTACACATGGAATGCATTTAACTCAATTAAATCATCCAAGTTGTTGGACCCACTTTAGATTGGTTGTTATGGAAAAACTAATTGCATGCAAAATTTTACCCATGGCTACTCTTTTTATATATGATAGAGATATAGCACGTTTTCCCAATGGTTCAAGAATAGCAGCTGATTCTTAGTAATCAAGGTTGGGTGTAGTTATCTTTTTGTACACAAGAGGTCCATGCTTAGGTAGATGCTGTATTATATGGTTTTTCTCCAAGGTCTGATGATTGAAACATATTTCCTGTTACATAGATTGTATTTGTTCATGTACCTGGTTCTCAATTGTATGTTTGGCAACTACCCCTCCATGCCCTTCCTTTGCTTGATTCCCTTTTGGGGTGTGCATGTATTAGTTGGGCTCGGGTTTAGTACTGGGTGGAATTTTGGGATTCTTACATTGTCCATGTGAGCTCTTCCATGGTCAGTTCACTAGTGTAGCCAGTGTAAAAGAGGGGGGCAGCTAATTCTCAAACATCTTCCAATCTATCATTTAAAATCTGACGGGAGAAAAGTTAAGCTGATGATGGCGGTGATTGATAGATTATGATGATGGCAGTGCTTTGTCTGCTGCAAGTTCAAGTCCTGCTGGTAGCATTTTACTATTTGCTCATATTTACATTTTACAGCATATTGCAATAGAAGTCTGTCCTATGAACTCAAATCTAACAGTTTCAAATTTATTAGGTAAAATTGCTTATTTGCTTATCTTTTCTTTTCTTATGTAGCTCTCCGGGAATTCTAACTGATGAGCACTCAGATGCCAGAAATTCAGTGCAGCAACTGCCTTCTCGAGGTTCAAATGCAGCCTTTCATTCTGCCACTGAACATGCTAGACATGCTGATTCAAATGGTTCTCGTAGGCAAGCATTAGTGGAAGAGACAGGTGCAACATCCCCAAACTCAACTTCGCGGGCACAGGGACAGAAACCCCAAATCCTCCATCGCGTCCCACAACATCAGCATCAAGCAGGTCTGGAGTTGGGTTGTACTCCTCGTCGACAGATCCTGTTCATGTGCCGTCTCCTGATTCCAGATCTTCTGGAGCTGTTGGGGCTATCAAACGTGAAGTTGGCGTAGTGGGTGTTCGTCGCCAATCATCCGAACAGCCAGTTACACGTTCATCTGTTACAAGCAGTTCTTTCTCGATTCCGCTTTTGGGGAAGGATATTTCCGCATCCACAGAATCATTTGGACAGTCTCCTCCATCCCAATCTGTGATGGCTGACATGTCTGTTACCAGATCTTTCTTGGGCCATCAGTACCATAGCAAACCACATCAACAACCTACTGGCCATCAGAAAGGTATGATCCTTGCATCACTATCCAGCTTTAAAAGTGCGCACATTTTTTATTTATGATATGGTTGCATGTTTAATTATAGTTGCAGTTGGTCCTCTTATCCAAAATGGAATATATTTTTTTTTTAAATAAAAAAATCCTGAAGATTTACTTCTTTTTTTTTTTTTTTTTTAATTTAAGTTTGAGAAATTTCTGAAGCTTTTTAACTCAGAGACTCTAATTTAATTTTTGACAAATATAATAATTTTGGGTTCTTTCACTTAAAAAAAAAGTGGTTCTTTCTCATGTAGTTGGGACTTGGGATAGATTCTGAAGTTAGTAATAAGCTGACACACTCAGTCAAAGACATGGGAATAATGGTGCAATAGCTGTTGGTCTAAGAATGTAACTTAGTTTTAGTAATGTCTTCAGCCTTCTATGATAAGCAATTTATTTTTCATTAACATCAATGGATGAACACTGAGTTGTAATTTACGTTCCTGTATTCTTTTCCAAAAACTTGATTATCAGGCTAGTTATTTGTGCTTTGATGCAGCCTCACAGCCAATATGGAGTGGAAACCAAAGTCAAGTCAGAAGTCAGGTCCTACCATCCTGGAGTAATTGGAAATGCTGCCACGCCTATTTCATCCTCTGTCGATCAGTCTACAACCTCAGCTGCAGAAGAAACTCACTTGCTGGAGAAGCTCTCACAAGTCAATGTTTCTGAAAATCAGCATGTAATCATTCAACATCTTCGAGTTCCAGAGGCCGACCGCTCACGGCTGACCTTTGGTAGCTTTGGGGCAGGATTTGATTCTACCAAGGTTTACATCTGGACTCCAAACATTTGTGAATGTGGAAGAATCAAAGGATGAACCTGCTGTGAGGTAGGTGCTTTTTGATAGTATCTCATTTATTTATTTACTTATTTTTCCTTTTTGAAAGTAACCTATCATGCGTGGTAGCTCTGTTTGGTATTGTAGTATCTGTTTATCCAAAGCAATCCCTGAAAACCTGGGGGCATGGCTATGTCAAAGCATGATATGTATATCTGTATACATGTATGTATGGAGCGGATCTAGTTCCTCAGCAAGCATGCCATTCTTGGGCCTTTTCTGTCTCCATGCTGCTGGTTTGCACACATGGCATGCATGGATGAGATAAAAACCATGCCTTTGTTATTTCTTTATTTTTAAAGGTCATGCATTAATGAGATAAAAACCGTGCATTTTTTTTTCCCAATGGTGAATGGGCCATGTTACGGAAAAAATTGCAATGTAATTGATGGCATGTAAATAGATGCTAAAAGACCAAAAAAATAAAAGAAAAAGAAAGGAAAGGTTTGTTATTAGACTAGGGGTTATGGTACGCTCAATGCACATGGATAGATTAGGGGAGAGAAAAAAGGAGAGGGAGAAAAGAGGTTGCTAGGATACATCCCCACGTAAAAGGTTCGTCGGGATGCTAGCTGTTGGATTTGGGCTTTTTCCAATGACCTGAACTATTTATTCGATAGGGCTCATGTTGGATGGTATATGCCTGAAAAATTCTAAGACTGAATATTTTGAACCCCTTGATTATACAAAGGTTATGGTGACCTTCCATATTGAAAGCAAACCATCCGAATGATCAAAGGTGGAATAATCCAATTAATAGCTCTTCTTTTCTGTCTAACACTGTACAAAGTGAAACTCATCATATAAACTGTTTGTATCATTATAAGATGACCCAAATTCAAAGGCTAAAGTCCTATTGTAATATGTTAGGATGTATTTGGCAAATCTTGGTAGGGAAAGGGTGCAGCTACGCGTAAAGAGAAAAGAAATAGGGTGCAATGTGGGCTTCCCATCTCCACTTTTTCCGTTGTTTGTAGCCCGCTTAAGCTCTAGACTTGCCTCATTTATGGGATGATGTTCTAACATGAGCCAGCACAACAGATGTGCAGAGTGGATTTAACACTGTCATCATGGCGGGCCTCATTGAGTCTTTGTTGTGGCCTTCCTAATACGAAATCCTTCTTATGGGATCATGCAAAGAGGAGGTGCGAATGGGCTAGTCGCATGAAAGAATTGAAATGGAAAAGTGCACTCGGTTGAAGGGCCAGACACACCCTATTTTCCACCAAAACCAAAAGTTTACACCCCTTCATCTGATTATTTGTAGGGGTAAAATTGGCCAAATGCCACTTGCATTATGTGTAGTTGAGATGGTTAAGATAGTGACAATGTACTCCATTGAACAGCCAGACACCCCATTTTCCACCTAAAACTAAAAGTTTACACCCCTTCATCTGACTATTTGTAGGGGTAAAATTCTCCAAAGCCACTTGCATTATATATAGTTGAGATGGTTAAGATAGGCCAATCAATTTTTGGTTAGTGCCCGGTGGCCCATAAGATGCCTAATTTGCACATTATGCTGCCATGTGTGCGGTGCACATCTAGAGGCATTGAAATGCTGTGCCTCAGCAAGCACAGGATCTGCTCCTTGTATATGAGTGTCTACTTGCATGTTTCGTAGTTCGACCTGTTTGGAAAAAAAAAAGGCTTGTATAATTGCTTTAATGTTTAGAACTCTACATATTTTAGAAGGTTGGCTAATGATCCATGTTTGGGATACCGAATTAACTCGCCGTTTGAATTTTTTTTTTTTCATTCAAGAAAAAATTTGAGGTTGATTAAAGACAGATTTGTTTTGTCATCAACCATGATGGAATTGAGTGGAAGGTGGCGAATTTATGGAGATGGATCAATTTATATGGGTTACTTTGGAAAGGAAGAATTTGAGGAGGCAAAGAATTAATCCATTTTTGGTTACATATATACATTATTCCTCATGCACTGAAATTCTTGCCATTTCAATTGAGCTTTGTATTTTTAGTTTATTTACATTACAATTAACGCATTTGCACTTGCATTGCCTTTTTTTTTGCACAATGATTTTTAAATCCAAACTTTCCTTTATTTTATGTGAGATGCTTTGCCGTCCTTAACTTGTGGGTGGCAATCTTTGAAACTACCCCCCGACGTCTTCAAGCCATATTCCTTTTGTAGACAAGGATCTTAAATAGACTCATCCTCATTGGGATACTTGCCAAACCTACCGTATATTTGTAGTACCAGCCGAGGTTCTTCCAAACCTGTCATCTTAAAAGGCAAAGTGACAAAACACACCACACCGGGTGGACTTAAAACCTAAACAGACGCCATAACTCTTTGAGTACCTGCCTCACCTAAACAGTGCCGTTAGAAAAACCCGGGGTGTATCTAGCGTGGTATCTTTGAAGTACAGGGGCGGCCCGTGTCCGTTAAGAGTTCCGAGTGCATGATCACCCGGGTGGTAGGTCTTCGTAACCCCGTGTCAAAGTACATTATTTCGGGCGCTCGGGTTCACCTACCTTCAATCTATCGGCATGTGCACCGTACACCAACACTAGTAATTTCGAAGATAAGAAACCCGGGTGGAATTTAGCGGAAGCTAGTTAGCTACTACATATCCACTCAATCGCTGTTCTACCTACACATGGCAACAAAGGTGACTGTCTTCAACGGCTATGCATCTTTTAGTTTGGGTGGTGGTAGGCTCTATTACGAAGAAACTTGCCGAGTCTATTACGAAAAAATGTACAATATGATTTCTATTGCACCCCAGGTCTACTCGGATGGATAATAGTGTCAGCGGGTAACCTTCCTCCTAAATTGACACATTGCCAGTAGGTGGGGCTATTTACCCATTAGGGTCGGTAAGTTTAATGCCGGACTTTTTACCTGCCATTGTGTTGAAGATAGGAATGGCAGGTTAAACGTACGAGAATTAACGTGCCAACACTTTTGCATTACTAGTTACCAATGAAAGCGCGGTACACCGTTAGGAGCCGTCTAAGAGCATAGACATTAGAAGAAACGTCTAGTATCCACCCGGGGTGCATCTTTAAACGTGAACCAACATCACCTAAATGTCGTGAGCTTAGCTACCTCTCATACCACGTGAGGAAATAGTGGTTTACTTCTCTTTTCCCGGGTAAGTAATTTTCTACACCCACGACTTACATTTAGTAAATGCAACGTGTCAGTCGTATAACATGGAGTTATGAGTTAGACTTGGTAGGCTTAACACCCGGGTGACTTATCCATTTTGACAGTGCAAACTCTCTATACTCGAAATGTATTTCCAACCTTTATTACATAACTAGCAGACAGGTTTTATAGTCTTTTTTAGTGAGATCTCCACCAGGGTGTTACATGTTTCATTTAACTGCCAATTTTAGAGAAAAGGATCGGTAAGTAAACAAAACTATGCGACACCGGGTGGACTCGTCACTTTATAGGCTTACGAAATACGTTCTTCTAGATTTGTGACAACGAGTGGACTACTTCTCGAGTCTAGTGTATGTGCACAGTGTAAAACTGTGTCCGCGTGCGCACACCCGCACATGCCGAAGGCATTCACCGGCCTTTGCTTGTTTTACATGCCAATCGTTCTCCATTCCTAGTGGGTGGGTTGGTTGGTTAGCTTAGAACCCGGACATCGATCACATTCACCCCGGGTGGTAAACATTACTGAACCCCAACACCCCGTGCACGCTGTGCACATCCCTCCTCAGAACCGCACATCACCTTCCGTTTCCTCTGTCACACACGTCTGTACCGTCGAAAGTGATTTCCGTCTTCCTCTGTACAGAGTCGAGAATCTTCTCTCTCTCTACCCCCTCTTAGTAACTATCCTAGAAGGCGTGCTCCTATACCGTTAGTATGTGCCCAAAAAAACAAACATATGCTCCTGGGGTATTGAGTGGATAGGTCTGGTAAAGGTGATCTGTTAGGATGGGAAGGTTTAAAGACAGGATGTTTTATCTGCCTAGTCTACACTTCGTTTCATTGCCGGGTATAAGCTCATGTTTTACCGACTTCTACTTGTCCTTCCTAGAGAGTTAGAATATATAGAAGGATTCCTAATCATTTACCTAACACCCCGGGTAGGATGGTTGCAGGAGCTAGTTTACTAGTTACCTGGTTTGAGTCGTTTTACTTTTGGGCTCCTATCAATAGGTGCCCAGCTCCTGCATGTAAAATAGAGAAATTCACCTTTCTCCTTTTCTACACAAACCGCTAGGGCTCCTGCGATAACATATAAGACTAACCTTTTCCTTTTTTTACTTTCTTTCTTTTCAAAAGATACTTCGCACTCGCGCGTGTGAAATATGATTGATCTACCGCATCACAGGTGCACAATATGAAACATTTTAAGAGATCTATACGTCTATTTATAAATTTATTATATTTACATGTGATATTTATTTAAAATTAAGTCATTTGAAAAATAAAATGGACCGTTATTTCATATAGAACATGAACCGTTCATTTCTTTCACGGATTTCTTAGCTAAAATTAATTCATATTAGCTTATTTATTTATTAAATTGAAAATATTAGTTATTATAGTCTGATGAAAGGATAAGATTTCTCACACGAGTACATTTTATCCACATGTAATGCGAGTGCAGTTTTGAAGTACACACGAGGGTGTGTAGGTTGGTTGTTTTTGTGAGAAGGATAAACGATCCGGTTTACACCGGACAGATCTTCTGTTGCGACTGACGCACGCGTGGGTGGTCACGTGCATCGCATGCGTCCCTATCACCTGCGGTGGACGGTAACAGGAAGAAGCCATATCTTTCTCCTCTCGTCACTTACTTTGTTGCTGCTCTATCCCTCGCCTTTTAATCATTTTCACACCAAGTGGGATTTCCCTTGGTTACCTCCCCAAGTGGGGCCCACCTCTGATCATGTGACAGACGGAATCCCACTCATCACTGCCCCCCCCACGGCCTCCTCCCCCCACTAACAACGAAAGTGAATAATCACTATCTGGGCAGCCCCGCACGTGCCACATTGGCACGTGCTTGCTAGATCCGGGATGTTCATCAGGTGGGCCCCACCATTATCTCAAGTGGGTCCGTACATGAGTGGCCCACCTATTGACCCACTTGAGATAATGGTGGGGCCACCTAGTGGACTCAGCAGCTGTATCAGTGGTCCAAACTCATCAATTGGTCTTTTTTGGACGGCATCGATTGTTTTCATACATGAGTGGCCCACCTAGTGACCATGTGGGTCCCAGTAAAATATGTAAGGCTTTTTATTAGGTGGGCCTAACATGATCCGTCGCCTTATATCTCACAGTTGATTATTTTGACTGAGTATACCGACTAGTTTAAATACAATTTTTTTTTTTTTTACGGCTAACTTGTCATATGCATAAAATATCCAATCCGTGCAAAAGTTGTGACACATCATGGTGATCACCTTATATGAGAATCATCCAGATCGATTCATTAGGTGGGCCACACAGAGCACTGAGTCGTACTAATGGCTGTCCATCGATTTTGATGTTGTGTACTACTCAATGAGTAGACAGGCCTGATTTCCAAATCAAGTAATCATCATAGTGCGTCCCACCTTTTGAACAGATTGGACATTCTACACGTGTAACTTGACAGTGAAAGGGGAAAAAAGGACTGTATCAGAATTTTGGTACAGCAGCTGTATCTACTCATTTCTCTCTTTGAGATATGCATAGGACACAGGGGAGATTGTGTTTTTAGCAAACAAGGTCAGCGGTTCACGATCCCGTGTTTGCTTTTTCGAACACTGAGTCAACTCAGTATGAGTGATGGACGAGTTCAGAAACCTAACGGATAGGAATCATGGTTTTAAGACTCGGATGAGTCTTATGTGACACAACAGAGTCTGAACGACTCAGCCCGAGTCGGGTCACAGGGCACTGGTGGTGGTCAGACATAAGGGTTGTCAATGGGTCGGGTTTGGATCAGGTCCTAGAGTACCCATACCCGGTCTGATAGGGTTCGAATCTTGCTGGGTCCTGGTCCGTTCGGTTTTCAGACCCAGACCCTGATCTGGTCTTGTTTGGGTAACCAGTCTTTCGACATTGATTTTGCACCAGGCCTGGGTCAAATAAAGCCATTCGCATGGTTGACCCACCAGATGGATGGATCAGATCCCACACGTGTGCCACTTTGACACATCCATGACCCGTAAACAGGCTCTCTCACGTCTGTATGGCTTCACAGACCGTATATCTATACCCCACTGGATTTTAACCGGGTCTAAGATGGTGGGCCGGAACCTGGCCCAAGTTCTAAACGGGTCCGAAAATGACCTGGACCCGTTTAAAGTCGGACCAGTCTACCGGTTACTGCTTCCTTCATTGCCACCACCTGAATGTATGTGGCTTATCCATGCCGTCCATCCGTTTTTTCAGCTCATTTTATGGGTTGAGCCCAAAATCGAAACATATCCAAAGTTCAAGTGGACCCCACAACCGGAAACGGTGGGGATAATGATGACCTCAATGATATTTATTTGTCATCCAACCTTTTGATAAGGTCACACAGACATGGATGAAGGGAAAAAACAAATATCAACTTGATCCAAAACCTTTGGGGGGACCCATTAACATTTCAATGGTAGGTGTTCAATTCACAATGTCTCCTGTTGTTAGAGTGGTATACACGGGCCAAGCTAGCTTGGTTCGAACCAACTCGATTCAGCTCAATTAGAAGGTTGGATTCAAACCAAGCTGAGTCGTTTTTCCAAATTTGAAATGATTTTCAAGCCGAGCTTTAGCTAACCCAAGCTCGATTTAGCTCAGCTCAGTAGAAGCTTGATTCGGCTGACTTAATTGAAAAAGTTTATGTTTTAGTCCCACATCGAAAGTGAGCAAAGAAATGAGAGGTGAAACTCCCTATATAAGTAAGAGAGGCTGTCAATCGGAAAGCTGCCTTTGGGCCCAATTTTAAAAAGTTTTAGGATGGGCTTTTTCATTGGGCCTAATTTAAATTTTATCTTTTCTAAGATCAACCCAGCTCAACCGCCGAGCCAAACACGAGCCAGGGTGTTTGATCATTGAACGTGGGTGAATAAGATACATAACTCATGGTGGGCCCCACATAGTTTACTGAGTTACCCAGCACGCATCTTCCTAGTTCCTACCATCTCTGCATCCTGCATGCATGCGGCACACGTTCAGGGTGATCAGAACCGTTGATCTGGTAGAACTCACAGCGTTGCAGCCATGCAACCATATTGAAAACCTTGATGAGATTAGACATGTGCCAAATATACGGTGGTGATGAGAGTCGAGAGAGAGAGAGAGAGAGAGAGAATTGGCCAACAAATCAGTATTCATCATACATGTGGGGCCCATCGGATGAGCCTGATTTCTGGGCCACGTCATATTAATAGTGGAAAAGGGGGTACGGACCTAGTTCTCGAGGTGGCCCACCTTTGGTCCGATCCAATCAGTTCGATCTCATAACTAGACCGACTGGCTCTATGATTGTTCTCAGTATCAAATTCCTAATCCGATCAATCAAACGGACGGTTCAGATCAAACGCGACCCGCTTTCCGTTAATTTCGATAATAATCATTCGATTTTGATGGAAGTGATGATGGAAAGAGTACAATCAATCAACGGTTATAAAAGAGATTGGTGTTGATGGGAAGGTGTTCGGTCTATGTCTCCATTGGGGGTGCGAATTAGCTGTTACCCCCTGGAACAGCTTAGTGGGTGTTACCCTAACCGTGTGGGGCCCATCTTGATGTATTTTTTATATATCTACACCGTCTATCTGTTTTTTTCATATCATTTAAGGATGCGATCCAGAACTCTAAGAAGATCCAAATCTCAGATGGACCATACCACTAGAAAAAGTAATGAATAACCATTAATAACGTTTTGTGGGCTACAAAAGTTTTGGATCAATCTGATCTTTATATTTTCCCTTCATCAAGACCGTATTGACATTATCAAGAGCTTGGATTGCAAATAAACATTACCAAAAACTTACGATGGGTTCTTAGGAATTTTTAATGGTGGGGCACTCAATCACACTGTTTCTAGTGGTGTGGTCCACTTGAGAATTGGATCTACATAATTTTTTGAAAATCATGCTAAAATAGGCTGTAGAAATGGATGGACAGAGTGGATATACAAAATATCATCCGTGTGGGCCATACGTTAGGAGTAACACCCACTAAGCTGTTCCCGGGGTAACACTTAATTCGCGCCCCTGCATTGGATGCATTTGGATTTCACGTCAATTAATCAAAGCTTTTACACTGAAAAATAATGCTAATAATGACAGTAATCATGCTTTAAAAAAAACTTGCATAATCATTTTTTTCCCCCCAAACTCACCCAATCCAGGCAATTCATAAGGTGGGGCCCACACCGGGCGTGGAAATCGGGAGGATCTGCTCGTCCGTTGGGCCTATGAGATATGGACCGTTAAAAAATAAAAATAAAAAATAAACGATCCACTGGTTTATATTCGATGTTATTATGTCTGGCCGGCTTGATGAGTGGACCTGAAATTCATAAGGTGGGGCCCACCGAGGCGAAAATCAGGATGATCGGCTCATCAGGTGGGCCATCCTTGTATGAGAGAAACGAACGGTTAGGGATAAAAAAAGAAGAGGAACCGTTGGTTGTAAGGCTTGATGAGTGGACCTGTAATTCTAAGGTGGGACCCACCGTCATGAAAATTCGGATGCTCTGGTCATCAGGCGGGCTAAACTTGCATGAGAGATATGGACCACGATCCACTGATCCAGACCAATTCGTTTATCATGGTCCACGGAATTCTTCCTGGTCGGAGACAACGTAGTCCCCCATAACGACCCTTTCTTCAATGGAATGTGGACCGTTGGTTTATTATGTAAGATTACTATAAGGTGGGCTTAATGGGTCAACGTTCTGAATCTCCGTGATTAGGCATACCAGTGGACCCATTAAAGCTGTGATTGATCTAAAATGGTGTTTTTTTACGAGCTTCATATGGTGGAAGACTTAATTATTTTATACTCTGGCAGCGTGTAATGGTTGATATGCAGGCACTCGGAAATTGTATCCATGGGACTGTCCAAATTGCGAAACCTACTCTAGACAGGTCATCATCCAAAAGTCAGATTGATTGAACAATCCTAACTGCTGATGATCTGCATTTGTCCGGTAAATGTCCATCAATCATCCAGCAAGGAAATCAAAGTGGACCTGTAATTCTAAGGTGGGACACACCGTCATGAAAATTGGGATGCTCTGGTCATCAGGCGGGCTATACTTGCATGAGAGATATGGACCGTTAGAAAAGAAAAATGAACCGTTGGTCTATATCAACGAACATGTGTGGCCAGCTTGGTGGGTGGAAGTGCAATTCAAAAAGTGGGGCCCACCCGCTTGAAAATCAGAACGATCTGCTCATCAGGCGGGGCGCATGTGGCCCACTTGGTGAATGGACCTGCATGAATCTTGGCTCAGGGAATATTCACAACGGGCCCACCTAATTCATGGCCCGAAAATCAGATCCACTATTTCGTTTCATTGTAAGACACTAGATAATAGATCTTGTGATCTGCCTCTATAATGGACCACCGGATCACAAGAACTGTGCCCAACCATTCATTCGAATTGATTTTACGGGTGGATAAGACATCCAACGGTACGTCCATCAGTGTCCCACAAGAGGAATCTACTACTGCCAGAAATTCTGATACCAATTCCACAACAAGTGAATCCGGCCCGTCAATCAGGAGGCCCAGTAATGAGTCCTTGATCCAAAATTTAGGCCAATACATTCTAGTGGCCCATTTGATGATCATATGGACTCAACTTTTGGTGAGGTCATCAAACAGCAGGCCCACCTAATAGACGTCTCAGATTTCCAGATAATTGCCACCTGACAAGCGTCTTGGATTTTGAAATTGTGTGCCCAATTAGGCCCATTAGTCCTGTTTTGTGTAGAACATCCTAGCCATCCAAAATGTGGGTCACAACACTAAATAACACCATGCAAAATCCGGACGGTCCAATAATTAGGCAAGCTCAAAATCAATGGAGAATGGATAGCCCAAATCAATGTACATTTGTGGCCCACCTATGAGTGGATTGGTCTGATTTTTTTATCCAGTTCATCTTACATACCCAGGCCGGCCCGGCCTCAATGGACGTCAGGAAATGGCAGGATGGGCCCAACACCGGCCCGGCCCATTGTCATCCCTACAGTAGTTCTCTCGATGCTAAAATTAATACTCCGAAAGAGAGTGACGGTTCATACGCAGGCCACACAGTGGTATATATGCTAATTCCAATTAAACCATCCGAATAGTGGGGGTCCACTTTAGGTGGGTCAGCAACCAACATTTACACCCAACTGATATGGTAATTGGCTGATTGGTGGAAACATATAATGGACGGTTAGAATGGAAAAAAAAAAAAAATCAACGGCCGGGATTTGACATAAGAGCTTCCGCTGATCAGAGTATAGGTTCCTTCGATCAATATAATTTTGGGTTTGCAAGTTTTTTATTTTAGTTAAATGTACGCCACGTGTACTTTTCTGAGTGCATGCGTATGAACCATCTTACTCTGACAGAGTATCAACTTACTGCGACGCCTAGAGTCTAGACCTATCACAACAGAAATTGAAGAGGCTATCTGGGACACACATGCGCGTGATCTGATCCATTCTCGACCGACCATGAAGCCCAAAAATCAGGCCCTCCACTAATCGGGCGGCACGTGTGTATGAGAGAGAAATGGACGGTTACAAAAATAAACAACTAACGGTCTGTGCTAATTGTCAGTGGATATGGACCGTCTGATGACTGAGCCAGATCATTTCACGGTGGCCCCACCTGACGAACAGTCCGGATCACACACGCTTGCCACGTCAACACATGCAGCCTCTCCCAATGCGAATTGCGAAAAGGACTGGGGATCGTCTGCGTTGACGGCCGTCGTTTCTCTTCGCCGATGACGCCAGCTCACAAAACACGCCGAATGGATTGCATTCTACACAACCCAGCTTTTAACGTGTGGACTTCTCTGGCACGCCATAATTTTTTTTATCTTATATCCACACCGTCCATCAATTTTTTCAGATTATTTTAGGTCATGATCCAAAAAATGAGTCACATCCAAAGCTCAAGTGAACCACAGAAATTGAACGTTGAAACCTTCCTAGGGTCCACTATGAAATTTACTTGCCATCTAACCTCTTCATAAGGTCATACGCAACTTCCATGGAAAATACAAATATCAGGTTTATCAGAGACTTCTGTGGCCTCATGAGGTTTTCCTATGCTAGGCACCTAATTCCTATGTTTTCTATAGTGTGGCCCACTTGAGCCTTGGATCTGCCTCGTCTTTTAGATTGATGCCCTAATAGGTATGGAAAAATGAATGGACGGTGTGGATCTAATTAATACAACATGATGGGTCCACTGGAGCTTTGGATGTAACTCATTTTTGAGCTCATGCTATGAAATTAAGGACGGTATGGATATAAAGCAAAAAATCAGGGTGGGTCTGGAGAAGTTCGGTGTTTCGGGGGAGCGGATTAGGTTAGACTCGGGATCCACCAAGGCGTTTGGGACCCCTTATCGTGGGGCTCACAGTGATGTATGTGACTTAAATCCACACGGTCCAACCATTTTGAAATATATTTTTAGGGCACGAAGAATAAAACTAAGCTGACTCAAATCTTAGGTGGAACACACCACAGGAAGCTGCCGTGATTGAATCCTCACCATTAAAAACTTTATGGACTCCACCGGAACATTTATTTTCCATCCAACCTGTTGATAAGATCAAAAACATCTAGATGAAGAGGCCAAAAAAATATCATCTTAATCCAAAGCTTTTGTAGCCAACAAGAAGTTTTTAATGGTCCATAACCACTGTTTTCTGTACTATGGCCTATATGGGCTTAGGAACTGCTTCATTTTTTGCATCATGCCCTAAAATAAGTTATCAATATGAATGGACCGCATGGATTTAGTCACGTACATCACAGTGCCCCCACAGTCCCCCGGAACCGGATTGCATGTGGAGTAACTCCGCACGCTCTTATCGTGGGTAGTAAACTCCGTTGGGCCCACCTAGAATGTTGTGCTTTATCTATTCCGTCCATATGTTTTTCCAGCTCATTTTAGTGGTTGAGCCCAAAATTCAAGCATATCCAAATCTCAAGTGGACCATGCCACGTGAAACAGTGGGAATAATGATTTCCACCGTTGAAACCTTCCCAGGCCCTACAGTGATGTTTATTTGTCATCCAACCTGTTCATAAGATCACATGGATATGGATGAAGGGAAAACACAAATATAAGCTTGATCCAAAACTTCTGTGTCCTCCGAGAATTTTTCAATGGTAGACATTCAGTTCACACTTTTCTTGTGGTGTGGTCCACTTTAGATTTTGACATGCTTCATTTTTTGGTACCATACCTAAAATTTTCTGTTAATATGGATGGACGGAGTGGATAAAATACTTAAATCACTGTGGGCCCCACAGAGTTTACTCCGCACGCTAGCGTGCGGTGTTACTCGGTACGCAATCCGCTTCCGTGCCCCCCACTCAGTGGATCCGGGTCTCACCTAATCCGCTCCCGAATTTCCTGGACGCGGGTTTCCTGCCAAGGTCTTTCGCATGAATTTCCTGCACGGGAATGTAGGTGGGACCCATAGTGATTTTAATGAGAAATCCACACCGTCCATCCGTTTTCCGAGTTAATTTTAGGACATATGACCAAATATGAGACGGATAAAAAATTCGAGTGTGCCACACGAGAGGAAACGGTGGGGATTCAGTGACCACCATTGAAAATTCACGCGGCCACAAAGGTTTTGTATCAGGCTGATTTTTTTTTTTTTTTTTGTGATTTCACTTCATCCAAGTGGTATTGACCTTATAAACGGTTTGGATGGCATATAAACATCAAGGTGGAGCCCAGGAAGGTTTCAATAGTAGGAAACTATTTCATAAATTTTCCCTCTCGTATGGCCCACTTGAGATTTATATACATCTCATTTTTCGTATCATTCCCTTAAATGATCTCGCAAAACGGATGAACGGTGTAGATTTCTCACAAACATCACGGTGAGCCCCACCCAGCATCCCAGAGCAGGAACTTCCTGAGAAAGCCCGCGTCCTCTGCGAAAAGACATTGGTGCTTGGGAAATCCAACCGTTGTGAAACAGCAACGGTAAATAACCACCACATGTGTAACTGACTCCATTTCCCGCTAAATTTCCATTCAAAAATCTTACAAACCCTCTCACTCTCATTCTCTTCCTTCTCTTTCAATATCTCTTGGCAACCCCTTTCAAGCACCCATCTGGTGCTTGGAAATCCAACGGCTACCATCGCGGCGCTCGGCTATAGTGGCCCAGCGCCGCTACATGTGTGGCCAGGAGAAGGAAGAATCGCCACCGTCGATGACGGACTAATGGACGCTCAGATCCCTCACACGGATCCACCCGATAGTCCGTCCTCAAGCAATGTCCTTCGATTTTGGGAAGACCCAATTTTAGATCATGCCTCTAATTACCACCATCCTCCGCACGATCCATCGCCATCCAACGGGCCATACCCTCTCCCTCTATCATTTCAGGATTCCCATGTGTCATCTGAACCGTTGGACCCAAGCAAAGATTGCTTGTTGTGGGGTTCAAGTGAAAATCTCATCCCAAAAGAAGATAGTACAAATACTCCCATGGGAGTTACAAGCACCCCTGATGGATCGATTATTGTTGGCGGGAATCCCGGAACTTTGAATGTGGATTATGTAACTAGTGGCCCATTATTGAATTGGGCCCCACATGATCAGTTGAATTGTGACCGTTGCCAAGTACTAAGGGAAGTGATCCATAGCAATGGTATGTTCTGATTGGATTCTTCTAATATAATTTCTCATTTACTCTTAATAAATAATAGCATGTGATGATAATTGAAATATGAATTCTTTGTACCTTAGCACCATATGAATTTGCATGTGGGTCCAAGCAGGTGGTCCACCAATGATCAATGAAGGCCATTGATAGGCTGTGGCCCACTACAAATTGATTACGAAAATAATCATAGTTGCAAAACCATTGTATTAGAAGGGCGATGTGGACTGTGCAAAGACCTAAATGATCATGTGGGCCTACCCAACCTGTTTTATGTGGACCGCGCAAAGACTGAAATCATCTAACACGTTTTATTTGAACCGCACAGCACCTTAGCTCCGTGATGCCTCATTTTATCATAACTATATATTTTATTTTGCTAGTGTTATTTTGGTAATTATATAAGTAAATTTTATATATAATACTATTTAATAGTTAAATATTTTATTTTACATATTATTTTATTAACGGCAAGTATTAACCTAAACCAACCTGATGTAATTAGACCTAACCCATGTAAGCTGACCCAACCCAAATGTCGATAGGGTTTAGCGGCCCATATCTTGGACGTGTTGGGTTGGGTAGCTTGGGTTGAGTCTAAGGTTGAGGCGGGCCTTGGGCAGACTCCTCTAGAGGTTGAGTTTGCCTTGAACCTTCAACTGAACCCAACCCACCCAAGTTGCACCCCTACACAGGATACGACCGAGGGCTTGCCTAATGGGCAATAAGACTGAGAATGGTGTTACTCTCTTTTGCTTGGCCCTGATATGGATGTCTTTGATCATTCGATCAGGGAGATATTGGGCCATGTGCAATCTACACTATTGACCCTCCAGTCGAATGGCCTGCTGTGATCGGAGGTGGGCTGACTTGGGACACATGTAAATTCATGCCGGTTCGTAGATCCACAGTTCGCCAAATAATAAGATTAATTATATTAAAAAAATTATAATAAAATTACATGGTTATTTAGGCATTGATACAGCGAAGCTTGAGATTCATGGAACAGTGGGCCATCTCTATCATGCCATCGTTGAAGTCGTCCATTACGGTGTTAATGGGATTGCAGACGTCGATCGCCAGCTGATTGAGTAAGAGTTTTAAGCTATATATTAGCATCTAATCTAAGCTCTTTTAATTAGTTATCTTCTTCTTCTTCTTCTTCTTCTTTTAACAATGCGACCCACCTGTGAGGACCAGACTCTTAGGCCAGGTCAATGGTGCCCCACCACGAAGATCTTCTGGCATAAATCACTCTAGTCCACTCATTTGGTGGGCCACCCTGTTCAAATCAGTGGGTGGTTGAAGGTATGTCTCTAGCTGCAGGTGTGGCCCACCTAATGAAAGGATTTGCTGGGTCTTCAAGATAATCATGTGGGGCCTACCTTCAGATGTGCTACACATGGGAGAGATTAGCAGGAATGGATTCTCATCACTAGATTAGGATTCTTAGCCAGAATTTTCTTTCTTTTGCATGGGGCCCAGTTTCAGCATGGCCACCTTCGAAAGTGTGAAGCAATACCTGATAGACTATGGTCAGGTGCGTAAACGGGCGGGATTTGCTGTGGTAAAAGACTCGATCTGCGCCTTCTATGATGCCCTGTGCACTGGAATGAACGGTGGAGATGCGATCTATGATGACCCCAATGCATTTCTCCGACCCGTCCATCTATCAGGTACGTAACGTTCATATAACCCTCCTTTCGTTTGCATGCAGAGGGCATTTTAGTAATTTCCACTTCATGAGGGGGTATTTTGATCACAGACCCAGTTCATGGGGAGAGAGTCCACGTTACCATTTCTTTGTCCATCCATCTAGAATGGATCCCTGTGTGTGGGGCCCACACCACGATTGACTGATTGCATGCGTTTTTCAACCATCCGTTTGAATGACACCATTTGGATGGTTATGATCACAACAGGTGATTTTTTTTCTCGCATCATAAGACATCATCCACGGTGGGGCCCACCAGATGGACAGTTCAGATCACAACAGTCAACCAATCACAATCCTGGCCTTCTGTTTTTGTCATTAGGGTTTGACGATGTGAGGCCAGTACTGAACAGTGGGCCATGCACTGGAATGGACGGCGATGCGATCTCCAACCCGGGTCCACTTTTTTTACCCATCGATCAAACGGGTAGGTTTCTTGTGGATTCAAAAGTCAATAATAATCTGATGACTCTGAAATTACAAATTTACAATATTACCCTTGAATTGCTTTAATTACAGGAGGATCCGGACTGATTGGGCCATCAGATGCTGCTCCATGCATGGTATTGGACGGCAGCGATGCAATCTCAAACCCCACCAATGCATTGCTTCAAACGGTCGAGCAATCAGGTAACAAATTATTTATTACACATGGAGGGTATTTTTGTCATTTTGTATACTCAGATGCAAAGGAGTCGGGTCGGGTCAAGGGGAGTCATTTTGGACCCGTGTCCAAACTCATTGAAATCGAGGTTGGATCCGAATAATAAAAAAAGACCTGTGCAGCACCAGAGCACAGGAAGTTCCTGTAGTCGGAAGCTGTGTGGGGCCACAGAGATTCTCGTGATAAATCCACTCCATCCATCAGTTATTCAAGATGACAATAGTACAGGATTCTAAAAATCAAGCATATCTAAGCCTTACGTGGACCACAACAAATGAAACAGTGGGAACAGAAATGCATATCATTGAAACCTTCCTGGAGCTGACCATGATGTTTATATGCCATCCAAACCGTTCATTGGGTTCCCTACAAAGTTTCCAATGGTGGGCATTCAATCCCTGTTATTTCTGGTGGCATGGCCAACGCCAGTCTTGGATCTGTCATTGTCATATTCTGGCCTCCCAAAATTGATGGACGGAATGGATTTGTCAAGAGCATCTCTGTGGGGGCCATAGCTTCTGGAATTTACTGTGCTTGGTTCACCTCTTGATTTAGTGACTTGGCCACCACATCCACGGCCATCTATCTAGTTTGGAGGTGAAAAGAGGAGCAAGAGGAACATCTCTTGGACGATTTCATCCAACGGTCGAAAATTCAAATATGGAAATGAACCGATGGTTGCAAATGCTGCCTTCTAGAGGCACTTCAGTCTTTAGTCAGCTCGCAGGTCAGAAATAAATATAAAAATTTTAGATAAATTTTAATATAAGATATAAAGTGACGGTTGTTTAATAAATTTAAATCATTGCTCCCATAATATTTTCTTTTATAAGCTAAGATCCAAGAACTAAAAATGTGAGTAGAACTCTGATAGTGGTGGGGGTGGGTGGAACTCTAATTGTTGGGCCTACCTTGACGTATGCATTACCTTAATTTATGACATGAGCCAAAAAAAAATGAAGCAATTATAATTCTCAAGTGGACCACACCCTCTTAAATAAACTTAAAATCAATAGTTTAAAATTTCAAACCATTGGTATTATGAGACCGGTTGTGAATGACCAATGGCCCAAAAATCTCATCTAGAAGAGATTTTTGGGCATGGTGGGGTGGGTCTATCCATGGTTGAACCAACAGACCGACGGCCTGGATTGCCAAAAAATGGGCCCCACTAATCAGATGGATTTGTCCATGACACCCTGTCAAGCCCAATTATACGGTCAACGATTTTTTTTGTGAAATTACATATTTACAATATTCTTTTAATTACAGGAGGATCTGGACTGCTTAGGCCACCGGAGGGTGCCCCATGCATGGTATTGGACGGCAGGGATGCAATCTCTAATCCCAACAATGCATCGCTTCCAAGGGTCGAGCAATCAGGTAGCAAATTATAATTTTGTATGCTTAAGATATTGTACAGGCCCAAATGGGTCGGGTCAAAGTGAGTCCTGACCCAACTATTCAAACAAACACCTCTATTTATTGCACTACAATGCTAATAATCTAGACCGTTGGTATCATGAGACCCGTTGTTGATGGACAGTAACCCAAAATTCTCCCAGATTTGGAAGACCATTTCTATGCAATATTGGTCCATTTCCAGTTGAATATAGATGATTGTTGTATTTGGCTTCTCTATTATTTAGTTTTAAATGGCTAAATTGAAAGGTTGGGATTTCCCTAATCAATGAGATTTTCAAGGGTAGACCAACCTGGCCTCACGTGTACAAACTAGAAGTTATGATTTATGAATATCATCAAGAAGAGATTTTTAGGCATGTTTAAGCATATGTTAATTAATAAGAATCTCTTTCTTTTTTATTTTTCTCTCTAATCAGCTAGTCTAAGATATCTACTCTATGTATGAAGTAAGTTTTTCTTTCTAGAATGTAAAATTAAACCTCCGCCCAAGTTACACTTGTCGAAGTTTGAATGTTTTCATGTGTACGCAGCATTAATGTACGTCATCACCATGTCTCATACTATCATATAAATATCATTCTACGCGGATTAGCTACTTGACTGGTTGAGTAGCCATCTTGCTACTGAAGTGATGTCACCAACTTCTGTAGGGCCCACTGTGATGTATGTGTTGTATCCACACCGTCCATCCAGTTGGAGAGATCATTTGAGGTCATTAGCCAAAAGAATGAGGCAGATACAAATCTCAAGTGGATCTCACCGAAGAAAACAGTAGGGATTGATCTCCTACTATTAAAAACTTCTTGGGGCCACAGAAGTTTTTGATCAACTTGATATTTGTATTTTCCCTTCTTTCATGTTTGTCTAAACTTATTAACGGGTTGGATCTTATTGCCTTAAAGCGCAATGTCTTCTTAAATCTAGAGATAATCCTAACTTAATTTTGTGGTCAACTATATTGTGAGGCCTAACTTGTTAGATTCTTCATACGTTTATCCTACTTCAGGTTCTAGAAATGGAGGAGACGTGGATGATGAGAGGGCAGCAAATGGTGAAGGGAGTTCCATTGGACTTTCCAAGAGCGGAATTGCAGAACAGGTTTTTTACTCTCATTTTTTCTTTTTTCTTTTTATATTTACTGTTTTGCCTAGAAATGAATCTTATTTCTTCAAATTTTTGTTGTGTTAATGGGGTGGGAAATTGAAAATTCAGAGGGAGAGAACGAGGAAATTGAAGTTGAGGGATTTGGTGGGCTATTTCCACCTACCCATACAAGTGGCCTCACAGAGACTATCAATATGTTCTACCGTTCTTAAGAAGATATGTAGACGTAATGGCTTGAAACGCTGGCCTTACAGGAAGGTAGCTCTCTCTCTCTCTCTCTCTCTCTCTCTCTCATGTATGCCAATTGAGAATGTGAAAATCATCCACCCACTGCGTGGCCCAACAGACCAATGGTCTGGATTGCTGGACCTGGGCCCCACTTCTAAAAGGATCCCCAACACACAAATACAGTATATGGCACAATGGTAAGAGTGGCAATGGGCCAGGCCAAGACCGGTTTTGCACCGGGCGTGGACCTACTAGCTGGATGGGCCACTCATGTTAGGAGGCAATATCAAAAGTATAAAACTAATCCAAAACTCTAGTGGGCCACACACAGGGAAGAGTGGGGATGGGGACGCCCACCATTGAAGAATCTCACTGTCCCCTATGGTGCCTTTATTGTAATTGTTGGACCATCCTGGTGTCACATGGCATGTTAAGGCCCACATTTTGCATGGCTCAGAAATCATGCAAGCTATCACTCTGGATCATCTCTCACAATCTCTTTCCAATGGTGGGCCCAGGTAAAAAGCTTGGAGAGGCGCATCCATACATTGCAGAAGATCTCTGGAGACGTCAACGGAAGAGGCAGCGGCGATGAGAGTGTGCAGGACGAAATCGAGCGGCTCCGAAGTGAGCGGGCGCGAATCTGCGCCGGCATTGCTGGGTAAGGTTGAGATTTTCGCCTTAATAATAACAATAATAAAGCATTGTGTGTAGAAAATTAAAGCAGGTTTGTAAGCAATTGATTTTATTGATCACCTGGAGATGGGTGATATGGCCCACCAAGCTCTCACGCCCAGGTCAACTCAGTTGAGTCACTGAGTTTTGAAGTCATGGTTGGGGCCTGCATGTTCTGCTGACCAGGCCCAAACCCTGGCCTACTCCAATTTTAGTTATAGATGTGAGGCCCAGGTCAGTTTATGGCTGGTACAGTTCATGATTGGGCCTGAATGTCGACATATTCAATAAATATATGGATTGATCATAGCCCTTGCTTATCTATGACCCAGTTAGGTCATGCATTCTTCACACGATCTTCCTGTGTGTGGCCCACTTTTTGCATAGCTAGGATTACACATGTGCCGCACGTGAGGCATGAAAAAATAACTAATTCTACAACAGGTAAAGTACTGAATAATTATGAGATATATTCACAAATGCCCAGAAGAAATATAAGCGAAAAAAGAGAGTGCGGGCCCACTGCTTTGTGTGATAATGGGTCCCATAAACCTGCAACAAACCCGCATCTGAATGGCGCCCTCTGGGTATATCATCAATTGAAGTACAACATACAATGCAGACAGTAGCAGCGCCCACTGCATTGTGTGATCGTCGGCTCAAAAGGCTTGTGGAAAGCACAGCAACAATATCAGGCCGTGGGTGCATTCTTGACGTGGCCCGAAATTGAAATCCCTGCATTGAAAAATGTTTACAATTTCTGAGTGGCCAGAGTATCAAATAACGTGGCTTGCATGTGTGACATCCTGGGGACAACATTTCACACAGGTGGGGAAACGGTGACCATGCCGTGACCTGGAAACAAGGAACTCGGATTGGGTGACCCCAGCCCCTAGTATGTGTTTTATCCATGCCGTCCATCCATTTTTCCAGCTCATTTTAGGGTATGAGCCCAAAAATGAGGCAGGTCTAAATCTCAGGTGGACCACAACACAGGAAACAGTGGTGATTGAATGCTTGCCATTAAGAACTTCCTAGGGCCCACTGTAATATTTATTTGCCATCCTTACATATTGATTAGGTCACACAGACCCGAAGGGAAAACACAAATATCAGTTTGATCCAAAACTTGTCGCCACCAAAGAAGTTTGTAATGGTGAGCATTTAATCACCACTGTTTCCTCATGCCCTAAAATGAGGCAGGTCCAAATCATGAAACAATGATGATTGAACGCCCAACCATTAAAAACTTTGTAAGGCCCACCGTAATGTTTAAAACACATACATCATTGTGGGGCCCACAGCACCAACCATTACTGACCTTTTCAGAGTCCAGAGGGTTGAGGGTTTTCTTCATGGCCCGTCTGCTAATGTGGCCCATGATGTAAAATCTCAGGGACATTCATCAGGTGGGGCAACCGTGATTTGAGGGTTTTCTTCATGGCCCACCTGCCAATGTGGCCTATGATGTAAGATCTCAGGGACATTCAACAGGTGGGGTAACCATGAAAATTCACCTGCCCAAAAATAAGGCCACTCCACTCATCAGGTTGGCCACACAACCAGGCTAATATTTGGCCAGGTCACATTCACTGTGACCCCATCCCATCGGATGAACGGCCAAAACCCCGCACACATGCTATGTTCAAGCGTGTGCGGGCAAAAGAAAACCGTTGACCATCAATCTTTCTTCCAACAGGCAAAATGCATGAACAGGTTACAAGGATTACCAGCTGAAATTAGAGCTTCAATTTGATTTTTTCAGACCACTTGAAGATGTCGGAATAGACTTGATCACCGCCCAAGTCTTCTCCTGTGGCCCCGGCTGCTACTCTTATAACATCTTCAATCAACGCAAAGTTACCCATTATATCAACATGGGCCCCGCTCTGTGTGCCCCGCCCCTCCAGAAAATTAGCAGGTGGGGCATGACTGTACTCCCTGATATAAGTCCGAATTCCTGAAGGGTTGAACCGGGTCTTCCCACGCCACCCTTTTGCACACATGAAGCCTGCACTTAGAACAGGCACGGTCTCGTCTCCATTCACTGAATATACTCCACCTTGCAAACAACCGTCTTCATTTCCACCCTCAGCTGAGGTATCAATCTGGAAGGGAATGAAGCATTCTGCTGAGGAGGATACCTTGTAAACATATGATCTTTCAGTTGGAATTCCGACTCCGTACATAGAATAAATTTCGATATCGGGGGCATTTGGCAATCTGCGAAGAACATTCCAGCAGATTAAGCAGCAGCAATAGTTTCATTCACCTAATAAAAAAGATCTCTTCCACCACCAAAGCAAGATTGCATCACTACAGCCTAGTAACCGGAAATCAGTATCAAGCTACAAACTGGTAACCGGCTAAGACCAAGCAGGACAAGTAAACTATAAAATGATCTATTCTCATATTCTGATTCCTATCAGTTGGAAACATCTCATAGTTTGGATTGGTAAAATCTGAAAAGTAGATTTGGAAATGAAAATGTCACACATGTAAGGAAATCTGCAGAAAAGAAGCAAACTAAACCTGTTTGTTTTAGCATACATGAATGTGAAAATGTCAATGGTCAAAAAGTGAGAGCACTCTAAAAAAAAAGTGCAAATCTTCATTTCCTAGGTTTTTTTCTTTTTCTTTTTTCTTTTTTTTCTTTTTTCAAGGAAATGGAAATCGCCCTTTTCTGAGAAAAACTGTGGAAATGGGAATCACTTTCCTCCACAGCTGACTTTGTTTTCGCAAATGGCAGAAAACATCATGTATGTAGAAAATTCTTTCAATGATAGAAGAGGATTCCACCAATCCAAACAGGTCCAAACTTCCTCACATGGCATGTTGCACTCAAAATGGACACGCGCTATAAACCAGACCCGATGTTTTGAAAGTCTTATCTGATTGTAAATTCATAAAGGGGCTAAAGATCACAAGTCATAAATCATAAATAGCAAGACAATTTTTTATGATTTTTTTACCAACATTTCAATAAAATTAGCAAATATAAACAGTGGGATATGATCAAATATTCTATATTATGTTGAAACACATTAAGATATGCAAATGTCAACATAATACTACAGCACATTGTCTATTGTTGTTTAGGGTGTGTTGGTTGCACCGAGTATCATGAAATTCCATGATTAATCAGTCTATTTTGGGGTAAAATATCATGAAAGTTCATTGTATTTGATGCAACCACATGCACCCTTAGAAACAAGAAAAGAAAAGAAAAAGTTTTTGGGGTTCAATGGTCCAAAACTAAAAGGGCCCAAAACAAGGAAAGGAAACACTAAATATCAATCTATGCGAAAATTGTCAACCAGCACCAATTGTGTTGACATCTTCATCTCCACCATAACTATTATGGTTCAAGTCAACCATAATGGTTAATTTAAAAAATAAAAAAATAAAAAAGTCAAACCATGCATGGTTTATTTCAAAAAGATACAAAATAAAAAAAGAAAATCTCTCAAAAGTGCTTAAAGCAGATTCTTGCCACATTATTAGGGCTAAAAGGCCTCAAAGAAATCTAAAAAGAACCAAAATAAGAAAACAACAAAAAATGACAACTTTATAGGCCACAGTTCAGCTCACAATCGCAACTCTAAGACAAATATGGAAAAGCATAAACATGGATCAAGAAGATTTCAGGTTGAAGTATGGGGGTATCGAGCAACAAAAAAGATTGATGATTTGGAATCTCCTCAAATAGTGGTTGTGTGGAGTCTCATCAATGAGTTGAACTTCTAGTCGCACTCCTAGGAAAACCCATCAAAAGTTCAAAAAAGAAGACAACGACACGCATGCATGCGCGCCTACATGCGCACAATTCATATTTGAATCACACAATTATATAGCCATTCCATAACTAAACGGGCTTCCAAATGAGACCAATTTCATGTCATTCTGACATCACTTAGTACCCAACAACTATGGATGCTAGGCAGGTATGCCACGCATCCCATTACTGTGGGAGCACACATTAAGGACTAGCAGTGTACAGTGCACTACTGTCTTGCTAATCAATTTACAGCTTTTTTTAATTATTTCTACATCTCTTCAACACATATATGATTGAGTTCTATGGATATTTTCAATATGGAGAGGTTCAGAAGGTTCTGGAAATTAAATGCTTAGGCAATGAATTGCAGAAGATTGAATGTCACTGGTTCTGCATCAACTATCCAAGGTTTGAAGCATGGACCTTGACGTGCAGCAAATTAAAGTAATGAAAACTCAAATATCTGCTGATTTCTTCTTGTTTAGTAGGTAGATGCACCGAGATTGCAGCATGGCTTTACCAATTTTCAAGTAAATATTGCGATAATTTAGTTTAGTGTGTTTCTCATGATATTATTGAGATATTTTCATAATCTTGGTGATATTTGCCACATTGGATTGCAGTACATATAGGTCAAGAATATTAAAGCTTCCATTTGATCGAATCATCAAACGTTGTGCAATCCTGGTTAGTTTTTTTTTTTTTTTTTTTTTTTGGGGGGGGGGGGGGGGGGGGGGGGGGGGCGCTGTTAGTACGCAATCCCGGTTAGTTAAATAAAAAGATCTGCCGAAGAAAACTTTGTTTCTGTGATAGTTGATAAGAAGCATCAAAGACAATTCGATTAACTAAGAGAAAAGATATAGCTTCTCACTTTGTTTCTAAAGGGTTTGACCAATATTTATAATGCTCGTATTTTGGGTCATCCAAATTGTCTGCAATCCCATATGAAAAATGGGCATCTCCTCGCTGCATCATCCTTGGAGCAACAAAATGAAGCAGATCCAGAATCGAACCAGCTGTGTAGACTTTGTAGTCAGCAACCGCACTGATGCCCCCCCATCCCATTTCATTGTATTCTGTCCATACATCACCACATGACACATTGGAATGGGCCACGCTATTACCCTTAACAGCATCCTGCATATCAACAAAACAGCTAAGCATCCATGGTAATTGCAAAGAAATCAGTTTTGGAAAATAGTAAAAGGCAGTAGTAGTCTGGCATATGAAACCACAGCCCACTGGTTGGGCCATATGGATTGGTGAAAGACCCACTTTAACAGGCTGGCCCCTTAAGGGATAGCTCGGCCCCACAATGGACGCTTCTCTGTAAAAATGTTCCCGACCATTCAAAAGATGGTACTTGAACATAAACACAACAAATGTTCAGCTCCCATGGCTGTGGATCAAATGGCTAGGGTCATTCATACTAACCCATGCTTTAACCATGGCTTCCAAATGGTGGAACCTAGCTCTCGAATGGCTCAGGTCACCTGACAAAGGCCCAATGAAAAGACTGAATTCACTTCAATACTCCAGGCACTAATAGACCAGACCTCAATGGTAAAACTACTAAAGTCAGCATACGAGATAGCATACACAACTGAATCCGGTTTTGCTTATGGACAAATAATTAAGACATGCTGTTATATATATATATATATATATATATATATATATATATATATATATAGAGAGAGAGAGAGAGAGAGAGAGAGAGAGAGAGAGCCCAAAATTGTAGCAGGACAAAATAAAAGGTCTTGGTTGAGTAGCCCAACAAAACTTTGCATTCACTAGTTTGAAATACCTCTCAAAAATCTTAAATGACAGATCAAATGAAGCAAACCCCTACTGAAAAGACAAGTATTATCTTTCAAGGAAAAAAGATTAAATAGGTTTTTTTTTCTGTCTGATGCTTGTAATCAATAGCTTGATGAATACGACCCTCGTGCCCAAGAGGCAGATCCAAAGCTAGTAGTGTCACCTAGCAGCATATATTTCAGTGTGTGTGAAAAAGACAGTGCATGCAGTGTCATATCATCTGAAACCAGTCGTATCGTCCTATACATACCCGTATCGCCCATGAGGATACTGTATCTGCCCTAACAAGCTCAATCCATAGGCGATACGACCCCGTATCGGTGGTGACCGATACAGTATACGGAAACTGACTCGCAAACGTTGTGCATGCAGATTGGAAACCAGAAGCATTACCCTGAATTCGATCCTCTCAATCTCGGATGAACGCTTCACTGCTACATCTTTACCAAAGGATATAATCCTTCCATATTTTGCATGGCTTGGACAAGAACCCACTTTCTCCATCTCTGTAGCAAGTTCAATGTGTGAATGATTGTTCTTCTGCTTCTTATGACTGCATTCATAGCCTTCTTCTGGTGACCAGTCCAAGCCGCCCCAAATGGTGTCTCCACCTTTTGGTATCATTGACATGGTTGAATCCCATGTACGTGTCATCCTCATTACATATTTTAAAGTTTGAATACCAAATATATCATTATCCAACACACCAGGTGCAATTGCCCTGCATAAGGAAACACATTTCAAGAGTTCCAGACATGTAGAAGAAAATACGAAGTTCCAGACATGGAAACAAAAATACAGTTTGCTATTGGAACCAAACAAAAGATATGATTCAAGAAGTGAACATGGCAACAATATGTGGAGCAAATCTAAAGGAGTTACAGACATACTTCCTAAGGAACAAAATAGTAGCAAATCCAGCAAGGGGAACTTCTTTTCTGAAATGTGCATGGACACAAGGGAAACATTATTTGAAGGGGCCCGCTCCAGTGGGACTGGTACCCACTTAAGCTTATGGTGGTACCAAGAAGATGTGGGGCTCACATGATGGATTCACACCATCCAACCTGTCTATCAGATGTGTCACCTCAGCAAACATGTAGGATACAAAACTCAGCCCAATACAAAACTAAGGTGGGCCACAGAAAAGGGAAGGATCTAGGAGGGGACACCCACCATTGAACTTCACAGGGACCCACTTGGAGTCGCGAAACAGCCTGAATCTTCTTCTAACCCTTCATCTGGACCGGATAAATGGTATGAACAGCTTTGATTATATACAATTAACACAGTGAGCCCCATGCTAATAAACGGTGGGCATTCCTTCTCAATATGTTGATGTGGCCCATCTGATGTTTGGACTGGGCTGATTTTGGGCCCTGAAAGTTTTATGGCGTTACACATCTTATGACAAGGTTGGATTCAGTGAAAACATCACTGGAACCCGCATTTGCCCAGTAGCACCGTAAGCTTATGGTGGTACTGGCACCACAGGAGCACATCCCTTATTTGACTCCCTAGATATGAAAATGAAGTGGTCAAAAACAAAAAACAAAAATGGTTGAAGGTTGTAAAGACAGTTCAGCAATATTCGCAAACAATGATGCTATGGTGCTCCTTGAATGAAGGCTAGGAGAAAATATGTATGAGAAACGAAAACAAAGATTGCCTACTATATTATCAGATATTTCCAAATTTGTACAATTGCTGTCACAATTAGAGGTGGGCACAAACCAAGCCAGCTCGAAAGCTCGGCTCAGATTGGTTCGAAAAAGCTCGGCTTGGATTGGTTCGAATGGAAGTTCAAACCAAACCAAGCCTCCGAGTCAAGCTCGTTTGAAAAAACAAACCAAACTCAAACTAGGGCAGTTCTGGCTCGACTCGGCTCGAAGCTCGATTTGATGCAGCTCAGTTTGGTTCGGCTCGTAAATTATAAGCACATTGTTTCCTGTGGTGTGATCCACTTGAGCTTTGGATATGATTCCATTTTGGGATCATGTCCTAAAATGATATGTAAAACAGATGGATGACATGGATAATACATAATACATATACATGATGACATGGATAATACATAATACATAATACATATACATGATGACATGGATAATACATCATACATATACATGAATGCACACTTTTTCCTTGCACTTGTAAAATTATGCTTGTGTACTTTTGTTTGGAAAATACTCTTACATGTCTATTTTGAAGGTGCACTCTTTTGGAGGATGTTAAACATCATATAGTAAGATATGTGTGTACTTTTTTTTTCCTAACTTTTTAAATTCTTTTCTATTTAAGTGAATAAGGAAAAAAAGACCACTGTACTTGGCCCGGCTCAGTTCGAAATTTTCAACCAAGCCAATACCGGCTCGAACCAGATTTTTCTGGAGCAAACCAAACTCAGGCCGCATGGGTCGGCCAGAAACCCAAACCAAACCGATCCACAAACTGCTGTGGTCCAAAAACAAACCAAATCAAACTAGGGCTAACTCGGCTCGGCCCGGATCGTTGCCCACCTCTAGTCACAATGAGCTGCTTTGCACTAGTTTTGGATCAGCTCCCCTCGTAAATGAGCAGTACCTTCATTGCTTTGATCCCAAAGTTGGAGGGGGGCTGAAAACCTCAAGGATTTTAGACCAATTAGTCTAATCAATAGCCCTTACAAGATCTTAGCTAAGAAGGTTCTGAGCCAGAGGTTGAGGAATGTGCTCATGAGCATTATCTCCCTTATCATAGTGCCTTTTTTTACGGGAGAGAGATCCTCAATAGTATTCTAATTGCTCATGAATGTTTGAATTCCTATTCAAGATCAGGCTATACTGAAGTCATGTGTACGTTAGACCTGGAAAAGGCTTGTGATCACGTTGAATGGTCTTTCTTGGACAACATGACAGCCCGGATGGGGTTTGGGGATAAATGGAGATGTTGGATCTTAGCTTTTGTATCTTTATCGAAGTTATCTATTTTAATTAATGGGTCTTCGTTTGGTTTCTTCAAAGCTTCCCGAGGTTTAAGACGGGGATCCTTTATCCCCTTTCTTTTTTGTCTCTGTCTCAGAGGCTCTTAGTCTCATGCTCTCTAAAGGGCGAGATGAGGGTCTCTTCCAAGGATTCAAGGTGAAAAATTTTCCAAATAGGATTAGACGTCTTCAATTTGTAGATGATACTCTACTTTTTTGTGAAGCTAAGGAATTCATGGTGAATTTTTTAAGTATGGCTATTTGCTGGTTTTAGGTTGTCTCAGGTCTCAAAGTTAACATTGCTAAAAGTGAATTTTTTGGGACTAACTTGTCTAAAGAAGAGACTCTTTCCTTTGCTGAACCTTTTGTATGTGGTGTAGGTTCTCTCCCAAATACATATTTAGGCCTCCCTCTCTGTGTAGGAAAACCTCCTCTTCCATTTTGGGACAAAGTTATGGAGCGTCTGGACTTTGGAGAGAAAACTTTCCCCCTGAAAGTGCAAACTTCTTTCTTTGGGTGGCAAGATTACTCTTATAAAAACCTTTGTCTAATATACCTTTATATTACATGTCCCTTCTCTAAACTTAGATTCATCCTTGGGAAAGGTGATCGAATCAGATTTTGGGAAGACCCCTGGTGTGGGCCTTGCCCCCTCAAGTACTCCTTCCCTTCCCTTGACTACCCAAGTTTTCATAAGGACATTTTGGTGTCAAATTGTTTTTCGTGGTCCGGAGATAATCGTGCCTGGATCCCTCCACTCCAGAGGAATATGTCTGACGAGGAACTTTTGGACCTTATGTATTTTCTCTCGCGCCTGCAAGACCAATCGCCTACTGGCGAAGAGGACTCTCTCTCTCTCTCTCTCTCTCTCTCTCTCTCTCTCTCTCTCTCTCTCTCTCTCTCTCTCTCTCTCTCTCTCTCTCTCTCTCATCTTGCTTCGATTGACTCGTTAGGATCCATTAACCATACGGGGAAGATCCGGTTTTATGGAGCCCCTCCAAAGGTGGCAGCTTTTGCTTGGCTCCTTGGGAGCAATCACATTTTACCATCAATAACCTCCGGAAAAGGGGCATGGTCTTGCCTAATGCATGTAAGATGAATCTGCGAATCACCTCTTCATTCATTGCTGTTTTCTGCGAAAATCTGGTCTCGTGTGATGCAAATGGTTGTGGTTTATTGGTTATGCCAGAAGATGTGGGAGGTCTATTTTGTTCATGGCACAGCGAATACGGCGGCTGCTTGGTAGGAAGAAGTGGCGAATCATGTTTCTTGCAATCCTCTAGTCCATCTGGCTTGAGAGAAACAATTGGTGTTTCAATAATTCGAGAATTTCTGAGGTAAGGATATTTAGTAAAGTCCTTAGCCTGTTTAGGGACTGGGCTCCTTAGCAGTCGTGTTGTTCTCTGGGGGTCTTGCCAGCTTTGGGACTGTGATCGTATAGTTTTTGTTTTTCTGCTTTTTCTTTTCCTTCTTGTTTTAATTTTCCTCCTGTGTAGGTTTTCTTCTTGTTTTATTCTGATAAAATTTCATCTTTCGAAAAAAAAAATTATAAATAGCAACTTGAACCACAAAGGTCAATCATGTTTGCCAAGCACTATTCCTTGCAAGAGTAGGATTCCAGATCCCAACCTCCCTAATCTGAGCCATTCACCAGGTGGGACAAGTGATGCATTTACCATGGCGTGAAAATCAGGCCAGTCTGATCATCAGGAGGGCCACACATGCATGTTGAGTGTGAACTGTTGGTCACTTATGATAACCATCCAACTTTTTCATACACGGGTAACCCACCAATGACTGGAGCTGCCTGTTTTTGGGACATGGCAAATACATATGAACATCCAAGTGTTGAACACGTGAAACTTTGACAAGTGTGGATCTCCTACTCTCACAGGTGGCCATTGTACTTCCCACTTCACGCACCTATTACGCAGAATCTATAGTTTATGGCCAACTTTAGAATTACACTGGGCAAAAACCAAAGCCATCACATTGAGGTCCATGGTAGACAGTATATATATCAACACTGGTCTAATGTTTGAGCCCACCTTATGTTCCAAAACCTTTGGGGAAAAAAATAAAAAAGAAAAGAAAGAAAGAAAAAGAAAGCCAAGGCCACAACATGATAGTATACAGTATAATTCACTGCACAATAGTAAAGATTAAAAATAAAAAATAAAAAATACCTGGCAACAGCAACATCCTTGGCTTCAGACGAGAAAAGTCCTGAAATTGCTTTTGGAACACCTAAAAATGGCCCACCAATGTTCATGATTGCCTTAATATGCTGGGCGCACCAGTTCGGACCGCCTCCACCACCCATCGGAGCTGGTGCCTCGACCCACTTCATGAAATGCAAGAAGTAGAGAACACCCATAGAATGCGGAATAACAATGACCTTTTTTCCATCATTTGTAGCTACCATAAGCTCTATATTACTTTTTATTCTGCTGAGGGTTTGATCCCGTAACTGATCAATTGAATTTTGCAAGAAATATACAATCAGAGTGTAGGAAATATTTTTGGTAGCACAATGCCTAAACGAAGAAAAAGGATTGGAAATGTTCTGAAAATAAAGTTCTGTTAAGCCCATGCATATGTCAACATGCGACCATGCACGGCAAACTAGCTCACATATGAACACCCAACCTGCATCAGGCGGGCCCCACTGTTTAGATGTGTTCTGGCCAGCAATCAGGATGGTCTGGTCATCAAGTGTACGCAACATCAACTGTTTACAAAAAATTGTAAGTAGTCAATATTTCCCATACACGTGTCGCATGCCTGATGAATGGGCGACCAAGATTTCTGAGCAACTCATCCACAGTGCAGCCTACCACCCACCTGATACATGGCTCAAATGTTCCGCATGTTTGGCAGTTTGGAACATGAGAATATGAGTAGAGCAGAATGTGGCTAAAGATTCGATCCCAAGCAAGAGGTCTTATCTTTGAAAGTTGGGAGAAGAAGCATAACGTTGAAAAATACCTCAGTGTTCTGAAATGCAAGTCTCCAATCGTATGCAGCCATATACATGGTCTTCTCCTCGTAGCCAATACGTGCCAAATTAGCAATCAAAACTGCCCATACAAAATAGCCAGGAGCAAAGTAATCTGCTGCCACAAGTCCTGTGACAGGCCTAACTCTTATCCCAGAAGGATCCAGCCCAGTTTCATTGTCCAGTGACAAATGCTCAACCCAGCATAAAGGCCTATACAAGTTTGACACAGCATAAAAGTCGATGTCAGAAGAGGAACAAAGAAATAAAAATCTCCCGCTAGTCCTTGCACAGAAAGTCCTAATGTGATCAAATAAAATTTCAATTGCATCATCAGCTCAATATGCAAGTGAGATAGCACTGTGAAATGGCCCTGGTTTCCTTCTTTTTAAAGTCCACGTGAAATGGCAATCCCTACCCCAATGTTTTTTTTTTTAAGATACTGATTTTATTGAGACCACAAGGGTGAGAAGAAAGGAAAACACAAAAAGAAAAGAAAGGGAAAAGGAAAAGAAAGAAAAGAATACAAATACAAGGCAGCCAGGCCAAACCTAAGGAGCCCACTGCCTTATACAACTATTTACCCTATTAATCACCCAAATGCTGCAATTTTTCCTATTCCCGAAAAAGAAGAGATGATTCCTTTCAAGCCAGAGAGTCCAGATAACAGCGAGGAGAGCAATCCTCCATCTGGAAGAGGAAGATTTGCCTGGAGCAGCTAAGTGCCAGGCAAGGAAGAGGCTGTCCAAGGATGATAACATAACCCACTAAACTCAAAACTGAAGCAAGATACTTGTCCAAACCTCCCTTGCCAAGTCGCAGTAGATGAAAAGATGGTTGACTGATTCCGCGTCTTTGAAACAAAGGAGGCAGATGTTTGGCAGCACCAAGAAACACTTACTTAAGTCGTCCACCTTCAAAATTTTGTTTCATCCCACCAGCCAAGCAAAGGTAGCACCTTACGGGGAGCTCTATAAGACCAGACCACAGCTGTGTAGTGATGAGGAGACCGAACTGGAGAGCCAGAGATTAGGCCAAAAAAAAAGATCTAACTGATATTTGGCCTGATTTCTTCATTCTCCAAACGAGAGAATCCTTCTCATATGGACTAATCTGAATCCCATTCAAGCGAGAAAGGACATTAGCCAGCTCAGCAATCTCCTCATCCAAGAGATTTTTGTGGCAAGGAGGGACTCGCTCCACCATCCCCCAAGGAGATGAAACAGCAAAAGACCGAAATTTCCGGGTTGGGACATAACCCAACAAATCCAGGAAAGGTAGACCTATGGGGAAAGGTAGACCTAAGGGTAGAGTCCCCACACCAAATATCCACCCAGAATCTAACCAGAGTGCCGTCCCCAACAAAAAAAAAAATGCTCGAAAACCTTTGGCGTTATCCTAGCAACAGCTTTCCAAATGGGGGAAGCACAATACATCAAAGAATTCTTTATCCACCATCCCATCCGAGAGGACCCATACTTCCCAACTACAATGAACCTCCAAAGACTCTCTTCCTCTACCCCAAATCTCCAAACCCATTTCCTCGAAAGAGCCGAATTGACCATTTCGATATTTTTTATACTTGCACCCCCTTCTGAGGTAGGTTTACAACCCTCCTTCCAACTTAACATATGGCTAGGATCGTCAAATCACCATAAGCTCAAAGGTATGGCCTGTACAGTGGCTGACCAATAAATAGTTCTGATTGCCCTAAAAGTGTGCCCCGTGCACGGCGACGATGACAAAGCCAAGCAAGACTCCTAGCAAACTTCTCTCCCATCCTAACCTCAAACAGGAAAAAAAAAAATCCATCATATACCCAAAAAAAAGCATATATTAAAAATAAGAATGACATATACCTTAAGACAGTAGCTGTGCTCAAGATTCTATTTATTAGCGCATGATTTCAGGGGGGAAAAAAACATATATTCCCAATATTTGAACCTCAAAATCCAACAATTCATGACACACCCAAAAGAAATCACTCATATCAAAATTCAACATAAAAATCTACTCCACCAACTACCAGAATATCATGTTTGGATGTCCAAGAGAAATGAACTGTGAAACTGAAACTGATAATTACTTAACCTTGTATTAGAAATAAGTAAACCCTCACATTGTAATTACAATCCTTTCAACCTCTACTTAAAAGCATTGTCATGCCTTGACATTAAAGTCAGGAGGCAATCCACACTTTCATAATGACAACTGATATCAACACACCTTGATTGATAGGGTCCCCATTTCTTTCTATGGCTTTCAATAAAGCACATCGATGGCAGGTACCCTAAAACTGAACAGCCCAAATAGTGGAAACCGCTATAGATTGATCAAGTACTCAAAACCAGGTTTATTGAACAACCCACACATTTTTTGTTGAATTTGGAAAGCTTACTACTTTTCATTTTTATAGTCCATTAGATGCACACCATTTCTTTCTACCGCTTCTCAACGGATAACATTGATCAAGTACTAAGAATCAGATTGATTCGACAATCCTGGCCTCTGATTAATGGACACTTTTTTGTCCAATTTGGACCACCTGCCACTTCTCATCTTTACAGTCCATTAGATGTGTGCTGTTACTTTCTGCGACTTTCAATAGAGCACATCGATTGTGTCTTGTAAATAGGATACAAGTGAAGCTCCCCATTGTACACACGGCAAGAACCTAAAACCTGACCCGCCCAAATAGCAGAAACCACTATAGATTGGTCAACCACCTAAACTCAGCTTGATTGGAAAATTCTGGCCTCTGATTAATTGACACTTCTTTTTTTTAATTTGGACCGCTTACTACTTCTCATTTTTTCAGCCCATTAGATGCCCTAAATCAAGGAGTTAGGATTATACATAGTGTGAGTTTTCATCTACAATTCATCTAAAGCGGGTCCCACTACTTAGGTAGTTCAGATCAGATGAATATGACATGTGTATGGCAGACAGCCTGGCCTTTATCCTACCTACTACTTCCAGTAATCCAATCTCACCAGTTTCCACTCTCATGAATAACTGAAAAAAGCAGAACGGAAGAGACGTCGCCATCAATCATGATCGATGGTACTAATAATCGCAATTCAACTCAATCCCATATTGGGTCCAAACGTGCCATAGACGAAATTCAGCATTGAAATTTATAGTAATTCAATAAAATGGAATCTTGAAATGGAAAGAGAGGATCACTACCTCTTGTAGATTTCTCCGAATGACCCGCCCCATAGACGCTTCCGAAACAAGCCGTCCGCGCACTGGTGGCCCTCCCAGAGCTCTAGCCCGCCAGTAACGATCCCGGGCACGAACACGACAGGGTGTTTCGCTGACAGCCCTTCCTTCTGCAATTTCACGCCCGGTGGGTCCGGCATGGGGCCCGTGATCGCCTCGGTGACGTACTGAGGGAACGACGCCGGCATGGCGTTGTACAGAAAGAGAAGGAACCACCAGATGGAGCAGATGAGGCCGATGAACCAGCAGCAGGTGTCGACGCAGGACCATTTGGTCTTCTTCTTCTTCTCCTCCTCGTCTGGCCTCGTCTTCTTCTTCTCCTTGTCGTCGTCGTCTTCTAGCTCGATCTTGTCCGTCGGAATCTCATCCGACGGCTCAGATTTCTTTGGGGGATCGGAGGCCTTCCTCCGCCTGAGAAGAGACATTTCTCTCTCTTTGTTTTGGGTGAGAGAGATTGGAAAAGGCAGAGAGTTTTTTAAAAGAGCTCTGACGTATGGAAGCTGCTGATGTGATGGACGGAAGATGGGAATGTCTCGACTGACCGTGAATAAAATGAGGGCTTTTGTTGTGAAGAAGGGTATGAATGGAGGAGAACGGTGGACAGCAGCTACAGCAGTTGCTGGTTTTATGGAAGAAGGAGGTTGTTGTATCTATTCGCGCGCTTGAGATTGTGCATCGCGATTGTAATTGTATTGAACGTGATGGGCCCACCGCGACTTAATTAATGGACGCGACTATCCTTTGAATGTATGTGGGGCCACTGAGATCCTGGAAATCCACTCCGTCCATCAGTTTCTCCAGCTCACGTTAGGACATGAGCCAAAAAGTGAGGCAGATCCAAAACTTAAGTGGACCACATAACATGAAACGGTCCAGATGGAAATGCCCGCCGTTGGATCTTTCTGGGCCCAGTGATTTTATATGTCATCCAAACCATTCATAAGATTAGTATCACTGGGATCAATTGAAAACACAAATATCAACTCGATTCAAATCTTATTGAGCTCCATTAAGGTTTCAAAGGCAATCCCCATCGTTTGGTATGAAGGGCCCCACTTGATCTTTACGCAACTGGCCTGTATTATATGTTTTATCTAGACCGTCCATCTATTTTGGGGGATCATTTTAGGTCATGAACCCAAAAATTAGGCAGATTGAAGGCTAAAGTGGACCACACCATAGTAAGCAGTGGGGATTGAAAGCTTCTTTGGAGGCACAGACGTTATGGATCAAGCTGATATTTATGTTTTCCCTTCACACAGGTCTATGTGACGTTATGAACAGGTTGGATGGCAAATAATCATCACAGTAGTCTGTAGGAAGCTTTCAACGGTGGGAATGCAATCCCAACTGCTTCCTATGATGTGGCCCACTTGAGACTTTAATTTGCCTCCTGTTTTAGATCATGCATTAAAATGATTGGTCAAAATAAATGGATGGTGTGGATAAAACATATACATCACAGTGGACCCGTAAATCCCCTGACCGATCCACGCCCTTCATGTGGTCAGAAGCTATGTGGGGCCCATAGAGATTCTCATGACAAATCTACTCCGTCCATCAGTTTATCAAGACCAGAGTAACATAGGAGTCCAAAAATCAGAAGATCCAAAACTCATGTGAACCACACCACACAAAACAGTGGGAATTGAACGCCCACCATTGAAAACTTTGTGGGGCCACGGAAGTTTTTTTATCAGGATGATATTTGTGCCTATGGTTAATCTGAGCGGTAATAATCCCATGAACGGTTTGGATGAGATATAATCATTATGGTCAGATCTATGGGAAGGCTTCAACTATCTGCATTTCTATTATCACTGTTTTCCATGTGGTGGCCCACCTGAACTTTAAATCCGGCTGTTTTTCGAATTCTTGTTCTATTGTGATCTTGGCCAAACGCGCCCTCTTGAGTTTGTAGCTTCCTCACTTTCGGAAAAATGTCCTATCCTTAGCTTGCAAAACTAAGTGGCTGAGAGGAATTTGAGACATGGTATATATATTGTGGGCGGATTAGGTGTTACCCGGACCCTTAGTGTGGGGCCTACTTGGTGATGTTTTTTATATCCACGCCGTCCATCCGTTTCTCCGTACCATTTTATGATGGTGTCCCGAAAAATTAAGTAGATCCAAATCTTAGGTGGACCACACGATGGAAACATTGGGGAGCGGTGGGGATTGAAAGCTTCTTTGTGGGCACAGAAGTTTTCGATAAAACTAATATTTATGTTTTTCCTTCCTAAAGTTGGATGGCAAATAATCATCACGGTGGGCCCTAGGAAATTTTCAATGATAGGTATTCAATCCCCACTGCTTCCTATGGTTTGGGCCACATGAGCCTTCAATTTACCTCGTGTTTGGGCTCATGCACTAAATACGGTTTGTTAAAATAGATGGTTGGCATGGATAAAAATATATACATCACAGTGAACTAGGGCTCTCAATGCAGCGGGTCAGATTGGAGATCCGATTCGCTCTAAATTCGTATAATGCCAATTTGGATCTTAAAATAGGTCTGATTACTTAAATGAATTGGATTTGGAATCACAGGAACATATTCGAGTTCGATCCGAATCCAATTAAGATCGGACTCATTGTCACCTTACTGTATGTGTTATATTCACTGCCATTTGTTTTACATATTTTTTTGGGTCATGTCTCAAAATTGGGACATGTCACTCTTAGGCTGACCATATTACAGTAAATAGTGGGATTTGCATCATTTTTCTACTAAATTAAATATATTATATTATATATTTTTTTTTTTTTTTTTACATTTGTAGTGGGGTGAATTCAGACCTAGATCCAACTTAAATCCACTTGTTATAAGGATTTTGGACCAGAAATGAATCTAACAATTTATAAATGGAATCGGATATGGATATCACCTTTTGAATCCAAATCCCATCGGAATCCACATATATATGGACTTGGAGCCAGATCCAGTAGGATTCGATCCAGATCCGACCCATTGAGAGCCCTACAGTGGACCCCATAAATCCCCTGACTAGACCGCCAGCTAGGTCCTAATGGGGGTAGTACCCAATCCACGCCCTTCATGTGGTCGGAAGCTGTGTGGGGCCCAAAGAAATTCTCTTGACAAATCCAGTCCGTCCATCAGTTTCTCAATGCCAAAGTAGGGTAGGATTCCAAAAATCAGGCAGATTCAAAACTCATGTGAACCACACCGCACGAAACAGTGGGAATTGAATGCCCACCATTGAAAACCTTGTGGGCGCCACGGAAGTTTTTTATTAAGATGATATTTGTGCCTATAGTTTATCTGAGCGGTAATAATCCTGTGAATGGTTTGGATGATATATAAACATCATGGTCAGCTCTAGAAAAGGCTTCAATGATGTGCACTTCTATTCTCACTGTTTTGTATGAGGCGGCCCACCTGAGCTTTAAATCCGTGTGTTTATTGAATTCTTGTCCTACTATGATCTTGGCAAATCTCGTCCGCTTGAGTTTGAACCTTCTCATTTTTGGAAAAAAATGTCCTATCCTTATCTGGCAAAACTAATGGCTGAGAGGAGCCTGAGATATGGAAGAGCCATATCTTGTGGGCGGATTAGGCGTTGTCTCGACCCTTACTGTGGGGCCTACCTTGATGATGTGTTTTACATCCACGCCGTCCATCCATTTATCCATATCATTTCAGGACAGTGTCCCAAAAAATTAAGTAGATCCAAATCTCAGGTGGACCACACAACAGGAACACATTGGTGATTAAGTGACTCACCATTAAAAATTCCATCATAGTGTTTATTTTCCATCCAACCTGTTGATAACACAAAAAAGAGTGGATGAAGGGAGAATACAAAGATCAGATTGATCCAAAAGTGTTTACGGCCTACAAAAAAGTATTTAATTGCCATTCATCACAGTTTCTAGCAATTTGGTCCACACTTTGGATTTTCTTAATGTACACATACCTTGTGACTAATGTGCTATGTCCATATTATTCATCTATTTTGCCATACCATTTAGAGCGTGAACCCAAAAAATGAAGCAGAGCCAAAGCTTAAGTGGGCTAGACCTCAAAAGGCTCTTGAAAAACTTCTCTTTGTTGGGTGCGTTTCACACAAACCTTCGGATCTCGCCCCCAAATACACTAGAATTATGGACTATGCTAATGCAATAATCAAGAATAAACATCAACCACACGAACACAAAGAGTTTTTACGTGGAAAACCCTCAAAAGAGGTAAAAACCACGGGACCTAGTCCAAATCAACAATCCACTATCTCAGGAACTGTTACAACCGATCTCAAGCACACACCGCTTGGATCAAACTTCTTCACCCACGCAGGGATGGATAAACAACAAGAGAATAGTAAAGGAGAAACGATCTCATCGATCCCGAGGACGTAGAAGCGCTAAGATAACCGTTGCGCAGAAGAACCCTTCTTCAAGCAACTTCTCCCTTCTACAAGCTTCCTCTTTCTCTCTCTTCTCTTTCTCTCTTCCTCTTTTTCTCTCTTTCTCACCTTGGACATGTTGGCAACACAATGGGATGCCCTAATCCCGTTTTAGAGCGCTTAAGTACCAAAAAACGGAGCAATTAGAGCCAGATTAGGAAACTGCATACAAGCAGTCCGCGCCGGGTCGGGCGCCCGTTCACCAGACCGTCGGGCGCCCGGCCAACTCAAAAACAGTCCAGCAATGAACATGAGAAAAAAATGAATTTCGGCCGCCCGGACCAACATGGTCGGGCGCCCGGCCGAGTCATGGGGCGCCCGGTCACCAAAACCATGGGGCGCCCGGAAATGGACAAAAGTGTCCAGCAGCCTTGCTGCCTATTTCTGGGATTTCGGTCGCCCGGCCACTAAATGGTCCGGGCGCCCGGCCACTTCCAGCTCACTCTCTCTCTCCTCTGTCACGTGAGGAGGAAAACTCCATCAAATCTCCACCTTTCCGACTCAGGAGAAATTCGTCTTCTTCAAGCCAGCCAGGTTTCTGCAAACCTCAAACTTGCCCTTGAGCAAAGCTTTGGTCATCATGTCTGACCCGTTATCGTCCGTATGGACCTTCTCAAGCTGTAGCACCTTCTGTTCCAAAGTATCCCTGATCCAGTGATACCGAATCTCAATGTGCTTCGACTTGGAATGCTGACTTGGATTCTTACTCAAGTGTATAGCACTTTGGCTATCGCAATAGACCACATGCTCCTCCTGCTTCAGGCTGAGTTCCTGTAGGAACCTCTTCATCCAAAGCATCTCTTTGCATGCTTCTGTGACTGCAATGTACTCGGCCTCTGTCGTCGACAATGCTACGATCTTCTGTAGCTTGCTCTGCCAAGAGACCGCTCCCCCTGCAAACGTGAACATGAACCCCGATATAGATTTCCTGGAGTCTATGTCACCTGCCATATCTGCATCTGTGTAGCCTTCTAACACAGGTTTTCCGTCACCATAGCATAGGCTCAACCTGGATAAGCCCCTCAAATACCGTAGTATCCACTTCACCGCTGCCTAATGTTCCTTGCCAGGATTGGCAAGATACCGGCTGACAACACCAACCGCAAATGCTATGTCTGGGCGCGCACACACCATAGCATACATCAAACTTCCTACCGCTGACGCGTAGGGTGTCTTCCGCATCTCTTCCACTTCCGTCTTCGTCTTGGGACACTGCTTGTCGCTCAATTTGAAGTGACCATCCAGTGGAGTACTGACCGGCTTTGCTGCATTCATGTTGAACCGATCTAGGACTTTCTCAATATACCGCTATTATGACAACCAAAGCTTCCTGCTGCTTCTGTCACGGGTTATCTCCATTCCTAGGATCTGTTTTGCCGGGCCCAAGTCTTTCATCGCAAACGACTTGCCCAACTCCTGTTTCAGCCTGTCAATCTTCTTGATGTCTTTTTCCATGATGAGCATGTCATCAACGTACAATAGCAAAACTAAGAAATCACCATCTGAGAACCTGCAAGTGAACACACAGTGGTCCGACTCCGTTCTGTCATATCCACGCTTTAACATGAACGAGTCGAACTTCTTGTACCATTGCCTAGGAGCTTGCTTCAGCCCATACAAGCTCTTCCTAAGCCTGCACACCATATGCTTTTTGCCCTTAACTTCGAACCCTTCTGGTTGACGCATGTAGATCTCTTCTTCCAGGTCACCATGGAGGAAGGCAGTTTTGACATCTAACTGCTCTATCTCCAGATCCATGCTAGCTACCAGCCCAAGCAACACTCGAATGGATGTCATCTTTACCACTGGTGAGAATATCTCCTCGAAGTCTATTCCTTTCCTCTGACCAAACCCTTTCACTACAAGTCTGGCCTTGTACCTTGTCTGTGAATTCTTCTGCTCATTCTTCTTTCTAAACACCCACTTGTTGCTCAGAGCTTTCTTGCCCTTAGGCAATTTCACCATATCATAGGTGTGGTTCTTATACAAGGATTCTATCTCCTCTTGCATAGCTTTCAACCACTCCCCCTTATGCTCGTCGACTAGGGCCTTAAAATAGTCTTCTGGTTCTCCCCCATCAGTGAGCATAATGTACTCATTCGGCGAATACTTCTTGTATGGATGTCTGTCCCTTGATGTCCTCCTCACCTGTGGCTCAACAGGTGGATCAAGTTGGGGCTGCTCCCCTTGTCCATCTTCTGTAGGGACTCCCTCATCCTCTGCATCTTGCTGTACTCCCCCGTCATCAGGCACTACGGGAGGAGTAACCGGATCCATGTCCTCCAGTTCACCTGAACTGGGTTGGGTCTTCATTGGCTTTTCAATGTCTTCTATACACTAATCTTCAATGAAAACCACATCTCTGCTCCTAACGAGCTTCTTCTCAGTCGGATCCCACAACCTGTAACCGAACTTCTCATCACCGTACCCTAAGAACACACACTGCCTGATCTTCATATTGAGCTTGGACCTCTCGTCCTTTGGTACGTGAACGGATGCCCTGCATCCAAACACCCTGAGATGACTGTACGATGGATCACGTCCAGTCCACACCTTCTCAGGTACTTCTCCATTCAATGGGGCTGATGGAGACCTGTTTATCAAATATACCGCCGTGTGCATTGCTTCTCCCCAGAACATCTTGGGCAACTTTGCATGGGATAACATGCATCTGATTCTCTCTACAATGGTGCGATTCATTCGCTCAGCCACACCATTATGCTCGGGGGTCTTAGGAACTGACTGTTCATGCCGTATACCCAGTGACTTGCAATACTCGTGGAAGTCATCTATGTATTCACCACCATTATCAGTGCGGATGCACTTCAATGATCTGCCTGTCTCCCTCTCGACCATTGCATGAAACAGTTTAAACACACCAAAGACCTCATCCTTGGATTTCAAAGCATACACCCAAACCCTCCTAGATGCATCATCTATAAATGTAACAAAATACAATGCCCCACCCAAGGTTTTTGTCCTCATAGGACCACAAACATCAGAGTAAACCAAATCTAATGCATGTACTTTATTAGTATGAGAAGCAGTTTTAACAAAAGAAACTCTATGATGTTTCCCAGATAAACAGTCAATACAGGTTTTGAGAGGTTTACCTGTCACGTCTGGAAGGAGCTACTTCTTCGCTAGTAGCTGAAGCCCTTTTTCACTCATGTGGCCTAGACGCCTGTGCCACACGTCAGTAGCTGAATCCTCTGCTGCGTTCAATCCACTCTTGCATACACTGACACTTTCCTTGTAAAGAGTGCAACACTTCTTTCCTCTGGCAGCGATCAACGAACCCTTGATGAGCTTCCAGCGCCCACCAGCAAACCGGCTTTCATAACCATCATCATCCAGCCTTCCCGTCGACATCAAGTTGAGGCGAAGGTCTGGAATGTGTCTCACATCCCTGAGAACCAATGTGCAGCCCGCATCAATCTTCAAACAAATATCACCGACCCCTACGATTTTGGAAACACCAGAATTTCCTATCTTCACTGTCCCATAGTCACCTGACTTGTAGCTTGTGAAGAAATCTCTGCGTGGAGTCGCATGAAACGAGGCTCCCAAGTCTATCACTCAGTCGGTGTCCTGACTCGAAGCCATGAGACAGGTATCGTGATCTGCCGAAAAAATAACAACAACGTCACCATCTGAGGCGACCGCAGTAGAATCTAATTCATCTTCCTTCTCCTTTCCTTTACCCTTCTTGTCACTCTTCTTCTTGTGACATTCATGCTTATAGTGGCCCTTCTTGCCACAATTCCAGCATTCAACATCTTTCCTGGCAACTGACTTGCCTCTTGATTTATCTCGGGCCTTTCCGCCCTTTCTGTTCTTTCCTCTCCCCCGATCTTGTGTCACAAGGGCCTCTTGTTGAGCAGGCCCTAGGGACTTCCTCATTGTCTCTTCATTGAAGAGACAACTTGTTACCTGATCCATGGATACCTTTCCATCTGGCGCGGAGTTACTTAGAGACACCACCAATGTCTCCCAACTGTCAGGCAATGAGCTAAGCAGTAGCAAAGCCTGAAGTTCATCATCCAGGACCATCTTCATGGCGGAGAGCTGGTTCACAATGTTTCTGACCTCATTCATGTGTTCAGCCACAGAACCACCATCTTTGAACTTGAGATTCACAAGTCATCTTATCAGGAAAATTTTATTGCCGGCTGTCTTCCTCTCATACAGCCCTTGCAACTTCAGCTATAGGCTAGCGGCTGAGGTCTCTGTAGACACATGGTGGAAAACCGAATCATCCAACCATTATCTAATGAACCCTACCGCCTTCCGGTCCACTTTCTTCCAATCATCATTTGACATATCCTCTGTCTTCGCCGATATGCCTAGAATTGGAGCATACAAGTCCTTGTAATAGAGCAAGTCCTCCATCTTAGCCTTCCATATGGTCCAGTTAGAACCATTAAGGCTGATCATCCTTGATGAGCCACCTTCCATAATTCAGAACCGATCCCACACCGTTTAAACAACCTGAACGCTCCGATACCACTTTGTTGGGTGCGTTTCACACAAACCTTCGGATCTCGCCCCCCAATACACTAGAATTATGGACTATGCTAATGCAATAATCAAGAATAAACATCAACCACACGAACACAAAGAGTTTTTACGTGGAAAACCCTCAAAAGAGGTAAAAACCACGGGACCTAGTCCAAATCAACAATCCACTATCTCAGGGAACTGTTACAACCGATCTCAAGCACACACCGCTTGGATCAAACTTCTTCACCCACGCAGGGATGGATAAACAACAAGAGAATAGTAAAGGAGAAACGATCTCATCGATCCCGAGGACGTAGTAGCGCTAAGATGACCGTTGCGTAGAAGAACCCTTCAAGCAACTTCTCCCTTCTACAAGCTTCCTCTTTCTCTCTCTTCTCTTTCTCTCATCCCCTTTTTCTCTCTTTCTCACCTTGGACATGTTGGCAACACAATGGGATGCCCTAATCCCATTTTAGAGCGCTTAAGTACAAAAAAACGGAGCAATTAGAGCCAGATTAGGAAACTGCATACAAGCAGTCCGCGCCGGGTCGGGCGCCCGGCCAACTCAAAAACAGTCCAGCAATGAACATGAGAAAAAAATGAATTTTGGGCGCCCGGACCAACATGGTCGGGCGCCCGGTCACCAAAACCATGGGGCGCCCGGAAATGGACAAAAGTGTCCAGCAGCCTTGCTGCTTATTTCTGGGATTTCGGTCGCCCGGCCACTAAATGGTCCGGGCGCCCGGCCACTTCCAGTTCACTCTCTCTCTCCTCTGTCACGTGAGGAGGAAAACTCCATCACTCTTGGCACAAATTCTTTGAATCAAGGTGATATCTGAGTGGCAAATAAACATCATGACAAGTAGTTGTCTTCACTTTTTTATGTGGCGTGGTACATGTGAGCTTTGGATAGGTCTTAACCTGGATTTTAAACTGTTTCATGTTGGGCCGCACAGGCCCTACTTAAAATTCTGATTTTTGAGAACCGACCCCGGCCCAATAATGCATGCATCATGGTTACATGGATTGCCACATCGACACACCTACTCGGTCACAGAATGTCCCCACCCACTGGGGTGTTAGTGTGTCTCCTTAGCATTCCAACCTGAGACCTGCCATTGAAACACGAAGGCGTCTTCCAATTGGGCTAGCGCGAGACACTATGATGTATGTGTTTTATCTATGTTGTTCATCTATTTTGGCTGATCATTTTAGGGCATGAGAAAAAAGGAAGTAGATCGGAAACTCAAATGGACCACGTCACAAAGAGGTAAGGGGTGTCAATGGGCCAGGCTTAAGCTTGAAAGATCAAAATCTGGATGTAGATGCCATGGAAACCTCCATGGGGCTCACCATGACATTCATTTGTCATAAACATATGCATAAGATAGCTCGACCCAGGCAAAGGAAAAAACACAAATATCAGCTTAATCCAAAACTTTTGTGGCCCCAATTAAGAAGTTTTTAACGGTAGTTGTTTAATCCCCTCTGGTTTCTATGGTGTGGTCCACTTGAGATTTGGATCCGCCTAAATGCATGGAATAAAACACATACATCATGGTGGGCCCATGGAGTTTCTCATGTATACGCCCTCCGACGTCGATTTGATTATGTGTTCTACACTACACAGCCCGAGTCCTTCAGAAATTGTACACGTGGCATGGACGAATGAAATTTAAATTCATTTAAACGATACATATAGTGGGACCCACTGTAATATGGGTCAACATCCCTAAAGTTTAGATTCGATTGAGCAATTCGAACATCTGATTAACGATGATTTCTAAGTCTGACCGTCAAGATCACTCAATCAAAGGGGTTACAAAATCAAATCAGAACATTTTCTATCTAGAGTGCTCCAATGATCTGTACGGTTCAATTTATGCCACGTGTGCAGTTTCTTTAGGGAGCGGATTGCATGTGACCCTGGGCACAGAGATATCTCAGTAGCCGGGGCTGTGTAGGGTTCAAAGGGATGTCTGTGACAAATCCAGTCCGTCTATCTGTTTTGGAAGACCAAGTTAGGACAGGATTCTAAAAATATTGCAGATCCAAAGCTCAGGTGGGCCATACCACACGATAGTGGGTATTGGACACTTAACGGTGACAATGTTTGGAATGAGGATGATATTTTTTTTCTTACAGTATATCTGAGTGTTAATAATTCTGTGAACGGTTTGGATTGCATATAAACATCATGGTCACCTCCAGGAAGGTTTCAATGGTGGACGTTGGTGTTTTCACTTTTCGTTGGTGTGGCCCATCTGAGTTTTGAATATTCCTTATTTTTATTTTACTAATCTAATTTTGTCTTCAAAATAAGATGGACGTAGTGGATTTATCGCGGACATCCCTGTGTACCCTACACAGCCCCGGCTACAGAGATATCTCTGTGCCCGGGGTCACAGGCAATCCGCTCCTGTTTCTTTAGGGCGCGAATTAGGTGTTACCCCGGAACAACTTAGTGGGTGTTACCCTAACCGTGTGGTGCCATATTAATGTTTTTTTATATATATCTGAGCCGTCTATCTGTTTTTTCATATCATTTAAGGATGTGATCCAAAACCCTAAAAAGATCAACATCTCATGTGGACCATACCACTAGAAAAAGTGATGGATAACCATTAAAAACGTATTATAGGCTACGAATGTTTTGAATCAATCTGATCTTTATATTTTCCCTTCATCAATACCTTATTGACATTATAAAGAGCTTGGATTGAAAATAAACACTACCAAAAACTTACGATGGGCTCTTTGGAAATTTTAATGGTGGGGCATTCAATCACACTGTTTCTAGTGGTATGGTCCACTTGAGATTTAGATCTGCATAATATTTGGAACCTAATCCTCAAATGTGCTTTAGAAACGGATGGACGGATTGGATATACAAAATATAATCCATGTGGGCCATACGGTAGTACACCTAATTCGCGCCCGTTTCTTTGGGTAACAGATTAGGTGAGACCCCGGATCCACCGAGGTGGGTGTAACACCTGACTGTGGGGCCCACTGTGATGTATGTGTCTACATCCACCCGTCCATTTGTATTGAAAGCTCATTTTAGGGTATGATCCAAAAAATGAAGAAGTTCAAATCTCAAATGGACGATAGTATAAGAAACAGTGGTGATTGGTCATTAAAAGCTTCTTGTGGGCCACAAAAGCTTTGGATCAAGATGATATTTATGTGGTCTCTTCATCTAAGTGTTTGTGACCTTATCAACAGGTTGGATGACAAATAAACATTCCTGTGGAATCTATCAAGTTTTTAATGGTGAGGATTCAATCACGACTGTTTCCCATGGTGTAGTCCACTTAAGATTTTTATCAGCTTCTTTTTTGGGATAATGCCCTAAAATGAGCTTTCAAATTGGTTGGACCGTGTGGATTTAAGGCACATACATCAGTGTGAGCCCCACAGTCAGGGGTCCTACCCACCTCGGTGGATCTGGCGTCTCACCTAATCCACTTCCGTTTCTTTGTGGTTGTCATCAACCACCATCGGTCCATCACACTCAGCCAGTCTATCAAAAACTTTCATTTTTCTGGAGGGGAGCTATTTGATATACTCTGGCAGAGTACGATATTCAATACACGTGCAGATAAAACCGTTGGCCTGGTGGACCGTTTAAATCCTGTTAAACTGCCCAAAAAGTGGGACCCAATGTAAGTGGGTCGTGGCCGAAAATCAGACCGGTTAATTAGTGGAAATTTATTTGTTCAATTTGGACCGTTGATTGTTTTCTATTCTAACCGTCCATTGCATTTCCACGAATCAGCCAGTTAAGACCTTATATTTGGGGGCTCGACCCATCTATTGTAGGGCCACGATTTGGACAATATGATTAAGGTGCGTTATATTACACGTGTGCATATATATATATATATATATATATATATATATATATATATATATATAGAGAGAGAGAGAGAGAGAGAGAGAGAGAGACGGAGCATTGTGCACTGCCAGAGTACACACACAAAAAAAAAAAAAAAACACTTTCCTGGTCAATAAAATCTCCCCTTCTAGATTGCGGTGGCGTTTACGTCGTGGAGGGACGGGATTGCATCCTTCCTTAGTGTGGACGCAAAGCGTCCTTGCTGATTTGTGGAGGGGCCCAATGTATCTGTTTATCCACGCTTTCCATCCCTTTTCTAAGATCATTTTAAGGCATGAGATCAAGATGACTCTTGCATTTAATGCAACCAAGCTCACTATTTGGTGTGGTCCACCTGAGCATTGGATCTGCATTATTCTTGATCTCATGCCTTAAAATGATCTCAGAAAAAGGAATAGACGGCGTGGATAAACCGATACATCACACAGTAGGCCCCTCTACATATCAGCATTTTGCGTCCATGCTAGGGAAGGACGCAATCCGAAGACCACACCAGTTCTAAAGCTCAGGTGTACCACACCATAAAAAAAAAAAAACATTGGTGACTGAACACCCACCATTAAAAACTTCTTAATACTCACTGTACTGTTTATTTGCCATCCAACCGGTTGAGTAGGTCAGAAGAAGTTTTTAATGGTGGGTGTTCAATCACCACTATTTCTCATGGTGTGGTCCACCTGAGATTTGGATCCGGAAAAATGGATGGACAGCATGGATAAAAATAATGGTCACACGTGGATTACAGTGGTCTAAATCATATGCCTAAAGATTGTCCATCCACTATGCGGTCCACAAATTGAACGGTTTGGATTGCTACTCATTTGTGCCCACATACGCCACGTGTCACGTGGTTTTGGTACTGATGGAGCGGATTCGGTCAGGTCACGGTAACACCGAGTTCCGTCAGACCGTAACTGTGGGGCCCATCTTGAAGTATCTGTTGTATATCCACACCGTTGATCAGTTTTTCAAACTAATTTTATAGCATGAAAACAGAAACGAACCATAAATAAATTTCTGGTGGGCCACACCACAAGAAACAGTGGTCATTGCGTATTTCCTTATTCTAATATAGCAGAGGCCTTCATGGCAATGTACGAGGCGGCTTTTTTCGAGAGCGGATTAGGTGAGACCCCGGCCTCACCCAAGATGGTGCGGCCCTTAACGTGGGTTACTGTGGGGCCCACCTTGATGTACTTATTATGTATCCACGCCGTCCATACATTTTCCCAGATCATTTTATGGGATTATACCAAAAAGGAAGCAGATGAAATCATCAGGTGGACCATAACATAGGAAACAGTGGTGATTGACCATTAATGGGCCATAGAAATTTTGAATGAAGCTGATATTTATTTTTTGCCCTTAATCCAGGCTCATGTGACCTTATCAAGATATTGGATGGTAAATAAACAGTACTGAAACATGAAGGTGAGTCTTAAGAAGTTTTTAATGGTAGGATGGTAAATCACCACTGTTTCTTATGGTATGGTTCACCTGATAATTTTCTCTAGTTCATTTTTGTGATAATGTCCTAAGATAATCTGAAAAAATGGATGGACGGAGTGGATACATAATACATATATCAAGGTGGGCCCCATGGTAAGGGCCGCACCCTCTTTGGTGAGCCCGGGGTCTCACCTAATCCGCTCTCGCTTTTTTCTGGGGTGGGGTTTTGCTTGCATGAGTGGAAACGCTTGATAGTGTGGCGGAGTGTGACAGATGATACGCAGGTCCTTTTTAATTTTTTGGTGGCTAATTAAGCCAAGGTAAACTGTTTGAATTATGGGTCTCATTCTAGATGCATTATGAACCAAAAATTAAGCTTATTTTATTATAAAACCGTCAGATTTGTGGGACATTTATTGGACGGTGAAAAAAGAAAATATCCGATAGTCCTGTTTTCATAAACAAAAGTACAAGAATCAGACGTTATTATTGTCCAAACAATGTTATTTTCGATCTATGACGTGAACATAGTAGGTTCCACAATTTAGTCGGCTTATTTTCACTTCTTACATTTCCACGTGTACAATTTCTGAAGTGCCTGTTCATGAAGTATCATGCGCTGTCAGAGTATCAATAACTACACTTTTGGATTGTCTTTTTTTCTCAATTATTATACGGAAGGATAACGCGTGGCGCTGTACGCAATCCGCTTCCGCTTGCTTGACGACGATGATGGGAGAGGATTAGGTACGACCTCGCCTCACCAAAGACGGTGCGGCCCTTACCATGGGCCCACCTTGATAAACGTATTCTAAATCCACTCCGTCCATCCGTTTTTACATAACACTTTAGTGCATGATCCAAAAAATGGAGCATGTCAAAATCTCAGATGGACAACACTATGGAAAACAGTGGTGATTGAACGGTCCACCATGAAAAATTCCTGCGGCCCACCTTGATGTTTCCATAATGTTTATTTTCCATCAATACTAAGGACATACAAGCCTGGATTAAGGGGAAAAAACAAACATCTTCTTGATCGAAAACTTGTGTGGCCCACAAGACGTTTTTAATGGTCAATCACCGCTTTTTCTAATGTTATAGTCCATCTGATTACTGGATCCGTTTCGTTTTTGAGTTCATGCCCTAAAATGATCTGGAAAAACAGATGGATGGCGTGGATATAGAATACATACGTCAAGGTGGGCCCCACGGTAAGAGAGGTACCGATTTCGGTGAGGCCGGGGCCTTACCTTATCCGCACTCGACGAGGATGCCGTTGGTGAAAAGAAGGGTGGATTGATGAGACGTAATCTGATCCGACGGTCGAGAAAAAGGCTTCAAGGCGTCAAAGTGATTCTCGTGGGATAAAGGGCTTTGCTTGTTTTGGGAATGCCCGTGGTTCACGAGAAATGCAAACAGGATCGCGCGAGTGAGATAGGTAAGGGTCTTCACCATTGATGCATGTATTATGTATCCACGCCGTCCATCCATTTTTACGGATCATTTTAGGGCATTATCCCAAAAAAAAAAAAAAATGGAGTGGATTCAACCATACCATGAGAAACAGTGGTGATTGACCAGCTAAGAGTGCTGAGTAAATCCTATCAGGCCTACTATAATTTGTGCGTCTTATTTATACCGTTCATCAGTTTTATTGGCTCATTTTAAGACATGAGCCCAAAATCGAAGCATATCCAAATCTAAAGCTAACCACACTATAAAAACCACGTGAATTGATCACCTACATTTGGAAACTTCAGGAACCCATGTATTTGTTTATCCACACCGTCCATTTCTTTTCTCATACCATGTTAAAGTATCGGCCAAAAAGTGAGGCAGATGCAACCCTCAAGTGCACCACACAAAAAATAGGCAGATACTTTAGTGGACGTCCCAGAGATGACTCTTGCAATTAATGCTTTGTTAATTTAATGCAACCAGCTCACTATTTGGTGTGGACTGCTTTAGAGTTGGATCTGTCTCATTTTTTTTCCATACTTTAGCATGGTATGAGAAAAGGGATGGACGGTGTGGATAAACAAATAAACAAGAGTGGCCTCACACAGATCTGATCAAGCGACTTCTTATCCGGGTTGGACGCAATCGCTTCCGTCCGTACTGTCCTTTTGTTAGGGGTAAAAAAAAAAAAAAACCCATCGATGTGAGGGAAAAAAGAAGCTGATAAATGATTAGATCTTTTACACGTGCATCAAGATGTCACGTTCGAGTCAAGGCTCCTTCTCTATCTCAGTCTACAAAGGTGGGACCACATGATGGAAGGTTGACATTAAAGGTGGAACTACATGATAAATGACCCATATTGAAGGTTGGACTTCACATAATGGACGGTCCACAACCAAGGTAGGACCTACATGATGGATGGTGGACATCAAAGGTGGGTCCCACATGATGGACTATACACATCAAGTAGGCCCCACATGATAGTGGTCCACAACAAAGGTGAGGCCAGGTGATGAATGGTGGACAGCAAATATGGGCCCCTCGTGATGAACGACTCATATTGAAGTGGGGCCCCACATCAAGGTGGGCCCATGTAATGTAAGGTTCACACATCAAAGGTGAGCCCCACGTGATAGATGGCCCGAATCAAAGTGTGGCCCAAGATGACAGAACATGCACATCAAGTGGGTCCCATTTGATGGACAGTCCACGTCAAAAGTGGGACCCACATGATGGATGATGATCATTGAAGGTGGGCCCACATGATGGTCAGTTGATATCAAAGATGGGCCCATGTGATGAACGACCCATAATGAAGGTGGGGCCCATGTAATGAACGGTCCACATCAAGGTGTGCCCATATAATGGACGGAATAGGCTTCACATGATGGATCGCCCACATAAAAGTGTGGCCCTCATAATGGATAATTCACATCAAGTGGGCCCCACCTAATGGATGGTCAACATCCAAGGTCTCTCATGATGGATGACCCATATCTAAAGTAGGTCGTATGATAGATGATCCACATAAAAGGTGCACCCATACAATGAATGGTGGATATAAAAAATGGGCCCCACACGATGGACAACCCACTTCTAAGGTGGGGCCCAAGCTATGGACACATCAAATGTGGAGTCCACATGATGGGTGATGGGTAGTGGACATTGAGGGGCCCCACATAAAGGACAATTGGCATTGATGTTGGGCCCCACATGATGGACGATCCACCAAAACAACCGTTTGGATTGCTTTTATATTAATGTTGTTGTAATCTTTAAAAATGACACCAACTACCTTTTAAAAAATTCTTATTTGACAGTTTTACTTTTACCGATCGTGCTTATTTTAAATAAGAGTCTTTTTGAAAGATTTTACCAAACAAGCTTATTTAAAACAAGAGTTAGAATCAAAATGACCTATTTAGGGTTGTTAATGGGTAGCAAAACCGATGGGGTGCTAGACCCACCCCATTTAGACCCGACCCAAACCCAACCCGTTTGTTAAATGGTACGGGTCTGGGTCCAAGAATAGACCCAGTTGCTACATGGGTTTGGATCTGGTTTCCTTTACATTAGGCCTGACCCGACCCGACCCGAACCCATTTAGTAAATGGGCGGGTTTGGTCTATGTTGCGAAGGACCCATATAGGCCCGGACCCGTCCAAACCTGATTTTAAACCTACTAAAAATGCTTACATACAAAATTCAGACCCAAACCCATTAGAACCGACCCATTTATAAATGGGTCTAGGTGGATCTCCCTCTACCAAACCCATACCAATTTATAAATGGGTCTGATTGGGTTGACTTAGACACGACCTAGATCTGTCCATTTAATAAAAGGGTTTGGATCTAAATTTTGGACACAGACTAGGGCCCTCAATGGGTCGGACCTGGATCGGATCCAGTTGAATCCAACTCCAAGTCCGTATATATGTAGACGGATTTGGATCCAACTCGGATCCAAAAGGTGATATCCATATCCGATCCATTTATAAATTGTTAGATCCATTTCCGATCCAAAATCCATATAACCATAGGATTCGAGTCGGATGTAGGTCCGAATCCACCCCCATTACAAATCTAAAAAAATATATAATATAAAATATATAATGTAATATATTTAACTTAGTAGAAAATGATGACAACCCCACTATTTACTGTAGTATGGTCAACCTAAGAGTGACATGTCTCAATTTTGAAACATGGCCTAAAATAATCTGGAAAACGGATGGCTAGCATGAATATAACATATACAGTAAGGTGACAATGAGTCGGATCTTAATCGGATTCGGATCGAACTCGAATATGTTCCTGTGAATCCAAATCCGGTCCATTTAAGTAATCAAACCTATTTTAAGATCCAAATCCGATCCATTTAACCAATCAGACATATTTTAATATACAAATCCGCATTATACGGATTCAGAGCGAATTGGATCTTGGAACTGACCCGCTCCATTAAGAGCCCTAACACATACCCATTTAGTAAATGGGTGGGTCTTGTTTTGGCCAAACCCGCCCCAAGCCCGACCATTTACAGCCCTAGACTTATTGTAGTGACTCTTATTCAAAAAGCTCTTATTGAATTAGAGTAAAGATGCCAAACGAGCCCTGCGATTTCTTTGAAATATGTTATCACAAGCAACACTCCCAAATGGACAGTGCAAATGATAATTTGAGTCCATTGTCTCGCTGCAAAAGAAAAGTCAATGGTCCAACAAAAAGGAAAAAAAAAAGTGTAATGGTCTAGAAAAATGACAAAAAGAAAGGTCTATGTGCCAAAAAGGATGTCAAGCTCTAAAAGAAAATAAAAAAAATACTCATTAATTTTTAATTTACATTTTGATACATTTTTTAAAAGTTTCCAATAAACTATTATTGGTTTGTCTCACGTCGATTGGGAGGGGGGCAAGATTTGTCTTCATATATAATAGGGTCCCTCGACCTAACAGGTTAGCCTTTTGGGTGTGACACATCGGTGGTATCAAAGCCTAGGTTATCCACCCGATCCATGCCCCAGGCCCATGTGAGCGGGAAGGAGGGGAGGCCCCCGTGCATGCATATTGCATGCCCGAGGTTCCGTTGTGGGGAGGGGAATTGTTGGTTTGTCCAACATCGGTTGGGAGGGGGGCAAGGTTTGTCTTCATATATACTAGGGTCACTCCACCCAATAGGTTAGCCTTTTGGGCGTGACACAACAACTACCACCATGTGCATCCCCCTCTATTAGGCTTGGGGCCCAAAACTCATCTCCATTTGTGATTTAGGTGGACCACACAATTGAAAATAGTGTACAAGCAATGCTCATTGTCATGAGGCTCCCTTGACTCACAGATGGGCCTGATTTTTAGGCCCCAAGCCTAAATTTTAGTGTGGCATCTAATGATTGGAATCAATTTCATATAATCATTGCGGTGGGCCCTATAAAAAAAACAATGAGTAGATAACCATTCTACCTATTTCCTTTTATGTGGTCCATCCGTAACATAGGGTGACCTTACTTTTTTCCTCTAAATTTATTGTGGAATCACACATCGATGGTCGGAGCATATCTCACATGCACATCAAGTGGACTAGTGAAAATTCAAGAGATATGCATGAAAGAGTTTAGATGCCCATCCTTGACTTTTTACGGGGCCCACCATATTATATACATGAGATCCACTCAAATCATTAGATGTTTAATCACATTATTCATATGACTAAAATAAGGCTAACTTATGATTTAAGTGGGCATATTGAAAATCCTACTAAAAAGAATACTTATTATAATGTAAATTTTATAGCAAGTAGGTAGTTTTTTCGTTAAATTCCCAAAAGAAAAGGTTAAGCTTTGCTGGAGCACAAGAGAACCTGCACCACTACAAGCAGCCACATGTGCTAACAAGTTGGGGCTGATCTTGTCCGTTAATCGACGTGGTTTCACTTTCTACTAGACTTGACCGAACTATCATGCCATTCCACTCATCGAAGGGTTGCATTTGAACATCAAACGCGAACCGTCGGTAAGTTTTGTAAATATGATCATTGTGCCCGTGACACACGGCTAGAGACATCTACATGGTAGGGCCCATGTGATGCACGGCTCATATTTTCACTATACACACATTGATGCAAAGGGCCAGTTAGTCGAACCAGGTGTTTTAATATATTGCGTGATTCATGTTCTTTTATGTGGTATTAAATTTACTTAGTATTGATTTAGATTAAACTCTGACAATTGTTTGACCAGTATACTGCTTACCCCTGGATTGGCCGTCACAGACTTATTCGATCGACCAAGCAGGACACGGTCAATCGATAATGGCCATTGTTGGGTTGTCATTGTCCACTTGGGTCCACTGAATAAATCTCATTCAGAGTTAATCATTATTATGTTTGATTGTTGAATCACACCCTATGAAATTTAGAATATCATCATTTTCATTGTAAATACTTTACTTAAAATTGTATTACGACTCAATCCACCAAGTCTTATGATCCAAACATGGTGGTATAGGACACCGTGTCTGAGTTGTCGACCTACACTGAGGTGGTGTCTTCCCGTAGTGACCAGTGAGCATTGACAGGGGTGATAGATTGTTGTTTGAATAACCCCTACGATAAATGTGACCCTGGTCAATGTTTGCGTGACTGTGCACCGTTTGAATGACCCGAGCGTGCATTGATTTAATTCTAAGTGACATGCTTGCACCACTGAACTAATTAATTGTATTTGATATTTGGGTAACGAGCCCTCCGCTTGATTTGAGTGTGGCTGATGAGTCACGGCCAAACCATGCTTTTATAGGAGGATAACTTAAACCTTGGATTTTATGGGTTATTTTTGCTTGATGTGGCGCTAGTGCTACCTCTTCAACTCCTCATGTGATTTGCCCGAGGACATGCATGCACTTGTGAGTGCCCGGTTGATTGTTAGAAAGACCGACACATTATTTTCCTTTATTTACATCCCATACATCCCTGCATTAATAAACTAGTTTAGTAAATTAATCGCTTGTTGTGCTTTACTTTTTTGTACATGTTTGTGTGCTTAATATTTGTGCATTAAAATTAAACATGTTTATAAGTAGTACCTGTAGCAATATGACATTGTCGTGAACTTATATATAACAAAAATATTACAAGCATAACCTTATGGTTATTTCTTTACTAGGATAGAGTTTTGATGCCTTTCATTTGACGTACGCAAATGCCCTAGGAATAAGATCAGATGGTGGTACGCTTGGCCCCCCATTAGGCTTATAACTTCCTCATTTGGTAGTTATATTTTTCATTGATATTGTATTTATTGTGATTAGTATAATTCTCATAGGGGCTGACATTGCATTTGAATTGTATCTTTTGGGTGTTACTCCTGCATTTCTGAATTTAGTTATTTCCGCTTTGCTTATGATCTGCTAATTGAAATGCGTTACTCTGATTATTTGTGAATGGAATGAACGTAAATTTGATTAAGGATATATGTAAGAGCATTTTCTATGTGCGGCATTCCTAGACAAGCATTTTATTAAGTTAACACCCAGAAACTCAAAATCAGAATCTCCATACTCGACTGCCAATTTTTAAAATGTTGCCGATATAGTTCAAGTACCTTATTGAAAATCCTACTAAAAATAATACTTAGAATGTGAGTTTTACCGCAAGTAGGTAGCTTTTACTTAAATTCCCAAAAGAAAAAGTCAAGCTTTGCCGGAACACAAGAGAACCAACCCCACCACAAGCAGCCACACGTGCTAACAAGCTGTGAAGGGGGTTGATCCTGTCCATTAATCGACATGGTTTCACTTTCTAATTGACTCGACGGAAATATCAGGCCATTCCACTCATCAAAGCTCTGCATTTGAACATCAAACGCGAACCGATGGGAAGCTTTGTAACTACGATCATTGTGCCCGTGATGCACCGCTAGAGACATCTACATGGTGGGCCCATGTGATGGACGGCTCAGATTTCCACTATACACACATTGATGCAAAAGGGTGACCTTATCTAGAATTTGCCTGCGGGGACCGAGGGATGTAGTCTGATGACAATAACTCATGTATTGATGATCCAAACCGTTTATATTGCAGGCCTCACAATGATCGATGGCTGAAATCATAGCATCTAAAAAACTCGAAGATCCTACCCTTTAATATTTATGTCTACAAATACACAGCTGATATAAACAAATACAGCAACGCTCCAAAATGCAAATTCAAAAATTAAAGGGTTGTAAAGCATTCTATTGAAAACCGTTCATTAAATCACTCATCAATGGTAAGGTCCATAGTTTCAACGGTCCCGATTATTGACCAATGGCCCATATGCACTAAATTCGACCGGTCGGCTGACAATGAATGTGCAGATTATTTCCATTTTTCATCCCATGTGGGATGATGGATGGCCGTCGGAAGATGGTATGCCCATGACGGAGGCGTAGCTCGTTTTGTCTTTTATGAGACTCAGGGTGCTTGTGTCTCCACCTAATGGGGCCCACACGCTGAGTGGTCCCATGATCCGAACCGTCCATGCTGTGGATTCTATGCTATAAGGGCCATTTCAATAATCATACACTGAGCGGACGGTTGAGACCATCACTAACTCCAGATGAATTTGGAACGATGGATTTCAACGGGTTGCATTTGAATTCAAAAATAAAACGTTGAGACATCAGCGAAGCATGATCATGAACCAATACCTCATTTATGGCGGTATAGAGAAAATGGACGGTTCGGATCATATGACTATCCCAGCATGTGGGCCCCAGTGGGTGAGGACAGAGGGAAGACCAACCCGCGAAGGGGATTCTTATCACCGGTTCCCTCCTTAACTGAATGGGGGATCAATACGTGGGCCCCACCCAATCCAAAACGCTACTAGAAAGTCCAAGCAAGTGGGGCCCACGTCAGATCCCAGTTCATCCCTTCTTTTATTATAAGACGTGCGAATCACTACCGTTCTTAAATGTGAATACGTGGTGGAAATGGACGGTGATGATCATGGATGAATTATCACGTGCAGGGACAATGCTGCACGTTCACATGCCAACTTGTCATGCATGCAGGGCATCCAATCCGTGCAAAAGGGATGCGGATTGCGTCCGACCACTGGTCGGACCTTTAAGCGTCCGACCAGATCAGTGTGGGGACCCACCATGGTGTATCTGTTTATCAAAGTCGTCCATCTATTTTCTAAGATCATTTTAAGGTATGACCATAAAACTGATGAAGATCCAACGTTCAAGTGGGCCACACCAAATATTGAGCGGAACCTGGTGACGTCATCACTACATTAACGTGCCCTTTGTGATGACGTCATCAGGTTCCGAATAATATTTGGTGTTGCCCAATTGAACGTTCGATCTTCCTCGTTTTGGGGGAAATATACTACTATGATCTTATAAAAGGGATGGACGGTGTGGATAAACTGATACATTATGGTGGGTCCCAACACTGATCTGGTCGGACGCTTAAAGGTCCGACCAGTGGTCGGACGCAATCCGCGTCCGTGCAAAAGATAGATCGCATCTTGAAGATCACTGGACGTGAAAATCAGGTTGGTCCTCTGGACGGTGGGCCACACCTGCGTGTTTTGATTAAGCTCTGAAATGTCCATTGATTTCAACGGTGTGGCTCGAATCATCGTAGATCAGACTTTTTGAATCCCCACCATTAAAAACTCCATAGGGCCAACCAACCTTTTGATAAGGTCCCAGAGACCTGATGAAGAGACCACACAAATATCAGCTTGATCCAAAGCTTACTTTTATGGGCTTGAAAAGTTTCGAGTGGTTGATTATCACTGTTTCTTATAGTATGGCTCACCTGAGATCCGGATCTGCTTTATTTATTGGACCATGTCCTAAAATGAGTTTTAAAAACGGATGGACGGCGTGGATGTATGGCACATACATCAAGGTGAGTCCCACGGTCAGGGATCCCACCCACCTCCGCGCCCGTTTGTGCCATATCAAAGTGAATCTGGGCCATACACTCCCCAGTGGACCCATCAGATGGACAAATGCATTATCTCAACGGAAAAAGAGGTATCTATAATAAATGCCAGCTTTATAATGAAAAAAGAACGGTCAGGAAACGGCTTCCTGGCTGCTGCTACCTTCAGTCAACGAACTTTCCAGTCAAATAAAGAGAACTTTGATACTCTGGAAGAGAAATTTTCACGGATGATACGCAGGCACTTAGAATTGGAATACGTGGCTAAGATTTAACTGTACAAATTTAACTATACAAATTATTGGGCCCAGCTATGATGTATCGTGATCAATAAATTATGTTTTTTTTTTCATCATCTGACTATCAAATTGATGGACATTGATTGGACGGTTAAAAGTAAAAATATCCAACGGTCCTATTTCCACCAACATGTGCCCGGGTATGAGCTGCTACTATTTCTCGACCAATCTAATTTTGGGAATGTGTCTTAGAGACAGTTTTTTTCACAATGTTAACCGCTTGATTTAACTTAGTATATCCACGCGTACAATTTACGAGTGCCTGTGTATCAAGTGCCATACTCTGACAGAGTACCAAATAACTCCTAACACAGCGAATTTCTATTTTGGAAGTGGTCTAGAAGAGAACTCGCGCGAGTATACTTCAAAAATACTCGCTGCTCACACGTGCCAACTTGATTCACGTGTGTAGTATCCAACCCGCTGCGCCCCTCAGTGTGGCTGCACATGGGCAAAATTTGGGTAGGTGCGCTCATCAGGTGGCCATATGCTTGCAAATGAAATGAACGGTTTAAAGAAATCAACTCGTGAGTGGACAACCTGATGAACGGTTAAGAGTGATTCCTGGGCATGGCAAAAGCACTGCGAGTCGACCTGAGCACACGTGCCGCACTAGCAGACATGGAGGAGTTGGATTTCAATGGTAGTCCCGCGACTAGCTAACAGGACCCTCTTTTTTTATATTACTGGGCCCCACCACATGATGAGCGGAGTTCAACGCCCCCCATTCAAACTTCAACGCCTGCCAGCGACTCGTCAAGACAGCTGCTTCCAGATGGATGCTGATTCGGTGGATCCGGAAACCACCGATTTCGGTGGTTCCGGGACTGTAGGGCCAGCGTGAGGTATGTGTTTTATATCCACGCCGTCCATCTGTTTTTACAGATCATATTAGAGAATGAGACCAAAAATGAAGGAGATCCAGATCAGAGGCGGTCCACACCACAAGAAACAGCGGTAATCGAACGCCAGCCATTAAAAACTTTCTAGGGCCGACCGTGATGTTTATTTGCCATCCCGCACACAGACCAAAGTTTTTAATGGTGGGCGTTCAATCACCACCTTTTTCCTGTGGTGTGGCCCACCTGAGATTTGGATCTCCTTCATTTTTGGGTTCAGGCACTAAAATTATCCGAAAAAACTGTTGGGCGGTGTGGATATAAAACATATACATCATGGTGGGCTCCACAGTACTAGATCCACCGAAGCCCCGTCCCTTCTAGACGGTCTCCGGAGGAGAAATCCTGGGGTGTGGGTCCTATTTTGGCTATCCAGATTGTCAATTTAATAGCCCGCGGTCGGAATCTGGGTCGTCTGCTCGTCCTCGACAGGATTTTCCTGTTTGCTGCCGTCTGAATGGTCCAACTCAGCATTAACTGTATAACAGAAGATCTCACCGTTCAATCTTGCAACTGGTTACGTGCAAGCAAGAAAAACTTGGAAGCACAGCTGTAAAGTGTGCCGTCCATCAACTCCAACAGGATTTCAATGGTAGGCGTGCCTCCTCCACTTTTCCTATGATATGGTCAACCTGATAATTGGATCTGCTTCATTTTTTTGGGATATTGCCCTAAAATGATAGGGAGAAACGGATGGACGGTTGGATACAGAATACATACATCAAGGTGGGCCCTGCACCATCTTGGGTGAGTCCAGGGTATCACCATCTGTGGTGTGGCCCACCTTAAATCTGTATCCGCTTCAGTTTTGAGACCATATCTTAAAATAAGCTGGAATAAGTATATTTTACAATTACGTGCATGGGTCCCACTAGGACATGTACAGGCATCAACTACATCCATCATATACCCCTCTCATTTCTTTTTTATTTTCCAAAAATTATTTCAGATCTAAAATTCAAGTGGCCCCACCATGTAAAATCATGCCTACATTCACATCATGTGGTCTGCATATATTTTGGAATGGCCTGAATTTCTAGGTATCCGTTCATCCTTGTGGACCCCATCTCTTGAATGGATTGGATGGCATATAAGAAGCACAGTGGGCACATACGCAATCGACCTATGCCAACATTTTCCTGTGGTGTGGCCCACATATATCTTCAATCAGTCTGATTTCTTGGATTGAGGTGATCTACTTGAGTGAACGCACGTGATGAACCGAGTGGATTTAGGCATTCCATAGCGGTGGGTTTCACAGACATGCGTGTGTAAGACTTCCAACCCGTGCATGAGGTGAGATCCTCCACGGATTAGCTACTGACATCGACATTTTCGCTACTGAAGTGAACTCACCAAGCCCTATGGTCCCACATGAGTATGAACCACAGAATGAGGCAGATTCAAAGCTTAAGCTGACTCAACCACAAAAAACATCAGAGACAGTGACATCCACCTTTGAATCCTTCCAAGAGCTCATGAGAATGATTATTTCAGATCTAATTTGTTTATAAGTCAGCACAGACATGAATGAAAGGAAAACACAAACATAACTTGATTAAAAACTTCTAAAGCCCCAAGAAATTTTTAATGGTATGCATTCAATCTCCACTTATTTTTTTTCTGGTGGGGTCCACTTGAGCCTTAGATCTGATTCGTTTTTTGCTCATGCCTTAAAATGATCTCTCCAAAAGGATAGACAGTGGGAATGTAGCACATATATCACAGTGGCACTCACAGAACTTGGTGACGTCACTTCAATAGCATAGCAGTAGGAAATTGTGACACGTGAGAGACAGAGTAGGTGATGCATACAAGTTCAACTGACAATCTCATACAGGCGATCTGTTCGCTAGAAATCTATAGCAAATGGATAACTGTTCACCTACAACCGGATGTATTTAATTAGTCGTGCACATGCATGTCTCCCTCCACCATGCGGCTTGTGTAGGACATTTGTACCATCCCCACCATATAGGCCCCACAATGAAGATCACATGCAACAAAAATCAGACCGTCCCTCTCATTATGTGGGGATGGTATTAGTATCATTGGACAACGAACGGTCAGATTCGACCTTCAGGCATGGTCCACCTTATAGGTATATCGTCCTAATTTCAAACATCCGAGATCATTACGGTAGAATCTGAGGTTTTCATGGTACGGATTGTCTACAAAATATTTATGTTAGCAAGAAATTTGGCGCTGCATGATGAGGTACCATGCAGCAGGTTGTACCTGATAATTACCGTAGTTCATGAAATTTACGCCCGTACCGGTTGATTCTCATGCACCCACTTCCAATTTTTTATACTCCGTAGATGTTGACTCTTAGTGATTCTCTGGCACGAGGTGATGGATGATGTTTGATTTGTGGAAGTCATGGTAAATCTGTAACGATGATTTCCTCAAAATTTACCGCATTATTCCAAAGCTATGATTTAGCCGCCCCTTAAAACAGAAGAGGCCACAAAATTTTGTGGGTCCCACCGTATATTATGTCACAAATCCACACTGTCTATTCATTATGTCACTTAAATTTATGGTATAATCTAAAAATTAAGGTATATCCAAAGCTCAATTGGACCACATAGAATGAAAAAAGAAAATAAACACCTATCATTAAAATCTTCTTGGAATTACTCTTTTGTTTGGTGTGGACTCCTTGAGTGTTGGACTTGTCTCATTTTTCAGTTAAAGCTTAAAGAAGTTGTGTTAAAACTTTTGGACCAAGTGGATATATCATATACATTACGGTGGGGCCCACAAATTTTACCTATCATTTTCAACCAATTTTCCGAGCTAGAAATGGCATGGATTTCCAAATATTACTCTTTTGCCTGTATTTATCGAGAATTCCCCAAAACAAACACGGCCTAGAAATTACTTTAAATTACATGACATGTGCAACACACGTGGAGGAGGCGGTTTACAGGAGTTAAAGAGAGGATGCGGCTTGGGGAAGCGGATTGCCTAATGTGTAAACTCTGTGGGGTCCACCGTGATTTATGTATTTCATCCACTTCGTTCATCCATTTTTAACAAATAATTTTATTGCTTGAAAATAGAAAGATGAAGCTAATGAAAAGCTTAAGTGGACCACACCACAAGGAAACAATACTAATTGAATCTGTACCATTGAAAAGTTCTTGGGGGCCGTGGAAGTTTTGGATCAAGCTGATATTTGTTTTTTCCCTTCATCAATGTCTGTGTGATCTTGTGAACAGGTTGGATGACAAATAAACATCACTGTGGGCCCCAGAAAGGTTTCAACGGTGGAAATCATTATACCCACTGTCTCCTGTGTTATGGTCCACCTAAGTTTTGGATATGCTTCAATTTTAGTTTCAACCCTTTAAATGAACTGGAAAATCGTATGGACGGTGTAGATAAACTACATACATTTACAGTGGGCCCAACTGAGTTTACTCAGTACGATAAGAGCGTACTGAGTAACTCAGGACTCCGATTCCGCGGCTTCGGTGGATCGCAGACTGTGGGGCCCACAGTGATGTATTTGCATTACATCCACCCCATCCATCGGTTTGGACAGCTCATTTTAAGGCATCATCCAGAAAAGGAAGCAGATCCAAATCTCAAGTGAGCCACGCTTTAGGAAACAGTGGTGATCCTTGTTTACATGATCTAAAGGGAGGACGTTGCTTCGGTGGATCCCTGTCTGTGTGGACAGTTCACTTTAAGGCATGATCAACGTAGGGATGTACGTGCCTTTTATGGACGCGGTACATTCATTCTGACAGTTCACTTTAAGGCATGGTCCCAAAAAATAAATGAAGCAAATCTCTAGTGACCATTACAAACTTCTAGTGGGCCACAAGAGTTTTGGATCAAGCTGATATTTGTGTAGTCTCTTCATCTAGTTCTTTGTGAACTTATCAACAAGTTGAATCATAAACAAACATTCGAGTGGCCACAAGAAGTTTTTAATGATGGGTATTTAATCACCACTACCGCTCGTGGTGGTCCACTTGAGATTTGGATCTTTTTCATTTTTTGGATCAAGGCCTAAAACAAGCTGCTAAAATAGATGAATAGCATGAATGTAAGGTGCATACATCGAGGTGGGCCCCACAGTCGAAGATCCATCAGAGCCATGTTTGTAAAGAGAGGGATGAATGACATGTGTGAAAGATCGTAGGAGGTCATCGTTAAGCAATGGACGGCATGCCAATAGAATGATCTCGTTTGTTTTTTCAGTGTCAATTTGAATCATTTCATGACACCTGAATCCATAGCCCAAGTGGTAACCGCGTGAAGATAGCCTTGTCTCAACACTAAGGTCATGGTATCGATTCCTACAGTGGAGTTGGCTAACATTGCAATGTGACTAATCGGTGGTGCTATTCTAACAATATCAACACATGGAGAGAGGAAGTGATATACAAGACCCATAAAAAGGGATGAGAGAGCAATGGTAAAAGGAGAGCTATTTGATCCTCTAAGTAACATACTTTGCTTGATAGGATATGTCGACATCACACTTTGAATACAAGTCCTTTTTTCAATGACCAAAACCATCCACCTGAGTCATGTAATATAAAGTCGTTCCTCGATATGTATTTAATAAACCTTATTTTGTTGTAGGGGTAGGCTACATACAATTAATGCAGGTGGGTTTTCCCAATCAACATTTTAAAAAGACAAAAATACTGAAATGAAGCAAGTGAACTCTAGACCATTTAGGGCCTAAGTAGGTCAATCTCAACCACTACTAAGCAACTTAGACACCTCCGAATTGCCCAAATGCCCTTTCCTTTGATTCAAATACCTTCTCATGTCCTTTGAAAATCCAAAGTCACATAAAGCATATTAAATTGGCCAATTTATAGCTCTAACTTATATCCATGGCTAGTTTTGCTGAGGTGGTGCCTCATGCCATACATAAGTATTAACATCTCCGACAAGGAGATGTCTTCTACTTTTCTCATTTGATTTCTCTCTTGTATGTTCGTATGTGCATACGGTCAACATGAAACCCTATGTCCCTAGGGCTTAGATTTGTGTGCTCTCTCATATGGTGTTGCCTATATAAGAAGGGATATAGGTACAAAGATATATTCAATTCGATAATTTTCATCTTCTGTTATATTCCTTGCACAGATGGGAGAGGGATATGCCTTGTATTCCTGGCACACGACGCTCTGTGTTGTTGTCATATGAATTAGGCATATTATTGAGCTACGTAAATCTTTGTGTCTTGTCTCTTATTTTGGTTTTGCTCTTTTAACTTTTATTTAGCTATTTTCTTTTATGTGTAAGTCCTGCCTATGTTGATCATGTATAGGCATTTTTCTAAAACAAGTTTTAGACTATTCATCTAATGGAGATACTACGATGGAAGCAGAGCACAAAAATATACTTGTGCTAGGGTCATGTGAGGCCCACATAGATGTCCCTAACAAATCCATTCCGTCCATTTGCTTTTTTAAAGACCACAATAGAACAAAATTATAAAAACAAGGCACATCCAAAACTCAGGTGGGCCACACCCATGAAACAGTGGGAACAGAAAATGTCCTCGTTGAAACCTGCTTGGAGCTGACCATGATGCTTATATGCCATCCAAATCGTTCGCACGTTTATTACCAATCAGATGAACTGTAGGAACAAATACCAACCTGATACAAAACTTCTGTCAACCCCCCTCAATCCCCACTGTTTCATGTGGTATGGCCCGCATGAGTTTTGGGTCTGCCTGATTTTCAAAATCCTGTATTATTGTAGTTTTTCAAAACAGATGGACGGAATAGATTTATCACAGACATTGATTTTTCATATAATTCACATGAGCTAATGTTCCTATTCACATGTGGGCCCCATGAAGTTTTCAACGGTAGGCATTCAATTCCCACTGTTTCCTGCGTTGTGGTCCACTTGATCTTTTGAAGCATATTCGATTCACACGTGAGGGAAGAGCACTTTCAGAGTGCAGTGGGCCAGCCTACAAATATCTAGTTAAAGGTGGCAATGGGCCCGGTGGGCCTACGAGCCTGACCCATTTTAACAGGGCTTGGACCTGTTAGCCTGGCACATGAGCCTGGCATGCATGACCCGATCAATCTCCAGGCCTGGCTTGAGCTCAAGGCATTCTAGCCCAACTCAACTCCAGAATGAGAATTCTGGCAACTTGAACGTTGACCTCTGTTTCTTTTCACATGTGTGGCCCACTTGATTGATTAGATGGTGTTGCCAACACCACCCTCTGCAGTGGTGTGGTGATGTGGAGCCCACTTTGATGTATACGTTTTATATCCATTACGTCCATCTATTTTTCCAGCTAATTTTAGGGCATGAACCGAAAAAATGAAGCCTATCTAAATCTCAAGTGGACCACATCATTGGAAACATTGGTTATTGAATGCCCACCATTAAAAACTTCCCAAGGCTCACCGACCTGTTGACTTTTGTGACCTTCAAGAAGCTTTTAATGGTTAGCAATCAATCACCACTGTTTCCAGGGGTGTGGCCCACTTGAGTTTCAGATGTACTTCATTTTTTGTTTCGTGCCCTAAAATGATATACAAAAGTGGATGGACGGCGTGAATATAAAACAAATACATCATGATGGGCCCCACGGTGCCCAACACATCACCACACCATGGCAACCCCACGTGACCCGTTTCCCCTGGAAAATATGTTATTGTATCGATTTTCAGGCCCATAGGGTCGAGCCCAGGCCCAACCATTTCTCTAGGCTTAGACTTGGGCCTTGGGCCTCAAGTGTCGTGCTAGATCGGGCCTAGATAGGCCCGTCCCAACCCAACCCATTGCCACCCTAGGTCTAGCACCAAGTATGCCTCTTGAAAAGAACAAGATTTCAAAAGAAGACGCTAAAGCCACGATCATGGTCGTCCATCCACAATAGTTCTGGACTGTGGACCATCCACAGAGGATCCCACCTAATGAATGGTTCCGATCACTGCATGGCACACTGAATTACACAGGAATTACACCATACTCTGCCAGGCTGCGGCATACCATACACATGCGCGTAACCACTGCATACGTGGCATGCGTGGTCCCAAATCAAACCGTTCAAATTGTGAAACCCACTGCGATGGGACCTAAACAAGAGTCACACTCAGGGTCCCTGTCCTGACTGTCATTTTATCAGAAATTCAAAATTAACGATTGGGGCAAAATCACGCAGCAAATCTCCATCCATTGAACGGTCAGAATCACGCAACAAATCTCCATCCATCGAACGGTCAGAATCATCCAATCCTCGTGATATAACATATCCACGTTGGATCAGGCAAGTTTGTAGTGGAAGGTCTGCTACAAAACGCTCCCAAATAATAATACTAGAGCATTTGGATTTGGGAAATTTTCAACAATCCGCATCATCAATCTAATGAGACGCAGCTGATGATGGCTGCCTTGAAAATACTCAAGATTGTTGTCTTGTTATTTATTTATTTGCTTATTTTGTTTATCCGCTCATTGTATCAAGATTTGATTACAAAATCAATAACATTGGCCATTTCTAGCATTAGTTTAAATATTTTTATCAACTAATGCATTATTGAAAAACACAAGGCTGCCAATCACCATTGAAATAGAAATCCTTAGTGTAGGGCAGGAAAAAATCATCCATTGAGAAGAACTAAGCCTCCCCTTCTAAATCATCCAATTGCTCTATCAAGCAGTGGCTATGTAGGGCGGTTGATCTTCACAGATCTAGTCTTAATCGGTCTATATCAGTGCTTAGGGTCATAGGTGTTCAATTAAACTCGAGTAAAGTATAACTATCGCTTGCCTGCACTATCCTAATAACACACATTTGACTAAATACGGGCTTTTGTTAACACATATAGCCTCGTGTTTTATTGAATAGCAAACAATTGAAAGATCCTCAACTTGGCTGCAAGACAATCTCCAAGGATATGGAAGGGTCGAAAGATGATAATCTAATGGTTCTTTTTTATATTATTCTCCATCCAAGGTAGGGTCCACCTTATAAACAGTTCGTATCATGGAATCATGACCCCAAATCTAATAAAGCTCTAACACATCCTATAGCAATGAGCATCGATGGCTCAGATTCATCAAGGTGGAGGCCTGACCAGGTTTGGTCAAGTCATGGCCGTGGGGCACCCCTTGATGCATGTGTTGTATACTCACACCGTCTATTCATTTTGCCAACTCATTGTAAAGCTGGATCCTAAAATGAGGCAAATCCAAATCTCAAGCGAACCTCCACAGGGTGTCCACGATTGACTGTTACAAACTTCTCATGAACCACATTGGCTATATTTGTATTCTCCATTCTTTTAGGACTTGTTTGATGTTATCAATAAGTTTTGGATGGCAAATAAAAACTAAAGTGGGCCTTGGGAAATTTTTAATGGTGGTGTTCAATCACCAATATTCCCTGTGGTGTGGTCCACCTAAGATTTGGATTTGCTTCATTTTTTAGATCATGTCATGAGATGATCAGGCAAAATGGATGGGCGCAGTAGTTATGTAGCACATATATCAAGCTGGGCCCATGGTCATGACATGACCGAGTCCTGACCTAAATCCTTGCCCACGTAGCAAAGTTCATTGCTTTGAATTCAAGTGGAATTTTTTGGGGCCTGAAATGTTGCAAGTGTACGTCTGTTTTACCGGCTCATTTTAGGGCATCAGCCCAGAATTGAAGTATACCCAAAGTGCAAGTGTACCACATCACATGAAATTGTGGGGAAATGATCTCCACCATTGAAACCTTCTTAGGGTCCACAATGATGTTTATTTGCCATCCAATATGTTGATAAGGTCACACATATATGGATGAATGGAAAACAAGAATATCACCTTGATTCAAAACTTTTATCGCCCCACTAGTGAGTCTTCAAAATTTCCATTGCTCCCTCTAGTGTGGTCCACTTGCACTTTAGGTATGTTTTCAATTCTACACTCATGCCCTAAAATGAACGGGTAATAGATGGATGGCATGGATAAGACACATATCACAATGAGCCCATAGAGTATACTGAATATTACTATGCCTAGGTGGACTGGGTGGTGTTGGCCCGTGTGGGAACCACCTTGATGTACATGTTTCATACACATCGTCCATCCATTTCCAGCTTATTTTAGGGCAAAACCCCAAAATGAAGCATATCGAAAGCTCAAGTAGACCACGTCATAGGAAATAATTGGTGATTGAATGCCCTCCAATAGAAAGTTCTTCAAGGCCACAGATTTTTTGGATGAGGATGATTTATATGTTTTTTCCCTCTATCTAGGTTTGTGTGACCTTAAAAGTAGGTAGAATGGCGTATAAGCACTTCAGTGGCCTTGGGAGCATCTCGACAATGGAAATCATTATCCTCATTATTTTTATGGTGTGGTCCACTCGAGCTTATGTTCTCTTTCAAATTGGAATCATACTTAAGATGATCTGGCAAAATGAATGGACGGTCCCCCCCCCCCCCCCCCCCCCCCCCCCCCCAGCATCCAACACCATCTAGGTGTGTGGTGTTGCAGTCACCACAAAATCTGCTTCCAAGATGGTGTGACTCTTGACATAGGGCCCACCTTGATTGTATATTATGTATCCATGTTGTCCATCCATTTTTCCATATCATTTTAGGGCATTATAAAGTAATTCCAATCATCAAGTGGACTATACCACAAGGAAACATGGTGATTGGTTATTAGTGGGCCACAAAAATTTTAGATCAACTTGATATTTGCCTTTTCCCTTTGTTCAGGCTTATGTGACCTTATCAACAAATTGGATGGTATATAAACACTATCGAAACATTAAGGTTCTCTGCAAGAAGTTTTTATTCAATCACCGTGGTTCCTGAGCGTGGATGAAGGGAAAGAATAAACATCGGCTTCATCCAAAACTTCCGAATCCCATTGATGGTCAATCATCGTGGCTTCCTATGGTATGGTCCACCTGGTGATTAGATCTAGGGCTGTAAATGGTCGAGTTCGGGGTAGGTTTAGCCAAAACCAGACCTGCCCGTTTACTAAATGGGTCTAGGTCCAAATTTTAAACCCAGTTACTAAATGGGCTGGTCTTGGTTGGGTTCGAGTCAACCCATCAGACCCATCTATGAATGGGTTTGGGTCTGGTAGATGGAGATCCACCCAGACCCATTTATAAATGGGTCAGGTCTAATGGGTATGGGTCTGGATCTAGTATACAAGCATTTTAACAAGGTTTTAAATCGGGTTTGGATAGGTCCCTTGAAACATAGACCAAACCCGCCCACTTACTAAATGGGTTCGAGTCGGGTCAGGTCTGGCCTAATATAAAGGAAACCAGACCTAGACCCATTTAGCAAATGGGTTTGTTCTTGGACCCAAACCCGAACCATTTAACAAATTGGTCTGGTCTAAATGGGTTGGGTGTGGGTACCCCATTGGGTCCGCTGGCTCATTTATAGCCCTAATTGGATCTACTTCATCTTCGGGATAATGCCTTAAAATGATATGAAAAAAATGGATGGATGGCTTGGATACAAAATACATGCATTAAAGTGGGCCCCATGTAAGGGATGTACCATCTTGGGCGGGTATGAGTCTCAACTAATCCGCTCAACGACTGTCGAAGGGCTAGACCTGAGGTAGGCCTTGACTCAAATTTTAAATTATTTCAGGTAGGGTTATTCAAAAGACTAAATTTTCAGGCTCAGGCCCAACCTATTGACACCCCTGGTGTCACACAATAGTTTACTAGAATACATCATGATGTATCACTGTGGGACCAATTATGACTTTAATCGTTGAATATTCTAATGTATTTAAACGATCCCAGCCATTTTTATAATGGACCTCATATTGAACGGGGGATTTCACGAGATAAAACCTTTAGGATTGAAAAATTCCAACCCTTTAATCACCTGACCTATCTCTTATGTTAATGGATGGTGCTATGGGGAATTCCGAACTGGTCCCACGAGCATGAGAGAAAGATCGTAGGCCTAAGGGCCCAAAGTAAGGGTCATTGACTCACTCTAAGGCCAAGGAGACAACTACCATGACCGAGCTCGACGCCCACGAGAAGGGTATAAAGCCACACCCTTGGTCCTCAGTAAGGCCAAGGACCAAGGACTTATCTGCGATGCTCCACCCACCCTCAGCCAGAAGCAGAGATGGACGACCTCAGGGTTGCTATAAGCTTGAACCATAATTTTCGAAGTCTACAATCGGAATTGGGAGCTCGGACACCGAGCTTTATGAGCAAGATTGATTAATCATCTTACAGAGTTGGTTAGAGATATCCGAGTGAATCTAAATATTAAAGGATCTACTTCTATTTTTAGCAAGATCCTTCCTAACATGATATGAAGGAAAATCTTTCCCTATTGGGACTCTATTGATGTATATTAAGAGAGTAAGAGGATCCAACTATCCAGAAGCTTCCCCTAAGTCCTATGAATAGGGCCGGGTCTCCGCCTTCAAGGTAAGAGACATCTTAGCCTTAAGACCCTTACTTTGTTATTCTGAAATCCTTGACTTAGGCATCGGAGACTCCCCAATAACACAGCGACACCTCTCTTTTGCCTACTCTGCTCTTCTCTAATAGGTTCCAATGAATTCAAGAGGACCCCAATCATCCTTTATCCAGGGATATCAAGAGAGTTAAAAGACTATAAGGATAGCCTCAATTGACCTCATCCATTGTCTAAATTTGAGCTACAACCGACAATCTTGTAAAATAATCAAGGGGTAGAAACATTTAAGATGGAGGGTTTTTTGGGCTGCTATCTGCGGTGAGGCCCATCTTTTAGATCGTTTTGGATTATTTGAAAAATATCCCATATCCAATGGTCACGTAGACTCGGATGGAGGTAAAACACAGTTATCAGTTTAATCCAAAATTTCATGGCCCTCCGAAGTTAAATAACGGTGGATACTTAATCGCAGCTGTTTCTTGTCGTGTGGTTCGGCTCAGATTTGAAACTGCTTCATTTTTTTTGGAGTAATGCCCTAAATGAGCTGGCAGAATGGATGGACCGCATGGATAAAACGCATTGGATCGAAGTAAAACGCAAACATCAGTTTAGTCCAAAACTCCGGTGGCCCCTGAGAAGTTTTTAATGGTGGACGTTCAGTCACCAGCCGATTAGGTGAGACCCCAGCCCCACCCAAGACGGTAAGACCCATACCTTAGGGCCCACCTTGATGTATTTATTTTGTATCCACGCGGTCCATCCGTTTTTCCATATCATTTTAAGGACTTATACCAAAAATGAAGTGAATCCAATTATCAGGTGGCCCTTGTATTGTGGTTCGCCTGAGATTTGGAACTGCCTCAGTTTTTTGGAATAATGACCTAAATGAGCCGGAAAAATGGATGGACCGTATGGATAAAACAAATCGTGGGGACACACCACCGATTATACCAACCTCGGTTAGCTCTGTACTGGAAGGGTCACTGCTGGAGTCCGAGTCGATCTGGTGACATCCGACTCACCCAAGACGGTGCGGTCCTTACCCTGAGGTCAATCTGATGTATTTATTTTGCATCCACGCCGTCCATCCATTTTTCCAGATCATTTTACATAAAAATCCCGAAAATGAAGTGGATCTAATTATCAGGTGGACCATACCGTAGGAAACAACGGTGACTGTACGCCTTACCATTAAAAAATTCATAGGGAGCACTTTATTGTTTCTGTAGCTCTTATTTACCATCCAATATATTGATAAGGTCACATAAGCTTTAATGAATGGAAAAAACAAATATCAGATTGATCAAAAACTTTTGTGGCCCATCAATGGTCAATCACCACTGTTTCATATGGTATGGTCCACCTGATGACTGGATCTGCTTTATTTTTAGGATATAGCCTAAAATAATCTGAAAAAACCAATGGACGGCGTGGATAAAGAATACATACATCATTATGGGCCCCACGGCAAGGGCCGTACCATCTTAGGTGAGTTGGGTCTCATCTAATCCTTAAGCGCACCGAGTTGGATTCGGCAGTGATAGTGGGCACCTACATCCGTACCCGTCGGTGATTGGAAAAGCTCGTGGACCCCACCATAGTGTATTTGATTAATCTGCTCCATCCATCCATTTTTCAAGATCATATTACTGCAAGAATCGAACAATGATGTAGATCTAAGTCTTAGGTGGACCACACCATAGGAAAAAGTGGTGATTGAGCACCACACTTAAAAACTTGTGAACGGCCACAAAAGTTTTGGAAGAAGCTTATATTTGTGTTTTCCCATCACCTAGTAAGAGTGACCTAATCCAAAGGTTGGATGACAAGCAAACATTCCAGTGAGCCCAGGCCTGAGTGACCAATAGGCCTTTAATCACCACCGTTTCCTGCGGTGTGGTCCACCTGAGACTTAGATCTTCCTAATTTCTAGCCTCATGGCATAAAAATAGCTGAAAAAATGGATCCACGGTGTGGATAAAACACGTACGTCATGGTGGGTCCCACAGATTCGCAACCAGCAGGGTCACCGTGCAATCCTCGTCGGCCCAAAGGAAAGGAGTGCTTAACGCCTGACGCTACGTCTTCAAGCTCCAAGCACAAACCCCACACGTGGAATTTATCACAAGTGTACTGGACACCGAACGTCCATCGCAATGGACCAATAGTGCATGCCACTATCGTAAAGATCAAGCTGACTCGCTTGTCAGCTGACTAAAGACACGTTAAATGTACACCGTCCATTGCCATTTTTACAACCGTCCATTTTTAGATAGTAATATGGTCCACCATATGAATAGAACAACCGAAATTTTATATTTTAGAAAGTTTCACGATGAGTCCCACCACACAGACGTTCAGGATCTATCACAAGTACATCAAGTCAGTACACGTAGTGCGTCTGTATATGGCGCTTGAAGATGCTGCGAAGCACTGATTCTTCTACAACTCGAGATAGGAATTTCAAAGCTCTCCTTCTTCAGTGAGGGTATAAAAGTTCAGTAAACGGATTTCAAAACCCTCGTTTCCAAACCTTCTTTCCCTTTCCCTCTCTTTTCTTCCTCTTTCATTCATCTTCGATTGTTTGGATTTCGCTCCCAAAAAACCCTTTCTAGGGTTTATCTCTTTCTCCGATTTCCTTCCAATCTCTTCGTCTCTTCATCTTCTTCTCCTTCTTGAGATGGTGTCTGGTCCTAGATCGGACGGTTCGCCACAAATCACATCCGCTCGTGTCCGTAAAACCATCCAATCGATCAAAGAGATTGTCGGCAATCACTCGGATGCTGATATCTATGTGATGCTCCAAGAGTCCAACATGGATCCCAACGAGACCGCGCAGAAATTGCTAAACCAAGGTCAGATTTTTGCCTTTTTAATCCATGATTATTTTCGCGCCCTTTGCATTTGATTTTTGATTGGACCATTGAACTTATCCTATGCTTGTCGATATTAGATTAGTTGTATTCAGTCACTTGTTTTATGAACTGGGTTTGTTGTATTTTGGGTTCTTTCAGCTTATTAGGGTGCTAGAATTGTGCAATGTACACTTGCCATATACGCACACTGTTTTTGGGACTTCCAATGTGTGGGAGCATGCCTGAAGATGGCACTGATTGGACGATTTTAACCATCCATTTTTGGATGTTAAATTTGAACATATGATGGTTGACTGATTTGTGTACACAAGGGTGCTAAAACTGTTCGACCTGTACACATGATATACATGCATGGAAATTTGGACCTTCCAAATTGCGGGCCCCACCATGGCGTGAGCGTTGCTTGAAGTTCATACTGACTGGATGATGTTGACTATCTGATATTGGCTGTTAAGTTTGGGCTTTTGGCTATATGGCTTCTTACTATCTTTTTGATGGAAGCTGATTGGGTGGTTAGTACTGTCTTCTTAGTGTGATTTTTTGGGCTATCCTCCAGCCAAAGTCAGGCCCATGATATGGGAGGTTAGTACTGCCCCTTTGAATTTTGTTGATTGGTTTCGCTCAGTAAATACTAAATACTGGTTTTTAACAAGCAAGATTAGTGTAATTTTTCTTTTTGTAGTCAGAATTATGCACCAATTTAAGCTGCATGCTTTTGTTTTGTAGGAAACCTAAACACCCCTATATGGAAAACTTGAATGAAATCCCCACTGTGGGATTTGCCATTCAGTAGATGATTCGTAGACCAAAAATATTGTTGTTTTGATGATCATAGTCACTGGAACAAAATAGATTGGTTAATGTGGACCTTTACCTGTCTTCTGCCTTTTAGTGCGTCTGTAGGATGATGATTAGATGGCTGGGGTAGTCCAGCCATCATGACTTTTGAGCCATGGATTCTCCATGGTAGGCCAACCTGATGAATGCTATGGATCCATCAATGTGTACCACATACATATATTTCAATGTCAGGTACAGACCTAGATCCATAGTGATGCATTTGTAGGCCCCTTTGTTTATTTTGTGCTGTTTTCATTTGTATGAGTGGAAGATGATGGTCACTCCCGTGAGTTCCATTTGAAGGCTTAGAATTGAGTTCTTGTTTGAAACCGGGTCCAATTGGTTTTGGCGAGTTTAATCATTGGTTGTAAAACCTTGAGGTCTTGATCCCTGAGGTATTTTCACTTTCAGACTCGCAATGGGTCTCTCCACTCATCTGTTTCCAGCTGCCTCTGATCATCGTCATTATCATAGCCTTGTATCAAATATTGGGTCGGCTTTATGGATCCTGTTTCCCTAGGAATTCTCATAATTGGTTGGCAAAGTTTGATGACCAGCTGACATCAACCCTCCCTCTTTACCCAGGCTGGGGAGTGGGGACCTGTTGGCCGCACATTGTTAGCAGGTGGAGGGAAAGAGTTACTGGTGCCGCCAATTTTCTGTTAATTTCAGTATGTTCTCTTTAACAAAATGATCAACACATGCACCCTTTTGATCCCAGGGAACTTACTGTACATGTGACATTATATATATATATATATATATATATATATATATATATATATATATATATATATATATATATATATATATATATAGTAGGAAATTCTAATATGAGCAAAAATGTATCAACTTCCCTACCTGCTATGATGCACTGAATTTGAACATGTGGTACAATGCTACATGATCCAACCAAGAATGGGTTACACTCCACATGTATGGATTGGATGTTTCTACAGTCCCTCCAATCCAATTCCTCTGCCATTCCTCCTTGTTGTTGACTATTGGAAGTGTTCTCTTCTCATATCCTAGTGAAACTTCAATGGTTAAGTTCATCTGATACATGGGATTTTTTTGTGCTGTGCTGATCCATGGTGGCCCTGCTGATGAAAGGTGATTGTTGTGTTGTCCACTCATGTGTCCATCTCTGTAGGAGTTTGCAATAAGCATTGTTCCATGGATGCCACACGGTATTTGTCATCTCTGTTGGCTATTACCTCTGATTGCTGAGGATGTTTCTTGTGTAAGTTTTCTCTGGTTAATGGATGCTTTCCATCCAACGTCAAAGTTCTAGCTTATTATTGCTCCTTCTGTGTTGCTGAAATATTTTTATAATGTAACATTTTAGCTGGGGCAACATTATGCTGATGATAACAAGAATGATTATGATATGATGTAAAATGTTCCTGGTGTTAAAATTTTCATTTATCCTAATGCTCTACTCCCTTGCAGATCCATTTCATGAGGTGAAGAGGAAAAGAGACAAGAAAAAAGAGGTATCCTCTGTATGGCCTTGCTTGGTTTCAAGATTATGGGTTCCATGTATTATGTTTAGCCTTGAGCCTTTGTGGTTCCTGAGATCCAGATAAGAACAGAAACTTCCTCTTTGGTCACAACCACGATTTGGGGTAGAAAATGCTGCTCGGCATGGGCTGTGGTTTCTATACCATCCCATACAGCAAGTGAAATCAATGTGATTGGCTTAGAAAACATTGATTGCTCATTTGTTTGAATATCATGTAATACCTCTCATAAAGAAACGATTTTATTGTTTTATTCATGCTAGTGTACTATTGCCTTATCTACTGTTGCAGACCTTGAACATGAAATCCAATGTGCGTTTAGTTCACCAATTACAAAATCCTCCCTGCTAATTCTGTAAATAGCCTATTGTTTGTTGCAATACTTTTCTTCTCACAGCTCCTGCTAAAGCCCTTCGTCTCACTCGTAGGAGGTAGATTTTTTTTTTTTTTTTTTCCTTTTCATGTGGACGCTTCAAAGAGCAATTCCCTTTCCCCTCGTTGGCAAATCGGTCAAAAGCTTTGCTTATGGCAGCCAAACATTTCAGTGTCTTCAGACTCTATGCAGAACTGTTTATCTTAGCAGTGAAGTGGATTTGGTAATTTTAGATCTTTGATCTATGAAAGAATCCTGCTTTTGATAAATTGTGAAGATCTTCTATTAGAAGTTCATTATTTTTATTATAATTAATTATGGTACTATAGATCTCCTTGGTGGTTAGAAATTTTCAATTTTCAATTGCCAAATTTCAAAGTTTAGTTGTTTTTAAGTTCTTTAGTCATTTTAATTGTTTGATAATAGAAATCAATAATATTGGAGGATGTTTCTATTGTCTAACATTTTGATCGTAACTGCCTGTTCGTAGCCTCAGAATGCAAGCTACAGGGGTTCTACAGAATCAAGAAAACATGTGGAGGATACGAGACAAGGGACCAAGCCTCGTACATTGTGGGACCGAAATGCTTGGAGAGGAGGCTATTCCCAGAACCCTTTACGTGGTAAGGCAAATTCTGAACAACACCGGTTACTTGTATCTCTAAAAAACGAGAGAAAAAGACCCATTTTTGTGTTGCGATGAACTAATAATAGAAAGAACTAGTGATTTCATTATTTCTTATTCATTTAAGTTGAAGAGGATGATAAAAATATAAATAGACTTGAAATGGTGCTTTTTTTGCCACTTCTTTTTCTCTGTTGTTTAATGACATAAATGATCCAATTGTTAAGAGTTCAGTTCTGAAAACTTCATAAATAAGATAATTTATTCTTTCTAAATTTATGTTTGGAGCTTACTAATGGTTGGGATTTTTTTTTTTTTTTTTTGGGATCGGTAAGCTGGGCCACCTGGGCTCGAACCCGATACTCAATGTTGAAACATGCCTACCGTTGAGCTACAGGCCTGATCCCAAAACAGTTGGGTATTTTACCATGAAAAAAGGGTTGAGAATTTTTGAGTTGGCTTGGCCTAGTTTGTTTTGAAGCATTGCTGCCTGTTTCCATCAAGTTGATGGTGAGATTTCTGTCTGTACTTCATGCTTACCCTTCATCTATTTGCACTGCACAAAGAGCATGTCGCAGCATAGCTTATTTGTCAATGGAATGAAACTAGGAATTGCTATCATACCTTATTTTTTGTACTGGTAGAAATGTTTGCGGTATTGGCCAGTTTGATTTTATTGGGAAGGATGGTTATCTTTGATGTATATTGCACATCCACCATGCATTGTAGTGTTTTTGTTTATTAAAATCCATAGGTTGTGAATATTATGTGGGTTTTTTTTTTCATTTTGTAAGCGTGATATATTGTTTGAAGTGCATGGTTTTAAACGAACATCCAGTAGAATAGATAACTAAACAGACATGTAGTAGAATAGATAATTAAACAAACATCCAGGTATGGTGAACAAACATGATGGAGAGAAGCTCAGAGCTGGACAAATGGTGGGTGAGGAGGATGAATCAGTGGTGGGAGGCACGTGAGGTCTACTTGTGAAATCTCGTCGTCTTGCTCGAGGGGGAGATTGAAACGAAGAAGGGCCTTGCCATTCGGAAGTGGAAAATGTGACAGGGCTGAAGTGAGGATGCATGAAAAGGAGCTTGAGAACATCGAATGAACTGCGAAAGGTTAAGAGAGATTGGCTATTGATGAAGAGTAAATCTTGCTTCAAAGGTCTACCCATGGCAGGAAACCAGTAGAAGATGGAGAATGGGTCATGGTAACTCGATGTGTATCTGTAACGAGGATCGTCAGAGGAGGTATGTTGGCCGAAATTTGCAAGAGTTTACAATTCAGTCGTGGTAGGGCTGTCAACGGGCTGGGCCTGGGGTAGGTCCCGGCCGGGATTTTGAACTGTTTCGGGCCGACCCTATTCAAAATTTTGATTTTTCAGGCCTGAGCCCGACCCATTGACACCCCTAATTTGTGGACAATTTTTCTGAAGATTGGGATCAGAGAACTTTTAAGGATGTTTTTGGGGACTATAGGGAAGTTATAGAAGTAATCCTTCTTAAAAAGAAGGGAACTAAAGAAGCAAGGGGCTTTGCCTGTGTTTGAATGAAGGAAATGGAAGTGCTGTTGGAGGTCGTCAACGCCATTAATGGAGTTTGTATGGGAAGGAAAGTATTGGTGAATGTGGCGAGATATGGACCGGAAGAAGTAAAACAGGGGAAATGCAAAGCAGATTGCAGGTGTAAAAGCAAGGGGAGGATTTCAAGAGAGAAATCAAAGGGTTCCATGAAGATAATTTGCACGAGAGAGGTAGCAAACTGAAAGAAGGAAAATCATACAAGGACGCCATCTTGATAGTTCCCAATTAGTAGGAGGATGAAATAGAGGTAGAGAAGAAAGGAGAGGAATATTAATCTCAAAAGATGAAATGGGCCTAGAAATAAAAAACGGAGGGAGTGGTAGTGAAAGTACACCCGATGATTGTGCAGAAGGCTTGGGAGTCCAAATGTTGCTTTGTCTTCATGATCAGAGTTGGAACATTGTAGGAAGAAATAGGTGATTGGATATGGGAAAACTATAGTATTGAAGAAGATGATAGAGTAACCAAGCTAATGCCTGATACAAAGGCGTGGGTTTTGTTGCATGCCTAGGTAGACGTGGAGAAGTTCTTCCTTGATAGTAACTTGTTTATAAATGGAATGATTTGGCGGATTGTGCAATTGGAAGATCGGTCAGTGTTTAGGTGGGTAGAATCGTGGTTTCAAATATGGGAGCTCCCTTTGGAGCTGTGAATTGATGAAGTGTTTGAGGAAGTTTGTTTGTGTTTGGGGGAGCTTGTGGAGATCGATATAGTCTCAATGGATTTTGAGATGTTGAGGTTCATAAGAATATGTATCAAGCGCAAAAGGCGGTTGCCTGTGCGAAGGTGATAGATGTTGTGGTCGGAGAAGATCGACTCCGGATCTGGGTAGTATAGGAGTTAAAAGGTAGTATGAAGTGGATTTCGATAGTCTCCAACATAACCCTTCAAGTACAAGGAAGAGAGTTGTCGTTGAAGAGCTGGTAATGGTGGAGGAGGTAGTTGACGATGACAAAGTACGGAACAGGTGTTGTGGACACTAGACTAGGAGCAAATGGTGTGGAGAGAGCCAATTGGTCAGTTTGGGGTAGGTGCAGTATAATTGAATGAGAAAGCAACACATGTAATAGTGGGGGGCGAATTTGGCTTCTCTTTGTTAGAGCTAGCTGACGTTTGGCAGCTGCATGCGCCACGTGTCGAGTTGAAAGGAGAGGCGAGGCTTGAGAATTGGACGCGTTGGCTGTATTAAATGCAACCGCAGGGAGGAGGAAACATGGCTAGCAATGGTGTGAGGTTGTGCCACGTGACGGTTCACAGTTGACAGAGATTTGAATCTTTCGCATGTGTGGAAGAGTGGGCATGAGCGAAAATTATTTTTAGTCTCACATGCCCAAGAATTAGAAGAATGTCACACGACGACTTTTCATTTAAACACTAATTATAATAACTTTTGAAGTGGAATCGTGAAGGTGAGTTTTGGAGCAGTCTAGGGTCCTCTTTGGGAGGATCAGAGCGGCAACCCATCGACAGTCTCGAGCGATGAGCAAGGTCATTCTTTAGAGGAAAGCCCCTTAGGATACAAATCATTTAGATGAAATAGCGATTGTGGTCTATCAAGGGTACCCGAGCCTCAAGAAGATTTAGACTTTCATTAATTACAGGATTTTGGTGGATATTCACATCGGTTTATGGTCCCCGTGTCCTCAAAAGAGGGGGCAAATTAAAAATGTGTGAAAGATTTAAGGCGGGGGTAAATGACGTTACAAGAAACAAAATTGTAAGATACAACTCAACATATAATTAATTCAATTTGGAGGGGCAACAAAAAAAGGGCGGCATTGAATGTGGAAGGTTCAACAGGGTGCATTTTGACCATTTAAAATGAGATATATGGGCAATGAAAGATGGTTTTGGGGGGGGGGGGGGGGGGGCGCTTGGTGGTATGTTCTCACTATCGGTATTACTTTGGGAGGTGGTGCCAGGGTTTCGGTGGGTATTCACGTTGGTGTATGGTCCAAATATTCCTAATCGAAGAGAAATGTTTTGGAAAGAACTGGACGAGAGTTGTCACAAATGGTAGTTACCGTGGTGTCTAGGTGGAGATTTCAACACGGTGAAATTTGTGTTAGAAAAATCCATCGGGAGACAAACCACTTATAGCATTAAGGGCTCGTTTGGGCAGCGGTATTCCACGGGATGGAATAGTATTAGATGGGATTAACATCAATTATTGTGCATTTATTACATGTCTGGCAATACCATGGTATTAGATGGGATTAACATCATCCATTCCCATGTTTGGGATCAAATCCTTCCCTTAGCAAATACACTGCATTATGTGAAGTTTGCGTTGGTGGACCATGGAATTGTAATCAACGTACCACATTTCACAACTGATTTTGGTCACCTGTGCGCACATGCAGCTTGAATGTCATTTGTAAAAGGCACGCATGGATGGGCGACGTTGATAAAACATGCATCTCAATGTGGCGCCCACAATTGTAGTGGTCTTTGAAATCCTGTCGAATCCACCATTGGCATTGGAATATGTGATACCGGGATTAATTCAAACCTTCCTATTATAATCAAACACCGGATGGAATTGGCACAGGGCCAAATGCAATTGCATACCACCTAAACCCATCTAATACCGCAGCCCAAACATGCCCTAAAGAATTTCAAATTGGATTGTGAAAAATGAGTTGATAGCTTTACCTATGGGAGACATAAGATTCGCATGGTCAAATGGTCAAAAGGAGGTTGCCAAATTAAGGTTGGATCGGTTTTTGATATCTTTAGATTGGGGAGAGAAATTTCCTCTTGCTTATCAAAGAGGTCTTCCAAGATTGGTATCGGATCACATCCCAATAATATTGGAGGTGGAAGAGGAAAATTGGGGTCCGCATCCTTTTAGATTTGAATGGGCTTGGTTGGAGATAGAAGGTTTCAAGGATTTGATAAAAAAATTGGTGGTCATCTGTAGTGGTTCAAAGTTATGTAGTCTTCTCTTTATCTCAAGTAGAGCTACCTAAGGTTTTATAAAAATACAAACATTAGATATTAAACAAGAGGTAGTGGAGTTGTCAGAAGAGTAGCTGGCATGGTGGGAAGTTTACAATGCGAAATGTAGTGCATTGTTGAGGATGAGATAAGTGGAGATGAAGGTCTAAAGCAACTTGGCTCAAAGAAGGGATAGAAATACCAAAATTTTCCATGCAATGGCTACTACTCAAGCAAAAGTTAATAAAATAAAAAGTGTAGAGGTGGAGGGATTGAGGGTAGAGGAAAAAGAAAAGGCATGTGAAGCTATAGTGGGATTCTATAAGAACCTTTTGTCGGGCGAAGATTGGGTTCAGCCAAAGCTTTGAGAATTGGTCAAAAGACGATTTTAAGGGAGAAGGTGGAAGCTTTGAAAGGTCATTTTCGATCGAGGAGATTAACGCGGTAGTCGAAGAGTTAGGGAGAGACAAAGCTCCTGGGCTAGGTGGATTTCCTACATCTTCTTTTCAAGAATTTTGGGAATTGGTCAGAGATGATTTAAGTTTGTTTATTAATGATTTTTATGACAATGGAAAGATAAGAAGTGAGTTGGGTGCTACATTTATCGCTCTGGTTCCAAAAAAGAAGGTGTGGAGAGTTTGTGGGATTTGACCTATGAGCTTGCTGGGAAGCCCTTATAATCTCATAAAAAATATCGGCTTCAAGATTCTGAGCAAATCTTGTTTGGTGTGATCTCCAATTCACAAGGGGCTTTTGTGTTGCGGCGGGTAGGGGATGTATACAAAATGGCTAAAATGTATGTAATGGAATGGGAGAATGCTCTCTTCTTCTTCTTCTTCTTCTTTTGTTTTTTTTTGAGAGAGAGCGAGAGAGAAAATGCTTTTTGAAGTTGTAGGATTGTGTTGCTTTTCCTTTTCCCTTTTGTATTTTTTTTTTCTGGCTTTGGCCTGTTATAATAATATCACTGCGTTTCAAAAATAAAAATAAAAATAAAAATAAATCCAGTAGCATAGATAAACACTTGCAACTGAACACAAGTAATTCAATGAATATGTCAAGAGCACTTAGGCTTTGTTGCGAGTTGCTGTGGTGGATGCTGCGCTATGCTAATGTCAGTTATGTTTCTGACAATGGGAAAGAGGAGTTGGCAAATGGCATTTAATATCTGCAATGAAAGTACATATGATTGAAAAAACTAAGTAAATGACATGGTGATTGGTCAAATTCACGATATTATCTTCTTACTATGTCTCGTGAACTCGATTGATTGCTAATGTTCAATCTCTTCAATGAGACAATGTCTGTACATGAGAACACCCCAGTTGTCAGAATGTATTCTATGATTTTTTGTTTATTTATTAAATTATCTTATAAGCATGCTTATTGATAGATTAGATGTGATCAGGTTCAGGGGTCAGCAAAGAATTCCGTATCGTGAGAGACAACAGAGTTAATCAAAATATAAATGGAAATACGAAGCCGGTGTTACTTAAGTGCTCAACATCTTCCAACGAGCAAGTGGCTTCAAATGTCCCTGCAAAGAGGTATGATGATCTTCTCTTTTAAATAGGATCATTAAATCATCTTTATTCTGTGTTTGCTGTTCAAAGAAAAATCTTTGTTTAGTCTAAGTTCATTTTTTTCCCTTTTACTGTTTATTTGCAGTGTGATGCTTTTCATGTCCTAATTTTGGCTAGCACCATTGTTGTATTGCTGGAACTTACCTCCAGACTCCAATGGCCAAGGATATAAACATTTTTATTGGTTGTAAGGAGAAGTAAATCATCATTGATGTTGTCTATATTTCCAGCATGCACACCTCTTTCAGAGAAAAAAAATGATTAATGTCGTCTATAATTGGCTTTATTTTGACTAAGGCTCATCGCATTCAGCCATTGATATGGCATATACAATGCATATGCGGAGAGAGAGGCTTGCGTGCAGTGGGAGAGATGTGAGGAGAAGCATTGTAAAAAGGAGAGTTATTCGAAACTCTGAGAGTGATCGTAGATGCTTGAGCACTCTGAAGTTGTACACATGGAATGCATTTAACTCAATTAAATCATCCAAGTTGTTGGACCCACTTTAGATTGGTTGTTATGGAAAAACTAATTGCATGCAAAATTTTACCCATGGCTACTCTTTTTATATATGATAGAGATATAGCACGTTTTCCCAATGGTTCAAGAATAGCAGCTGATTCTTAGTAATCAAGGTTGGGTGTAGTTATCTTTTTGTACACAAGAGGTCCATGCTTAGGTAGATGCTGTATTATATGGTTTTTCTCCAAGGTCTGATGATTGAAACATATTTCCTGTTACATAGATTGTATTTGTTCATGTACCTGGTTCTCAATTGTATGTTTGGCAACTACCCCTCCATGCCCTTCCTTTGCTTGATTCCCTTTTGGGGTGTGCATGTATTAGTTGGGCTCGGGTTTAGTACTGGGTGGAATTTTGGGATTCTTACATTGTCCATGTGAGCTCTTCCATGGTCAGTTCACTAGTGTAGCCAGTGTAAAAGAGGGGGGCAGCTAATTCTCAAACATCTTCCAATCTATCATTTAAAATCTGACGGGAGAAAAGTTAAGCTGATGATGGCGGTGATTGATAGATTATGATGATGGCAGTGCTTTGTCTGCTGCAAGTTCAAGTCCTGCTGGTAGCATTTTACTATTTGCTCATATTTACATTTTACAGCATATTGCAATAGAAGTCTGTCCTATGAACTCAAATCTAACAGTTTCAAATTTATTAGGTAAAATTGCTTATTTGCTTATCTTTTCTTTTCTTATGTAGCTCTCCGGGAATTCTAACTGATGAGCACTCAGATGCCAGAAATTCAGTGCAGCAACTGCCTTCTCGAGGTTCAAATGCAGCCTTTCATTCTGCCACTGAACATGCTAGACATGCTGATTCAAATGGTTCTCGTAGGCAAGCATTAGTGGAAGAGACAGGTGCAACATCCCCAAACTCAACTTCGCGGGCACAGGGACAGAAACCCCAAAATCCTCCATCGCGTCCCACAACATCAGCATCAAGCAGGTCTGGAGTTGGGTTGTACTCCTCGTCGACAGATCCTGTTCATGTGCCGTCTCCTGATTCCAGATCTTCTGGAGCTGTTGGGGCTATCAAACGTGAAGTTGGCGTAGTGGGTGTTCGTCGCCAATCATCCGAACAGCCAGTTACACGTTCATCTGTTACAAGCAGTTCTTTCTCGATTCCGCTTTTGGGGAAGGATATTTCCGCATCCACAGAATCATTTGGACAGTCTCCTCCATCCCAATCTGTGATGGCTGACATGTCTGTTACCAGATCTTTCTTGGGCCATCAGTACCATAGCAAACCACATCAACAACCTACTGGCCATCAGAAAGGTATGATCCTTGCATCACTATCCAGCTTTAAAAGTGCGCACATTTAATTTATTTATGATATGGTTGCATGTTTAATTATAGTTGCAGTTGGTCCTCTTATCCAAAATGGAATATATTTTTTTTTTAAATAAAAAAATCCTGAAGATTTACTTCTTTTTTTTTTTTTTTTTTTTTAATTTAAGTTTGAGAAATTTCTGAAGCTTTTTAACTCAGAGACTCTAATTTAATTTTTGACAAATATAATAATTTTGGGTTCTTTCACTTAAAAAAAAAGTGGTTCTTTCTCATGTAGTTGGGACTTGGGATAGATTCTGAAGTTTAGTAATAAGCTGACACACTCAGTCAAAGACATGGAGAATAATGGTGCAATAGCTGTTGGTCTAAGAATGTAACTTAGTTTTAGTAATGTCTTCAGCCTTCTATGAATAAGCAATTTATATTTTCATTAACATCAATGGATGAACACTGAGTTGTAATTTACGTTCCTGTATTCTTTTCCAAAAACTTGATTATCAGGCTAGTTATTTGTGCTTTGATGCAGCCTCACAGCCCAATATGGAGTGGAAACCAAAGTCAAGTCAGAAGTCAGGTCCTACCAATCCTGGAGTAATTGGAAATGCTGCCACGCCTATTTCATCCTCTGTCGATCAGTCTACAACCTCAGCTGCAGAAGAAACTCACTTGCTGGAGAAGCTCTCACAAGTCAATGTTTCTGAAAATCAGCATGTAATCATTCCACAACATCTTCGAGTTCCAGAGGCCGACCGCTCACGGCTGACCTTTGGTAGCTTTGGGGCAGGATTTGATTCTACCAAAGGTTTTACATCTGGACTCCAAACATTTGTGAATGTGGAAGAATCAAAGGATGAACCTGCTGTGAGGTAGGTGCTGTTTTAGTTGATAGTATCTCATTTATTTATTTACTTATTTTTCCTTTTTGAAAGTAACCTATCATGCGTGGTAGCTCTGTTTGGTATTGTAGTATCTGTTTATCCAAAGCAATCCCTGAAAACCTGGGGGCATGGCTATGTCAAAGCATGATATGTATATCTGTATACATGTATGTATGGAGCGGATCTAGTTCCTCAGCAAGCATGCCATTCTTGGGCCTTTTCTGTCTCCATGCTGGTTTGCACACATGGCATGCATGGATGAGATAAAAACCATGCCTTTGTTATTTCTTTATTTTTAAAGGTCATGCATTAATGAGATAAAAACCGTGCATTTTTTTTCCCAATGGTGAATGGGCCATGTTACGGAAAAAATTGCAATGTAATTGATGGCATGTAAATAGATGCTAAAAGACCAAAAAAATAAAAAGAAAAAGAAAGGAAAGGTTTGTTATTTAGACTAGGGGTTATGGTACGCTCAATGCACATGGATAGATTAGGGGAGAGAAAAAAGGAGAGGGAGAAAAGAGGTTGCTAGGATACATCCCCACGTAAAAAGGTTCGTCGGGATGCTAGCTGTTGGATTTGGGCTTTTTCCAATGACCTGAACTATTTATTCGATAGGGCTCATGTTGGATGGTATATGCCTGAAAAATTCTAAGACTGAATATTTTGAACCCCTTGATTATACAAAGGTTTATGGTGACCTTCCATATTGAAAGCAAACCATCCGAATGATCAAAGGGTGGAATAATCCAATTAATAGCTCTTCTTTTCTGTCTAACACTGTACAAAGTGAAACTCATCATATAAACTGTTTGTATCATTATAAGATGACCCAAATTCAAAGGCTAAAGTCCTATTGTAATATGTTAGGATGTATTTTGGCAAATCTTGGTAGGGAAAGGGTGCAGCTACGCGTAAAGAGAAAAAGAAATAAGGGTGCAATGTGGGCTTCCCATCTCCACTTTTTCCGTTGTTGTAGCCCGCTTAAGCTCTAGACTTGCCTCATTTATGGGATGATGTTCTAACATGAGCCAGCACAACAGATGTGCAGAGTGGATTTAACACTGTCATCATGGCGGGCCTCATTGAGTCTTTGTTGTATGGCCTTCCTAATACGAAATCCTTCTTATGGGATACATGCAAAGAGGAGGTGCGAATGGGCTAGTCGCATGAAAGAATTGAAATGGAAAAGTGCACTCGGTTGAAGGGCCAGACACACCCTATTTTCCACCTAAAACCAAAAGTTTACACCCCTTCATCTGATTATTTGTAGGGGTAAAATTGGCCAAATGCCACTTGCATTATGTGTAGTTGAGATGGTTAAGATAGTGACAAATGTACTCCATTGAACAGCCAGACACACCCCATTTTCCACCTAAAACTAAAAGTTTACACCCCTTCATCTGACTATTTGTAGGGGTAAAATTCTCCAAACGCCACTTGCATTATATATAGTTGAGATGGTTAAGATAGGCCAATCAATTTTTGGTTAGTGCCCGGTGGCCCATAAGATGCCTAATTTGCACAATTATGCATGTGCCATGTGTGCGGTGCACATCTAGAGGCATTGAAATGCTGTGCCTCAGCAAGCACAGGATCTGCTCCTTGTATATGAGTGTCTACTTGCATGTTTCGTAGTCGTCTTACCCTGTATTGGAAAAAAAAAGGCTTGTATAATTGCTTTAATGTTTAGAACTCTACATATTTTAGAAGGTTGGCTAATGATCCATGTTTTGGGATACCGAATTAAACTCGCCGTTTGAATTTTTTTTTTTTCATTCAAGAAAAAAATTTGAGGTTGATTTAAAGACAGATTTGTTTGTCATCAACCATGATGGAATTGAGTGGAAGGTGGCGAATTTAATGGAGATGGATCAATTTATATGGGTTACTTTTGGAAAGGAAGAATTTGAGGGAGGCAAAGAAATTAATCCATTTTTTGGTTACATATATACATTATTCCTCATGCACTGAAATTCTTGCCATTTCAATTGAGCTTTGTATTTTTAGTCTTATTTACATACAATTATACGCATAAATTTGCATCTAGAGCCTTTTTTTTTTGCACAATGATTTTTAAATCCAAACTTTCCTTTATTTTATTTTTTGGTGTTTATGTTTCTTTAACTGAATTTTTGACTGTTATTATGAGGATCTAAAAGAATTATAAGCATCACTATATTTAAAAGATTATAAAATTATCAGTTAAAAAGAAACATCAACAGGTTGCCAGAGAAGATCTCCACCCCCCCCCCCCAAAAAAAAAAAGAAAAAAAGAAAAAGAAAAAAAAAGTGATTCATTAGCTTATGGCCAACAGTAATGTTATAGTATTTTATATAATGTATGTATGTGCATGCTGGAAAGAAATGCCTCTGGTGACAGAATTATATTCCTGTCCTTTATCACATTTGAGTAATATTGATGCCTCATGCTTACAATTTTCAGCTACCGTGTGGTGAAACCCAGTTCTCCATGTTTCTTTGTGCGTTTGACTATCATTCGAAAAAAATGAAACAAAAAGGGGACACCTTCCAAATGCATGGAGCCTATGTTTGTGCAGATGACACCAAGCACATCTTATTGGAGTTGCTTCCTTGTAAAGTTTGATCTGTTGGACCTGATTGTTAAGACTCATTTTTAGTTTTCTCTGCTGGCAGCATCTCATTATCTACTCCAGTAACCTCCAGTGAAGAAGTTTCTGGTGGTGATGAGATGGATTTGCTAGAAGACCAGGCTAGACCTTCTCGCTCTGAATCACCGGCATCAGAAGCATCTTCCGAGAACCTGCAGCCTGATACAAAAGAGTCTTCAAGTCCCAGGAACTTGGGTAACTTTGCGAATGTTGGGTTGGTTCGAAGCAATACCCCTTCCTTCAGCCGCTCGGAGCCACAACAGCAGCAAGATCCTCATGATCTGCCGAGTTTTCCAGTAAGTCCCGCCATTAAGATTTACTAGCCATTTACAATTGTTGCATTTTCCTTTTTGTTCAGTTGGGATGAGTTTTACCTTTGTCCGAGGAATATGCAGTTCCCTTGTGCAGGCGGAGCTCATGGGTTGATGATCCATCCATGGATCTGTTGGGCAATACTTTGGTGTTATTGGTCAAATACACAGTTGAGATTAAAAAAAAAGGAACAGTCCAAATGCGTGCGCCGTGGTATCAACATTAGGCCCATTGGTTGAATGTTCTAGATTCATACTTGTATGTTGCATGGGAACGGGTTTGCAGTGCACAAGGGGTAGGATGATGTGGGTCGCTCTAGTACATACTGCCAATTATGAATACAAATTGATGTGGTAATATATAATATCAAAGGATAAACGTTATTGTTATAATTCATGTATGGCATGATATTTGTAGATTGGAGATGGCATCGGTAGGGACGGGAACATTCATTTGGAAAAGACCCCATAGTTAGAGTCAATGAACATAGTGATCCAGATCACAAAAGTCTCTTAACCTGGATACTGCAATTTGGGAAAAAAAAAGGTAGCTTGTGTTGGTGATCTTGGACACATTATTCCTGATCAGTCCTCTTTTTATAATAATGCAAGGAAAGGGGTAAAAGGGGTAAGGAATCTAAAACATGTGGAAAGGATGCATCGAGTTTGAGAGGAGTTCCCTTTTTATTTTTGATTGGGAGTTCAGAGCATTAATGTTGTTCCTTGAGGATTTTAGTGGAAAGACCTCTTATTTTAATTGACAATTAGTGTCAGTTGAATGCCCATACTCATGTTTTATTCTCAAGAGTATATTTACCATTTGGGCAAGGTAGCTGTGTTGGTAGGGCTTGGGTTGGGTCCTAGTGTACCATACCTGGACAGATTGGGTCCTGAATCTTGTCGGGTCGGGTCCTACTGGGTCTGGGTAGCATATTGGAGTCTTGGACCCAGACCTGTTTGGGTCTGGGTACCGATCAGGTACCTGTTGGGTCTCCCAACCCTCCTATTGGGCTGGGTTTGTGAATTTATACAGTATGATCTCCTTGATGAGATGCTCAAATATTATGCATGTGCACCATGTTAGCATGTGCAAGGGCATCTAGTATAAGTTGGTGAGGTGGATTTGGCAAAACTCTTAAGAATGGTAAGACCCCTGTGATAGTTCACCAACATGGTCATTGGTCTTCGAACTTGGACATGGGCATAGTTGTACAATGATTCTTCCTGTCCAAATCACTGACCTAAATGTGCATGGAGCTCAACCTGATTAACTACATCTAGAATTTAATAAAAGTATCTGATTTGCCTTGGAATGTGGACCATTCGCTTTTGACTATTTTACTTTTAACCAGTCAAATACTGATCTATTTAATGATTAGGATCACTTAATCTGTGTGATTTTGGATAAATGCTCCATCCACAATATGTCACACAATTTGGATGGTATGGATAGCTTCAGATGAGTGCCATCACCGTTTTAAAAATGGGGTGGAACTGTCATTTGGATCTAGCCACTCTAATTAAGTGGTTTGCTGAAGCACATGGACTCTTTGTTCAGGATAGAAGGTAGCATAACCATTGGATGGTGTCATGTTTCAATGATCTGAATCTTTTATACAATGGGCCTCATCATGGATGGTGCACGCACCCCCTCCAAAAAAAAAAAAGAAAAGAAAAATCTTAGATAGGGATATTTTCAATCCTTTGATCATTTAATTCTTCTCATATGGATTGGGACCATATCTATAAACATTGTCTTGTAGGCCTAGTTTATAGCTTCCAATCTGTAAGATTATTGAACTTTTTTTTTTTTTTTGTTAAATCAAGGATTTAGATCATTGAAACATGACCCCTAATCCCACTGCTATAATCTTGTATCTTCTAACGGAACGGTTAATATAGCAGACCTCCACCTCCTAATTCAGCTTTATTGGAAACAGAAATGTCCTCATCCAGCTGTCAGACCTGATCTAGAGGCTAGAGCTTTGCTAAGCCCAATTGCATGCATACAGCATCTCATCTACATACCATCAGATGTGTAAGAATGGCTTACATGATTGACGTCCAACCCATCCAACCTTTGCCCCCCATCATTTCAATGTTCTGGCACAAAAATGTTTAGTCTTTTTATCAATTGGGCCTTAAAAAAGAAATGGACGTGTGAAAAAGCTTTAGGCATGTTTTCTAAATAACCATCCTATTTATAATATTTGGCCCAATTGATGAATGAACAGCTTGACTTTTAGGCCATGGAATCTATCTGATGGGGATGTTATGAACAGCTTGGACCTCATTACTATGTGTCATGATGGCATGCCCTGGAGTGTACATGAATTGGCTTCCACATTCCTGTGGATAGGATAGCTTTATACGTAGCCATTAGTACTAATTGTAACAACTGGTTACCCGAGTCCTGACCAAACCAGACATGATTTTTAAACAGTTATGTTATGGTGGATCAGAATCCACAACCTAATTTTTAACGGGCCTGAGGATTGGACCCAGACTGGTTTAAAATTGGGTTGGGCTGGGTGCCCCTTGATAGCCCTATGTGTTGGTGTTCGCCCATGTTTTTTCATGCCTTAATTCCTTTTTTTTTTTGGTGTGTGTGTGTGTGCGCGTGCGAAGCAGGCATATGGATCGCAAACAGGATATGATGTGCCATTTTTAAGGTCATCAATGGATGAAAATGTACGGGGGCAGGGATTATCATCACCACAGGAGGTACTTTCTTACTCACCTATGAATTGCTAAATCTTTCTTCCATTTACTGAACTATGTACATGCGAGCACTTGTCGAGGGGTTTGCATATAGTTGGGGAATTCTGTATTGTGGACAGTTGAAGTAGCAAAGGGACATACATCGATATTAGCATGCATACAGTTAGCAAAATTCAAGAACTTGAAATCAATCGGAAATGGGTCTGTCGATTTCCAATTTCAAACTTCATCCTTTTTTTTTTTTTTTTTTGCAAAAACAAAAGAGGCTGAATCTATGAATTTAATAAAAAATAATGAGAAAAGGGGAAAAACCTGCTAAAAGAAGAAGTAGACAAAGCTTAGGGAAAGAAGGCTGAGGGTTAGGGGTTGATGTTGCCCTTCTCCTTTTGTTGATTGGTGTGTAGAGGTGGGACGGCCGATTAAGGTTTTGACTCCTGGTTTTGTTGGAGTTATTTAGGGATTATGCTTTTGATGTTTTGCTTTAAAATGGGAGAGAGGACTGAGAAAGAGAAGAGGGTGGGTGGGTTTGGGCTTTAATATTTAGGGAGACTAAAGGGTGTTTACTGAGCCTAACCACATGGGGAGCCCTGCTCATCCACATGCAAATAGGGCACACGTGTCCAATATCCGACCTTTCCATCAGATGGGCCACTGCATAAAAAACATACAGATGGTTAAAACAATACTTTGGCTATCCATTTGTGTTGTAATAGTGTTGTCAAAATCCTACAACTTACTATTTTAGTTGAATCTTAAGCAAAACGATTTGAATCCCAACCTGGAATCCCTTTTTATATGAATCCTACGATTCTATGATTTGAATCCTACAATTTACGATTCAAATTATACTTGTTCTTTTCTATTTTAAGATTCACTTGCCTTTACGTTTTTAAATGGGTAGGGGCTTTAAAAATCATTTAGAAAAGGTAAATTATGTTTATTTGTTCTTTAAAAGAGATTAAATTATATATATATATATATATATATATATATATATATATATATATATATATATATATATATATATATTCAAAATTTTAAAAATTGTAAAAAATCTTACGATTTATGATATGATTTGCGATCCGATACAATTCAACGCCTACTACGATTTACGATACGATAATGATTTTGACAACATTTACCTTGTGGCCCACCTGACAGAAAGGTTTGGATCTCGTGCATGTGTAACATTTTGGTATGTGTGCTTGCATATGGATGATGGAGCTCCATGTGTATGTGGGCTTAGCTAACTTTGAAGAAAAGTAACGAGGGCAAAAATGGATGGTAATAAAATAGAAGTCGTCTTTTGGGGTTCCCAAGTAATGTGTTTTAAATATAATTTGGATGCTATGCAATGGCCATTGGCCCTTTGTAACATACAAAAGAAATCATTAAAGGTATTATGAAATTCATTGATTAGACAAGGGCATTTTTCTTCAAATTCCAATCAGTGTGGTCCACTCATCAAGTTGTGCCAGAATTTACTCTTGATCAGGTGCAGATGATCATAAAAATCCTAGGATTCAACCTACAAAGAACTGTGAAAAATGTCGCTGTTCTTCAAATTCGATCTAAAAAGTTTATTTTTATTTTTTATTTTATGGATAATGGAAGTTCTGTTAAATGGCCATCAACCTTAAGTTTGCTTATGGCCACAAGTTTACCTTTTATTTTCTCCTTGTTCTTCTTCTCATCTCTCCACATGATGGATGGTCCATATCAAAAGCGGCCCCGCATGATGGACAACCCACATTGAAGGTGGGGCTCACACGATGGGCAGTGGAGGTTAAAGGTAACATTGATGGTGGGTTCCATATGATGGGTGATCCACATTAAGGTGGGCCCCTCATAATGGACGGTCAACATTAAAGATTGTCCCCTAATGATGAATGGATCACATTGAAGGTAGGTCCTGAAAGGAGGACTCACTTCGATGGTGGGGCCCATCAAAGTGGGCTCTACATAATGGGCAATGGGTCATTGAAGGTTGGCCCCACATGATGGACAATTAACATTGATGATGGGCCCCGCATGAGATGACCCACATCAAGGTTGGCCTTGCATGATGGATGGTCCACATCAAAGGTCTGCCCCTAATGATGAATGGTCCACATCCAAGATGGGCCCCTCATGATGGATGACCATTTTGATGGTTGGGTCCACACGACGGACTTCTGCATCAAAGGTAGGCTCCATGTGATGGCAACAAACAATGATGGTGGGCCCCACATGATGGACGGTCTACATCAAATGTTGGCCCCTAATGATGAATGACCCGTGTTTAAGGCGACCCTGAATGATGGACGGCCAACTTTGAAGTTGGGCTCGACATGATGGACGGCGAACTTTTAAGTTGGGCCCGACATGATGGATGATCCGCATCCAATGTTCACTGATGAATGACCTACATCCATGGTGGGCCTGGGATGATGGATAGCCCACATTGACGGTGGGCTTCACAAGGTGGATGGTCCACATTGAAGGTAGGCCCCACATGCTGGATGGTTCACATTGAAGATAGGGACACAATGAACGGTCCACATCAAAGGTTGTCCCTACATGATGAACATTGGATATTAAAGGTGTAACCCAGATGAACGAGTAAAAAATTGGAAGAGATTTGAATTTTTTTTTTTTGTAAGAGGAGAGAGAGATTAAGGGAAGAGATTTAAAAATCACTTGTATGATGTTGAACCAAACATATTTCTCTACTTTTTGGCTGATATGTATGTTGAACATATCTGCAGAATAAGTAGAAACCAAAATAAGCTACTTGAGGCGTAAGTAGCTAAAGCAAAACGACTTATTATCCAAACGTGCCCTAAACATCCCAACCTTCATGGGGATGTTAGCAACATCCTCAAAACTTTTAAATGACACATCGATACCCAATCATCAATCATCAATTCATTCAATAATATCACTGGGAGCAAGCCATGGTGCAAGAATCATGTTGATCAGATGATCCTAACTCTATGGATAAAGTGAATTTGTTACCACATTCTGTTTTTTCACAAGCCATAGATCATATGGTTAGAATCATCTAACCAAAATGCTACTTTGGATTCATAAGCAATACAAAGTGGATATATCATATAGATGATTCCAGATGTTGATTGGACCTTTTTTTTTTATCCTCTCAATCTTGATTGTCCATTTTCTGTCATTTATCAGATGCTTGGCATCATCCAATCGGTGTGATTTTTGCACCATGGCTAGTCCCTAGTTGCATGAAAGAATGCACGGTTCAAATTGATGATTGGTCGTCTCATATGGAAATAAAAAGCTTCGGGGACGTTGGTAACATCCCCATGAAGGTGGGGAAGTTAGCAAAACCCTTAGTTGGAAATGTTGGTCGTTTTTAATTAGTTGATTAATTATGTGGATTTCACCTATTGAACTAGGTGTACAACATACTGAATTGCAAATCAGATGAAAAAAGAGCTAAGCGAGCTTAGGCAAACAAACCAATGAATTTTGAGAAATATCAAGCTACCAACTTTAAACTTGAACTTGAATCGGTTGAACTGCCTATTTGGTTAGCTATGACTTGAATCATTCTGGCCACCTTATGCATTTTTTCTTTTCTTTTCTTTTTAAATTCTGCAGGCCTTGAGCTCGCATGTAACGAACAGTGGCACTCCATCCTCGGTGCCCATGTTACAGCAGCAGCCAGTGACACAGCTGTATCCGCAAGTTCATATACCACACTTCCAGAACTTTGTGCCATATCGTCAGTTCCTATCTCCAGTATACGTTCCGCCAGTGGCTATGCCAAACTATTCTGGTAACCCTGCGTACCCTCACCCTCCGAACGGAAGCAGCTATCTTCTGATGCCAGGAGGAAGCTCTCACCTCACTACAGGTGGCCTGAAATATGCAGCCTCACAGTATAAGCCTGTCCCTGCCGGTGGTGCAACAGGGTATGGGAGTTACACCAATCCAGCTGGGTATGCTATCAGCGGGCCAGGAACGGTTGGGGGTCCTGCTGGCCTCGAGGACTCAACCAGGATGAAATACAAAGAGGGCAATCTCTATGTTCCAAATCCACAGGTAAGCCAAATTAGTTGTAGTTGTCAAAGTTGCGGTTTCTAGATTTTTATCAATTGCTAGTGGCCTTGACATAGGGATGCCAATGGGTACCTGGTAGACCTGACCCGATTTTTATGGGTCCCGGTCCTCTTATTTGGACCCCATAAGAAATCGGGTTAGGTTTGGATCTCACCTTTTAGAACCTGGTTTGGGTCTTGCCGGCTCTGGGGCAGGTCCATGAACTGGTACCCGGTTAAAATTGCGTGAGGTCGGGTCTAATTAGTTATAGACTTTTAGTTATACATATTAAATATGTATTGACTTTTCTAACTATGAACCCACATAAGAGTTCCCATTTACACACAATGCATGTGTCTAAGTGGCAGATGAGCGTGTGATCTAATCCATCCATCGGTTGTGCTCAACCAGGTAAAATATTCCTATTTGTCCCGAATCCAACTTGAAACATGGAAGCAAAGATCCAATGGCTACCCGATGGGTACCTGAACCTAATCAGATCCAAGTCTTGGGATTAAAGAACGAAATCCAGACCTGGCAAGAGCTGGACCCGGTTAGCCAGGTACAGGACCTGACCTGTTGACAACCCTACCTTGACATTGTGGAAAGAAAAATGCACTATCACCTGCAAATGGCAAGCCAATTCTTTACAAGCTCTTGCCATTGAAATATTAAATATTTTTAAGGGCGAAAGTGGCCACAAAAAAACCTGGAGGCATAAAATAAAAACAGTTAGCGGAGTACAACGGGTCGTTGTTGATCAATTCGCAGTGATGTTTATGAACTAATGCCTGGTGGAAAATACTAGCTAGGCCTGTACGACCAGGATTGTTGGCATGGCGGGCCACAAGATGGAAGGCTATTGCTTGGAAATTGTGGTGATTAGACTGCCCTCGCTGTCCAGCTTCTGCAATTTTCCCATTGAAAATGGACCATTGTTCATTCCTTTGTTTTTGGAAAGGGAACACTGCCAGGGATTGAACCCAGGGTCGCTCACACACATTACGGTCCCTGCAAGCTCATCTAATTAGCAGGGGACCCATTGTTCATTCTTTTGCTATTCTCCTCATCCATTTGTAGCAGCTAATCCAACAACCTAATGATCCTCTTGATTTTTGGACCATGGCCCATCAGCATGGTGGCCTGCTAGATTAACAATCCTAATCACTTGGACACATGCCACATGTGCAGTAGAGATCGATTGGAGTGAGAGGAAACGGTCGTGGTCTGGCCTTTCCTTTGGGTAGTTTCATCTGGCATTTGTGTTGTCCAAAACGTTATAATCAGATTATTCTTACCCTATTTATATGTTTAGGGCCTGTTGTAACGGATTTTGGCTGTGGTTGGCTTTGACAGGCAGAAACATCTGAGATTTGGTTTCAGAGTCCCAGAGAGCTTCCAAATCTGCAGTCATCTCCATATTATAACTTATCTGGGCAAGCGCCGCATCCTGCGTACATGCCATCCCATACGGGCCATGCTTCTTTCAACGGCCCCGCCCAATCAACACATGTGCCTTTTCCAGGTTTATACCATCCTCCGCAGCCAGCAACCATCTCAAACCCCCACCACCTGGTCCACCAACCGCTGCCGGGCATGGGCGGTAATGTAGGCGTTGCTGCCCCTGGAGGTCAAGTTGGATCGTATCAGCAACCCCAACTGGGACATCTTAATTGGACGGCGAACTTTTGAAAGGACAGGATGTCGATCTCGATCTGTCCATCGTCGTCGGTCCCCCTCTCATGTGGTGAGGGATTGAAGTAGGTAAAGAAAGAAGTTTTTAGTTTGTGTAAATGACTCATAATCTTCTCTTAATGCATGCCAAGGCAGTGTCTATTTATCTTTTTATTGAATGTTGTACGGTGGGCCTCATGATTTCATTAGGTAACAATTGCAGGGACAAGGATTTTGGTACATCTGGGTCCCATGGTCTGTGGATCCAGATCGTTAATCTGATACGTCTCATCGAAGATCCTAAACCCTCCATTGGTGGCTTACAAATAGTTTGATTAAAAGATACAGCAATGGCCTATAAATATCCAAGGTTTAGGGTTCTTCAAATATATGGGACTTACTGCAATGGTCAGGAAATGTCAAAGAATTACAGCCATCTCTGGTGGGCCCCATTATTTTTTTCATTACTGAACAATTGGGCCCATATTTGGTGGGACTCATCTGCTGGATAATCTGCTGGATAAATCGCAACCATCGATTTGATATCTACGGTTCTAACTTCATGATTGGTGAGCAATATGATTGAGGAGCTACGCCAATCTAAAAGTGGGGCCCACGATTTAGACGCTTGGATGAGATAAATTCATGCCACGGGTGCATGCTGCCAAGAGATATGATGGTCTTCACCTTTATTGTCCCTGGAGAGTATGAACAGCCGCACGCGTGCTCACAGTCCACCGCACGCGTGCCATATATCTATGCCAATCCAAACCGTCCAAGACCCAATAGCGTGGTCCACTGCAGGTAAAGTACCTCTCCGGGTAGCCAGATATGATTCATTTGTCGTTGAATTTGGTCCGTCGATCACTTATCATTTTGACCTTCCATTCTGCGAACGCCAATCTGACGGTTGCGATCATCCGTCCCTTGACCTGCACGTGTACAATTTCAGCTGTTGTACATGTGTGCGATGCGTAGGGTGGCTACTGCTATTCGTGAGTATGGGTCTTCATACTCTGCCAGCGCGCTGAATTATTTGCTGTACCCGCCAAAGACTACTATCCACGTTACATGCAATCTGCCATAAGTTTACCACAATCCAAACCGTTAAACCCGTGGGGCCCACTATTTTTAGCCGGATCTCCAAAATTGTGTTGATTAGACCACGATGGTTATCCTATCAAGAGATGGTAGATCTTCGCTTTTGAATGGCCTTTATATAATCATTTAATGAATTGACGGGTTTTAACAGTGCGTCCCACTATTTGAACGGTTGGGATTATGTAAAATATATGAAATATTACAGAGACATTATGCCTATGTATGGATGATCGTACGCCGCATTGTATTGTAGTTTTTCTTCCTCACCGAAACCAAAGCGAATACTGACCCGATTCGCAAGGAGATATTGGAAGTGCGCTTCGCGGCATATGTGACAACTGGAACACATGCAGGAGATCCTGTCCGTTCATCAAGTGGGGAAAATTTCTATTACCAAAATTCATGAAGGCACGATAATCACGCGGGCCAGGTGCTTTCTTTCTCTGAACGTCCATTTGAGAGGCCGGATCTCTCAGACGCCTGCCACGTGGGCACTTGTGCGATGACTCGCGATTTCAATCAATCCTCGCGCGACTCGGAACAGCACTTTCTTTGAATCAAGCTGCAACGTCATTGTCTCACAAAGTCCGGATGGTGACTAATATGTAAGAACGGGTACCCTTGGTGCGGTGATCCAGACCGTTGATCATATTGGGGACTCCTTACATTTCGTGATCCTTCAATCCATGTTTTTTAGATATAAGCTTTAGTAAAAAAAAAAAAAGGGTCGGAAAAAGGCAAAATATTTGATGGTTGGTATCATCCAATGTGCGAGATTTTTAATTCGGAGCCTCATTTGAGGTGATTTCCATAAGATCAACGGCCTTTATCAACGAACCATGTGGCCCACTTTCAATCTGCATCAGACCCTAATAAAATTCATCTTTTCCCGTATGACCCTCCATTTTCCCGAGAATTTCAAAACTCTTATTTTTCTGTCGGAAGTGGATTGCCTGTCAAAGATATTCCAGTGGCCGGGGCTGTGTGGGGCCCACAAAGTGATCCGTGACAAATCTACTCCGTCCATCTGTTTTGTAAGACAGCAATAGGATAGTAATCTAAAAATAGGGCAGATCGAAAACTGATGTCGGCCATAATACACCAAACATTGGAGATTGAACGTCTATGAGTGGTAGAAGTTCTGTATCACGATAATATTTGCGACTTACAATTTATCTGAGTGGTAATAACCCTATGAACGGTTTGGATGGCATATAAACATCATGGTCAGCTCCAGGAAGGTTTCAACGGTGGAAGTTTCCTTTCCCACTATTTCATTTGGTGTGTAAAAAAATAGTATTTGATCTATTTTATTTTTATAATAATGTTCTATTGTGGTCTTTAAAAACAGATGGACGGAGTGGATTTTCCACAGATATCTCTGTGGGGTCCACGCAACGTCGGAGTCACAGGCAATCCGCTTCCTTCCCGTTCGACCCTGCACTTACACGGAATTTCAAAACTCACTCTCTCTTCGCGAAACGCATTCTTCTATTCTCCTATTTCTCTTTCGAAACCCTAACCCCCTCTCTCTCTCTCTCTCTCTCTCTCTCTCCTACACTATACACCGATCGTTTCGGTGTATCTCCCCCACCTCTCCCATCCAAAACACCGATTATTTCGGTGTATCTCCCTCCCTTCCTTTTTCCACTCCAAAGGTACGCTCTCTCTCTCTCTCTCTCTCTCTCTCTCTCTCTCTCCTGTATCTCGTTTTTTTTATTGAAATTTCAGTTCATGATTTTCTCTCCTCAACTATTACGTTCGACAAAAATCAACATATTCACCCTATTTTTTAAAAAAATTTGTGGACCACGCCCATATTTTGCTCAACGATGGATCTTTTCATGATTGATCTGCACTCGTATTCAGTAATTTAATCCGATCACAGTCTCGATTACTGTAATTGTTGTATTTTGTTCGATAGGGTTTCGATTTTCTTTGGTTGCGAATTGGGATTCTTATCGTTTGTACAAATCGTTTGGTAGCTTAGGCAGTATTTGGATGTTCGCCAGATCTCAATGTGAGCTGATTTGGCGTTGGAATGTATTTTTTTGGGACGGGCATTCTTCTTATCCTTCTTTTACTTTGCACATGCATGCAAAAGTAGTGAATTTCAACTTACAAGCATGACTTGAAGCTATCTGGATTCTAATTTAGGTGGAACACAACCTATCTACCTTAAAAAGCACAGGCACCCAAAATCAGTTTTAAGGGGCACCTTTTCAGATTTTAGAGTATTGATGGAAGGCTGTTTGGGTGGTGCATGTTTTCCACATATGAAACCGAAACGACACTGCTTTGTGATTTCGGCAGAAAGAATCTGTTTGTTTCAAGATGACTCGAGGAGACTGTTTGGATTCTGGATTGAGCGGATGGGTAACTGAATTTGGGATCGAGAAGATCTGGGTACAAGACAAGGAATTAGATTTAAAGAGGCTCTGTGGACTAAACTAGTTAGTTTCAGGAATTGAATGGACCAAGTCTGCAGATTTCTTGCCTGTTTGGATGCTGGATGGTCTTTTGATTCCGATAATTAAGTTGCATGTGAAATGGAAGCGAAAGATGATATCATTCTTCCAGTGGAGATGCTGGTTGTTTCTTAATGTTAATGCAATTGTTTTTGTTGCTAGTCCTACTTCTGATGAATGCAGTCTTAGTAGGGGGCTGGTTATTCAGTTTTAGTAAAGTGGTATGGTGGTAAGAAACCAACTTTGGACACTTCACTCTATTCTGACTTATGTATTGTAGTCTGAGTATTTTGTCCATCCAAATGCAACCTTTAGTGAATTTATGTTTTGTACATCCAAATGCAACCTTTAGTGAATTTATGTGTTGAACCAAATGCATGCTGATTAATGGATGCCGGCAGATTGGTTTTTCAGTAGGTGCCCTGCAAATAACGACATGCAAATGAACTGACCTGAGTGGTGAATCTTGCAACTATGGTGCTGGTTGCGTATGATATGTTATAGACTGTTACCATGTGAAAGGAGTTTCATCATACATCTCCATTTGAGGATCTATCCTTTTTATCTCCCTTTTTAATCAGAGGCTTTCTTTAATCTTGTAGCCTACCTACGTTTGTTGATGTTGGGTATGTCAGAATGAAAGATGGTATTTTTTTGATTAATGATTGGAGGGTAATAGTTCTCAAAGGAGCTTTGGCAATGGCATGCTAGTGTGGATGATGTTTTCTTCCAAATATCAATGATCAACGTATGAGTCACTCTATGAAGTTATAGGAGAAGCTGGTGGCACAAAGGCTATGACAAGAAACAAGGATGTTAGAGAATAAGTTTTGCTTTATGCCTAGGAAGGCTTGAAGCTGCTGCTCCACTTTGTCAATTGGTGAAAAAGTATTGGAGATAAGAGAAAGATCTTGAGAAAGCATACAGGAGTACCTAAGGAGGTCGTTTGCTGTGCTCTAAAGAAGAAAAGGGGCCTAGTGTGAATATATCGGCATCATTATAGACATATTTGAATGGGCCGTTACAAGAGTGAGAACGAATTGTAATGAGATTGATGCATTGCTGTAGATGCATCATTTAATGTGGCTTGGCATTAATCCTATTGTTTTTCACTTGTTATAGAGATATTAACACTAGCATTTAAGTGGAGGTTCCTTGGTGGAAAAGAAAAGAGGTTCATTGTTGCGTTTTTTACTTTGGTGAAGGATTTGGTGTTGGTTGAAGGATCTAGAGTCTAGAGGTTGTGGGACCAAGAGAGTATTTGGAATGCAACTTCAGTAGCAATATTTGTGGAGGCAAGGCTTTAGCTAAACTGATGGCCAAAAGATTCTTCAGAGTGACATTTTTTGTTGCCGTGCCTTGTTTGTCATAACCTCTTGAAGGTCAACTCCTGATGTTAGAAGTTTGAAGCGGAAGGAATATTTGAGTGCGTGTTTTCTACCACACCCTTAAAAGCAGTGCTAATAGAGTTACCTCATCTCTTTTGTGGCATTATTCAGCCCACCCAAGGGTGGTGGTGTTCTCATGGTTTGTTGTGGAGGATAAAATCCCAACCATTGACCATCTTCATAGCATGAATATGATGATCCTGAATGGGTGCCTAATGTGGCTGAAGGATGTGGAAGTAAACCATCTTTCTCTACTCTGGGTCAACTGGCGCAGGCTCTTTGGCCTGTTTGGGGTAGAATGGATCTCTCAATAGGCAGTCATTCAAGCTTGGAATTGGGAGACGAGGGGCAACAAACAGCTTATTTTTGGTGCATTTCTCTTATGGCTGTACTTTGATCAATGTTGAAACGCTACAATAATAGGACCTAAAACAATATATAGAGCCAAAGGCCAGGTGATCTTTTGGTCTTTGCGTCTTCCTCTGGTCAAGGGATGTAAAAGGGACAATTTCTAGGGATCTTGGATATATTTGTATTATTTGCTTTTGTTAGTTGTTGGATGATTCCTCATCATCTTTCTATCTTTTTTATTTCACTTTTTGAGTGGTTTTAACTAAATTTGTGCTCTCATTAAAAAAAGATAATTCATGAGGATGGAGAGACCAATGAAGATGTTCAAATATAATTAGAGTTGCGTGGATGAAGTGGAGATGTGCCTCTGAAGTTTTGTGTGGTCGTAGCATGCCAATGAAACTTAAGGGAACATTTTGTAAGAAAATTATTGGATCAGCTCTTCTATATGAGGTAGTGTCAAGCAATTAGAAGCCAATGTGAGCAAAGGATGAGCTTTGTAGAGATGAGAATGTTGAGATGGATGTGTAGAAGGATTAAGAAGGATGCAATCAAGAAGAGGGCATCTGAAGTAGCCTAACTGCCTATGAGTGGCCCTAATAATGAGAAAATTATGGAGAGCCAATTGAGACGGTCCAATCATGTTCTACAGAAGCTAGAAACGACCCCGATAAGGCATGAAGCTTTGTTTAGGGTTAAAGGGCCTGAAGGGAGGAGAAAGGAAATACCTAAGAGGTCTGGCCCTAAAGGAAATGCATAAGAGGACTGGCCCTAGGTTGTGAGAAGGGATATGTTAGCTTGTTCACTTATTGAGGATAGGGTCTTAGATAGGATGATTGGTATAACATGATTTGCAAAGCTGACCTGACCTCTCTCTCTCTCTCTCTCTCCCTCAAAAAAAAAAACGAAAAAAAAAGAAAAAAAAAAGGAGCTAAGACAAAGGCTAATGATGATGATGGTGGTATCTCTTGTTATCCTCAATCTTGATGAATTTTATGTTCTATTTTCTTACTATACTCTCTTCTTTGCTAATAAACTTAAAAGAAAGCTTATTATGGATGGTAAAAAGGCGACTTCTACTTTATTTGTACTAATGCATAAATCTTGTATAAGTTGATAGTATGCCCATAGATCACATACACTCCGTAAGATGAAAAAATAAATTATATAAGGGCTCATGTGGGTGTTCCCAGTTTCTGAGTGGATCACATGCCGTGCCCAAATAACAGTCTATAGAATTTTATATTTTTTTAAATCGTGATAGCGATATAGGTGCAAATGTGCATATCTGGACCCATATTCTGAATGAAGTGCTGCCCCAAAGGCATATCCAAACAGATATTTGTTCATTGCACAGCAAGCGTCTCATCCAGTTGTAATCCGGAGTGTATCCTGACAATGATAAGTTTATGATTTTTGTAAATGAATATAGAGGTGCCATTGGTGGATATTGTTTCGGTCGAGATTCTTCCCCCTTCCCCGTTTTTCCCGAATGATCTACACCCTGCTCTCCACATGACGATTCTTTTTAACTCATGGAGTAACTCTTCTTCTTCTTCTTCTTGCTAACTTATGGAGTTATTTTGTTTTTTTTATTGGCGACGATAAGATTTTATTTTTGAAGGATCAGCGATAACATTTTACTAGAGAAGAGAGGAGGGAAATACATTTTCCTTGAAGATTGCAGATTAAATGAAAGCTGAACAAACGGAAACTAGAAGGTAGCGCCTAGAAGCACTCTAGACGCGTCAAACATGAATGTGCAACAAATGCAGATACCTAGAAACAATAGCCTTACCTTTTCATCCATCATCATCATCATCAACAACACGTAAGCTTCATTTGAGAATCTTGTTCCACCATTCCACTCTATCAAGGACCACATCCTTTGTTAAACTAAAGGTCATCAAGTCTTTTTTTAATTTTCTTATTATGTCCTTCCATGTCCTTTTGGGCCTTCCTCTTGCCCCTTTACAGTCTTCAGCTTGAACCAACTCACTCTTCTAACCGGTGCAGTTCTTGGTCTTTGTTGTGCATCGCCAAACCATCAAAGTTTACTTCCCTCATCTTATTACCTATTGGTGCCACTGTTAAGTTCCCTTGAATGCAATCACTCATCTTGCCACTCATCAATCTCAACATCTTCATTCCATCTATTCTCATCTTATGAACATCTTTTTCTTTAACTGCCCAACATTTTGTCCCATAAAGCATGGCTGGTCTTCTAGATATCCTATAAAGATTCCACTTTATTTTGATTCATATCTAGTGATCACATAAATGCTAGGGGCGCATCTCCACCCCTTCCATCCAGCTTGAATTCTATTAGTAATATCCTTCTCAATCTCCCCTCACTCATGAATTACTATCCAAATATATTGAAAATGGTCATTTTGGGGTACTTGGTTACCAATCTTAATTAATTCCTTGTTTGATTCCTATAGTTACTAAAATTGCATTCCATATACTCTGTTTTAGTCCGTTTGATTTTAAAACCCTTAGATTTAAAGCATCCCTCCACAGTTCTAGCTTTGTGTTTACTCCCTCCCTGGTCTCATCAATCAAAATTGCCATTTGTAAACAACATACACAGATGAAGCCTCTTCTTGTAAATGCTTCGTTACCTCATCCATAACCAATTGAAAAAAAAATAGGGGCTCAATACCGAGCCCTTGTGTAAGCCTACAATAATCAAGAACTCTCCATTAGTGGTCTGCGTTTGTTACCCCTCCCGTCATATATATCCTTAATGATGCAATGTATTCTCTTGAGACTCCTGTCTTTTACAACACACACTAGATTACCTCTCTATGGAGCCTATTATATTATATGCTTTATCCCTCCCTCATATATATCCTTAATCTTGGCAACATATTCTCTTGAGGCTCCTGTCTTTCACAACACGAAGTAGATTAACTCTCTAGGGAGCCTATTATATGCTTTCTCGAAATCAATAAAGAATGTGTAGAGATCCTTCCTCTTCTCCCCATATTTCTCCATCAACTACTTAAGTAGGAAAATAACCTCAATTGTTGACCGTCCTGGCATATATCCAAACTATTTTCCAATGCACTTATGCCTTAACCTTATGCTCAAACCACTATCTTCCAAAGTTTCATATTATGATGCATAAGTTTAATCGCACCATAGTTTCTCACCAAAAATTATTTCATAAATATTATTCCTAGTGCAACTTTCTATTTAGAATAATCTGCTTCTTCATGCAATGGATGTTAGCTCTAAGCAACTTCGTAAACACTTTATAAAGACACCTTGTGCTACTCCAAGGAATGCATTCTTGTTGGTCTTTTGTTCTGATGACTACGAAAGATCAAAATCTTCTATCAGAGGCTTACTTTGAAAAGTTGAAAAATTCAACTCGACCAGATTTCATTAAGGCTTAAAAAAAACTTGCTTTCATCATGAATTGATCAAGATTCGTTTGACTTGCCAAACCCTAATCACACATAGCTCCAGAAAACTTGATAAAACTGGTTAAAACGAGTTTATTAGCCAAGACTCTATGATATTTATAAATTTCAAATAATAAATATTACCAAGACTTATCTTTAAAAAAAAAAATATTACCAAGACTTGAAAATCTTGATCGAGATAATCCACTCAACTTGACAGCCTTTCAACTCGAGTTTTTGAGTTCTTAAACCTTGGTTTGAGTTGCCACGCTTCTAGTGACGCAAATCTTCCATTCGAGGTGCCACTTCTGCTTCAGCTTCTAAGATGGCTTAGGTCCTCGTTTTGTTGCCACTCCTCTAGGCCTTAGTGAGAATTGTTAAGCAAAAAAAATTTAAACCTTTTATGTTGTTTGCATTAGTTGTCTCTTTGAAAGACCCACTCTTGTGAACTCAAGTGTTTTGTCAAATTAGTGACGAAGAGGTCGGTCTTCTTGAAAGATTGGTTCGGGAAGAGGAGGTGGTTGAGTACTTGAGGAATAATAAGGTGTTGGTGCTGTTGGCTGTCCTATCATTTTCTATTTTGTCATGGTGTTTTTGGGGGTGATGAGCCAAAATTCCTTGAGAGTGGGAAGCATGGAAGTTAGGACAGTCGTTCGTTACCCTAATTTAGAAGGAGCCAGGATTCTTATGGATCTTAGGACATGAGTTTGATCAGAAGACTTATAAGATTCTAGCCATGGTGTTGATTTCTCAAGGACCCAAACATCTCATTCTCCCAACGTACATTTGTTATGGTAATTGGTAAGACAAATTCTTCATGACGTGCTTGTGGGGCATGAGTGCATCTATGGCAGGCATATTGGAGGACAGGCAGAAGACTTGGAATCGTTTGCAACCTAGATATAGAGAAGAAGATTTAACCTCTGCCTATGTGTTTGGGGTGCACAAATATCTTGGAGTCCCCCTTCAGGGCTATGCTAAGATGATTTCCACATGGGAGTTTGGATGTCATCACTGAGAGGATTGAGAAGAAGCTAGCTTATAGGAAAAGGTCGTACCTATCTTTGGGTGGTCGGATTACTCTCTTAAAAGTGGCCTTTGCTAATCATCTGGTTTATTTTATGTTCCTGTTCAAGATGCATGTGTTAGTAGCTAAAAGGGTGTAACATTTGCAAAGAAATTTCATGTTGGAGGGTAAGGAAAATTTGTGCAACTTCTGTCTAATGAGTTGGGGCAATGTTCAATAGGTTAAAGAGAATGGGCCAATGAAGGTATTGCGGTGGGGATAATTATGGAGAAAAAATGGGGGGCTCCTTGGGAAGTGGTGGTGGAGCTATGGGAAGGGACATGTGCTTCCGTTGAGGATCTTTTTGGAAGAAATATGGTGAGTTTGGTAAGGGATGATTTCTTGGTGTGACACTTTTAAGGGTGGGGTCAGAGTTGTAGGAGCTATCAGCATTATTGGCAAGGATCAGGTAGATGAAATCCAATATATAGCATATAGAGTGGGAAATGTGTTTGCTCAAGGCATCATATTTTGTGTTGGGACTAGGGAGGTGGTGAAATGCAGTTACGGTAGGAATTATGGTTAGATGATGTCTCTTTAGCAGCCTTTTGCTTCCTTATTTGCTTTAGCTCCTTGCTATTACATCAAGGTCATTGCTTCTTATGAGATAGTGGGACACACTATTGTGTGGAATGCCAAGTTGCTAGGGAATATTAATGATGATGAGGTCTGTGCCTTCAATGATCTTTTGGCCAAGCACGAAAAGATATGTATTGTTGTTTGATCTGAGGATAATGAAGTGTGGAAGTGTGGACCCAAAGGGAATATTCAGTCAAATAGTTATGTTGGGTCATTTCCTCATTGGAGAGGGCTGGTTTGGCTTCCCTTCATGATTGGAAGGCTCTAATTCCTCCGAGAGTGTCGGCTTTTGCATGGTTAGCCACTGGTAACAAGATATCATAATTAGCAATCTCAAGAAGCATAGAGTTGCTCAGCCTAATAGATGCTTGCTTTGTAAGAATGATGGGGAGACAATTGACCTTTTGTTTCTTCATTGTAGTCAGACTACCACTATTTGGGGGTGTTTATTCATATTCATCCATTTTGGTGTGTTTTGGCCCCTATGATCGCTTAAAGGAGCGCATTGATGGTTGGCCACTTGGTCCTTATAATGAAGGGGAAAGGTTCTTTAAAGATGTTCCCTATGCGATTTTGTGGGGTTTATAGAAAGAAATGGTAGAATTTTTGTGGACAATTACATTTCAGCTGAGGTGATGGTGTGAAAGATTTCCATGATGGTTGTGGGTTGGTGTAGGGTGAGGCCCGACTTTTCGGGGTGTCATTTTCTAGTGTATTTGAGAAAATGAGATGGTGCCATTGGATTATCCCATCTTGGTTTCTCAATCGGGACACCTTTTTTCCTTTTATGGTTTTCTTTCTATATTTTTTGTAGTTTCCTTTTGGTCCAAGTTGAAGTGACGAGAGGGTTGCTTATTTTTCTTTGAAGATTTTGTATTTTTTTAAGCTTGTTTTAATGAAATTTTAGCTGTTGTTCTGAAAAAAAGAAAAGAAAAAGATGCAGAGAAAGAGTATGACCATGCAAACTAAGATTTATTGGAATATTTTGCTAAGAATGATGGGTTTTGAGGTTTGTTGGAGAAGCAGGATGATGGAATGTGTTAAATCAGCAAAAAAATTTCAAGTCTTGTCAATGATCCTTGAAAAGGGCTGTTGGCAGGTGTAGTGGATTAAGACAAGTGGAGATGCTGTTGATGATACTTCTATGGTTGTTACATAGGCTCTAAGTAGAATGTTGGAAGGGGCTAAGTGGAAGGTTTGATTGGGGATCTATAGGATAGGCTGGATATATTCTTAGGTGACTCATTTGCAATTCGCAGATGAGGCACTTATTCCTATTAGGTGAATAGGGAGCAATTGTTGAAAATGAGATTATATTTAGGTGCTTTGATGCTATGTCGAGTCAAAAAGTGAACTTATCGAACAGCGAGATTCTAGGGTGAGGGAGGAATAAAGCTTGGTGAAAGATTTGGCAAAAAAATGGCAAATATGGTTAGATCTTTTCTGTCTTTGTATCTAGGTCCTATTATTAAGAATCTATCCAAAAGCCGACTGGATACAACCTAAAAGGGTGGACAAGAGGTTGGTCATGTGGAAAGAAAGATATGTAACCCTTGGGGGCTGAATTACTTATTTGAAGTGGTACTTTCAGAATGCCGATATATTGTCTTTTTTTTTTTTTTTAATGTCCCACGAATGTCGTTGACAGATATGAAAAAATGCAAATTGATTTTGTGGCAGGGGATGGAAGAAAAAAAATGATGTCTTCTTATGGAATGAAGAGGGGTATTTCAACTAATTAAGTAGTGAGGGGCACATATCAAGTAATTGAATGTTATGAAATGAACTTGTAATATGGTGATCGACTTGATTCCATGATTGGAAGTTCATAACCCCAGCCCATTCCCATTTTTGGCGAAACATATCTTCTAATTCTTTTATGTCACCATTCAGAAGTGTATTTTTTCCCATTTAATTATTGTAGACGCCACTTTTTAGTGGAGGCATCTACTACTGGATGGTTCTAATGGTGCTAATTTTCGCAACTGGGCTAAAGTTTGTTTCATAGTCAATCAAAATTTTCCCTTTTCTCAAGGACTGGGAGATAAGATCTAGTTAATGCTTTGTATACATAACTCACTTCTTGTTCTTCAACCCCCCTCAGTCACTATGAACAGTCCTGATTAGTGCAATGGGATGTGTCTATTTATCTATCACTTGACTCAAAATGGGAGCAGGTTTGAAATGATCTTATAGTGTTTATAGTTGGGCTAGGAGGACCTTTTTTGTGCCCACAAAGTCAAAGGGGAAAGGTAAGCATACAATGCAATGAGAGAACAACCCACAATGAGATAACATGCTCTGTAGCTTATTTTGCAAAGTGAAGCAAAGGCGCTTCCCATTATATGTGCTCGGGTGTGTACGTACGCACACGTGTATATAGTACGCACACCCACACGCCCACACGAGCTTTACACTGCCGCCAGCCACTTTCGCTTCTCTACTGTATTGATTGATTCATTCTTTGGAAGTTAGGCATGTGACTCGATAGTGCATGCAACTTTTGGACAAAGAGGCAAATAATAATCCTCCATTTTATCATTTTGATTTGAGTCCATTACAATTGGCAAGTTTCATTAATGAAAAAAAGGAAACAACAGAGGCCTGCATTTGTCGGGGTTTGGAATTGATTCTTTATCAATGGCCCGCCATTTCTTTAAACCTTGTCGAGGATCAAATATTACAAATATGAATTGTGTGCCATTCGATGAGTCACTAAGAACAAGGGAGAGGGATATTGAAAGTTTGCGCTAGACATTTTTTAATATTCCAAGCTAAAAAGGCGGGGGTGGTGTACAAGTTTGTGGAAGGTAGACAGATTTTGGACATGGCCCTGATTGTGCTCAAGTGCCTTGATGCGAGGTACAAGAAGAAAAAGGCGAGGGTGGGGTGCAAGTTGGATGTGGAGAAGAAGGCTTATGACCATGTGGACTGGGATTTTTTGGATTATATGCTTGGCTGGTTGGGGTGTGGTTCGAGATGGAAGACGTAGATTCGTTCTTATGTTCATTCCCCCTCCTTTGTTCTTGTCAATGGGTCCACCAAAGGTTTCTTCCAAGCCTCCAGGGGTCTTCGGCAAGGGGACCCCATGTCCCCTTACGTTTTTCTGGTGATAGCAGAGGCCTTTGGTCGAATGTTGGCTAAAGCCCAGGCGGTTGGTCTTTTCTCTGGCTTCGTGGTGGGAGACTTGTTGACGCCGATTTCCCATTTGCAATTTGCAGACGATACCTTGGTCTTCTGCGTGGTGGACCCCAAAATGGTGGAAGATTTGAGGAAAGTGGTGATTTGTTTTGAAGCGGTCTCTGGGCTGAAGATTAATGTGGTTAAAAGTGAGCTTATGGGAATGCATCTTTTCGAGTTAGATCTAGCTTGGTTGGCGTCTTCCTTTGGGTGTAAAATAGGTTCCTTTCCTTTGGTCTATCTTGGCCTTCCGCTTTGCTTGGGGAAACCGATCTCCTTCCTTTGGGACAAGGTGATAGAAAGGATTGAAAGTACCTTGTGCAAGTGGAGATGCTGTTATATATTTCTAGGGGACCGCTTAACCCTTATAAAGACGACCTTCTCTAACATGCCTCTTTACTTCATGTCCCTTTTCAGATGTTCGCAAGCAGTGATCCTCAAGGTGGATCAGTTGAGGAGAGATTTCTTATGGAAGGGGTCTGATGAAGGCTTCAAGTTCCACCTTTTAAAGTGGGAAGATGTTTGCAAGCCTATTGACGAAGGGGGTGTTGGGTTGTGGCCGCTAAAGTCTATGAATATGGCGTTATTGGGTAAATGGCTATGGAGGTTTAGAACTGAGGAAGGCCACTTGTGGCGTGACATCATTTCTTCCAAGTACAGTACGCCGATGGGGGGATGGGAAACGAACAAGTCTTCTCTCTACAAGGCCTCCTATGTGTGGAAGTCTATTATGGCGATCCACGATTCTTTCTGGCAAGGTGTATCGTTTTCAGTGGGTGATGGATTGAAGATTCGTTTTTGGGATGATTGTTGGTGTGGAGATGCGCCGCTTAGGCCCGTCTTTCCATCCCTAGTAGGCGTAGTGGCTCATTTGAACTCGGTGGTGGTGGATTGCTTTACTCGGAGCAGGGAAGAAATTATATGGACTTCGTCATGTAGGAGGAGCCTCTTTGATGACGAGACTATTGCCTTTATCAGCATGTGTAGCTGTCTTAAGGGTATCGAGCCACGAGTTGGTTCCGACGTGATGATGTGGAAGTATCACAACTCAGGTCGTTTTTCAGTCAAATCCTTTGTCAGGTTGCTTTCTTCTAATCTGTCTGGTTGACCTGAGCAATTTCCTTTCCATTTTTGGTTCTATGGTACCCCTCCTAAGGTTGTGACGTTTGTTTGGCTGGTGGGAAGAAACAAGGTTTTGACGATTGACAATTCCAGAAGAGGAATATGGTGATTCATAACATGTGTTGCATGTGTTGTTGGAATGCAGAGATGGTGGATCATCTTTTCATCTTTAGTCTTTTTGCTCAAGAGATTTGGGATCACCTTCTTTTGATGCTTGGGGTGGCCTGGGTCATGCTGAATTCTGTGGCTGACCTCCTTTGGGCATGGCATGGGGGTGGCTTCGGGTTCATCCCTCGATTGAAGTGGCTTCTCTCTATCCCAATGATCTAGTGGTCCATCTGGAAGGAAAGGAATCAAAGGTGTTTCTAGAACCGTTCTAGGTGTTGTTAGGTGGTTATTCTTGGGGGCGTTATCTCTTCTTCATGATTGAGTTGAGTCGTAAAGTTTCGGCGTTTGTTTGGGTCCTTTTTTAGACCCTTTTTCTTCTTCTCTTTTTTCCCGCTGTGTGTGTGTGTGTGTGTGTGTGTGTGTGTGTGTGTATAATTTTTTTTTCTTTTCTTTTTTAATAAAATTCTTTACTATTCAAAAAAAAAAAAAAAAAAAAAAATCCAAGCTAAGACCTCACCTTACTATATTCCTTCAACAAATATACCAAGCTTACTTGGGAATCCTTCACTGGCCACTTTGTCCCTCTCTCTTGTGGGCCCCTTGTTTACGAAATTATCGCTAGGGTTGTTGTGGGGCAAACTAGCTCAGTTGTTTGCCTTAGGAGTTTGTTTTGCACACGTGTGGGGCCCATTGTTACGCATTAATGGTATCCAACCCGTCTGTTAAAGTCTCTCCACTATCCAGTGATAAGGTGGCCCACGCACAGTGTTTGCGATATCAATAATATCAGCCGATATTATCAGTATTACACCTTGGTGACATGAAACTCTCGGGAAGTACCCCTACTTCTTGTTGTCAACGATATATCGCATTGTATCGACAATGTCATTGATACTATGCGTTATATTGTCAATATGTTGGGTGTATCGGTGATGTTGATAGAGATGGGGTTGTTTCTCTTAGAGAGAGAGAGAGAGAGAGAGAGAGAGAGAGAGAGTTAAAAGGTCGTTGCGTTGATACGATCATACGAGAGGGGTTTCACTCTCCCTCTTCTCCTCCTCCCTATGTTCCCTCCCTCCCTCTCATCCTGCTGTCCATCATAACTTATATTGCTGTAGGTCCAGCCTTGTCTTTTCAAAATGAAAAGGATAGGCTGCAACAATGATGTGTTGTTCATTCATGCTATTTAAAAGGTGGTCCCTCATCATGATGTTTATGCAAAATCCACCTTAATCACCAGGTGCGTCACCCTGTGTAGGCCCAGGGCAAAAAAATCAGCCCCATTTGTGATTCAAGTGGACCACACTATTGAAAATAGTGTATAGGGCATCGCTCACCCTACAAACTCTTTCCATTGGTGTGGCCCACTTGAATCACGTTCGGACCTAATTTTTGGTCCCCATGCCTAAATTTTGTTGCGGCAATTCTCTTCAAACTATTTCCTTTGGTGTGCGCCCCCCCCTCCAAATCATAGTGTAACCTAATTTTTTGGCCCTAGGCCTAACGTTAGGAGTGGATTTCACATACCACATCATGGCGGGCCTCGTAAAAAAATTAAGGGTGGGCGTCCCTCCGCAAACTGTTCACAAGCCAATATATTAAAAAAAGAGTTATGGGGTTGTTAATTTTTTTATGGGGTCCCACCTTGATGTGCAGGATCCACTCCGATCATTAGATGTGCAATCTCACATTAGGTCTATCACAAAAAATCCAGGTTGACTTGTAAATTAGGTGGGCCACACCTAAGGAAATAGTTTGGTGAGAGATGTCCACCCTTGATTTTTACAGGGCCTACCATGATGTTTATATGAAATCCACTCCAACCATTAGGTTTCACAACAAAATTTGGGCATGGGGCCAAAAAATCAGACCCAAACATAATTCAAGTGGGCCAAACCAAGGGAAAAAGTTTGGGGGTTGAGCGTTGCCCTGTACACTGTTTCCAATCGTGTGGTCCACCTAAGTCTCTGATGGGGCTGATTTTTGGGCCCTGGGTCTAACATGGGGTGATGCAGGTGGTGGTCGAGATGATTTCACATAAACATCAGGTTGGGCCCACCTTAGTCGCGACCCCTTGCTCACTAACTTTCCAAATTTGTAATAATACTTAGATGGGCATGTACACTGTACATGTGTCATATATTAATTCAAATTAAATCAATTAAATTGTGGAACCTGTTGTGGCTAAGTCACGGTCCCAAAATTAGATTGTTTGAACGATCCCGACCTTTGATCCGTGGACACTTGTTTGTTGAAATAGGACCGTTGGATTATTTCATTCTTAGCTGTCCAATAAATGTCCACGTATCTCATCTGACGAGGAATAAGCCTAATTTTTGGATTATGAGACAATTTAGACAATTTTGTTTTAATTACTTGTATGCCATGTGTGCAATTTTTGTAAGTAATTAATCGATTGTGTTTTCGTACATATCTTCTATGATTTATAAATTATATGAATTAATTTTGACTATAGGTGCATCGCTTTTGTATGAGTTTCCTATACAAAGGAAACTTATTATGTGCACTTGTTTCTTGTGATTTTTTTTAATTTTAAATTTTTTTTTAAGTTCTAAGTGTGTAATTATGTCTTTTAACATCTCCTAAAGATTCATTGAAAAATTCGACCAATTTCCCAATGTTTCTCAAAAACAGCGAACCATTATGCGATACATCCGTTATTTCCCATGCGATAACCGATATGTTTCCATATCCCAAGGGTGCAATACATCAGTCGGTACTGATACGGAAAATATTGGCCACACCTACCTAAAAACCTCCAAATCTATATCATGGGCCACTTGATGGTTGGATCAGCCTTTTTTGTGTGTGTGTGTGTGTGTGTGTGTGTGTGTGTGTGTGTTGGGGGGGGGGGGGGGGGGGGGGGGGTTGATTGACTATGCTGAATGGGTTGGATGGCATGCACACACTACGTTTATGTCCACATGTCTTCAACTAGTTATCTATGGGATAGGGGTAAAACAATTAATTGTAAAAGATAAAGTTGCTAACAGACCGTTCAGGGTAATCTGCAACCAATCTGTCAGCTAGAGGAGAGGTGCTTGCAATAATCTAAACCAGAGGGGAGGTGCTTACAATTACTCTTGTCGCAGGGGTTTGTTTTGCCCATGTATAGGGCCGTCCGTTATGCATTAATGGTATCCACCCCATCCATTAAAGTCCCTCCACCATCCAGCCATCAGGTGGACCCAACCTACACAAAAACCTCCAAATCTATGTTGTGGGCCACCTGATGGTAGGATCAGCCTATTTTTGGGGCTTAGCTTTTTCGTGGTGGAGTGACCATGCGGAACGGGTTGGATGATATGCTCACCCTCTATGGTAGGCCAATGTGTCTTGAACTAGTTACCTATGGGATGGGTAAAACAGTCAATTTGTAAACGATAAAGGTGCTAACAGACTGTGTTGTGGAATCTGCAATGAATCTGTAAACCAGCGGAGAGGTGCTTGCAATAATCCAATCCAGAGGGGAGACTATGTTTGGACACCTCACTTAAAGTGTCCAACACATGGCACTTTCTGCTGACATCACTGGGACATTGTCAGTTCAGATTTTGAAGTGTCATGTTGTGTACAGGAGCGTGTCCAAGCATCCGTCCTTTCTCAATTTGCTCACTGATGCTCTTGCCACATCAGGCAGAGAAAATAAAGCGTTTGCTCTGTTATCATGCCATCAACTATCCATATTATCTGCTTCTTTGTTGCCCTTCATATTGGAATCTGAATCATAGTGGAAGCCGAAGATTAAAATATCTCTGTGGTCTACAGTTGGCTACAAGCTATTGCTGACAATGAGTCTACAACAAGTGGTTCAACCCAGGTCCTCTAACAATTCATTTGGCCGTCGGAGGGGTGACAGAGAGATGGGGACCCGGCTGGACAGGAAGTCATCTGGCAGTTTTAGCAATTCAGGTGAAGATCAATAATCTGAATTTGTCATATGGTTATTTCCTTTTCTTCTAACTGTGTTTTGGTGTAGGTCTAGTGAATGGCAGCAAATTTGGAGGGTTTGAAAGTCCTTCCCGTGATCGGCTAGTACATGTGACAACATGCCTCATTGGACATTGTGTGGAAGTCCAGGTGAAGAATGGGTCTATTTTCTCTGGAATATTTCATGCGATGAATACCGAAAAAGACTTTGGTATGTTTGACTTCATGACCTTGCATTGGAACTGAAAGGATTTTATGCGTACTGAGCTCCAACATCAATTCTTATAGTATATGTTTTTTTTTTTTTTAAATTTTATTTTATTTTTTATGTGTGTGTTAATGTCTTAGTATGGGTTCTCAATTTCAGATGTGATATTTTCAGGAATTATCCTCAAGATGGCTCGGCTCACGAAGGATGGTTCTGTGAGAGGACAGAAATCCATTCCTGATTCTGTTAGCAAGGCTCCTTCAAAGACCCTAATAATTCCTTCTAAAGAACTTGTGCAAGTTGTAGCGAAGGTTTTCTCAACCTTATTTCCTTGTTTTAGTTTTCAATGACAAAAAACTAATCCACGCTTTTTTTTTCTTCTTTCATGCCCACTGTTAATCATTTGTTATTTCACCTTCACTTTGAAAGTCATTGATAATGGTCAGGATCATCCGATCAGTGGGCCATCCGGTTGGTGAGGACTTTGAATCCCATTCCATCCATGGCATGGTTGACTAGATTGATGAACACATCTCATACATTCTCCACATATACGTATTTTGCTTCAACTCTCTCTACCATATTGGTGGCTGTCTTACCATTCAGAAAATGAAAAAAAAAAGTGGAACCCTTGTAACCTTGTTTATAACAGAGTGAATATCTGAAGCAGATAAATGTGATTTTGGTGATCTTTGAAAGCTTTCTTCTAGTCGTTGGCAGCATAAACTTGCGGAATTTCTTCCAGTTTTTAACTTCAATGAGTTCTGCTCTCATTTTGTTATATAATTCTATCAGGATGTTGCATTAACTGCGGATGGTTTTGCAAACGGGCACGCCCACGAAAAGCGGCAGGACATCATGATAGACTCCTACATATCCCAGTCTCAGTATGTTGAGGTGGAGAGAGAGCTCGAGCGTTGGACACCCGATAAAGACGATCCCAATTTACCTGAATTGGAAAATATATTTGATGGCACTTGGAATAGGTGATTACGGTAACTTGTATTTGAAAGGGCATATCCTAACCTTAAGCACTCATCTTCAATGATGTTGCATTACTATATTACCTGAACTAATCCTTTTCCTTTCTTCATTATACTTCCTCAATTCGTAAGAGTGGTGATAAGTCAATCAGTTCTAGCACTTTGGTCCGGGCCTGACGCATCAGTTATGACTATGACTGGCTCCTGGCTCAGGCTGCGCTCATTTAGGTCCAAACCTAGCTATAGGAGGTGGGCCTGGAGCCAACATGCCACCACAGCCCTACCGTGCTTCTTTTTCTTGCTCGGGAGTTTTGCCTATCAACTATTCTCTCATGTCTAGTTTTTCTCATTAAATGAAACACCATTGAATACTTTCCTATTTATATTCTTTCTTCGTGCTTTTTATTACTTACTCCTTTTGTCCGTTGTGGACCTGCTGATTGTTGTTGTGGCTACTGTACATAGTTGCTTAATTCATCAAATAATAGCAAGGTACAAGAAAATAGAATATAAATAGGTGGTGTTCTAGAGATTGGAATATTTAATACTTACGGAAGTTCAATTAGTGTTGATAAGATGTATGTAGAAAGGTTGGGTTATTTTTGTCTTAAACATCTTACAAATAGAATCTAGAAGCAACTGACAGAAGATTCAACTGCATTGAAGTCAATGTAGAAGTATATGGCACCATTTAAAAAATGCTACCAAAAGAAAAAAAAAAAAAAGCGCATTACTCTCTCCATGGAGTAGAAGACTTGGACCCAAAAAATGTCATACCTGAGTTTATGAATGTGGCTGTAGGAGTGGGAGTAGTAGTGAATATAGGCTGGTTCTTCAATAACTTGGAATAGTCATATTGGGTAAGCATAACCATCTCTTCAGATATACGTCATTGTTGAGTTGTAGAGGTTGGACTTGCAGAATGAGGCCCATTATTCTCTCCAATATGAGAAGTCTGATTAGCCTAGGCTGGCTTCCTGTGGAGATTCCAACACTTCTTAATGGAGTGATTTCTAAGCCCACAATGGGTGTGTACTTCCTAGCTCGACGACCTCTACCAAGACTTACTGCTTGATCACCACCACCTTTATTACTTCTGCCACCACGACCACCACCTCTGCCTTGTCCAGTAAATGATGCCAAAGCATAGCTATTATTGACCCCCCTCATAGATCCAAGGATACATGTTGGAGGCGAGTGCACAATTCATTCAGAGATGGAACATCCTTGCCCCCCAATATCAGTGAGAGGTTGATACACGTTGTTAAGGGAACTCTAGATAGGAGCTTAGCCACATGGGACTCCTCACGTTGCTGATTTTGCTTTTCCAAATCACTAGTGAGAGGTTGATTCACATTTATTTCACTGACTTGTCTCCTTGTTGGAATGAGAAAATCTCTTCAATCAATTAGCATGTACGAGAGATGTTTTTGTCAAATGAATACATTTCTCGTAATGCATCCTAAACCTCCTTATGCAATATCCAAAAACATTACATTAGCACTTACAGATGTTTCCATGCTGTTCCATAATCATGTCATAATCTGAGCATTATCCTAAGTTCACTGATCATACATAATTCTTATATGGCTTCTCCATGGTTAAATATTTCAATTTGCCTTTGGTTGTCGAAAACACTTGAATATATCATGGTTAAATATTTCAGTTTGCCTTTGTCTGTTGAAAACACTTGAATATATTTAGACCATTGGAGATAATTTGCTCCATTAAATTTTATAGAGGTTATTTTGACCTCTAGAAAATCTGATGGATTTATAAATCCAGAATTTGGATCACTCTTCATCTTCATTAGAATAAAGGGTTAAGATAAATACCACAATTCTTACACGAATACGGGCTGACATTTCACAATAGGAGATAACCCCACTTGCACGTTTCACACGATGTGCACACCACACTTGACAAGAGCAATCAGCACACATTCACATGTTCCAACTGAGCATGAAAGGTGATGATCATGAACAAGGCATTCTCCCTCTCACACGTGGACCATTCCACAAGTCCTATGCACCAAAAAAAGGAAGAAAACCTTGGTTTCTTTAAGAACTTTTAGCACAAGAGAGATAGGAAGGACAAAGAAGAAAAGAAAGAGGAGAGTTTGTAAGATAAGAGAGTGGAAGATATATTTGATCAGAAGTAAATACGCTTTGATACTATGTGGTTTAATATAAAAGAGAAATGAAGAAAAAGAGGAAGAATAAGTGATGTAGAGAAGAGAATGAGAAGTGTAGAGAATAGGGAAATAACATCCCTCCCACTCTCTCTTTTATTTAAGTGATAAAAACCAAAAATACCGAAAGTACCCTAAACATTAAGAAATAAGACTAAACACATAAATAAGACCAAGCACCAGGACTTTGTGGGCCATACAATAAGGCCTACACTCATGTTCGTTAACACTGACAAACTTGATTTCCTCAATGGTAACAAGCTTGCACAAATTGTTACTTTGGGAACAACTTAACTTTTGAATGTTGTCAATGAAACTAAGATCTTATTCGAGAATTAGAATATTGGGAGCTGGGATTTGCTGAAAATGATCGATAAAAACAGATTTGATGGTAGCTTGGGAATTGCACATGTACCGTATTTATCGTGAATAGCCCGGATTTTGTTTCAATCTTGACGGGATTTGATGGAAGAGTAGAAGAACTTCTAGTTGATATCCTTGAGATTGGCAGCAATCTGTCTAGATTTCTACTCAAGCATGGTTGCTTCCAAAGATCGAAGCGAATTAAGATGGCATTTAGCATTTCTCTCAATTTGGATATTCTGGTTGGAAGGATTGAACTGAATAATTGACTGATAGGCATAAGCTCTGGAATGGGAGACTTTTTTTTTTTTTTTTTTTAAAGTCTTTCCTGTTAAATCTACCGTGAACTGTTTGTGGAGAACTATGTACATATTATTCTACCATACTAGATGTAAGAGGTCACATGCTAGATGGTCAGGCTGACAAAGCCCAGATCAAAGCCTTGTAAAAAACCATCCTGATGCTCCTTGCCACCAAATTGCTCTGTTTTTTTTTTTTTTTTGTGATGCCCTTTTCTTTGGTGGTTCTCTCTGTAAAACAGGACTGTTGGATCTATTGCGGGTTGTTATATAATTTTTGTTATCTTTCAAAAAAAAAAAAAAAAATTCACTTCTTTAGTGCTGGTGGGCACTTTCTGTAGGAAATTTTATTGTATGTGGAGTCTTTGAGAAATGGAAGTTGTTAAGATCGTTGGATTGTTCTTGTTTCGTCCCTTGGGAGTTCATTATATGTGAAGGGTCTTATTTAGCATTCTTTCTTTTATGGTTCTTATCTTTTGCTTTTCCAAATTCGTTTTTTTTTTTTTATAGTTTTTTTTTTATTGAATCTCACAGCACCACCAGCCATTTAGGCTGCATATTAATGTACAAACGAATTGGATTTGCAAACACCTAGCTCAATCAAGATGTGACTATTGCGGTGTTTCTCAGCATTGATTACAAGGATCCGACCTAAAAGAAGTTGCGTTTGTTTGAAATTCAACTTGGAAACTAATTTAAGTTCTTTTTCGAGCCTAATCTCTCCATATGAATACTTGGGAGGATAATAAAAATTGCCTTATTCCACTTTGTTCTGATTTCTGAACTAATTATTACAATTCTATTCAATTCAATTATTCATCCAATGCCACCAAAATTAGTCCACACTAATCTTATATTGACAGTGGCATTTTTTTAATATTTCCTAATCAGGAACTGGGATCAGTTTGAAACAAATGAGGCCTTGTTTGGAGTGAAGAGTACATTCGATGAGGAGCTTTATACTACAAAACTTGAGAGAGGTCCTCAAATGAGAGATCTGGAAAGAGAAGCTTTACGAATAGCGAGAGAAATCGAGGGAGAGGAAACACAAGATATTCATTTAGCTGAGGTGACAGCAACATACTGAAACCTTTTATGCTTCAAACTTGTATTGTTATTATTATTTTTTTTTCTGACATGGTTGTGAAAGTGCTCCAATCTTTTCTTTTCTTTTTTAATGGATAACGAAAAGCTGAGTTAAAGAAGCAAAACCTGCATCTTGTAGCTCCCTTTTTCTCTAAGGTGTTGAGAATTTGATTGGCCTCTCTCTCTCTCTCTCTCTCTCTCTCTCTCTCTCTCTCTCTTGTCTATTGACCTTTTATGATCGTCTCCTCTGATGAGTTGTATTATTTCTTATTTTGTCCCCCATTCTGACATGCCTTTGTCGGAATACCAACAGGAAAGAGGCATCCATGTTAACGATGACGACGAGGAGAGCAGATTCTCATCAGTATTTAGGGGAGTTGATGATGGGACGTATGAAGAAAATGAAGACATGATGCTGAATGACCTCAATTCTGAAACTTTTGGTGGCTCCTCTGTCTCTGTCACTAGTAGATCATTTTCTGATGTAACCAGAGGAAAAAGCAATGATGGAACTCAACCATCATCAAGCTGTTCATCAGTGGTAATCCCTCTAGTATTCACTTTCATTCTAGGAATGCTGGATGCATTGCATAACTGTGGAAATGCACATTATTATTTTCCTGCAAGATATATCATTTATCCGTCATTGCTTTTGTTGCAGTATGTGCATTAGTGAAACTTGTTGAAAGTTGAAATGGAATGTGTAGCAAGTGTGCAGTGTATTTTTAGTAGGTAATAGCTGTGGGATGTGGGCAACCACTAGCGGGTGGGTCCCACAGTTAATTTTCGGAATTTCCCAATTAGACATCCCTTCTCCAACTCTCTTCTCTAAAAATTCAAATTCAAACTAGAGAGAGGATTGGAATAAGAGATACACATCGGATGTGATAGAGATAAGCCCTATCATATTTGAATATAGTTGAGGACCTTAATCAACCATTTGGGGGTTAAATTGGGCCATGATTTGAGAAGTGACGAGGTTTATTTGGTGAGATCTATCCAATGGCATGGTCCATTTTTGTGATCAACGGCCCAATCTCCCATGATGATGATGATCAATGTATGGATTAAAATAAAGGCATTGAATCGTTGAGATTTTCTGTATGGATATGAATTTGATATTGTGATCATATCCAACTGATACTAGTGGGCCCCACATTTTTTCCCAAGATGCCTGAAATGTGTGAATCATCGTAACGACGTAATCTAATGCCTTCTCATTATGATCACACGTATGCATGCATTATTGATGCATGTGTGCATGCATTATGATGGCACATGTGTGTACATCTTTGTGAATAACCCATCCATCATACTGATCATTGATTCACTTGTGGTCGGATCCATCATCAACGGTGATGATCAACGTTGTTGATTGTATCTGTTATCAATGGTTATCGTCAACGTTGATGATTGGATCCACAATCAATGGTGATGGTCGGTTTCATTAGTAAGATTAACATTAGTTTTTCATTGATTCTTGTGGTAGAGAACTATAAGTGATGTAATTCTTGGCTTGGTTTAGATTGTTGCCCCTTTATCATTCAGACCTTAAAAATCTAATGCTGGGAGAATTCCCCTTTATTCAAGGTTGTGCATAACTTGAGTGGGAGCTTGTCTCAATCACCAAATGATGCATACACCCTGATGTACGGTTGCATATGATATACAAATAATTGCTGTAGAAGCATCTCGTTCATCTTTTTTAAGAACTTAATTATTTTACGCTGCCCACTTTGACTTTCTGGATTTTTCAGATCTCATTTAAGATGAATTTTTAGATCTCATTTGCATAACATGTATGAATGCTGATGATTAATTTCAATACACTATGATCATAGCTAATCACTAATTTTGCTATGTATAGATGGCCACCAAAGCTTTTAGTCACTTTGCAATTAAATGGGTAAAGTTCAATGGTAACAACTATGACGTTTGGTCCTGTGCCCTGAGAATCCTCCTCCTAATTGAAAATGACATATCACATAATCTAGATGTAGCTGAAGTAGAATCTGCTTTAGATGGCAACTTAGCCGCATATAGGGCTGTGATGAACCTCCACTCACAATAAGGAGACGTTTGGATTGTAAGTTACTTAAGATAAGCTACTTAGGCCTCAAGTAGTTTATCTTGGTTTCTACTTATTGAGCTGGGACGATTAAGTAGCTTTATGTAAAAAAGTTACTTATAATTGATCTTAAACCAAACTTATCTCAAATGAGTTATTTATTTACTGCTGTAAATAGAAAAAGTAACTTATTTGGTGGTATCCAAATGGCCCTAAGTGGCATAAGGAGAATTGCCTGGCCCGTGATGATGGTGTTGGATAATGGTAATGGTGGCCGTAATGCACCATTACCCACCATTACCATTTCAATACGGACCATAACAACCGATACGCCTTTTCTTTTCTTTCTTTTCTTTCTTTCTTTTTTTTTTTTTTTCAAAACACGTATATCAGCCTTGTAACGGACTGTAACAGCACCATTACCATTACAATGGGCAATTTTGTAATATGTTAAAAATCATATTTTCTTCAGTAAAGCAACCCCTGCACAACCCAATGTTATTATGGTTACAAAGGGCAATTTTGTAATATGTTAAACTCATATTTTCTCTAGTAAAACCAACCCCTGCCGCCCCTCTCTGCAAGCCAAAACAACATCGACACCATCCACAAGACCACATCAAGGCAGCCAAGCGAGCGGTGTCTTGGCCTTTGAGATCACCAGCTTCATGTCCAAGCTTCTCTACCTCTCTCAACCTCTTTGAGTTGACATCATTAGTCTCCACCATGAATCCAACACCCTTGTAGTAGTTTGTAATATCGTGTCTAATGGTCCTTCATCTTAGCACTTGCATGCGTTGAGATGGTGGAGAGCCTCGTGGCCATGGTGGTTGCAGTCAGTGTTTGAAATATCGGTATCGTGTTACGTATCGCACCCTTGGGTTACAGATACGTATTGGTTATTGCACGGGATGTATTGGGTAATTTATTGCACTTTTTGGAAAACGTGGGGAAACATTGGGAAAATGGTTGAATTTTTCAATGAAACTTCAAGGATTGTTAAAAAAGACCTTAATACACACTTTTAAATCACATTATCTCAAAAAAGAAGTGCATGTAAGAGGTTTCCTTTGTATAGGGCCATGCGTTGTCTAACTGAACTAATGCAACTATATTCAAATTGAATGCATAACATTTATCAATGTATGAAAACACAACCAAACACTATTAGATACTTCAAATTTAGTCTCATTTGATAGCGCTGGTTGAAGAGAAATTTCAAAAAAAATATTTTTTTATTAATAATTTTTAATGAAAATAATTTTTAATTTTTGAAATTTGAAAAAAAAGGTAACAAATTCAGTAGATCAGGCCTCATATATGCTTGATTTCATGTTTGGACTGCAACAATTTTTTTTTTTTGTAAATTTTTATGATGATAGGGTGTCTTTGCCTCTTTTTAAGGCGAGGCTATTCCCTGCGGATGCATGCAATCACCCGCCAAGCCATTCGCCCACGACACAAGCTTGCGGAATAGAACTCGTGTATGTGGGGAGCAAACCCATGACACAAGCCATTCGCCCAAACCGTGACGGGTTTGTTTGGAGTGCAACATTGCAAGCAATTTGGGATAAATTAGAGATTTCGATTTTTTTTTCCAATTGCCCCAAATCAGGTCACCTACACTTGAATTTCAAAAATTAGAGTGCATGTGATGATTGTTTCATCAAGCACTTTTAAATACTTTGAAATTAGTCTCATTTGACATCTGGCTGAAGGGAAATTTTGAAAAAAAATTATATTTTAATAAATTTCTATTATTTTTTAATTAAAAAAATAATTTTTATTTTTTGAAATTTGGAAAAAGGTTAACAAATCAGTAGATCAGGCCTCATACGTGCTTGATTACATGTTTAGAGTGCAACGGTGCAAGCAATTTGGGAGAAATTGGGGAAATTTTGAATTTTCCCAAATCAGGCCACGTACACTCAAGTCTCGAAATTGAAGGATGCAAATCTTGATTTTCCATGCAAAACATGAAGAATCAAGGATTTCTTATGATCTCACACCCATTTTATATGATTTAAACGAAAAAAGGATTAAAACGAAAAATTACTCACCTATTGAGAAATGGTCCTAAATGCAAGAAAATCTTGATTTTGATTTTGAATGTGTGTTTTTTTTTTTTTTGTTGCTAAATCCAAGCAAAGGATGGACCAAAATCCACCCACCAAGAAGTTAGAAGAGAAATTTGAAGAAAAAATGGGAAAAAATCGATTGTGGGGGTTTTTGGGAAGGGCTGAGCTTGGACTAGATTCTTTTGGCCCGTCACAGCCCCAGTTCGGGCTCAAGCCGATGTTGAGCAATGCGGGCTGGGCTTGGATAGAGCCTGGCTTGACCCATGTCGACACCCCTATGTGGGATACACTAGCTAATGCATACTTAAGGAAGTCAAATGCAATGGAGTTCTAGGATTATTGGATGCCACTCGGTTAGACCATCAAGGATCACCTTTGCCATTGACTTGGCAAAGAATCCCAAACACCACCAAAAGTCGAAGCCAAGGTATTCCAAAACAGTTGTGTAACGACCATTACTTAACGATAATAGTGGTAATTGTTATACATTACGGGATCATAATGGTTTTTACAAAAAAGTTGACCTGTAATGGCTCGTTATGGGGCCAAAATGGTTTTTTTTTTTTTTCTTTCAAAAAGAAGAAGAGAAGTCGCAACAACTGTTATGTCTCGTATTATAAATATAAAGACAATGGTTGCTACAAGCGTACAACCATCTTTATCTTTATGGAATACCTTGGTCCAAGCAAATCAAGATTAAGTATCATTATGCTTGTGATCAAGTGAGACAAAAAGGTTATCCTCAGTTACATTTCCACCAAAAAGATGTTGGCGAATCCCATGATGAAACCTATAAGTAGAGATCTATTCCTAGTTTATCTCTCATCAATAAATGATCTTTCCTTTTGTTTTGTATTGTGCACTATTTTTTACTAGGTGTGTAGATCATTGGCATTTTTCCTGAGATCTTGAGAGGTATCTATCTTTGTCGGCAGGCTGGTCGTCCACTTGCATGGGTAAATGAACCCTGGGTGTACAAAAAGGACAATTTGGGTGTTGGTTCATACATTAAAGGATGAATCACCCTCTATTAGAAAGAATAGAGGATGAGGATATAAGTGATGAGACGACATGTCTGCCTTTGGTCCTAAGAAACTTTTTTTTTTTAATGAAGGATAATAAGCTCATTTTATTAAGAGGCTGCACAACAACATACTGAAGCAACAAAGAATACAAAAGCAACAAAATGATCCGGCCTTACAAACCCAATCTAAGAGAGACACTCTCAACATTGACATGATTGATCCCCCCTATCCCACTCTAAGACATCCCTCTTAATCGTCCAAACTACTCAAGTACCCACTTAGAATGGAATCACTGAGCGTTACGCTCTCCCTAAATATTCTAAAGAGCTACAAGCAAGAGCAAGCGCCATTGAACAACCTTCTCCTTAATAAATAGGGTACCATGCCACATCCAAAACAGTTGGTCAACTGATTGAGGCATCACCCAATCGACGTCGAAACCTTTAGCAAATGAGACCATACTGGACTAGCAAAGGAGCAATGCAAGAATAAATGGTCGATTGATTCTGCGTCGTCCTTGCAAAGGAGGCATATATTGGAAGAATCATGGCTCGCATTTGGAGATTGTCGATAATCAGAATGCCTTTCCTTCCTACAAACTAAGAGAATAAAGCCACTTTAGGAGCAGCACCATATGACTAAGACGCATAAAAAAATTCACGGCCTCTATTTGACAATCCATCCAAGAGCATAAAGTAAAAAGACTTGACCAAAAATATGCTGGATGGTGAGACCTTCTACACCAAAGAATTCGTGGTAGCATTGAAGGGGTGGAATAAATGAAGCCGTTCCATTAATCTAGCAAAATCCAACAACTCCTCATCAGATAGACCCCTCTGGCATTGGGGACACCATGCCCCCCTCCCTCCATGAACAGAGAAACAACTAGCCACTGTCAAGTTCCTCGAAGGAAACAAAACGAGCCAATGATGGAAAAACCGCCGCCAAAGGTTTGTCATTGCACCATGTGCCCTCCCAAAAGCTAATTCTGTTGCCATCACCAAGAGAAAAAGTCAACTCAGATTTGACCAAAGGAGCAACCAAATTGATCGACTTCTTGATCCTGGAGCGTGGTGGTATGAAGACTTTCTTTTCCACCCAACCCCCCTCTTCCATGCCATACTTAGACACAATGACTTCCCTCCAAAGCTTGCATTCTTCAGATCCAAATCTCTAGAACCACTTGGCAAGAAGAGCCACATTCATAGTTTTGAAATATCTAATACCGACACTAGCCTCGAGGATTGGCTTGCAAACTTCTTCCCACTTAAATATGTGGATCTTAATGTTTATGTTGAGCCCCTTGTCGTAAAAAGTCCCTATGTAATTTCTCAAGCCTATCCAATATTGATTTGGGGCATTTGTACAAGGACAGAGGGAAGTTGGATAAGGTCACCTTGATAAGTGTGGTATGCCTCGCCAATACTGTCCTAAGAAACTAAAGATGAGACTAATTAAAGTCAAAGTAACATAATTGCTCCATTGATCTTTTACTCGATTAATGTGATGGCCTAATTAAAAAGCTAAGTTGTGAGGGAATGAGATGAGTCACGCCTCACATTTGATGACTTGTGTAATGTATACTCGATATATGCTAGTATTGTCCACTTCACAGCGTGGATTGTGCTCATGTGTGCATACTGCATACCTATATTACCTACAAAATGTGTTGATTTGATTTAATCATTGCATCGTGTGAGTAGCCAATCCCGTAGGTGATCATGTCCTTAGTTAGCTCCTCTTGGGTGTCGTTACTTTCACCGTTGTCAAATGCGATCGCATATGCACATATATGTGAAGAGATCGCATACTTTATTATGCGATCGCATGTGGGAGTATGCCATCGCATACTGCCCAACGGGACTTTATTTTTATTTTTTGCAATTTCAGTCACTTTTACCTATAAGTGGGCACTCAAATCCCCCTCCATTTTCAATATTCTCTACTCTAAAGCTTAAAATCTCTCACTCTCCCGCTTTTATTCATCTTTCTCTTTTACTCTCTCGCTCTTACTCATCTTTCTCTTTATGTTTAAAGTTTTTAATAACTAATTCTCTTTTAATGTAGCTTGAAAATTGGTTTGTTAAAATTTAAGTAAATATAATATAAGTAATTAACTATATAACTTAATGAAACACTCAAATTACAATGAAAGAAGAAAAATAAGTTATCCGATCTCTTTCACTATTAGGCAATTTTCCCTAATTTTTTTATTAAAAAAAAGTGATCGCATATGCGAACAACATATTTTGATCCTATGCAATCGCATATGCGATTTGACAACATTGGCTATCCTTAAATTGGCTGGACTTGGTGATGCAGGACAGCCCTAAATATGATGCATGCTCATGAACACAATTATTCAGCGGAAATAAAAGCAATAATAATAATGAAATCTAGCATCAATCATCATAAACTAAGAAAATCATAAAGGAAACATGCAATGGGACGGGCTATCATCACAACCATGGAGTATGGGATTCAAGTAGCGTATAGGTTGGATCCGGCGAGGGATGGAACCTCCCGATCTTGCATGGTCATACCCAATTGATCAATGATGATCACTAGTCCGAAGAATCAGAAAGTTTCTCGGATTAGGGATTTGAGAATTTGGGGGTTTAGGGTTTAGATCGATTCTCAAGGTTTAGATCGTGGGGAATAAACAAAACAGAAGTTTAGAAGGATAATAATAGAAGATGAAATACCTTGAAGAAGTTGGAGGGGCACAAGAAGAATAGAGAAGAAGGAGATCAAGGAAGAAGAAGAAGCACCATGAGAGAGGGAAAGAGGAAGGAGGCAACCAAAGGTTTGCTCTTTTTCATAAATCAACAACTAATCAAAAAGTTTTAGGGCAATACCCTTATAAAATTCGGAATTAGCATAATTACCAAAATACCCCTACTAACAAAATTTCAAAAAAAAGACATTTGCATGAAAAAACGTACCCACACTAACCCAAAACTCAAATAAGTAAAAAATGCGTAAAATAAACTCAAATCTAAGATGTCCAATGCACTCCAATGATGGTGTGATGAAAGTGGGCCACGGCGAACCAACGGTCCGATCATATCATCATCACGATCCAACGGTCCGATCATATCTCCTCCAAGCAACTCACACATGTCTTCCCAAGGTGGAGTCTTTTCAAATGTCTCGGAATACATGTGTAAGGTCTTTAATGCTCCTCAATCATCGCCTAACCACAAGGAAGATGCTTGTGGTGGGCGCTTTCTTCGCTGATAGAGTTTGAAGGCTAGATGTCCGCATCACTTGGTTATGCTAGGAAAGCAGCTTGATCGATTTTGAATTACACATCTGCATAGGAAATATCTCATGATAGCTACACCAAGTTTCTATAACTATTAAGACGCACTTAAAGAGCATGGTGATATCAAGTTTTGATAAGGTTTTACACAAAATCTTCTTTTGAAAAGTATATGTAGTATAGTATTACTTAAAAAAGGGCCTTGGACTGTTGTTTACGAAAAACTTTTGAGTTTTCTAAATAAATCCTCCAAATCCGTAGTCAACTCCATCCAATGTGGTCATGTGGACTAAGATAGAGTGATGGATAGGTGGTCACTTGGTACTCAAACATTATGAGAAGGCAATAGTGTTGCAACTAGTCCTATGCCTCTTATTCTTTTGATCACTTTTTTTTTTTTGCTATGAGATGAGCTAAATGGACAAATTTTATTCTCCCACGATGTGATTGAATGGTAAATGTTGGATATGGGCTCGTGGGGCTCACTTGTGGGCAACCATTAGTGGGAGGATTCCACATAGTTAATTCTCGGAATATTCTTGGCTACATATCTCTTTGCCAACCCTCTTTTTCCGGAAGTCAAATTCAAATGAAAGGGAGGATTGGGGTAAGGGAGAGGAAGAACGAGAGAATCCATTGGGCAAACGCCTCCCAATCCTCTCGATCCCTCTCTTTATGAAAAAGGAAGCCCATCCGAGAGATACTCTAGAGAGAAAATAGAGAGAGGAATAACGAGAGAATCCATTGTCCACAAGGTTGCCTCTAGAAATCTAGACCGTTGATCATGTACGCGGCCATCTAACCATAAAATCAAATGGGTGACTGGATCCTTTCCGCTCCGTAGTAGTTAGGCAGACTGCTGGATATGGGCTGGCCATCTTCGGCTTTCTGCGAAGGTTGTAAGATCGTGTAGATACCGTTAGATTCTATTGGCCCACCTATCCGGGCCTATCAATAGCATGCACATTTTTGCCTGAAAATCACCAAACCTGAGCTTTGGGCGGTCAAGTCCAGAGGAGGAAATATACAATGTCTGATTGAGCAAATTTTCTCAGCCTAACAAACTATACATGTGGGACCCATCTTTTGGATCCAAAGAGATAATTTGGTTGTGCTCATAGTGGATGGGAGATGTAATTTTTTGTTCTCATGTCACCAATTGGATGGACAGGTTTATCCAATAGGGGGGATTTTGGGGCAGCCAATTCCTCGATGGGGTGTCCCATGTGAATAGATTATATTACTTATACATGGGACTCCCCTTTTATAGAATCGTGCCTCACCTATAATATTTCAAGGACGGAGGGAGGTGGAAACAATTATTACTGAAGCAAGTTATGCATAATTGGTATTTGATTGAAAAGCCATGCAACATAAATAACAGAAGATACTTCAGTCCTATTTTCAGCAATTATGTCCCTTTCTTGCTTGCCTTTAGATGCTGGATGTCAATCTAGAAGGGCTTGAAATCATTTCTTGTATTATTTGACACTCCTTTGACTGTTCAGAGAAAGATATTTATTGATCTTGAGCATGCCCCTAAAGTTTCTTTGGAATAAATGACTTCGCATGCTTGTTTACGATCTATGAATTATGACTGTTATATTTCTTTTAAAGGTGGTAGATTCAGCAAATATTTCTGATCTCTGTTAGGTATTCTAGCTTTGTGCTATATTCTAGGGATTAGGAGTTATGAGGTACTGGATTCAGCGCTCTGATGAACAGGATTCCATTCATGTGTTGCCCATGATCTGTGATGGGAACTTTTGGTCTGATAGGGCACATGATGCAGTTCATCTAGGGATCAGACATTCTGATTGATTGAACCTTCACTAGATGCATGTAATGAATAGGCCTTGTTCAAATTCTACACAAATATTGTTATTGCTAGATATGTCAACAATTTTCATCAAATGATCCAAAATTGCCACAGGTATATCTAATTTTAGAGCAGCTTAAGCACATTTTCGAGCAACTAGGCACAATTTCCAGCAGATAGAAATTAATTCATTGCAATTGAATAAATGCAAATGTGCTGGATTCAGAAGCATTTCTAGTCAAGGAGAGGAATCTTCAACCTCAAAACTAGGGTTCCAAATTAACCACAAAATACCCAAAACATTCTGATATTTTCTGCTTCCAAAAGTATAATTCCGCAATGGTACTAAAGATCTTCAAAAAAGAAAAAGAAAAAGAAAATCACATGGCTGATAATTCAAAGAGATAACTTCAGTCTGATCGTTGTGTACCACTCAAAACTGAAAGGGAATGTTTATAGGATAGCTATAAGACCAGCCATGCTTTATGGGCAGAATGTCAGGCAGCTAAAGAATGTGTTCATAGGATGTGTGTAGCTTAAATGAGGATGTTGAGATGGATGAGTGGCAAGACGAGGAAGGACAGAATTAAAAATGAATGCATTCCAGGGAACTTAGGAGTAGCCCCAATAGGTAATAAGATGAGGAAAAGTAGACTTTTGGTACAAGTTGAAGGTTCTAAAAGAGCAAGGGGAGGCCCAAAAGGACGTGGATGGTGGTAGACAAAACTTGATGACCTATGGTCTAACTGAAGGTCAGGCCCTTGATAGTGAAATGGCGGAAGCGGATTCATGTAACCGACTCTAGTTAATTGGGATAAGGCTTAGATGATGATGATGATGAGATAACTTCAGTCTCAGCGATCGATTTGGACTAATCTCAGCCGTTATAACTAATAGAAAGTTTTACCCTAGCAATAATTCTCACAGATTATCAAATGCTATACGATACTATAGTCCTGATTAAATGCTCTTAGGGCCTTATTGAACTACTGAGAATGTGCAAGAGGCCCTTGAACCTCCAATATGCATGCAATTTTCAAACCAGAAGGCTGCCCTCGTGAGTCTGTATTGAATGACTGAAACTATACCTGGTTTGAAGCCATTCTTGGGTTTAGTGAGGGGTCCCAAGTTGGGACCATCACCCTGCTTTTTGCCCAAATCCTTGGCTTCATGCACATGTCTTCACCTGTGTCTTCTTCTCTCTTTTGCTCCATCTTACTTCTGCAACAACACACCATGGATGGGGGCAGTGATTTTAATATCGGTATCACTGCACATATCGCAACGTTGGGATACAGAAACATATCGATATTGAGTGGGAAATATCGCAAGTATCAAGGAATGTATTGCTCTTTGAGGAAAACATTGGGAAATTATGGAATTGTTTAATAAAACTAAGGAGCAATGTTGTCAAATCGTGAATCGTAATTGGGTCTAAATCGTATCGTATCGTAAATCGTAAGATTTTTTCAGATTTTCATAAACATATCATAACAAAATACAAAAAAACTGTAAATAAATCAGAAAAATTAAAAAAACATATTACTTATCCATTTTATCAAGAATATGCCAAAAAAAAAAACAGTTTAACCATAACATGATTCTCGTCGTTAATTGTATGTCTGTATCCTTGTATACGTGTATCATGTCATTATTAAGTTAAAAGAAAAAAAACCCTTTTCATATATCCCATCCCATGTACATGTAAGTTTTCTGTATGATTTCAAAAACTAACCTTTTCCCATCTCCATTTACATGTATAATTATATATTCACTTCATCACTTGTTTGTATTAAGAAAACAAAAAGTCTAAACAAATCTAGTCTTCGTCGTGGCGCCATCATCATCATCATCATCATCCTCATCATCAATGGCATCAACATCACCAACATTATCTTCATCCTCGGAATTTGACGTTGAAATAAACTCTGCTTCCTCCTCTTCTACCACTTTCGCTTTCCCCCTCGCTTTATTTCTTATTGCAAGTTTTCTAGGACCTACAAAACAGTTTATGAATAGTGCATTATGCTCATTGCTTATTAGTTTAACAATTAGCAATTTAGCATAACTAAATGAAAGTAAACTATTAGTTTAGCAATCTAATCACGTCACCTATTCGGTCGTGAGGTAGACCTGCCTACACCTGGCACATCCTCCAATCCCTCAACAAAGCATTCACCCATGTCCATCCAGGTGTTATCTGTAGGAAGGGTAGGATCCTCCTCAGTGATCCACTCATCATCGGATTCCATATCCGATAAGCAAATAGGATCAAGCCCTTGGTCTTTCTCTCTCTTTGCATGTCGAACTTCAAGCTGGAGATTGTACTTTACAAAAACCAGAGTATTCAATCTCTGCTGCTGGAGTCTATTTCTTTTTTTCGAATGTATCTGTAATGAACGTGGAATTTCATAAGAACCAAAGGTACTACATGTGAATTCATAAGATAAGTAATGAATTCCATAATTTCTCACCTGTTCAAAAGTGCTCCAGTTGTGCTCACAACCAGTAGCACTACATGTCAAACTCAAAATACGGATCGCAAACTTTTGCAATTCAGGACACTCATCGCCATAAGTCTCCCCCCACTAACCCACGAATCAATCATAGATAAATATATAAATAAATAAATAAAGTAAATAATCTAAATAACTACTTAGTTACTTTAGTAACTTTACTTAAAGACAAGCAAAAGAATTGAAAAATTACATGGTTGTTTCATCGTTCTTGTTAATTTTGCAGTCTCTCGTCCAAACAATCCATAGGCATTTTTGAACTTGTCCATTTGTTCATCAATGATCACCCGTTGCCTTGAATCCGGGATCATTTTTTCAACACAATCATATAGTCCTGTTTTGATTTCTAAATCCGGATGGAAACTATCATCATATTGAAATCTAGGATTTAGAAAGTAAGCCGCCGCATGTAAAGGCCTATGTAGCTGAAGATTCCACCGTTGGTCTATAATGTCCCATATAGCCGAATACCTCTTTTTCACCTCGCCCAAGTTCTTTGCTATCGACTTTTTTGCCCGATCCATTGCTTCATAAATATACCCCATGGCTGGCCTCTCATCTGAATCAACTAGCCGTAAAACTTTAATCAATGGGAGAGTGGTTTTCAAGCAAAACTTGATAGATGGCCAAAAGTCAACATTGGCCAATACAATGTCTTGAACATGCTTCCCTTTTGCGGTCTTCGAGAAGCTGCTACCTTCCCAATCTTTTGAGGTAAACATTGACCTCAAGCGAATCCTATTTTCATGGATGCTTTTTAAAGTTAAGTAACACGTCGCAAATCGTGTTACCGTTGGTCTTGTCAACTCTCCAATTTTATGCTTCCTCATTAGGCTCAAGACCCAACAATGCTTGTAGATGTATACCATTATAGCCCTTGCCTTTGCCACGGTTTCAGAATGAACTTGTAGTTTTCCAATGTCTGCAAGCATAAGATCTATGCAGTGGGCCGCACATGGAGACCAAAACAATGTCCTTCTCTTTTCCATCAACATTTGACCCGCTTTGACATAAGCGGATGCACTATCTGTAACAACTTGAGCCACGTTCTCTTCACCTACCTCATCTATAATAAATTCAAGTAAATGTAATAAATTGTCTGCATTTTTTGAAATATCGGATGTATCTATTGATCTTAAAAAAACTATACCACTTGGACTATTTACCAAAAAATTAGTACTAGACCGATTCGCGCCATCGGTCCACCCATCTGACATCATGGTGCATCTGGTCTTTGCCCATTCCTTCTTATAAACCTCGATTGATTTTTCTATATAGTCAACTTCCATTTTAAAAAAATTTATTCCTCATTTCATAATATGACGTTAGCTTCAACCCCGGCCCAAATGAAGCAACAGCTTCTATCATAGGTACAAAAAATAGACTCTTTACAAGATTAAATGGTAAAGCATTTACATATAAGAATTTAGAAATCGAAAGACATACATTATCTTGATCTCCCTTCTTCCAAAGTTTGTTAAGAGTGGCCTGTTGCTTTTCTTTCGGCCCACCTTTTCTTCCTACAAAATCATCCATAGTCCTTTTTCGTTTTCCTCCAATTTCTTCCACGTCTTCAGTAATGGGAACTCTCTCAACATCGTATGCCTGCTCTTCTTGTTGCTTCTTCTCATCGATATTACCATCCAACAACCTCTTGAATTTTTCGGCGACGTCATCACCCACTTGACTACACAAAGCAACATTCTTCTTGGTTCGGGCAAGGTGATGTTTCATTCGAAACACACCTCCCCAGTAACTCTTCCCACAAAAATTACATTTAAGATGGAGATTATTGTTCTCATCCACCTTTGAACAATACTCCCATGTAGGGTCATTATCCTTCAATTTCAACTTCTTTCCCATCTCCAACACTCCAAGTTGAATCAACACCCAAACCGACCTATAACTATAAGAAACATGTCAAACATGAAAATGTTAAAAATCATTAAGAGTCCTTAGAAGACATGAACCAAATGATGTTTTATTTAAAAAATTAAAGAAAGGAAAAAGAAAAGATTAAACAAGGAAAATATGAGATATTCTAATGTAGGTGGTGTGTGATTGTGTCTTGTATTATGTTTCCTTAGACCTCTAAGTGCAACCCCTACAAAGGAGAAGGGGGGGGGGGGGGGGCAGCGTCGCACAATTTGAAGAAAATAAAAATGAAAGATTAAAGAAGTAATTTATATATTTTCATACCTATTTTAATGTAGAAAACCAACGAAACAAGCGGTGTTTGATTCCGTTGAACGATGAAAAAGATATGAGAGCTTCTTTCTCCAAGATTTCTTGGCCCCACAATCTCTGAATCTCTCCAATCTCTCTCAAAAGATGTAAAAGAATGTATATTCTAATGGAGGTGGACCCTAAATAGCTTTTAGTAAGTAAAGCCCTAAAAAAAAATGGGAAAAAAAAAATAAAAAAAATCGATTTTTAACGTCGGTTGTCGAATCATACGATTCACGATTTCAATTGTACGATTTACTTAAAATTGTGATTTGGCCATACGATTTGAATCGTATGATTCAAATTGTGAATCGTACGATTTAACAACATTGCTAAGGAGATGTTAAAAGAGACATGATTACACACTTGGAACTCAAAATATCACGAAAAAACAAGTATGCACAACAAGTTTTCTTTGTATACTATTCTAAACTATGTGTTTGTCTGACAAAAGTGATGTGACTGTATAAAAACTGTGTTCATATAATTCCCAAATCATATGATGCAAGTATGAAAACATATTCCCCGAAACAAACCAAGGAAAATTTGAATTTTTGTGATTTTTTTTTTTTTTTCGAATTTCCAGTGTATCGCTATGCATCACCAATACATTAATGCAGTGTATTGCATGTATCAACTATACAGGAGAATTTTATGAAAGGTTTTTGGCAAAATATTGCAACGCATTGATATATCACTATATATCGATGATACATTGTGATATTTTGAGCGATACAGAGGAATTTATATCATATCAACCACATGCAATTTCAATAGTATTGGCTGATACTATCAACATCATAGATGGGAGAGCCACCGAATTCTCCCAGGTTAAATGGCCCTCTAAACCTGTGGTTAGTGGTTAGAGATAGACTTAAGGGGAAAAAAGGTCTATAAATGGTCCACTTTCAATGAAAAACAGGCAAAAGATTGAAAGGTTAGTGTCTCGCCTGCTAGCCCAGCTGGAAGACGGCTACGCATTTGAACAGCAGGTCTCAGGTTCAAGTGCTTAGGAGGCACACTAACCCCACCGGTGGGTGGGTGCATCGTGTGACTAACCCGTGTGGGTGCGTTGCCCAGCTAATAGGGTGGGCGCGTTGCATGACTAACAAAAAAAGAAAAGAATCAGATAAATGATCTTGATCACAGAACCATGGGCCCCACGAATGCAGTAATCTTGTGTCTCGGCTGACATATGTTTGCTGAGGCTTAGTTCCTTATAATTTCCCTCCTGTGATTAGTTGCTGTTGACAAATCTGTGCAGAAGAGTTGAAAGGCACTTCTCATGTGTAATGCTAATCACCATTGTACTAATTGAAATTTTTATGGAGTTGCAAATCAGAGGTTTCAATGAAGAAAATGAAAAATAGAATTGGAGGTTTTAATGGTGGTGGTCAGGGTGGAAAAAAAATTTCCCTGTAATTTTTGTTGTTCTGTTTCACAACCAATAATTCTGTTTTTGCTGCACAGGATGGGGGAGCATCTTCTCAAATACCATCTGTCAGGGATCTATATCGTTCTGGTTCTGGGGATCATGTTAGGGACCTGTCCTCTGATTGTGCTTCTAACGATGTCCTAGCTGTGGCTAGTGAAAGGAGGTTTGTAGTTGTTCCTCTTTTGCGTTAGTCTTTCTGTGTATCTTCTTTGTTATGATTAGAACGAAACTGTTATTAATGTTCTTGATAATCTTTTTCACATGGACACCATTAAGTCTTTTTCATAGAATCTCTGAAAGTGACTTGTGAAATACTATCAGGATGAACGAGTGCCAGGTCAGAGACCAACATGGAGGAAAGAGTGGGTCAAAGGAGTCCACAGAAAGGAATACCGTAAGTTGATTTTTAGATATCATGAAGTAATGCTCTCATTGCAAACTTACGTCTCTTTTTCTAATTAACAAAATTTTATATAAAAAAGACAAATAAAGGAAGTGGGGAAGTGTTCCCAATGCAAGGATTGGACCTCAACAGACCCTCTTTACGTAAAGTGTTGGTAAGATCATTAGCTTCTTTACCAACAAGTGCAAACAAAAGGTTTAACCTAGATGCTAGAACATGATTCTCTTAGAAAATATACTCTTTACCTAAAGTGTTGATACGATCATTAGCTTCTTTACCAACAAATGCAAACAAAAGTTTTATCCTAGACTTTAGAACATGGTTCTCATAGAAAATATACTCATACTAACATCATTCAGAACGTGTTCTTCGATTATCCTTGGATGTTCATGCATGTTCTTTCTTACCAGTGTTTGAAATATCGGTATCACGTTACGTATCGCACCCTTGGGATACGGACACGTATCGGTTATCGCATGGGATATATCGGTTGTATCGCGTAATGTATCGCTGTTGTTGAAAACATGGAGAACATTGGGAAATAGGTCGGATTTTTTAATGAAACTTCAATGATTGTTAAAAAAGACATCAATACAAACTTAGCATTGAAAACATTACAAAAAACAAGTGCATATAATAGGTTTTCTTTATATGGGTTCCCAATCTGTGTGCAATCTAACTGAATTGATGCAAGTATATTCAAAGTCTATTTATATAATTTATAAATGTAAGAAGAAGTGCGGAAACACAAGCATTCAAAAGCAAAAGAAGAATCACTAGACTAGGTTACGTACATGTTTGATTTTATGTTTGGACATAAAGATTGCAACTGATTTGCAAGAAATTGAAAATTTTTAATTTTTTCAATTTTCCGCAACTCGGCTCATCTCCTCCAAATCTCGAAATCGAAGCTCCCAATTCATAATTTTTCATGCAAAACATGAAAAGTCATATATTTGTAACAATTTGACATTGATTTAACATGATTTACATTAGAAGAAAAGGATCGAAAATGCTCATTGGATCGAACCTATGGGATATATCGCACTACTTGTGTGTTTCGTATCGCAGAGGTGGGATACAAGATATATCGTGGGATATATCGGCCGATATCGTCGATATTTAAAACACTGTTTCTTACAACAACTTACTACAGATCTTTTACTAAATGCAGGTCTCTGTGGAGGCTCAAACTTTGAAGTCTGAGGGTGAGTAAAACAACATTTTGCTTGATAAACAATCCAGGGCATCTGTTTGTATGTCCTTATTGAATAATGTTGTCTGCTCTTTATATAACTTCTGATTACTGGGTCTTGGTTGATTATTGAGGATATTGTATGCTTTGAAATAATAGCATTGTTTCCTGCACCAACTCTTATCTGGTTCACGAGGAAATCACGCATAAACAACTGATTCCTAGTCCCTCATCATAGACAAACAAGAATGCCCTGCAAAATCCAGCTGGACTAACACCCATTCCACAGGATGAAAGAATAGTCTGCTTGATGGATTCCGCCCACACAACCTTCCCTTTAAACATCCTAGTGTTCCTTTTTTTTTTTCCCCGTATAGTCATCCGGTGTTCCTTTTTCTCCAAATCCCCACAAAATGGCAGAAGGCACCAGCTTCCATATTAACTTACTACGAGCCAGGAAAGGGCTGACAGGTCAACCAGTTATTACCTCGAAAACCAATCCACTGGCTGCCAACTAATCTTGAATAGCTGCCAAAAGTATTCCCATACAGCCTGTGCAACTGAACAATGCAGAAACAACCGATCCCCATATTCCTAAGCAGCACTACCCACGACATATGTTTAGGATGGCCATATTCCGCTTCTTTAGATTGTCCACTGTAAGAATTTTATTTGCTGCAGCAACCCAGACAAAAGCCTGCTCTCTAGGAAGAATGGCGACTTCCCGAGCATAAGAACAATGGTGGGTGGTAGATCTGCTATCACATAACGTTGGCAGTAATGATTTAGAAGGAAAGATGCCCCCTTGGGACTGTTTCCAATAATTGCAGTCCTCACATGAGAGATCGATGTTGGCTAGATAGAGGACTCCTAATTGATAGCACAATCTAACATTTCATTGTCTCTCTGATGGGGACATCAGACCATCATGTTCCTTTTCCCGAGTGTACCAACGTAGGAGACGTGTCTCACCCATCTCATTGTGGTTCGACGACATTTGAGGATCGCATGAGCAGTAGGAGCATAACAGAGGAGCATGACCAGCAGACAGACCAGCATTTTTGGGGCTCTGTCGAACGGTTCGACGGCTCTGTCGGACGATTCAGAAAGTCCTAATTTCCAAATCACCTAAACCCTAACCCTAACCCTAACCCTAACCCTAATTCCTATTAAACCCTAATTCCAGCCATAACCTAGGAACCCTACCCTTTCCTTTGATTTTAGGATTAACTCTATGCTTGGACGTGGAAGTTCTACCTTCCATAGGTAGTTCTTTCATTACATGCTTGTGATTTATGGTTGTGGTGCAAGATTTTTTGCTTATTTGAATTTCCGCACGAGATTTGAGTAGTTTTAATTTGATAATTCGTTGTTATACATTTCCGCTTTAGTTTCATTCCGCATTATATTAATAAGCCCATTGTCCTGCGTCACTCTCATGCCTCATTCCAAGCATGCATTCCATGCTACTTCTCCTCGCAACACAACATAATTGTCACTAACCATGGCCTCGTTATGCAAAGTAATTGAAGCAAGCATGGATAAGCCATCTCCAAAGAGGCATCCCTAAACCACACATCTCTACATAAATGATTATGTTGCCCTTTCTGACTACGAATCTTATCGTTCCCCTCTTTAGTGTTAGTTGGCTTGTGTGAGTGTTGTATTCTTTTCTCGCTTTGTGAGTTTTCTAATAAATTACTGTTATCTCTAAAAAAAAAAAAAAAAAAAAGAAAAACGTATAGGTCCTACATATGTTGCCTGGAATAGAGTGTTTATCAGACATTGGATACTTTCCAGACCTTTGAGCATTTGTTTCCTCTAGGATGACCCAAGAACCGGCCCCCAACCTAGAACATCCATACTTGAGGAATTTTTTTAGAGGTAATTAAGAATTTATTAAGAAATCTTACTAAAGATGAGCGAAGAATACAAGGCCATTGTAGGCACTTTAGTGCACTTTTTCGCTGTGGAGATGTGTCCTGCCTATCTTGCTGTGGTTCGACGACACATGAGGAGCACATGAGAGGAGTGCAGCAGCAGGCTGATACATGTGTTTATTTGTTTTAGGCGTCGTTTTGTCTTCTTTTTATATTGTATGCACTTTAGTGCACTTTTCTTGAACTTATTTGTTTTAGGTGTCATTTTGTCATTATTTTTATATTTTAGGCACTTTAGTGCACTTTTCTTGGATGATGACTATAAAAGTGATGTAGGATGGCCTAATTGTAATGCATGCATGTGATCATGGATAATCCAACAGAATAACATAAGCAATAACAATAAAACATTCAACATTCATCATTGTAGTTAAGAAAATCAAAAGGGACACATGCAATGATATGGGCCATCATCACAACCATGTAGTATGGATCTCAAATATTGCGTGGATTGGATTCGGCGAGGGATGAAACCTCTCGATCTTGCATGGTTATGATCTAATCATGCAATGAGATTCACTAGTCCGAGAGATAGAAGGATTTCTCGAATTAAGGAATTGAAAATTTGAGAAAACGGGTTTTGGGATCAAGTCTCAGATTTTGGGATGATGGAGTTATGAGATTTCAGATTATAGGACAAGAGAAGGAAGAAGAGAAAAGAGAGAATAGATAAGAGAGAAGAATCACCAAGGAGGGAAGAGGAGATAGCCACCATAGCTCTTTTTTTTTTTTTTTTAATAATAATCAATCAACTAAAATCGTTTTAGGGCTTAACCCCTTATACAACAATTAACTAAGAAGGTAAAAGACCAAACTACCCCTAAAACTTAAAAAAAGCAAGTCGCGCGGTCATTGGGCGCTCGGTGACTACAGGTCGGGCGCCCGATGGCAGTCCAGAAACAGTCCAGCAAGAAACTTTGGAAAAACTATGAATTTCGAGCGCCTAGTGACTGGTGGTCGAGCACCCGATGACCAAAAGTCGGGTCTTCTTTTGGGCTCTTCTTCTACTCATGCTCTATGCTCTTCCTAGGTTCTTCCTACACGTGTCTTCCCAATGTGGAGTCTTCTACGTGCCAAACCACGTGTCGGCCTTTAATGCTCTTCACCATCTCACGTACCATTATCTAGCCACAAAGATGCATGAGACGCTCGCTTCCTTCACTGATACACCTTGAAGGGCCATGATGTCCTCGTCAAAAAGCATTGTGGAAACCCTATTTTCACTATTAAGTGTTTATGAATATTGAGAGAAAACTTCTTCTTGCTTGAGATGAGCTTGAAACCTCCAGTGATTGGAGCCCTTTTGGTGTGATGCCGATTATCCCCTCCTATCTCTTTTGTCTTCTTCTTTTCTACAAAATCCAGGTAAGTTGATTGTTCTTTTTGTCCATTTCACGGATCTTTTGATATTTCTTGAAGCCTTAGCCAAAATTCCCCAAATCTTCTACCATTTTTTTTCATTCGGAATAGGCCCACATCCCTTTTTTTCTTAGTTTTTCTCCAAAACCCTAACTTTCCCCCATCCGAATCATTCCCATCTAACCTAATCCCACCCCATTTTCCAATCCAAACACCCCCATGTTCACCCAAATCCGAATTTCACCTTTCCCATAGTCTTAAATCACTAAAACCCTAATTCCCCATCACTTAAACCATAATCCTTATGCTAATTTTCATTGATCCCAATTCTAATCATACTCTAGGAACCCTAGAGCCCCATCCTTGGATTTAGGATTACCCCTATGCTTGGACATGGAAGTTCTATTTTCCATGGGTCTCGGCCCTTGAGACTTTATATTTCCGTCACTTCATGCTTGTGATCATTGATATAAAATATGAAATTTTTTTCATCTAATTGAATGCCTTAACTTGTGATTTGAGTATATTTAATATGTTTATTCATTGCTTTATATATCCGCTTTAGTTCATTCCGCATCATCCCTTGTAGGCCCATTGTCCTGCATCAGCCATACTTGAGGATTATCAGTTATCACCTCTCTCCAACGAGCTTCTCGCTCCTCTCTAAACCTCCACACCATTTACTGAGGAGAGACCAATTCTTTTCGCTTTTTCCCCAATCCCAGCCCTCCTTTCTTAGATTTCTGGACATCCTCCACCTAAATACATGAAATTTATGACCCTCTTCTCTTACTTCCCACAAGAAGTCCCTCTTAATTTTCTCTATTCTCTTATTTCTTTTATTGTTCATGATGCATATGATTATGTATTTAGATTAAGATTCCGTCATGCTTATTTAAGGCTTGCAGCATTGATTTTTATCTCCCATGCTTGTTATGGTCTATTTTACTATTGGAAGGATGGTGATATGCTACTGACTGGTGGCATGCCATCCCTTGATGTAGATATGCAACATTCAGTGACTGTGAAGAAAGCTAGCTTTGATAAAGGGGGATTATCGCCCCGCGCCACTGCATATGCTCCATCTTCTATACCCTCAAAAAGTCAAGAGCTTGCTGTTTCTACACGAGAATCTTCAGAGCATGCACGTTCTGGCAAAGATGCTACTCAATCTGTTAACCCTCACGTACGACCAGGCAGTTCTACGTCATCCACCTCAGAGCGTGTAGCTGCTACCTCTGTTTCAATTGTTCCTGCTTTGTCACCAAGCTCATCTGTGGGATCACTATCTTCAGAAAAATCTACCCTGAATCCTTTTGCTAAGGTGAAACAGATTTTACCATATTTTTATGGAGAAAGGATCTGGTACAAACACTTGCATGTGGTTATCAAGTAGTCTATTTCCAGAAATTGCACACATCGGGATTTGGAGTGTCCATTTTTCTAGGTTATACCATGAATTGGTCAAATCACGAAAGTCACTCTGGTTGGTTCATCCCACCCTCTATATTCACGGAACCTTGATGATTACAAATTGATGTTTAGAACATCCCCATAATGATCAACATTGAATGTGCAAAAATCCTCAAATCGTCAACAAGAATCAACAGATGAATGACGCCAATCTTTTTAATGTGTGAGATGTATATGGGCCTGTTTTGCTTTGCTAACTAAAAAGGGTGTTTTTTTTAATGATTTTGATTTTGAAAAGCAAATTTCCACTGCACCTGGCCCCCTGTTTCCTACAGCCATTTCAGCTTCTACAAACTTGCGAAAAGCACTCACAATATTGAAGCTCTCTCTTTTGTTGGAAGGTTTGTAAATTGTGCACAAGTGTAGGCAGTACATCTCTACACGTGCCATCATGGCATTTAGGTCTGAGATCAAATCTATCCACCTGTTGGGTGACCATGTTTTCCCTAAAATAATGTGGTCCACTAAGGTGGGCCCCAATATTGGAAACAGGTGGATAGGTTACAAAATTTCAGCCAAGTGTTTTAGAGCCTTACATTTGCAAACTAGTGCCTTTCTAATGGATGGATCGGATCTCAGACCGACATGCCATGATGGAAAATATATGGCATGTACATGAGTTGTATTGCACACACATGAAGGCTTAGCAAATCTCATCTTTGGAAAAGCTGGACAGACATGTGTTTCCTATAACCCCTGCGATGACTGTGCAACACCCACTCTGTCCTTCCATTTCGCCACATCATGTTAGGGTAAAATGATGTACAGCCAACATTTAAGGGGGCCACATCACAGGAAACAGTGGGGATTCGACACTCACTATTGAAACATTCATGGGGAAATTGTTTTTCTTATGCTTTTTGCCAAACATGCACTTTTTTCCACAAGCAATTTTCAAGAAACAATTCTAGAGAACTGTTTGTTGAGAATCAATTCTGCAGTTGCTAGAAGTAACGCCAAGATTCATTCTTATATAGGAAATAGTTTTTGTTGAACTGTCTTTCTTTGTTTGATAAGTAACTAAGGAAATAGTTTGCTTGATAAGTAACTCATATGTGTTAGAACCAGATTCATTCTTATATAGGAATTTTCTTTATAAACTTTGATGCTAAGCTGCACTGGCTTTTTGGTTTGTGATTAGTGGATGTTGCTAAACTGTCTTTCTTTGTTTTTGTAAAATTGTTGATACAGGAGTTTAAGCTCAACCCAAATGCAAAGAGTTTCACTCCATCTATGGCTTCCTTAAGGCCACCTTCTCCTGCTTCTGAAGGCTCCTTCTATTTTCAAACTAACGTGTCTGCCGTCCCGCATATGCACGGCCTCCCAGTTGGCATTGGGGTGAGCTCCCGATGCAATTTGTATGATGTTTCTGGCTATCACTTGGATTTCTCTTGGCCTGTTTTTTACCCATGTACAGTTGTTCAAATGCTTTTACAAAAAAACTGTAGATGGTGCATTTTTCATGCTGTCACATATTTTTTTCCTCTTTATCATTAATTTTTTATTATTTAATGATGATTATGGAATGTGTTTTTTTTTTTTTCCTTCTTTTTGCCGGTCTTCAGATTCTTATGGAAATTTTGATATCCTGCGCTTATGAATTCTTCTTAAACATGTTGCTTCTCCGCACTGTTATCTGAGTACATTTTATTTTATGTTATTTTTCCTTTCTGGTTGATAGCTCGTCCCCTCTATTCATCCAATTGAAAAGGTTTGACAACTCTCTCTTGGCCATAAGAGCTGTCTGAAGAGCTCAAAAAGCCTGAATTCCCTGCATCATAGTTTCAGCTTCACCTCATTAGAATTCCTCTCTATATCAGCACCTGAGAAACCCGTCTTACAAGAACACCAAGAACAATTGGGCTCACATTTTCAAAAGAAATGCTGTTGAAGTTGAGCTTAAGGATCCTTGTGGAGGTAGAATCTATCTAACAATTAACTTTCCCCCAGTGCCCCACTTTCATTTCTAGCATCTATGCATCTCCACACATCTATCTCAAATTCTTTCGATCAAGGCCCATGAAATAATAGAACTCTTAATCTGATCTGTGATTATGACAGCATCCAATCTTGACCTCTAAAATCTGATCGCCATGCTCTTTGCAAATACTCCGAAGAATATGGCTACTGGGCACAAGTTGGATCATAGCCCTTGCCCAAGTATTTTATTATTATTATTATTATGTAAGATTTGGAGACAAGGAATATCATACCAAGTCCACAAAATACTGTTGTGGTTCCTTGGCATTGTCCATGAAACACCAAAGGGACAAAAGAAGAGACACCAGACATTCCTCATGAAAAGGCAATGGAATTAAAGGGTGGATAGCTAGATCTGGCACATAACAACTTGGAAAAAGCGAACACAGTGTTGGAAGGGACAGAAGTAAGAAACTTCTCCAAATGCCTGTCCAACAGAAAGCATCATTACCCTAGGGGGCATTGTAATATCCTTCTCACCCAAGAGGGTTGGAAATATCAGCACCTCCTTTTATCAAGGCATTTGAACTTCAAAAATATAACCAAGGAGAAAAGTCTTAGCCTCTGTAGTTGGACTGCAAACTTGGCGTGAGGTTGGCCTGGTCAAATTAGAGTAATCCATTTCCCTCAATGCTTCAAAGAGTAGGACTTCACACTATCACTTCCTAGCATGGTAAATGGGCTGGGTTGGCCTGGTCAAATTAGAGTCTAGGCCCCTTCCAGCCGAGCTATAGGCCTGCTCCTTGAGGCTCGTGAGCCTGATGATTAATTGGACTTGGTGTTGGCTTGCGTCATGCCTAAAATCCTAACAAGTATGCTCAGCCAGCCTGACTTTGGACAGTGGGGTATTTTCGCTGTTGGCCTGGCTCAGCATTGAGCCTGATTTGGTTTGAACAGGGCCTTGATGGAATCCTTTTCTCCTGGACTGGACTGGACTTGGATATGCTTTAAGCCTGGCCCGTTTGCCAGCTTAATAGTAATAACCACCACCTTCTTACCTAGAGCAAGTTGAAGCATAATCGGAAGGATTGACATCAATGCTTGCCCCTCACGCCTAACGTCCCTCCAAATTTTGTTCTCGTCAGGTGTTGGTCGTTGTGGGCTGAGGAACCATTCTGTTTGCCGTCTCCATGCCTATCAGTCGGTGGGTTTTTTTAGTTATTATTAAATACATTAGCCAGTCTTATCAACAATAGGGTTGATACTGTTTACTACATGGGACTTAATACACCGGATTTTTCTTCTTATTACATCATAAACATCACCATTGTCATCATCATTATTGTTGCTGTTCTCTGTGTTTTGTGCTGTATTTACATCTTACTTGATGTTGGAGCATCATTTTTTTAACAAATTATTGAACCCATTCGGGCCTTTTTTTCTTCTTTTTTGGTAGATTGGACCCTCATACGGCGGACACCAGCCTATTATTTACAATCCACAGGCTGCACCAGTGCAATCACCTCAGGCATATGTCCATCCGAATGGGCCTTTGGTATGTGGGGGGTTTTCATTTCTATGTTGGTCTAAAATAATATTCCACTGCTATCATTCCCTTGCAAACTCCATGGGAAGTCTATACTCATTTGCACTTATATAATTTGTTGTAGTATGGACAGCAGATGATTCTTGGTCAGCCCCGGCAAGTTCTATACATGCCCAGCTATCCCCCTGTAAGACCTCTTAATCAATGAACTTTTTGTTTTGGAACATTGGGTTATATTAATCAATGTATTTTTCCATCATATGCCTGACATTCACATTGTTTTTTCTTTATCTTTTCTGTTTTGCATTTTGGAGAATGAACCGTGTCGACTGTAATCATAGATTGCTGCTGGTGAAGAAAAATGCTAAAAGTAGATTCAGTCAAAGGCAGATTTGAATAGGAGATTGCCATACATGTGCCAGCCTAGCACGTGTGTAAAATCCAGGACATTCATCAGGTGGGGTGGACCATGAACATACCCTGTTCCTGAAAATCAGGCAAGTCCAGTCATCTGGTGGGTAACGTGTGTATGAGAAAGTTCATGGTGGGGCCCCACCTGATCAATTGCACTGAACATATCTGCCATGGTTCTTATCCATCTGCCTTCATGCAAATGTCATTAGCATTTCTCTAGTGTGAATTTTGCTTCTAATTTACCCTGTGAAATACTCACCTCCAACCAGTTGGACGATAACTTGCTGTCCACCTAGCAGATGACTTCCAACCTATCATGTGCATGTGACATCCTCCTTGTTCAATTGGTTGACCACCCTACCATAAGGATCACCTTGTGCAAAATTCTAACCGTCCACTCAGCAGGTGGACCAACACAATAGAAAATTATGTATAGCCATAAATAACAAAATACAATTTTAGTCCACCTTATGTTTGAATGGAGCTGTATTTTACACAAGGTGGTCCTCATTGCGGGCAATACTATTGGATGGGTTAGATGTTGCACACATGACATGTTGGAAAGTTATCGACTAGGAGGACATCAACTTATTGTCCCACTAGTTGGATGTGAAAATCTCTCTTTATCCGCTATAAAATGGTTCCAGCATTTTTCTTCACTTGGACTCCACCAATGGAGTTTTAATCATTCAGTCACCGAGAAACTATTTCATTTCTGTTCAAAATCGTTAGCAATTTTTCCCATATCGATATCGCGTAATGTATCACACCCTCGGGATACTGATACATATCAGTTATCACACAGGATATATCGATTGTATCGCATAATTTATCGCTGTCGTTGGGAAACATTGGGAAATTGGTCAAATTTTTCAATGAAACTTGAGGGATTGTTAAAAAAGACACCAATACATACTTAAAAATTTTGAATAAAAAATCACAAAAAAAAAAAGTGCACATGATAGGTTTCCTTTGTATAGGTTCTTTATCTATAAGTTTGATTGTACGGATGAACTATATTCAAAGTCAATTCATATAATTTATAAATATAAGAAGACATGTATGGAAAGTGGAAACACAAGCATACATTCAAAAGCAAAAAAAGAAGTAGAAAGCTAGAAATATACCGTACCTTTGTATTTCGAAAAGAAAGTTTATTTATAACATTTTTTAATTATCTATTAATTAAAAAATTATTTTTCTAAAAGATCCATGTTTGGATACTGAGATTGCAACCAATTTGGGAAAAATCAGATTTTTTTTTTCTCTAATTTCCTGCAACTCATCCCATCTCCCCAAAATCCCGAAATCAAAGCTTCAAATCCATAAAATTTTCATGCAAAACATGAAGAATCATGGATTTCTTACCATTGGACACTGTATACAACCCATAAAAAAAATAAAAATAAAAAGAATCAAAAATAAAAAAAATACACACCTTTTAGAATCCGGGCCCAAGAAGCTTCTAGTCACAATTTCGGAGAAATTTTTAAGATTTTCTTCCAACAAAACTTGAGTGGACTGATTGAAATTACCTAACAATACACTGGGTTTTTTTGTGTGCAAAAAATACTGATTTTTGTGATTTTTTTAGGATTTTCCAGATAAAACAGCACTGGTTTCCTTTTATCCCTTTCGATATCACACTCAGTATCAATGTATTGCACAATACATTAAGAATTTATAGATGAGGAGTGGATATATCGGACGATATTGCGATATCATGCGATATATTGCATGATACCATGAAAAATAGATGTTATAGTTGGGTTTCGCATTGCACAACCACGATAACTGATATATAGTGGGATACATCTGTGATATCGTACAATACTCAAAACACTGATCTTTGGTTTCTACAAGTGATAAAGCAAACAAGATCGAATCAAATGCCACTACCCAGTTTCCAGTTTTTCTAAGCTTCCCATCTGATGGCCACACTATTTAGATAGATCTTCTAGCCTAAATTTCAAAAAAAAATCACTCAGGTGGGCCACAGTTTAGAAAACAAATGGATGGTTAGGAAAACCTCTTTTGGCCATCTTTTTGTTTTGTACATCTGAGGCCTACTTTGAGCTCGTGTATATGGGCATGACTCTTACCTAGAGTTGGTGCAAGCCCTCTAGTTGTTTAAACAAAGGACTAGTATCCAGCAAGGAATTAAATGGCCTGTTCTAGTAGCCAAGGATATTTGCAGTATCCTTGAGTTGGTGCAAGTGGGCCCCATGGTTCTGCAGATGTGTAATTTCCCAAAAATTTTCCTTATGAAAGTATTTGGATTTCCAACCCTTTGATCTTTGGACTGTAAATATTTGGTCAGGAAGGCAGTTAGCCGTCCTAGTTCAAAAGAGGAGACAACATAGTGGATGGCAACACAATCTTCTCATCAGGGCAATTTTTAGGGTTTTTTTCTCCATGAGTTGTTAAATCATCAATCTGGATTTCCTTTCAAAAAAAAAAAAATAAAAAAAATCAACTGTCTGAATGTGACCAACAAATGATCCCTACTTGTTCCAACTCAAGGCTTGAGATCGTATGCATGTGCTTGGCTCAAGGTCACATCATTCCTCATATCCATATACCCCATCAAATACGTTCACGTGTTGGTTAAGCATTTGATAATCCTGTATAAAATGTGACTCCTGATTTATTTATTATTTGACTCGTCCATGGCTGGAGCTTTTCTGATGAGGACAGTTCTGATGCAGGAAATGCAGTACAAAGGAAGAGATTTCTAACCTGCCAGGTGGCGTTCCCATGGTCCAAAGGTGTTTGTAAATACCAACTTCCAAGGAGAAATGGCTCAAGCGATTTCAGACCCACTCCTGGCAAGATTCAATAATTCAAGAGCTGTGACTGGAGCCATGGGAAATTTTAAAATAACTTCTGAGATAGGTTTTGCTATGCTCATGCGCACCTTCATAACTAGTATGTGGGACATCAGACCTGTGCATCATGAGGACCCCACTCTGTAGATAGTCTGGCTGAGAAATCAGGCCAGCCAGCCTGCTAATTGGGTCGGGCGCATGTGTGAGCTGATTGGAGGCTGCTGGCCAACTGGACGAGTGAACGCGCTAATATATTTTTTGGGGGGGTGGGGCCCATCTCTAAAGGTTGATAAGTTAGTGGAAATACGAAATATTCTGATATGATGCCATTCCCATCATGCATGGCTCAGATGCCCCACCTGGGTGTTTTCACGGTGCGTGTGAGCTTCTGAAGACCATCTTCATCATGCCTTTTGTATTTGTAACTAGTGAAAATGCTACCTTACGTGCCATAGACTTCAGAGGTTCTTGGTATTTGGATTATTTGTGGGGTTTTTCTTTTTTCTTTTTTTCCTTTCTGCCTTTTTAATTGGAGGATGAGATCTCAAACCCTTTCATTCAAATAAAAATATTAATTGCTAACATTTATTGATGCCCAATTCTAGGCATTGTTGGACCCACCTTTCATGGTTTAAACATTGATAGACGTCCACTTCCGAATACTCTGGGTCCCACATTTTTTTATTTCTTTTTTTGGGTTAGCACGCGCCCTACTAGTTAGTACACCCTGACCCACCCCCACTGTTAGTCACACCACAATGGTTAAGATTGTGTGCAGATGTTCCCTAGTTTTTTCATTAAATTACCATGGAGTCCCACTTCTGCAAATGGTAAACGAGTACAAGATTCAAAATCGAGCACCTGGTGGGACCCTTAATTCATTCATCTTTTATTACTATTGTTTTCTTTTTTTTTTCTTTTTTTTTGGTTTGTTTGTTAAGTCATGCAACGCACCCACCATGTTAATTGTGCAACGAACCTACACAGTTAGTCACACAATGCACCCACCCACTGGTGGGGTTAGTGTCTCCTCAGCATTGGAACCTGAGACCTGATGTTGAAACGCCTAGGTGCCTTCCAGCAGGGCTAGCAGGCGAGACAGGGGACACACAATTCTAGGGCTGTCTTGAATTTTCCATCTTGGTTTATATTGTCTTGCTTGTTTTTAAAACACTGATGATCTGAGGAGAAAATGGACCTGCTCATACGTTTCATTAAAAATCAGCTTCCACGTGAAAACCACTTCAATAATAGAAAAAGTATACGTCTATGATCACTTGCAAAATGAGTAGGTTTGATCAATAACTTGAACTCTCTCTCTTTTTCTTCTTTTTTTTTTTTGGGGGGGGGGGGGGGGGGGGGGGGGTTTGCTATTGATTAGCTTGAAATTCCAAAGAATCACTTGTGGCGCAATACATGATTCTAAACATCCCATCCATAGCTTAGAAAATGAATGGATGTAGAAAGATGGAGCCAATATAGAGATGGGACATGTCTCGCCTGCTAGCCCAGCTGAAGACGCGTAGGCATTTCAACAGGTTCGAGTGCTAAGGAGACGCAGTAACCCCACCTGTGATGGTTTGTTTCCATCTTTCCAGGTAAACGGACGAGGTGTGTGAAATACCACCCAAACCCAGACCATCCACATTGTGGGCCTTGTTTTAGATGGAGCATCCAAAAAAATCACTGATTGGAGTAATTTGACCATTGCTTGAATTGGGTCCGTTGGAAAGTAATCTTTCTAACATCTAATAGCCACCAATTGAATTGGGTCCAAGGCATTGTGCCCGTATTTTCTGCCAACGAATCACGTGCAGGACATCTGATCCGTGAGAAAAGTGGGCCCTATTAATTGAAGATTGCTTGGCATGAAGGACAGCCTGCATGTACATGCACATGACATCTTGTCTGTCAAAAAAAAAAAAAGGTGAGCCTTACCAAGAAGATCACTGGGCCTGGAAACGACACCAGTATTTGGAGGTACACACATTTGTACATGTCTGCGCATGATCCGACCATCCAATTATTAGGCTACCTTGAAAACGAGCTACAGCCAAACAATAGTTCACAAAACGAGCAAAAACATTTTACAAAAATATCACGTTTCAAAATTGTAAAAACACTGCAGATGTTGAAGCCAGAAAGGCATTACTTCACCTATTGAACATTGGTCCATCCATGTAGACCCAAAAGTTGATCAGTTCATATCGTTTGATGCAAGAGGTAGCTCATATTATTCAATGCAAGAGCTAGCGCATTGGCTTGAGGTCCAGTCCATTACTTAGGTGGGACCCACCAGGGACGCCCTGGCCAAATAGGCCATTCTGGTCATCACACCTAAGCCATGGATGGACACTGCTATCTATTTTTCTCCGCAATTTTCATGTTTGGAGCATCTGAAAGTGGACCACCCACCCTGAACTTCAGGACCAACATGTTCATGTGATACATTCAACCCAGATCCAGTCACCTTGCCCATCAGTGAAGAGTCCCAATTGCGCCCCATGATAAAAGGGGGCCATTTGGGCATCTGCAATTTCCATGGAATCCATGTGAATCGGAACCACTGGTTGCATTTTGCAGCCTGCAATCGGAATCCGCTGGAATCTGGCGATCCGGTGATCAGAACCACCAAATTGCATTTAGCAGCCTATGCTTGGAAGAGAGAGTGAAAGAGATTACTTTTGACCTACGAATAGGTAGTAAACAGAATCCATGTGAAATGAAATCCCATGATTTTGTTGTGATTTCAAAAAAGTACCTTCTAGGATATTTGAGGTGAATTGGATTCCAATTCACATTCACATCAAGTACACTCCTCCCAAACGAACCAATTACCACAGGATTCACACCAATTGATGCTCCCAAACACCTAACCAGAATTCATGCCTTCTTGCATTGGATGAATCGAGAAAACACACATCATTAACCTAAGCTGCTCTCCTATTCTTCATCAGCCAAGGGCAGCTGCATGATGGCTGGTTAAAAGAAAGGAGAAACAAAAAAAAAAAAAAATGAAAGAAAGAAATGAATCCTAGTTTGAGAACAAATGAAAGGGGCAGTTTTAAAACCTACCTACAGGGAGTTTCTACTGTCCCACAAGTGTGATTTCAAAAACCGAAAGTACTTGTACACATGTGCAGCCCCATATTCGCCCAAAGGAGCGGAAACCAGGCCCAACACCCCCTCCTCCTATAAATGAACTGAAAACTACACAGACAGCAGGTGGGTCCCCTTCCCTCAATCAGGGGCGAACCCTCTTGTTGCTGCAAGATGGGCACTTGTACTGCTTGATGTGCTCAGCCCTTGCCGGAGTGATCTTCACGCATTTACCATGGAACCACTTCTCACAGATGTCACAGCAGATCCAGAACTCGTCCGACGCATAGTTCTCCCCGCATGCCCCACACAGGGTCTCCCCATGCTCCTCCTCGTCTTCCTCATCCAGGCCCTCCTCGTCTTCCTTCTGCACCCCCTTCGGATACTTGGGCTGAGATTCGGAGGCCCGCTGCTTGTTGAAATGAAACAAGGAATGATACAAATGATGCAGGTCATTGATTAGTACACTTAGTCATGAAAAGTGAGCACATGTGTGAGCTTTCACATACAGCACTGTCCTCCTGTGTATGCAATCAGAGCAGTACCAAACGTTGGGTCGGGTTTTCAAGGTCCTCAGCTTGCAAAACTCCAACCCGCTCTGAAATCGGGTTGGGTTCGGGCTGAGCAAATTTGGGTCATGATGGGAATAATCACATGTAATCGGGTTGGGTCAATTATAGAGGATCTCAGGTTTGGTTCGGGTCAGGCACTTCGGGTCAGATTTCAGATTAGGTCCAGGCTGACCCTCAATCTAAGCCAACCCAATCTGACCGAGTAGCATCCCTAGGCCACAATACGGAGATAACACCTGGGATAAAAATCAGGCCAATTCACTCACTTGGGGTCTCAGTCACTTGAGTCATGCCATCAGCTGTAATTTGATTTCGATAGTGTGGCCCGCCTGATGCGTGGATCAGCATGATCTTCATTCCAGGTGACCTCCATGGTATGTCCCACCTTTTGCACAGCTTGATGCTCTACACCAAACTGACACATTGGCGGGTAAGACTGCTGTATGAGAAAGTTCACATACAATGACATCTGAACATTTATCTTCTTTTGCTAAAGGTGTGGGAGAGATTCTCTTTAGTTTTGTACATGTCGTAGTGGGTGATGTTGGAACCTATCAAAGACGACTTCTTTTTTCCTTCTTTTTTTCTAGCTTCGCATGGGGGAGGGGTTGGAAAATTGGAAGAGTGCGTGGAGGGAGAGAAATAATCAATGCTTCGGAATCGAAGTGGGTCGGGAGTTGGAGTTCTATAGAGGAGGGCAAGGCTAGATGTATTGGGCTGGGTCTCAGGTACAAAGGCCCTAGATGAGTATACCGTTTCATCTTTATATTGGTCTTCACTGATGTAATCTGCCTTAGGTTTCCTTCTTTGGCTTTCCTTTTTCTATAAAATTCAATCATCTTTCAGAAAAGAAAAAAAGAAAACATTTCTGACCAATGTTTAAACCGGTTTAATACCAGTGTATCATCTATGAACGATACGGCTGTATAGTACCGTATCGTCCCAAAATAAGCCCGATAGGGAGAAATATGACCCCATAGCAGTGGTGGCCAATATGATGTGCCAAAGAAAACTGATTTTTAAACAGTGCTTCTGAAAAGTATGCTACAGTGACCAGCTTCATTTGTTAAGAAGCCAGACATGAGCATCCATTCCAACACAGTTCTTGCAACTACTGCCAAACAGCCTGTAACAGTTTTTTTACCACTTTTGTATTCGGCTTTGATTTGTTGCTGCTGTGATTTGTCGTTGACGATTTCTCCTTGGTTTGTTTCTTTGCAGTTCCTGTCACCACTTCAAATATTGTTGGGAGGTCGTTTATCATGCCGAAGAGGCGTTTCCTGCATCATAAATAACATTGATCTTACCGAATAGAGAATAAATTATTAATCCATGACTCTCTTTTTTATATGCAGTAATTTACAACCGCTTTGAGAGATGCTCACATCCAACCAGTTGGACAATAAGTGACTGTCCATCCAGTGGACGACTTCCAACCTATCATGTGCATGTGACATCCAACTTGTCCAATATTCCACACCATAAGAAATAATGTATAGGTGCTGATAAATAACAAAAAGAAAAGAAGTGTGGCCCGCTTTATGAGTGGATCCGTATTTTGCACAATGTGTTCCTCATGATGGGGCCAACCCCTACTGGACAGGTTGGATGTTGCACGCACATGATAGGTTAAAAAGAAGGAAGCTTCAGGTTCATATTGGTCATGGGTTGATAACAGGAGTTGAACTTCGTGAGATTATCCACTGGATGGACAGTTAACTCATCGCCAAACCAATGTGAGCATTGCTCCTTTAAGCGATCCGAGCAATTTTCGCATGTTTGAACGGCGAGGGTCAGGACTTTTGTGGATATTTTATCCTAGAAGATCTGAATCCAAAAAATTCTAGGTGTGATCTGAAAAGATGTCAGGATGATATCTTTTTCTAATACATTTTGTTGTCTCCCACCAGAAACAAAATGGTATAAGCCGATGTGGAACAGTGATGATTGGGTTCGGAATTGGGAAAAGTCGGGCAAGTTCTCGGTTTTTTTCGTTTTATGATGCTATTCAATCCTCTGCATCTAGACAGGGAAGCTACCCAACAGAATTCATTTGGTCTTACAAAGGACCTCCTAGGGCAATAGCCTTCATGTGGGTGGTGGGAAAACGCAGCCTCAATATTAAAGCATGGAGCGGCTACCATTGAGCTACATGCTCGAACCCAAAACATTACGAGTGATGAAACAGCGAATGAGTGGCCTATTTGGGGACCAGGGCTTGGGCCCCTAAACTGGATGCAAGGGCCAGGCCCGGCTTGAAACCTACGCCTAGTGCCTCGGCCAGCCTGACCCATTCTTAATATACCATGCCACCATCATACGAAAAAGAATGGACGTTTTAAAAACTTGTGGGCAGCTCCAATCACCAAACATGTGTAGTTTAAAGCCACTTGTTGGATTTCAGTCATGTTTCAGGTCTTTGATCATTTAAATATTTTCCTCACAAGACCAGCCTTAGCATGGCCAAGCCCTGTAGGCCACAGCCTTGGGCTAGGGTCAGGGCCTTTCCAGCTCGATTAGGATCAATGCTACCCAAACTGCGGTGCCTAAAACGTGAAACCCTCCACGTTTTCCATTTAGGATCAAGTGTTCCGGATTAGAGGTCATCTGTGATCAAGATTGCTTACTTTTAGCAACCCGAATTATTGCTCATTGTTCATACTATTGATTAAGTTAATGCAAATTTATGTTCACAATGAAGAGAATTATACCTTTATTTATTGAGTTATGATATAAGAATAACTATGCAGGCTTTATAACAATAACATTCATCATTCGATATATAAACACTGCAATATGAGTTCATATATAAAACTACATTGCATACCCAGTGTATGTATTGGAGTGATGCACACAATCCTAACCCTAGAGTACTAGTGTCCAGCTACCTGTTCCCATACCACGTACAAGAGCAACCCACAATCCAAGTAACCTTGATTAGGACCAAGGCCAACCTAGGTCCAAGGCATACAGAACTAGGGCCATGCTAAGGACAACCTCAGTCCCATCCTAACCCACCAATGCACCCCTAGGACCAATATGAGTTAATATTTTCCACAGATCTAAGGCAACAGTTGTTGTAGCATAATCACCAATGAAGAACCTCAGGTCCCCCCCCCTCTTCTACCGATTAGCAAAACATGCTAGAGTAGGAAGTAACACATGATAAACACTCAGAAAATCACTCTCTTTTATACAATAACAAAATCTTGGGCTTATTTCAAAGCTAATTCAATAGGCTTTCAAACGGGACCAATTTCTTGTCATTCGGATATTGTCTGGGGGCCAAAATGTGGTGAGACCTGTCTGACTAATACTTAGGTAAACTTTTTTTCTTTTCTTTTTTTTTTAAGATTACTAAAGGCAACCTGTATTTGGGAAAATCGATATCATGTGATGAAAATACTAGGGAAGCCTTGTCTAACCAACTATAACCCTAGTGGCTAACTAAATGACCATTTTCTGGTCCAAAATGTACATCAGAGCAGCTAGTACTCCATATCAATCTAGGCCCTCAAATGGTTCACATCTTTTTCTTTTTTTTTTGGTCCACATCTTCAATATGGACTGTAGGATAATCCATATTGTAGATCAAGACCTTCAGACGGACTTGAACTTTGATTAGTAGCTATCATGTTACATTAGTAAGCAGAGAGTGCCGTGCATCATAAACTATAGATAGGCAAATAGCTATCTTATAAGAATCTCCCTTGAGTTTCATTTGCATTCAGCAGTAATTAAATGCTTTAAACAATATAACAGAAGTCACTTAAGTCTGGAGGAAGAGAAATATCAACTTGTTTCGTTATCATTGACCAATTTTGTGGGCCAGAACAAAACCCAGCCCATTGAGCCATACACAATTTTTGGGATGCCAATCCAAACGTTACAAGTGTTTTCTTCTAGTTTAAGAGTTTCAATGCGTCAATGGGCTCGTCTTCGTGCATGTACCTTGTGGTTGTCTCATCATTTAAGCACTTCATCAACAAAACCTCACCCTCAACACGTGCAAGTCATGGAGACACGCAAAAACTCAAGAAAACTCAAACTTGTCAAACCCATTTTCTATGGAAGCAGATTCCCTGGTGATAAAGTGGCAGGATTTGATTGGGCCACGTGCCACTATCAGAGATGGGGCCCATGCAAAGCCTGTTTGAAAGTTGTTAGGTCAAGTGCCCCATCTCTGACAGCAGCACGTGGCCCAATCAATCCCCACCACATCAGGTCATCAGGGATTTCCCAGGTGATTCAATCACCAAGCAAACCGTGTCCATTTTCTATGAAACACACTCCAGTGGTACCAGTACAACAGTGAGCTTGATGCAGTGCTAGGTAGATGTGGGGCCCACGTGATGTACTTATGGAATCCAACCCATCCACAGGATGCGTTGCCTCAGAAAACTACGAGGAAGGACTCCAAAATCAGCCAGATCCAAAACTAAGGAGGGCCGCAGTAAGGTACGAGCTGGGAGGCAACACATGCCCTTGAATTCCACAGGGGCTTACCTGAGTCGCAAAACAGTCTGAATTTTGGCTCAACCATTCATCTGGAATGGATGAGGAATATAAATGGCCTTGATCATACATCAATAAAATGGTGGGCCCCAAGTGGGTGTTTACTCTCAATATGTTTGCTGCTGTGGCCCATCTGAGTTTTGGATAGGACTGATTTTGGGGATGTGGGGGCTTTCTAAGGCAACACATCTCATGGACAGTTAGGATTCTGTAAACACATCACAATGCCCCACATCTGCCCAGCAACACTGTAAGCTTACAATTGTACTGGTACCAATGAAGTGGGCCCCATTTTCCATATAGAATGAACCTCCTTACTCTTTTACTCAGTTTTGCCTAAAAATGGGTTGACACTAACAAATCATGAGTGAGTCAAATAGCTCTCCAACTTCAGAACCAATCAAGTCCTATTGATGGAAAGCATGACATATTACATGTGATGAAGAGTCGAAGATGTCTCAGTTGGGCAAAAATTTTGTGGAAAGCGAGTCAGACGTAACCAAATATGCAACAGAATGTTCCATCAAAACTAAGGATGAATTAAACATCTGTAAGCACTCAATGCGTTGAAAAATCCATTCACAAGATGAGCAATGAATGGAATCTATAGTTTCAAGGAGGTGTGGAAGAAATGAAGGAAACAATTGCTGCATTAGTGCGTAGGGAGGGAAAAGGAAATCGACTACTTGGGATGAAAGCAAGATCAAAAGCAGAAAAGGGAAATCCAAATTAATTTTCTTAATTATGATGGGAGCGAGGGGTAAATAACGGAGAGTTGAAAGAAGCTACAAGAGAACCATAAAAGAATATGGAACAAGTTCCCACGATACAAAGCCCCCAAGGAAAAACACTGCAATTTCCTGCATCATCAGCCTCTCTTACCACATGGGGAAACAAAATCTTAGCCTAGAAACAGTTGTGCTGAACTCGTTCAATGGCAAAGGATGACTTTCAAGGCCCCAAATGCTGGGAATATGCCCAAGAGATGACCTTTTGGTTCCCTTCCACAATCAGATGATTGAAGAAATTACTGAAAGATCAATAAGCCCTTGAAAAAAAAAAACAACTCAAGGTGAAAGAACCTCTAGGAGCAAACTTCCACAACATAGCATCCCCCTTCTAGGAATAAACAGCTCGCCTAAAAACCGCACAATGCCAATGAATCTTTTGCTTCTTCCTCCTCGAGGTTCCTTCCACATGCGATATTCCTTAGAATTTTATACATTGGAATACAAGTGAAGGGACCAACAATTGAAGGATGGAGTGAAAGAGATGGCAAGGAGCATAACACAGATTTGTCAATAGACCAAGCCCGGACCTATTACCTGGAGAGAGAGAGAGAGAGAGAGAGAGAGAGAGAGAGAGAGGAGGGGGGGGATTGGCATGCATATTAATGGTGAAATACATACATCATTCATTTCTATTGCTATGGTCGGGTTCCATCCCAACCCATAACCCAAGTAAATGGACCAATGACTTAATTACTGGTCAGGCTCTAACTGGGAGTGTCTAGACCAAATCCCATCCCACGATGAGCCACAGCAAGCACTTGATAACTTTAGAAAAGACTCTGGTTTAAGTGATTGTTGAGAAAGAGAGAGATAGAGGTGATGCCCAGGTTGGGAAAACTTGGCTGTAGAAAACAGCCATGCAACCAACGCAATCCAACATAGTATTGAACCCTGCTCAACTATTACATACAAGTCCCAACATGTGGGCATGGTTAGCTACACACATGAAAGGTCATGCTCAAGTTGTTGGCTGCAAAGAATAGCAGCATTGTTGTCAAATAGCATAAGTATGCAACCAATGGGGCTGTGCGCATATGCGATCACATAATCGCTAATGCCATGGCACAGACCCAAAAAATTTACATTTTTTTAATCGCATAAGCCAACACATAATCGCATATGCAACTGCATAATGCCCAATGATCATAAAACTACATATGCCACTTTGGCATGTGCAGTATATGCTCCCAAAATGGTATATGCGATCGCATAAGTGCCTGTGCAATTGCATATGACAACACTGAATAGCAGGGAACCATCTGATACATGATTATCAGCACAATGCAAATGAAAACACAATCAAGATGCGCACAGCACCTTAGCAAGCAGCACTGACTAGTAACTAAAAAGGGGAATTTGCAAACAATTGATGCCACCATGCAGCGCCAAACGATTCACATTAGCCCGATTATTGTGCACAATAATTTACACAGAAAGGGAAATTTGCAAACAGTCTCTAGTATGCAAATGCAAAGGTGAGCAGCAGTTAACCGAAACAATAACTCCCATAAGCTAGTAATGCAAGGGTGGGAAGTCGTTTAAAAAAATGCAAGGGTGGGAAGCTGTTAACTGAAACAATGACTCCTATAGGTGAAAGGGTATGAGTTACAACTTTAGAGATGATTAAAAAAAACCTCCTTGGTGTCAATGCGTCCTTTCCAAATACTTATTTAAATGAGGGACAAAGAAAGTTCAAAAGTCTTGTAACAAATAAGATAGGGTAGCAAGTGCTTCCCACCCTTCTTTCTTGTTTTTTTTTTAATCAGTAGTCAAGCATACAATACAGCAGACGCATGAATACTGAATTGCATGCCAATGCCCATGCCCATGCTATGCTCTAACCCTCTAAAGAGAATGACCAAGAATTAGGAGTGCAAATGGCTGGGTCTAGTCAGGTCAAGGGGAGTTCCAAACTTAGTTGCACAATCCTTCTATCGAGGTGTCCCACTTCACACACCCACACATGCCTGCTCTCGCTTCCTGGCTGTTTTATACTTGCTAACATTTAAAAACAGAGGCTTCCCCACTCTCACTACCTATCTTGCCACTTTGCTTCATGCTTCATGCAACTATAGTTCCAAACCTAACCCATTTAATTGAGGGGACTGGATTTCAGCCCCAAACCTAATCTACAACTCAAGTCTAAGTTGGGTTGCTCTAATTTCTAATTCCATACTTAATCTAGACTTCCTATTACAAAACAACTGAATTTTTCTTTAGGTAATGAAGGCGTTTGGTTGCACATAAGTCCAAACATCATCGGATTTTATGACTAATCAGTCTAATTTCGTGCAAAATATCATGTAATTTGGTGCAACCAAATGCACCCTAATTTTTACATTTTAGTAAAGAGAAGTTATCAGATACTGCCCCCAATACCATAAACTTACCGTTATACACATTTCTACCAATGTGTTTCATGTGTAGGACATCCATGCCATGCAAAAGGTCCAGCTATATAATGAAGATCACATGTAAGTAAAATCAGGATGATCCAAGCAGTACGTGGGCCAAAGTGCCACACCAACAAAACAAATGACAACTGACAATCTGACCCAACATATAGGTTTAGCTTACATCATAAATGGATTAGCCCTATTTTCAAGTTAAATGTACTTCATGATGGGGCCAACCTTTGGCACTGATGGATTTCCAATACATATGACACATTAGCAGGAAACATGCTCAGAGCAGAATCTTATGATAATTGGGGGCCATACGTGATCATTATGTTTAGCCAATCGCCATAATTACCTTAGTTAAGTGAAGGGATTTTAAGGAGCTGTCTTAGATCAAGTTTAGGCATCTAGGCAGCCTATATTTTTGAGTGGTCCAAATCTGACCCATTTAAAAGTCAGGTTTGGGGCAGTAAGGGTGGGTGGGATCAATTTTGAGAAGTTCTAGATCCAACACATTTGATAACTGGGGTGGCATTTTGGACCCAGACCTGACCTAGTAGGTCCAATTTTACATCCAAACCCATTTATTATTGGTTGAACCAATGACCTGTCGAATCAACCCGATACGTTTACAGCCAAGGACAACATTCGCCACACATAGATATCACACAAATTCTAATTCATTTTATCATCATGTGTTATCCATACTATACATGTTTCATCCAGTGAGATCGTGGTTCATGACTAAAGAATAGACATTCAGTTGTCCATAAACTTTGAGCCACAACTTAGAAGCACTACAACATCAAATGGAGTTACAACAGTAAAGAAGTTACAACTAGTGGATAACATTAACAGGCACAGTAAATTACAATCAGAATGAAAGAAACTAAATCCACATTAAGACAGTCAACCAAAAGACAGCACTAGGACAAAACGCATTCTAATAGTTTGAACTTTGATATTCGAGGAGAGATGGTCGAGGCAAAGAAATAAAATTAAGAAAAAAAAAAAAAATCTAACACCAATTTCTCAAAAATGGTAAAATGCATAGGTAAGAAAAACCAATCAACAGAACCACTAAAAATGGGATTGGATTCACAGCTTTTAAGTCAAATGGATCAAAAATTACCTGTCACTTTTATCAAATCCAAATCTAGCACCAAAATAAAATGCAACAGCAAGTAACCATGCATCGCTGTGGACAGCAACTAAAGATAACCAATCCTTTTCTTGCATCCCATCTCTGGCAAAGTTGATGCCCAGTGCAGGTTCAGGGAGTTCTGGAGGAACCTCTTCAGCTGGTAAATTGACTTCCCATTGCTCATTGGGAAGCCCATAAAGGCACAAATTTTCCTTATCTGCAAGGTCGACCACATAACTGCCTCTGTTACAAAACCAATATCATTGTGTACAACCAAGACCAACAATCGATGTGCCCAATCAGAATGATGCTACAAAGGCAAGAACAGAAACAAAATTACCATAAAAAAGACAGTTCTCTAAAATGCCCATCAAAAAAAGTTTTTTTTTTTCTAAAATGCCCATACAATATATCCTTTGATAGGCTACATACTGACCTATACATGCCATTTTTTCAACCATAATGATAAAATTGATATCCGGCTTGCGTCACCAGTGTCACACTAAGTCCGACAAATTCACACCGATAAAATTATATGAGATGCACATCATTTAATATGCATAATTTCAGAAGCAGTTGATACATTCTCAGCTACTTTGATTTAAAAGACACCTTACAAATTTCAAGTTTTCAACAAAATAATCCATTAAAGCCAATACCCATTCCACCATATCGAACACTGAACAAACCCGAAGTAACAACATACGAGAAAAAAGAGAAGCACAACCAATTACCAGCATTAGAAGGGAAAACAAACATGTTTGGATATGATTGAGCTACAATCATACCAACTAGAGTTCAGAATCACCACCATCAATTCATCATCACTACTATTATGGTAGCCTACTCCCATATATTCATGTTCCGCCAAGCATACCAAGCTAAGGTCCTATCTTCAGCGTATGAGCCTTGATATCCCTTCTCACCACCTCAATCAAAGTCCATTTCAGGTCTTCCTTTGATCCTTCTTACAAGCCCTTCAACCAAATCAAAGTTCCCTCCCCAATGAGGTCCTTTTTATAGCACCTTTTTTTTTTTAAGTGAGCCATCTCACTCAGATTTTCTTCATTTTATCTTCCTATTGGACCACCTCTTTGGCTGTTTCGAATATCCTACTTCTCGATCCTTCCTATCATTCAATTCATTCATTTCAACATGCTCATATTTGCAATGCCCATCTGCTGCCCATGTGGTCTCAGAATTATCCAACCCTCAGACCTATAGAGCATAACAAATCAACGAGCATTCTTGGAAAAAAAATTCCCTGAGTTTCATGGGCATGGCAATCATAGAACAGTCGAGAGGTACATTTCCACTTCATCCACCCATCTCTGATTCTGTTACAAATTCTGGATCAAGCTCTTCATCCTTTTTGAATTATAAAGCAAAGGGAATGAAACAAATCACTATCCACCAAAGAGAGATTCTAAAACATGAAAAAAAATTGTCATTACAAGAATAGAATTCCAGAAAATTCCTGCCACCAAAAAATACACCTTTTCAATGAGTTTTAAAAGTCTACCATAGATGTGCATAAAAACAAATCCAGACTGAAAGCAAAATATTATCAGGGACTTATCACTTGATCTTTTCTCCCTATAAGTGACAAAAATCCTGTACAGGAGTCAAACTTTACAAGATCCAGATGGTGCATCCCATGCCCCCATTAGTAAAGCCACAGCCCAAAAGGACACGAATCAGATAATCCTAACCATCCAAAAGGAGAATTTCGGAGAGTTGTAAGTTGTAGCGGATGATAAAAGAAAGCTGGCCAATGGTTCACATCCAAAGGGGAAAGTGTCATACTGGAGAGGATTGTCAACCCAATGTGACTTTCAGGTTATGGCGTATCCATTGAGGGGGCCAATGGATGTAATTAGAATCACCAGCGGAACAAGGAGAAACAGAAGTTTTTAAAAAAGGTACACTCTCCCATCATAATGTCGTATCAATTTCCCAAAGGAGAAACGAAAAATGACCTGCCCATAGAATTACCTTGAATTGCTATTACATTGCACTTCAGTTTAAAAAATAGGAAATAGAAAATAGAAAATGGAAAATAGAAAACATACACAACCCTTCAATAAGATTTGAATATTTACTTCTAATTATGCTTTTACCAGAAAGTAACACATTGGTGAATCGGAATACTCATGAAATAGCTACTAAAGATCCCACTTCAAAAGAAAGATGCATACATGCATTTTTTATTAATTTCATCACATACCACATAACACAGATTAACATGCTCTTCAGACTGAATATTCTTTTAATATCCAGAGAACAATATTTTGTATAAAAAAAAAGGGGCCCCCACAATGATGCTCGGATGAAGGATCATCACTTGCACTGTAATTAAAAAATTACGATTGTTTAGGTGGAAATTCGGCTTCTTTTTTTTTCAGGAGAATCCCATGAACCAACAATGCTCAATCCAAGTTGTCACTGTGTGACCCACCTCTTTTAGAAAGTTGAATTCAGATATCAACGAATATGGTAACAGTAGGGCAGACCTAAATCAAAATATAAGCATGGGCTACTCTCTGATGTGCATTTGCCACACAGTGCTAAACAGTAGTGACTCATACAAAACATACAATATCTCAATCAAGATTGATCAATTTTTTCAACCCCATTGTGATTGGGGCACAGTCCAAAAATCAAACCAAACACACAAAAGTAACCATCTGATATCATCCACTGAATTTGAACTGTTGACCATTTTCTTTTTAAACCATCCAACTGATGGATTGGGTTCATCAAATCATTGTTATTTACCAACTGTGTTTCGTCCACGATGTGGCCCACAAATTACACAACCCAGATTAACGTACAAGTGCGCTGTGCATATGAGGTTGATTAGTCACCATAATTTAACATAATGTGGGTGACTCACACCAAAGTCCAACCCTACAAATCACTCTGAACAAGATCAATCACAATCCATAAAGAATACCAAAAAAAAAAAAAAAACCCCCATTGAATGCATCATTGAGCTCATGTATGCCCTGAAATTCAAAAACAAATAAATAAACTAGGTGGCCGCTATTTACACCCACACTCGTTGATAGACAACCCCATTTATATACTTTTTGGTGATATAGTAGTACAAACTTGTACTATTATATGACCAGGAGTAGGGAGAGGGTGCATGTATCAAACTGGGTGGATGAAAATGTAAATTCCACAGAACTAAGGGAGAGCGAGAAGCACTAAAGAAAACTACCTTCCAAAAATCACACATGCAGAAACCAACAAGGAAATTTTGAAGAAAAAAAAAAATCAGAAACCCTAACCTGGATCGCACTGCTGGTAGAATTCCTCGACATCTGCAGCCAAACGCAACAACATTCAAAACCCTAATTTTGGAAAAAATCAAAAATAAAAATAAAAGAATACGTGAAACATTTTTGAAAATTTTTTTTTTGAAAAATAGGGAGAAAAATACCGGTAGTGAGGGCTTTGATCATGGCAGCCCTCCGGCCCTTGAAATCTCTGAAGACTTCTTCGACGGTTCGAGGATTGTACGGTGCGGATCCAGGGTCCATCTCTCTCTCTCTCTCTCTCTCTCTCTCTCGCGGACGGTTAGAAAGCTTGAAATGGACTCTCCCTCTCTCTCGTGGACGGTTAGAAAGCTTGAAAAGGAGGGAAAGGAAAAGATAAAAAAAAGAAGGGTAGGATATAGAAGGAATTTTAATTATTTATAGGGGTATTTCGAGGGATTTGAAGAAAGAGGGAGAAAACAGCATATTTCAGAGAGAGGGAAGGGGGTTGGGGTTTTTGTTTTGAAAGCAGAGAGAGAGAGGTTATATGATCCTCCGCCCAAGGATTTGTATATACTCGGGTTCTTAGTTTAAAGAAGTGGGTCCACGTTCCAGTGATCAAGACCGTTGGTCTATCGAGACACGATGTAGATGGATCATATGACAATAAAAAAAAAATCTCAAATCCAATTATCCTAGCCGACAATCTAGGGCATCTTTTCGGATTGAACTGGACCGTTGCTGCATTTCTCTTCTCAGCCGTCCATTTGCATGACAGAAGAGAGATGACTTGTTCATGGCGCATTTAAGGTAGAGAGCAAAATATCAACGGTCGGGATCGATGAACAGTTAGCCCACTTTGTACCAACTAAAAGCGCGAGTATACTTTTACTGTAGGGTCGAGGGCTACAAAATCCCGAGGAAGAGAGCGAGGAGCGGATTTAAATGGACTTGAAATCGACGGATTTAAGTGGATTTGAGAGAGAGGGAAGAGTCCAGGAACGGATTATATGCTCGGGCGGAGGGCTAACGTGCGCCTGGGGTTTGCTTTCGAAAGGGGTTTGAGAGGGAGGGGAGGGGGTTTTGTGGCGGGTGGTTCTGCTTGCCAGCTGGACGAAAGGAACGCCTTTTGAGGAACTGTAAGTGACCCTGCAGCCGTTGATGCGTGGTGTCCTTCGGGCCTTGTTCCTGTGCCGGTGGGCCATGGATCCAAACTCATCGGATGGATCGTATTCCAGAAATCCCCTAAATTGGAGATTCCGACCCTACGATCAGGGAAACTACAGCACGGAGGGAATTCCAAACATTTGATGGCTAGGATTTCCCGATCCATTCGCTTCGGCGGGTCCCACCTGGGCCCAACCCGACAGGCGAGGGGCTCTGCCAGATCCGAGGATCATCTCGGGTCTTTCCCGACGCTTGTAGGGTTGGATTTGGGATGCTTGCGTGGCCGCAGGGCCTGAGGTGCCGGTTAAGCGAAGGGGATGCCGTGGCTCATGTTAGCAGAGACCCGTCTCCGGATTCCGGATAGGGATCGGGGTGGTGTTGGAGGAATTATATGATACCCCACCGTTGGATAAGTACATGGCGTCATCTGGCCCTTAGTTCCCACAAAGATGGACCGTCGATCTGGTGGGTCCATGTCTGATGGGATATGTCCCTGGACTGGTGGCCTGATTATAGACAGTGGGGAAAAGGAATGCATCATCATGTCCATGTTCAATTGAAAATGGCCATTAATCGGATGGTCAGGATCATTCCATTTGAAGATGTTTCGAGGAATGGCCCATCAATTGCGGAGCCAATAAGATCAACGGTCTGGATCATTGAAATGTGGGTCCCACTTGTGAAAAGTGAAAACCCATCTTCAGATCTTATTCCCTCTTTTGATTTTCCAGGCAACCAAAAGGACAGCTTCGTTTCCTTCCGAGTACCGTACGTAGTATCCGAGGCCCGTTCTTATGCAGCGTTTGTAGAAGCAGCTTACGGTACAACACTTTTTCAGTGTGGGGCCCACCATAATGTAGAGCTCATATCCAATCCGTCCATCCTTTCCACCCACTTATTGTGTCCACGGATCCCAAATCTGTCCTATCCAAAACTCAGGTGGGCCACACATCAGGAGCGGTCCGCCCACTACGAAAACCTGCGTGGTGTTTAGCTTGTTTTATGCCATCTTATCCAAGATTCGCCCCAACAGTATGAATGGACGCCTCAAAACTCATGCCGTTGAAAAACACAGTCGAGCTACACCACGTGGTTTAAGGGGGCGTTTGGTGCATGGATTTAAACGAGAGTAGGCGGGGGATGTAACTTGGAATCCTACATTGGAAGCTGAAATGAGTGTTTGGGCAGGGCATTCCTCAAGCAAGGGTGTGAGCATTGGAGATTGTGCCAGTGCTGTGCAGGCTGAAGATGGGATTTGGTCTACCCCTCATAGGACTTGAATAGCACTCAATACGTTGGATGTGAACCTTGCTACAGAAGTGTGTCACCAAGTTCTATGGACCCCACCATGATGTATGTGTTATATCCACTCTATCCATCCATTTAGAGAGATCATTTTAGGCAATGAGCCAAAGAACAAGGCAGATCCAAAGCTCAAGTGGACCCCACCGTAGAAAACAGTGGGGACAGTGATGCTCACCGTTGAAACCTTCCTTAGGCCTACCATGATATTTATTTGAGATCCAAATGGATGGACAGTGGAGATACGACACATACATCATGGTGGGGCACACGGAACTTAGTGACATCACTTCAATAGGAATCTGTTACTATAGCCGTCACTCTGCTGCCGTGCATGTCCAAACATCATATGAGGTTTATCCCAAGTTGCCTTGTGAAAAATTTACATTCCAAACATGGATTGAGATTTGCCTTCTAATTCTCAATTCCCCGACAATCCCCAACAATCCCCTGACACCCTTAATTATCACCTTCCATACAATTCCATCCCACCTATTTCCATTTAAGTCCATGCACCAAACGCCCCCTAAGAGGTCTTAGGCATGAGTTTCCATGGTGTGGCCCACCTCAGCGTTGGATAGAGCTGATTTACGGGATCCACGGGCAACACATGGCTGCTAACATGAAGGACGGCTTAGATGTATATAATCTCCAACGGACGACAAACAATAAGCTAGGGTTTTCAATTTGTACCCATAGGCCGATGGTTCAATGATCTAAACCGTTCTGCCGAAAATTGCTAACTTGTCAATGGGAGACTTTTCAGCCAAGTCCCATTTGTAGCGAGCCCAACAGACCAATGGTCCGGATAAGCAAATGATTTGACTTTCGATGACCATTTGCTTCTCTGGTACAAAATGGCAAAAACATCCGATGGTTGGGAGATACAAACCCCGGGCCCTTCTTGCCATAAAAGCCCCGATAGTACCGGATATGTGCTTTCAAATCATAATTTTCAAGGCATTCCTAGGCCCACAAAAATATTAAAAATAGCTATGGTCTAGCTGAAGAGCCTCACTCAGCTAGTTTCCTTTAATCGCAAGACTTTTGATATATTACTTAAGTTATTAACATTACTATGCGTCAAAAAGATCAGTGTATACTGCCACCAAAGTTGCAAATCCTAGTCCGGTTTAAGGGCGCAAACCCTGACGCTTCTAGTAATGGAAGACCTCAAATTGTCATTTTCAAGGCACTCCCGGGGCAAAATCATAAGGTCCAATACCTCATTTGAAGCGAGAGAGAGAGAGAGAGAGAGAGAGAGAGAGTTGCCACATTCGCACCAACATGTAACACAAATCACAATAGAGACTGGGGCCGTCAATCAAGTGGGAACTATGCCGGGCCAATTTTTTATTTAGGCCCACCAAAGGGTTGCCACAATCGGCATGTTTTCCTCAGTTATATAATTTTTTACCTAGTGGTTAGGTTATTAACATTTGGTATCAGGAACAATACTTCCCTATCAGCCCAAAACTGCCTAAGCGAATCCGCATATTGGTGGTGAATGATATGATACATCAAAGAGGTCAGAGTGTGTGCCACCACCACGATCACCACCAGAGTTGTGGATCGTGGTGGCAGATTATGATCCGGTTTAAGCGGCCAATTTAAGGGGTCCCATGAGCCCTCTTAAGCTTTCGGCACATGGTCCGTAGGCACAAACACCAACACTTCTTGCCATGGAAGACCAGACAATTGCTTTCAAATTGTCATTTTCAAGACATTCCTGAGGTGAAATTAGAAGGTCCAAAAGCCCATTTGAAGGATAAAAAAAAAAGACCACATACATGCCAACATTTCACAAGATAGAGATCAGAGCCATCAATCAATTGAGGACTATTCCAGTCCAATCTTTAGATGGACCCACAAAACTGATAAAAATTAATACGATCCAGCTTAAGAGCCTAGCTCGGCACGCTCCCCTCAGTCTTAGGACTTTTGACTGTTAGGTTTTGACATTTGATATCAGAGCCAGAAAATCCTCAGACAATACAGCTCTATCAGCCCAAAATCTTCAGACAATACAGCTCTATCAGCCCAAAATTACCTCACTTGGTGGTGAACAAGTGTAGAGTGGCCGATCATGGTGGCAGATGATGATCTGGTTTACAGGCCCAATTTGAAGGTCACATCAGCTCTAGGCTTTCAGGCGCATTAGTAGATTGCAATATTCAATGATTTGGTAGGCATTTGTGTGAAGTTAGGAAGTATTTTGATAACCTAAAATTATAGGGCCTATTTGGAAAGCGGATTTCATGGTATTGAATTGCATTAAATAGAATAGACACCATTATTACACAATACTTCTATGTTTGAAAATACCATGGTATTTTCACCATCCAATCCCCACATTTGGGATTGGATTCTTCCTTTGGAAAAAAAACATTGTTTTAAATGAAACTAGCATTTGGTGGATGTTGGAATTGTAATCAATAGAAAAAACTTCATATATAATGCCGGTCATCAAATTTCGTATGCAACTCAAGTGTCACATGTAAAGGGCCCATATGAATGGACAGCATGGATAAAACACATGCATCAACATAAGCCCGCACATATACGTTTATTTTGATATCCATCAGAAATTTCAGTATATTTCCTCCAAAGATTGGAAGGTCAAATCATTCCCATCAATTCCAAACGCAGACGGAATGTAATTCCATACCACCTAATCCCACATGCAAGATGAATTTTTAATGCAAGCAGCCTGCTCTCTCTAACTGTACTGCTAAGAGGCCGCCTATGCCCAACAAAGACGGTGTAGCGCACATAGAATGATCATAAGAAACCCACCCCATGCACTACTTACAACTCAAGTGGGTCACCAGATCGGAAAAAGAGGTGATGAGTGGCCCACTGGAAAATGTAGCACGTACTGCACATGTTCCACATTGGGAGATATTAGCCATCCAAAATCTTGGCCAATTTTCTGAACCATCAACATTCCTCCTAATCAACTATTAGTAAGCACTGCAGGATCTAGAAAGGACCACGACTTCCAAACCTCGAAGACGATAGGGCACTCAGATCAATGGTACAGATCACTGAAGCACAAACAGTCGGCATCACAACACCACACACATCCCAAAGCATCAGGACCATACAATTCCCCAACGAACTCATTCAATTTTTAACCATTGGATCACTATTTCACACAGGTGGGACATGTCAAAGCAGATCAGACACTTGCACAAGCTCAAATTACAACGGCAGATGTTGATTTGGAGAAGAACTGCGTATATTCTTGGCATCTATGTCACAAAGCAGATATGATACTTGCATGGGTTCAACGTACAGTCTACAGCTCTAGCGAGTATTACAAATTTTCAGCAGCTCCTGAATTTTGTACCAACAAAGAATGGTAAAAATTACCTGAATTGGGTGTGGCCCGCCGGCAGCAGCAACTCCTTGTATAAAGCTTGGACAATTGCAGATTCAATGGTAGATGATCTTAGTAGGAGGGACACATCTTATGCTTCTGATCAGATAGAAAACACCATTGATCACCTCACATCTGCATCTGAAAGCGCACCATGAAAAACAATCATGAGCTGAAAGTTTGAATGTTTTATTGCTGAATTCTAGGGCTGATATTAGGCATCTGCAGCATGGATGAATTATCAGGTCCCATGACCGAGTGATCAGGCTGTTTATCCAATGGGCCCCACCATGGATAGGGAATGCTCCAGAAGTCTCCCATATAGAAAGATCATTGCCCTTCCATCAGCAGCCCAAATAGACAATAAGACAGTGATTTGGGGGAAAGGCAAGGATCTTCCACCCTGGGAAGTTTTAGAGCATTCCTAACAATGCAGTCGCCCATCACATCAATGGTCCAGAACGCCAAACCATATTGACCTAAATGTAATGAATCACAGTGTCAGCCAAAATATACATTTACTGAGGGCTTGGGACCAATGCTTCCTCCTTCAACATGATTCTCCAATATAAGAAATTGAATGCCCAAGCGTTAGAAATTAGCATATTCAAGATAGCTGAGGACCTGGTACATGTACAAAAGGAGATGAATGATTTCTACTGAAGATCGGCAATGCTTCGAAAATCAAGGACTTCAGGCCAATTAGTTTGTTGGGGAGCACGCACAGAATTCTGCTGAGGCTAGCTCGGCTAGACTAAGAAAGATGATCGGCCATGTCATGCATCCTTCTCAAGGAGCTTTCAGAAAGCAGAAACATATCTTGGATGGCATCTGTGTATCGAATGAGCACATCAACTGGAGAAGAGCAAGTTGAGTGATGCCAGTATTCTAGCAGTTTTATGCTTAGTTCTAAAACTCAGTGAGTGAAATCAAGACTCGGCCGAGTCAACTTAACTCAGTGGGATTTTGAGCTGTCTTGCGGAAAGTCACTGAGTGGTGTGACTCAGTCAGGTCTCAACAAGATTCATCGAGTTGGCTTGACTTTTCAAGCCAACTCGTTAGGAGTCAGCATGATTCGACTGAGTCACTTGCCCAGTAAGGGTTTTGTTCCAAAGATAAAATTGCTAGTTGTGAGAATCAAAGGGACAACCTCATCTATAAAAGCAACTACATGTAATCGCCAGATTACAATGCGCAATTGTGCTTTGACTGGGCATTTTAATTAGTTTATCTGTTTTCAGCAGTTTTAAATGCATTAAATAATAAAAGCTCAGTTATTAAAATATCAAGTCTAGTCAATTAAACACTCGGTTGAATCCTTCAAGTAGACCCGACCCAGCTAGACATCAACTTGAGTCAATTTTTTGAGTTTTTGAACTATAGTTTTACAAGCTCTAGAGATCTCAGACAAGAGGACCTAACCTGTTTCTCTTGTATGGTGGCAGAGAGTTTGAGTTTGCTTACCGCAAGGGCTTCAGATATTGGCCTCAGTCAAAGATTTTAGGGACGGCAAACCAATGTAGTAGTTGTCCATCTTCAATCGCTAGAATACACTTATCATGAGTAGTGCTTCTCTTGATCAGATAGGAGAACTTATGCAATGTTTTGAAGCGGTTTCGGGTCTTGGCGTAAATGTGTGCACAAGGGCTATGGCAGAGGCTGCTACAAGGGAGGAGCTCGTTCTGTCTTTGTTGGATTGGACGGATGCAAAAGAGTACTGTTTCCTTGTACTCACTTTGAGCCCTTTTGGGTTCGTAAGGGGTGCTGTCAGGTCAGCGGGTGATTTCAAACTGATCCATCAAGAAGATAACAGGTGGGAAGCGTGGAGATAGATTAGCAGGGTGAGAGGACTGATGGCACTTTCAATTCTCTATTTGGGGTAATTTGCTCCTCCGGTGGAGCTATCTGGCCTCATGCGAACATGTGGGGACCTCATATTCTGCCAAGAGTCAAAGGCCTTCACCTAGTTGGCCACATCAAATAAAATCCCTAGTATCGAGAATATGTGCTGGAAAGACAAGGAGACTGTGTCCCACTTGGAATCACTTTTTCACTTTGTTTGGGATAAATTGGACCCTCATACCGTCCCTCTTTGAGGTCATGTATTTGGTCCACTGGTCTGTTTCAAGCTAAAGTGGATGTCCTTTGTAAGTTGGCAACTTGGAAATTACATGGGGGCTTTGGAATGGAAGCAACAGAAGAATCTTCGAGATGGAACCAGCATCAGTGATTTGGATCAACAGCAGACTCACATCCATGGCTGTGGGCTCTTGCCACCCCAGATTTCACAGGTTTCTCCTACAAGGATATTCTTCAAGATTGGAATGAGTTGTCTTAAGTGAGACTGTGAGAGAGAGTACGTTGTCCTTTTGTAATTGGCAGCCCACTGAGAAATGATCGCATCTGTGGGAGGTGGAGGCGAACTTAGAGAAGCTGATCGTGCTTAGAAATGGGTAGCGCATGGTAGGCCCTTCTTATTCCGGGAATATAATCATTGGGAGATGCTCTTGGCATATTATCAGCCAGTGGGTTTTCAGTAGATTTGTAGGGGCCTTGCAGGCTCGATTCATGTACTAGAGAGGAAAGCAATATATAGTTTTCACTCACTAACGGCTTGAACGTTCTACGCAAGTGGCATATTGGCAGCACAGATGGGGTTGCATGTGAGGGTTTCATAAACAGTGTTTGTATGTGACCATTAGATGGGGCCATTAGACCATCACGTTCCTTTTCCCGAGTGTACCAGTGTAGGAGACATGTCGCACCCATCTCGTTGTGGTTCGATGACATTTGCTGAGCATGCGAGGAGCACGAGAGAGGAGCAGACTATTTTATTTTGAGTGTCGTTTTGTTATTTTTCTTTTATTTAGGCACTTTAGTACACTGTTTTATTTTGAGCGTCATTTGTTATATTTCTTTTGTTTAGGCACTTTAGTGCACTTTTTCTAGACATGGATTATATAAACTTTGTTAGAAACCCTATTTTTTATTATGTTATGTTGAATATTGAGAAAAATCATTCATTGCTTGAAATGAGCATGATTCTCCTGTGATTGGAGCCTCTTTTGGTGTGATACCAACAGTGTGATGCCGGTTATCTTCCTTCTATCTCTTCTCTTCATCTTCTCTACGAATCTAGGTATTTCGATTGTTTCTTTTCATCTGATTGATAGATCTTTTGATTTCTCCATAATCCAAAGCCAAAACCTTCAATCCTTGAACCGTTTTTCATTCGGCATAGGCCCACGAGACCTTAAAATTCGTTTTTTCCCCAAAACCCCAACTTTTCCCCATCCAAATCATTCAAACCTAGCCTAATCTTACATCACTTTCAAATTCGGACATTCACTTTCATCCAAATCCAAATTTTAACCTTCCAATAGCCTTAAATCCCCAATTCCCAAATCATCCAAATCCCAACCCTAATTCCCATCAATCCCTAATTTCAGTCATACCCTAGGAACCCTAGAGCCCCATTCTTGGATTTTAGGATTAACCCTATGCTTAGACATGGAAGTTCTACCTTCTATAAGTCCCGGCCTTTGAGATTTTATAGTTCCTTTACTATTTGCTTGTAGTTTATGGTCGTGGTGTATGGTTTATTGCTTATTTGAATTTCCACACTTGAGATTTGAGTAGATTTAATTAAATTATACATTATTTCCTATTTTCGCTTTAGTTTCATTCCACACCATATTGATAGGCCCATTGTCCTACATCATCATTTATCTAATCCGAAAGAAAGAAAGAAATAAAGATTGCCTACGACCTCAATTCTCATTAGGAGGTCGAACAAAGGGCCTATGGAAGTCGGGGCTCCCCTGTCCCTATGGCAACGCAACAGTGTCCTGAGGGAGGAATTTAGAGGCCTTATAGTAGCACGGACCTCTTTTTCTTTCTAGGTCATGCAAAGGGGGCCAGTCCAAGATCACAATGTTCAACAAATGCTCTCAACGGCTAGGCGTCACTCTCTTTCTGAGTTATTCCAGCTTCTTCATGATTTTGTGCCGCAGTGAACGAACAAAACACAAAACAGGGCCATCTCCACAGGAGGGGGAGGACCTGCAATGGCTAAGATTTTCTTTCCAGATAAGTAGAACCCAAAATTTAGATTGAGGGTGAGTGTAAGAATTAGTGTTTGTTCATAGATAGAAGAGATATCAACAATTGGTCAAGGTTATTGACAAGGTCGAGGTCTAAACTTTATTTCACAAAAGGGAGAACGCTGGTCATCCTATAGACTACCTGAAATCAGCCCCTCCAGTATACATTGGGACCCACTATCCATGACCAGAACCATTCGCCCTGTGGGCTCCACTATGGATGGACCATGGTGAAAACAGCCACTGGATGGACATTCTGGAAAGGCTCCATCGTGACCCGCAAACAGACAGTTAAAAGCAAAAAAGGTCAAACAGTTCACATTCTTCAAGCAAAGTCCTTTCATTGGATGGGTAAAATTGTCCAACTGGTACAATTTTTGCTACGCCATACAGATGAACGGTTCCGATCACCATTGGTGGGCCCCACCTAGAATGTAGAGACTCAAGTAAAATTTACAGTGGCCCCACAGGGTATTAAACCGGTCCTACGTTAAAATTGGTAAGATTTCATTCTTAAAGCAAGTATAAGAGGTTCTAGAACCACACATTTTCTAGCTGATGAGCTTCAAAAATCATGCAAAAGGAATTAACAGAGCTAGTATGGCTAGATAGAGATCTATGTTTCTAACCATTAATGTGGCCATCACTTCTGTTGTCCTTCGGAAGGTTTTGTGCCAGAAACAGCTGAATCGACCTCCAATATCGGTCCCCTCCAACCAACCAAGTGTCCATATGCATACCAGTTGGAAAATCAATAAACAGACACCTCCTGTTGGGTTCTATCGCTTTATCATAGAGCATCTTCATATGAGATGGCGGAACCATCTCGTCTTGCAACCCAGAGAGGAACAGAATTGGCTGTTTGATCTGCAAATACGAGTAAAACATTAGCAATATTGAAACCGACAGAGTCATTCAGAGAAGAACCGTGGGCATAACCTATGGAACAAGGGGGCACACAGAAGTCTTTAAGTATGATGTGAGGTTGACATGTATCAAAATGGATGTGTGTCAAACACCTTGGACAGCCCAATGCATAACAATAATGAAAGATCCGTTATGTTCTAATAGGGTTATGGCATGTGTAAGGCACGTGGAGATGGTCGGGGAGAGAACTGAGGGAAAGGGCGCAGCTACACAGAAGTGTGTGCAATCAGGCCGTATCGGCAACCTGGACACTACAAGACTGCTTAGCACCACTACCACATCTAGGTAACACATTCATAAAATCAGATGCCTACAACACAAATCAAAAGCTTCAATTTACTCAAAATCCCTCTCACCTCGCCAACAACGTCAATCGTACTCCAAGGTGAGCGTACAAGACAATTGAGAACCTTTGGGCCTTTAGAAGCACTGCCTCCTATGAACCACTTCAGGAAGGGTAGTAGCACCCCAGCCATGTCCAGAATCGAAGTGAAGGTGTTCTCCAATATCAGAGCAGCAACCTGTAATTCAGGACTGGACCATCATCACCAACATCAACAACGCAGCCGTTGCTAAAACAGTAAGAGGACAACAACATAGAATTCCACATCTTAAGCATTTTTTAAGCTGTCAATGCGTTGGGCCCGGCATCTTCAAAATGTTGATATTACTCAGCTGGTGGCTGGCCCATTGACAGCCCTAAGCTTTTAAATCTATGCACACAGTCATCAGAAAGACAGCATTTAAATAATGTAATCACTTATAGAAAATTGAATTGAATGGAATAATAGACATTTGTGTTTGAATTCAATGTAGAAATGGGGGTCCATGGTGTATCAAAAAATCACCAAAAAGGCCATTGAAAATAATGTTGCTGTAGCGTCAGCTTCTTTTAAGGGATTAACCATTGACTGAATAAAGGAGTGTCATGTCAGGCTGGTAGGTGACATCGAACTTCCGCCACAAGGCCCACAATTTTTACTCATGAATCCTGACAAGCAGAACAGGATTCATGTAGCCAATCCCAATTAGTTGGTATCAGGCTTAGACGATGATGATGATGATAAGGGAGGACAAGCAACTGAAACATCCAACTGAATTTTATATTTCTTTATAGATAAACTCTCTACAAATTTGGCACTTGAACTTTGAAAGCCAAACTTGACTGGCAAATCCACTTGGGTTTTGGATAGCATTTTTATGATTATATATTATTGACTTATTGGTAATTAGGTGAACAGGCTTAGGCCTGTAGTTTTTGCCAACAGAATGATGCAACAGAAGTGGAACAAGATCGAGACACTTCACACAGGACATTTCTGATACTTGAAATCACAAAAACTGACAATTTCAAGGGGATGGATTATATTGTTCCAACTCCTATACAAAGCTTATTATGGTTTATCTTCTGTGCTGATAGAACAAAATAAAATTCTAAATTAGCACTGAGTCTTAGATCAGACACTCCATATCTGTGTCGAATTTGACAGTCTTACCCATAATCGTGCAACTTTGATGACAGCTGTGTATACTACAAAATAAGTAGGGCTAATAATGGATAAGATTTAGATTGATTTCACTTAACATAGCGAGTGCCAGTAAATTCACCACCAGCCAGACCTAGGCTGCTTCGGTCTTGACCCAACCCCCGACATACACATACCTCAAGCCTAGAGACGTATTGAAACATGAAGGGAAGAGAGAAGATGCCCATTTGAAACAAAACTAATAAAATGACAAAAATACCCTCATAAAACAAAGAGAGAAGATGCCCTCTTTACGCACAAGAATGCCCTTCCAAAACCAATAAAATGCTATAAATACTAGAGAGACCCATTACAACTCCTTTTCAATGAACTTTGGACTGAAAGGGGGGGGGGGGGGGGGGGGGAAGCAGCTGCCAACAAGGCTGTGCGACCTTTTTGAATGAGCACGGTTTGGGCAATCCCTTTTGGGTGGGAGGTCAGGCTCAGGCCTGAGTTCTATGCCCATTTAGTTAGCGCAAACCTTTTTTTCTTTTTTACGAAAGATAATGGTAATTTGATTCAAGAAAAGCACTACGGTGGTGCAAAAGACTACATCCCACAAAGGAAAGAAAAATTACTTCCTTGAGATCATTTATACAAGAGCCTAGCCCTACTAAAGACCCCCACCGTTGAGCTACCCTCGCTTCGAAAGCATCTTCCATTCCTCTCGCCAAAAGTGGCCAAAGACCAACCAACAAGACTAGTCTCCAAGTTGCCCTCACTTGCCAAGTCTAACACCATGCCAAGCCATTAGAAGATTGCCCATTGAATCTGGCATCACCCACGACATTTTGAACAACCTAAGGAAACCGGTCCACACCGCACGGGTGAGAGGGCAGTGACTAAAAGATGATCAACTAATTTTGCATTTGTCATGCACATCACGCACACGTTGGAAAGCACCATTGACCTTGTTTGAAAATTGTCAGTAGTCAAGAAACTCTTCCTCTCGACTAACCAACTAAAAACAACTTTTGTAGAAGCACCACAGTACCACACACGAAGCATTTGATCCCCCCACGAAGATCAAAGCATATTACAAAAAGAGCAAACAGAGAAGCGACTCGATTAGTCCTTTAACCAAACCATCCTATCCCAATCCCCCCTCACCAAAGAGCAACATTGGAGGCAATCCAAAAGCAACACAAGCTCCTTCACTTCCTCGTCAAGCAAGTTCCAATGGCAAGGAGGCGACCAAACTACAGTCTCCACAAAAACAAAACAAACAAAGCACCTAGCTACTAAAATATTACTTTCAGAGACAAGCGGGCTAATCTGGAGGGGAGTCTCCTCAACCCACACATCCTCCCAAAATGGATCTTCTCCTCATTACCAAGGGAGAACCTAAACCCCTCCTTAAACTCGAACTTCAAGTTAGCGACCCCCTTCCAAACCCTTGATGCATTATATAAGGAAGAATCCCTAACCTGCCATCCTTTGTCTTAGCATCCATACTTATTTACAATAGTCTCTCTACAAAGCAACCTCTCTCAATCCAAATCTCCACAACCACTTACCCAATAATGCATGATTCATATTCTCTGAATCCCTGATGCCAACTCCTCTTCCTAAAGCTAACACACGTTTTTCCCAACCTAAGAAATGAATTTATTTTTTTTCTTCCGACCCCTCAGACAAGAAATTGTGCCTCAACCATGAAGTGCAAGGGCATGCTTGATAAAGCTGCTTTATTGAGAGTTAGTCGGACATCAAAAGACAAGTATCGACTCTTCCATCTTGATAATTTCCTTTCAAACCTTTCCACTACTTTGTCCCATAAATGCTTTGTTGGCTTCCCTATACATAGTGGCAGCCAAAGGTAAATGGTAGGGAAAGTTCACGCACTACACCCAAATACCCTTATCATCCACTCAACCTCTTCCCTAGGCGTTTGGACACCCAAATAACTTGCTCTTGGCAATATCGACCGTTAAATCTGACACCGCTTGAAAGCATCTAATTAACATTCTCAGCTTATCCAACACAGTTGCATCAGCCTCACAAAAAAAGGATGGTGTCGTCGGCAAGCTGAAGAGATCAGGGGACTCAACATGTTAGCTTAAACCCTCAAATGAGACCAACCACCTACCCTTTCTCTAAGATTCTACTCAAGGCTTCTGCCACCACCATGAATAAAAGAAGAGAGAGCAGGTCCCCTTGCCTAATGAACCTAGCCAAACAAATAAACTCCCTAGCCAAACAAATAAACTCCCTTATCCAACCTCTCCACTTTCACCTGCCACCCACCTGGCCCAACATTAGTCCAGCAAGCTACATTCAACATGAACAGATGCCTTCCCTACATCCAGTTTACGCACAATTTCTTTCAATCCTTATACCTAAAGTCAATGCATTTATGAGCTATCAGTGCATTGTCCAATATGTGTCTACCTGCAATAAATGCACCTTGGTTCTTAGAGATGACACTCACCATGGCCGCTCGAAATTTGGTGTTTTGGATCTTATACGGCCCCTCCCAATCAAGTTGATCGGTCTAAAGTCCTTCAAGCTTTTCACTCCTACTGATAACCGACCCTACCAAAGAATTCTGACATGAAACACATAACATAAGCTTTTACAACCTCCCAGAACATCTGGAAGAACGCCAAAGGCAAGCCATCAAGGCCCGGAGCCTTGTCCCTATGCAAAGAATCCACAACAGCCTTGACTTCCTCTTTAGTGAAAGGTCTCTTGAGCAAATCAGCCTCAACCCTAGCTCTCCCTACACAAAGAACCTTATAACGTTAAAGCCGCCCTCCACACACCATGGAAAACCAAGCCTATCATGAAACAAGCTTAGCTCTACCTAAAATTCATGCCTTTTCACTGCAAAATTTAGGCCATATACGGCCATGAACAACCACTAGAAGCCAATTGCCACGCCCTTCAGAACCATCAAGGCAGAGAAGTTTCCTTTGCACTAGTTCACCTTAGCCGCAACACTTGAGTCCCACGTGACCACGCTTCCCCAAGCAGAACCAAAAACATCCATGGCCACTCAACATTTAGAGCTGACATCCCAAAGGGTATCCAACAACTTCCTATCAATAGCTTGAATCTTAATTTCCTAGAACGTTATCATCTCAATTTTCGGTTTGTGGCAAACATCTTTAATCCATCCCCTTTTCTACTTGCACCCCAACCCCCTAATATTCCAACTTAAGATCCTCATTTGGTAATTGTTCTCCCCTTCCTTGCCCCACCTAATATATAACTAGAATAGTAATTAACATCATGTGCGAGACTTACCAGCTCTTTCTGGGCTTTTGGAGATCTCCGAACCTTCTTATCTAAGATAGGTTGTCTTTCGACTCCTACGATCCTCGATAAACTGAAAAAGAGCATAGAAGTCTTCATCACAATCACCGAAAGTGACTCCAGCCATCCTCCCCACATGGTCAAAAACTTCCCTAATATAGTCGTTACGTACCTGACATCCCTATCTTCAGCATCTATATTGGAAAGCCCTGGATGCTAATTAGTGATGCCCATATCCACATCACTACTGGCACAACATCCATCACCCCCCTAAGGATCCCCCATTGCACTAGTCTCCATGATATTCCGGCTTGACAGGCCCTCCATCCCCAGCTCACCTTCTTGGAAGACATCCAGCATTGCTCACGTAGCCACTTCCCCTAGTGATTATCGCTAATGATAGTATCTCTTCCCTACATAGCTTCCACCACCACCATCAAGGAGAGATCATAAGCCACCTCCACCTCCACCTCCACCACAAGAGTCGGACTTAAAGGAAAAACTACCTCAACCTCAAGAAGTACAAACGCCTCCCTCAAGCAACATCCAGGGGGGAAGGTTCGCATATATAAAGATTATCATTCCAAACCTTACAAACCACCATGAACGATAGTGTCACATGAGCTGGGAGAGACACAGGAGGCGTCTGTCTCGAGCCTCTCCAGGGATGAGTGGGGGACTCTCCGACATGCAACTAGCATCCCCCACCCTTGAGCTAACAGTCAAGGAGCACGTGTCTCCCAACCTCCCTTGAGGAACATCTGGGGGGGTATTATTATTCCAAGTTGCACGACCTGCCACGAACGATAGTGTCGCATGAGCCAAGAGGGACACATGAGGCGCTCGTCTTGAGCCTCTCCAAGGACACATGGGGAGCTCTCCGAGTCTCCGACATACAAACTAGCATCCCTCACCCTTGAGCTGACGGTCAAGAAGATGTGTCACCCAACGCCACCGCCGCCGCTATGTCGATCCTGCTATCGGAGGCAACACTAGGTGCTTGGGCCCTTGCCTCCTCCGTATGAACCTCTCCTTCAAGCTTGACGACTTCTCTAAACCTGACTCCCACTTCTCCAAATCAAAAGCCAAACCCTTCCCACCCACCTATCAACCGAGACTTTGCCCTCTGTCGTCACACCCAAAAAAAAAAAAAATTGGCACCGAGGGTGTACACCTTCGTCTCCCAACACCACTATTTTACACCCCTTAAACAAACCTCCAACACTAACCATCACCGCAACTTCCCCCTTCACCACCCTTACAAATAGCCTCTCCTCCCTAACCACAATGAAAACTCTCTCTGACACCGCTATCAACTTCTTCCTCATATTCTCACCATCCTGACCTTCGCACCTCCTCTTATTATCAGATCTCCAGTTGCTACCTCGCCAATGCACGAGCCAAACATAATGATGCCTCAACCAAAGTTCTAATGGCATGTCCCACACTTGGACCATGCCTCCTCCCAACCAAACAACGATCCATCAACCTATTTGCAGAGTCACACCATCGGTTCGTCATTGAAGAGGACCCCGCAATGAGGACTTTAATTCCACCTCAACTTGCAAGCTCAGAGAGATCCAAACCTCATTTTCTGTGAATGGGTTTGACTATCCATTCACCTTCTTTCACTCCCCCGCAGTTGCCAAGCTAGCCCTTCACCTCTCTAATGGAGGTGTCGTCCTTGACCTGTGCCATCAAGCTCCACTAAAGCATTCCCTAGGCGTTTACCACCACCTCCGGGTGAACTCACACCATTGGGCCCTCACTAGAGTCATCCTTCCATGCTCTTGTTCCTCCTCTGCATCTCCTCCTCCTACTTGCTCCATCCTAAGTGCATCCTTACTCCTTAGCCACCACATCCCTATAGGAGACACCGCCCATCGCTCTACTCTCCCCTTCTTTCAGTACCCATGTGTTCTCAGCCCCACCGCCCCTTTGTCCCAGCTAGACCCCTAGCCTCCTTACTCTACAACTTCTTATCAACTACTCAATTCACCATCTTTGGTCCATATCGGGCCTTTTGAATCGATAACCTTCTCCCTTCATAGCTTTTCCTATTCAGCGTAACCATCATAAAGGAAATCTCTTCCATCTTCCATAGGTGCACAAATGCAAAGCCTTGGGCCTTCCATGCCCCTTTCACCCATGGGACCACCACCTCCTTCACTGAAGCAACAGTGCCAAAGACCCTTATGAAATGGAGCTCCATCCACCTCTCTAAGAAGTTTTCTACGAAAAGGATGGGGAGCTCAGGCACGGAGCCTGAATAAAGGGCACACCTTCCCACCTCCACCCTTCATATCTTCTCCCCAGCACCCACTTCTCCACATTTCCTGCCTCAACAACTTCCTCCCTCCCACTTCTAGAGTTCCCACACCTCCCCACAGCCGAGCTCCTTTTTCCTTCTTTTGCTCCCTCAATTACAATCCTCTTCCCGTACCCTCACCATCACAGCCCTCTCCCCTCAAAACCCCTCTCACCCAACTCTTATCCCCATTCCCCCTCTTTTCCCACCCTAGCTACAACCGCCCACTCGACTTCATACCCACGATTGACATCAACCAATAATCTCCTTTCCCCGCTTCAGTGCTGGTCCATGCTTCTTCACGTCCTTGTCTTTGTTCGCAATTTTGAGGTAGATCGTCTCTCTCACTTACCGCATTCGAGACTGGCCTTTGGAATCCCCTATCACTCTTCTCGTGGCCAAGCATGTAACTGAACTCTCTCCCTCATGAGTTTGGTTTTGCATGTGCCAACTGTTTTCCTCTGTTTTGCGTGCGCCAATTGTCTTTCTTGTTTTGCATGCGCCAACTATTCAATTTACCCGAACGCAAAACATTGCCGTGATACACGTCATATATAAGTCCACTAGCAATTTATAGAGTGGAATAGAGTTAATATGGCAATATTTTCAGAATGCTTCTGTACTAATTATGAGTCGAACAAATATACGCTTGATCACAAGAGTATGACAAGAAACATATTTTTGAATGTGTAGTTAAAGGTTAGAAATAGGAACTCACTGTTAAGGTTAGAAATAGGAACTCACTGTGTATACAAACAGGGGAAACAATTCCTGAGTTAAATTTTGTAATAGGTTACAACCAATAATGGATGGTCAATATAAGGCATGTTCATATTACATCAACAAAGAGATCATTGAAGATAATGATGAGACTGAGCAATCAATACTCTTAAAAGCATTAGTACTTTTTTTCATTAATGAATGGTAAAAAGAGAAGTTCTTCACAGAGATACAGATTGCTTCTTTGAGGATAACATAAATAAAGTGCTTGATTCGTAAAGTAGAGCCAAAAGCATCAAAGCCAATGAAGATTTCAACACCCACAGGAAGTGCCGGCAATAAACAGAAGAAGGATAGATAAAAAGCCTTGTCTGATGACGAAGGTTAAAAAAATAAAGAGAAGGATTTCCATTAGTGGGGAGAAGAGGTCAGCTACTTCCATTTAGTCCTCAGACAACCTAGCAGGTTTTAATCATAGACACATGGTTTTGAGCAAGTTTAATAGAGAAATGCCTTGTCAGGATTGTTTCGTGCGAGAACTGATCCAACTGCACCCCCAAGAGATCTTCCAAAAACAACTATCCTGGCTGTGTCAATGTCAGTCCTCTTGACCAGATAATCCAACGCTGCCTGATCACAAGAAAAAAAGTGAACTAAACACATAATTTAGCATGTAAACAGCATATGTAGAAATGATTAAAGCTTCGAACAGAGACTCAGACCTGAGCATCCCTAGTAATACCATTTTGGGAAGGGTAGCCATCACTCTCCCCATATCTGTTTAACAAATCAAGAAACATGATCTCATTCAGTTTCATGAACTGCAAGTCCAACTATCAAGACCATCGAAATGCAACAGGATTTAACTTTAAGATCCTGGAAGAGAAATATACCCCCTATAAGAAAGCATGAATACATTGCACTGCAATTTCTGCAGCATCACGCGAACAAATTCAAGACGGTGGGCAATATCTGCAGGAGTAAAGGACTTTCAAAAGAAACTGAACCCAATTAAACATTAAAACGCCAAGTGTTAGCTCCTCAAAAAACCAAAGCCACTAGGATACTGCCAGCATTTTCCTGAAAAAAGAGTATGGTAGGACCTGCAATAAAAGCAACATCGCTGTTCTCAATATCCTAAATCAGATGAAGAATAGATGATCAAATCTGATATAGCTATCAACCAATAGACAAGAAGGGTGGCAGGAAAGATAGCAAAGAAACAGAATATTTTAATTAATATTCATGTTGCAGTTTCATGCTGCCATTATCTAATTTCTGATGGGAAGCACCATGCTGACCAATGGGAACAACCAAGCAAAGTGCCTGTAACGTGTTCTCTTAGTTTTTCTCCCAGCAAATTGGAGAATCTGGCCAGACAATGCCAAAAAGTCTTCAAGGGTGTCTCAGGATTGCATCACTTTTTCTAAATTATTAGCAAGATGGAAGTGCACAAACAAAGGTATTCAATAACAGTAACAGTCATACAGGTTCGTTGCAGCCAAATTATTTTTTTTTTAAAATGTACGGCCATTATTGGCAATTTTTTCCATAACGGGCATCACAGCCCCGTTGATGTAGGATACATGTATGGATGTCATGTTTCACAGGAGATTATTCAAAGGACAATTCAAAGCATACAGATCCGAGGACCTATGGGTTATGGGCCAAGCCCACTAAACAATAATTTCAGCAGAACGGTTCACCAAACAGTAATTTCAGCAAGCAAAAATTGATGTCATTTCATTAGAAATCATCCCCACATGCACACAATCATATAACGATTAAATCGCAGGATGTCAAGGTTGTTAGAACAACCCTTTAGCACAGAATATCAACAAAATACTCATTGTTCCCTTTAGCACAGAATATCAACAAAATACTCATAGGCAGATTCGTACACACATAGAATTCACCATACTCATTCACCACATAAACTATGTTTAGAGGAGACGAAGATCACGTGGGATATGGGTGGGATAAATCTGTAATTTGGGAATTGAGGGTTATGGGAGGAAATTGGGAAATCTAGGGTAGGTTTTATGTGGTAGGCAAGGACATAGAGTGTCGAGGTTTTGGGCGCAATGAATTGAAGGATTTAGCTAGATAGGATCAAAGAGGTTTTTTTTCAAGGAGTAGAAGGAGAAGGAAAGACCACACCTTGCAGAAGATAAACATGTGAGCGAGTCGCACGCCCACAAAAAGATGGAATCTCACCACCTTGCTCCAAGTCTCATGGAAGGTTCTTCCAAGTCGCATGGAAGAAAGAAAAGCTTCTCTTTAGAAAACAAACGTGTACTCTTCATTGGGCTAGGGTTGGACGCCCCCCCCCCCCCCCCCCCCCCCAAATAGAGTTTTTACAGTAAAAGTAAAGTGACCAACATGCCCCGTTTAAAATCTAGCAAAGTAGGGGCCCACTAAGAAATCCAAACCAACCAAAATGTGCAGAAAAATAACAAAACATAAATGGACACTAAAAACTAAAAAAGGACATGATCACATGGTGGGACGCGATCCAACGGTCAGATCTCAACCAAAACTCTCAAAAACTATCCTGGCACTCCAAATAATGCAGCCCATATGCATCCTCCCAGTCTGGGGCCTTCATGATGCACATCCTATGCACATGGGGTCTTCAAAATGGCCCACGGGCCAGGCCCAAGTAGTGATCACCCAAATAAAGTGTGGGCTGGGTTGGGCCAGGGCCTGGGGCTCTCCTACGACGACGCTGGTACACTCTGATGTCCGCATCACCTGTAACACATAATGGTACCCACCATTACCGTTATGGAATGGCCGTTGCATGACCGTTTTTGGATATCCTGGCACAAACAAGAGTTTTTTACCTACAGCTTGAGTAACAGATGTATTGTGTGCTTGCTATAGCAGTTGGATAATGTTAATCTTCCCAGTGGTAGCAAAGGTGGACTTGAGATTTTTTTTTGGGGGGGAGGAATGGTGAAGGGGCAATTCTGGCTTAGATTGCACGGTTACCTTGGAGTAGGTGAGCATTAGAGTAAAAGAGGCCTTGCCCAATAATAAGGATAATGGATCCAAATGTTTGAGATCTACTAGGTTCATGAGAACTTTCTGATCACAAGCAGATACCCTAAACAACATTTGGACGTTTGAAGTGTCAGGACAAGACTTCATCGTTGTACGCATGATAAAAGTGAGATCTGGATTATACATTTTGGGTTAGCGAAAAATGCATTGAATTAGTGAATACTTTGTATTGAATCAGTGGATCAATTTTGAATTTATAAAATTGTCCAATCCCAATAATAGTAATAGGAGAAGAAGTTTACCACAACCCTAAACCTAGCCAACATTTATGAGGGATCTTTCTATGAGCTAGATGATTCATCTGATACGCCCTAACATGCAATCAGTATGTCCCAAGAATCTGTTCAATTAGATATTCCTAACCGACTAATTTTTGCTTGAAAATTGCCAGTTATGAAAAGGACATGACAACCCAAATATTAACGGAAAAGTCCAACAACTAAAATATTAGGATAACGGAAGGGGATATGGTGGACCTCAATCAAAAAAGTGCAAAATGCAAAATAGGTTTAGCTAGTTTATTGGACAAAAAGTATCTTCATGACCCACGTAGTGACTACTTTCCCAGAATGAGGGCAACAAACATTATTGGCATGGCTGAAAGGTGGATTCACCTGCTCCATTACGATACTCCCAGCATATACATCAGCAGCTCTAGTCGAATATTTTGTGACATGACCCACATAAATCAACAAAGCTGAGTGACAGTTTGGCAGAATGCAGGAAGGCCCATGCATAGGCGATCAACAACCATCGGCAGTTGAAAGGGCTTAGCCCCCTTAGTAGGCAACATCCCTTACTCATTTAAAGACAATGAGTTGCTGGCAATGTTTGGAGCTTTTGAGGTGGTAATGAATGTTTACATCTCAAGAGCAGCAACCATTGGCAGTGTTTCTAGGCAACACCCTTACTCGTTCACATTTTTTTCTTTTTCTTTTTATCACACCACAGCTTGTTCGTAAAGGAACTAAATTAGATGGGAATGGGACAACGCTGAGAATTGGAATCGAAGACGCATCAACCCATGAGACCAGATAGAACTGAGGGTGAGGAACGACTATCAAACCTAAGTAATCCACGGTGCTAGCAGAGACCACATTGGTGCAGCCACTACTATTAATGATCACCTTGCAGTTTTTGCCACTACACTTGGCATAAGTGTGGAAAATTGAATTCATGTGGCAATCAATGTTGTCAAAATTGTTATCGTATTGTAAATCATAGTAGGGGTTAAATCATATCGGATGGGAAATCGTATCGTAAATCGTAAGATTTTTATAATTTTCTTAAAATTTTGAAAAAAAAAAATAAATCAGCTTTTTTTTTTAAACTCATCTATCTTCCTTTTGCCATGAATGCATACCAAGTAATACCATGTCAAGGATTCTTATTCCTTTATTTATTTATTTTCTTCTATGAAATTTTCCTTCAAAAAACATAGAAGGGTCATTTAATAATTTATGTTCTTGTTACCTTTTTTTAATGTAAAATCATGGTGGGAAACCTAAGAGGTAAAGACTATAGATGCAATGTGAGGAGAATGGGAAGACTACTAACCCTAGACATGACAATATGAAAACCAACCAAGATGCAACATGAAAGGCCTATGTTAAACCTATGGCTCCGATACCAAAATTTGATGCGGGGCGGATGGCCTAACCTAGAATGATAGAATGAAATCATAAACAGATTAACTAGAACAATTTAAAGCACAAAATAATGCTAATCTATAACAAATTAAAAAAAAAAAAAAAAAAAAATCAGAAATGTAACATGTTTAAATTCAAACCATATGACAGTCCCGCAATGTAGATCCAGTACAATACCAAATAAATAAGATCTATGGAAGGCACAACTTCCATATGGCATAGGTATTGTTCTCAATTCAAGGGGGTTCACTTGGTTTATTAGTGTTTGGGTAGGTTAGGGTTAGGATTCTTAAGGTTTGGGAATCGAATTTTAGAAATTAGGATTTGGAATTAGGGTTATGGGGAATTAGGGTTACGAGGAATTAGGGTTTTGAGTAGGGGAATCAAAAGACGAGAGGGAAGAGGAAGAAGAAAGAAGGGTATAAAAAATTGGTTTTTGGTAGAGAAAGAAGAAAAGAAAACTAAATAGAAAAAGAAAAAGAAAAGTGAAGAAATACATTTTGATCAAAGAGAATGAGAAAAAACAAGAAAAGAATGAACATAATACCTTGAGAAAGAGAGAAAAGTAGAAAAGATAACTACAGAATCACTCCCCGTGGCTTCACACCACCAATCCAATCACATGATGAAATTTTGCTTAATCTCAAAACAAAAAAGGAGAGAAATTTCTTTCATTCATACATACATAATGGCTAGGATGGGGGCGTCCAACCCTTTATAATCTCAGAAAATACCTTGATGTAGGATGCCCTAATTATAATGCATGTTCATGAACACAATTAAATCAGCGGAAATAAAAGACAATAATAATCTAAAAATCTAACATTAATCATCATAATAACCAAGAGAATCACAAAGGAAACATGCAATGGAGCGGGCCATCATTACAACCATGAAGTTTGGAATTCAACTATCGCTTAGGTTGGATCCGGCGAGGGATGGGACCTCCCAATCTTGCATGGTCATAATCCGATCAATCAATGAAGATCTCTAATCCAGAAGATCAAAAGATGTCGGATTAGGGATTTGAAATCTGAAAATTTAGGGTCTAGGTTCAAATTCAGATTTGGGATTGAAAATATGGAAGTGAATGGATTAAGTGGGATAGAATTACCTGAAAGAAGTTTAGAGGAGCATGAGAAGCAAATAGAAGAAAGAGGGATCAAGGAAAAAGAAACATCACCACGAGGGAGAGAGAGAGAAGGAGAGAAGCACCAAGAGGCTTTTCATTAATCAATAATCAAAGTTAAATTCGAGTTTAGGGCTTAGCCCTCTTAAATAAACATTAAAAGCAAGTAAAAAGACTAAATTACCCTTAATGTTTAAGTAAAAAAAACGGAAAAGAAAACAATCTGAGCAAAAGTTCGGGCGCCCGAAGACGTCCAAAAACTTCCAATGAGTTTCAGGCACCAGGCAAGCTAAGTTCAGCCGCCCGAAGACAGTGGTCGAGCGCCCGATCGGGGGCCCGAAGACGATGAAATCTGTCCATCCAGCGGGTCTTCTTCTTCTTCTTCCTACACACGTGTCCTCCCAATGTGGGGCCTTCTATGTGTCAACCCACATGTGTAAGGGCTTCAATGCTCCTCAATGAACGCCTAACCACAAGGAAGAGGCTTGTGGTGGGCGTTTTCTTCATTGATAAACTTGCAATGATCTTGTGTCCGCATCAACTCTCCTCGAGTGAGAAAAACTCGACTCTGACGAGTTAAAACTCTTGTGGTGCTCTAGCAAATCCGGATCAACCCTCTGCAACTCTGTTTCAGTCAACCATGTAGATTCTGACGGTGACTTATTCTGCCATTTAACTAAGTACCTCTGGAATCCTCAGTCTCTCGTAAATATTATCTCCTCAATGAACGCCTCACCACAAGAGACTTGTGATGGGCGTTTTCTTCGTTGGTAAACTTGAAATGGTCTTGTGTCCGCATCATACCTTTTACAAGAAGGCGCTCTCATATTAGATTCTCAACATAAAGACGCTTAATAAATTAAAAGTTATTCCTAACTCCCTAATCTCAACATAAATATAAGACAACCAAAAATAACGAAATACGTAAACAAACTAAGCAACTGAACTATTTCGTGTCTCATGGGGTCCACGATCAAGATGCTCCAACGTGAGCAATCCAACTGTCCGATCATCGTGTCCACTTGCTCCAACAGTCCGATGTGTCCATCAAGCTCTTATATGTAGCCCACGTGCATCTTCCCATATAATATGTTCTCAAATGATCCCCAAAGATGCACAAACATGCACGTGAGGTCTTCAACGTGGCTAGGAATGTGAATTGGGTCAAGTGGGCCCCATGTAATGGTCGTCTAGCCATAAGGAGACTAGCACTAGAGCTGGTGATGCGGACATCAGGCCCCACCTTGGGAAGACATGTGTTAGTTGCTTGGAGGAGATATGATCGGACCGTTGGATCGTGATGATGATGTGATTCGGACCATTGGTTCATCGTGGCCCACTTTCATCATACCATCATTGGAGTGCATTGGACATCTTAGATTTGAGTTTATTTTATGCATTTTTTACTTATTTGAGTTTCGGGTTAGTGTGGTATGTTTTTTTCATGCAAATGTCTTTTTTTTGAAATTTTGTTAGTAGGGGTATTTTGGTAATTATGCTAATTCCGAATTTTATAAGGGTGTTGCCCTAAACCTTTTTGATTAGTTGTTGATTTATGAAAAAGAGCAAACCTTTGGTTGCCCTCCTTCCTCTTTCCCTCTCTCATGGTGCTTCTTCTTCTTCCTTGATCTCCTTCTTCTCTATTCTTCTTGTGCCCCTCCAACTTCTTCCAGGTATTTCATCTTCTATTATTATCCTTCTAAACTTCTGTTTTGTTTATTCCCCACGATCAAAACCTTGAGAATCGATCTAAACCCTAAACCCCCAAATTCTCAAATCCCTAATCCGAGAAACTTTCTGATTCTTCGGACTAGTGATCATCATTGATCGATTGGGTATGACCATGCAAGATCGGGAGGTTCCATCCCTCGCCGGATCCAACCTATACGCTACTTGAATCCCATACTCCATGGTTGTAATGATGGCCCGTCCCATTGCATGTTTCCTTTATGATTTTCTTAGTTTATGATGATTGATGCTAGATTTCATTATTATTATTGCTTTTATTTCCGCTGAATAATTGTGTTCATGAGCATGCATCATATTTAGGGCTGTCCTGCATCAGCTGGACACGAACAGCAAATTACCGAACAGTTCGCTCGATTCGATTTGAAAAAAACAAACCGAACAACCGGTTCAAAAGTAGAGGGAACATGTTCAAACATACTTATGGTTGTTTGAAAATATTTTGAACCGTACACGAACAGACCTCTATTCGATTCGATTCGGCTCGTTTTACCAATTCGAAGATTTTCGATTCAAATTGGTTCGATTCGGTTCGAATGAGTTGTAAAGTAGTTTTTTTTTTTACCCTCTTTTTTTTACTCGACCCCAGCCGGCCCTAGCATTTTTACCCTGCCCGAAACCCTAACCCTCTCTCTACTACTCGTTCGACCGACCCTAGCTTTCTCCATCTGCTGCTCGTCCTTCTCAAATCCCACTCCCACCCTCATTCTCTTTTGCTACTCGTTCTTCCCAAATCTCACTCCCACCTTTCACCTCTACCCGTTAAACCGACCAAGATTCCGGCCATTCTAGTGCTTCTCCTCATTGCTCGTCGCTCCTTCTCCTCGTTGCTCGTCCTTCAGTCCTTCTGGACATTCGATCATCACTCTGCTCGCCACTCATCACTCGTCAGTCTTCAGTCCTCCTCGCAGCCCATCTGATTCCACGGTCCATCATTCCGGTCAATCCCTGTCCCTCGTCAGTCCTGCTTGTAGCTCGCCCATCTGATTCCACCATTCCGGTCAGTCTACAAAGGTTCGAACGAAACCCCATGCTCAGTTTCTCTTTTATATTTTTTAATTACTTAATATTCTTAATTTATTATTTGTAAATTCCTGCAGCTACTGCTCATTCAATTCCGATCAACCCTCTGCTCGTCAATCTGAACGTCCAGCTCTAAAAGTTCAAACGAAACTCACTTGCTCTGTTGCTCACTTGCTCCTTTATATTTTTTAATATTTAATATTCTCATTATCTAATAGTGATGTGATTTGCGAATGTAATGTGATGTAATTTAGAGTTTTTAATTTGGGGATTTAATGGTTTTTTTTAATTTGAGGATTTTTGGATTAGGGTTGGGTTTTGAATTGATGAACCTTGTGAATTGATTAGGGTTGGGTTTTGAATTGATTAGGGTTCGAATTTTTGGATTAGCGTTGGCTAACGAAACCTTATGCTTTGTGATTGATGAATTGCTATTTAATTTACCATTAATGCTTCTGTACTGTATAGAATAAGATAGATAATCAATTACCCATTTGAGGATTTCTATGTTGCCAAGCATAGATATAGTGTGCTAATGGAGACATAGAAATTCTCAAATTGTCCCATTTTGGACAGTTCAAGATTGGATTGATTGGATTGCTTTCTGTTTTTCTATTTAAATGTCATGCTTAGTTCTGTGCTTTATCTCTCAATTTCTCTCCGGATATGTTTCTTCCATTTATTGTCACTGTCAAATATCCACACTTTGTGTGGATAATTGACCGGATAATCAGATGTAAGATCAACATATTATAGAGAGACATAGGGAAATTCTGCCGGAATTTTAGCACGAGCATTTAAATAGAAAAAGAAAAAGCATTATAATCCATCCAATCTTGGATGGGTAGTTGATTTAGTATGGTAAAGATAGTTAAATCTCAAGTACGGAACTTTATAGCAAGTTTATTTAAAATTTTAATATATGTGTTTTTCGTCTTTAAATATATAGATGACTAGTGAAGAAGTTCAAATGCCTAGAGTAGGTGTGTCAACCACATCTCCTTTAATTGTAGAAGAAGAATCATCTATCTTGAAAACTAGTACGGGTCAACCAACGGCAAAAGGAAAAGAAGAGATGGGTTGTGTGGAACGATTTTGAGGAAGTCACTGTGAATGGGGAATTAAAGAATAGATCTAAGCATTGTAAAACTCTTTACAATAAGACTTCAGGGGGGTCCACCACTTTCTTGAGAAGACATGTAGATACTTGTAAAATGAAATATAGAGTACAACTTAAAGGCCAAACATTACTTAGCTTCGGCTCATCTCAAGGACAAGACGGTGAAGATACCATATCAATCCATAAGTTTAACAAAGGAAAGATGAAGGAGTGCATTGCAAGATTAGTAATCGTCAAAGTAAAACCATTCAGAATTGTAAAAAGTAAGGTATTCGTGGGTTTATGTAAATTTCTTAATCCCAAGTGTGAGAACGTCTCTCGTGCCACTATTAAGAGAGAATATATGAAGATGTATGGAGTAGAGAAAGAAAAGTTGAAACACATTTTGGCATCGATTTCTCAAATTAGCTTAACTTCAGATTCGTGAACGACATCCAATCAGAGAAAAGGATACATGTCATTAACCGCCCACTTTGTTGATGCGGAATGAAAATTATGCAAGACAATATTAAATTTACGCTACCTTCTTCTTCCTCATACAAGTATATCTACAACTGTCTTGTCGAGTGGGGTATTGAAAAGAAAATTTCTTCAATCACATTAGATAACGCTTCCGCAAATGATAGTGTTATTACAAAATTACGGGAGCAATTCACGGCAACAGGGCAGCTATATTTGGGAGGGGAAAATATTTCAAGTGAGGTGGTGCCCACATCCTCAACTTGATTATACAGGATGGACTGAAAACAATCGACAACACGATAGATAATATCTGAGAGAGTGTAAAATTCATAAGAGGGTCACCATCAAGATTGCATATGTGGAATGAAATCGTCCGGCGTTTGAATATAAAACCTCAAAAGACGTTGAAGCTAGATGTATGCACGCGTTGGAATTCAACTTATGAATTGTTGGACACGGCTTTAGAATTGAAACTTGCATTCCCGCAATATGCTAAACGTGATACAAGTTATCAGTGGCTGCCATCTACTGAAGACTGGGCCAAGGCTATAGAGGTACGTAAATTCCTTAAAGTTTTTTATCAAGCTACGAAGATTTTTTCAGGGAATAAATATCCTACAGCAAATTTATTTCTTCCAGAAATTTGGAAGATTAAAGATACGTTACAAAAACATGCATATGATGGTCCCCTTTTTCTCCAAATGATGGCATCATGGATGAAATTGAAGTTTGATAAGTATTGGTTTGAGTGCGGTATATTAATGTCGATTGCAGCTGTCCTTGATCCCTGTTATAAGATGATTTTGGTTCAATACAGCTTCCAGAAGATATATGCTTCCGACAGAGTTGGTATAGAGACTTCCAAAGTTCGAGATGTAATTGAGGAACTCTACAATTATTGTATTACTCTTGTGGCTGAAAGAAAAACAGACAAGTCAGAAGTTGATTCTCAAGCTGGTAGTGGTATCGCCGATGCAGATTATTAAGACGATGATTTTATGACGTTTGCAGCAGCACAACAACAAATACAGGAGAACACAAGTGAATCTGCATTCGAGTTATATCTTAAGAATCCAATCCTAATGAGTCCAAGTTTAGATTTCAAGTTTTGAATTGGTGGAAATTGAAGGATGGAGAATCAAAATACAGGAATATTACCGATGATGGCATGAGATATATTATCTATTCCAATTTCAACCATGGCATCAGAATCAGCCTTTAGCACGGGCAGCAGACTTGTCAACAAGTATCAAAGTTCTCTGGCACCAAAAATGGTTGAAGCCCTGCTATGTACACAAGATTGGCTCCGACTAGTTTGGGGAGGTAGTAGTTTTTATGGTGATGATGGCGATGATGATGATGAGGAGAGTCAAGACGAGATGCTACAATGATGGATGAGTCCATTTTACCTTGCATTGTTCATTTATATCGTAAACTTATGTGTTCTTTTTTTACTATATTTTATATTTGAGTTTACATGTTTTATTGTGAAGTTTACTTTCCTCTTTTTTATAAGCATATGAGTTGTTTACTTATTTACTTATTTAAAGTTATTTTATTCTTGTTTCATTTGTTCTTTTTATATGGCCTAATGAAATATTTTCAATTTCGTTTTGTAAATGAACTACTATAAATGTTATCAAATGAACCATCGTCCGACATTTGGTATTATGGAACCCAAGTTCACTCTCCTGATTTCGGAACAACCAAAATTCAGTGTCTCTTATGTGGGATAAAATTTATAAATAGAACTCATCGACTGAAGCTACATTTAGCATGTCGAGGAGGAGATGCAGCGAAGTGTAGCAAAGCATCAGACGAAGTTCAACATTTATTCCAAGCGATCCTGAACTCCAACAAAAAGTCTTCCAATCCCTCCACTACTCCAAACACAACAAGTCATAGAAAATATGTTAATAGGCCGATTATTATTGACGAAGATACGGAGTTAGAACGTGTTAAAAAAATTAGTAAGGATGAAGAAGAGGAGAATGCCATATTAAAAGAAATTGAGGAAGAACAGCTTAAACTTGCATTGAAACTTAGTAAAGAAGAGGCATTTAAACATCAACACTATACTCCACGGCATCATGACAGCTAAGCAGGAACAAGCTCGAGAACAAAGAAAAGTTCGAGGCCATCCAAGATTGTGAAGGGGCTTGCTTCTTTTTATAAGATGATTCGTACTTCGTATAGATCGGCTCACAAAGAAGCCTTCAAAAACTTAGCCACATCTATAAGGGGTCATGAAGGAAAGTTTTCTCCACCATCAGATTCAGATGAGGTGAACAAACTTGTTGCCGAAGGTAGTTCGAGCTCAGCCAACACTTCTCCAGTAGTCTAACACATAATGAATTGTTCAAATGATGGATCCAATGAAGAAAGTGATGGATTTGATGGAAGAGATAGCTATTCTTATAGCCATGGACACGGTTACGTGCCAGGCAGACACTCTTCGTATGGAGGATATTAAGATTTTTAAGTTGATGTAATTAAAATAGGAAACACTAGTTAAATAGTTTTGTACTTAACTACTTATGTTGGTTGGTTTTGGTTATGAACATTGTGCTTTATAAATATTAAGTATATGTATGATGTACATATGAGTCATTATTTTTTATTTTATTTGGTTGGTTAAAAATTTTATGATTTGGGATTGTAATTTGCAAAAACATACTAACATTTTTACACGAAAAAATAAATTGTTCGAAATTGTTCGAACTGGAAAAGTTGTTTGAAATGAAAAATGTTCGAACATGTTCGAACATGGGCTGGACCAGACTGAACCAAACACGAACAGGGCCCCATTGTTCGAATGTTTGTTTGAACATTGTTCGAACACAGCCTAGTTAGCACCCGAACCGAACCAAATTGGCCCATGTTCGACTCGGTTCGGTTCGTTGTCCAGCTCTAACTGGCACAAACCTCCTCCTTCGATATGGTGCTCGGATGTCCTCATCAATCATTGGGCAGAAAACACACCTGATTGTTCTTAACTTCTTCTTTTTTGTTGGTTTGAGTAGATTTTGAAGGCATTCAAGACCAAGGAAGGACTCATGTACATCAACCCAAGTTGCAACCTAAAGATGAATGCCACTAATGCCATGACCGCAGAGTTCAGGAGGAGGCTCGGGTCACCCGAGATTTAGGCCATGGCAATCAAAGCACACATGAATGATGTCTTTCGTAGCCATCGGCACTGATAAGTACAAGAGGTTGCCCATCTTTGCCAAGTTGTGCTTGGAATAAAGATGAGGTCGGTTTCTTTTTGTTTTGTTTTGTTTTATTTTTTAAATCCCATACTTCTGTTTTTTTAATTTCCTTTTACCCCCACATTTAATAGATGCATATACCTGTGTGAGTTTGAGAAGGAAGTTTAAATGACGAGTATGCTTATAAAAGTTGGTTTACCCTTTCAATGTACTTGATCTTTGGTTCTTTTCATGAGGCTGGATACTCAGACAAAGGCTTATTCTGACGATGCGTACCAGGTTCGGATGATACTCTAAACCTTCCTTTAACTACATTGGTCCTTCCCTAACATGGAAGAATCGGATCCCCACATTCCTTCAAAATCATTCTGACAACACCTCAAAACTCTTCTAAGCACATGGCCCATGAAATCAAGTTCCTTTTAGCTTTTTGGAAGACCTTGTCAAGAGATTCCTCTTTGTATCTATATATTCTATTATTTCACTCCTTCCAAATTGCCCACAATCCTACTCTGAAGTCAATCACCATAATATCTTTTGTATCCTACTACCGAATACGAATAAACCTTCTATCCAACTCAACCAAACACAACTATCTCGTCATCTTTTCTTTTTCTTTTTTTAACAGCTGCCGTGAAAGCTTCTTACTCTGACCCATGCCACCCCCTTGTCATGCCAAAAAGAATCACTCAATTGTTTTTGGTATCATCTAAGCTACCCCCCCCCCCCCCCCCCCCCCCCCAAAAGGATTAAAGATACTTCTCCAGATCCTCAACTTAATAACACCAAATGCCTCTAGAGGTGATTAATTGCTGTGATTCCATATCCTGTACTACACATGACAACGCTTCCATGAAGATCAGAACCGTGCATCCCGTGGGCTCCACCATTCATTATCCACTAACCAAAAATTGCCTTGATCAGACTAGCATAACCATCTAAATGAACTTTTTCTCATAAAATGTGAGCGATTGCTGGCTAATATTTCCATATGTCCAGGCCAACAGTTTCAGGATCGCCCAAACGATGTAGTTTATGGTCTATAGCCAATTCACTGCAGGATCAACTGAATGAACGTCTCCGATCACATCAGTGTACACAATGCATGTGGCAAAACGTATTTGCATTTTGCATTTTATATTTCAATCAGGAGCTAACCTAAATACCATTTACTCGATCAGGAGCAAGAAATTCAAATTTCTACTAAAGAATGAAAAAAAAAATATTAAAACCCTAGCACCAGTTCCAAAACCCAAAAAACCCCCCGCCAACAAAGAGCAGATAAAAATACCAAAATAGCCTCTGATCTCAATCACAAAACAAGGAATCAAAACCCCCAGGGAAAAAAAAAACAGAAATAGACAAAAGCCCCAAAACCTTAACCCCCCTCCAATTTCCCAAATCACAACCCCATCCAACAAAGAACAAAAAATTTACCAAAATGACCTCAGACCTCAAATCCCAACATTAGCGAATAAACCGAAAAGAAAACCCTAACCCTACCTCCAATCCGTCCAAACTATCAAAAAAAAACAGCCCCGAGAATGTAGATATTTACCAAAGTAACCTCAAAAAGGACCAAAACGAAAAATGCAAAACCCTAACCCTAGCACAATTCATCCAAACTACCAATTGGAAAAAGGAAGACCCTCGAGATTCTAGAAAATTACCAAAATGACCAAACTTCATCGAAGCCACCTTCAAGAAAGAAGGGCAAAAATTACGAAAATAACCTCAATCGCATTTCAAAACCTAGCCCTAGCTCGAATTCGACTACAACAAACAAAATGCAAAGAAAACAGCCCAAATAATCAAGAGAATTACGAGAATGCTGTCGAGTGCGAGTAGAAATGCGGTACCTTGGCACTCAGGGAAGAGCTTGATGAACCAGGAGTGGAGGCGGACCCCATCGGACGATTGCAGCCACACATCTTCGTACTTGAGTCGTAGGCGTGCGGGTGTGATCGGGTAGGATTTGGTGAGGCCCGGCAGGACTGGGACGTACACCAGCTTCTCCTGAAAAGCCACCAGAAGAGCCACCCCAGCCACAACCAGCCCTCCCAGTCCGTACAATCCGTACAGCGCTGCGTTTAGGTATGACACCATCTCTCTCTCTCTCTCTCTCTCTCTCCTCTCCCTCTCCCCTCCTCTCCTCTTCTCTGAGAGTTGAAGAAGAATGGAGGAAGATGAAGAGGGTTATATGATACTCTGGCTGCGAATGACGCTTGATACGCGGGCACGGAGAACCGTTGACGTGGCATATATTAACTCAAGTAGACCGACTAGATTTGGGCAGACGACTGTCGCCAAGTGAGAAGTCCAGTATCTGATTGGTAAAACAATCCTAACCACTGATTCTTGGGAACTTGTTTGTGGAAACAGGGCCGTTGGATGTTTTTCATTTTTAACCGTCTATTAAATGGCCTTCAATTGGATAGTCCAAATTTTAACCGTTGGTGACACGTCTAAACCAGCTACCATAATTTGGACAGCTCAATTTATGGCTGTTTGTACGCCTGCGTATCATCCATAGCCCTCAGCTAGAGTATCAAAGTTCTTCTAAAAATGGATGGCACGGAGTGGATTGTCAGAGAGATACAAAACTCCTGGACAGCACGAAATAGTGAGAATGGAAACATCTGCCGTTTGAAACTTTTTCTCTAGCCGGCCATGATTTTTATTTGTTGTCCAAACCGTTGAGAGGGTTATTAAAGGACGCGGATTGCGTCCTACCTCACAGCCTGTAGCCAAGAATGGGCAGATTTGTGTGGGGCCCACCACCATGATGTGTCCATTTATTCACGTTGTACATCCCTTTTCTCAAATCATTTTAGGGCATGAGCCTAAAAGTGAGGCAGATCCAACACTTAAGTGGGTCACAGCACGGATGACTCTTGAATTTAATGCTTTGTGCATTTAATGCAACCTAAGCTTGCTGTTTGGTGTGGTCCACTTGAGCGTCGGACCTGCCTCACTTTTGGGGCCATACTTTAAAGTGACTTGATAAAAGGGATGGACCGTGTGGATAAACAGATAAATAACGGTGGGCTTCTGCACAGATCTGCCCATTACTGGCTAGAGATGAGCGGGGTAAGACTATCCAATCCGCTACCGTTATTATCACCCTCAGATAAAAATAAATAAAAACTTCTACAAGGATGTGGATGCATGGTAGGCATTCAAAACCTATTTTTCATAGGATGGGGACTGCATGAGTTTTGAGTCTACTTGGTTTTAAATTCATGTACTATTGTATTATTGTCTTGAAAGAAGGTGTTTATTTGCAACATGGGGCACCCATCTTTGCATGGTGTACACTATTTTTTGGAAGTGGATTGAGTAGTGACAAAGACCATACAGCTGGGTGGTGTTGGCCCATGTGGAACCTACCACGATCCATAAGTTTTATCCACATGTGTTCTATCCATTTTGTTGTATCATTTTATGACTAATACAGAAATGAAGTAGATCAAAAGCTCTAGCATACTACACCACAAGAAGTAATGGTGATTGAATGCCAATGTTTACACACTCCTTGAGAGCTCCAAATGCTCTGGACCTAAGATTCATGACTCCCCTTCATTTAAATTTGTGTGACCCTATCAAAGGTTAGATGACTAATACAATGAGCTCTAAAAGGGTTTGAATGGTTGGGAGTCATTATCACCACTATGGTTCACTTGAGCTTAGGATCTGCTTCATTTTTTGGCTCGCTTCTTAACACAAGCTTGCCACTAGATAGAAAACAAATACATAACAATGGTCCCAACAGTAACCGACACCACTTGGCTGGGTGGTGTTGGGTCCCCACCGGGAGTGGATTAGGTCAAACCCTAGATCCACCTAGGTGGGTGGGAACCAAACTATGGGGCTTGTATGTGCCTTAAATCATCCAACTGTTTTGAAAGCTCATTTTAGGATATTATCCCAAAAAAGAAGCAAATCCAAATCTTATGTGGACCAAACAACAGGAATGAGTAGTGATTGAATCCCCACCATTAAAAACTTCATGGGGTCCACTGAAATGTTTATATTCCATCCAACATGCTAATAAAGTCAAAAGGATATAGATGAAGAGATAACACAAATATCAGCTTGATTCAAAACTTTTGTGGCCCACAATAAGCTTTTAATAGTTGACTACTACTGTTTCCTATACTTATGGTCCAGTTCATTTTTTTATCATGCCATAAAATGAGCTTTTCAATACCGATGGATGGCGTGAATGTAGGTGGGTAGGACCCCTGATTGTGGGGCTCACAGTGATGTATATACTTTAAATCCACACCATCCAACTATTTTGAAAGCTCATTCTAGAGAATTATACAAAAAAATGAAGTTGACTCAAATCTTATGCGGACCACATCACATGAAACAATCTTGATTTTATCCTCACCATTAAAACTTCATGGATTCCACCATAATGTTTATTTGCCATCCAACCTGTTGATAAGGTCATAAACATCTAAACCAAGAGACCACACAAATACCATCTTGATCCAAAACTTTTGTATACCATGAAAAGCTTTAAATAGTTAATCACCATGGTTTCCCTGTACTATGGCCCATTTGGGATTTGGAACTGCTTTATTTTTTGGATCATACTCTAAAATGAGCTTTAAATGCGGATGGACGGCATGGTTGCAGTCACATACATCACAGTCAGGGTCGGGGGTCTCACCTGATCCGCTCCGTCATCAACCGTTACGCTTCCCCGTGTTTCATTTCGGCAAGTGGGGCCCAGTTATTCCGCAATCCAGACTGTTGGTTTGATGTGATATGGCAGATGCACTTTCAGTTGGAAACTTGGAATTTTACTTTTGATTTATGCGATTAGAGTAGATGTTTGAGAAGATAAATCCGACAGCTTTCCGTACTTAACTTTGAAAACTGAAAAGAAAAAAGAGATATGATACTCAGGCTCTTGTGATACTTGATACGCATGAACTCAAAAATTGTACACGTAGCAGATAATAACTTAAAAAAACGGACTACATTGTGCAACCCACTAATTCCAAATCATGAGTTCAAGATCAGATTGGTTGAAGCATCCTAACCACTGATTCATTGACACTTAGTTTGTTGAAACAGGACCTTTGGATACTTTTCAATTTAACCGTCCACTAAATTTCCATCAATCCGAAATTCATTTAATCAAATAATTTTAATTTTTAGTTTAATGATATATCTGTATTGGTACCATAATTTGGACGGTTTAATTTAAATATATACATACAACGCATGAGATTTCTAAATAATTTATAAGTGGCTGATTATCATCCATCACACACTGACAGAGTATCAGTTTTTTCGTAAAGAAATCCAAAGGGGCTTTCCATCTGGAAGCCGGGGCAGCGTCACCCCCTTTCCACGGGAGTGGATTAGGTGTTACACGGGAAACACCTGAGTGGGTGTTACCGTTACCGTGGGGCCCACCTTGATAATTTTTCCTCTATCCACGACGTTCATCTGTTTTTACAGCCCATTTTAAGACATAATCCCAAAATTTAAGCATATCCAAATCCCAGGTGGACCACACCACAGGAAACAGTGGTGATTGAATCCTTACCATTAAAAACTTCTCAGGGCCCACCATAAGTTGATCCAAACCGTTTATAACTTCTAACAGATCTGGATGAAGAGAAAACATAAAGATTATCTTGATCCCTAACTTTTGTCGCCTACAAAAGAAATTAAACGGTCATTCACCACTTTTTCCAGTAGTGTGGTCCACTGGAGATTTGGATCTGCTCAAGTTTTGGCATAACGTTCTAAAATAAACTGAAAAAAAAATGGATGGATGGCCTGATATACAACACATTCGTCAAGGTGGGCCCCACACTTTACCGTTAACCCGGTACTTTCAAAGAAACGACTTAACGTGTATGAAATCCTGACCGTCCATCACCTTGTTTGGCTACTCCATAAAATTATACTTAAAAAGCTCCAAATTCCTTGTTTGGGTTATTCTTTCATCCTAATGAGGCTAATCAGGTGAATGGACTGGGTGGCAAGTGAGCATGGTGGTGAGCCCTACACAACTCATGGCGATCGTTCCATCCCAACCGTTCTTCTATGCTGGGGCCACCAAGAAATTATACTTTAAATTTCATTGTATGCGTCGCATCATAAGTGGTTTTTTTTTTTTTTTTTTGGTGATTCTTTCATCCAGTGAGGTTAATCGGATGAACGGATTAGATGGCAACTAAAAACCACGGTGAGCCACACGCTAAACTAATGGCGGCCATTCTACTCTGTGGCCAACATGAGTATTGGATTAAATGACGCCGCGTACCTAACGACCTCCAAATCTCACCCAAGGTTCCAACCACCAACGACCTGACGTGAGGCATACTACAAGAAACGTACGTAGTTTGCTCTAACTTTGGTTTTAGTTCATGTCCGCCAAATGTACGATTTTTTGGGGTGTCATAGGATTGTTGACCTCCACCAAATGCACAATTTTTAGGGTGCCTTAGGATTGTTGACCTCCGCCAACCCGTGATATTGCACGGTAAAATTTTCATTATTACTCCTTACAACTCGTTGGATAAAAAGGTAGTCAAATCACAAGAATCCTCTTGAATGGATGGGACAAAAGTGCTCTGACGTAGCATGGTTTCGTGGAGAGCGGATTGCCTGTGACCCTGGGCACAGAGATATCTCAGTGCCCGGAGCTGTGTGGGGCCCATAGAGATGTCCATTACAAATCCACTCCGTCCATCTATTTTAAAAGACCACTATAGGACGGGATTCGAAAAATCACGTAGATCCAAACCTCAGGTGGGCCACACCAACAAAACAGTGGGAACACCAACGTCCACCATTGAAACCTTCCTGGAACTGACCATGATGTTTATATGCCATCCAAACCGTTCAAAGAATTATTAACACTCAGATAAACTGTAGGAAAAAATATCATCATGATGCAAAACTTTTGTCACCGCTAAGTGTTCAATACCCAAGCATTCGTGTGGTATGGCCCACCTGAGTATTGGATCTGTGTGATTTTTATAATCCTGCACTATTGTGGTCTTTCAAAACATATGAACGGAGTGGATTTGTAATGGACATCTTTATGGGCCCCACACAGCTCCGGGCACAAAGATATCTCTGTGCCCGGGGTCACAGGCAATCCGCTCTCGGTTTCGTGGGCTTTACTATGGTGTGTGTTATATCCATGCGGTAGCATTTTATGAAAATAGATAAAAATTGAGTTACATTTAAAATGGAAAATTGACCACACTACATAAACAATAGAGATTGAACGTCTGCCATTAAAAAGCTCATGTGGGCTACAGAAGTGTTGGATGAAGCTTATATTTAGGTTTAAGCCCAAAAATAATATTTCAAAATTGAAGGACAGTATGGATATAACATATATTAAGCAAGTTATGTTTATATGTGTCTATTTAAGGAAGTACGTTACAAGCATTACAAGCATGTAAAAAAATTAAAGCCATTAAAATTACATCTGACTACCTGGTAATTATAATCATTATCTTTTTACGATGAACCACACCACATTGTCATGGAAGTCAACAATCCAAACACGTCATTAAGTGCCTGGATATCAAGCATCATACATATCCAAGTATTAAATTACTTCCTTAAAATATGTGAGACAGTATGTGTTGGATCTAATATATGAAGATATAGCAAAAAAAAATCCAAAATTGTAGAATAAAAAATAATAAAACAATAATTTAGAGAGCTGAGGTACATTGTGGTTGTTGTTTTAAATACATGTTTACCTTAGTATAAAGATGATCCCTAATGCACTAATTCATAGCAAGTTTGCCCCCATGATATAATAGCCCTCATCTAAGATGAACGGCTTTGATCAAGTGCACTCACGATTTCAGCCACATAAACAAAAAAATGCTCATATTGATCTGTCTAAACAAATTGTCGAGCTCTGAATTATGCATGTTTAAACCTCAAATTCACACACATCTACATTGTTTGAGCTATTAAAAAAACCTACTTATGCGTTATATTTATGTTTGTAGGAAAGAGAGAGAAACTTCATGATTTTCATATTAAAAATACCACTTTGAACTACTCAAAAGATCAAGTAAAGAAGAGTCAATAAGTGAAAGAAAAAATAAGGAAGGAAGAAAAGGAAAAAAAAAAATCAGAAAAGATAGTCTTCCATAATTGGCCAGAGACCGATTGTCAGCTGTCCAAGACTGATTGAATTTGTGAAATATGGAGGACAACTTGCTGGATAGTTTCTGTCCACCTAAGATCGGTCATTGAAAGCCTAGGATCGGTCAATCAAAGTTAAGACCGGGCGATTTTATGGAGAAATGTCTGATTTTTGTCCAGAGCTTGTTGGGCTGTCTTTAAGCATCCATGATCGGTCGACCATAAATCACGATCGATTGAGCATGTGAAGAACAGAAGTCCAGAAAAGCTGTTATGCTCGTTGTTGTTGATCCATGACCGGTCGACATGGGGTCGTGATCGATCTTAAACCGCCTCCAAGTGCAAAAGAGTTATGCAAATCCAAGTTACTGTGCGATTTTTGCTATAAAAGGACACATTCACTCTCTTCAAAATCATAATGGAATGGTCATAAATGTGCTAGAGGTTGAATAATTCAAAGTGGAGCTTCTACAACTCCATTTTCATTTCCAACCATCCATTTTCTCAAACATGCGACCCCACTTGATGAATTTGACCAAATTTGGGACAGGGGATACTCGCACTGGGCCCAACTTATGAATGGATCGGATTCGAATCAAAAGTGTTTGACTTGTTTGGGGGTGTAACGCCTTGAAAAATCGGCACCTGAGTACAGAGATTCTAATCTTGAGTTCTCGAGTATTAGCTTATTAAAATGCTAATTAATTAAGAACGTCACACGTGAAAATGCACTCACGTTGTCCATAATCAGATTTACATTCATTCTATGCACAAATAATCAGAGTAACGCATTTCAATTAGTAGATAAAAAGCAAAGCGGAGGTAACTAAATAAAAAAATATGTGGCTAACACCCAGAACGTACAACTTAAACGCAGTGCCAACCCATATGAGAATTATAATAATCATAATAAAAAAGAAATAAGAAGGGAAAAGTACAACTACCAAAAGAGACGAAGCTACAATACTACTAAAGCACCCTAAGTGTACCGCCATCTAGTCCTATTCTCGAAGCATCTGCATATGTTAAATGAAAGGCATCAAAACAACAATATAGTGAAAAGGTAACCTTAAGATTATACTCGGATATTTAAATTATAAACAGGTTCATATAAGTATATTAATCTTAAGCATGTTATCAAAGCAATCAAGTTTAAGCAATGACCACACAAATCATACATTATCCTAGGCTAGTTGATTTAATGCATGGATGTCATGATTTCGCACACAATGCATGTCCCGGGTTCGATGTCATGATTTCGCACACAATGCATGTCCCAGGCAGAACCCGGGCTCGACTGATTATGTATCGAGGGTCCACCTGTCAAAGCAGGTTGTAACCGAGTATAGCAGCCCGGATGACACAAGGAAATCACATAAGGTGCTTAAGATAGCACTGTCGCCACATTAAGCAATTAGGTCATATGAGTCTCCCTCAAATGCAATGCCATGTGTGCATGATTTCTTCAAGTATTCATTAGTCCAATTCATTCAGCAAATTTGTGAAACTAGAATACCGTTGTTGTATCACAAAGTCTAATCGGGACCATTTGACTCCCTACAGTACATCATCAATCATTGCTAGTAACCCATCGATCCAAGGTTTGGGTTCGCAGACAAGAGCGGGCCGTCATGAATTGCTTGTGGAGGCCACCAACCCTAACATCAATAACTTTTATCATCAAAATCCTAAAATCGGATGAGACGGATGGGTTTTCCAACCCAAAACCCTATGACATGCTAGAAATAGGAGAAAGATACTCATACGTTAAGCGAATACTCTATACCTAGCTAATTGACGAATTTTAGGACTGTAGCCGGTGAGAAACGGCGAGCACGGACTGGAATCGATGAAGAATGGTTTGGTGCAACGACCCATGCCCGAACCCAAACTCGATCTCCCACACGAGCTCAATCTCCCTCTCTCCCTCTCTCTCTCTCTCTCTCTCCCTCTTCTTCTTCTTCTTCTTCTTTTTCTTTCTCTCTCTTGCTCCGAAGTTAGGGAAAATTCAGATTTGGAGAGGGGCTGCCCATTAAGGCCCCTTTTATAGCACCAGAAATTGTAAATGGGCTTAATGGCTAAGTATTCAGTATATTAGCCCTATGGGAGGTCGTTTCTTATTGTTTGGGCACACCAGAAGGTGTACAGGCCAATCTAGGCCATAGAATGGTGAACCTAGTGGTGATCTACCTAAGAGTATGATTATCTGCATTTCGGATGTGGCGATCGATGGTTATGACACATTGTTCGTTTAACGATCACTGATTATCGATCAGGACCGCAGTTTCAGGGATAGTTTATGAAAAATGTTTGAGACTAGGATCCTAAGTTTTATTGAAATCTAATGGTTCGAAATCTACAACTTCGCGTAAGTTCGAGTTGAAAGAATTCACTTAAGTTTTGAGAATTCCACGGCAGGTTCACACATCACATGTGCTACTCTCTCGGCTCTAGGTTGAGCAATTTTGTGCATTGTCTTGGCTTAACGTCCCACGAGGGTCGTCAAGCCCACCAATATGGATGATTCTCTTTAGTTTCTGGTTCAATGGCCCGCTAACGAGCGACTGAGAGCCTGTAAAGATAATCCAGATATTTCTGGAACAAACTAGGCAGCGAGATTTATTGGACATGACGCTTAAGGTTTGGATTAGCTATGTTTAGAGTGTAGCCTATTCGCAATGAATGAAAATGGTGATTCAGTCCTAATCACCCTAATCAAAAGTTATAATCCGACCAAACTATAAACTATCTAGAATAGTATAATGCATAAATAAATTAATAATGTATAATGATTTATGATATGATTATAAGGAATTACTATGAAGAAACCGAATACAAAAACTCAAAGATGAAAAAGATACGATGAGTCCAACGACAACTTATCGTTGTAGAAATTTTAGTTTCAATAGGCCATTTGCGTGCCATGTTTTTTTAACTTTCACTTAGTTAATTATTTTTATTATTTTTATGTTATTTTTTTATCAAGTACACTTTAATCTTATAAAATTTTAGATCAATCCAAGTTCTAAAAAAATTATTAAATTCGAGGAGTACACGCTGTCTAAAACCAACGACCTTCTGGACAGTTTTCAAAACTTTCTAGATTCAACCTCATTTTAATTATTATTATATATTTCTCTAAAACTAGATTTATCAATCTTTAATTTGGATTTTGAATCACATCAATCGGAGTTACAACGAAAGAGATATGAGTTTTTGAAGTTGCTAAAATGCAGGGCCATAAGTGTGAAACCCGGTCGGACCAGTCGGATCACGGTTAGCCGAATTAGGATAATCCAGTCGACCAGTTTGCGTTGTCTTATTTTACTTCCCAAAATTTCAAGATTCCTCATTTCACATCCTTTCTTCCTTTTGGCTTTAATTCATTCACCGGATCGGTCGTTCTACCTTATCTTTGAACGATGCACGACCCATAGGGATTCAACCTTCTCGATCGAGGCATCCAACCATTTAAGTTTCTAATTTTGAAGTAAAAAAATTTGGAGAATCCTTAACTTATTCTACTCATAAACTTTCATTCCTCTACTGTACTTCCTTTTTCTTCATTCTACGCATCAAAGTGGCTCTAACCCGACATTGAACAAGTCTAAATGTTCATAGACTCGAGTCTCTTTACCAAGGCACCTAACATTTAAATCTCTACGTTCGAAATCAAGCAAAACCAGGGAGTTTGATCCTAGGGTCCTCATTTCTAAATCTAAACTCGCTCATTTTGATCCAAAACACATGCGAATACACGCACGGATATACACCTACATAAAGAAGTCAAAGGTAACACCCAAAGGACTTTCAATTATTACAGGGGACGCGGTTTAGCTAGTGACGCTGCCAGTTTTCAAGTGACTACTGGTTGGTGTTGTGGGCCCGACGATGATGTATGTGTTGTCCATCAATTTTTTCAGATCATTATAGGGCTTGATACAAAAAAATGAGGTAAATCTGAAGCTCAGGTGGACCACACCGCAGGAAAACATTAGTAAGTGAATGTCCACCATTAAAAACCTCCTGGGCCTACTGTAATGTTTATTTGACATCCAGCCTCCTAGGCTTGATGCAAAACCTTCGCGTCGCCTAAGAAATTTTTAACAGTGGACATTCAATGACTACTGTTTTCCTGTGATGTGGTCCACCTGAGATTTATATCTGCCTCATTTATAGGTTCTTGCCATTAAATAATCTCTAAAAATGGATGGCCGGCATGGATGAAACAAGTACACCGTGGTGAGGCCCACATAGCAACGACCAGTAGCGTTATAGCCAAACCGCGTACTGTCTGGGGACATGCCCAATACAAAGAGACAAATCAACAATAGACAGGAAACGCGGATTCGGTGAGGCGGGATCGTGGGCCCACCTTGGTGTGTGTGTTGAATATCCACGCCGTCCATCCGTTTTTCGAGCTCGTCTAGGGAATGTGCCCAAAAATTAATGCGATTCAAATCTCAGGTGGATTATAGCACATGAAACAGTGGTGACTGAATGCTCACCATTAAAAACTTATTGTGGTACACAAAATTTTTGGATCAAGCTAATATTTGTATTTGTCCCTTCATCCACGTCTGAGTGACCTAATCAACGGGTAGGATTGCAAATAAAAATTACGGTGGGCTTTGGGAAGTTTTTAATGGTTGGTGTTCAATGTTTGGTCCACCTGGGATGTGGATTGATTCATTTTGTGGATCATGATTCATGCCCCAAAATGAGCTGGAAAAACGGATGGACGGAGTGGATATTCAACAAATGCATCAAGGTCACGGCCACACCGAATCTGCGTTCATGAACTGGCCGAATACAAAAATCCAAACAATGGAATCATTCTCCAATGCTATACACGTGGCACAATGGACAAGATCAGAACCGTTCATTTGACAGGTTCAATATTAATTGTGCTAGAGTCCAAAAATCTCACTGTTTAGACAATCTTGGTCGTTTGACCGGTGGCACACAACTGGATCTTAAATGACAGAGAGAAACGATTCATGTTCAGTGAGGAAAGGTCCATTTAACGGACGGTTAATATAGGCCAACCAAATCAACCCTTTTACCAGTGGGCAATCACTGGTGGACCTGACAGGATGACTGGTTAAGATCATCATACACACTTGCTACGGCATGATTAACAAATCCTGAGGCAGGAAAATGCCATGCATCTAAAAGCAGCGGATTGGCCACGTGGAGAAACTGAAGGGCGCGGATTGGGTGAGGCAGGGGTACCAGCTTAGTGGGTGAGGGCGCGGATTAGGTACTTCCCCCTCCTGTCCCGAGCTAGGGCTACGAGTGCCACCGTGATGTATGGATCTTATCCACACCATCAATTCATTTTTCCACGTCATTTTAGGTCATGAGCCCAAAAATGAGGCAGATCCAAGCTCAAGTGAACCATGAAATGGGGAATAAATACTGACCATTGAAAACTTCTTGGTTGCCATTGGAAGTTTTGGATCAAGCTGATATTTGTGTTTTCCCTTCATGCAGGTCTCTATGATCTCATGAACAGGTTGGATGGAAAATAAACATCACGGTGGGCGCTAGAAAGGTTTCAACGGTAAGCATCATTAGCACTGTTGCTTCCTGTGGTGTGACCCACTTGAACCTTGGATCTGCCCCATTTTTTTTATCATGACCTAAATTGACATGGAAAAATGAATGGACTGTGTGGATAAGATCAATACATCACGGTGGCCGTCAGAGCCTTAGCCTGTCCCGAGCTCGCGACATGCGGGAAAGTACCTGATCCGCGCCGGTGGGGATTCTTACTGTAATACGCTTGAGATGTGGCTATTTTATTACAAGTTCAATTTCTCATGAGGCTCATTTTTTAGCCTTTTCGTGAGAAATTGAAAATTTTTAGTAACCCCTAACACCTGAAATCCACATGGTTCAAGGAGAATTCTAAATGCTCAAGAAAATCACCCAGGGGAATCTTGAATACTCAGGGGAATCCACCGTGCTTAGGATTAGAGGGGCATTTTCGACTTAGAAAATTTCAAATTCTTGTGAAAAGCCAAAAAAATATGAGCCTCACGTGTCACGAGAAACTGGACTTTTAGTAAAAATAGCTGCATCACGAGGTTATTGCAGTAAAAATCCCCGCCCCTAGTAGGTGATGCCCTGATCGTGAGGGGATTTTTACTATAATAGCCCTGAGTGTGGCTTTTTTTACTAAAAATCCAATTTCTCTTCTCATTCATCTTTTTTGGCCGTGGGGCCAGTTCAATGAATGTGTTGTATATCCACTTCATCTATCAGTTTTTCTAGGGCCCACCGTATTGTTTATTTGCCATCCAACATGTTGAAAAGGTCACACAGACCTGGATGAAGGAAAAACACAAATATCAGCTTGATCTAAAATTTTTGTGGCCTACAATAAATTTTTAATGATCAATGACTGCTGTTTTCTACAATGTGGTCCACTTGATATTTGGATCTGCTTTATGTTTAGTACCATGCAATAAAATGAGTTGAAAAAAATGATGGACGGAGTAGATATAAAATAAATACATCAAGGTGGCCCCACGGTCAGAGACTTGCCAAATCCGCGCCAGAAACGGAATTGGAACATTAGACGGCTGTTGTATTTCCATATGTAAACCACAAGGTCATAGGATTATAATTCTCATCAATGAGATTTCTAGATCATGGCCCATCTCCACGTGGAGAAACTGAAGGGCGTGGATTGGGTGAGGCAGGGGTACCAGCTTAGTGGGTGAGGGCGCGGATTAGGTACTTCCCCCTCCTGTCCTGAGCTAAGGCTACGAGTGCCACCATGATGTATGGATCTTGTCCACGCCGTCAATTCATTTTTCTCTGTCTTTTAAGTCATGAGCCAAAAAATGTGGCAGATCCAAGCTCAGGTGGACCATGAAATGGAGGAATAAATGCTGACCATTGAAAACTTCTTGGTTGCCATAGGAAGTTTTGTATCAAGCTGATATTTGTGTTTTCCCTTCATCCAAGTCTCTATGATCTCATGCAAAGGTTGGATGGAAAATAAACATCACAGCGTTAGAAAGTTTCAACGGTAAGCATCATTAGCACCGCTGCTTCATGTGGTGTGGCCCACTTGAGCCTTATCTCTGCCTCATTTTTTGAATCATGACCTAAATTGACATGGAAAAATGAATGGACGGTGTGGATAGGCTCAATGCATCACGGTGGCCGTCAGAGCTCGGAAGTACCTAATCCGCACCTTAGTGGGATTTTTATTGACATAGCCCCGAGTTGTGGTGATTTTTATTAAAAGTCCAATTTCTCATGAGACTCATATTTTTAACCTTTTCATGCGAAATTGGAAATTTTTGGTTTACAATGCCCAACACTTGCTATGCCTAAGGAAAATCTACGGTATTCAAGGGGAATCCACTTTGCTTAAGATTTGAAGGGCATTCTGAACCTAGAAAATTTCAAATTATAGCGAAAAGGCCAAAAAAGATGACCTCACCAGAAACTTAACTTTTAGTCAAAGCAGCCGCAACTAGGCGTTATTGCGGTTAAAATCCCCGCCCAGTGGGTGAGGCCCTGACCGTGAGGCCCAGTTCGATGTATGTGTTGTATATCCACTCCGTCTATCAGTTTTTCCAGGCCCCACCGTAATGTTTATTTTCCATCCAACATGTTGAAAGGTGACACAGACCTGGATGAAGGAAAAACACAAATATCAGCTTGGTCGATAACTTTAGTGGCTCACAATAAGTTTTTAATGGTCATTGACCGATGTTTCCTAAGATGTGGTCCACTTGATATTTGGATCTGCTTTATTTTTAAAACCATACTATAAAATGAGCTGAAAAAATGATGTACGGAGAGGATATAAAATACATACATCAAGGTGGGCCCACAGTCAGGGACTCACCAAATCTGCGCCAGAAACGGAATTGGAACATCAGACGCTGTTGTATTTCTATCTGTAAACCACGAGGTCGCAGGATTATGATTCTTCTCAATGATATTTCTAGATCATGGCCCATCTCCAATGGGACACAACAGATCAACGGTTCAGATTACCGAAACTGGGACCCAGCTTATCAGGAACCACGTACAATGTTCAGAGCCTCACGTTGTCGCTCCTACAATTCCCCAGCAATCAAACTCTCCACGCGTACCTACGTGGCACATGTGTGAAGATCAGGGAATCCATCATGTGGGTCCCACTGGATATGTTCTCTCGTAGGAAATGAAGCTGGTCCGACGGTCAACGAAGACACAAAGTGTCCAACAAACGCCAGCCGTTGGCCGATCTTTTATCACCATCCATTTCTTCCAAGCATGTGATCCAACCTACCGATTTTCGAATCACCAGACATGCTGCTGGGCCCACCATAGGTACCACCCAGATCACTGCACGCATCCTATGTTGGGGCATGCTAAAATGAACGGCCCAGATCCAGTAAATCATGTTTTTATTTATTTGGATTGGAAGAAGAAGAACGATGCTAAATCAACAGTTAATGATTTTTTGGGGTATTAATTCCAAACAGAAAATGGTGATTGCATGCTTCGACTTCCAATTCGGTGCACTCACGTAGCGCACGCATCTACCGTACACATAGATGTAAATGCTACAATCTTAGCCGTCAATATTTCACATGGGTTTTAGGCAAGACCATCCATAGGAGTTCAAGAAATTTGGACGGTCTGGATTGATTATATAACGTTCACTGGTACGGAGTATGAGCATGAGCAATGTACTTTGGACATTGTAGTACAAAAGCATGAACCCGAGGCATGTCTATTAATGATTCACGCGTTTAACGGTGTCTTTCTCGAATGATCCAAACCATCAATACGCTTCCAAAGTACATCTATTAATGTAGCCCCATCATCTTTTTATTAATGCACGTCTACGATTCATGATTCCATGATGAAAGGAAGGTACTTTCCAAAGATAAAAGGAAATGAATGAGTGGGCCCGATGGTTTTTTTTTTTTTTTACTTGAAAAATGGATGCCTATTTTATTATCTCCTGAAAAAAATGATCAAGCATGGCCGTGGGGCCCATATATATGTATGTGGTGTATATCCATTCGGTCCATCTGTTTTTTCATATCATTTTAAGGCATGGTACACAAAATGAAGAAAATTTAAACTTAAAATGGACTACACCACAGGAAAACAGTGGTGATTGAATGCCCGCCATTAAAAACTTCCTGCAGCTTATTGTAATTTTTATTTTACATCAAACCTTCTTATAAGGTCACACAGGCCTAGATGAAGGGAAAAACATAAATAACAACTTAATCCAAAACTTTCATAGGCCCCTAAAAAGTTTTTAATGGTGAGAAATCAATCCTTATTTTGTGATCCACCCGATCCGACCCTGACTGAATCCCTATCCGCCCCGCCCCGACCCGATAGAGAAAAGGGTTCAGTCCCGGGTGAATGTGGTTTGACAATTTTTAATCTAGGTACGGTCTAAGATACACGTCAAACTCGACCGACCTGACCCGACCTGTACCTTAACCCGTTCCGCCGACCTGAACCACCCTGAATTTGTCAGAGTATTCAAAAAAAAAAAAAAAAACCTTCAAGTTCGAGCATTTAGAGTATGCTGCATACACATCCATCTCAATCGTGGCCTATGGGTGACGTCCAAATCTTAAGGGGGTGTAGAATGTAGAGAGGGCGAGTCTCTCTCCTCTCCCCTCTCTTATGAGAATCTCTCCAAGCTGCCAAGAGATTGAAGTTTATGTGGTGCGAAAGCCTTTGGACACTGGAAGCCTAAGTGGGGCCTATGGCTGATGTTTGTGAGAAATCCACCACATCCATCCATTATGTGAGTTCATTTTAGGACATGAGACAAAAATAAGCCACATCTAAGAATCAAGTGGCCTGCACTAAAGGTGGTCAAGGAAATTATTATGATTGAAACATCCCTGTTTTTACTCTACGAAGTTAAAAAGAACTCAGTCCTAATCCAACCTGACCTAACCTCACCCGGCTCATCATATAGGCTACGGTTGACCCTTTTGCAAGTAGAGTAAGGTTAGGGTTGGGCCAGCCCAACCCAATCACAACCGGGCCAAAGCCCAAACCATTAAAATATCAAGGTGGGCCTCACTGTCAGGGATCTCCACCTGAGATGCTCGGCCCCACATCACAGCCATCACATCGGGCCTTGTCCCCAGCGTCGAATGGCACAGGTGCGACAATCCGGCCATTCACTCGGCATCGTACCCTGGGAACATTCCTTATGCCGAGTTTTAACGGGTGAGCCACGGGCCCACACCATACTTTGGATCTGGACCGTTGGGCCTCCTTTCTAACCACACTTAATTACCTTGAGATGTGGAATCTGCCTGATCAGCGTACCAACAGAGGAAACTCTGTGGGGCCCACCGTGATATACGTGTCTTATCCACGACGTCCATCTGTTTTAACACCCTATTTTAGGGCATGAATCTATAATTGAAGCATATCCGTAGCTTAAGTAGACCACACCATAGGAAACAGTGGGAATTGAATGTCTACCGTTGAAAACTTCATGGGGCCACAGAAGTTCTGGATCAAGCTAATATTTGTGCTTTCCCTTCATCCATGTCTGTGTTACCTTGTGAGAAGTTTGGATGGCAAATAAACATCACTGTGGTCCCCACGAAGGTTTCAACTATGGACGTCATTATACGGATAACAAATAAACATCACTGTGGTCCACTTGACCTTTGGAAATGCTCCAATTTTAGATCAATTCCCTAAAATTAGCTGATAAAACGGATGGATGGCGTGGATAAAACACATACCTCACGATGGGCCCCACAGAGTTTGTTCAGTGCACTTGGTCCGGGGCATGTTCAAAGCGTACACTACCTGATGAACGGTTCTGATCTCTCACATGCCAGCCATCAAACGGTGGAACGTGGGCCCAGACTGTAGCTGTGATGCCAGGTGTTTGAGACATCAGAACCGTCCATAAGATAGAACACACGCAGTGATGACATTGCAAAACTCGTGCACGTCTGCTCACTAGGTGGGCCACTCGGATGTTGGACATTTTGAGTTGGATGGTTATCAACAACCACGTTTGGCTGATGACCCTGAACTGCTTCTTGACACTTTGGCTGAATGAGCTGGCTTGCTCAGCAACGGTGGGAGAGAATGGTTCATGGTTTTACACCCACTTTCAACGGTTGGGATCTTTGATCTTGTGGGTCATTTCGCCCAAAATTTGCAGGATTTTTGGACATCGGACACGTCCATATGGGGCCCAACTAGATTAACGGTCCAAATCACCTTACATTACATAGTTGGATGATAAATTAATGTCCAATTAGTGCATAAGTGCCAAATGTGTCACATTACATAGCTGGATGATAAATTAATGTCCAATTAGTGCATAAGTGCCAAATGTGTCAGATATGTATCTAATCTGAACCGACCAAAAGTTAATAACAACCACTGTAAAAAAGCGGTTTATCCAGTCTTCACATGGGACACGCTTTAGATAACTATGGATAGCCATTAATAGCAAACTACATTTGTGGACCACATGATGAGTGGATCAATCTTTCTTTTGTCCTGGGTTATCTTCACGGTAAGTGGGACCATTTGGACGGGTTGGATGTCACATAAAGGTGACACGATGGAAATTAAGTGGCAGTTGGACGGTAACTTAGTGGTCCAACTAGTTGAACGGTGGTGACTCTTCAAACACACAGATGGCATCGTTTTAAGGAAATCTAGACCGTCCAACTCGCTGAACTAATTTGATTGGTCATCATAGAAAAGTTACCACTCAAAATTTTATCTTTAATAATTCCTTCGATAACAATTAATTCGATGGTTAGGATTTCTCCATACGAAATGCCCATAACTTGGATGGCTTGGATAGATGTACGTCACTGGCAAATGTCAGGATGAGTCCCTATCGGAATCGGATTGCGTGCGGAGTTACTCCACGCCCTTATCGTGCCTAGTAAACTCAGTTATGCCCACCTAGAGTTAATGTGCTCCATCTATTTCGTCCGTATGTTTTTCAGGCTCATTTTAGTGGTTGAGCCCAAAATTTAAGCATATCCAAATCTCAAGCGGATCATGCCACGGCAAACAGTTAGCATATCCAAATCTCAAGCGGACCATGCCACGAGAAACAGTGGGAATAATGATTTCCACCGTTGAAACCTTCCCAGGCCCTACAGTGATGTTTATTTGTCATCCAACTTGTTCATAAGATCACATGGATATGGATGAAGGGAAAACACAAATATCAGCTTGATCTAAAACTTCTGTGTCCTTTAAGAATTTTTCAATGGTAGACATTCAGTTTATACTTTTCTTGTGATGTGGTCCACTTTAGATTTTGATATGCTCCATTTTTTGGCAAAAAACCTAAAATATTCTGTTAAGATGGATGGACGGAGTGGATAAGATACGTAAATCACTGTAGGCCCCACAGAGTTTCATGCGGAGTTACTCACTACGTAATCCGCTTCCCGTCACAACCATTCTTAAATGTTACAAATTAGAGTCTATTGCATTAAAATACAGTTACTTGCCGAGGAATGCAACTCAAGAGCCGCGCCAGGGAAACTCGCAACGATGTACAAAGGGCACTTTCGCTGACCGATAGCCACGTGGGTGTAAGTTTCAGGAGATCCACACCGTCAATCGGTACGGAGCCTCATTAGGCCACACCACAGGAAACGGTTGGGAAGAATTTAAAGGTTTTAGTTATATTCTTTTTTGGGTTGGCCGACATGAGTTCTTGACCATCCTTATTTTTTGGTTCAGGGCCCAGAAAGTGATGGTTTACGTGATGGACGGTGTGGATTTCATTCACGTTAAGTCGTTTCTCCCCGTTAGTGAAACTAACCCCCTCTAAGCACCTAGCACGAGGTATCCAAAGTGATTGGAATTAAATAACCGTTGTGACAAGCCCCACACGCACCTTTAAACGAATTACACGTGCCAACCTACCCAACATGTGACACATCTGATCCGTACAATGTCTCACACCACCATGAATATGAACGTAGATCAAAATCAGAACACTGCTTAATCATGGAGGCTATATTTTCTTGTTGAATCTGGACCGTTGGTATATTCTCTAAACCGTTCATTCTTTTCTCGTGAGTTATTCCCACCTGATGGTGGACCATGCTCGCTTTTACAGGTGTTCATATGTGAGGCCCACATTATTCACTGGGTAGATTCCCCACACACTAGCTAGGTTCGCATGTGCAAGGCGAGTAAGACCGCGTGTGAAGCTAGCAAACCTCTCATGACTGCAGTCTGGTTTAGGAATTGGTTGGGAAGTGTCGTCGACCCGTCAATGTCCGTGTCACACCACACAAGAGTCAACAACTGTTGAGTTATTTGATACTCCGGCTGCCTATGATGCTTGATGCACAGACACTTCATAAAAGTTCATAAATCTGATAATTAGAGAATCGTATTAGTGTAATTTTTTTGTTTATGATACATCCTAGGTTTCATACATAAATTGGACAGTTTAATTTGAATTATTTTAATTCCACATGTTCCATTTATAAGTAATCTCTAAGTGCCTGCGTATTAGTCATCACACACTACCAGATCCTAGCCGTTCATTAATCTGATGGGGTTGTTAGGAAAAAGGATAACCAACGGTTTAAATCCAACATGGAGCCACTCACCGGATGATTGAACCATCTGATGAACGTTCCAGTTATCTGGTGGGCCATGACTCAGAAATTGCATCTGTTCGATGATCCTAGTTTTAGGTTGGTGGTTTACAGATGACTGGTGAGATACCAGATGGTTAATGTCATCTAGTCGTGTGATTTTCTGGACGATCCATCCACTGGGCTCAACGAATGCCACGTGTACGGTAGACGTCTAATCACCCTTATCCACCCTAGGCGAGGCTTCAGGTGAATCCCTGACCGTGGGGCCCACCCTGATATATGTCGTTTACATCCACGCCGTTCACCGTTTTGACAGATCATTTTTAGGGAATGGTCTAAAAAATGAAGTGGATTCAAATCTCAGGTGGACCACACCACAGGTTTGGGATTATTCCACTAGTCTGATTTTAGTACCAATACTACATTAGTGAATCCATACTTCATTTATTTTGAATCAATGCATCAGCTTTTCTGCGTACCACACATTACTTTCCATTTTTAAGAACAGCTGTTTTTTTCTTCTTCTGAAAGCAGATTGCTTACTGAGTAAACTCCGCAGGTCCCATCGTGATGTATGTGTCTTCTTCACCATCAGCCCAAAATTGAAGCATATTCAAAGCTTAAGTAGATTAAACCACACCAAACAGTGGGAATTTAAGTTTTGGATGAAGTTGATATTTATGTTTGATCTCGCGACCTTTTAAACAGATTAGATGACAAGTAAAATCACTGTCGGCCTGCGGAAGTTTTCAACCGTGGATGTCATTCTCCCCCCTGTTTCATATGGTGTGGTCAACTTGAGCTTTGGATATGCTTCAATTTTGGGCTCATGACCTAAAATGATCTGAATGGACGGCATGGATAAGATACATACATCCATTGTGGGCCCACAAAGTTTATTCAGTACACTCAAGTGAAATGAGTTAGTCAGGACGCAATCCACTTCATTTTTTTGTTAGACCAATCTAGGGAAGGTGGTATACTACTGGCGTCAACGAGCCAAGAAAGGCCCTATCTAAGCCTAGCTTAGGCAAATTTTTTATCCTGAGTCTAAGCTTGAAGGTTGGTCCAATTAATTAATTGACTGTAGAGAGAAATAAGGAGCCTGAGTTGGAGCAGAGCATTGAGGATTATTACATATTGTATATATTTAAAATTGCTCTTGCAAACCCTAATGATCTGGTTGGGCTGAACTTGACCTAGCTCAATTGAGAAGTGGACCTAAAGTTTAAGTTTGAGCCCTACCATCAGGGTTTGATACTCTAACCCAAGCTCAACCTGAGGCAGGTTAGGTCGAAGTCCTAGCAGTCCAGCCCGGCCCACCACACTCCTTGCTAGGCCATTTGATACTTTGCTTGTCTAGGACACTTGATGTGCAAAGCACTTAGAAATGGTACATGTGGCATATATTATTTGATAGTTTTTATTAAGTTATGGACCCTTTTGTTTTAAATAAGGCTATAGGATGTTTTTCATTTTTACTTGTGTAGTAAATGTCCAACAATTTAATACTCGCATAACCATATAAGTGTAACTTTTAATTCATGATACATATAAGCTAACGTTCATGATTTGGGTGCTATATTTTGAATTATTCTCATACCAAGTATCTACTTTCAATTGCATGCGTATCATCCATCATCACGCAAAGCATTTGTCTTTTGTTATATAATATGACAATAACGAAACCATCCAAGGTTGGACGCCAATTGCAACCAGCTTAGTCCATCGATTTCGCCAACTCACATTTATAAGCCTAAAATTGAGGCAAGTCCAATATTATGGGTGGTTGAATAATTTTAATTCCTTAATTTATATGATTTTTTTCTCTTTTAATAAGGTCATTGGATGTTTTTCATTTTTGCTTGTGTAATAAAGGTCCAATATTTTAATATTTGATTAACTATATAAGGGTAACTATTATATTCATGATACATTTAAACTGATGTCCATGATTTGGGTGGTATATTTTGAATTATGTTCGTACCAAATATACAATTTCTGAATATTTTTCTAATTGCATGTGTATCATCCACCATCACATTACTGGAGCATAGAAGTGTTTCTCTTTTCTTATTATAATATGATGATAATCGTACCGTCCAAGGTTGGACACCAATCCCAATCCACTTAGTCCAATGATTCACTAGCCCACATTCATATATATGACTCCAATAATGAGGCAGGTCCAAAATTATGGGTGGTTGAATAATTTGTATCCCCTAATTTATGAATTTTTTTCAATAAGGTCATTGAATGTTTTTCATTTCTACCAATGTAATAAATGTGCAATAATTTAATATTCACTTAGGTAAATATGGATAACTTATGGTTCATGATACATTTAAGTTGATGTCCATGATTTGGACAGTGTGTTTTGAATTATTTTCACACTAAGTATGCAATTTTTTAGTAATTTCTAATTGCATGTGTATCATCCATCATCATGGCCAGAGTATCAAAGTATTTTTCTCTTCTTATTATAATATGTTGATAATGATGTTGTTCTAGGTTGGATGCCAATCGCAATCCACTCAGCTCATTAATTTCACCAGCTAATACTCATAAGCTAAAAAATGAGGTAATAATTTTTATCCCCTAATTTTTGATTTATTTTTTTTAATAAAGCCATTGGATATTTTTCATTTTCACCTATGTAATAAATGTCCAACAATTTAATATTCACTTAACTATATAAGGGTAGCATATAGTTCATAATACATTTAAGTTGATGCCCATAATTTAGACGGTGTGTTTTGAATTATTTTAATACTAAGTATGCAATTTCTTAATATTTTTTAATTACATGTGTATCATCCATCATCATGGCCAGAGTATCAGAGTATTTTTCTCTTCCCATCATCATATTGATAACGATGTTATCCAAGGTTAAACGCCAATCACAATCTATTCAGTCCACTAATTTCGCCGGCTAACATTCATAAGCCAAAAAATGAGATAATAATTTTATCCCCTGATTTATAGATGTTTTTTAATAAGGTTGTTGGATGTTTTCATTTTCACATGTGTAACAAATGTCTAACAATTTATTGTCACTTACCTATATAAGGGTAACTATTAGTTCATGATACATTTAAGTTGATGTCCATGATTTAGACAGTGTGTTTTGAATTATTTTCACACTAAGTATGCAATTTCTTAGTAATTTCTAATTGCATGTATCATCTATCATCACGGCCAGAGTATTAAAGTATTTTTATCTTCTTATTATGATATGTTGATAAAGATGTTGTCTAAGGGTAGACACCAATCGCAATCCACTCAATCCATTAATTTCGCCGGCTAACATTCATAAGCCAAAAAAATGAGGTAATAATTTTTATCCCCTAATTTATAAATTTTTTAATAAGGTCATTGGATGTTTTTCATTTTCATCTGTGTAATAAATGTCTAACAATTTAATATTCACTTAGCTATATAAGGGTAGCTATTAGTGTTAGTGCATTTTTTTGTGGCATATTAGTGCACCTTATTTGTTAATCACGTGAGTCCATGTGTTGTAATGTCGGTTGAACATTGACAAGCTGAAGACCGAAGATTTAAGTGGACAAAAAGTATCAAGGAAGAAGGATATGTAAATGAAATGCCTTGGTGACCTTAACCCTTTGAACCAAAACACCCAGATCATCTTAGATGACTTGGACTAACTAGGAATATCCATAGTCATCCTTATTAGCCTTAGATCATATAGAAAATTTTGATAAATTAGGTTAATAAAAGAGGTGGAAGCTGCTAAAACAAATCAGATCAAATAGCAGTTTCCGATGAATGTCCGATCAATCGGACAGCGTTCCGATCCATCGGAATTTGTTCCAGAAAGTTTGAAAAACACATTGGACAGACTTTCGATCAATTAGATAGATATCTGATTAATCAGATGGGATCCTTCCGATCAATCAGACCATGATTTTGATCAATCGGAATTTGTTCCAGAGAGTTTGAAAAACCCACTTAACAGATTTCTGATCAACCGGGCAGGTCTACAATCAATCAAATATAACCTTAGATCTATCAGACTTTTTTTTCAATCAATCGGAGATACACGAATTTGCTCATTTTTTTACCATTGGAGAAAAATCTATAAAGGTAAGGGGATTCATTTGGGGCTTAAGAGGAATATTTTGAGGAGATATAAGCTACCATTGTTGAAGACTATTAGAGGCTCTATTCCTAACCCACTGCATGTCATTCTCCTTCTGATTCATCACAAGCTTGGGGCATTCAATGCTAAAATGAAAATGGACTTGTTCCCTCTTGATTTCTAAGAGTTTAGACAACTTGATCATTGGTAAAGCATTTGTCTAAACACCACTTATGAGTCCAAATAGGTGTATCCCTCTAGGAAACCCATTTTCTATCTTTTGTAGAAGATTCACCACTTCCTAGCACCTTGAGCATCTCTGTTGGAGCATCATATGTAATAGTGGCTGATTGCGCGCGGAGTTACTCTAACTCCGCACGCTCTTATCGTGCGTAGTAAACTCAGTTATGCCCACCTAGAATGTATGTGCTCTATCTATTCCGTCCGTATGTTTTTCGGGCTCATTTTAGTGGTTGAGCCCAAAATTTAAGCATATCCAAATCTCAAGTGGACCATGCCACGGGAAATAGTTAGCATATCCAAATCTCAAGTGGACCATGCCACGGGAAACAGTTAGCATATCCAAATCTCAAGTGAACTATGCCACGGGAAACAGTGGGAATAATGATTTCCACCGTTGAAACCTTCCCAGCCCCTACAGTGATGTTTATTTGTCATCCAACCTGTTCATAATATCACATGGATATGGATGAAGGGAAAATACAAATATCACCTTGATCTAAAACTTCTGTGTCCTCCAAGAATTTTTCAATGGTAGACATTCAGTTTACAGTTTTCTTGTGATGTGGTCCACTTTAGATTTTGATATGCTCCATTTTTTGGCAAGAAACCTAAAATGTTCTGTTAAGATGGATGGACGGAGTGGATAAGATACGTAAATCACTGTGGGCCCTATAGAGTTTCGTGCGGAGTTACTCAGTACGCAATCCGCTTCCGTCACAACCATTCTTAAATGTTGCAAATTAGAGTCTATTGCATTAAAATACAGTAACTTGTCGAGGAATGCAACCCAAGAGCCGTGCCAGGGAAACTCGCAGCGATGTACAAAGGTCACTTTCGCTGACCGATAGCCACGTGGGTGTAAGTTTCAGGAGATCCAAACCGTCCATCGGTACGGAGCCTCATTAGGCCACACCATAGGAAACGGTTGGGAAGAATTTAAAGGTTTTAGTTATATTCTTTTTTGGGTGGGCCAACATGAGTTCTTGACCATCCTTATTTTTCGGTTCAGGGCCCAGAAAGTGATGGTTTACTGTGATGGACGGTGTGGATTTCATTCACGTTAAGTCGTTTATCCCCGTTAGTGAAACTAACCCCCTGTAAGTACCTAGCACGAGGTATCCAAAGTGATTGGAATTAAATAACCGTTGTGACAAGCCCCACACGCACCTTTAAACGAATTACACGTGCCAACCTACCCAACATGTGACACATCTGATCCATACAATATCTCACACCACCATGAATATGAACGTAGATCAAAATCAGGACACTCTGCTTAATCATGGAGGCTATATTTTCTTGTTGAATCTGGACCGTTGGTATATTCTCTAAACCGTCCATTCTTTTCTCGTGAGTTTTTCCCACCTGATGGCGGACCATGCTCGCTTTTACAGGTGTTCATATGTGGGGTCCACATTATTCACTGGGTAGATTCCCCACACACTAGCTAGGTTCGCACGTGCAATGCGAGTAAGACCGCGTGTGAAGCTAGCAAACCTCTCGTGACTGTAGTCTGGTTTAGGAATTGGTTGGGAAGTGTCATCGACCCGTCAATGTCCGTGTCACACCACACAAGAGTCGACAACTGTTGAGTTATTTGATACTCCGGCTGCCTATGATGCTTGATGCACAGACACTTCATAAAAGTTCATAAATCTGATAATTAGAGAATCGTATTAGTGTAATTTTTGGTTTATGATACATCCTAGGTTTCATACATAAATTGTACAGTTTAATTTGAATTATTTTAATTCCACATGTTCCATTTATAAGTAATCTCTAAGTGCCTGCGTATCAGTCCTCACACACTGCCAGATCCTAGCCGTTCATTAATCTGATGGGGTTGTTAGGAAAAAGGATAACCAACGGTTTAAATCCAACATGGAGCCACTCACCGGATGATTGAACCATCTGATGAACGTTCCAGTTATCTGGTGGGCCATGACTCAGAAATTGCATACTGTTTGATGATCCTAGTTTTAGGTTGGTGGTTTACAGATGGCTGGTGAGATACCAGATGGTTAATGTCATCTAATCGTGTGATTTTCTGGACGATCCATCCACTGGGCTCAATGAATGCCACGTGTACGGTAGACGTCTAATCACTCTTATCCACCCTAGGCGTGGCTTCGGTGAATCCCTGACCGTGGGGCCCACCCTGATATATGTCCTTTACATCCACGCCGTTCACCGTTTTGACAGCTCATTTTTAGGGAATGGTCCAAAAAATGAAGTAGATTCAAATCTCAGGTGAACCACACCACAGGTTTGGGATTATTCCACTAGTCTGATTTTAGTACCAATACTACAATAGTGAATCCATACTTTATTTCTTTTGAATCAATGCATTCAGCTTTTATGCGTACCACACATCAGTTTCCATTTTTAAGAACAGCTAGTTTTTTTTTTCTGAAAGCAGATTGCTTACTGAGTAAACTCCGCAGGTCCCACCGTGATGTATGTGTCTTCTTCACCATCAGCCCAAAATTGAAGCATATTCAAAGCTTAAGTAGATTAAACCACACCAAACACAAGCAGTGTGAATTTAAGTTTTGGATGAAGTTGATATTTATGTTTTATCTCGCGACCTTTTGAACAGATTAGATGACAAGTAAAATCACTGTCGGCCTTCGGAAGTTTTCAACCGTGGATGTCATTCTCCCCCTGTTTCATATGGTGTGGTCCACTTGAGCTTTGGATATGCTTCAATTTTGGGCTCATGACCTAAAATGATTTGAATGAACGGCATGGATAAGATACATACATCTACTGTGGGCCCCACAAAGTTTATTCAGTACACTCAAGTGAAATGAGTTAGTCAGGACGCAATCCACTTCATTTTTTTGTTAGACCAATCTAGGGAAGGTGGTATACTACTGGCGTCAACGAGCCAAGAAAAGCCCTATCTAAGCCTGGCTTAGGCAAATTTTTTATCCTGAGTCTAAGCTTGAAGGTCGGTCCAATTAATTAATTGAAGTGTAGAGAGAAATAAGGAGCCTGAGTTGGAGCAGGGTATTGAGGATTATTACATATTGTATATATTTAAACTTGCTCTTGCAAACCTAATGATCTGGTTGGGCTGAATTTGACCTAGCTCAATTGAGAAGTGGACCTAAAGTTTAAGTTTGAGCCCTACCATCGGGTTTGATACTCCAACCCAATCTTAACCTGAGGCAGGTTAGGTCGAAGTTCTAGCGGGCCAGCTCGGCCCACCACACTCCTTGCTAGGCAATTTGATACTTTGCTTGTCTAGGACACTTGGTATGTAAAGCACTTAGAAATGGTACATGTGGCATATATTATATAGTAGTTTTTATTAAGTTATGGTCTGAAAATCATGTCAGTTGAGTAATTTATTAATACCTTTTGTTTTAAATAAGGCTATAGGATGTTTTTCATTTTTACTTGTGTAGTAAATGTCCAACAATTTAATACTCACATAACCATAAAAGTGTAACTTTTAATTCATGATGCATATAAGCTAGTGTTCATGATTTGGGTGGTATATTTTGAATTATTCTCATACCGAGTATGTACTTTCTAATGCATGCGTGTCATCCATAATCACGCAAAGCATTTGTCTTTTGTTATTATAATATGACAATAACGAAACCATCCAAGGTTGGACGCCAATTGCAACCTGCTTAGTCCATCGATTTCGCCAACTCATATTTATAAGCCTAAAATTGAGGCAAGTCCAATATTATGGGTGGTTGAATAATTTTAATTCCTTAATTTATATGATTTTTTTCTCTTTCAATAAGGTCATTGGATGTTTTTCATTTTTGCTTGTGTAATAAAGGTCCAATATTTTAATATTTGATTAACTATATAAGGGTAACTTTTATATTCATGATACATTTAAGCTGATATCCATGATTTGGGTGGTATATTTTGAATTATGTTCGTACCAAATATGCAATTTCTCAATATTTTTCTAATTACATGTGTATCATCCACCATCACATTACCGGTAGCATAGAAGTGTTTCTCTTTTCTTATTATAATATGATGATAATCGTACCGTCCAAGGTTGGACACCAATCCCAATCCACTTAGTCCACTAATTCACTAGCCTACATTCATATATATGACCCCAATAATGAGGCAGGTCCAAAACTATGGGTGGTTGAATAATTTGTATCCCCTAATTTATGAATTTTTTTCAATAGGGTCATTGAATGTTTTTCATTTTCACCAATGTAATAAATGTGCAACAATTTAATATTCATTTAATTAAATATGGATAACTTATAGTTCATGATACATTTAAGTTGATGTTCATGATTTGGACAGTGTGTTTTGAATTATTTTCACACTAAGTATGCAATTTCTTAGTAATTTCTAATTGCATGTGTATCATCCATCATCATGGCCAGAGTATCAAAGTATTTTTCTCTTCTTATTATAATATGTTGATAATGATGTTGTTATAAGTTAGATGCCAATCGCAATCCACTCGGTTCATTAATTTCGCCAGCTAATACTCATAAGCTAAAAAATGAGGTAATAATTTTTATCTCCTAATTTATGAATTTTTTTTTAGTAAAGCCATTCAATGTTTTTAATTTTCACCTATGTAATAAATGTCCAACAATTTAATATTCACTTAACTATATAAGGGTAGCATATAGTTCATAATACATTTAAGTTGATGCCCATGATTTGGACAATGTGTTTTGAATTATTTTAATACTAAGTATGCAATTTCTTAATATTTTTTAATTGCATGTGTATCATCCATCATCATGGCCAGAGTATCAGAGTATTTTTCTCTTCCTGTCATCATGTTGATAACGATGTTATCCAAGGTTGGACGCCAATCACAATCCACTCAGTCCACTAATTTCGCCCTCTAACATTCATAAGCCAAAAAATGAGATAATAATTTTTATCCCTTAATTTATAGATATTTTTTTAATAAGGTTGTTAGATGTTTTCATTTTCACATGTGTAACAAATGTCTAACAATTTATTATTCACTTAACTATATAAGGGTAACTATTAGTTCATGATATATTTAAGTTGATATCCATGATTTGGATAGTAGTGTTTTGAATTATTTTCACACTAAGTATGCAATTTCTTAGTAATTTCTAATTGCATGTATCATCCATCATCATGGCTAGAGTATTAAAGTATTTTTCTTTTCTTACTATGATATGTTGATAAAGATGTTGTCCAAGGGTAGACACCAATCGCAATCCACTCAATCCATTAATTTCGCCGGCTAACATTCATAAGCTAAAAAAATGAGGTAATAATTTTTATCCCCTAATTTATGAATTTTTTAATAAGGTCATTTGATGTTTTTCATTGTCATCTGTGTAATAAATGTCCAACAATTTAATATTCACTTAGCTATATAAGGGTAGCTATTAGTGTTAGTGCACTTTTTTGTGGCATATTAGTGCACCTTATTTGTTAATCACGTGAGTCCATGTGTTGTAATGTCGGTTGAACCTTAACAAGCTGAAGATCGAAGATTTTAAGTGGACAAAAAGTATCAAGGAAGAAGGATATGTAAATGAAATGCCTTGGTGACCTTAACCCTTTGAACCAAAACACCCAGATCATCTTAGATGACTTGGACTAACTAGGAATATCCATAGTCATCCTTATTAGCCTTAGATCATATAGAAAATTTTGATAAATTAGGTTAATAAAAGAGGTGGAAGTTGCTAAAACAAATCAGACCAAATAGCAGTTTCCGATGGATGTCCGATCAATCGGACAGCGTTCCGATCCATCGGAATTTGTTCCAGAAAGTTTGAAAAACACACTGGACAGATTTTCGATCAATTGGATAGATCTCTAATTAATCGGATGGGGTCCTTCCGATCAATCAGACCATGATTCTGATCAATCGGAATTTGTTCCAGAGAGTTTGAAAAACCCACTTGACAGATTTCTGATCAATCGGGCAGGTCTCCAATCAATCAAATATAATCTTAGATCTATCAGACTTTTTTCTGATCAATCGTAGATACACGAATCTGCCCATTTTTTTACCATTAGAGAAAAATCTATAAAGGTAAGGGGATTCATTTTGGGGCTTAAGAGGAATATTTTGAGAAGATAGAAGCTACCATTGTTGAAGACTATTAGAGGCTTTATTCCTAATCCACTACATGTCATTCTCCTTCTGATTCATCACAAGCTTGGGGCATTCAATGCTTAAAATGAAAATGGACTTGTTCCCTCTTGATTCTTAAGGGTTTAGACAACTTGATCATTGGTAAATCATTTGTCTAAACACCACTTATGAGTCTAAATAGGTGTATCCCTTTAGGAAATCCATTTTCTATCTTTTGTATAAGATTCACCACCTCCTAGCACCTTGAGCATCTTCGTTGGAGCATCATATACAATATGGCTGATCTTTGAGCTGGAGCATTAGTGACGTAACGGCATCAAAGATCGAGGGAGCACAATGGGAGTTGATTCAAGCACGGGAGAGCGAGAAGAAGCAACCCGAAGTAGTATACAATATGGCTCAAATATGACAAGTAAGGTTGTCATTTGTAAGAGTCCATCCACTCTCTTCCCATGGGGAATTGAGTGTAGAGTTTATCTTCAAACTCGATAGGTTCAGTTGTCGGACCTAGACCCGGTTGTAAGGTCGAATTGAGTCTCCAAGTGGGTAGACATTGGATCAGTTGTAGAGCTTATAATTATTAAGGTTCGGTTGTAGGACATTGACTCATGAGTGTAGTCTAAATTGATGTTTGGTTGTAAGACTTTGGCTTGAGTAAGCCTAAACAAGTCTCAAAAGGGAGCCACTAACACAAGTCTGAATGTGTAGGTTGGGAGCAACCTGTAAACTCCTTGGTTGGGTGGATCCGATTTAAAACACTTTGGTTGAGAGTAACCAGATTTAAATTCCCTAGTGAATGCCAGTGTGCTTAAAGGGGTTTAGTACTTGAACCGGGAGTGGAGTAGACCCAAAGTCAAATCACTGTACATCAGTTGTGTTTGTGATTGTATTTGAGCATATTTCTTATCATGCATTGTGTTTAATTGTTTAATTATGAATGCTTAATTAGAATGTATACTAGGCACTTGATAGACACATTCACACACAAGATGTACTTTCACTTCTTGAGTAGACTTGAGCTTATATGATCCATTCTCATATTGTCTACTTAAGTTGCATGGATTAGTTGCTTGATTAGTTTATTCATTTGTTAATATATGTATGCTTAGACTAGGTAGCTTACTTGCTTATCATATGCTAGTTTTGTGATTGGACCTACTTAAGCTTGGAAGCCGAAGTATTCTTGTTTACTTAGTTTAATTTGATAAAACTGTTAAGTAGGTGATTTTTTTTTAAAATGTCCTAATCCCTCCCCTCTAGGACTTAGCCATAATTCTAGTTGTTCTTTAAAACTTCTGCACATATACGCGTCCATGAGTGTTAATCAAAGTGACGCAATTTCAATTAATTCATGATACATTTAAGTTAATGTCCATGTTTTGGACTGTGTGTTTTAGTAATTTCTAATTGCATTTATATCATCCAGAATCATGAACTGAGTATCAAAGTATTTTTCTCTTCTTATTATAATATGTTGATAACAATATTGTCCTAGGTTGGACACCGATCGCAATCCTACCCAGTTCATTAGTTTTGATAGCGAACATTCATAAGCCAAAAAATGAGGTAGGTCCAACACTAGGTTGTTGAATAATTTTTATGTAACAACCCAAAATTTCGACACCTCGAGTACGGAGACTCTGATCCCGAGTTCCCGAGTGTTAACTAAATAAAATGCTATTTTAGGAATGCCACACGTGGAAAATGCACCCACGTGTGTCCTCAATCAGATTTATATTTATTCCATTCACAAATAATCAGAGTAACGCATTTCAATTAGCGGATCATAAGCAAAACGGAGGTAACTAAATATAAAAATATAGGGCTAACACCCTAGATGAACAATTCAATCGCAATGTAAGCCCATATGAGAATTATACGAATCACAATAGATGAAATAAGAAGGAAAAATACAACTACCAAGAGGGACAAAGCTAGAAGACTACTAAGGCGCCCATGTGCGCCACCAACTGGTCCTATTCTTGAGACATCTGCATATGTCAAATAGAAAGCGTCAAAACGCCAACATAGTGAAGAAATAACCCCAAGGTTAGACTCAGGATATTTAAATTATAAACAGGTTTATATAAGTATATTATTCTTAAGCGTGTTGTCAAATCAATCAAGTTTAGGTAATGTCCACATACAAAGCATACATCATCCTAGGCTAGTTGATTAAATGCATGGATGTCATGATTCCGCACACAATGCATGTCCCGGGTAAGCCCTGACCCGACCAACTGGTATCAGAATCCACAGTCCACCTGTCTAGCAGGTCGTAAGTCGTGACTGAGTACACAGCCCGGATGACACAGAGAAATGACATGAGGTGCTCAAGATAGCGCTGGCGCTACATCAAGCAACTAGGCTACACGAGTCCCCCTCAAATGCAATGTCATGTATGCATGATTAATTAAAGTATTTATTAGTCCAATTCATCCAGCAAATTGGTGAAGCCAGAATACCACATCGTATCGTAAAGTCTAACCGGAACTATCTGGTTCCCTGTGATGCGTAACCAATCATCGCCAGTAACCCTTCGATCCAAAGTTAAGTTATCCTACCATGAAAGCCTGGTTCGACCGTGACTCGTCAGCCACGACCAAATCAAAGCGGGAGGTCTCATATCCCAAATATCAAATACGATTAATTTATTCAGAGGTGCGGGCGTTTCACTCGGAATTATCCCAATGCACGCCCGGGTCGTTCGAATGGTGCACAGGCACGCAAACATCGGCTAAGATTACATTTGTCACAAGGGCCATTCGAACAACAATCGGTCACCCCTGTCAATGCTCACTGGTCACTACGGGGAGGCACCACCCCAGCGTAGGCCGACAGCTCAAACACGGTGTCCCATACCACCAGGCCTGGCTCATGAGACTTGGTGGATCGAGTCGCAATATGGTTTTAAGTGGACTATTCACAGTGGGAACGATGGTATTCTAGATTCCATATAGTGTGATTCAACAATAAAATACATGAATGATTAACTCTGAATGGGGCTTATTCGATGGACCCAAGTGGACGACGACAAACCAACAATGGCCACTATCGGTCGACCGTGTCCTGCTTGGTCGATCGAATAAGTCCCTGACTGCCAACCCAGCGGCAGGCAGTACACTATATCAACGATTTTTCAGAGCTTAATCCAAAGCAACGGATACCTTGTTATAATAGTAATTTGGGTTATTAAATACCTAATCATAAACATATCTAAGCACCTGGCCCGACCGACTAGCCCGACCGATCCAAAGGACCCGAATGACATAGCCCGGATGACACAGGGCGCCACATACATCCACAATCATAAATATATTATAATATTGTAAATTTACATCATTCAGGCATTTCATCGAGCATGTTATCAATCAAACAACTATAGAGGCATTCATCGAACATGTTATGCACACATCAACAATTAATGTATAAATTCAACCAATCATTAATTAAGATTTGTGAGAATAAGCTTGAGGGTAGATCTTCACCTTGGAATCGAAATTACTCGATTCGGATGAGGCCGGAGCGATCCAAATACGGTCCGAACGTCGAAAATTGGGGAATACCTCAATTACCTACAATGAATCGCAAATTTAGCGTTAATCTAATTAAGTGTTTAATTAGGGTTTAGGGTTTTGATATCTCGGATTTGGGAAAATCTCAAATCGATTCGGTGAATCGAGCCGGAGTTGGAGCATGACGGCATCCACATGGGGCCTTGCCCGATCACGGCTTCCACAATGCATGGGCCGCACCAATACAACAGCCGGGACCCCAAGCCCCAACATGAGCAAACCCTAAGTTAGGGTTTGGACGAATCCAACGAGGGTTTCTAACCCTAATGGTCCAAAGATGAAGAAAATGGAAGGAAGAGGAAAAGAAGAAGTAGAGAAACACCTTACCTAGCATAGGGAGGTGAATCTGACCCCAAAGCCACCTGATTTTGGCCGGAGAAGACGCGAGAACGGAGGTGGAGGCCGGAGAGAGCTCGAAAATTCGAGATTTCCACGGTTGGAGGAGGATTTGAGGAAGAAAGGAGGTTTGAGAAGGGAGGAAGAGAGCTAGGAGGGCTTAGGAGCAAAGGGGAGAAGAGAGTGGAGGAAAGAAATGAGAGAGAGATGGATCGAATGGGGTTTGCAACCCCCATTTTATAACCGACCAGCCACGACCGGTCGGCCGGTCGCAGATCCGGTCGGCCGGTCGCAGATCCGGTCGGCCGGATCCCGCTGTCCACCCATTTTTTCCTTAAAAAACGAGGCAGCACAACCGGTCGGCCGGCTACCTAACCGGTCGGCCGGTTGTCAAACCGGTCGGCCGGTAGTCCATTATCCATTTTCTCTGAAATTTTCGGATTTCTTCCCTGCACAGTGAGTTCCCACACAGTCCAAGCTACTTGTCGGCCTTATTTACAAAATAACATTTAAGTAAATGTCATGTTTAGTTTATGTTTCCATTTACTTTAAGTTATTTATGTAAATAAGGAAGTACCCCCCATTTGGATTCAATAAAAAATACTAGAAAATTGAAATCCCAATAATAAAGATTTTGATTTTTCCCTCCAAGTACAAATCGCAACTTTTTGGCATTTCCAAAACATAACGCCTTTTAAATGAGAGGGTTTTTGCCAAATCTAAACCGTTCAAAAAATCTGAAATACCTCAAATAGGCTAAAACACTAAGGTCCGGTAAAATATCTATGATGGTCTCGTCGATCTACGTGTGGATTGATAATTCAGGGTTATTTACTTAGTCTCTACAGATAGCGACATACCCGAGTCAACCCAATCGTCGGAGAACTCTTCCGAACCATGTGATCTTCCAACTCCTAAACTAATTCCATCATTTCTTTGGTAAAAACATTCATTTTAGTCCCCAATACATGTGAACACACGTGCCGGTACGCCTATAACCGACACACCGAAGGTAATGCCTAAAGACTTCCAATTTCCAAGTTAGTGAAAATCCGGGGCGTTACATTTTATCCCTCGATGTATAGATTTTTTTTTCTTCAATAAGGTGATTTGATGTTTTTCAATTTCACCTCTACAGTAAATGTTCAACAAATTAATATTGACTTAACTGTATAAGGGTAACTTTTAATTCACGATACATTTAAGTTGACGTCTATGATTTGAATGGCGTGTTTTGAATTATTTTCACAATAAATATATAATTTCTAATTGTATATGTATCATCCATCATCACGTTACTAGAATAACAAAGCATATCTTTTTTTTACTTATTATAATATGACTGTAAGGTTGGACACCAATTGCAATCCACTCAGTTCATCAAATTCGCCACCTAACATTTACAAAGCATAAAAATGATGCAGGTCCTCTACTACAGGTGGCTAAATATATTTTTTATCTCCTAATATATGATTTTTTTTTTCAATAAGGTCGTTGGATGTTTTTCGTTTTCATCGCGTAATAAATGACTAGCAATTTAATACTGGATTAACTATATAAGGGTAACTCTTAGATCATGTTACAGTGTTAGGAAATGATAATTTAAAACAATTCTTTGGATCTAACGGCAGCGGAAGTTAGGAGGCTTGAGTATTGGATCTTTCTGGATTCATCTCATGTCACTGAAAGAAAGTTACACCGCTTTCATTGGTGTAAGAAGAGGCACAAGGAGCGCTCTTCTTCAAATGAGATCACATTGTAATCTGTGCAGTAATGATGGAACCTAAACCTATTTGCACTCTACGAATTTGTGTTCGAGATTTTGTATTCATTGGTCTTGGGTTCCTGCCCATTATATAGAAACGTAGCCATGAATGTCATCAATGGCAGGAGATAAACAATTATAAAACTGCCAAATTAAAGGCTGTAGGGGAAGATGAACAGTTCTTAAACCGTCAAACTAAAGACTATAGGAGAAGATAAACAGTTTGAAAATTGCCAGAGTCTATCTCTTTGTCTTGGATGACCCAACTTGTAATTACAATACATTCAACTTAACGTCTAAGATTTAGATGGTATATTTTGAATTATGTTTATCCCATGTATGTAATTTTTCAAAAATTTGTAACTACATGGGTATCATTCGTTATTCTTGCTAGAGTATCAAATATTTTTCTCTCTTATTATAATATGATACGAATATGCTCTCTAAGGTTGGATGCCAATCGCGATCCACTCAGCTCATCGCTTTTGCTAAAAAATGAGGCAAGTCACTACTGGATGGAAAAAGCCCACCATTGAAATCTTCCTAGGGCCCACCATGGTGTTTATATGCCATCCAAACCATTCAAACATTATTCCCACTAGGATGGACTGAATACATATATATTAGCTTAATTAAAAACTTTATGGCTCCACTGTAGTTTCAATGGTTGGAGTTTCCATCTTATTGTTTCTTGTTGTGTGGCTCACTTTAGTTTTGGATATGCTACATTTTTAGGGTTAATCTCTTAGTGTTATCCGGCGAAAGTACCGGAGGAGCAGATTTCACATGGACATAGAGATGAGCCCACCTAGCTTCCGCCCCCTCTAAGGTTAGCCTTGGATTAGAGAAGAAAACTTTGATACTCTGGCTGAGCGTGACAATCGATGCGCATGCCCTTAGAAATTATACAAGTGACATTTAAGTAACTCAGAACAAATCATTCAAGTAGTGCGGTCCACTTAAGCCGATCATAGCCAAAATACAAACTAAACTACTTTCCTAAGTAACCGATCAATGGACATCTAGCTGTCCACTAAAAAAAAAATCAACGGTCTAAATGCAACGAATTAATTTTCTTTAATCGTCTTCTAGGGTAGAAAAAATCATCTGATCCGGATCATATGAGTTATCTAAAATGGGCCCCACGAATTCGACGGTTTACTTTGTGCAAACAGATGCCACGTGTACAATTTCTTAATGCATGCGTACGAGAGATCTGTCTGCCGCGGAACATCAAATTACTTTCGTTGATTAAAATATTAAATCATGATTATGGTTGAATTATCAACTGCTTTAGACTTTATAAAGATATTTAACTACGAAGTGGTCTCAGGTCCAACCTGCTGGACCATAATTTTTTGTCCAGCAGCATATAAATTCCAACCTGTCACGTACGTTCTAAATCCAACCCGTCCAAAAGGGTTTTTCATGTAAGCATATCACTTTTTACAAAAAATCACATCCATTCATAATGTGAGTCAATGTTAAATTCTATGATTTATTGGATGCTAGAAAATGTTCTATAGTGAGACCTACACGATAAGTTAATGGGGCTGATTTTTTAGATCCAGTTTATTAGAAGGGTTGGATTTCGCATAAACAAAGAAGGTTGGAAGTTATTTCTGGATGGACGGTAATCTACCGTCCAACTCGTTGGATTTGAGACCTTCTCTTTAACTACCCACAAAGGCAATAAAGTTATCCTTGATGTCAAAAGACAAAAGTGCCCTTGGATCGGAAAAAGGACAAAGTCTTTTATATTAATTAAAACAGGATGGGCATTAACGTCTTTTCACATCCTTGTCCTGGCGCCAACAGGCCCTGGCTTTTTGCTCGACGGGTCAAGTGGTGATTGACTCGGGTCTACTGCGTAGGGTGTAGACAACGGCAAAAGGCTGTTCCTGTTCAGCTGTAGGAATCCAAAATGACTAAAATACCCATAGGGTTTATCCCTAACTTGAAATTTGCCACAGCAATCCGTTTAGATGTATCGGGTCTTCAGTCGGATCTCGTTTGAGGTCCTCATTGGGGAGAGCGGACTGCGTACCTACTAAACTATGTGGGGTCCATCATCATGTATGTGTATTATCCAAGCCGTCCATCCGTTTTTTCAGCTCATTTTAGGCTTACGATGCCAAAAATTAAGCATATCTAAATCTCAAGTGAACCACACCACATGAAACAGTGGGAATTGAATGCCTATAGTTGAAAACTTCTTTGGGCCACATAAGCCTTTGATCAAGCTGATATTTGATTTTTCCCTTCATCCATGTGTGTGTGACCTTATGAACATGTTGGTTGACATACAAACAACACTGTGGGCCCTAGGGAAGTTTCAACGGTGGACGTCATTATTCCTACTGCTTCCTGTGGTATGGTCCACTTGAGCTTTGGATTTGATTCAATTTTTGGCCCATGCCCTAAAATAAGCTGGTAAAGCAGATGGACGGCGTGGATAAGACAAAAACATCACCTGTGGCCCCCACAGCAGTTTACTCAGTATGCTATGCAGGCAATCCGCGTGGCTCTCGTTAAAGAAGGGCCATCCATTTACATGGTTGGATCCATCCATCCGATGGATGGTGATCAGATCACGCGTGTGGCCGAACATGTGCAGTAAACCTATTTTAACTCCAGCGGGTTGGACCATAAGTCACCGTTCAGCAGCAGAAAATTTTCGACCTTTTTATATGGGTATGGCATCCAACCCGTCCAACAGGTTGGCCCCATTCGGAGGATCACATTTTGGAAAAATCAGAAACGTCCACTTATTGAGAGAACCAAAATTCATATATTATTCATTGACGGCAGATATTGCGTTGTACAGTGTCGCACACCTGATGAGTGGATAGTGCTCAATTTCTCACCGACTGATGCTCAAGGTGGCGCCGACGTATTGGAAGGCTTAGATTTCCATGCATTAGGGAGGATTTCTCCTCAAATCCCAACTGTTTTTTTAGAGGATTTGAAAATGAGCTAAAAGTGACTTTTGGGATTCTCTTTGATTTATCTAAATCTACTACTCATCAAATCCACGGTGCCAAACGGTCCATCATATGAATTTTCACCGTACATAGGAAAAAAATTAGCCATTGAAAACTCACGGAAACCACACCAATGGGAACAATGTAAAATTGCTACCAAAACCGTAAAGTTCATACGGTGTGGCCCACCTTATCTTTTTATCAGGATGATTTTTGCATTTTCTTTTTATACTAGAGAGGTACAAATGATTAACGGGTTTGATGAAAGATAGACACCATGGAGGCACTACAAGCAAACCTATGGATGACATTTCATCCCCATTATTCCACATGGTGTGTTCCACCTGAGTTGTTAATTTATCTGAATTTTTCCTTCGTTCCCTAGAATGGAGGATAGAACATGATAGACGGAGTGGATAGTAAATATAAAATATGTTGGGCCCCACAGACTTGGGTGACGCACTGCATAAGAGGATTCAGTCCTGTGTGATGCTTTCCCGCGCATGCACTCAGAAATGATATAACTGCGATACATGAAACTAATCAATGGGCCCTAAATCAGATGACACTCAACTGACATTCTATCCGACGGATTGGTTTGACATATCAAATCCGAACTTAGTAAACTAATATCCCTTGATGAGTGGTTCTAAGCCTTTAAATCAATCCCATTTTTCTGTTATGTACTATCTATAGTGGGTCACATTATTTGGACGGTTTAGATTGAATTACATGCACCCCAGTTGTACATTTATAAGTGCATGCACATGGACTACCATACTCTTTCGAAGTATTAAACAATTCCCACTTTATGAACTTTTGATGATGGAAGAGACTCTTGACACCTGCTCCCGCTGATAGATACAGCCATCTTTTTTACTTTTTGGTAATACAGTAGTACAAAGTTGTAGTACCTGTTGTGTCAGCAGAAAGTTGAGAAAGAAAGGCGTACTTATCAAATTCGCCAGTGAAATGCAATGATTGCATTGGCTTTTGCCTTACACGTGGAAAAGATCGCACGTGTGTTAAATCGGACAGACTCTTGGTGCAATCCTCACCGTATGATCATGAGGTGGACCACACATATACAAGCAATTTGAATCGCTGTGCAATTTCCAACCGTTCGTTTGTCTTGGTACAATCCGGCCCACTGAAAAAAATTGATACTCTGGCGGAGCATGATGGGTTGATACGCCGCATAAAAATAAATTAGATCCAAATTCCGTCCCTAATTTAGGTGGGTCATAAACAAAGATTTACGCTGATTTGATTTTTCTAACTGGATGATTTATGGACATTAAATAGACGGTGGTTCTAATCCAATAAATAAATGTACAATAATCCGAGTTTGGTAGACCAATCAAGCGAATTTAAGGACATAATCCATCCATGATAGGTCAATTTGGACGGTTCAGTTGGCTTAATTTACTGCAGGTGTACAATTTCAGCGCACCTTGGTTGTCAATGACCATCCACAGAAACCTCCTAAACTTAGGGCTCTCAATGGAGCGGTCAGATCCGAGATCCAATTCGCTCCACATCTGTATGATGCAGATTTAGATCTTAAAACAGGTACAGTTAATTAAATGGATTAGATTTGGATCTTAAAATAGGTTCAATTAATTTGGATTCACAGTTTGATCTGAATCTGATTAAGATCTGACTCACTGTCACCTTACTGTATATGTTATATTCATGTTGGCAATCTGTTTTACATATTATTTTAGGCTATTGAGACATACCATGCCACTCTTAGGTTGACCATACCATAATAAATAGTGGGATTTGCATCATTTTTCTACTAAATGAAATATATCATATTATATATTTTATATTATCCATTTTTTTAAATTTGTAGTGGGGTGGATTGGGACCTGGATCCGACTACAATCCAATGGTTATATGGACTTCGGATGTAAAATGGATCAAACAATTTATAAATGGACGGGATATGATACGAATACACTACAGATATATGGACTTGAGCCGGATCCAACTGGATCCGACCCATTGAGAGCCCTAGCTAAACTGAAAAATCCTAGCCATCGATCAAGGGCTTCTATGAGTCGAATGATGACCCTTGCTGACCATAAAAAATTTAAAGGGACATGATTTTCCCATCAGGGATATTAAGTCCCATCATTCCAACGGTCTGGATCACTCGACTTCGTGCCCCCACCTGAACCCACCACGAACTCGTCATATGCGTATGACTCTCGGATAGAGCATCACGTGGCTTGCACGACAGAATCAGGGTCACTTTCGTAATTAAAACGACTGATATGTGCATTTCCTTAATTCAGTCTATTTCATTCCTTAATTCAATCACAGAAATTTGGAAAGAAGGGCGGCCGATGTCGTTTCATTAAAAAAATATAATAAAAGGAGGCCGGAATCCACTGGTTAATCTCAAACTAAAACGCAGATGTGTGGGGCCCAATGTATCCTAAAAATGGAACTCAAACCGTCCATCATGTGATGGACATTATTTTCTCCTAGAAAACAAAAAATCAGATCGATCTAACACTTAGATTATACACACCAGAGGTAACAGTCTGATTGGTACACCTACCATTAAAAATATTCCAGATGTTTTGTAGGTTCCTCAGTTCTTGTTTTGACATCTAATCCATGAATAAGACGTATATCAGAAGATTAACGGACTATAAAAAATCAGATTATTTAAAAACTCAGGTGGGCCAGATCATTTAATGATATAGCATCTGACATGATTGAAAATGGTGTGGCCCACCTGAAACTTTTATGAAATTTAATTTTTAGAAGAGAGGTTTAATATGAGCGATTCACATTATGGACGGATTGGATTTGATCGAAAGGAATCAATGTGGGCCCCACATATTGCGTTATAATTTAAGCTTAACTTACTATTCTTTATCGCAAATCCGGCCTCCTAAGTAAGTGCTAATATTATAATATTTTAGTTCATTTTACCTACGTTGCGACTGACGATCCAGCGTGTGGCGCCACCAACTGTGGGCCCACACATGCTGAGCTTATCCAATGATTTGAACCGTCCATCTTCTCATCTATACCACAAGTAATCTATCTTCTCATAATCACCCCTCATTGATGATTCTCACCAGTGATTTTAGGTTTTAATGCAATCCATTGGAAATTTTATTTCCATTGATCTAAAATTATCTACAAATATTAATGGTTGAATCATCCGCTAGGATTTAATTTACAGTACAACGTGGACGGTTCCGATTATCGGATTACTGAGTATGAGTCAAGTGTGCTGCGACAGACTCTGTATCATCCGTCGCGACAGACATAAAATAAGCTATTTTTTAATAGCGCTTGGGTGTGTTGGGAGAAATGGCGGTTACTGTTGATGTTGCAATAGCAGGAGCAACTCCATATCTGAAAAGGAGAGAGATTGGGAAATGCCCAAATCACAATCCCAACAACAGCCAAACACTTCCCAATCTCCAACCATCTCAAAGGAATTTGGTATGTAATAATCTCTCTTTTTATGTATTTTAGTTCTTAAATTATACAAGTTCATTTGATGGTTGATGCTTCATTAGCTTTATGTAGAAATTCATGGATGTATGTATGTATGGTGTATGTATGAGTGTATACATGTGCATGTGTACTTATGTATGTGGATGATGGTGTTGTTGGAAAGATGAGAAGTTGGGTTTTTTTTTTTTTTTTTGGTTTTTGTTGGTCTTGGTGATTGAGGAATTTAGATAGGTAATTTGATTATGGCTGGACTTCTGTACATGTTGGGCCCACTGTTTGGTGAAGGTGGTTGTTGATCGGGCGGGCCGGCACCGTCGTGTATGGCGGTGGCGGACCGAAAGTTTGCAGACTGGATGATCTGAACCATTTGATCGTTGGTCAATTCTTTACGTTGACCGTCGAAGGTTTACAATGATCTTCTGACATGGGAGATTGTTGGGGGCATCTCCTTCTATGGTGGGGCCCGACAGATCGACGGCCCCGGGTATGGACTTTGGACCACACCCACATGTAGAGAATTGAGGGTGCTGTTCTTCTTTGGGAATATTGTGGTTTATGGATGATTTTAGTATTGGTTTATTCGTTTTGCTTACCGATGTTATTTTTCCTGTCGTTCATTAATTCTTGATTTTTTTTTCAATTTTCAAATATTTTTTTTGGTTATTCTAGTTCTTGCTCTCAAAATCAGAGGACCAACTGTAGATAGGTCATAATCTGAATGGCATATTGATTGAATGATCCCAACCTCTGATTACAGGACATTTGTCTGTTGAATTCGGACAATTTGCTTGTTTCGTCATTTTAACCTTCCATTGGATTTTGATAAATAGGCTAGTTAGGACATTAGTTTAATTTTGTCTAGTTGATGCATTTGAAACGGGTCCCATCATTCAGACAGTTTTAATTTGAGTTACATTTATGCCACAGGCCCACGCGTACAATTTCAAAGTGCATGTGCGTGAAGTATTGCACGCTCCGAGAGTGTCCATATTTTTTCTCTTCAGTGTTTTAGATAGGCGCCTTAGCTAAATGGGAGTTTTCAGATCCCATTATGAATTCATGTTGGGATTCTGGCCGACGTTCTTGGACGGCTGAGGCCACTTGCTGAAAATGGACTGCCGTTTTGGATTGCCAAAGATTATTGGTTTCTTGTGTGGTCCCCTTTTCTTTTTCAATGCCCAAATATTCGATGGGTGTCGGGTGTTTGGAATCTTGTTTTGAGGCCTTAAAGTTTATTAGATTTTCGGAGGATTGCAATTGGAGAATGAATTCTATGTACTGATTTAGGAATGAATTTGTTAGATGTATATGCCATATCACAATATTAAGAAAGTGTAGATTATTGGTGTCCAAGTGCAATGTCCATAAACATAAATGAATGATGATTATTTAACTGTTGAGTGGGTAAACAGATCCGCACGAGACATGATATCTGTTGGTTCCTCCCTCATACTCGAGTGAAACGATTTCAAATAGCTGATATGTGGATATCCACTATCAGGCCCGCTAGAATGGTTGATGGATGGCCCCTTTAGATAGCTGATGGATGAGAGGTCAATGTTATTTCACCCATATTTCTATGATTGGATCTGGGAAAAATGCAGGGAAGTGATCGGTAGGAGGATCCAAGGGCATTACATTCCAGCCAGGCTATCCACAACACAACTACCATCCATCATCCATAGTCTCCAGAACGAGGATCTTACACTGCTCCTTCTACCCCCTCCATACCAAGCCTGAAGCAACTCAACCATGGATAACAATATAACCCAATTCTCCTAGAAGAGACGAAGAACTTTCCACTAAATTTCTTGGGTGAAAGAGCAATGAAGAAATGGGTGGTCAACTGTATTCACTCAAGCACATTGGACAACCATTCGGGTGACCATATTTCTCTTCCTCGTGTTTTCAATTGTGAGGATTTTGTTTTTCTGAATTAGCCAGACAAAAGCAAGAACATGAGGGGTCCTTTGTAATTCCATATGTGGGATGAGGGATCTTGTTCACCTTGGTTCGAGGCAGAGGAAATATAATGTAGCGGGTGCATGGATAAGTGAAAAGAGATTATTGTCGTCTTCTAAAAAAATAGCCCTTGAATTCACAAGTAGTGATTGCAGGATCGATAATATCAGCCTCTACTATCAATATCACATGTGGGTGATATGAAATTGCGCTTGGATATAATTGCATCACTTTTGTCAGACAACGCATAGTTTACATCCCTATACATAGAAAACTTATTATTTGTTCTTGTTTTTTGTAATCTTTTGATTTTAAGTATATAATAATCCCTTTTAAAAAATCCCTTGAAGTTTCATTGAAAAATTCGACCAATTTCCCAATTTTTCTCTAAAATAGCGATACATTACAAGATACATTCGATGCTATACCTGATATGTTTTCGTATCCCAAGGGTGCGATACATGTGTCGATGTCGATACTTAAAACATTATTCACAAGGAGAGAGAAATCTCTGAAAACAAGAAATAAAACAGTTATTGATGAAAAATGCTAATTACAGCATATTTGATGTGCTTATACATAAGCAAAAGAAGCCCTAGATTCCTAATTTAACTCTAAATACTAAATAGTACACTTTTCTGAGATAGTAAAAATTCCTAAAAATAGTAAAAAAGTCTAATCCTAATAAATCTCATAAACAACCTTTAGATGACTAAAACAACAATTTTAGACTACAACTAGATTATTAAAATCCTAAAAATAGAAAAAGCAGAACTTACTAAAAATAGTAAGTTTTGACTTAAAACCTTAGTTTGACCCTTAAAAAGATTGAATTTTGGAAAGTGGTTTTAGGGCCACACCTTGGATTGTTGGCCAGGGCGTAGAGCTCATCGATCGCCTTCCAATGGTATATTATGAGCACAAAACAGATAACCAGTCGCAAAGTTAAGGCCATTGGAAGCTATAACATGCGTTTAGGACATTTTGCCCTAGTTTGAGCCTTCCTGCCCAATTTCTTTCAATCCCAACCATAGATGAAGTCATCCGCCACCCATTCTACATCAAAATAGCCTCGTAGAAGGAGCTAACTCAGAAGTGACCTGAGTCCAAATCCATCCAACCCCAGTACTTTCATCCTCCTAAACCTGATATGATAAAGATGAGTTTGGAGAGCTCTTAAATCTCTTTCTCATGCAAATTCCCTTGGAAACAGGGGGGATCATATGGCCCCATTGCCGTCCAAAGATATGTTATGGGAAATTGGAACCCCTTTGTTCATGCATAGAAGAGAGAGACCCTGAAAGCTATCTTTGCAGACTATCCCCAGACCATCTGTCTGACCAAAATCTGACTTTTGCAAGAATATCCTGTATCCACCATGTAACAAAAATTTTCAGGCAGAATTAGAAAAGTTAGGAATGCGCTGTTTGTAATTGTTTGAGAAGTTGCCATTGCAGGCTAGATGCATTGCTTTTGCGGGTAATGCTGTTTCCTATACCATGGTTTCAGAAATTAGCATCGGTACCTTACTTGGCCATGATTCTAATGGAGATAAAGCTGAGTCGTGTAGGAAAAAACATGAGAAAAGGTTTTAGAAATGTTGGTTTTGTGGGTAATGCCATTTTCTGCACCAAGATTTTGAAGACCTGTGTTCAAGTCTGATACTGAAACTGCTAGGTAAAGGCATAGTTGTGTGGGGAAAAACATATTAAACAGGGAGGGGGGAAAAAGAAGGAAAGAAAACTCTCTACTTATTCGGAAAATCAGATATTAGGATATGGATTGGTTGACTTGGCATACAAAAGAAAGTATCTATCGACTCATGCACGTTTGGTTTCTATTACATATGCAATTCATATGGGTGCTTACAGAACTTATTGGATTGCTGAATATTGAGCCAATCATGCTCATGATGTTTTCTTGTTTGTTGATAAAACTCCATTTCTACATGATAAATAGAGAATTGTTTTAGATGTGGCAATGGCATGTTGAAGTCCATTAGCCCTCTTTGGTTGCCATTCCTTGTTGGCTTGTTTGATTTTCCTAATTACGCTTTAAATGGGTGCAAATGGGTCATCATTATTTCTCACCTTTATTTGGTTGAACGTGAAATTTCTGCCTTGAAAACCGTGTGAATCCCATTTGAATTCCATGTGTTTCCATACACTAAAAAATTGTGAGGCCCACCGTGATGAATATGTCATATCCATGTCGTTCATCTGTTCCACAAGCTCGTTTTAGGGCATGAGTCTAAAAATGAGGCAATTCCAAAGCTCAAGTGGACCACACCACATGAAATAGTGATCCTAACGGACCTTATCCGTTGAAAGCTAAAACCTTCCTAGGGTCCACGACGATGTTTATTTATCATCCAACTTGTTCGTAAGGTCATACAGTCATGGATAAAAGGAAACCATAAGAATCAGCTTGATCCAAAACTTTTGTGGCTCCCATGAAGTTATCAATGGTAGGCGTTCAATTCCCACTGTTTACTGTGGTGTGGTTTACTTGACCTTTGGATCTGCCTCATTTTTTGTGCTCATGCCCTAAAATGAACTGGCGGAACGGATGAATGGCAGGGATATGACATATACATAACGGTGGCCCCCATGGTTTTTGTACCCAAAATGTTTTCCGGCCTCCATTTTGTGCCAAAACACTGGACTTGTCAACATCAGCCTTGGGGTAAGAGCTGTAATTACAAGTGTAGGTAATGATGGCTATTTTACAATGTATTTACATTGCAATTTGAAAATCAAACCCTTAGTAGAATAGGCTAGTATTGTTGATACATCCAAATCAGGTTTCAGAGCAACATGGAGGGCTTTGTTATGGTGGTCCATTTCATGGTAAGATTCATGAAATGCCTCGATGGTTAGCGGATCTCTCGAGTCTTTGATTGAGACCCATTTGGGATTGTGAATAGGCAATTTGTTCTTCTTTCTCTATTACTCTTGTGGAGTAATTTGTCGCCGCTATCCACTCAAGAAACTTCTTGCAATCTATAATCCTTTTAGGATGATGTTGGATGCTGCATGTTTAATAAGGAATCTTATGGCTGGCAACTTTGTTTTCAAAGAGACTAAATGTGGGATTATTGAAAAGTATGTTGAAATTAATTTTGATATCATATGCTACCGAGAAGAATTTTGAATTTTTTTCTAGTTGTAAGTTTAAGCTAGGTACCTAATTTTTTTGGATTCTTGCCATTTTATGGTAGGGATGGTCTCATCTACAACTTTTTGTAAATGCAAATGGTTGGGTGTGGGCCCACCATGGTGTATGTATGACATCCAAGCCATCTGACATGGTTGCTCGATAATGAAAATGGGTGCCCTAATAATCATGCTGATCCAACCATCAAGTGGGCCACCACATGAATTTTTAAGATTTAGCATCCATATTGAGGGTTTTGCTCCAAATTGCAGCTACATTACTTCCAAGTTACCATATTTGTCTGTATCATGTTCCCAAATAAATTATCTTGAGCCACTCCAACTCCTCCTTTTATTTTTATTTTTTGAAAAAAAAAAGACCAGCTTATTTCATAAGCTCTTCAATGATGACCCTCCATGAATTCACCTCTATAAGAGCTTGAATCCCCCTTGAGAATAATCCAAGGAACATGACAGGTATAGGGACTACTGATGGTGCTACGGAAACAAGAACAACAAAACTTGAAAGAAATGTGACTTCAACCTCAGTGCTAGCTCTTCATTGTGCACAGTTGGAAACATTAATAATCATTGTCATTTCATATTTATGAAACTGAGTGCTAACAATTCAATTCATTTGTGCATCCAAATACGGCTTTACTGGTTTTGAAATCACGGTCACGTGGATCCTATTTTTCTATCCATTCGGGGGCTTTGAAAGGAGAGAAATGCTGCAATATCTAGTACCATGTGTTTTGAGGTACAATGTGATGCAGGACAGCCCTAAATATGATGCATGCTCATGAACACAATTATTCAGCGGAAATAAAAGCAATAATAATAATGAAATCTAGCATCAATCATCATAAACTAAGAAAATCATAAAGGAAACATGCAATGGGACGGGCCATCATCACAACCATGGAGTATGGGATTCAAGTAGCGTATAGGTTGGATTCGGCGAGGGATGGAACCTCCCGATCTTGCATGGTCATACCCAATCGATCAATGATGATCACTAGTCCGAAGAATCAGAAAGTTTCTCGGATTAGGGATTTGAGAATTTGGGGGTTTAGGGTTTAGATCAATTCTCAAGGTTTAGATCGTGGGGAATAAACAAAACAGAAGTTTAGAAGGATAATAATAGAAGATGAAATACCTGAAGAAGTTGGAGGGGCACAAGAAGAATAGAGAAGAAGGAGATCAAGGAAGAAGAAGAAGCACCAAGAGAGAGGGAAAGAGGAAGGAGGCAACCAAAGGTTTGCTCTTTTTCATAAATCAACAACTAATAAAAAAGGTTTAGGGCAACACCCTTATAAAATTCGGAATTAGCATAATTACCAAAATACCCCTACTAACAAAATTTTAAAAAAAAGACATTTGCATGAAAAAAACGTACCCACACTAACCCAAAACTCAAATAAGTAAAAAATGCGTAAAATAAACTCAAATCTAAGATGTCCAATGCACTCCAATGATGGTGTGATGAAAGTGGGCCACGATGAACCAATGGTCCGATCACATCGTCATCACGATCCAACGGTCCGATCATATTTCCTCCAAGCAACTAACACATGTCTTCCCAAGGTGGGGCCTGATGTCCGCATCACAATGGCATCATAGTTCGGTTTTCTTAATCGGTCCTTTGCATCATATGTTCCTCAATAGTAATCACCACCATTTGATCGTTTGGAAGTTTGCAGTCATTGCTTAGCTTTCCACTTCTCTTTGGATTAGTGGTCCCCTCTGTTTTCTAGCTACCGTTCAATATCAAAGATAAAAATAACCAAATCCTAAAAGTTTTAATGGGGCAATTCATCTTCGTATGAGGTGATTAGGTAGGACACCCTTAGAGTGGTTCTTTGAATGCCATTGTGGTTATTAGCTAGGGACTTGAATATTTTGAATAAGATCATCAAATTCCATACGTAAAATAATGATGATGTATTTGTGGTCTATGAAGATTGGTGTGGTCACCTTTGGTTTCTTTTGCTTGCTTCTTGTGGGCAGGATCTTGTTTGGTTGTTCAGGCCCCTTAATGATGATTTACTTATATTTTGAATTGAAGAATGAATAGTTCCTTCTTACTCATGTTGGTTGTTCCAAGAAATTTCCCACCTCATTTTTTGCAATCGTAGCTATTTCAATGCATTTTTAGTACACCATTTCAATTACCTTTCAGGATTTTTTTCCTTCTTTAACTGCCAAAGTACAAAGCTTGATAAGTAGGCCCCAGCATGGATGGCATATGTATAAAAAGTTACATGCATTAGAAATTCCTATCCATTAATCACTGGCCACTAAAATGACGGTAGAAAATGATAATGTTAATGTTAAAAAAAAAAGGTAAAAAGCTTCCCATGTGAGATTGTCAGTTTCAACTAATTCATAGCAGTCAAAGAGTCTTTTTTTATTTTTTTGTTTTCTAGCAATCTCTTGTTGGTTACGTCATTCATATAATGAATATTTCATGGCCCAGTTATCCAATTTATGATTTTTATAGCATTTTGAGATACTTTAGGCTGCATTTAGATTCAGTAATCACTTTTGAATTGAGTTGAAATAATTAATTCAATTAAGTGGAGATAACAAAATTGTAATTACCTTAGTAATCACATTAAAGGAAAAGGATCCAAACTTCAATTATGTTTTTTTCAAGTTGGACGGAAAGGATTGTAACTGTGATTTGGGATACTTGATCTTTATGAATGCTAAGGGAGGTAAATACAATTTGGTTATTTCTGTTTTTTTTTTAATATATATTTTTTTAATTTTTTACAATTTGGTAATTTCCACTTAATCAAACCAGTCACAGATATTTAATTGAATAGGTGCTCGTGCATCCAAACACAATCCGTTTGAAGTTTTCGTATCTTTGTTATCTATTTGTTTTCTCAAGTTTAGTAAACCCTGCCTGATGCAACTTATGTAGGTATATTGTTTCTTTGTTGAGCGAGCATATGGATGTAACTAATACAAGAATTTGGGAGCAAGTTTGAGTATTTGGATTTTTTTCATCTTGGAAGAATCACCACAAGCCTATAAAGAATGCAGAATATAAGCAATAAACAGTCGGAGCAAAGTTCCGTCCATTCAACATCTCCCCATGTTGTTAGTTATCCATCATGGTGGAATTCAACTGGACCCCACATCCCACAATCTTCCATTTCGAAGAATTTAAACTTGAACTTGGATTCTCAAACACAACATTGTCATAGTGTGAAACCATTAGGCCTTCAAATGCAAGACCAAGAATCGTCCTCAACTCAGTCGACCGGCCAATCTCATCATGTTGCAGCAGGTAGGGGAGGAAATCCTCAAGGGAAATACGCTTTGGCGCATTTTGGTATAAGTTACTCTCAATTACAAGTAGGCCACTTCGCAATTTTTTATGGGGTGTTTGATTTTTCATTTACCAATGTAATTAATGGTAAATGAGTAATGATTATTTACCAGCGGTAGTGAGGTTGATGTTGATAGGGAGCTTGTTTGCAAAGCTTTTGACTTCCAAGAATGCATTCATACAATTTCCATATGTAAAAATTGTGGGGTCCACTGTAATGTATCTTATTCAAGTGTCCATCCATTCTGCCAGCTCATTTTAGAGAATAAGCCCAAAAATGAGGCAGATCTGAAGCTCAAGTGGACCACACCATAGGAAATGGTGGGAATTGTTGGGGGCCTCAGAAGTTTGGATCAAGCTGATAGTTGTGTATACGCTTCATATATGTCAGTGTGATCTTATGAACAGGTTGGATGATAGATACACATCCATGTGGGCCCTAGGAATGTTTCCATTTTGAATAGTGGACGTCATTTAACCCCTTAGTTTCCTGTGGTGTGGTCCACTTGAGCTTCCAGTCTGACTATTTTTTTTGTCTCATGCCCTAAAATGAGATGGAAAAACGGATGAACGGCATGGATCACACACATTGTGGGACCCACGGATTTTAATGGTACCAAATTCCTCTTGATTTCATGTTTTTGGACACTGTTTCGAGGCATAATTATTTAGTTATTTTCCTCTCAAGCAAATCCCCTTCAAAAGCCATTATTAGCTATTTACCCCATTTACAGATGTAATTGAAAAAACAAACACCCCTAAAGGAAAATTATACAAATCCCATGTTTCCGACACATACACTCTTCCTGCTTTAGTATTCTGAAATATTACGTTCTAACGAACGCCAAAAGTAGAAAAATGGGTGTAATATAAAAGAGTGGGTACTGAATCAATTCCCTTTCCCTTAACTTCACGGGCATCTAATGATACTATGAATGTTCTCCATTCTCTCTCATCCTCTCTAGGACTTGGAACTTTTGAAAAAGCTCGAAATGGGTGGTATGATTTTGTAACTCTTAGTTGGCTTGGGCTTTAGTTGTGCTTCACTTGTCATAGTTCCTTTGCAATTAATTTTATTCATACGACTCTCTCTCTCTCTCTCTCTCTCTCTCTCTCTCTGCTTTCATTTTTGAAACCTTCAATGACCAGAGCTTGTTTTGTGTTTGGCATTTGAGATGCATTAGGAAATTACATATCTAGATTTTGTTTGTTATTTACCTCCAATGACTTGCTCCACTCATGTTGTGGTGGACTAGTTCAATCATTAGCTGAGGCGCACCTTATCACATGGCTGCATGTGCCAACCTGGCACATGTGTAGGACATTCTAGCATTGCACAAGGCAGGCCCTACTGTGTAGATGAACTGATTCAATAATCAGGCCAGGCAACTTATTAGGCAGGTTACAGATACAAAGACAATGGATGGCCTAAAAAGGAATTGCCAAAGGTCGACAATCAATGTACATGCGTGTTCCACCTAATGAGTTGACCAACCTAATCTTTTGGGCTCGACCATCCTCATGGCAAGACCCACACGGTGCATGGATAGGATGTTCCACACACAAGGATGCCTGTGGAGTGCAGAACAAAACTCGCCATTCTGGTTTTCTTCAAAGTTCTTACCTGGTGCTTCTTCTTCGAGTAATGAAGTTTATCATCTTTTATCTGTTACTTGATTTACATGAATCTGGTGTTGCTATCATTCTTCTCTTCTCAGGATACGAGGAAACTTATGGGAAGCGAAACGACGGTCATGCCAAATCATCAGTTTTATCACTTGGAGTTACTGATTTTGTCTACCCACCATCACAACTTGATTTTAGCCAGTCAGTTGTAAGTTTCTTGGCACATGTTAAAAACTGCTTTACTCCATGCCATGGACATGCATTTGCATATATGCTTTTCTAATGCTTCTTGTCCTTTTCATATTACAGACTCGCATTCCGTACCCATATGTTGATCCATACTTTTGTGGGGCAGTAGCTGCTTATGGACCACAGGCTATTGTAAGTAACTATCAAACAGCTTGTCTTCTTCACTATTAGTAGTTTATAGATATGAGAATGGTTTGATTTTGTTAGCTTGACAGAAGGTATTCCATAACGGTAACGGTGGCCATAACGGCCACCACCCTTACCTTTACGATACGGGTTGTGACGGCTGTTACAGTCTCTCTTTCTCTCATTGAAAAAAAAATCCTGAAAAACCTGTATTGGCCCTGTAATGGACTGTTATGGGGCCCTTACGGCTTTTATAGGGGGCGTAACGGGTTGTTATGAGGGCGGTAACGGCCATTACGGGTTTGCCACCATTACCTTCACATAAGGACCGTTACGGCACACCATGCTTGACACCTTTTTAAGAACAGAACCCGTGCTGACTCGTCTGCATCCGCTTCTATATTAGTGGCATTCTGCAAGGGACTTGGGATTCACATGTGGCATGTGCATGATGTTCAGGCTGCTCATCAAGAGGGCCCCACTATGTACTTGCCTTGGCCACCCAAAATATCGGACAATGTACTCATCAGGTTGGCAACATGCATAAAAAAAATGTATGGCTAAAAAGAATGACCAACGGTCCATCTTTAATGTTTGCAGGTGGCCCACCTGATGAGTGAACCTGCCTCTTTTGGACAGGGCATCTACACACAGTGACCCTCTTGATGACTAGCTTGGATCTTGGATAAGTGTGAGATGCAGTCCCCTTCAAAACTGCACTCATGTGTGTTCACTTCGCGTTTCTTTTCAGTGTCGGATTAGTTCCGTTCTAGTGGAGAGGATAATGAGAATATCAAAAGATAGGGTGTGGCCTTGGTGGATCCCCAGATCCACCAAGGTTGGTGGATTCCTGACTGTGGGGCCTACGGTAGTTTGCACGACTTACATCCATGCTGTCCATCAGTTTTAAAAGCTCAGTTTAGGTCATGATCCAAAAAATGAAGCAGATCCAAATCTCAGGTGGACCACACCGCAGGAAAGAGCAGCGATTGATCATTAAAAACTCTCTGGGCCTCAACAGTTTTGGATCAAGGTGGTACTTGTGTGGTCCCTTCATCCAGGTCTCTGTGACTTTATCAACAGTTTGGATGGCAAATAAACATTCTGGTAGCCCCCAAGAAGTTTTTAATGGTGGGTATTCAATCGCCACTGTTTCCTGTGGTGTGGTCCGCCTAAGATTTGGATCTGCTTTATTTTTGCAATCATGACTGAAAATGAGCTGTCAAAACGGATGGATGGCATGGATGTAAGGCACATACATCACGGTGGGCCCCACAGTTGGGGATCCGCCGAAGCTGCCCCCAAAAGATAAACATACAGCTTGCCGAGACTTTCAATTTTGCACGTGGGGCCAATTTTTTGGCGATCCAGACTGTTGACCTGATGGGGCCCGCTAAAGATGGGGGATGCCCAATAATCTCCAGGCTTTAAGATCCTAACATCACTGATCAAATGCTTACGAACTTAGAAATTTGGAAATCTCCAGGGTATCCCCCATCCAATGTTGTGCCCAACCAATCAATGGTTTGGATCATCACCATACCATGGGCTCCACATGTAGTCTCTTGTTACCCTTTTCACTCATCCTCTTGACTTTGCTGTAATTGGAACTCTTGTTTCATCCTTCATGAACTGCCGTACATGACACGGTAAGTGAAGTTTCTCTTCCAGAAGTATTTAGTGTGTGTTCATCTCTATATTGATACTGTTTAATGGGTTTGGCTTATCTTCACGACCTTAAATGAGTCTGTTACTTATTGTAAGGAAATATAGGGTCCCGATGCATCATTCCTCAATCTGTACAAATGGGCAATACAGACCATTGATCTAATGAGGCCCACTGTAGAAAGGGGATGCAAAAATTTCCCAGATGAGGAAATCCTAACCCTTCAACCAGTGACCTCCAAATAGAAGGATGAGAAAATAGTGTGATGGCCAGGAGGAAATCCAATGACTGGATGGCTATGATGAACATTACCTGGATCGTGGTCCATCTGATATGTGGCTATGGGAATGGGTATGCACTATGCCACTTGCTCCAATACATGGAACATTACATGCAGTATCACGTGGGTCCCTCCAGTTTTGCTAAGAATGTACAGTGTAGATTTTGGGTGCGTTTGGTTGAACCAAAGATAATGAAATTTCATGGTATTTTTGCACCAAATTGGACCGATTAATCATGAGATGTCATGTAATTTTATGATATTTGGTGCAGCCAAACACACCCTTCCCCTGTATATGAATTGATATAGTAATTTATATATGAAATGGTGAATGTATTATGATATATCCCGAATGCATAGTATTTTTTTTTTTTTTTTATGCATGCAATTGCAAAAATCAAAATATACATTTACATTATAGGTTCATCATCACTAAAAAATATTGGACCGTAGTTTCACATTGGTAAAAATAGCGATCCGGATCACAAATGACATGCAACTCAGATCATGTGGTCAGGAACGGGGGGACATTGGCTAGGCCCTTGCAATCTGAAAGACTTTAAGGTGATTCCCATGTGAACCCATCAAATGATCAATCTGAACCACGGAACCATGGGCCCATGTGCATGAGCTACTCAATCTGGTTCCACACCACGAGTCACTCCTGACAGGTCGAGTTGACTTGGATTCAGTTGGATCTGACCCAGTTCTTCACCATGAGTCGCCCCCAACTTGGCTGAGTTGGGCTGATTCATCCTTGGGTGAGTTGTGACTCGACTCAAGACTGGCGTCGTTGGTATGAGTCGGCAGATTCTTTTGACCATGCTTTTGATCTAACCTTGTTTTCATTGTGATGTGATATTGAATTTGGACAGATTCATCCTCAAATGATGGGGATGCCACCTGGGCGAGTGCCACTGCCCCGCAACATAGCAGAAGACGGGCCCGTCTTTGTCAATGCTAAGCAATACCGTGCGATCCTCAGACGGAGGCAGATGCGTGCAAAGTTAGAGGCCCAGAACAAGCTCAACAAGAGCCGAAAGGCAAGTTCTTTCATTCTACATAGATTTCCTGATCATTTAGTGGGCCACAAATGATCTTAGCCATATGATCTGTGACCCACATTTGGATGGTCCACATAAAAATTTTGCGCACGATCCAATTAATCAAATGAACTTTAATCTAATCAAGAAGGGTCCCACATGTCCGATTGTGGTAGGCCAATGCGCTGGCATATTACCAATTTTAAACTGTTGGTTCATTTTTTAATAATTCCGTTTTTGATCCTTCACAGCCATACCTTCATGAATCTCGGCATCTCCATGCCATGAAGAGGGTGAGAGGATCCGGAGGGCGCTTCCTCAACACGAAGGAGCTCCAGCAAAGCAAGCTCACTCCCAGCTCCGACAATGGCCAGAACGTCTCAGGTTCAGCACCGCTGCAGCTGGGAGGGAGCGCGTCGGAATCTGACGTGCTCCAGTCAGAGACCAGCAGCGTCGGTGGCGCTTCTGCTGCCTGCTCCGATGTCACGAGCGTCTCAAACAATGACACCGTCTTCCGGCAGCTGGACCTTGGGTTCTCCTCCAGCTTCCAGCCCCATGTGGGTGGGAGCTTGGAACGTGGACCTGGCAGCCACATTATGCGAAACAGGCCCCACCACCGGGTTTCCGTCGTCCAGTGAGAGATCCAGGGCCGACCCGTTTGCGTTCCCGTCTTGTATGGGGCACCAGACTTTGATAACCATCTGATGTGTGACATCTGTCCGTTGGATGGTGGGACCCATCTCTCTGGTGTTCCATAGGCAATTCATCCTTGGCTTTGAACACACCTTGTATTTTCATGTTTGCTTTTCTCTTGTGGTCTGAAAACAAATATGTAACTGTGGTGATCTGCTAAGAACTGTGTTGTGTTTCTCTTTCCAGCAAGTACATGTTTAAACAGATCTGGACCATTCATCATTCAGGCCCATCAGTGGATGGCCCATATGCGGGGAATATCGCATAAGTGGGATGATCCCAGCCCGTTCAAAGCTGGGCCTTAAAAGCTCAGCAAGTGGGGTCCACACAACCTGCACGTTCTCTTCATCTACAACTTGCACACTGCACGAGAGATGTTGTATGACTCGGTTTGGATGTCAGTCTATGCAAGTGGGGCCTACCTTATTGATGGTTTGGATCACCAGATGGTCCCTACGGTGTATGGTGTTGTTTGGATGTCAGTTTATGCAAGTGGGGCCTACCTTGTTGATGGTTTGGATCACCAGATTAAGTCCCTTCATATCAAACGATGGGCCCCACTTATACCAACTGAAGATCCATATTGGTCATTGTATAATGCCTCACAACCAATTGGGAACCCGAATCAGAATTGTGGGTCCAGTTTGATTGTTGCTGCCTATCCCAGTTCACCATCTATGTGTGGGCCATCAAAATGGACGGCTAAAAATAAGGTTAACAATCAATGGAAGTGGTTGCCATAATTCGATTAGAGTTAATTTGTTTGGCTACGCAGTGGGGCCCACTTGATCTGGACTGAAATCTAGAATTTGAAATCCGGGATTTCAAATCCATGATCCCAAACGAGTCCTTTGCCAAACCTCACCCTACTACTGCGTTGGTAGTCACTCATCCACCGTAAAAGGGGGCAAACATGAATTCCAGTCCAGATCAAGTGGGCCCCACTGCATGGTCCAAAAATAACCCTAATCAATTGTGCCAAAAAAAAGAAAGAAAGAAACCTTGGACTTTAACCGTTGGATTTCAAATCCTATAATTTCAGTTGTGATTGGCACCTTGGATTTTAAGAATGCTGGATTTCCCATTTAAATCCAATGACTGGATGGCTAGGATCAATGTTACCTGGATAGCGGGTCACTCTGATATGTGATTGTGGGAATGAGTATACACCGCCCAACTTGCTCCAATACGTGGAACAGTGTATGCAGGATCACATGGTTTAGGGTGCGTTTGGTTGCACCAAATATCATGAAATTTCATGGTATTTTTTCACCAAATTAAACTGATTAATCTTAAGATAGCATGCAATTTTATGATATTTGGTGCAACCAAACACGCTCGTCCCTTGTATGTATGAATTGATATGGTAATTTATATAATATGAAATGGTGAACGTTATTATGATATGTCGTGAATGCATGATATTATTTTTTATGCATTCAATGTTTCCGATTTGCTCGCTTCAACTTCAATAGACCAATTGTCGCAATCCAATTTGATAGTGCATCCAAACGCACCCTGCTATCGGTCTTAGATTTAGAATCTCTTTTCCTAGAAGTGCATCTCAAGCTGCCTTTTCGTCGTGGTTTTGAGACTCAAATGAGTCCTGTGCTACCCGGCTGTGTCGACTCAGACTCGATCAAACCTAATCTTGTTTGACAGCATGAATCACTTCTGACTTAGTCGAGTTGACTTTGATCCAGTCTGATCTATCCCGTTCTTCATCATAAGTCACCCCAATTACGACGAGTCGGGCTGATTCATCCTTGGGTGAGTGAGTTATGACTCGACTATGTTAGTGTACTTTTCTGTGGCATACTTGTGCACCTTGTTTGTCAATTACTTAGGTCAATAGGTCTAGTATCGGTTGAGCTTAATGAAGATGAAGACTGAAGACTCAAGTGGACCTACTACATCAAGGAAGAAGAAAACAGGTAAAAGAGATGTCTTGGTGAAGCCTTTTACCTTGAACATATCCAAAACCTAAACATCTAGATGACCTTGAATCATTAAGCACACTCTTAGTCATCTTAAATTGGCCTTAGGTGTCCTAAAAGATCACCAAAAGGAGGGTCAAGAGGTTGCATGAATTGCTGTAAAACACAACTGAAAAACAACAGAAAATCATGCCTTTGAGCGGTCGGCAGATGGCCTAAATGGGACAACGAACAATCTTGAAAAATTTATCTCTGGGCTTAATTCGACCGGTCGGTTGGTTTGTCCGATCGGTTGGCTGGTCTGTGTGGCCAATCATTGACCGGTCGAGGACCCCAGTCCGACTGGTCACAATATAGTTGTTTTATAGTCGTTTTATATACGTTAAGACTTTGTTTATATAAAGGTTATGCTTGATTTTTTGGGCAAGAAGAGAGATTTTGAGGAGATTGAAGTCACCATTGTTTTAGATCATTAGAGGCTCATATCCTAACTCTAGTAAGACATCTTCCTTGTGATTCAACACAAGAATGGAGTATTCCAAGCTCAGAGAAGAAGATGTTTTTACCCCTCTTTGATCTCTAGAGTTTGGTTCAAACTTAATAGTTATATTTTTATTCAAAGATTTAAGATGAGATCCTTATAGGTGGGATATTCTAGGCAACCCATTTACATTAGTTATAGAGATCTCAAACATACCCTCCTATCACATTGGGCATAAAAAAGGCATCACATGCAAGGTGATTGATCAAGTGGAGCTGAGACATTGACAATGCGGCAACAACACGATTTGAGGGAGCAAAGGGAAGCTGATTGAAGCACGGGAGAGCGGAGATCAAGTAACCAAAAGTGTCGCTGAATAAGGGGCTCATTCGACAAGTAAGGTTGTCATTTGTTGAGAGTCCAACCACTCTTTTCCCGGTAGGAATAGAGTGGAGAGTTTGTTTGTTAAACTCAATCTAGGGTCGTTTGTCGATCCTTGGCTTGTTAGTTAAGCCTAAAATTCTAGGGATGTTAGTCATTCCTTGGCTCGTTAGTTGGGCCTAAAGACTATAGGCTTTTGGCACTCCTTGGCACGTTCATCGGGCCTAAACAAAGTCTCCAAGGAGGAGAGCATACGTGCATCGGGTTGAGAGTTAACATATGTTTAAAACTCGTTTAGGTTGAGAGGTGAACTAATAAAACTTTTGTGTAAAGATTGAGAGGTGAACCTCGTTTAAAACCTCCGTATAATGAATGTCAGTGTGCTCAATGAGTGAGTACTTGAACCGGGAGTAGAGTAGGGTAACCGAACTACTATATATGCTTGTGTTTGGGATTGAATTGAGCACATTGTTATCTTAGCATTATATATTTAATTATTTAATTATGAATGCTTGATAGGAATGTATACAAGGCACTAGATAGGCACATCCACACACATGATATACTTTCACTTTCACTAAGTAGTGTAGACTTGAGCTCATTGATCAATTCTCATAGTCTATATAGGTTACATAGATTAGGAGCTTGATTTGTTTAATTATTTGATTATCTATGCATGCTTAGACTTGGTAGCTTATTGCTTAAACCATATGATAGACTTGTGATTGGACCCACTTAGGCTTGGAAACCGAAGTGTTAATTGCTTACTTAGTTTAAATTATTAAATTGCATAAGTAGGCGAAAAGATTTTAAAAGGTCTTAATCACCCCCTTAGGACCTAGCCATAAGTTGTTCCTCTACTGCTTCTACATGCTTAAAACGCCTTTACGAGTGTGTTAATAAAAAAAGGCGTAATTTCAATTCGTATCAGAGCGGGTTGCTCTTCAAGGACTTAATCGTCTGGAGTAAGATCCGATACCGGAGCACTAACATAATGTCTAACCGAGATGAGAGTACTACTAACCGTCCTCGATTCTTTGACGGGTCCAACTACGCTTAGTGGAAGGCTAGAATGAGGAAAAGCACACATGGATATTTCAATCCATGGACCGACCTGTGTGGCTAAGCACACAACGTAGATATTTCATGCCCATCGAACAAGTGGAGGTTGACAGTAAAATCATTGTCATTCCTAAAGATGATGAGAAATTGAATGACTGTAAGAGAGCTCAATACATGGCAAATGTCAAAGCTCTCAATATGATTTGCTGTGTGGTTTTCTCAGAAGAATTTCAGCGCATTCTCACATGCGCAACTGCAAAGGAAGCATGAGATATACTTAAGGTTACCCACGAGGGAACTAGCATAGTGAGACGCTTGAAGCTTTAGCTCTTACTTAAGGTTACTCATGAGGGAACTGTCATAGTGAGACGCTCGAAGCTTTAGCTCTTAACCACCAAATTTGAAAACATCAGGATGGAAGAGTCTATAACTTTCATGAATGTTAGAACTGAAAATGCTACGATTACATTTTTTGTGTATTGTTGTTCCGGGGTTCTGAGTAATAGAAACATTCGTAGACAATTACAAGCATTCACAAAATACACAAGAGAAGGGATATCGCAAGGTGAATTTTATTCCAGAGATTCTGAGATCTAGTACATTCTAGGCTGTGATCTGACACGAATTCTTAATTACATCGAACGATCGATGACCCTCGATTAAAAGGCAGAAGACTAGTCAGCGGGGACTATGGTTTTAGAATTTGTGGTCGTAAAGACCTGTATTTGTTTTGTTATGGACTGAGCCATCTATGTATTAATCGGATATCTATGTCCCACATTTTGACTGGAGATCCGGGCTGAGACTATCAGTGTTTCTGACTGAGAGGGACGACTCTGAGTCTGTGCCTGTCATGTTTGGACAAGTAACCTCGAGAAGTCCGTTCTGCAGTTGTGTGTACCTGAATAGCCCAATCGACAGATGTCGTTTGAATGAGTAGGGCATCGTCTGTTGTGTTGTGGCAGTTCATAACAATTGTTTTTCAAAGGATTAGAACTCTTTGAAATGGTTTATTGTAATAAACATAATCCCGTTTGTCTAGCTTTTGACCTTAATCGGGTCATGTTTTACATTACATGTGAATAATGATACATTTATACAGTTGTGGACTTTGACGGCTTCTTTCTGAGAAGTTATTCCACTCATTTCATCGAATCGGATTGAACTGCAGAGGTGTGCATTCCGCTGGTTTAGAGATCCTAGAATGATTATTTAACCATTTTGTTGCATCCGTAACCCTTGAAATACCCAAAATAGACTTAAATTGTTCTTGCGTGTGCTTCTTTCAGGATGTGCATGTTTCCCGATTATGTGCAAGCATTCTAGGTATGCACAAGGCTATCCGAGGTATGCGCAAGCCTGTCTGAGGCATGCGCAAGACATTTGTCCTTAAAATACATCTTCTGAGAGCTTGAGATACACACAAAGGTGTTCGGGGCATGCGCAAAGCTGTATGAGGTATGCGCAAAGCATCCGAGGCATTGCGCAAGGCTATCTGAGGCATGCGCAAGGACATTTTCAGACATATGATGAAAATTAATCCAATTTGACATGCGCAAGAGTCTTCACCTAGTACGTAGGAATGACGTAGCTTCGGCGAGGACTCCGATGATGGGTTTTGATTCCGGCGAGGGTTCCGGCAAGGGTGCTTGCGAATGCTCGGGACATTCTGACACGGATTCCAAATTAGAATTCTCTCTCCCTCGTCATACGAGCGTATCAGGGTATTTATAGGTGAAATCACCCGTCCAGCTGTCATGCGCATGCGCATGCATCCTGGGTATGCACAAGCAATTTTCGAGTATGCGCAAGAAGCATTGATGTATGCGTAAGCATTCTCATGTATGCGCAAGAAGTTCGTAGTTCCGAAAGTGAATAGGAGAGAACCCTTCGTCCCGTTCGTATCTGAAAGATGGGTGTGCTTGCCTTTGAGGAGCATGCGCATGCCTATGACCCTTGTGCATTACTGGGAGGTATGCGCAAGCAGCCAAAAATGTAATTTTTCTCATTTTCTTCTGATTTAATTCATCATTTTTATGTCATTTTCGATTGTTTTGTGTATTCTCTAATGTTAAGAACATTTATGGGCCCCACAATGGAGTTTTATATACAATTGTCCAATATTTGTAACTCTATGTTTGCCTTGAGGGAAATGATTCTAAAAGGTTATATATGTAGAAAAATACTTAGATCCCTTCCGGAAAGATTTAACACCAAGGTAATAGCTTTAGAAGAATGTAGAGACATAGGCGACATGAAAATAGAGAAATTCATAGGTTGTCTACAAACTCATGAACTACACTTTAAGGCCCCCTCTAGAAAAATAGCATCGCTTTAAAAACTTTTCACAAACACTCCCATAAGAAAATCAAGAATGAGTCTAAAGAAGAAGATAGTAATGATGAGGAAGAAAAGTTAAATAAAAAATTTAAGAGATTCCTCAAATTTGATAGAGGGAGTAGCCGTGACAATAAGGACAAGAAGGATGATAAATATGAAGGGAAATCATTCAAATCCAAATTTGTCTGATGTTACGGTTGTGGTCATCGTGGCCATATTGCCCTTGATTGTCCGAAAGCGTCTAAATCGAAAGTAAAAAAGGCAATGACAACCATTTGGGAGACACAGATGAGTCCAAATTAAAATCTGGTGACTCCTCTAGTGATGGGAGCAAAAAACTAGTGACAATTCTCATGGCTTCCACTACTACCCCTCTTCCTCCTAATCTAAAAGAGGATCCCAACTAATTTCCTTTCTGGGAGGAGGAGGAGTTCCTAACCCCTCACCTTATGCTATATTTTATTAGGGTGTTGAGGAAATTAGTTACCCTTAGGAAGATTAAACTAAACATAGTTAGTAAGGATAGCTAGAAATTGGTTCTATAAGAATATTTAAGGATTTTAGTCTCATTTTTGTGTTTATGGGCAATCAGATGATTCAAGCCTCATTAGCTCAAATTTGGAAGTTTAACATTGCTTTATTTTTGTATACTTGTTTGCTAGACTATCATCCTATTTAGATTAGACAATCTTGCTGAATTTCATACTTTATTGTATGCTAATCTTTGCTTTAGTCATGATGTACGTAACTAGGGGAGGTTGGTTGATTGGGCTATAAGCCTTGAGCTTTTATTGCTTAATGTATATCTTAAATGATCAATTATACATGATTAACTATGCTTAGATAGTTACATTTTCTTGTTAATAATGTTTCATTGCATGCTCTATGTTTTGAAGTTCATTTACATTATACTCTCCTTGTTAGCATGTGCTTATTGTTATAAACTGCGACATATTATCTACTCTTACCTTAACCTTAATTGATGTATCATTAAGGAGAAGAGAATTGTTTGTCTATTGCTGACAAAAAGGGGAAGAAAGATCAAGTCTCACCAAAACTAGTTTGCTATGCTTTGTGATGCAAGGATTGACAAGTTATGGGGGACCAAACTGAAGAGAAGTTACTTAGTTAGATATGTCTAAAGTCCTGTATTTATTTCAATATCATTGTAATCCCTTGTACATGTAATTTGTTTTGGTAGGTTAGATTTTTGTTAGTAATTGACAAAGGGAGAGATTGTTAGTGCAATTTTTTGTGGCATACTAGTGCACCTTGTGTAAGACCCGTACCCTTATTTGCCCTCCGTACGCTTAATTTCCGGTGCCGGTACGTCCCGGACGGATCAGATTAGCGAGCCTTGATCGCGACCCTATTTTAGTACCGCATCAACCCGAGACCTATACCCCGGCGACCGCGTAGGCGCTGCGATTCCAACGCCACGCGGCACGCCCCATTGCGATACCCGGTGTGAAAGTTATGATCAATCGCGTAATCCGAGGTGGGCCGCGCAACGTGCGTGTGTGGTGGGCCCCACTTGCACAAATTCCAAGATATGTTACATCAATCAAATCCATCACCATCATTCTCACCTATACCTATCCCATACCCCTACTCTACATACATCATACCCCTATCCCTCTCTCTCTTCCAAAGTCAACCAAGGCCCATACCCCCATACCTCTCTCCCATGCTAGCATCATTACCCATAATTCCTTTCTCTCTCTCTCCCCCCCATACAAATACCATACGTAGGGGGAGAGGAGGCTTCCTCACATCCCATATTTGCAAGAGAGAGAGAGGAGAGAGAAAGAGAGAAAAAGATTTGAGAAAGGAGAGAGAAAGAGAAAGATTTGAGAGAAGAGGAAGATTTGAGAAAATAGAGAGAGATTAGGGAGATTGAGGGTGTAGATCCAAGCTTGGAGGGCCCCAACCATCATCCGGACCTGTCCGAATCATCCGATCATCAACCCGATCCCATCCAACCGTCCATTCTTCAAGGTGAGTGCAAGGGGTACATAAATCCCCCATTTTCTTCTTTCCTTTCATTTTTCCTTTTCTTTTGGGCCCACCTGATGGTGGACAACCTGATGGATGGATTGGATCATCCATGAATGGGCCCCACTTGGTAATAATAATAATAATAATAATAATAATAATAATAATAAAATTAAAAAAAAAAAGAGAGGAAGCTAACCCGCTGGACAGACAGCGTCCAGAGGACGCTGCTGCCCAGCAGGGCAAGCCCCTTTTGTGCGTTGGGCGTTGGGCAGGGTCCCCACACGTGGGACCCACCTTGATGTATATATTAGATCCCCGCCGTCCAACTGTTTCTCCACCCTATTTTATGGCTGGACGCCAAAAATGGAGAAGATCCAGATCTCAGGTGGACCACACCATTGGAAACAAATGAGGCTAATGTAGCCGACTGTTAAGACTTCCTGGACCCACCGTGGTGTTTGTGGACCACATCACCTGCCCAATATTGGGCTTGTTAGGACCCCAACGACCAGGGGAACATGATGAATGGGGTGGATTGTCCCTATGTGGGCCCCACTAGAGATAAGTACAAAAAAGAAAAAAAAAACAAAGAAAATAATGAGCTGGACGTCCAGCGTCTGGACGTCCTGACGCTGGGACGTCCAGCGTCACTTGAAGCTGTAATTGGGGTCCCACTCGTGGGACCCACCTTGATGTTTGTGTTCCATCCACGCCGTCCATCGATTTTCCCAGATCATTTTAGGGCCAGGGCCCAAAGATGAGCCAGATCCAAATCTTCAGTGGACCGCACCGCTTGAAACAGTGGGAATGATGATTCCTACTGTCAGAATCATTTGGCCCACCTTAACGTTTCTAGACGGAATTACATAGCCAATATGGGGCTTGTTGGGTCCCCCACGAGATGGGGAACCTGATGAACGGAGTGGATCAGACCCATGTGGGCCCCACTTGATATAAGTACAAAAAAATAAAAATAAAAAGAAAAGAAGAAGAAAGAGGAAGGACGAGGCTCTGCCTCTGGGCGTACCAGCGTCCTTGTACGCTGGCTCGACCAGCAGGTGGCCCACATGTGGGTCCCACCGTGATGCATGTGCTGTATCCACACCGTCCATCCAGTTGGGGAGATCATTTTAGGGCATGACCCCCAATAATGAGTCAGATCCAAGTCCCGAGGGGGCCCCACCACAGAAAACAGTAGGGGCAGTGCCCCACCGTTGAAACCTTCTTATGGGCCACCGTGATGTTTATTTGAGATCCAAGCTGTTCGTAAGTTCACACATACATGGAGGAAGGGACATCAAAAATATCAGCTTGATCAGGAACTCCTGTGGGCCCCACTTATTAAATAAATAAATATATATATATATATATGTAAAAAAAAAAAAAAAATAATAATGCTGCTGCTGGACAGACAGCGTCCAGGGGACGCTGCTGCCCAGCAGCCTGTCTGTATGGGCATTGGCAATGGGCCCCACTCGTTGGGCCCACCTAGAATGTATGTGCTGTACCTATCCCGTCCATATGTTTTTCCAGCTCATTTTAGTGGGCTATGCCACGGGTCAACGGTGGGAATAATGATCTCCACCGTTGAAACCTTCCCAGCCCTACAGTGATGTTTAATTGTCATTCAACCTATTTTATAAGTGGCCGAGCCCAAAAATCTTAGCATATCCAAATGACAAGTGGGCCATGCCATGGGACAACAGTGGGAATAATAATCTCCACCATTGAAACCTTCCTAGACCCAAAATGATGTTTATTTGTCACCCAACCTATCCATAAGTGGCGGGGCCCAAATTTTAAGCATATCCTAATGTCAAGTGGACCATGCTATAGTAGGGAAATGATTTCCAACATTGAAACCTTTCTAGGTTCTACAGTGATGTTTATTTTGCCATCCAATCTGTTCATAAGATCACATGGATATGGACGAAGGAGAACACACAAATATCTGCTTGATTCAAAACTTATTGGGACTAGATGGGTACCTCACTGCCCAGCAGGTGACCCACCCTATGGGTCCCAACGTGATGTATCTATTAGCTCCACCATGATGTATCTGTTTTATTCATGCTGCCTATCTTGTATGTGCAGGCCCAAGTATGGGGCCGATGTAGTCTCAAGTGGGCTATACCACGAAGACCTTTACATTTCCAATGGGATCCACAATCCGGGTCCCACTCTCTATTTATATATATTGGGCCTTTTAAGGCCAATGTTACATGATATGTTGGTAACATGCTAGTATGGATAGCTTGATAAGTCACACTGATAACATACTTAGTATAACGAATACCATGCTCATTCATATGCCCATACGCACCATTTGTATGCCTGTTATGGATCATGATTAACCATAGCATATGCTAGTTGGCTTGTTTACTTAGGGGACCCGTGCGAGACAGGGTCGCCCCACATGATTGCGCAGTATGCGTAAGTTGGTGCATGATTTGGATTGTATGATTCATGCATTTCGCATTATGTATGTCACGATCGCTTTCACACCCTAGCAGCATCAGGGTGGTGGCCACCATAGTCACATCATGGTTGGCAGTATTGGACACCGAAAACTTGTTCTAGTACGTGGGCGCTATGGATGTCCTTGGGTGAAAGTCCCTAAACCCTGTGGTACCAGTAGGATGCTCCAACGTCGAGACCGAGTGGATAACATGAGCGCCCGTGTGCCAAATACCAGTAGGCCGCGTCTCCCACTGTGTCGAGGTCGGTTGGAAAGGGGTGTGACCTTATCCGCCCGGGTGAAGTGGGCTGTAAGCTAGGTCGAGTCTGACCAGCTCATGGAATGGGTCCGCTATCGGCGAGCCGGGTGGGCATTGGCATACCACTGACGAGGCGGATAGTGAGGTCTTTTCTACTCGCTTGGTTACGCGCGCGATGTGCGGCGGCCAATATTAGAGTATATTAGACCCCGGTGATGTCCCAGATGATAACTATTTTGATATGTGGATCAGTTGAGGATTGACGTATTTGCATTGCAACTCTAGCATGTAACACTCGGCCATGTAGGCCCTTGCATAGCATAGCCTTGGGATGGCTGATAGCATTCATGAATTTGGTAACTTAGCCCTCTACTGCTTTCGCTTACTCTGATATCTGCATACTTGTCATATGTATCACACGCGCACACACGCACTCTACTGGGCTTCGTAGGAAGCTCATGCGTGTTTGTTTACACTGCAGGTACTAGAGCCTATCAGCAGCATTGAGGGCGGTTCATGTACCTGATATTTTGGACTTCTACTTTATGTTGTATTTCCCTTTCCAATATTGTACTCAACAAACTTTTAGTGGATATTTGATGATGTTTATGGTTTTGTTTATGCTCATATAAAAGAAAAAAATTTACCCTGAAAATCCTCCTGGTAGGATCCCAGGATCGGAACCTGGCACATGAGAGCTAGGAGCCGAGAATGGGGTACTACGGAGGCTGTTGGCACCAAGGTCGGCGATCGGGAATTTAGTGAGCCTGGTCCCCGGGTTTGGGGCGTGACACCTTGTTTGTCAATTACTTAGGTCAGTGAGTCTAGTGTCGGTTGAGCTTAATGAAGATGAAGACTGAAGACTCAAGCGGACCTGCTGCATCAAGGAAGAAGAAATAGGTAAAAGAGATGCCTTGGTGAAGCCCTTTACCTTGAACCTATCCAAAACCTAAACCTCTAGATGACCTTGAATCATTAGACATACCCTTAGTCATCTTAAATTGGCCTTAGGTGTCCTAAAAGATTACCAAAAGGATGGCCAAGAGGTTGCATGAACTGTTGTAAAACACAACTGAAAAAAACAGGAAATCATGCCTTAGACCGGTCGTTCGACCGGTCGTCAGATGGCCTAAATGGGACAACGAACAATCCTGAAACATCTGTTCTGGGCTCAATTTGACTGATTGGCTGGTCTGTCCGACTGGTCATCTGATCGGTCGGCAATAAACCAAAATGGGACAACAAGTTTTTCTTTTCCCAGGCCTATATTCGACCGATCACCTGACCAGTCGAGGACCCTAGTCTGACAGGTCGGAATATAGCTGTTTTATAGCCATTTAATGCCTGTTGGGGTCCAAAATATCCGACCCGTTAAAATGAAATCTCATAGGATACTTGGGGGTGCCGCACCTAGAAAATCAGTCCGGAGCACCTCAAAAAGTACACCAAATGCACCTACAATTCAGGCCAAATAGGGACAAAAGAGTTAGATCCAAAGGCCTTTGGCACACCCCTAAAAAAATGTCTGGCACCCAGAAATTAAGGAAAATTGCAAGGTGTGCCAGACCACACATTGGCTAAAAAATGACCTTTAGTGGGCCCCACATCGCACAATGACCAAACCAGTTTCAAAATAAGGTCATGGGCAGATAGGTGGACCACTAGAAAGAGTGATGAACACTCATCATCAAGCGGGCCTCACAAATCAGAGATAAATAGCATTTAAGGTAAGAAATGTAATACAATGGTTGTCGGCGCACCCAATAAATAGGTCCGGCACACTAAAAAAATACATGACTTTCAGACTTAACATTTTTACTTCACAAAAGTCTGGCACACCTATAAAATAGGTCTAGCGCACCCAATAAATATAACATTGCGGAGTTTCACGCAACCCAAACCAAATAGTCTAGCGCACCCAATAAATAGGTCTGGCGGACCAAAAAAATACATGACTTTCAGACTTAACATTTTTACTTCACAAAAGTCTGGCGCACCCAGAAAATAAGTGATTTCAGCAAAATCCACTCATACCATTTTTAGGGTGCTCCGGGTCTAGCGCACCAAAAAAATAGGTCTGGCGCACCCGAAAAATAGGCATTTCACAAACACCAATTTTAACTATTTTCAGGGTGCTCCAAACATTTTTCGGGTGTGCCAGACTAAAATGAGTCATTTTCAGGGTGCGCTTGATGTGTCGTATGATGATTGGCTCACCCTTCGGAATTTTTGGGTATAAATACCCCTCCAAACTGTTCATTTGTATGCTTACTGAGAGAGAGAGAGAGAGAGAGAGAGAGAGAGAGAGAGAGAGAGTTATTACCCTCTGGATATTCGAAAACCTCGTCGGAATCACACGTCAGAATCCCTTTCCGACTGCCGGAATACCTTTTCGACACCCGGAATCCCACCCCGAAAACCTACCTCCGATCACCGCAGGTCGGGCGTAAAACAAACAAAACATGACATCTTTCGAAATTGTTAAAGTGCTCTAGCGCACCTATAAAATGGTCTGGAGCACCCGAAAAATCAACACTTTTCTATTTAACTATTTTCAGGGTGCTCCGACTCTAGCGCACCCTAAAAATACTCTGGCGCACCCCAAAAGTCAGCACCAGATACTTCATATTTTCAGGGTGCTCTGAGTCCAGCACTCCCAAAAAATAAGTCTAGTGCACCCGAAAAATCAGAATTTCTCAGACTCCGTTCAGGGTGCGCTGGACTTAATCTTAAGTGTTTTCAAGCCTTGTTTAAGCCTATTTTGGGTATTTCGAGCATTCTGGACGCAATGGAATGGTCAAACAGTTATTCTGGGATCTTTAAATGAAAAGAATTGCATATCTTTAAGGTTTGACCCGATTCAACGCGATAATGAAATGACTTCTTGGAAGAAAGCCGCCAGCATCCAGGACTATACAAATGTATCATTATTCACATGTACTTTAAGATATGACCCAATTAGGGTCGAAAGCTAAACAAACGGGATTATGGTTATCATAATAAACCATATCAAAGAGTTTCAATTCTCTACAAAGTAATTGTTATGAATTGCCACAACACAACAGTCAATGCCCTACCCATTCAAACGGTATCTATCGGTTGGCCTATTCAGGTACACACAACTGTAGATCGGACTTCCCGAGGTCACCTGTCCAAACATGACAGGCACGAGCCCAGAGTCATCCCTCTCAGTTAGAAACCCTGATAGTCTCAACCCGGATCTCCGGTCAAAACATGGGACATAGGCATCTGACTAATACAAAGATGGTTCAGTTCATAACAAAATAAATACAGGTCTTTATGACCACAAACTGTAAGACCATAGTCCCTGCTGACTAGTCTTCTGCCTTTTAATCAAGGGCCATTGATCATTCGATGTAATTAAGGGCTCATGCCAGACCACGGCCTAGAATGTACAAGATCTCAGAATGTCTGGAATAAAATTCGCCTTGCGATATCTCTTATTGTGTACATTTTGTGAATGCTTGTGATTGTCTACGAATGTTTCCATTACTTAGAACCCCAGAACAACAATACACAGAAAATGTACCTGTTGTTAGTGCACTTTTTCGTGGCATACTAGTGCACCTTGTTTGTCAATCACTTACAGCTGTGAGTCTTGTGTCGGTTGAGCCCAATGAAGACGAAGACCGAAGACTCAAGACGTCCAGCCACATCAAGGAAGAAGATTCAGGTATATGAGATGCCTTGGTGCCTTAATCTCGACCAAAACCTAACCCCTTTGTATCCTTGATGACCTTGACCATATTTAGAACCTTTTAGTCATCATTGATAGGCCCTAGGTGTCCCTTTTGATCACCCTAACCTTGGCCTAAAACATCTAGCTGAAGATAGAAGTGTTCAGCTTTATGGAGGGGAGAACCAGGCTGGTCCGACCGGTCATGACCGGTCGGCCAGCAGCCTTGCTACTTTGCAATGGCCAGCCGACCGGTCATGACCGGTCGGCCCTTTACATTTCAATATGGCCAGCAGGTATGGCCGACCGGTCATGACCGGTCGGCCTGGAGGCTTCTTTTGGACAGCAGAGGGGTCCGACCGGTCATGACCGGTCGGCCAGAGTTTTTCTGCCCATCCAGCAAAGGAGGCCGACCGGTCATGACCGGTCGGCCAGTGTATTTGGCCTGTGCTTGTGGCTTCTTGCAGCAGGGGACTCCGACCGGTCGTGACCGGTCGGGTCAGGTCGTTTATGACCGTTTTCTGCCCGTTTTAGAGCCGTTGGAGCCCTCTTTTCTATATATATGGTGCTCCATTCTTGGGCAAAGGGAGAGAAGTTTTTGAGAGCCCATTCCACACTTAACTTGTACATCATTTGGGGCCTCAAAGAGGAGGTTTTCAAGTCATATCCCTTGTGTTTCAAACACAAGTATGGGCATTCAAATGCTATCAAGAGATGACTTGATTCCTCTCTCAAATCTAGAGGTGTGACACTATTCCACATAGGTATATCCTTTGTCCAAGACCTCTAGAAGACTCTCTAGGTGAATCTCCTAGTTGGAACAACCTACACATCCCATGTACGAGATTCACCCATCCTCCTAGCACCTTGGGCATTTCAAGGCATCGCATGCAAGGTGTTTGATCGAATGTGGCTGAGGCATTGGCAACGCAACGGCGGCACGATCGAGGGAGCAAAGGGAAGCTGATTGAAGCACGGGAGAGCAAAGATCAAGCAACCCAATACGGCGCTAAACAAGGGGCTCATCCGACAAGTAAGTTGTCTCACGTGAGAGTCCATTTTAGAGTTTGTTTGTCAACTCGCCTTAGGGACGTTAACCGTTCCTTGGCCCGTCAGCCGGGCCTAAACTAAGTCTCCAAGGGGGAGCCTCCGACACGGGAGTAAACGTGCGATAAGGTTGAGAGTTAGCCTATGTCTAAAACTCCGGATACGGTTGAGAGGTGAACCGATAAAACCTCCGTGTAAAGGTTGAGAGGTGAACCTCATTTAAAACCTTCGATAGTGAATGCCGGTGTGCTCAAAGGGGTTGAGTACTTGAACCGGGAGTGGAGTAGACACGTAGTCGAACCACTATACATCCTTGTGTTTGTGATTGTTATTGAGCACATTGATATCTTTGCATTGTTAGTTTAATTGCTTAATTATGAATGATTGATATGAATGCATGCTAGGCACTTTTTAGGCATCCTTGCACAAGATGTACCTTCACAACTTGTGTAGACTTGAGCTCATTGATCCAATCTCACAAGTCTACACAAGGTGCATAGGTTAGTAGCTTAATTAGTTGAATCATTCTCTTACCTATGCATGCTTAGACTAGGGTTGGTTATTGCTTAACTCTTGCTAGTCTTGTGATTGGACCCACCAAGGCTTGGAAGCCAAGGTGTTCTTGCTTACCTAGCTTAAACTTGTTGAATTGCATAAGTAGGCGAAAAGAATTTTAAAAAGGTCCTATTCACCCCCCCTCTAGGTCCATAGACATATCTCCGAGTATCTCTACAAGCGGTAAAACCGCAATTTCAATTGGTATCATAGCCAGGTTCCTCTTTAAGGGCTTAATTGCCTAGAGGTAGATCCTAAAGAGAAACTTGAAAATATGTCTAGAGAGGACTCTTCATCCGTTACTAAGCCTCCTTTCTTTGATGGGTCAAATTATCCATATTGGAAAGCCCGAATGCGCATCTTCTTGGAATCCATTGATTCGGATGTGAGGGACATGGTTGATTTTGGATATGAACCCCCAATGGTTACTATTTCTAAGGAGGGTGAGCCGGATGTTCTCAGGCCAAAAGACAAGGCATTGTGGACTGCTCATGAAAAAGCTCAACGTATTAATAATGCCAAAGGCCTGAATGCCATGTTTTGTTCAGTATCAAGAGAAGAATTTGGTCGGATCCAAAATTGCACTACCAGTAAACAAGCATGGGATATTCTGGAAGTTACCCATGAAGGAACAAATGTTGTTAAAAATTCTAAATTCCAGCGCCTCTCCACTCTCTTTGAAAATATTACTATGGAGGAGGATGAAACGTTTACTGAATTTTATACCAAACTGAACAAAATCACAAATGATATGTGGGGCTTAGGGGATCCGGTTCCGGAACATAGGCTTTGTAGGAAAATTCTGAGATCTCTTCCGAAACGGTTCTCCTCTAAAGTCACCACCATTGAAGAGTGTAGGGATCTAAACACAATGAAAGTTGAAGAACTCATAGGTTCCCTACAAACCTTTGAGCTAGGCTTTAAAGCCCCCTCTAGAAGGAAAAACATCGCCTTCAAGTCCTCTCACAGACACAAGAAAATCAAAAGTGAGACGGAGGATGATAGCGATGATGATGATGATGAGGAAGAACAATTGATCAAAAAATTTAAGACATTCTTCAAATTTGATAGAGGGAATAGCCGTGACAAGAAGGACAAGAAGGGTGATAAACGTACAGGAAAATCATCTATACCTTCATCCGTCCGTTGTTATGGTTGCGGTCGTCATGGCCATATTGCCCCGGAATGTCCGGAAGGGCCTAAACCGAAAGGTAAAAAGGCCATGGCTGCCACTTGGGATGATACGGAGGAGTCCGAATCTGATGATGAGAGCCAACATAAAGATCTTGCTCTCTCGGCCTCCATCACGACCCCTTTACCAGATTATCTAAGAGGGGATCCCAACCGCTATCCCTTCTAGGAGAAGGTATTCCCAACCCCTCACCTCATGCTATATTCTATGAGGGTGTTGAGAAACTTTGCTACCCTTTGTTTTTTTAATCTCATCATGGTAAGAGAGGGTAGCTAGTTTTGCTTTTATTGGAAAATCTGAGGATTTCAGCCTCATTTCTGTGTATATGGGCAAATAAGAGGATTCAAGCCTCATTCGCCCAAATTTTGATGATTTAGCCTTGCTTTTAATTAATACATTTGCTTGCTAGATTGTCATCCTGCTTAGATTAGCTAATCATCTTGAGTTTTATGCTTCATATATGCTAATCTTTGCTTAGTATTGGTCTTGATATACCACTAGGGGAGGATGGTTGATTGGGCTATAAGCCCTTTGTGCTTTCATTGCAAATGTATGTCCTTGACCAATATTGCATGATTACCTACGCTTAGATAGTTATATCTTCCTGTTAATCATGTGTTTCTTAGCATGCTCCATGTATTAATGATTCATGCACCCCACACTCTCCGTTTTAGCATGAGCTTATAGTTATAACTGCGACACACTATCTTCTCTTACCTTAACCTTATTGGCATATCATTAAGGGGGAGAGAATAGTTTGTCAATTGCTAACAAAAAGGGGGAGAAAGATCAAATCCCACCAAAACTAGTTTGCTTTGTTTTGTGATGCAGGGATTGACAGGTTGTGGGGGAGCAAACTGAAGAGGAGCAGCTTAGTTTAGGCATGTCAAGAGTCCTGTAATTTATGCTTTATCATTGTAATATCTTGAACATGTAATTTGTTTTGGTAGGTTAAGTTTTTGTAAGTAATTGACAAAGGGGGAGATTGTTAGTGCACTTTTTCGTGGCATACTAGTGCACCTTGTTTGTCAATCACTTACAGCTGTGAGTCTTGTGTCGGTTGAGCCCAATGAAGACGAAGACCGAAGACTCAAGACGTCCAGCCACATCAAGGAAGAAGATTCAGGTATATGAGATGCCTTGGTGCCTTAACCTCGACCAAAACCTAACCCCTTTGTATCCTTGATGACCTTGACCATATTTAGAACCTTTTAGTCATCATTGATAGGCCCTAGGTGTCCCTTTTGATCACCCTAACCTTGGCCTAAAACATCTAGCTGAAGATAGAAGTGTTCAGCTTTATGGAGGGGAGAACCAGGCTGGTCTGACCGGTCATGACCGGTCGGCCAGCAGCCTTGCTACTTTGCAATGGCCAGCCGACCGGTCATGACCGGTCGGCCCTTTACATTTCAATATGGCCAGCAGGTATGGCCGACCGGTCATGACCGGTCGGCCTGGAGGCTTCTTTTGGACAGCAGAGGGGTCCGACCGGTCATGACCGGTCGGCCAGAGTTTTTCTGCCCATCCAGCAAAGGAGGCCGACCGGTCATGACCGGTCGGCCAGTGTATTTGGCCTGTGCTTGTGGCTTCTTGCAGCAGGGGACTCCGACCGGTCGTGACCGGTCGGGTCAGGTCGTTTATGACCATTTTCTGCCCGTTTTAGAGCCGTTGGAGCCCTCTTTTCTATATATATGGTGCTCCATTCTTGGGCAAAGGGAGAGAAGTTTTTGAGAGCCCATTCCACACTTAACTTGTACATCATTTGGGGCCTCAAAGAGGAGGTTTTCAAGTCATATCCCTTGTGTTTCAAACACAAGTATGGGCATTCAAATGCTATCAAGAGATGACTTGATTCCTCTCTCAAATCTAGAGGTGTGACACTATTCCACATAGGTATATCCTTTGTCCAAGACCTCTAGAAGACTCTCTAGGTGAATCTCCTAGTTGGAACAACCTACACATCCCATGTACGAGATTCACCCATCCTCCTAGCACCTTGGGCATTTCAAGGCATCGCATGCAAGGTGTTTGATCGAATGTGGCTGAGGCATTGGCAACGCAACGGCGGCACGATCGAGGGAGCAAAGGGAAGCTGATTGAAGCACGGGAGAGCAAAGATCAAGCAACCCAATACGGCGCTAAACAAGGGGCTCATCCGACAAGTAAGTTGTCTCACGTGAGAGTCCATTTTAGAGTTTGTTTGTCAACTCGCCTTAGGGACGTTAACCGTTCCTTGGCCCGTCAGCCGGGCCTAAACTAAGTCTCCAAGGGGGAGCCTCCGACACGGGAGTAAACGTGCGATAAGGTTGAGAGTTAGCCTATGTCTAAAACTCCGGATACGGTTGAGAGGTGAACCGATAAAACCTCCGTGTAAAGGTTGAGAGGTGAACCTCATTTAAAACCTTCGATAGTGAATGCCGGTGTGCTCAAAGGGGTTGAGTACTTGAACCGGGAGTGGAGTAGACACGTAGTCGAACCACTATACATCCTTGTGTTTGTGATTGTTATTGAGCACATTGATATCTTTGCATTGTTAGTTTAATTGCTTAATTATGAATGATTGATATGAATGCATGCTAGGCACTTTTTAGGCATCCTTGCACAAGATGTACCTTCACAACTTGTGTAGACTTGAGCTCATTGATCCAATCTCACAAGTCTACACAAGGTGCATAGGTTAGTAGCTTAATTAGTTGAATCATTCTCTTACCTATGCATGCTTAGACTAGGGTTGGTTATTGCTTAACTCTTGCTAGTCTTGTGATTGGACCCACCAAGGCTTGGAAGCCAAGGTGTTCTTGCTTACCTAGCTTAAACTTGTTGAATTGCATAAGTAGGCGAAAAGAATTTTAAAAAGGTCCTATTCACCCCCCCTCTAGGTCCATAGACATATCTCCGAGTATCTCTACAAGCGGTAAAACCGCAATTTCACCTGTAGCATTTTCAGTTCTAAGAAATTGGCGACTCCGCTGGGGATCGAACAATACCAGAATCTTTGGTTAGCTCTGAGTATATAAACACTCCAAGATTAATCATTTGCAAACATGAATGTGTACGTAAGATAGGCATAATGTTTCAGCGCCCTCGGGCGCCAAATTGGCGACTTTCAACAGGAACGTTCTTCCCTTCATCTTTAAGACAATAGACACTAAATCAAAGGTTTTCGAACCCACAAACTTCCACAACTACACGTATTTGTCTCCTTCTTGCTTAATTTTCGTCAATTTATGTGTCGCGATTGATGGGTTTATGCTCCCGACCGCATTTATGAACCGTTCTAATGATTTTTATGACATCGCAGATAAGATTAACAAGTTACTAACAAAGATATGAGATATGACACTACCAATGATCAGCTCATGCGTCTTTCTCACCGCAGGGGGATTCAACTTCCCCCACATCGCCACAACTGTGATAGCCGTGCCCGAGTTAGACTAGCAGCTGGTCCGCATACGCAAGCAAAAGAAAGGATTGAGGAAAATGGTGATAAGGACCTCGTGCGAAAAGACGAATGTCGCTGAACCACACCATGTGATCAAGAACAGTGGCAGTCTATCCAGACTAACAATGTCAGTAAAATCAGCAGGACTACGATAATAAAGAGCTCATGGTTTCATCTCTGTAGCCGATGAATTCCCAGCGCTGCGAAGGATAACCCATCCAGTCAAGACGAGGACTAAGATTACAGCTTACAAGACGGATGAAGAAATAATAGGGGCAACCATCACCAAAGCGGGATGGTAGAGCAGAAACCACAACTAGTACAAACCGCAATGGTCTAAGTCATCGAGGAAGAAGAGCCAAGTGACCAGAAAGATGAATTGTCAACTATCCAAGAACATATCGAAAAATTGGCTCAAGCCCAAGAAGACACGACGAGAGAAATGAGAGAAATTAAGGAGATTTTGGCAGTATTGGTTGCGCAAGGGGAAGTCTGAGGCACCGTCATGCTCACTAGACAATTGATGGAGGAATCACAAGGGGCAGTTGAGGGACCTATGGTCGTAGAGCCACAGGTTCGGCCCAGAAATGTCTCATTCGAGCATATGGCTGCACTGCCATCCCCGATGACGAGGGAAGAGTTATCTCAAACAACCAAAGGCAAAAGACCAAGACGCGAAATGGGAGAGATGAGCGGCGTTGACGAGAGAAAGAACCCTAAGGATCGAAAACAACAGAGGCAAGGATGCAAGATGGAAATCAAGATATCTAAGGCTCAAGACAAGGGCAAGGGATTCAAGCACCCGCGACAAACGATGATTGTTGAAAGAGATGGGTTAAACAGATCACACACATTCGATGTGGACGACTTACTCCCAATTATGGAACAATTAATCAAGAAGGGAGAGTTGCGATTACCAGAGCCCATCCGACCGAATGAAATAGGATGCGTAGGCAACCCTAATTATTGTAAATACCACCAGATTGTGGGACACAGATCTGAAAACTGCTTCACCCTAAAAGGAAAGATTCAGAGGATGATAAACCAAGGCATCATCAACTTGAAAATCGAAGAACTCAGGAAGAGTCCACTCGAAATGGCTCCAGCAGCTACACGCAAGAAAATACTCACCCAGGGACTCCATCTCCCGAACTTGAAAAGCCATGAACACTTATGAGTAGTTACGAAAGGCTAGAAAGCAGGTAGAGGTGTACATGTGTCCATGCATGCATCCATTTCATCCATCCACTACATTTCATCTATGCATTTATGCACCCACTTATGTTGTGCCATTGCATATATAAATATGAAATGTTCGTATAGCTTCCCTCGACGACAGGTACCATAATCAAAAGGGTGACGAAAAGACAAGCTCTGAAAAGAACAATTTCTAGCTGACCCGCTAGGTTCCTGTAAGTGCCATAGTGCCTGGGTAAACCCTATCTGTCACGCCCTGAAATCCGAGACTCGAGTACAACAACTCAAGGCCCGAGTTTCAGAGTGCGAATTTAATCCAAATATAACCTTTAGAGAAATTCCATTCCACATACCACTATACTATCAAACTAAAGTACTTTATTAATCATAACTTAAATCTCAAATGGAAATTTAAATCAATCAACTACATCTACTCTGCAAAACATTTAAATCTACTAAAGTCTGTTCTAATCATCTTCCAAAAGAAATAAATTCGACTCCTAAGCTAGGATAAGTCTTCTAATAAAAATAGTCGTCCAGATATTCTGCTTCAGCCGCTCCTCCTTCCTTCTAATATCCGGCAGGAACTGTGGTGATTTTGGTGAGCTAAAGCCCAGTGAGGTCATTTCCATCACAGGTAATATTTCAGTTAATAAGATATTAGATGTAAAATATTGACAACTAGAATTATATGAATATACGAGGATAAGGTTATGATTAACACACTTTATGTTTCATTATGAATGGAACATGATTATCATGATGTCATGTATGTTATGATACGTGTGAGAGCAACAAACGTCTAGGAACTCGCTGCCAATGAATATTAGGAACCTGTAGCAAATCAACCATGCTCACCTAACTGGTACAGCGAGGCGGCAAATCAACCATGCACGCCAGTGGGCAAATCAACCATGCACCACTGATCCAACCGAACAAATCAACCATGCTCAATAAGTGAAACGACTAGAACTCGCTGCCACTGAACATTAGGAACCTGTCGCAAATCAACCATGCTCACCTAACCGGTACAGCGAGGCAGGCAAATCAACCATGCACGCCAGGAGTCAAATAAACCATGCTCCTGTTCTGTCGTAGTGTATAAAAGGTGTATATGAATGTCATGAGTTATGTAAACACTTCTTCAAGCATACAATGCATATCAAACTCAATTCCAATCACACCATGCATGTGTCATCTTTATTTATGTAATTATTCATCTAATTATTTATCGTAAATTAAGAGAGTTGTTAAGGATGTATGTCACGTAAAGTTACGTAAGGTTTTGTACTACAACAATGTATTGTGCATCCGTTTAACTAGGGTTTTTATATTTGAAATTTAGGAGGCCAATTCGAAGAAAGAGTATTCTACCTATATTTAACCTCTACGTAAGGTTACGTAGGAAATTATAGAAACGCTACAAGAAGAGTAGAAACGTCGACACGAAATTGAAGAATACGAGTAAGAGGTAGAATCCCATACCTAGGATCAATTTAAAGACGTGAAAGTAATATGAAATTGAAAGAACTCAAACCCAAATTCGAAAGACAACTAGAAGGAAGAATTTGAGAAATTAACAGGAAAATTCCTATGAAGAATCACTCACCTGCAGCTTCCTTAAACTCGAAAAGTAACGAACTGAGTCGACTCAGTGAGTTAACTCAGTTATGAGAAAAGACTCCTCCTTTCTTCTTTCTTCTTCCTTCTTCTTTCTTCTTTTCTTCTTCTTCTTCTTCTTCTTCTCGTTTCTTTCCTTTGCTGGAGCAATATCCAGCAGAGGTGTAGCGCAGCAACAGTAAGGCAGCGGCACGCACACCACCTTCTCTCACTCTCTCTCTCCTTCTCTCTCTCTCCAACGACCCACTCTCTCTCTCTCTCACAGCTTCTCTCTCTCTTTCTCTAACAGTTCTCCCTCTCTTTCTCTCTCACTGTTTCTTCTGAAGAAACGCAGTAGAGGGCCGACCCTTTATAGCCTAGCACGCACGCCCGTACGCACGCTGGTTGGTTCCGAATCCAACTTGGATTCGGATTCCGTGACTTGCAAACTAAGTTAATTTGGATCGTTGGAATGATAGTGGGGTCCACACGACCCTAACGAAGCAATCCCCAAGCTACCATGCACAGCAATGGCCAGGAACTTGGCCTCTTTTGATTTGGACGGTGAATTCAAGAAGAACGGATAGACGACCGATGTGGGAGGTTTTCAAGGGGATACCATGCATGAGGAAGAGGAAAAGAATGGATGGTTTAGATCCTGGATGTGGGGCCCACAGACGGACGGTGTGTATGGTGCAGTCGGAAAGCGTCCGCTCGCTGTTACAGCGGCGAACGAGGAAGACGAGTTCTCGTCTTGAATACGCGGTCAACGCGTGTTGACCGAACGCGTTGCGTGCGCGTTGTGCACGTGGGTCCCACCCTGATGTATATGCCAAATCTACTCCACTCATCAGGTAGGCCACATGATTTTGGGCTATGACACCAAAAATGAGACAGTTCCAAAGTTAGATGGCCCACTTATGGCCTGATTTCTGATTAGGGTACTTGTAGGATGATCGGAGAGTTGAAATTTGAAGTGTATAGTTAGATCGTGTCCTAGAACTAGTATATAAAGTTTTGTACAAGAACGATCGCCAGAAATCATGATACTTGCAAATGGTCCCATAAAGTTTAACTAATGGTACTTTCATAATACTTGTAGATTTATGAGTTTTGCGAAGTCTGACACTTCCACGCTATTTTAGGGTTCATGTTGAGCGATTTTAATGAAGGGACCATACCACAATTCCTTACGGATTGTTCAATATTAATTTATCAATATTTAAGTTATTAATTTCTTAATTAATTATTCAAAATGCTAATTAAATTATTTCCGAAATCTAAAGTTAATAAAAATCATTATTAACTATTGTAAAAACCAGTGTTGTTACACTATCTACTCAATACAATCCTAAAATACAGTTCTAAAATACCCCAGGCTACGGGTCTAAACTGAACTGATGCAGTTCTAAAATACCTCAGGCTATGGGTCTAAATTGAATAAATACAGTTCTAAAATACCCCAGGCCACGGGTTTAAAATTGAACCACATTATCTTCCAGGCTACGAGGCTAAACTGAACCATATAAAGATCAACCAATCATTGCACTGATCACATCAAGACAAAATCACCATACGAGAACTAAATTGTTGCATTGATTAGATCAAAATAAATCATCATATCGCCAAGTAAGATCCTAACATTGCACGAATCAAATATCTATGCCATTGGATCAAACCAGATATCTATATTTCTCTAATCGATCAACGACGTTAGTCAAGAGATTTAAACATAAGCATCGACCATACCTCCATCATTTTCAGATCAATTTAGTTGGATCAGAGGAGCACATTCCATAAGAGATCTACATAAGATGTAATGCTTTCACATTATCATCATGGGTTTTCTTATTATTGTTATGGCATTCTTCTGTCGTATATGGGAGAAACTCAAAGATGACAATCTATTATATATATGACTTCATATGAAGATGGTTAGAGGCAACACCCTTGTATTATTATTTCGTCATGGATTTTCTTATTATCATTATGGCATTCTTTTGTCGTATATGGGAGAAACTCAAAGATGACAATCTATTATATATATGACTTCATATGAGATGGCTAGAGGCAACAACCTTATATGATTATTTCATCATGGGTTTTCTTAATATCGTTATGGCATTCTTCTGTCGTATATGGGAGAAACTCAAAGATGACAATCTGTTATATATATGACTTCATATGAAGATGGTCAGAGCATTCTACTATGTATTATTTCACATTTGAGATCCAAGCTAGTCCTAAAAGGGGGACGTTCATTCATTTTAATGCTTTATTTTACATTCAACATCCAAGTTAGTTCTGAAAGGGGGACGTTTATTCATTTTAATGCTTTACTTTATTTTACATTCAACATCCAAGTTAGTCCTGAAAGGGGGACGTTTATTCATTTTAATGCTTTACTTTATTTCACATTCAACATCCAAGTTAGTCCTGAAAGGGGGACATTTATTTATTTTAATGCTTTACTTTATTTCGCATTCAGTATCCAAGTTAGTCTTGAAAGGGGGACGTTTATTCATTTTAATGTTTTACTTTATTTAACATTTAGTATTCAAGTTGGGGGACATTTATTTATTTTAATGCTTTACTTTATTTCGCATTCAGTATCCAAGTTAGTCTTGAAAGGGGGACGTTTATTTATTTTAATGTTTTACTTTATTTAACATTTAGTATTCAAGTTAGTCCCTTTTTTATCCCAACTCCATAGTTGACTTGATTATCATTAACAATGATATGACTCACCGCATGTAAAACCATGTTAGGGCATGTCCCGAACTAACATTGTTTAATATTCATACTATTAGCATAAACGGTTTGGCAAGCATTAGCCAGTTCATTGTTATTTCATAGAACGTATCTCATCGTGATTACGATGCTTAGGCTGCGTTAATAGCTAATCGCATAAGAGGAGAATAATGAAGGGGCCAGACCAAAATAAATAATTGGAAGTGATGTTTATCATTGAAACATTCCATAAGCCCACTATATAATTTTTATTTTTGAGACTAAATTGGGGTCGAGGGGCCCATTGCCGACGCTCAGAATGGTGTATGCACCTCAGCTCATGTGGCCAACTGTTTCGGCCACTGGATAGTTCAACGGGCCTTCGTGGGCCAACCATTTTCAGACATCCAGACATCCTTAGTAGAAAACAATATTCGCATAATTTAGACAGTTTAGTTTAAGTAACAAGCATGCCGCAATTCAATAATTTAGAGTACATGCATATAAAGCGTCACCCTCGGCCGGAGTATCAAATAAGGGTATGCTTCTCTTTCCCTTCCATTTCATTTGTACAAGTGTGGCCCATTTCATGGTTGGATGAGATTGATTCTTGAGATAGAGTGCTTCCACTGTGGGGCCAATCTTTACACAGGGATGGATCTTCCACCTATGTTAAGTTAGTGGAGAGTGATATGGTGGATTCAAAATTCAAGTGGGCAACACATGATTTTAGTATTATTCTGTTTATCTTCATCAATCCAGCAATCAGATTGGCTCCATTTCGAACATCATCGGTTAAAGTGGTCGTAGGAACTGTTTTATGACATCACGGTAAAAATTCTTATTCTATTAATCTATGACATTAAGTTATAATTTTATTTTTATAATACTTTTAATAATGTCATACGTTAATTATTATTATTATTACTGCTACTACTACTACTAGTACTACTACTTACATTAAAACTATAGGGCCTACTCCAAATTAAGACCACCAATTCTTTTTGTAATATAATATTATTTTAATTAATTTAACTATTGTCACTTGTTACTATTATCTCTTATTATAATTATTTTTAATTTGCTTATTTCATGGTTATAATTAAGCCCCATAAATGATTCTTAAATAATACTTCGATATTAGGATGAATGTTCTAAAGTCAAGCCTCATTTATGTACTTCGACACACACACACACACACACACACACACACATCTACTAAAAAAATTTGAAATTCAGCATGTAAATGCAATATGGGTTTCACTATTATGGAAACTAACATTGTTAATTCCAAAATAAATAAATTAAGTAAAATTTTTATTTTTTGCAAATCCACTCCATCCATCTTATCTACGAGATCATTCTAGCACATGGACCAAAAAATAAGGCAAAGCAAATAATTACTTGGCCCACTCGATAAGGATCTTAAGAAAAAATTGGGAGACAAATAACTTACCATTGAAAGCTTCGTGGGATCTATGGAGCGCCTCAAGAGGGACCCATCTTAGACAAAAGTTCACCAGCAAACTTCCCATGTTCTAAAATAGCTCCAGACCATTTTTTAGCGAAATCGAAAAAAATCAGACTTACATATGACAACTTAAACACACTTACTCCTACTGGAAGTGAAAGTACTGTCAACTCATTTTTGGCACAACAAACTGACCAAATCGAAGCTGTTATTTTAGTGGCATACTTAATATGATCCTAGTAAGTTCCACGCTAATATAGAGTCCAATAGGACAAAGACAATATCACATCAGACAACATCACACCCCTTCACTCCTGCTGAGCCTGATTAGAGTAAGGTTGGTTTACCGTCTACTTCGAGAACCAGCTGGGACAAAATTTATCCAGCAAGGGTGTCGTGCTCTGATTAGTCTCCACACCAATTTTGAGCACAATCACAATAAGTTTAGAGCATATTAGACCATGTCAAGACACTAAACCACTACAGATCAAAAGTAGTGTCAACTGATTTGAAGGGCACAAACAAACTCCATCTAGGCTAAAAATTTCAAGGCATTCTTAGCATTATCAGATGAAGTTCCACAAAAGTATATGGCCCATTTCGACAATGATCTTATTATACTATACCACGAATCTCACTAAACTCCTCCCGAGCCAGATTAGGGGGTAGATCGGCATCACTGCTTCATAAGGCCACAATTAAAAAAAAAATTATATTAAAAACCCGCCATATTCTGAGTAAGCTCCACACCAATTTTGAGATAGATATTGATAATTTAGGTCACATAAGTTAATTTCAACCCACTTCAGTTGTCCCTAAACAAATTAGTATGAACTAAGTTGTAGAGCCTTAAATGGGCCCCATTTTGTAAGATCTTTGTATTTTTTATTCATCTATGTTTGCTTGAATGTATGAATGGCTCAGATATAAAGAAAACGTTATGGTAGACATTACTTAACCTTTATAATGTTCTTTGGGAGTTCAATCGCCGCTCATCTATGGAGTGTAGTCCACCTGAGATTTGGATCTGCCTAACATTTTAGATACTTAGCTAAAATGATATGGGAAGAAGGATGGACGACATAGATCACATAAATATGGTGGGACACTATATAGACCGCAAATTTCAACCAATACACTATAAATGTAACTGTGGAGGTTTGTGAGGATCTTCATACTTCCCAGTTGTGTGGTCCACCTGATTTTTGGATAAGCTAAATTTTTTCCAGTTGGCTTATGGATGACATGGAAAATCGATTGAACGGAGTGCATGTTGAATAAAATATTTAAAATGGATCATTGGAGGCGAGTGTCACGCCACTAATTGTGTTAAACAAGTAACACTGTTTATGCCAACCGTCAGAAATATGTAAGTCATGGCGAATTACCTATGTATGGCCCACCATTGTATTCGGGGAAATCTGTACCGTCCATTTCAATTTATTATTTATTTTAAGTTATTTCTATAAAAATGAACTTCATATAATAATCAAGTGGACCACACCGGTCATAATTTTTTTGTATGACCAAATATTTATCCAATTTTGATGCTTTGTGTGGTCCACCTACTACTCAGATCAACCTGATTTTTCCCACCATATTCAAGAAGGTCACGACAAACGACATTGATGGTATTGATAAATATAGTTAACTAAGGTGGGCCACGTTTCAAGATTGAAGATGCTAAGAAATATCTAGTAGCAGAAACGTAATAAACACAACAAGTGTGAGAATCTACCAGCAATACCAAACCAGTTTGTGAGCATCTTCTTTTATTGTGAAGAGAAAAAAATGACCCCATTTGTAGAGAAGCTTACTACTACACTGCTGAGTAGTAGATCCGACCTCTTTTTTCTATTCCTATGTTAATTTGCTATTGATTACATGTAGCTTTTTCTTTCTTCTTTATATAGTTTTTATGATGATTTGTATTTTTTTTTTATGAAAGGTTTGTAGAGAATATATGTGTAGGACTGCTTCAATTAGTTCCAATCTCAGTTTCCACACAAATAGAGGTAAATTCTCATTACAAGTTTCAACACTGGAGTTTTTATTATTTTCTTCTGTTTTGCTTTGCATGGGAATGAAGATGAAAACACAGGGTTTGGATTTTAGGTTGGATATTTGATTTGCTTCTCTCCACTATGTGCTGAATTTGATGTGGATGATGAATGGTGTAAGTAGCGACCATTTTATGTGAAAACTGTGTTGTTGGTGGTTCTTGGTGTTGGACTGTAACCATTTTCTTACATAAGTTGGCAGGTGTGAGTAGCGATAACTAAGTTTAGCAATCTTGTCCCTGCAACATTTGCAAGCTGCAAGTATTTGAAGATGGGTTAGTGTGATCTGGAACAGAGTAATTGGGGAATTCATTTTTTTTTTATCTCAAAAAATATTGTTGAATTTCTTGTAGCTAGTCTCTGATGTTAATGTCTCCATATTAGCTATTCACTTTGTTGTGGGTGTGATATGACAATCTTACTCGATGTTCACAAACACCAAGAGTCCCTATCATCACAAATGCTTACCACGTGTAGCCATGAGGAGGGACATGCACATCATTTCAATGATGCTAGCCATAGAGTAGCATCTCTTTTAGTAACCTACTCCATACAAATGGGGCCATGGTTTAGAGATTCCTACTGTTGATGGGTCCCATCATGGTCAGACCATACAAAAAAGTATGCCTTGATGAGACAATCCTAACCCTTCTATCAGTGGCCTGAGAAGGGCGATTGATGGTTAGAGAATTGTACAGCAATGGACCACATGGAATGTAAAGAAGGCCATAGGTTGGATAGTTGGGGTTTCCAATATGAGATACTTTTGGACCTTTGGTGCGTGGTTAATCCAGTACTGTCATTAGATCAATGGCCTGGATTAATATCGATGTGCCCCTGCTTGTCCTGATTGGTCTCTTTTGGACACTAAACATCTAAGGCTTGGGAGTTGATAATCCTCTTTGAGTTTTAGGAAGGTTGGATTATCGTGATATATTGGAGGATTTTGAATTTAATGAAGGTTGGATTGGTTTATTTCATTTTATTAATGTGATGAAGTTTGAATAGAGAAGGTTGGATGCATTTGACTCATTTATTTCAGCCTTCCTATTACCTTAACTCTTGGAATTGGCCATGGCTGCGGCCAAAGAGCTTTCCTATTTTTGCCCAAAAATTAGAAAGGATTTGATTTTTTGTAGCACACCATGCTTCCTTATTGCTCTATTTTTTCCTTCTAAGGGTCAAACTAATGGTGCACCACCTATTTTGATTTCTTTATCTTAATTTTCAGGATGATACCGCCTTCGAGAAACAAGGTGCTCTTTTTGCTCTTGCAGTTTCAAATATAGTGCTTATAAATATGTAAGCTTATTAATCTAATGATTCTTTCTTAGATTCTTACACAACTTTTTTTTTTTTTTTTGAAAAATCAAGATGTTTCCAGTTTTTACATGTAATTTCTTGGCAATGCACCTTTTTATTTTAGGTGGTGCCGTGATATTGGCCGGGAACATGTTGTTAAGACCGTTTTCCAAGTAATTTTTCATGTATATTTGTGTAAGCTATGATTACATTTGGAAATTAAAACATTCACATTTATGTGATTTTTTCTTTTCTTTTCACAACAGGTCATGTTGCGGTTGTTTAGTCCTCGAAAAACAACCTTGCCTTTTTGTCACACGTGATAAATCCAAGGTCCAGCCCAACTATACTTATTAAAAGGTGTAGGTGGAAGTTTTTTTTTTCCCTTACCGACAAATGTTGTAATTCATGCTTTGTGTTTTCTTTTGTTTGCATAGACCCCATGGTACCAATGGTTGTAGTGATTGTCTAATGCCACAATGTCCTCAAATCACAGGAGGAAACTCTCCTTGGTGAATTTTGCAATGTAAGATATCAGTTGTCCCTTGCTTCTTGTGTAGAAATGCTTCTGTAAGTATCATTTCTTAATTTTGTTATTATTGTTTAAATGTTCAAGTGGAAGTTGTGGGTTTTTCCAGCTATAAGGGTATCTTGGCATTCTGTTGGTGGATCTGACATGTGTGCCACAGTCAGAAATTAGGACTAGGCCATCAAGTAGGCCACACATGCATGAGGAAATGGACTTGAAAAAATGACCAATGGTCTGTATTGATGGATGGACTAGATCTTGCATGCCTGTGAGGACAGTAGTAATTGAAATCCAACTCTTGGTTGGCCTTGTTCGTATATTTTCTTAAAAACTTTTATTTTGCTTTGTTTTTCACCATAAGAGATAATAATTGCAGCTTGTATTCATTGTAGAGAACTCTCCATTATATTTATATTCATTGAACTGGGGATGTATTAGGAACAAGTCTTCTGACATTTATATTGACTAAATTGGGGATGTATTAAGAACAAGTCTTCTGACATTTATATTGATTGAACTGGGGATGTATTAGGAATAAGTCTTCTGACATTTATATTGATTGAACTGGGGATGTATTAGGAACAAGTCTTCTCACATTTATATTGACTGAACTAGGGATGTATTTCTTCTTTTAAAAACAATTTCATGACTTTGTATTGTTAATCCTTAGTTTGATGAATGTTGGATTGATTTCTCTCATTTGGCAGTTATAATTGGGCATGCACCAGGAATAAAGAAACCATTATTATTATTGTTTTAAAAAACAACTGCTAGGGATATAGCCGTAGCTATAAATTTTTTGAAAGCAACGGCGACGGACTCATCCGTAGCTAGTTGTAGCAATAGCTCGCAACGACGACGTACTCGTCCATAGCTGTAGCTACTATTAGCGATGGATTCTCCTTTATAACTACGAATTCATTCCGTAGATATAGATACAAAGCTACAGGTATAGTATGTAGCAATAGCCAAATAACCTATGGATACTAAGGCAGTTGCTACAAATCCGATACGAACCAGCTACAGACTTTATTCGTAGCCGTTCCACTATAGCTACGAATATAGTTCGTAGCTTTTGCCTCATTTTTGTATTCCACCATACTCGTTAGCAAATCTATCAACTTGGCCGTTCTGCAAAATCTAGAATGTAAAACATGCATCGGTTTTATAATCCAAGAACAAAAAAGAATAAAGAACAAAAACAAAAAAATAAAGAAAAACATTTTAAAAAGAAAAAGAACTGAAGGGATAACAGGCAACCAACACCCATGTCCATAAGGGGAGTAGCAATATGCATGGCATCAGCATATCAAACAAATGGGGAGTGATAAATTCTTAAAAATGTAGTGTCTTTGGTAAATACAAAACCTCAAGTCACATATGAAGAAGATGATTCACAAAGGATCCAATGTCGAAAACAATACAATAAACAAAAAAAATATAACTAGAAAGAAATATTTTCATCTTTTTAGCATAAAAAAACTACAATGATCCATGACTAAAATGGATTTTGGACTAAAATGGATTTTGGACATTGTATTGCATTTTAGACTCCAATCCATTGATCTATATTGTTCAAGTCTAATACATGTTTCATGCACAAACACGTAAGAATGACACCAATCTAACAAATATTAACCATTTGATTAATGGTCATTAGCATGGACAGTCACAGAAATTAATGCAAAAATAGGTAAATCAACATTTTGATCTAGACTATCATGGATTGCTTATTATTCTAAAGAATCACTTTTACTAGCCAACTGTAGCCATCCCATCCATGGCTTGGAAAAAGGATGGCTATAGCAAGTAAGGGCAAATCAAGGATGGATTGGATCATCCAGTTGGTGTGTGTTGAATCATAAAGAATTGTGGTTGAGTTTTGAAATTAGGCATTCTGTAATAAAAATGGAAAGGCCCATTTGTAAACAATTGAAAGAAAAAAATCCCATGTCTTCAGACAACTCATCATTTTATCTAATCACGTTGTATATAATTCATTGCAATGTTCAAAATCAAAGGCTAGACAATTGTCTTAACTATTTCCAAGTACATTTCAATGGACTCGTAGAATTTATAGAGTTCCTTGAATAGTAACATAAATCAAAATCTTTCAAATCATTTTAGAGAGAACTAGTGCTAAGTTCAATGGAAAAAAAATCTTCCACTTTTTAAAATCTAGATGCTTTAATTTCAGACATCCAACACATTGGATTCATTTTTCTTTTTGGTCAAAGTTTCCAGTATGTTTAGCAGAAGAAATTGTCACAACCAGTTAGCAACTGTTTTCATTTAAAGAATGGAAAATAGGATGGAGATGGAACTTACAATTACCTAAAGGTACCCTGACAAAAAACATTTGATGTTCCGCCAAAACCACTCGAAGCTGCTGAAATTACACCAAGAAATGGTCAGGACAAGGGAAAAGCTTACATAAAGACTTTCTTAATTCTTGTCTGTTTGAGGAATGAGAAACAGAAGATAATCCATTCAATTTATGAAAGAACTATAGATAAAATGGTTGGAAAACAAATATTCAGAAAGCAACGGAACCTATTCGAGCAAACTAACAACATCAATCTCTTCCCTATCAGCCTGATACAAAAGTCAGGTAGGCCACGCTGCATGAAGTTTTGGGAGCTATTTTACACTGTTCCCATTGATGTGTCCCATATGAGTTTACATTCTTTGTAGAATAGAGTTGTAGACATTTCTGGTCCCAAACAAGGTTTGCGTAACCGAGAAATGAAGGTTAGTTTACAAAAATATAATGGCATCTCTAGCTGTTGCTAGTACATGCCCTGATAGATCGATCCATACTTCTATATTTCAAAAGAGAACACAAAAAAAAAAAAAAAAAACAATTTTTGAGACAAATAAGATTAAATGCGAGTCATTAAGGAGATAGAAAATGAAATTAATAACTCACATCTTGGTTCATTTGTTTATTTGCATCATCGTGTTTTAGCCATGTTGTTCATCAAAGCATATTTTTTATGACCACAGTGGTCCCGAATGTAAACCTGGAAAAGGAAAAACAGTAAAAAAGATTACACGTTAAAAGTTTGATATAAATGCTTTCATAAGTAACAACTAAGATTAAAGGTGTTATGACCCATAAGTAAATACAAGGGCAGTTTTGTATTTTTGAAAATAAGTGTTAATAGCATGTATAACATATTGACTACTAGAATTATGTCGACTACTATTTGAAAAGATAAGGGTTTAGTTAGAAATAGTTAAGGGTTGCTTATAGGGCAAAAGGCAGGGATTTATTTGTCAAAAGCTCAAAACAAAAGGAGTTAGAAATAGTTGACCGTCACTTCTTTTATGCTGGACGCACTTGTCTTTACAAAATGATTTGCATCTTTTACCACATCTTCGGTTTCTCCACCATGAGTGTGTTTCTTTGTGGAGCAACCCAGCAACCAAGCAGCTATAGCAAGAAGCACATCATCCTCTTTCCCTTTCTTCTCGTCAATTTTCTTATCTCAGCCAATGAGCTGAACAAAGCATGACAACTAATCAGCAAGAGACAATAGAAGTTCCTAGTAATGATGAAACAGAACAGTCACACCTGAAATGGAATAAGTGTACACTTATGTACTTGTAAGATGACCAAAAAAAAAAAAAACCTAGGTATATCTGTAAAATTTTAATATGGGCAGTTTAGAAGTGAGTTGCGAGGTACCAGAGGCTGAAATAGAGGAAAAAGGTGTAGAGATAAACATTTTTCATGAGGCAAGTAGGCAACTTTTGCAAGGACTGAGAATTCTATTTGGAACCAAATACAACTCTTTGGAAAAATTGAACCATTTATGTGGAGGCCATTTTTGCAGGGACCACGTCCCATCTTGGTACATTTTGAACCTTTCAAAAAATGCAGCATTTCCAAGATCCTTTTATAAGCAGTAGAAAACTTTACAAATATGCTCGTATTTCATGTTGTTAGAGCCCATACCACACATACACAGTTAAAAAAAATCCATCTCAGTACATACTAAACCTTTGGAAAAATGTGGCTTTTCCAAGATCATTTTATAAGCAATAGACAACTGCACAACCACACATGTATTTCATTTTGTTAGAACCCACACATACACCTAAAAAACGATTTCTCCTCTTTTGCTTCCACATATTCAATAATAGAAATTTTACAGGTGACTATAACAGAAATAACTGACTAGTCTCTCATACTTATTTGTTTGCTATGGGCCTACCCGCACCTTTTGTTTGTTTGTTTTTCTTATAAATGATCCTATCAAATCCTACTCATGGCTGTAAACTAAAAATAAAAACAAAGATAAAAACAACCTTGTGCAGAAGTTCAATCCAGAGTTATGATTGTCGGTAATAAATCATGGGTGAAATTTGATAAAGCATGCATAATTCTTTTCAAACACTCTTGTCAATTAAAATGAGTTGTGGATAAAAGAAGGCCAGATATTGTCTTTGGAGAATCCAAGGGCACTATAAATAAATAATATCTTAGTTAACTTATATTATGAAATTTGGCAAAAATCGAAGATTATTTTAGAAGTTCTGTAAGGGCAAGCAATATTATAAATAAATAAATGATAAATCACACTTGGGTATTCTAGCTACCGATTGGATGATCATTATGGAAATGGGATACAGATGTATACATCAAGTGCATGATAGGATACAGTTGAGGAAATCACTCATAATTGTTTGGAAATGGGAGCAGATGTATCATGTGCTTGGGTTGGTGTATGAACATCATGGTGGCCCCATATGCAACCAATGACGGACTTCCCCTAATTGCCGTATTGCCCACCAGAGTTTTGGATGGGATGGACTGTCAACACAAACACATGTTACTGACCGCCCCGCACGTGATACTCTGGGCTGATACAATACCGGATGCCTTATAATACCGAATTTTGCAAACCCCGGGACTTGAACCCGGGATGTCCTGCTCTGATACCATGTTATTGACCGGTTGTGCTAAAAGCTCGAGCTGGTAGGGAACGACAGAATAATATATATCAGGGGGTTTGCTGACGCCTCCAACAACACACACATACATATGCACACAAGCGAGAATGAATACTTGTGAAGGGCAAGGGCATTTAGGACTGTTTCTAGAGAATTGCAGATTAGGACTTTCAAAATAGGGAATAGAATGTATCGCAGATACATTGGCTCTCTCACTGTTTCACCCTGCACTCAAAGAGTCATCTGGACCATTGTCAAGAAGGTCTGCTAGTTAAACCCTAGTCCTAGGTATTTTAAAAGTAGGATAGAATGGGCCCTGAACCTGAAAAAAAGGAACTAAAAAAAAAAAAAAAGGCGGCGGCTAGAAACACGTACAATGGTCCAAATCCAATGAGCATGTGTGACTCATTTGGTGAATGTACTTTCCTCTTTTTATATATATATGTGGCATGGTCAGAGTGAATGACACGGATTAATAACACCTATCCCATCCAATGGTGTTAATGAGGCCTGTGAGGCAACCCTCAGTCCGTCAAAACCCTTGTTAGTTTAATTTTTTTAACATGGTACTATTAATTTCATTCATGCTCATGACTGCATATTAGGACTGTTTCAAAATATGGTTGTACAGTCATTCCAATAACCCCATAGAAAAAGAAAACAGGTTGCACCTATCGCATATACCACTATACATCACTGAATAAAACCTGCAGAAAAACAAAGAAAGCATGCTCCGAGACGGGCAAACTAACATACTTACACCCACCAATACAGTTGTTGCACTAGAAAACCAGTGGAATCAGGAAATCAACAGACCATATAGCTACCACAAACAAGACATCCCTATAGAAATCCATCCATGCATTCTTCTCAAACCCAGGACTCACTGTTGAAATGCAGCCCATCTACCATTCAGCAACCGGCATGAACCCATTAACTCATCAAGCCCTAACAACAAAGATCTTCACAAAATGCCATTTCAAACCCTAAGCTTCCATAGATCTTCCTCAAGATTTCACAGAAAAAATAAGGGGTCGTTTGGATGCTAGTAAATGATTTACTAGTAAATGACTTAAGTACTAGTAAATGATTTACTACCTGTTTGTTTGGATGTAAGTTGTAAACAATTTACTAGTAAATCATTTACAGTGTTTGGATAGCCTGTAAATGAGTTATATCCTGTAATTATATATTCATACCTGAGATAGTTTAGAGAAGCAATTCAGTAAATAACATTCAAATTGCATATTGGAATTTTCTTTAAAGTGGATCATTGGGTTAAGCCCATATCACTAAAGCTCAGAGTTAATCCTCAAAGAAAACCGAGTAGTATGTGAGTCATACAAGTTGGGCCCACGAATTCAAATGCTATTGTCAAAGGGAGGGAGCCGCTGCCGGAAGGGTCTTTGAAGCTTGGAAGATCACTAGAGGGAGGGAGGGAGGGAGGGAGAGAAGGTGAGAGATTGTAAAGAGGGAGAGGGAGAGAGAGCCGTTGGATGTTCTGCAACAACCAGGTGCGACTCTACTTGATAACAGAAATTTCAAAAATAGATCTGTTGCCATTTACTACCCTTCATCTCATTTACTAGTAAATGAAATCTCACATTTTTGCTAGTAAATGGAAGAAAGCATTTGCTAGTAAATGACTTACAGGTAGTAAATGATTTACTAGCAAATGGGAGCATCCAAACACAAAAATGGTCCATTTACTAGTAAATCATTTATAGGCTATGAAAAAAAAAGAAAAAGAAAAGAGATGAAGAGAAAAATACCTTGGGAGATCTGGTGATGCTCCTTGACAATCGGGGCCCGGACGAGGGGAGAGAGAGAGATGGCCAAGAGGGAGGGAGAGATCTAGAGCGACAGAGGACGAGAGAGAGAATGAAAGAGGGAGGGGAGAACGAAAGGAACGTGGATTGTGTCCAACTCCAGTCGGACCTTCAAGCGTCCGACCGGTGCGTGTTCAAACTGTATTTGCGGGAGATGTAGGGCTCACACTTTCATTAAATGAGGGGATTTCACGGCTAAAATCCAGGTGTCGTTAGGTCGTGTTATACTCGACCCTAACAAAACCAAAAATAGAAAACTCATTCGTTCAAGGAGAGGATTGCTTGTAACACCGGCCACAGTATCCCTGTGGCCGGGGTTGTGTGGGATCCACTAGGAAAGTCCGTGACAAATCCACTACGTCCATATGTTTTTAAAGACAAAAATAGGACAGGATTCTAAAAATCAGGCAGATTCAAAACTCAGGTGGGCCACGCCAACAAAATGGTGGGAACACCAACGTCCACTGTTGAAACCTTCTTGGAGTTGACCATGATGTTTATGTGCCATCCAAACTGTTCAAAGAATTATTAACACTCAGATAAATGGTAAGAAAAAGTATCATCCTGATGCTAAACTTTTATCACCGCTCAGTGTTCAATACCCACTGTTTTGGGGGGGATGGCCCATCCGAGTTTTGGATCTGTATTATTTTTAAAATCCTATACTGCCATGGTCTTCCAAAATAGATGGACATAGTGGATTTGTCACGGATATCCTTGTGGATCCCACACAGCCCCGGCCAGGGGTCACAAGCAATTTGCTCCCTTCTTTCAACCTATTGCAACGTGATGCTCCAATGCACCCCATGTATTGCAATTTGATACATCGGCCTTTAGCCATTTGAACTAGTAATCTCTAAATGATCCAAACCGCTCATGTGATAGGGATAGATTGGATGGAGATGTTTAGATAATTATCGAATTGAAATATTTGTACCCTCTTATTACGTAAAATTTATTGTGACCATCCATTTTCATAGCAAAAGACTCAAAATTTGAATGGTTTAAAATTTCCATTTTAAAGATATTTATTTGTTGCCTATCTACTATGCAAGTTGGGGATCATCATATAAACGGTTTGGATCATTGGAAGGTGACCCAAATTCAAATGTTAAAGTCCTGACGCATCACATTGCAATACGTTAGAAATGCATACAGAAAGCCTCCTCCAAATAACGGGCGCGGATTTCCTTCTAATAGACTTTGATTTCCTGTGAAAGCCTTTCACTGCTAGGTGGGGTCCACCATAATGTTTGTGAGAAATTCACCCCATCCAACCGTTTTGTGACCTCATTTTAGGACGTGACAAAAAATGTGGCGGATACACAGCTCAAGTGGGCCATATAAGAGGAAAGAGTGGTGATTCAGTGACAACTCTTGAAACATTTGTATGGCCACATAAGTTACATATCATGTTAGTTCTTTTGTGTTTTCACTTCATCCCCGTGGGAATGAACTTATATACGGTTTGGATGGTATATGAACATCAAGGTGGAGCCCAGGGACATTTCAATGATAGGAAACTCTTTCCCTAGTTTTCCCTCTGGTGTGGCCCACCTAGCATCCCAGCCTAGAACTTCTTATGAAAGCCTTTCATAGAAAATCTACCTCTCGGTTAATCCATGGCTAGAAATGATTCCCAATCCCACAAGATCAGTAGTTCATTACAGTAGGTCACATTGTATATATTTGGACTTATTCAAGCAAACCTCGTCTTTTATGTTATTTAATATAGAGCTTTCATGCTAATTATCTAAAAATGCCTTTCTTTAAAAAAAAAAAAAATTATCTCGTCCTATTATATTTTATTGTTTAATGGTCTTGAATAGCCGGCTGTAGCAATTTTTGTCCTACCAACACTAATTATATGGATGGTCAACTTCTCAGAAGCATTGCTAGTACACAAAAGAAAATAGCAAGGGCCATGTTGGAACTTGGATGCACCAAGATGAGGATTATCCGTGATAAGTGCTAGTACACAAATGAGTTTTCTATTTTCGTTTTTGTCAGGGTCAAGGATAGCACAGCCTAACAGCACCTGAAATTTGGCCGTGAAATCTCCTCATTTAATGAAAGTGTGGGCCCTATATCTTCCGCCAATCCGATTTGAACATACACAGGTCTCACACTTAAAGGTCTGACTGGAGTCGGACATAATCTGCGTTCGAGCGAAAGGGGTTTTGAGAGGGGAAGGGAAAAAAAGGGATTTTGGTTTCCCTCTTATTTGGGAAGGCAGTTTGGAAATTGACGTTGCCACTAGCTTGGTGGATAGAGGTCTATGCTCCATGGGCCCCACCACATGATGTATCTGTTTATCCATCCTATCCATACATTTCCCAATATCATTTTAGGGCTTGATCCAAAATATGAGACAGATCTAAATCTCAGGCGGACCACACCACAGGAAAACAATAGTGATCGAATGTCCACCATTAAAAACCTCCCAGGGCCACTATAATGTTTGTTTGACATCCAACCATCTGATTAGGTCATACAGATCTGAATATAGAAAAAAAAAACAAATATTAGCTTTCTCCAAAACTTCTGTGGCCCCAAGAAGTTTTTAATGGTGGTGGTCCAATTAACATTGTTTCTTGTGATGTGGTCCATTTAAGGTTTGGAACTACCTCAATTTTGGGGTCATACCATAAAATGATCTGAAAAAATGTATGGACGGCGTGACATCATGGTAGGGCCCACAAAGCACTGACTGCTAGCCATTGGCTAGTGGTAGGTTTACTAGCCAATTCGCATCCGTTACCCTAATCGTGTTAGCCCAAGTTCATATATTTTATGTATATCTATCCTATTCATCTGTTCTTTAATATCATTTTAGGACGTAATACCAAACCTTAAAAAGATCCAAATCTCAACGCCTGGATTAGAGTTTGGGGTCCAATGACTGTACATTTCTTGGATTTTCATGAGGTTAGCATGTTTCAGCACAATTTTGACCTAAAATTTTGGCCCAATTTAGAAATATGATCCAGTCACTCTATTCTACTCATCAAGAGCTTTGATTTGACTGGTCACTCGCCTCGATCGAGATTCAAATGAGAATGATATTGGACGGACAAGATTGATCAACAATATGTTAGGCCATATCTTGCAATCCAACAATTAGATTTGAGTGAAATTTAATCCAAACATCTGAAGTCATTTACTCTTTAGTATTGATTGATCATCAGATTGTCCAAAATCTGTCTAGATCTAGACAAATTGATCGTGCCCATTTAAAGAGTGTTTTGGACGGATGTGATTCGTTTCAGGTCAAATTGGGCTGAATTTTTTTTTTTTTGGTCCTAATTAGCACGTTTCGAACATATCTGACCATTCAGATCAATTTTAGGATGGCCTAATCATAGAATTTGATAAATCTCATCATTATAAGTTATTCTTGCAATTACACTTCATTATACTTGGGCCATCATTTTTTGTACAAATGAAGTTGTGAGTATGCATAACCCAATCTGATAGGCAGCTCACTAAATGAGTGTAATTTTTCATTTTCAACGGTCGAATAAATGTCCACCAATAAATTTGGTCCACTCATTTCAAATTTCTCAATTGTTTCAATCCCAAACTTTTATTTTTAAACCATATTTTTGTTTGAACTTCTCAAAATTTTCTTGAAATCTTAATTTCAATCAAAATCTCTCCTTTTTTTTTTTTATTGTTATCAAACTTCTCATTTCTTTCAAACTTCTCAACTTTTTGCTTTTTTAAAATACAAAATCTTATATTTTTTTTTAATTTCAAATCTCCATTTTGTTTTCTAAATCTCAAAATTTTTTTTTCAAACTCCTGAACTTTTTCAAACTTATCAAAAATCTTTTTCTTTTTTTTTTTTAATTTTATTCAAACTTCTCAATTTTTTCAAGATGTTATTTTTTTCCCCCAAAATGTCAACTATTTTCAAAATCTTTGTTTTAATCTCAATTCCTTTCAAACATTGTCAATGTTTTTTTCCAAACTTTTAAGCATTTTTTTTTCCAAAATCACAATTTTTTTTTTAAATTGTCAATTTTCTTATTCAAAATGTTAATTATTTTTTTTCCAAAATCTCAATATTTTTTTAAATCTTAATTTTTTCAAAATCTTATTTTTTTTTTCTCAAACATTGTTAATTTTTTCAAGACGCCATTTTCCCCTCAAAATGTCCATTTTTTTTTTTTCAAAAACTCAATTTTTCTAAAAACATTGTCAAATTTTATTTTAAACTTCACTTTTTCTTTTTAGAATCACAATTTTTGTTTTAAACTTCTCAATTTTCTTTTTCAAAATGTTAATTTTTTGGGTCAAAATCTCGATTTTTTTTAAATCTCAATTTTTCTTAAACACTGTCAAGTTTTTCCCCAACTCTTCCAACTTTTTTTTTTGCAAAATCACTATTTTTTTAAGCTTCTCAATTTTCTTTTCCAAAATGACAATTGTCTTTTCAAAATCACATTTTTTAATCTCAATTCTTTTTTTTTTTCTTCCAAAATTTCATTTTTTTTCAAACTTCTCCATTTCATTTTTCAAACTATTTATTTTTTCAAAATTCTTAATTATTTTTATCAAACTTCTTAATTTTTTCGAAGTAGAAAATCTTAATTTCTTTTTAAAAATCTCTTTTATTTTTTGAAATATTATTTTTTCAAACTTATAATTTTTTTTCAAAGTGCCGTCTTTTTATATGTTGATATTTTTCAAAATTTCGAGTATTCACAAACAATGACAATTTTTTCAAAATCACAACTTGTTTAAATTCTTCATTTTTCTTCTTCAAAATGTCAGTTTTTTCACAATCTTGAATTTTTTAAAATCTCAATTTTTTTTTCAAAATTTTAATTTTCTTCGGACTTGACCATTTTTTTAAAATATCATATGGAGTTTTTCAAATTCCTCAATGTTTTTTTTTAAATTAGAATTATTTTATTTTTAAAATCTCATTATTTTTATCAAACATCTTAATTTATTTCAAAATACAAAATCTCAAATACTTCATAAAAATCTTAAATATTTTTAAAAAGCTAATTTCTTTTTCAAAATCTTAAATTTACTCAAACGTTGTCAATTGTTTATTTTCTTTTTAACTAAACCTTCTTTTTCGATATGTTAATTTTCTTTTAAAATTCCGGTGTTTTTTTTACTCTTTAAAACATTTCAATTTTTAAAACAAACCTTGACCTTGATTTAACGACGGACTTTATTCGTCGCTAAAGGAAGAAGACCGTCGCTAAACGTTATTCACTGCAATGAAGCATGTTTGTCGCACAATGTTGGAATGCGACGGACCAAATTCGTTGTAGATCTTTATCAAGCGACAGATAAAATACCTGAAGAAGGGGATAGGGCTAAGCGGAGAGAAAAAAGTTTTCCATGTGATGGGAAATGAGAACTAGCCCCACACAAGGTTTGTGAATAAGTGATTGTTTGCTAATAAGTAAGAAATATCCGTCCTCGTGTGGGGATGAATCAATATAATTTTGAATAAGAGCTCTGGATCTTTGTTCACCTCTCGTAGTAATAATATCTCGGGGTTAGCAGCAATAACTTGGGATATCTATTATACAACCATTAACTAAAATATGTCTATGCTTTACTAATCACCTAACTTCCAATAGGATTTAAAACTATACCAAAGGTTTAGAAGATCTCTGTCCTAACCATTAGACAATGGACGCCTTTCATTTTGATTTTCTTTTCTTTCACATTCTTACTTTCCCATCTCCTATTCGGATAAAAGAATCTGATTGTATGTAAGAGATTTTAGGGAATAAAGATGATGTCGGAATCAATGATGCTTGTATCATAATAATTAATATGAAGCGGGTAACCCCCCAAACTTCCCCTTGTAAAAAGATTTGAGACAGAATTTACATTAGAGACGGACCTACTCCGTCGTTAAACCAAGCTATTTTTGCAATGCCAAATGCGTCGCAAATTTACAAAATTTGGCTTACTGTTTGGCCAAGAATTGGACAATGCATATGATACCTTGAGTTTAGTTGTCTTAGTCATACTTCACTATTGCTTGGGAGTGATAATGACTGAATGTTCCACTCTTTCGGATTCATGGGTCAACAGATCGATAGCTCTCTTGGTCTCCTTCACTACCATTGGTTAGAATAGAAGACCCACATCTGCTTAGTGTGGGACCCATATAAATACATCGGTTGTTCCTATTGTTTTCACTGATGAGAACTTGGTGACTTCAATTGCTAATATAGTTGCTTACTATACGCATTAATTTTATAGCTAATAATAAGCTAAATCAAGAACTAAGAGCAGAAAAAGGGTCCAACAAATACAGTGACTGCCTTGTTGCTATCTTTGGCAACAGTGTTGGCAATCTCATTTGCCCATCTCAAAATATGGGAAAAGGAGGTCACCAAATTTGAAAACAAATCATGGTTTCCTGTTAAATTGAAGGAAAGCCTCCGCCAGCCTAGCTAGATTCTAAGATGTCTTCAACCAGAAGTGAATCTCTCAACAAAAACTGCTTCTCTGAGAGAATCAACCAATTTGTTGGCCTCACTTGTGACACAACTGATCAATGGTTCAGAACCATTTGATGAATCCCATCTTAAAACATTAGTGTAATCGCCTTGAATGACTAGGGGCTGGAGAACACTAAGCTAAAAATACTCAAATCCTTCTAGCAATTCCTTTTCTTCTTAAGTCACACAAAGTGGGCCAGGGAGAGCTTTCCCTTCTTAATGAATTGGCCCATGTAGGATGAGTTTGGGCTTGATGAATTTTAAGCCGCTCAGTTTGGGTCAAATGCTAATGTGCCTTGCATCGGGTCTAGGCCAGAATTCTTTTCTGCATTAATATTAAAATATTTATTTCTTCTTTGCTGGTTTTTGGTAGGAGAGAAACATCAACATGTTGGCAGGGTATGATGATCCACACACATGCACACATGCACGTGATGCAAATTAAAACCGTCCAGATCGTGGGTATATAGCCTCAAACTCTGATAGATTAATTAAAGTTTGATTGATGGATATTTGAGCACCACCAATTGGAAAGTCAGGAGCATCCGAGATGGGTAAGTTTTTTCTGTGTTCCACCAGCAATGGGGCCTATTATATGGACGGTTTGGATGATATGGATGCCAGTTGTAATGTGCCTTGTACAGTGATTGTGTACATGTGTGTGAATAGAGTTGGTTTTCTTTTTTCTTTTTCTTTTTTTACCAATAATACCTCGACGATGGAGTTACTTTATGTGGGATGAAATTATAAAATGAGAAATTTCCTCCTGTAAACCTCACTTTTGACAGACTAGCCCAAGTAGACCCCCAAAACTCTAGTTTCCATTTCTAAACTTATGGACTTTTTTAAGACAAAAATGCCCCCCAAAACCTATCTTCTTCTTTATTTTTCTTCCTGAAAAATCCATCTTCTTCATTTTTCTTGCTAAAAAAAAAACTGTTTTTCGTTTTTCTTATTGAAAAAACCCTTCTTCATTTTTCTTTATGAAAAAACCCATCTTCTTCGTTTTTTTAATTAAAAAAATTTTCTTTTTTGTTTTTCTTTTTGAAAAATCTATCTTCTTCATTTTATTCCTGAAAAAACCCATCTTCTTCATTTTTCTTCTTGAAAAAATCCATCTTCTTCGTTTTCTTCGTTTCATCTTCTTCGTTGAACTTTCTCTATACTCGTTGAATATTCAACGATAATATTCAACGAGTAACGACTATGTTGTAATATTCAATGAGTACTTGTTAAATATTCTCTGTACTCGCTGAATTTCAACAAGTACGTTAAAAAAGGCTACATATTTTAACCGTAGTCATATATAGTACTCATTGAAATTTAAAATGAGTACTCAGTCAAATTTCATTGTACTCATTGAATACTCTATAGCTACAATTAAAATTCGTAGCCTTTGGTGGAAATTCAACAAGTATAGAAAACGTTCATTGAATATTACAATTTTTTAAGGAAGATGGGTTTTGGAGGGCATTTTCATATGAGAAAAGCCCATACATTTAGAAATGGAAAAAGAAGTTTTAGGGGTTTACTTAGGTTGGTCGATCAAAAGTGAGGTTTGTAGAGAGAATTTCTCTAATGAAATTGACTTCATTTAATTTTTTTAAAGTGGCGTAACTTGAGATTTGTGGGCCCACCTGGTATTTGTATGAAATCCAGCACATTAAGCATATGCACCACACCACAGGAAATAGTGGGAAGTGGGAATAATGATTTCCACCCTTAAACCTTCCTAGGGACCACTGTGATGTTTATTTGTCATCCAATCTGTTCATAAGATCACACAAACATAGATGAAGGGAAAAACAAATATCAACTTGATCCAAAACTTTTGTGGCCTCCTTGAATTTTTCAATGGTAGGTATATATTCAATTCACACCGTTTCCTGTGGTATAGTTCATTTAAGCATTGGATATGCTTAATTTTTTTGGTCAAGTTTTAAAATTTTCTAGTAAAATAAATGGACAAAGTGGATAAAATTCATAAATTTTGGTGGGCCCCAAAGAGTTTACTCGGTACAGTTAGTGTTGGAGAGTCTACGAAACTGTGCAAATTTTGTGTCCACAGACCGGTCAGCCAGTGGACTATTTATCAGAGCGAGACCCTAGACAAATTTTGGTAGTCTCAAATTGGTCGGCCGATCGGTCGAATTATGAGGCTACAGGACTATTTTTTGGCTAAACTCGCTGGACTGTTTTAGTGGTCGACGTGCGGTGCGAAAATATCTTATGCGTTTTCACGTTGTAAGTTTCTATTTTTGGTCGGAGGTCTATCTAAACACCTCCTAATGCGATTTAGAGGTATCCTAATCACGTCCAAGGAGTCCAAACACGAGTTTAGGGTTTGGGGGAGTGATTTGTGAGGTTTAAATGAGTTTTGTTCATCTTTGGGATCTACTTGTGGGTAGATTAGCTCTGTAATTGTCTAAGATTCATAGTGGAGGTGTCGCTTTGTGCCATGGTTTTTTCCTGCAAGGGTTTTCCACGTAAAATTCGTTTGTCTTGCGTTGATTACTTGTTTGGCTGTGTGGTGATTGTTTGATTCTCTTCAGTGCTTCCGCTGACCGGATTTCCAACAGGTGGTATCAAAGTTATTGTTGGAAGGTTGAAGAAGAAGTTTTTTGAGACAATCTCATGGCTTCAAGTATGAAGTTCGACGTTGTGAAGTTTTCTGGTAAAAACAACTTTAAGTTGTGGAAGATGAAGATGAGGGCCATCCTGACTCAACAAGGGGTCGTGAACGCCCTTGGAAAGCGACCTATCGACATGGAAGATGATGAGTGGACATAGATGGATGAGAAGACTATGGCCTTAATTCAATTGTGCCTTGTTGATGACGTCCTCTATAACGTCATGAAGGAGAAGATCGCTGTAGACACATGGACCAAGCTAGAGAACGTGTACGCGAAGAAGTCTCTAGAGAATCGCATGTATCTGATGATGCAGCTCTTCACTTTGAAGATGGCACAGGGGACAGATGTGGAGGACCACATCAGCACTTTTAATAAGCTGATTTGCAAGTTGCTAAACATTGGAGAACAAATGAAGGACGGGTATCAAGCCTTGATCTTGCTGAACTCGCTTCCTAGTTCATATGAGTCACTCAGGGACTCGTTATGCGCGGGTAGGGATACTATTAGTGTTAAGACCATAGTCTCAGCTCTTCAGTCGAAGGCGATGAGACAGAAGAGCGGTGATATTAATTCTTCCTCCGATGCACTGATTATGAGGGGAATAAATTCTAAGCGAGGTGAAGGATCGTCGCGTTCTCGATCCAAGTTGAAGGGCAAGGGTAAAGCAAAATTGAAGTGCTGGGGATGTGGCCAAGTTGGGCACATGAAGAAGGACTACAAGAGTCTTAAGAACAAGAAGAAGTTAGGAGACTCCTCTAGGGAAGCCAATACTGCTAAAGTCGAATAAGGTGGTAGTGATGTGTACAAGGTCTTGACCGCGTTAAAGATGGGATCTCTCAGCGATGAGTGGATCATGGACTCCGGGGCTTCGTACCACATGTGCTCGTATAGGAGCGTCTTTACTTTCTATATGGAGTATGAGGGAGGCTCAGTTTTTTTAGGCGATGATTACGCTTACAAGGTTGTGGGAATTGGTACTGTGCATCAAGATATTCGATGGGATTGAATGGACCTTGACGGAAGTGAGGCATGTTCCCAGGCTAAGGAAGAATCTAATTTCCTTAGTGCACTCGAGACATTAGGGTGTAAGTTCACCGGTTTTAACCGATTCTACAAAGTTTCAAAGGGGGCCCTTATAATTGTGAAGGGACAGAGGCATGGAAACATTTGCAGGATGATTGGGAGCACTTCAGTAGGTAGTTGCAACGATTGTAGTGGATTCCACATCTGCACGTATGTGGCATGCACGCTTAGGCCACATGAGCGAGCGGGGTATGAAGGTACTCTTTGAACGATCTTTGATTCCTTCCTTTAAATCTGTAGACTTTAGTATATGTGAACACTGCATGTATCGAAAAAAATCTAGGTTGTCTTTTAAAGGAGGGAAACATGTATGTAAAAGGGTGCTTGAATATATCCATTCTGATGTATGGGGGCCGTCGCCCGTTATTCCTGTTGGGGGTCATCATGGTTCGTGTCGTTTATCGATGACTATAGCAGGAAGGTTTGGATTTATTTCTGAAAAATAAATCTGATGTTTTCATGACCTTCAAGTATTAGAAGACGATGGTGGAGAATCAGTTAGGGCAGAAACTGAAAGTTTTGAGAACCGACAATGGAGGTGAGTTCACTTCCAGGGAGTTTAACACATATTATAAGGAGGGGATCATGAGACACAACACAGTGCGCCACACACCAGAGAAGAATGGTGTGGCAGAGCGGATGAATCAGATTCTCTTGGAGAGAACCTGATCTATGATTAGTAATGCTGGGTTGGGCAAAGAGCTGTGGACTGAGGCCGTTAACATGACTTGTTACTTGATAAATCGGTCTCCCTCTATGACAATTGAATGTAAAATCCCTGAGGAAGTGTGGAGTTGTCATACGCTAGACTGCTTAAGTCTGTGGGTCTTTGGTTGTGAGGCTTACTCTCATGCACCGTCAGTTGAGAGAGATAAGTTAGACCATAGGGCCAGAAAAAAGGATCTTTGTGGGCTATGGTGATGGTGTGAAGGGTTATTGCATATATGATCCTGTCACATGAAAGATCACCCTGAGCCATGATGTCAAGTTTGATGAGGGTTTTTTGTTCTGAAAGGATGCTACAAAGGAACCAGAAAATAAAAAAATTATTGATACACAAGATGACAAAGATGAGACACGGGCCGATATTGATACGCAGATAGAGGTACAGAATCAGGTGGAGCAGCCACTTGTGCGAAGAAATCCACCTAGAGATCGCAAGTTACCGGCAAGGTATAGGGATGACTCGAACATTACATTCGCTCTCATTACGGATGAGGGGAATCCGTCTAACTTTGAAGAGGCACTATAGGATGTAGATGCTGAAAAGTGGAAGACGGTAATGCAAGACGAGATGGATTTCCTGTATAAGAATGAGATTTGAGAGCTTGTGGAACTTCTAGTGGGCCGAAAAATAATTGGGTGCAAGTGAATTTTTCGAAAGAAACATGATAGATACAATGAAATGTTGGTAGTGAAAAGATATGCTTAGCGTGAAGGCGTGGATTTCAGTGAGATTTTTGCGCTGGTTGTGAAGTAAGTATTTATCAGGTTCGTGTTGGTGCTGGTTACCCAATACGACCTCGAGCTAGAACAGATGGATGTCAAGACTGCTTTCCTGCATGGGGAATTGGAGGAGAAGATTTACATGGTGCAGCCAGAAGGTTATACAGTGCAAAGGGCTGAAAATAAGGTTTGCAGGTTGAAGAGATCATTGTACGGTCTCAAACAGTTGCCTAAGCAGTGGTACAAGAAATTTGATTCCTTCATGATGAGTCAAGGCTTTTCCAGCAGTGAGTACGATCATTCTGTCTATTTCAAGACACTGAATAATGAGAAGTTTCTCATACTGGTGTTGTATGTCGATAATATGCTTATTGTTAGTCATAGCATGTCTAACATCGATGTGTTGAAGACTCGCCTTTCAGGGACATTTGAGATGAAGGATTTGGGGGCTGTAAAGAGGGTTCTTGGCATAGATATTCATAAAGACAGGAAGAGGAGCAGGTTGTGGTTATCTCAGGAAGACTACCTTAAGAAGGTGTCGAAAAAGTATGAGATGGACAAATCCAAACCGATTAGCGTTCCCCACGGGGCTCACTTCAAGCTTTCTTCTGCACAATGTCCTAAGACAGATGAAGAAAAGCATGTTATGTCTCATGTGCCCTATTCAAGTGATGTGGGCAGTTTAATGTATGCCATGATCTGTACAAGACCAGATATTTCACAGGCTATGGAAGTTGTTAGCCGATTGATGTCTAACCCGGGCAAACAATATTGGGAAGCTGTGAAATGGCTACTTTGATACATTCGGGGTACGCAGGACTAGGTCTTGACATTTGAAATATCCAAGGATAAGTTAGTTGGTTACGTCGATTCTGATTACGCAGGTAGTGTGGATAGTAGGAGATCGACTTCAGGGTATTCGTTTGTGTTAGCGAGTGGAACGATTAGTTGGATGTCTAAGCTTCAGTTTGTGGTAGATCTTTTCACTATTGAAGCTGAGTATACGACGGTGACAGAAGCTTTCAAGGAGGCTGTTTGGTTGAAAGAAATGATAAATCAGTTGGGGCTTCAGCAGGAAATCGTGCCAGTTAATTGTGATAGCTTTAGTGCTATCAATTTGGCTAAAAATTCTATTTATCACTCTCATACTAAACACATTGATGTGCGTCACCATTTTATTCGACAGGAGCTTGAGGAGGAGATATGACTCTGGACAAGATTCACACTAGCATGAATCTGACTGATATGTTAACCCAGGTGGTCCCAACAGAGAAGTTCAAGTTTTGCGTAACTTCTCTGGGATTGGCGAAGGCTTAATGAAGACGCAGTGGTGCATGAAAAGTGATGACACTATGATTAATGAAGAGCTGATTTATGAAGAGAAGAGAAGATGATTTGAAGTTTTGAAGCCTCGATGGAGTTTGTTGGAGAGTCTACAAAATTGTGCAAATTTTGTGTCCACCGATCGGTGGGCCAATGGACTGTTTATCAGAGCGAGACTCTGGACAGATTTTGGTGGTCTCAGACCGGTCTGTAGGAGGCTCCGACTGGTCACCCAACTGGTCGAATAATGAAGCTGAAGGACTGTTTTTTGGCTAAACTCGTTGGACTGTTTTAGTGGGCCGACGACCGGTCGGTCAACGTGCCATGCGAAAATATCTTACGTGTTTTCGCATTGTAAGTTTTTATTTTCGGTCGGAGGTTTATATAAACACCTCTTAATGCGATTTAGAGGTATCCTAATCACGTCCAAGGAGTCCAAACACGAGTTTAGGGTTTGGGGGAGTGATTTGTGAGGTTTGAGTGAGTTTTGTTCATCTTTGGGATCTACTTGTGGGTAGATTAGCTCTGTAATTGTGTGAGATTCATAGTGGAGGTGTTGCTTTGTGCCGTGATTTTTCCCCACAAGGGTTTTCCACGTAAAATTTTCCACGTAAAATTCGTTTGTCTTACGTTGATTACTTGTATGGCTGTGTGGTGATTGTTTGATTCTCTTCGGTACTTTCGCTGACCAGATTTCCAACACTTAGCATACTGAGCTACTCAGCATGCACTCTGCTGCCATATGGCGCACCTGATAATTGGATCACAAACATTGTGTACAATAATATTAAAAGTGGTTTTCATGATGACGCATCAGCTAATGCAAAACGATGGTCCAAATGAAGTTAGATAAACAAGGACTAACCTGGGGAACTCTTGTAACAAAGATGAGGACTGCCCAAAACTGTAGTCCAGAGGCCATCTCCATCGGGTCTATACATCCAATGAGTCCAGCTGTGGATGTTCACCCGTACGAAATCCACATCAGTCATACAATCCTCATCGTTCAAATAATAGACTTATGACATAAATACACATGGTTGTTCAGCAAGAGAGATTTTTCAATGGTGGAACTTCAATTACAAGTCCTATTTAGTGGGAGCACTAACTTGGATGCTATAGAGGGCTACCCATACTCCAAAGTCATTTTTATTGCTTAAATGCTCAACCATTCATTTCTCTAGAAAAACGTCACAAGTCGAGCTAAAACAAAAGTTAAAAGAGTAGGGCCCACTACCACGTCCACCTCCTAGTATGGTGTACTGGCACCAATCACCCTACTCGATGGTAATGGAAATTATAAAATTGCCTTCATTAATTTAGTTTTTTTTTTCCTTTAAAAAGTAGTGAAACGTGGGACTTGTAGGCGGCCACCTGGTATTTGTATAAAGTCCAACACATTAAGCATATGCTGCGCACGGCAAGAAACAGTGGAAATAATGATTTCCGTCCTTGAAACCTTTCTAGGGCTCACAGTGATGTTTATTTGTCATCCAACCTTGTTATAAGATCACACAAACAAGGATGAAGGGAAAAAACAAATATGGACTTGATCCAAAACTTATGTGGCCCCCTTGAATTTTTCAACAGTTGATGTTCAATTCACTCTGTTTCTATGGTATGGTTCACTTGAGCGTTGGATATGCTTAAGTTTTGGGGTCGCGCTTTAAAATTTTCTGGTAAAATAGATGAACATGGTGAATAAAATACATAAATCTCTGTGGCCTCAAAAATTTTACTTAGTACACTTAGCGTACTGAGTTACTCAGTACACACTCTGCTTCGGCATGGTACATCTGATAATTGGATCACAACCATTTTGTAATGGTCCCAATGAACTTAGATAAACAAGGACTAACGCGGCAAACACTCGTAACAAAGATGAGAACTACCCGAAATTGTAGTCTAGAGGCCATCTCCAATGGGTCCCGCTTGTGGATGTTCACCTGTACAAAATCACATTAGTCGTACAATCCTCACAGTCCAAATAATAGGCTTTCGATGTAAATACACATGGTTGTTCAACAAGAGTGATTTTTCAATGGTGGAGCTTCAATTAGATGTCCTATGTAGTGGGAGCACTAATTTAGATGCTACAGAGGGCTATCCATACTCGAAAGTCATTTTTATTACTTAAATGCTCAACCATCCAAGCATGAGAAAACCGTTTTTTCTTTTTGTTTTTCATGGATCAGGCTAAAACAAAAGTTAAAAAACTAGGGGCTACTACCACGGCCATGTCTTAGTATGGGGCCACTGGCACCAACCACCCTAATCAATGGTAAAGGAAAGAAAGGAATGCGGATTCGAACTTCCTGCTATGGGAAGCTAGGTGGCCACCCTAATGTTTATGAGGAATCCACGGCTTCCATCTGTTTTTCTGATCATATCAGGACATGAGCCCAAGACTTACCCAAATCTAAAACTCAAGTGGGTCGCATGTAAGGAAAACGTGTGCAATTAAATTCCTACCGTTGATGGAATTGCTTTATAGGGGATGGAATTACAAAATTGACTTCATTTAATTTTTTTTTTTCTTTAGAAAGTAGTGAAACTAGAGACTTGTGGGCCTACCTGGTATTTGTATAAAATTTAATGCATTATGCATATTCACCATACTGCAAGAAATAATGGGAATTAGAGGTGGCAATGGGTCGGGTCGGGTCGGGTTGGGTTCAGGTCATTTCCACCTCAACGCTAACTCGACTCAAATTGAATTCGGGTTAGGTTTTCTCAACCCTTACCTAACCCAAATTAAACCGGGTTGGATCGGGTTGACCCATATTTTAATGATCAATGTTCACTTCCCCAAGTATAGGGTTGTGATGTAGTAATAATCTCGGTAAGACCGAGGTCGATCCACATGTACTTGTATAGGAACTCACAAAACACTTCCAATGGTTTCTAATTGAGAACTAACTAAACAGGGTTTTGGAATTGAATGTAGATAGATATTTTGAACTAAAGGTGAATGTAAACAATGTAAAAGAGCACTAGGGGTTCAAGGATCCACTTGTAGCAATCCTTGATGCTTAATTCGTTGTGGTTTTAGAATTTACACAACTAGAATCAAAATTAAATCCTATCTAGCCGGATGAGAGAGCAATTAAAACAAACAATCTGTCATATGTGTGATTCATGTACATGATTCCCTCAATTCAAGTTAGGACTTGAGCACACTCAATTGCATAGGTCAATCCTAGTTCCAATAGATTAAGATCACAATCATAATCATCATTAAACTCTGTCACAAAGAATAAATAGATCATGATTTGAACTTCATTCAAATCACTTACAAAATCACATATATTTCAGAAATTCAGAAAAGTAGTACCCTTGGCATGAAGTTCTCACATGAGAATCAAAGATATAGAGTGCATTGAATCCAATTCTTCGGAGCGTACAGGTCTAGAACCATTCAAAATAATTAAGAACTTAAGCAATTCTTTTAAACATCCATGAGCCATCATAAGATTAAGAAAAACTACTTAAAACTTTATTCAAACTTCAAACCATTGTTCTTCACTAATAATCCAACTTGAAACCAAAACAAATGAATTGAAACATCTTAGATTCATTACAAGCTTCACCTCTTAGCCCTAGCTAAGAGGTTTAGCCGTTCATGATCCAAGGAAACATGAAAGCTACTAAAAAAAAATATAAAACTAGAAGAACAAATTAGGAGGAGTTGTAGAACTCCTGATCCATCTTCCGCGGCCTCCCACCGTGGTAATTCTCTTCTAGGATGCCTTAGGAACTAGCTAGAGGAGTCCTTTTATAGGTTTGGAGCCCTTGGTGCAAAGAAACTTCGATAAATTTCGCAAAAATAGCGCTTTGCGGAGCAAAATTCGGAGCTTGTAGAAGAAGCTCTGTTACGCAACCGACCGTTCGAATGACCGGTTTGAGCCCATGGACGACTGGTTGTAAAAGGTCAAAAAAACGTCCAGAGAGTTTTCTGAAAATTCGAACCCAGGTTTAAATTCAACGACCGGTCTGAGCAGTGGACGACCTGTCGTGATTGGTCCAGCAGGGTCCTCTTGTTGAGTGTTCGGACCAGTCGGACGACCGGTCCTGGGCTATGGACGACCGGTCGGACGACCGGTCCTGGGCTATGGACGACCGGTCTTCAGTGCATTTTTCTGCCATCTTTCTTCTCTCCTTTGCTTTCTTTCTTCCGCCTTTTGGCGCTTGGTCTTTTGATCTTCAATGCTTGTAAACAGCGTTTTTAAGCCTTCAATTGATGAATTCTCTCTCTCATTCCTACAACCACAAAACCATGATTAGTTGGGTCTTTAATAATGTATTTCAAGCATAGTTAGTGATAAAATGGGGTTAGAATATACACATTTAAGAGCTTAACAATCAACTAACTAATTTGTAGATTAAATTAGATGCATCTAACACTAGCATTCAATTGAAAACCAATATATATATATATATATATATATATATATATATATATATATATATATATATATATTAATAATAATAATAATAAAATCGAGGCTTTTTTAATAAAGTATTTCTATTACTCTAAGCATACCTCTTTAAGCATCAACATCGTTAGAGTGATGGGATGATGCTTCAGACATGTCGATGCTTATCGCCTTATCAATATCATCGTCGATCATTTAACTAATAACTACTTAACCCCTATATGATTTGGGTTGGGTTAGGTCAGCTTTAACCTTAACCCGACCCATAAAAATTCAAGTTGGGTCGGGTCAACCCAGAAATTGAAATCGGGTCAAATTTTCCAACCATAAACTAGAAAAAATCGGGTTGGGTTGAATTTTGCTGGTCTAGGGAGAATAATGCAATTTATATTTTACCAAATAATGCCTCCACAATGGAGAATTTCTTTATCAAGGATAAATTACAAAATTGCTTTCATTTATTTATTTTCTTTAAAAAGTAGTGAAACTCTAAACTTGTGAGCCCACTTGGTATTTGTATAAAATCCAATACATTAACTATATGCACCACTACACCGAAACAGTGAGAATATTGATTTCCACCCTTGAAACATTCATCTAGCAAGTTCATAAGATCACACAAACATGGATGAAGGGAAAAAACAAATATCAATTTGATCCAAAACTTGTTGGGGTAGCCTTCAAACTGTGCACGAGTTGGGTGCTCAGACCGGTTGGGTGACCGGTCTAGCTATGTAACCCAGATGCACGTGAAGGCCCCCTGAAGAGGATCTGTGTTGCCCAGACTGGTCGGCTGACCGGTCTGCAGGGGGCTCTGACCTGTCGAGCCACTGGTCGGTGGTGAGGCAGCTGGGTGTGTTTTCTCTCTGGACTGTTTGTGCACTGGCTGGCCGGTCGGCCGACCGGTCAGGACTTGCACACGGATTTCTTGCGCAGCTTGCAGTAACGCACAAGATGTTTCTATTTTGGGTATTTTGCCTATTTAAAGGCTGGTAATCCGAATTTAGAGGTATCCTAAGGTGTCTAAGGTTTCCTAATCATGTTAGGAAGAGAGGAGAGGTGTGTGTGAGAGAGAACTTGGGGTTTTATTTGTTTATTCCTTGCTTGTAGGCTGTCAATCTCTATAATCTTTTGATATTCATAGTGGATCGCTTTGTGCCGTGTTTTTTTACCCGTTGAGGGATTTTTCCACGTAAATTCGGATTCTCTTGTGGTGAATTCTTATGTGTGGTTTGATTTCATATTATTTCTCGTTTGATCTCGCATTACTCCGCGCATTTTGGCTTTCGCTTCCACTGCTGGTTTTTCCAACAAGTGGTATTAGAGATATCGTTGGGGTGGAGTGGAATTCGAATCTGAGACGAGAAGATGAGATCAGGCACAAGGTTCGAGGTAGAGAAGTTCTCCGACAAAAATAACTTTGAGCTATGGAAGGGGAAGGTTGAATCCTTCCTAGTTCAGCAAGAGCTTGATGAAGCTCTTGGAAAGCGACCCGTGGCTATGAAAGATGATGAGTGGACGAAGCTCAACAAGAAGGCTAGAACCTCAATTCTGTTAAACCTTACGGATGATGTTCTCTATTATGTCATGAAGGAGAAGACTGCGGCTGAAACAATGACGAAGCTAGAGAAGGTTTATGCCAAGAAATCTCTAGAGAATCGCATGTACGTGTTGATGCAGTTGTTCACCTTGAGGATGACTGAGGGGACAGAAGAGGATGACCACCTGAGCACGTTCAATAGACTGGTTTGGAAGTTAGTGGAGATCGATGAACTAATGATGGATGAATATCAAGTATGCATCCTGTTGAATTCTCTTCCAGATTCATATGAGTTGTTCAGGGACTCTATGTGAGCAGGGAGGGAAACCATAAGCGTCGAGACCGTTATCTCAGCCCTCCAGTCAAAGGCGATGAGAAAGAAAAGCGGTGACGTGGCTTCCCATTATTCCTCAGAGGCATTGGTTATGAGGAGAAAAAGTTTTGAGCATGGAGGATATTCAAAATTGGGATTTAAGGCCAAGGGCAAAGGGAAGGCTAAGGTGAAGTGCTGGAATTGTGGTCAGGAGGGTCACATGAGAGGAGATTGTCAGAATCCCAGGTTGAAGTAAGAGATGTATGAAAATTCTTCTGGAGAGTGAGCCAATACCGTAGAGGACGGTGGCGATCTGTGTGAAGTTTTGACTGTATCTGGCAAGGGATCTCACGGTAGTGAGTGGATCCTAAATTCAAGGGCTTCTTGTCACGTTTGTCCTGACCGGAGTTCATTCACGACACACAGGGAGTATGGTGGTAAATCAGTGTTTGTGGGCAATAGCTACGCTCATAAGGTTGTGGGTATTGGTACTGTGCACATCAGGAAGTTCGATGGGATCAAACGAGTCTTGGAAGATATGAAGCATGTTCCCAAGATGGAGATGAATGTGATTTCTCTTGGTGCACTCGAGGCGAAAGGGTGCGTGTTTATCGGCAGCGATTGTTGTTGTGAAGTGATGAAGGGGGCACTCGTGTGTATGAAGGCACAGAGGTGTGGCCATCTTTACATGTTGATCGGGAGCACAATTCACGATGGAGCTGTGGGAAAGGCAACGAGATCCACGGTTACTCATATGTGGCAAGTGCTCAAGGGCCATATGAGAAGAGTGATAAAGGGTGTGAATTTGTAAGGTTATGGTCGATGGTGGCACGAGAAGCGGTGGAGCTATGATTGAAGATGAGATGACGTTGCGAGGATGATATCGATTGTTGATTCGTCGTTTGAAGCCTCGGTGGAGATTGTTGGGGTAGCCTTCAAACTGTGCACGAGTTGGGTGCTCAGACCGGTCGGGCGATCGGTCTAGCTGTGTAACCCAGATGCACGTGGAGGCCCCCTGAAGAGGATCTGTGTTGCCCTAGACTAGTCGGCCGATCGGTCTGCAGGGGGCTCTGACCGGTCAGTGGTGAGGCAGCTGGGCGTGTTTTCTCTCTGGACTGTTTGTGCACTGGCCGGCCGGTCGGAGGTGCACGCGGATTTCTTACACAGCTCGAAGTAGCACGGAATATGTTTCTATTTCGGGCATTTTGCCTATTTAAAGGCTAGTAATATGGATTTTGAGGTATTCTAAGGTGTCTAAGGTTTTCTAATCGTGTTAGGAAGAGAGGAGGGGTGTGTGTGAGAGAGAACTTGGGGTTTTCTCAGTTTATTCCTTGCTTGTGGGCTGTTAATCTTTGTAATCTTCTTATATTCATGGTAAATCGCTTTGTGCCGTGGTTTTTACCCATTGAGGGTTTTTTTTTTTTTTTACGTAAATTCAGATTCTCTTGTGGTGAATGCTTGTGTGTGGTTTGATTTTATATTGTTTCTCGTTTGATCTCACATTACTCCGCGCGTTTCGGCTTCTGCTTCCGTTGCCGATTTTTCCAACAAAACTTCTGTGGCCCCTTTGAATTTTTCAAGTGTAGATGTTCAATACACTTTTTTTGTGGTATGGTTCACTTGAGCGTTGGATATGCTTAATTTTTGGGGTCAAGATTTAAAAGTTTCTGGTAAAATAGATGGACGGCGTGGATAAAATACATGTAAATCTCAGTGGGCCCTAAAGAGTTTACTCAATACACTAACTCAATACGCACCGGCTTCGGTATGGTGCACCTGAAGATAATTGGATCACAACCATTGTGTACAGTAATATGAAAGTGGTTTTCAGGATGACCCATTAGCTAGTGCAAAACAATGGTCCAAATAATGTTAGATGAACATGGACTTATCCGGTAACAAAGATGAGAACTACCTGAAATTGTAGTCCGGAGGCGATTTCTATTGGGTCCATACATCCAATGGGACCGGCTGTGTATGTTCACCATACAAAATCCACATCAGTCGTACAATCCTCACAGTCCAAATAATAGACTTCTAATGTAAATACACATGGTCGTTCAGCAAGAAAGATTTAATGGTGGAACTTCAATCAGACGTCCTATGCAGTGGGAGCACTAATTTGGATGCTGTAATGGGCTACCCGTTTTCCAAATACGTTCTTATGGCTTAAATGCTCAACCTTCCCAGTATGAGAAAAACGTATTGTCTTTTTCTCTTTCACGGGTCATGCTCAGCCTTCCCGACATGAGAAAATCGTTCTCTGTCTCTTTCGCAGGTCATGCTCAACCTTCCCGCATTAGAAAAACGTTTTGTCTTTTTCTTTTTCACGGTACGGGCTAAAACAAAAGTAACAAAAAAGTAGGGGCGACTACTACAGCCACGTGTCTTAGTACGGAGCAACTGACACCAATCACCCTACTTGATGAGGCGCGATGTCCTGCGAAAGCCTTGCGCAGGAAGTTCCTGCGTTGGGAACCAAGGTGGGGCCCAAAGTGATGGTTTTGATAATCCACCCCGTCCATCCGTTTCGGGAGCTCATCTTAGGACATGAGAACAAAAATGAACCGGATCCAAGACTCAAGTAGGCCTCACTAAAGAAAAAGGTGTGTAGGGAAATTACTACCGTTGAAACCTCTCTGGGGTCCAAAGTGATGTTTATATGACATCCATACCGTTCATAACGTCACTACTACTGGGATGAACTTGGAACACAAATATTATCCTGATTCGAAACTCCTGTGGCTCCACAAATATTTCAACTGTGGAAGTTCAATCCTCACGTTTTCGGCCCACTTTAGTCTTGGATCCGGTTTATTTTTGTTCTCATATCCTAAAATGAGCTCCCAAAACGAATGGACGGGGTGGATTTATCAAAAAACATCACTGTGGGTCTACCTTGGTTCCTAGCGCAGGAACTTCATGCGCAAGGCTCGCGCCTGGGACCACTCCTAATGCTTAGTGTGAAATCCACCCGTTTCATCTATTCTTTTAATCATATCAGTACATGATCCCAGGACTGAAATCGTACTGCATCTTGAGTTACTCAGAGGCTCTCATCGTACTGAGTAGGCCTCCGTTTTTTCGAGCACATTTTAGGCGTCGAGCCAAAAATTAAAGCACATCCAAATCTCACGTGGACCATTCCAAAACAGTGAGACTAATGATTCCGACTGTCGAAATCTTGCCAGGCCACAATAATCATTATTTGTCATCCAACTTGTTCATAAGATATAAAAAGACATGGAGGAAGGAAAAATAAAAATTTCAACTTGATTAAAAACTTTTGTGGCCCCAAAACATTTTCAATTGTCTAAATTCAATTCACGTTATTTATTACTGTATGGTCTATTTGAACCTTTGATATGCTTCATTTTTTGGGATCAAGCCCTATCTGATAAAATGGATAGACGGAGTAGATAAAATACATAAATTATAGTAGACCCTACATAGTTTACTAAGTAGGCTAAGCGTACCGAGTTACTCAGTACGCAATCCGCTTCCCCCAACACTTACCTAAATCTAAAATTCAAGTGGGCCGCATATCATGAAAACGTGTGAAGGTAAATTCCTACAGTTGAAACCTCCCTGGTCCACCGTGATGTTTATATGGCATCCATGCCATCCATAAGGTCATTCCTTCTGGGATAAACTGAAAACACATTGTTTATCCTGATTCAAAACTTCAATGGCCCATGAATGTTTCAGCGATGGATGTTCAATACTCTATCATGCGGCCCACTTAAGTTTTGGACGTGCGTCAGTCTTGGTATCATGTCCTAACATGATATGAAAAAATGGATAGAAGAGGTGGATTTCTCACCAACATCATTGTGGGCCCCACCCAGCTTCGCCTCACAGGAAGTTCATGAAAAAACCTTTAGCTGGAAATTCGCGTTGTGCTTTTAAGATGGTGTACGATAGTGCTAAATTATCCACTTCATGCTTTTTCAAAATTTTGAATTGTAATTTGATTTTAAGCTCATTTACCAACAATGACCCCTATGAAAATGATCAAATGTGACTTTAAGAATTGATTGGCCACGCCATAATGTTTAAGTGAAATCCACCCTAATCAACAACAGATTTATCACACTAGTTTTGCTATAGGCCCCAAAAATTAATCTAGTTGGTGATTTAGGTAACCCTTACGCAGGGAAATAGTTTGGGATTGTAAAGCTCCGTTTTTTATTTTTTTTAAGGTCCACTGTGATGATTATATGAAATCTACTCCAACAATTAGATGCCAAGTTTAAATTTAGGCCCTTGCACAAAAAAATCAAGTCTATCTGTGATTTTGGTGGGACACATAAAATGAAACAGTTTGGAGGGGCCCGTATATTGCTCCCAACCATGTGGTTCACTTGAACCATGTACCAGTTTGGGGGGCCCCATATACACGGTTCCCAACCAAAATGCAGTGGCACGTATAGTGATAAAGATAATTTTACGTAAACATCATGGTGAGCCAAGCGTGAGAATATTTTAGTTATCCACGTGTTGCTTAAAATCGCCCCCAATCTGACTTCAAGAATTTGTAAGCCCCACGGTGATGTTTAAGTGAAATCTACCCCAATCACTAGGTGTGTCACCTCATTTTAGCCGTGGGGCCCAAAAATAAGGTTGACCTATGATTCATATGGGCCATACTAAAGAAAACAGTTGGGTGAAAAATGTCCAATATACTATTTCCAATCATGTGGTTCAATTAAATCATAGATCATGCTGATTTTTTGGCCGTAGGGGTAAAATGGAGAGACACAACTAATGATCAGCGTGGATTTCACATAAACATCACAATGGGGGACATGTGAAAATTCTTAGAATCCTTTTCATGCATGCACCAAAAGAATAAGTGGATGTGTCAATCGCAAATTTTTTATTAACATGGGTTCCATGTACATAAGGCCAACACAGTTGAGGATTCCAACATATGGATTCCATGTAATTGCAACATCAATTCTAATTCACCAGTAAAAAATTCACACACTTAAACAATACTCACCATCCAAATAATTTACTTCTATGGAAATACACATGATTCTGCGGAATTGAGATTTTTTCGACCGTGGATCTTCAATAGTGTCCTATGTAGCAGAAGCATTAATTGGGGTCCTGCTGAAGACTACCCATACTTTTTAATAATAAAATAAAAGAAAGTCCAGAGTCATTTGCATTGCTTAAATGCTGGATCATTTTACTGTGCACAACAACCTTTTTTTTAATTTTTATTTTTTTATCTCTCATGCTTATGAATTCCGTAAAAATAAAAAAAAATAAAACTTAATAATTTCCATACTACTGGGAAAATGGGATTAGCTGATACACTGGCACTATAAAATTGCCAACCTAGAATACCAGTGATAAACTGTCCGAATTATTGGTCCAGTTTTTAGATAAGTCCAAAACCAAAAAATACCTTGGTTGGTAGACATTTGATGAACGATTGAAATGAGAAAAAAAATCAACAGTCCACATCCGCCAAACAAATGCCAATTAACTAGAGGTTAGTATCGTTCAACTATAATGGAACTCTAATCGTCCAATTATAATGGAACTCTAGAGGATGGTCTATGTTGGGAACCTTATGGAAGTACAGAGGAGAATCAAACAAGCAAACCACACAATACAAGCAATCACAAGCCGATTTTATGTGGAAAAATTCTTACGAGAATAGACCACGGCACAAAGTGATCACTTTGTAAAATCAGAAGTATAAGAGATGAACCACCCGAACAAATCACCCATAAGGAAACCCAAGTCTCTCTCACCAAAACTCTCTTTAAAACCCTAATCCCATTTAGAAATGTATTAGATACCCTATAATCTCTCTTTAAAACTTCCCTCGTTATGCAAATTGGTCTTTGGATGTTTTTAGGAGGGTTTGGGCGACCGAACTTGGAGGCTCGGGCGCCCGATATTCTTCGGATATATGGCAAAACTCTCTAGACGTTTTTCAAGGTGTTTAGGAAACAGAACCCCTAGGTGTCGGGCGACCGAAGGTGGTTGGCAAAACTCTTCGGACGTTTTTTAAGGTGTTCGGGCAATCGAACCCCTACGCGTTGAGTGACCGAAGGTAGTCTCGGTTGTCCGATGAGGTCACCCGAACCTTCCTGAAAACATCCAAAGACTAATTTGCATAACGAGGGGAGTTTTGGTCGCCCGACCAGTCCGATCAATCGCCCAAAACCCGCTGTGCGCTAGTATTTACTTCATATTCATTTTGACCGTTCAGTTAACCATCGTGGTTGTTTCTCTTAACTTTAGCTCGAGGTAGTATGTTTTGAGTGACTTAGCCTTGATCAAACCAAACGTTGTGTGGAGGAGTAGGTGGTTTGTTTGGAACTATTTCAAAAAGTGGTATCTTCATATTGCAATAATGATTGTTAAGCAATCTTCCATTGAGAAATCTCAAAAACAAGTTTCAAGCTAAGTTCTGGATTGATTAGTCAATTATTGTATGCTTGTATACATGTTACCTAATGCCCCCATTACTTGTTCAAGGAGTTAGTATGAGATGATGACCATAGTTGATTCGGAACTGCCGGAGGTTATGGTTTTAGAACTTCAGATCAACCTGCATCGGAATTGCTTCGCAAGCCTGATGTTCTTGTTCATCGAAATTATAATTGTTTATTGTGGATTGACTACTCATATTATTAAATCACTTAATTAGCGCTTGCACACTCGTCCTACCAGGTGTGCTAAAATGGTGTTGTTCTCAAATTCAGCCACGTGGTGTTCATACATAGATTGTGGTTGTGGGTATGCCAAAATCGTTTTGCAGTGTAATTCAAACGGGACAACTCAGGACACCGGCAGAGAGATAGAGCAGTGAATGGTTGGATTCTCCGCCTGCAATCTACTCTGCCAGTTGTCACTTGCGCTTTTCAGATAAGAATCCTTATCCTTATATCCATATCACGAGGCCAGCATTCCCTTTCGAATTAGGTATGCTCTTTAATGTGCAGGTATATTGTGATTGCCATGTGGCTTGATCTACACCATTTATCTGTGCAGTCAGATGTTGTCCAAACACCATTACAGCAAATGGGAGAAAACGGGAGAAAAACTCAAGAAAATCCTACGGTCAAAAAAAGCAAACCACTCAAGAGATGAGTTCTACTCTCACCACGTTTCTCTTCTCATCTCTTGGATGCTGTGAAGATCTTTTGACATTTGATAATAAACTCTTGTCATATGACAGGATGTGCATTCATGTGTAGTGGGAGCGGATAAGGTGAGACCCTGGCTCACCCAAACCAATGGGGCCCTTTCCATGTAGCGCACCTTGATGCATGTATGCATTTTGTATCTACCGTGTCCATCCGTTTTTCCAAGCTCATTTTAGCCAATTATCCTAAAAATAAGTAGATTCAATTATAAGGTGGATAATACCATAGAAAACAAGGGTGATTAATCATGAAGGAGCCACAAAAGTTTCAGATCAAGTTAATATTTATTTTTTCCATTAATCCAGGCATAGGATGGCAAACAAATATTACGAAAACATTAAGGTGTGCCCTGATAAGTTTTTATGGCAAGGCTTGCAATCACCCCAGTTTCCTATGATATAGTGCACCTGGTAACTGAGTCTGCTTGATTTTGGGGCGGTGTGGATATAGAATACATACATCAAAGTAGACAAATGGCAAGGGACACACCGTCTTGGGTGAGACTAGGGTCTCACCTATTCCACTCCCTCAGTTAAAGACGTGAGGGAACAATGAACCGGATCACAGCCATTGTATAAGGTAATATGAAAAGTGGTTTTCACACGCATCAGCTAATGCAAAACAGTGGCCCTAATGAAGTTGGATAAACATTGACTAATCTTACATACTCTTGTAACAAAGATGAGGTCTACTGAAATTGTAGTTCGGAGGCTACTTCCATCGGGCCCATACATCCAATAGGTCAAGCTGTGGATGTTCACCCGTACAAAATCCACATCAGTATATATACCGTCCTTACTGTCAAAATAATAGACTTCTGATGTAAATACACCTGATTTTTCGGGTGTGAAGTAGGTGTTAACCGGAACAGCTTAGTGGGTGTTACCTACCGTATGGCCCACATGGATGATATTTTGTATATCCATGCCGTCCATCCTTTTCTACATCCCATTTTAGAATGAATTTCCAAAATTTATGCAGATCTAAATCTCAAGTGGACCATACCACTAAAAATAGTGTGATTGAGTGCTCCACCATTAAAAATTCCAAAGAGCCCATCGTAATGTTTTGGTAATGTTTATTTTCAATTCAAGCTCTTGATAATGTCAATAAAGCCTTGATGAAGGGAACATATAAATATCATATTGATCTAAAAAATTTGTAGCCCACAAAATGTTTTTAATGGTTATTCATCACTGTTTCTAGAGGTATGGCCCACCTGAGACTTGGATCTTCTTAGGGTTTTGAATCACATCCTAAAATGATATGAAAAAACAGATAGACCGCGTTGATATATAAAATATACATCAACAAGGGTCCCACACGGACTAAGCTGTTCCCAGGGTAACACCTAATCCGCGCCCTGATTTTTCAGCAAGAGAGATTTTTCAATGGTGGATCTTCAATTACACGTCCTATGCCGGGGGTGGAGCATGAATTTCAATGCTGCATAGGGCTACCCATGATCATTTTCATTGCTTAAATGCTCAACCATCGAAGCATAACAAAAACGTTTTGTCTTTTTCTTTTTCATGAGATGAAGGGTCATAATCGCTGGTTATGGACAAAACGTATTTGCTTTCATGACAGTGTACGACTATAGTAAATAATCTACTCCATTTGTCTTTTTGAAATGAAGGGTCTTAATAGCTGGTAATGGCAAAAAATTATTTGCTTCAGGATAGTGTACGACTTTGGTAAATAATTTACATCATTTGTATTTTCTTTTTCATGAAAGGAACGGATGTAATATTTGGTAATGGCCCAAAAAGTATTTGCTAAATAGCTAAAATGTATTTGCTAAATAATCTACTTCATGAGCTTTTAAATTCCTACATTATTTTGCAATTTCAAGCTATATTATCATTAATGCCCTAAAATATAAAAATCATTAGACATGATTTTAAGAATTGATAGGCCCGACAATAATATTTAAGTGGAATCTACCCTAATTATCATACGTAGGGCCCAAAAATCACTTTGAATGGTGTACGAAGGGAAATAGTTGGGATAGCAAACTCCATCCTTAAATCTTTTAAGGCCCAATGTGATGATTGTATGGAATCTACTCAAATAGCTAGATGCCAGGTTAAAATTTAGGCCCATGGAAAAAAAAAAAATCAAGTCCACCTGTGATTTAGGTGGGTCACCTAAAATGAAACAGTTTGAAGGGCACCATATACTTTTTTTTTTTATACCAATCATGTGGTTGACTTGAATTGTGGACCAAGATGATTTTTGGGCCTTACAGCTAAAACAGGTTGCATGTTTAGTGAACAAGATGATTTTACATAAACATCATGGTGAGGCAAGTGTGAGAATTTTTTTGTCATCCATGTGTTGCCAAAATCACCCTGAATTTAACTTCAAGAATTAGTGAGCCCCACCATGATGTTTAAGTCAAATCCATTCCATTCACTAAGTGTGTCACCCGATTTCATTCGTAGGGACCGAAAATTAACCCATATCATTCAGATGGGTCATACAAAGGAAAGCAGTTTGGTGAAGAATGTCTCATATACTGTTTCCAATCATGTAGTTCACCTGAATCATAGATTGTGCTGATTTTTGGGCTTTATGACTAAAATAGACTGACACAACTGATTATCAGGATGGATTTCACATAAACATCATAATGGGCTACTTGCAAAAATTTGTAGCATCCTTTTCATGCATGCAAAAAAGAATAACAGGGCGGGTCCAGCGCAATTTTTTTCTTTTTATTAACTTTGGATTCCATATGAATAGGGCCACCAAAGTTGAGGATTCTAACTTGAATTCTCATTCACGAGTAAAAAATCCACATACTCAAACCGTACTCACCGTACTCACCGTCCAAATAATTGACTTCTATGAAATTACACATAATTTTGTAGCAAGTGAGATTTTTCCAGACATGGATCTTCGAGGGTGTGTCCTATGTAGCAGAAGCATTAATTTGGGTGCCGCTGAAAACTACTCATACTAGTTAATAATATAATAAAAGAAAGTCCAGAGTCATTTACATTCCTCAAATGCTAGATTATTTTACAGTGCATAACAAACTTTTCTATCCTCGTCTATGAATTCAGTAAAAATAAAAAATTAATAAAACTTAAAGACTCCCGTACTCCTGTAAAAATGGGATAGCTGATACACATTGCAAACCTAGCATATCAGTGATAAACTGTCCGAATTACGGCCCCATTTTTAGATTAGTCCAAAACGTTGGCTAGTAGACATTTGATGAACGATTGAAATGAGAAGAAAAATCCACAATTCACATTTGACAAACAAATGCTAATTAATCAGAGTTTAGGGTCATTCAATCATGTTCGATTTCTAGAGGATGGTCTACACACAACACGTGCAATTTTTCGAGTGCCTGTGTCTCGAGGGCGCGGATTGGGTACTACCCCCACCAGGCCCTAGCTAGAGACGGTCATGTCAAGGGATCTTTGGGGCCCACCATGATGTATATGTTTTATCAACGCCGTCCATCTACTTTGAAAGACCATTTTATGGTATTAAGGCTCAAATGGACCACACCATAGGAGGCAGTGGGGCTTGAGCTCCTACCATTGAAAACTTCCTAGGGCCCACCGTGATATTTATTTTCCATCCAGCCTATTCATAAGGTAGCATAGACCTGTATGAAGCTAAAATATAAATATCAGCTTGATACAAAAGCTTTGTGACTCCCAAGAAGTTTTCAATGGTAGAATTTCATTCTCCACTGTTTCTGTGGTGTGGTCCACTTGACCCTTTAATCCACCTCCCTTCTGGGTTCGTGAACTAAAATGATCTTTCACAATGAATGGACGGTGTTGATAAAATATATACATCACGGTGGGCTCCACAGAGCCCCTGACAGGACCGTCCGTCTCTAGCTAGGTCCTGTTGGGGGCGGTACCCAATCCGCGCCTGTGTATGGACCATAACATTCCACATTGTCCACGTGCCATAAATAGTTACACCATAGATAGTGCGCAACGCGCGCATGATTGATGGAAATAGTACACCCCTCCCCCTATATATACCGTCCCGAGGTTCAATCCCAGTATCCATATCTATTACTCACTTTTCCTTGTTTACCGAAGGCCAACTTATAAAATGAAATTTGTTCTACTTTTATCAATCCTCTTCCTCTGGAATGCCGTTGAGGCATCATCCAGCAATGCCGTACTAGACGTACGCGGTGAAGCGCTCCAACCCTATGTGAGCTACGAAATCACATCAGCCTTTTGGGGGGCTGGTGGTGGGGGTGTAACTCTCGGCGACCGAAATGGCTCATGCCCACTCAACGTGGCCCAAGAACCTTTTGATATGTTCAGAGGTCTCCCTTGGACTTTCCGACCCGTGAATGCCAACGACGAGTTTATAAGCCTGTCGGCGGATGTGAATGTATTCTCCGCAGCTTCGCCGATCTTTGCTGAGACGACAGTGTGGAGGCTTGGGGACATCGATGAGGTGACCGGACATCAGTACGTTACGATAGGTGGGGTATTCGGGAATCCCGGTCCAAACACAGTTAGCAATTGGTTTAAGATAGAGAAAGCAAATGCTATTAGTTACAAGATTGTGTTTTGCCCCAGTGTTTGTGATTCCTGCAAGGTGACTTGTGGGGATATTGGATTCTTCTACGAAGATGGGAAGAGATGGTTGGGTTTGAGGGATACGCCATTCCTAGTTCTCTTCCATAAGGTGGGACTGCAGGGCAAAATGGCAATAGAATGAGCTAAATGTTATTGCACTTGTACTTGGGCTTTAATGTCCTTTATAATAATTATAATAAGTTGACCTTTTGAGGTCAAGGGTTGAAGCTTTTATATGAATTAAGGTTGGGCTTTGGGTCAGTCACTTTGTTTTCGTGTTTTTTTTTTTTTTTTTTGTTTTGGGAATTTTTTACGATTCTTTTCATCTGCGTCGAAGGCAAGTGGCATCTATTCTCATTGGTCCAGTCATCACTACTCGATTTTTCCTCTCAAGTATGGATTGCATGCTACACAACCCCACTTTTACGGTGTGGAATTTCTCTAGGCATCACCATGATCTATTTGTTAGATCCACACCGTCCATCAATTTTTTCAGATTATTTTAAAGCATAAGACAAAAAATGAGGCACATCCAAATTTCAAGTCGACCACACAACAAAAAGCATTGGATTTTTGAAACCTTCCTACAGTCCACTGTGGAACGCATCATAGGAAACAGTGGAATTAATGCTACCATTGAAAACGTCTTATGGCCACAGATGGCTCTGCTCAAGCAGATATTTGTGTTGTACCTTCATCCAGGTATGAGTGGCCTCATGAACAGGTTAGATTTCAGATAAGCCTCACCCTTGGCCCTAGGAAGGTTTCAACCAACAGTTTGTGTAATTCCCATTGCTTTCTTTGGTGTGGTCCACTTGAGCTTTGGATGCACCTTATTTTTGGCATCATGATCTCAACCTATTTGAAAACATTGATGAACTGTGTGGATATAACATAAAGGTCATGGTGAGGGGCGGTGAAGTTTCACACGTTAAAAGTTGTGATATGTAGCAGTAGGGTGGGCATCTTTTGCACTCGGAATCTAGGTGGGGCCCAACGTGATGTTTTTGAGAAATCTATGCCGCCCAACCGTTTTGTGAGATCATTTTAGGCATTGCGACAAAAAATAAACAGGATCAAAGACTAAGTGGGCCGCAATAAAGCAAAAGGTAGGTAGGCTGTGAGGAAACGTCTTTCTTCTCATAAAATTTTCTTTTCTTTTAGACACTACGTTTTCCTTCCCTCAGCTACTTTTTTACGGAAGAGAACTGTGTGGTATGCTTCCTCAGTGGCATGGTAATGTGACTAAATTTTGTAGGCCCCACCATGATGTATGTGGTGTAAGAACATTGTCCATCCATTTTTCGAAATCATTTTAGGTCATGATTTAAAATAAGGGAGATCCAAAGCTCAACCACATCACATAAAACAGTCGGCCCACAATTGAAATCTTCATAGGGCCCACTGTAATGTTTGTTTGCCATCCATTCCATTCATAAGATCACACAGACTTAAACCTCTAACCCGATTCTTATTTCAATTGAAATTTGAGATTAAAAAAATATATATAAGAAAATGGATTCCCACCAATGAAATTTCTGTCTCACATGCCATCCGGAATTGGTGGTAAAACAACTAAAGGGTGTAACGACCAATTCGGATGTGGAAATCAGAGGTAGCTAAGTAAAGGAAATCAATTTCCTCATACATGATTGTTTCCATCGTTTGCCAAAGATAATAGAATTGAAGAAATATTTGATTTCCTTTTTTCAGCCTTCTTTGAAAAAGGGTTTTTTTTTAACCCTCACAAAGGAAAAGAAATTTTCTTTTCCATAGAGTTTCCTTTGCAGATGACATTCTGCTTTCTTTATCTAATTTTTTATTTCCACCAATGCCCATCCATTTACTTCAAAGATGTAGCCTGCTTGATGAATGGACTCATTTCCTTCTCTTTTGTAAAAGATTTTCCTACTTTGTGCACGGTTTCCTTGCAAGTCTTACATCTTTTGTTATTACATTACTATGTGAATGAGACTTGGTCACATGCATTTGATGATACGTGTTATGAGATTGATTCTTTTTTACGATCTTCTTTCCAAATTTATATTTTCAATATACTATTGTTGCTTTATTTAATATTCTCATGGTGATAAGGTCAATGAAAGAAAACCATACAAATCTAACTCTTCAACTTTTGGTGTTATTCCTGTCAATGTGTATTTACTTAGTATCAAACATCTTTTACTCTTACAAAAGCAACTAAATTTCTTTTTTTGAGCAGATAGTGTGAAAGATGTAAGGGTAATAGTGATCTGCATTTATTTGCAGGAAATGAGGCACGTGTGCTCTTATCTTCTAGATTTAAAGAAGGCTTCTGCAGCCCAAACTACAATACACAATCAAAGCAGAACATCCATCTGCTAAGCTACATCCACACATTCATAAGATGAAGACTTAAGTTTTCATTTTGTAATAGTTGGTCTCCTGTTCAGTGATCCTCACCTTCTAACTGATGAAACCCACAGTGGATTAGACCATGCCCTGAAAAATCTACCAGATTGGAAGATCCTAACCATCCAATCTATGGGCCTTCGCACAACTTAATGCAACAATTGTATTTCTTCTGTACTACAAGATAATGATTTTGATTGTCCCTTTAAATAGAGACTTTTGGTGAATAATCCATTTCATGTGGTGCCCATCCAATCAAAGGCCTGGATCACCCATTTGGAGTTGGCACTTGTGCCCTATTCATCATTGGCAAAACCCAATTGAAAAAAAAAAAAAAAAACAGACGAAACAATCCCATTCATCCATGACCGTTCGGATGACAACATCCATAAAAATCCCCACAAAACCAACCTCCCTAAATTCCAACAGAAATGCTGAAATTTCAAATCCTCAAAAGCATAAAACCACCAAAACTCCTTATTGTAACACGCAACAGTGGTTTTACTATTTGGTGTAAAAAAAACATCAAGAACTAAAGCAAAATTTAGGATAGTAAAGATATTAAAATTACATCTAAACTTGATTACATTTGTGAAGGCATATGCGTGCGGAAGCTTGGAGGATCAACTAGAATTATAGCTAAGTCCTAGAGGGTGGTGATTAGGACCTTTTTTTAAATTCTTTTCGCCTACTTACACAACTTATCAATATAAACTAAGTAAGCAAGAGCACTTCGGCTTGTAAGCCTAAGTAGGTCCAATCACTAGACTAACATATGATTAAAATAATTAACAACCTAGTTTAAGTATGCATAGATTAACATATGATTAAACTAATTAAGTACATAATCTATGCAACCTAAGTAGACTATTAGAGGATGGATCAAATAAGCTCAAGTCTACTCAAGAAGTAAAAGTATATCTTGTGTGTGGATGTGCCTATCAAGTCCCTAGTATACATTCTAATTAATCATTTATAATTAAACAACTGAACACAATGCATAATAAGAAATGTGTTCAAATACAATCACAAACACAATGATGTATAGTAGTTCGACTTTGGGTCTACTATACTCCCGGTTTAATTACTCAACCACTTTGAACACATCGGCATTCACTAGGGAGTTTAAATCAGGTTCCTCCCAACCTAGGTGTTTTAACTTAGATCCATCATACCGGAGAGTTTATATATTCCTCACAGCCTACATGTTCACACCCGTGTTGGTGACTCCCCTTAGAAACTTGTTTAGGCCCGACAAACGTGCTAAGGAATGACAAATGTCCCTAGAATTTAGACCCGATAAACGTGCCAAGGATTGACAAACGTCCCTACACTTTTAAGCTCAACTAATAAGCCAAGGATTGACAAACGACCCTAAATTCGAATTTGACAAACAAACTCTACATTCAATTCCCACCAGGAAAAGAGTGAATGGACTCTAACAAATGACAACCTTACTTATCGGATTTGAGCCTCGTTGTTGTGCCACTTCGGGTTGCTTCTTCTCGCTCTCCCGTGCTTAAATCAGTTCCCTTTGTGCTCCCTCGATCACTGATGCCGTTGTGTCGCCACTGCTCCTGCTCCACGATTAACTACCTTACATATGATGCTCCAACGGAGATGCTCAAGGTGCTAGGAGGGTAGGTTTGAGATCTCTACAACTAATGAGAATGGGTTGCCTAGAGTATCTCAACTACAATGATTTCATCATAGAGTATTTGATAGAAATGTAACTATCAAGGTTAATCCAAACTCTAAAGATCAAAAGAAGGACAAGTGCATTTTCAACCTGAGGTTGGAATGCTTCATTCTTGTGAAGAATCACAAGGAAGATGACTTGTTAGGGTTAAGAATAGAGCTTTTAATGGTATGCAATGGTAGTAGCTTCTATCTCATCAAAATCCCTCTCTTTTGCTAAAAAATGAATCCTCCTACTTTTATAGATTTTCTTTCAATGGTAAAAAAAAAGGGCAAATTCGCGCATCTCCGATTGATCGGAACATGGTCTGATTGATCGGAGGTCACTTTCGATTGATCGGAGGAAGCCCGATTGATCGAAAATATGTCCAATGAGTTTTGCAAACTCTTTAGAACAAATTCCGATTGATCGAAATCATGGTCCGATTGATCGAAGGACCATATCCGATTGATTGAAGGCACTGTCTGATTGATTGAAAATCTATCTAGAGAGTTTAAAATTCTCTGGAATAAATTCTGATTGATCGGACCTTTTTGTCTAATTGATCGGAGTCCCATCGGAACCAATGTTCGATTAATCCGATCAATCAGAAACTGTTGTTTGGGCTGAATTGTTTACAGCAGCTTCCACCTCTTTTATTAACTTAATTAATTTATCATATTTTTCTATATGATCTAAGGCTAATAAGAATGATTAAAGGTATTCCTAGTTGGTCCAAGTCATCTAAGATATTTTGGATATTTTAGTTCAAAGGGTTAGGGTCACTAAGGCATCTCATTTACCTGTTCTTCTTCTTTGATGCTTCTTGTCCACTTGAATCTTCGGTCTTCAGCTTGCCAAGGGTCAACCGATATTACAACACATGGACTCACATGATTGACAAATAAGGTGCACTAGTATGCCACAGAAAATTGTACCAACAGATATGGGAGAAAACCCACAAATCAAATCTCAAAAACTTGAAATTGAGTTTGAGAAAACCTAGTGGAACCTAAAATACTTACATTCTCACGATGAATTCAGGTATTTGGGGAAGATACCTTATCATTTCTTCTTGACCAATTTCATCAAACACTTAGCACTCATGAAATATAGGAGGCATTACACGTAGCATGCATGAAATACAGGAGGTATTACACATAATCAAAGTAGAACAGCCATATGCTAAGCTACATCTACGCAAAACATACAAAACATTCTTGTTGAGCCATTTCATCAAACACTTGGCATACATGAAATAGAGGAGCTATTACACTTCGCATGCTTGAAATACAAGAGGATTTACACAGAAACAAAGCAAAACAACCATCTACTAAGCTACACCCACACAAAACATTTATTGTTAAGCAATTTCATCAAACACTTAACATACATGAAATATAAGAGGTATTACACAATAAAATTTTTAGCTTTTACAAATGGAGCCATTGGTCAATGACAAAAAATCTGAATGGAAAAATAAAAACTGAGAGAGGAAGAGAGGGAAACAGAGAGAGAAAGAGAGAGAGAGAGAGAGAGGGGGAGGGAGAGAGAGCTTACAGAGAAACCCTAATCTCAGTAAAGAACGAAGAAAATTTGAGTAAATGAGCCTTGTGTTCCTTCAATTTTAAGAGATGCCACAAGAACTCGCGCTCCCATTAACCTTATCCTCTTTCCTAGTAATTAGTTGGAGAGGATTGTAGGATAAGCGGAAGTGGAGAATGAGAGAAGAGGTTAGGTAGAGAGGAAAATAGATACGAAATTTGGGGCAGAGAGATAGATGGGGAAACAGAGAGGGGAGGGAAAGAAAGGGAAATCGAGGAGAGAGAGAGAGAGAGAGAGAGAGAGAGAGAGAGAGAGAGAGCTTTTAAATGGAGGAGATGCGCTATAGAGAGAGAGAGAGAGGGAGGCGAATGAGAGAGAGAGAGAGAGAGGAGAGAGAGAGAGAGATGGGGGGAATCTAAGTGGAGACGGGGAGAATCGGGGGTGAGGTTGGGGGCAGGGAGAGAGAGAATGAGCGGGCGGGACCAGATTTGGGTTTTTTTTTAGGGAATTTGCTGGCGGCTTTTAGTGGCTGCCGGTACATGTGGCCCCTAAACTGGCACATTTGGTTTTATAGGGGCGCCCTTTGTTATAATCAAGGGCGACCACATGTTCCACCAATGATACTCTTATTCCCCGACGGAGTACGTTGGCCACCGGTAAAAATTCCCCGGCAATACTGCCTTTTGTTGTAGTGTAACCTTCATACCACACGACTATGTTCATAATCTATGTCATTGAGATTGGTGATACTTGTGACCGTGATTCGTCTCGCTTTACCTCAATTAATGCTGTGTAGACTAGCCTTGATGGACTAGATAGGAAAAGACATTGTCCAAAGAATCTGACATATCGGTTGACCACTTAAGTAGAGTTAAGTTTTGTGACATTGAACAGTATGACCCAAGTGGGAGGAAGCAAGTTTTCTATATAGTGGACCTAACTGATTAATGGCCCAGATCTAATCTGGATATCAAATTCATATAGAATGATTAACGGACCCCACTATCGACATGATCTAGTAGAGATAAGAAGGGTTGTGCGCCTACACTGCATGTGGTAGTATTGCAGTTGGATATGGACTTTAAGGAAATTAAATTCATGTGTGGAGAAGGGGTTGCAATATTTTGATGGGTTTCAAATACTACAACACCCATCAACAATCCCTATATAAGGGGTGCTGGGTCCCCAATCTGAAACACACATAGAAATCGAATCCCATCTCCAGATTTCACTACAACTGTTCTAAGAGAGGAAGATCCAGACCATCGAATTTAGAGATAGCCCAATCAGGTACATTTGTTATTCTGGTTATTCGATCTCCATACTCGATGCACCGATGGGTCCTTCAATTTCGCAATATACATATTCTAACAGAAATTCCTAGGCATCTTCTAGCTGGGCTAGTAGGCGAGAGACACGATGCACCTAACCATAGCCAATTATGTACATTCAATATGAACATATGACCATAAATCAAAGAGATTTTTGGGATATGACCTTTCATGGTGAGAGGTAGGCTATCAATGGATAAGGCTAGCCCATTAGGCTTTTAGGTATGACGGGCCTCAGGTACGTGGGACTTGGGTTGGAGTATTATAAAATTGTATATTTTAGATAACACTTGAGACGCTAAGAGTGCAGAAGCTTAGAGAGCTTTATAGAACTATGGCTAAGTCCTATGGGGGGGGGGGGGGGGGGGGGGGTGATTAAGACCGTTTAAAAATCTTTTTTAAAACCACTTTCCTAATTAAACTAATTAAGCAAGAACACTTGGCTTCCAAGCTTAAGTGGGTTCAATCACAAGGCTAGCATATAATTAGTAATTAAACAACCTAGCCTAAACATGTATAGATAATCAAATGATTAAACTAATCAAGCACCTAATCTATACAACCTAAGTAAACTATATGAGAGTAGATCATATAAGCTCAAGACTACTCTACTTAGTGAAAGTGCATCTTGTGTGTGTATGCTCCTATCTAGTACCTAGCATATATCTAATCAAGCATGAATAATTAAGTAATTAAAACAACAATGCTAGATTAATAATGTGCTCAACTCAATCACAAACACAAGCATGTATAGTGGTTTGGTCACCGTACTCCTCTCCCGGTTCAAGTACCCACCCTTGTGAGCACACTGGCATTCATTAAGGAGTTTAAATCAGGTTTTGATCACAACCTAGGTGTTTAAATGGTTCCACCCTATCGGGGAGTTTAACAAGGTTCCTCATAACCTATAACGGAGATTTTAAGGTTCATCTCTCAACCTAGGAGTTTGAAAAAATTTCTCCTAACCCTTCGATTTTAATCCAAGAACCTAGTGTATGCTTTCGTCGAACGCTCCCCATGGAGACTTGTTCAAGTTTGTAGATCCAAACTCTTACACTCAATCATCACCGAATAAGAAGTGCAACTAGACTCTCAATTTGACAACTTGTCAGATGAGCCCCTTGTTTAGCGCCTTCTTGGGTTGCTTGATCTCCACTCTCCCGTGCTTCAATCAGCTCCCCTTTGCTCCCCCGATCATGTTGCCACTGCGTTACCAATGCTTTAGCTCCACCGATCAATCGCCTTACATTCGATCTTCTTGAGATGCCTAAGGTGATGAGAGGATGGTTGAATATGCTACATGGGATATGTAACTTATTCTAACTAGAAAATTTACCTAGAGGGTCTTCTAGAAGTCTTGGACAAAAGATTTTACTATGTGGTTTAGTATCTTAGCTCTAGGATTGAGAGATGAATCAAGTCATCTTTATGTTTGCATTTAAATGCCTCACTTGTGATAAAACACAAGGGATATGACTTGAATCTTCTCCTCTTTGAGGCCCCATATGATGTGCAAATGGTGTGGCTAATAGGCTCTCAAAACCCTCTAAAAAGCCAAAAAACCGAGCCCCATATATAAAATCAGAGCTCCAACGGATAGAAAACGGTGAAGTGAAATTCATGTGAAGTGGCATAATGTGATGAAATAATCATCCGATCTAGATGGAATCTTGTCCTACGCTTGTTCCCAGCATGTAGAGGGCGATCGACATATTTCATGTCGACTCTAGCTTGCCCGGATGGGGTAGAAACTGAGATCACATCCCCTGAAACTTTTTTAGGAGAATACGTGTAAAGCGGAATGTTGCGATAAAATATTCATTTGATGGGGATGAAACCTTCTGTCATGCTTGTTCTCACCATGGAGAGGGTATATGACATATTTCTTATCGGATTTGACAAAAAAGGATGGATCTTGAACAGAGTATACATCAATTGTGTAATGTTTATTTTTCATCCAACCTGTTGATTAGGTCAGAAAGACCTTAATGAAGAGATCACACAAATATCAGGTTGATCCAAAACTTTTGGGTTTGACCAGAAGTTTTTAATGCTGGATTACCACTATATTTTGTAATATGGCCCATCTGAGATTGGGATCTACTTCATTTATGTTATAATGCCCTAAAATGAGTTTTCAAAACAGATTCATGGACTGGATGTAACGAACTTAGATCATGGTGAACCCCACGTTCAGGGATCCACCCACCCCAATGGATCCCTGGATCCACTGAAATCGCGCTCGATTTGAAATGCTTTCTCGGAAGTGAGATCCACACTAAAGGCGCAACATGTGTGGTGACTCATGATTGCGTGTGCTAAAGTTGGGCGTGGGTCTTCCTAGAAGAAAACCCTAATTGTTTCCCCCTTTTTCAACCTTTGCCTCGCATCCTGCTTCTCGTCCTCGAAGCACCCATTTTTCTCCTCACCTTTAAAATCAAATGGTCGTTCCCTCTCATCCTCGAAGTCGATGTGTCTCCTGCTCAATCGATATTTGCATTCCTCTCATCCTTGGAGTCTCTGTCTCTACCCCACTTCACAAACGAATGCATTTTTCCCTCGTCGGAGGTAAATCTCTGACCCATTTTCCACAATTGGAACAAAATTTCTGTTTTGAGTATCACCTATGTAGGTTCTGTCTCATTTGATTTTTCCTTTTTTCCATATAACTTTATATTCACTTGATTTCCCCTCTTAGATCTCATTATTCAGTGGAATCGAGAATTGATACGTACAGTTTAATTTGGGGGTAAAAGAAATAGACGTCACCGATTGGGTAGTACAATGTATCACCCATTTTGCTTTGGTATATTAATTGATTATTAGATTAAAACATTCATTATTGATGACACTTCTTTCTCATACGTACAACTCTATCTCGTACGTGGACCACTTCTTTCTCGCATCGCTCAGTTTCTCACTGTAAAAGTCCATAGGCTTGCCTTCCTGCGATAGAATTGCACCAACCCCCACATAGGATGCATCGTGGTCTACCTTAAATACCTTCTCAAAGTTCGGGAGGCCCAAGCATAATATGGAGGACAAGTGTTGCTTGATCTCTATGAAACTTTCTTCGGCTTCTTCAGTCCACTAGAATGGACCCTTCTTCATGCAATCTGTTATCAATGCGACTATAGAACTGAAGTTTCTGACGAATCGATGGTAGAACATGGCTAACCCATGAAAACTGCGAACCTCATGGATGCTGGTCAGAGTAGGCCATTCGCGGATAGCCTTCACTTTGTCTTTGTCTACCCGAATGCCTGTAGAGGATACCACATAACCCAAAAACCGAAGATGGTCCGTGACGAAGCTACATTTCTTGAGATTCAGGTATAATTTGTTCTCTTGAAGAATTTGGAGAACTTGCGTGAGATGCTCTACATGCTCCACCTCATTCTGATTGTAGATTAGTATGTCGTCAAAATATACCATGACGAACTTGCCCGTGAATGGTTTCAAAGCTTGATTTATAAGCCGCATGAAGGTGCGCGCTTGGAGCATTTAGCAACCCAAAGAGCATCACAAGCCACTTATACACTCCTTCCTTGGTTTTAAAAGTCGTTTTCTACTCGTCGCTCGACCGGATACGAATCTGATGGTACCCACTCCTCAAGTCTAATTTGGACAACACTTGATATCCTTCGAGCATGTCCAACATGTCATTTATCCGAGGTATCGAAAATCGATACTTAATGGTGTTCTTCTTTATTGCTCGGCTATCAATGCACATTCACCAACTCCCATCTTTCTCGAGCGTTAAAAGAGCTGGAACAGTGCACGGGGTCATACTCTCTCTTAACAATCCTTTCTTCAGTAACTCTTCTACTTGCCCTTTGAGGATCTCACTCTCCTTTGGACTCAAGTGATAGTGTGGCCTGTTCGGCAGACTAGCCCCTGGGATGAGATCGATGTGCTTCTGAATATCTCTTATCGAGGGAAGGCCATGGGGAAGGTCTTCGGGCCATACGTCGCGAAACTCATTCAGTAGCGGTCACAAGGTTAGAGGGATGGTGCTTCCTCCAGGAACATCTCCCTTGACCACCATAGTGTAAACATGGCTTGTTTCTTTTGACTCTTCTTTAAAATCTCTTATGGCAAGGAGGGAGCCCCCCTCCACTTTGAAAGTCTTGGGGTAATCCTCCGGTGCCATAGGAGTGAGAATCCTTTTACGGTCATCCTTGATGAAGGTATAAGTATTGTCACGCCCTCAGTAGGTCGCATCTTGGTCAGATTGCCACAGCCTACTAAGGAGCATGTGACATGCTTCCATTTCGACAACATCGCACAAGGTCTCATCCTTGTAACTCCTACCAATAGAAAAAGAAATCAAATATTGTTTAGTTACCTTAGTATTTCTGACCTTTTTAATCCAACCGATGGCGTACGGAGCTGGGCACTTAGTCATAGGCAATCGATGTTTATCCACAATTAATTTGGACACGATGTTCTCACTGCTTCCACTGTCGATAATAAAATTACACTCCTTCTTGTTCACTATGCAACGGGTGTGGAAGATGTTGTTGCGCTGAGGATGAACTTCTAGCCTTGGGGTGTAACACAAACACCTCACTACCAAGGACTCGCCATGGTCCTGATTTATCAAGTCAGTATCATCATCGTCACCTTCACTGGCTTGTTTGAACTCATCGTTTTGGGTTCACCCTCGATGTACTCTTCTTCACCACCCCCTTCATTCATTGTTAAATTAACCGTGGGGCGCTGCGGGCATGCATTGGATAAGTGGCCAGGCTGACCACATCGCCAACAATGGTTAGGCCTGCGGCGAGCATATGGCTTAGACCAACTGTGGAAGGCACAATGCGTTGTGCTTTAGATGGACCGCTCCCCGTGACTTGGGTCGTGGTTGTTGGGGAAGGTTGAATCCGCCAATGGTTCCTTCCCCTTAACATGAGGTACTTCTTGAATCGCAGTGGTAGGAGAAGCGCGGGGCGAAGGATATAAACGTGTTGGAACTCTAGCAAGCTGAGTTTCCACATGCTTAGCGTAATGAAGCATGTCTTCTACTGTCCAAACCAACTGCATTTATACCCGATCTTGGATATTGATTCTTGGGCCGCTAACAAACCTCGTGGTCCTTTGAGCATCCGTTTCTGACAAATCATTACAGATGGATAGCCGGTTGAACTAGGCCGCATACTCATCAATGGTTCGATTACCCTAACGGTAATTCTAATATTGCTGGAAGATGACCTTCTCGTAATCATGGGGTACAAAGCACGATCGAAGGAGTTGTCGCATCTGGGGCTACAACCGAATGGGAAACTTGTTCTGTCGGGTTCAAGAGAGCTGTAATTGCCCCCACCATGCAGAACCATCCGACTTTAACTTGTAAGGCACAAATTTTACCTTCCTTTCTTCCAGAACTTCCATATAATCGAAGTTCTCTACTTCCGCTAACCAATCCAAAAATTCTTCTATTCGTAACATCTCATTAAAAGTAGGAAGTTCACCCTTACCTCTAAAACCATGCTCGACGCGATCTCCGCGATCATTACCACGCACTAGATGTTGTGCAAAGATATTCTACACATCGTCGTCGCTGCCGTCAGAATCTGTAACATTCGGTCGGTGGTTTATGACTGTAAAAGCAGGACGGAACACTGGATTGTTCTGGATGGCGACCACAAGCGGTTGTGCATTGCCTTGAGCTTGGCGCAGAGCTAAAGCCGCCATGATCTGATCGAGAGACACTTGCAGCCCTTACATAGACGTCTCAAACGATCTCTAGAGATTCTTTATCCTCTTCGCTAAGTATTGCATCCACTGGTCACCGTCAGGGGGATTGTTGCCATGATTTTCGCTAGATGACATCTTTCTGAGATTGTTCATCGCTCTGATACCAACTTGGTGCAGCCGTAGGCAGAACGAGATCAAACACCATCTCTCTCGTAGGATAATTGATCTGAATCCACAGACTTATCAGGAATCCTCAACCGATCTTCCTTGATTTCTCAAAGGGCACTCGAAGAACACGAGCAAACAGAGAATAAACTCAAAGAGAATTATATTAAAACTAATGAATAATGTAAAAAATGAATCAAAGTAAGTTTAAATAAGTTCTCTAACCCTAACTTACATAACCAAGGAGTCCTAATTAAACTAGGAAAGAAAATCAACCCAAAAATGGAGAAACTTGTGTTCAAATTAGAAAGCTCGCGGGACTATCCGCGCAGCGCACTATAGGTCGACAGGGGGCCACGACCGGTCATTGATGGCCCAAAACAGTCCATCGAGTTGGGCGTTTTTTCAGTTAATAGTCGACCTATCGAGGACCGATCGTGACCGGTCGTCAGATCTCACGACCAGTCGTCGATGGCTCCGGAAAGTCCAAAGCATTGGACTGTCCCTGCATGAATATTCAACCGGTCTAATGACCGGTCGTGGCCGATCTTGAGAGTGGACGGCTGGTTAGACAATCGGTCGTCAAACTCTAAATTTGCTGAGTCTGGGCTCCTTTGGCTACTACTTTGGGGGTCTTCCTTAGGTCCTTTCTTTGGTCCATCTTCATCATGTAGAGCTCAACTACCTCTTCTACATTAACTCCAAAGAAGCACTTTTGGTTAAATGCATGTAAAAAATGAATAGGTGTAAGCTAGAAAGATATCACACCAGGAGCTACACTTCTAGAGGATGCAAATGATAAACCAAAACAGTTGCTTTGCATAATGGTTTCATTTCTAAAGGGACCTTGTAGTTACCAGTTGGCTTTGGCCAAGAATTGGACAATGCATATGATACCTTAAATTTAGTTCTTGGTCATACTCCACTATTGCTTGGGAGTGATAATGACCGAATGTTCCTCTCTTTCGGATTCATGGGTCAACAGATCAATAACTCTCTTGATCTCCTTGTTGGGCTTGGACGCCTCAAACCTTCAAGCATGAAGACCACCGACTGGCAGGTTTTCTGGACCTTTTCTGGGCATTGTCGGCTGGTCGGTTGACCGATCGGTGGGGGCCGTTGGCCAGTTGACGGTGAGCTTCGGTCGGTCGACAGGTTTCCTTTTTGGACTTGGTTTCTTACGCGGTTTTGCGCAAGGATTTCTAATCTCGGTTCTCCTATTTAAGGAGATATAATTTGAGATTAGGGTTGTCAGCTATGGGCCAAGGGATTGAGAGGGTTCTAGGGTGAGAGAAAGAGCTAGGAGGAAGCTTGGAGTTCTCTGGGTTGAGGGAAAGGGACTGTGTTTGTCATTCTCATGTGAGAATTAGCTTCGGGTAACTTAGGATTTCTCTTGTGGGCGTGATCCAGTGTATTCTTCTGTAATCTCTTGTAACTTCTGATTCATAGTGGATTGGTGTTGCTTTGTGTTGTGGTTTTTTTACCTGTGAGGAGTTTTTCCACGTAAAATTCGGTTTGCCTTCTTGTGTGTGATGATTTGCTTGTTGATTGTCATTGTGGTGTGTTCCTCGCCTGCTTTGATTGCTTCCGCTGCAGGGCTCCTAACCCCAACAAGTGGTATCAGAGCTAAAAGTTGGGAAGGAGGTAGAGAGAATCTGAGGCGAGGCATCAATGGCGTCTTCTGGCATGAGATTCGTTGTGGAGAAGGATTCCATGAAAGAAAAATATGGAAAGCAATTGACATCTATGAAAGAAGTAGAGTTGAAGAGGTGGATCGGTATGCCAATATCTCAATCAGGTTTGTCGACTGCGATCGGGTTTGATCAGGAGCACTATTCATGGTGGAGCTGCGGGATCGGCAGTGGGATCCACGGTTGCTCGTGTGTGGCATGCGCAAGGGCCATATGTGCGAGCGGGTGGTGAAGGTGCAAGGATGAAGTCGATGAGCCACCGACCGGCCGGTGGGCGGGTCGATCACGTTGGAGAACAAGACAGCAGGTTTTCTGGACCTTTTCTGGGCATTGTCGGCCGGTAGGCAGGGGCTGTCAGCCGGTTGACAGTGAGTTCCGGCCAGTCGACAGGTTTCCTTTTTGGAGTTGGTTTCTTGCGCGGTTTTGCACAAGGAGTTTCTAATCTCGGTTTTCTCCTATTTAAGGAGATGTAATCCGAGATTAGGGTTGCCGCCTATGTGCCAAGGGATTGAGAGAGTTCTAGGGTGAAAGAAAGAGCTAGGAGGAAGATTGGAGTTCTCTGGGTTAAGGGAAAGGGCTGTGTTTGTCCTTCTCATGTGAGAATTAGCTTCAGGTAGCTTGGGATTTCTCTTATGAGCTGTGATCCAGGGTATTCTTTTGTAATCTCTTGTAACTTCTGATTCATAGTGGATTGGTGTCGCTTTGTGCCGTGTTTTTTTACCCGTGAGGGGTTTTTCCACGTAAAATTCGGTTTGCCTTCTTGCGTGTGATGATTTGCTTGTTGATTGCCATTATGGTGTGTTCCTCCCCTGCTTTGATTGCTTCCGCTGCGGGGTTCCTAACCCAAACACTCCTTTGCTCCCATTGGTTAGAATGGAAGACCCACATCTGCTTAGTGTGGGACCATATAAATACATCGATTGATCCTATTGTTTTCACTGATGGGAACTTGGCAACTTAAATTGCTAATATAGTGGGTTAAAAAAAAAGTTAAGAGCAGAAAAAGGGTCCAACAAATACAACAAGCGACTGCCTTGTTGCTGTCTTTAGCAACAGTGTTGGCAATCTCATTTGACCATCTCAAAACATGGGAAAAGGAGGTCACCAAATTAGAAAACAAATCATGGTTCCTGCTAAATTGAAGGAAAGCCTCCGCCAGCCTAGCTAGATTCTAAGATGTCTTCAACTGCAAGTGAATCTCTAAACAAAGCTTGCCTCTCTGAGAGATCAATTTGTTGGCCTCACATGTGACACAACTGATCCATGGTTTAGAACCATTTAATGAATCCAATCTTAAAACATTAGTGTAATCGCCTTGAATGACTAGGGGCTGGAGAACTCTAAGCCAAAAATACTCGATCCTTCTGGCAATTCCTTTCCTTCTTGAGTCACACAAAGTGGGTCAGGGAGAGCTTTCCCTTCTTAATGAATTGGCCCATGTCGGATGAGCTTGGGCTTGATGAATTTTAAGCCGCTCAGTTCGGGCCAAAGGCTAATGTGCTTTGCATGGGGTTCAGACCAGAATTCTTTTCTGCATTAATATTAAAATATTTCTTTCTCCTTTGCTGGTTTTTGGGAGGAGAGAAAAATCAACATACTGGCAGGGTATGATGATCCACACATGCAGGTGGCGCAAATTAAAACTGTCAAGATCATGGCCCCAAACTCTGATAGATTAAAGTCTGATTGATGGATATTTGAACCTTCCTAGGGCCCACTGTGATGTTTATTTGTCATCCAACATGTTCATAAGATCACACAATCATGCATGAAGGGAAAAATAAATAAATATCGAGTTGGTCCGAAACTTCTATGGCCTCCTTGAATTTTTCAACAGTAGATGTTCAATTGACACTGTTTCGTGTGGTATGGTTCCTTTGAGTGTTGGATATGCTTAATTAATTTTTTGGGTCAGGTTTTAAAATTTTCTGGTAAAATAGATGGATGGAGTGGATAAAATACATAAATTTCAGTGGGCCCCCAAAAGTTTACTCAGTACACTTGGCGTACTAAGTTACTTAGCGCGCACTCTGCTTCTATATGGTCCACCTGATAATTCGATCACAGCAATTGTGTACAGTAATATGAAAAGTGGTTTTCACCATGACGCATTAGCTAATGCAAAACTACAATCCAAATGAAGTTAGATAAACAAGGACTAATCTGGCGAACTATTGTAACAAAGATGAGGACTACAATTTACCACGGCCACATCCTAATACAGGGCTATTGGCACCAATCACCCTACTCAATGGTAATGGAAACAAAGGAATGTTATGGATTTTTGCAAAACTTCACAGGAACTCCCACAACAAGAAGCTAAGATGGACTACCCTAATGTCTGTGAGAAATCCACCCATTTCATCTATTTTTTTCAGATTATATTGATGGGGTTTTCCTCCTCAAAGCCAGAGGAGAGATGTGAAGCCTGGGTATGGTTGGGCACCTGGACCAAATTCTGGTTGGGCGACCGAAATTCCACTAGATGAAGCAATTTGTTGCTGGACTATTTTTATAACAGTCGGGCGCCCGACGGTCAGGTGACCTGGGTGCCTGATATTCAGAATTTTCTCATGAAGCTCGCTGAAACATTTTTGGCTTGGGTGGGCGCCCGACGGTCTGGTGATCGGGCTCCCGACCCAACGCGGACTGCCTATGCGTAGTTTCCTATTTTGAGTCTTATTCCTCCAGTTCTCTATTTAAGGGAGTTGTCGCACCCTTTATAAGGCAAGTGTCAGTCTATGCTATTGTACGATGATGATATGCTTATCATGGGAAAGGACATCAAGAAGATTGACAGGCTGAAACAGGAGTTGGGTAAGTCGTTTACGATGAAAGACTTGGGCCCGTCAAAACAGATCCTAGGAATGGAGATAACCCGTGACAGAAGCAATAGGAAGCTTTGGCTGTCACAAGAGCGGTATATTGAGAAAGTCCTAGAGCAGTTCAACATGAATGCAGCGAAGCCGGTCGGTACTCCACTGAATGGTCACTTCAAATTGAGCGACATGCAGTATCCCAAGACGAAGGCAAAAGTGGAAGAGATGCAGAAGATACCCTATGCGTCAGCAATAGGAAGTGTTAGTGTACTTTTCTGTGGCATACTAGTGCACCTTGTTTGTCAATCACTTAGGTCAGTGAGTCTAGTGTCGGTTGAGCTTAGTGAAGACGAAGACCGGAGACTCAAGTGGCCCTGTCGCATCAAGGAAGAAGAAACAGGTAAAAGTGATGCCTTGGTGTTCCTTAACCTTGACTAAAACCAAACCCTTGACCTTTGATGACCTTGACCATGTTTAGAAAACCTTTAGCCATCATAGATTGGCCCTAGGTGTCCCAAAAGATCACCCATACTATAGTAAAAGAAGATTGAGTTGTGAAAAAGTGGGTCAGCAAAATCAGTTGGTTGAACCTAGGACCTGTTCGACTGGTCACGACCAGTCGGTTGGACTGGACCGACCGGTCGGACTAGCTCCCAGTCCATACAGCAAACTGCTGTGTACACAGGCCCTTGGACCGACCAGTCGGACAGACCCCCCCTTTAGACAGCGTGTTCACTGTCTTTCCTGGCCATTGGCCGACCGGTCGGGACAGGTCGGGACTAGCCATTTTTTACGCGTTTTCTGTCCATTTGGACCTCTTTTATAAAGGGGGTTGGCTCAAATTAAGGGAAAAGGAGAGGGATTTTGAGAGGAGTGAAGCCACCATTGTTGGAGACCATTTGAGGCTCATTCCCAACCTATGTAAGGCATCTTCCTTGTGTTTTAACACAAGATTGGAGCATTCCAAGCTCATGAAGAAGATGACCTTTATCCCCTCTTGATCTCTAGAATTTGGATCTTCCTTGATAGGCATATCCATATCCAAATCACAAAAATGAGATCGTTGTAGGTGAGCAACTCTAGGAAACTCATTCCTATTAGTTGTAGAGTCCTCAAACCTACCCTCCTATCACCTTGGGCATCTCAAAGGCATCACAAGCAAGGTGATTGATCAAGTGTAGCTGAGGCATTGGTGACACAACGGCAACACGATCGGGGGAGCAAGGGAAGATGATTGAAGCACGGGAGAGCAGAGATCAAGCAATCTGAACCGGCGCTGAACAGGGGACTCATCCGACAAGTAAGGTTGTCTTTGTTGAGAGTCTATCCACTCAATTCCCTGTAGGAGTTGAGTGTAGAGTTTGTTTGTCAAACTCGAAATAGGGACGTTAGCCATTCCATGGCCTGTTTGTCGGCCTAAAGACTAGGGGCTGATTGGCACTCCTTGGCTCGTATGCCGGGCCTAAACAAAGTCTCCAAGGGGGAGCCTCCAACACGGGAGTGAATGTGCGTCGGGTTGAGAGTTAGCCTATGTCCAAAACTCCGTTCGGGTTGAGAGTTAGCCCTTTGTCCAAAACTTCGGTTATGGTTGAGAGGTGAACCGGTAAAACCTCCGTGTAAAGGTTGAGAGATGAACCTCATTTAAAACCTTCGATAGTGAATGCCGATGTGCTCAAAAGAGCTGAGTACTTTAATCGGGAGTGAAGTAGACCCAAAGTCGAACCACTATACATGCTTGTGTTTGTGATTGATTGAGCATATTGTTATCTTAGCATTGTATGTTTAATTATTTAATTATGAATGCTTGATAGGAGTGTATGCTAGGCACAAGATAAGCATAACCTCACATAAGATGTACTTTCACTAAGTAGTGTAGACTTGAGCTCATTGATCCATTCTCATAAGTCTACATAGGTTGCATAGATTAGGAGCTTGATTAGTCAAATCATTTGATTATCTATGCATGCTTAGACTAGGTTGTTTATTGCTTAAACCATATGCTAGTCTTGTGATTGGAGCCACTTAGGCATGGAAGCCGAAGTGTTCTTGCTTACTTAGTTTAATGTTTTAAATTATGTAAGTAAGCGAAAAGAATTTTAAAAGATCTTAATCACCCCCCCCCCCCCCCCCCCCCCCCCCCCCCCCAATAGGACTTAGCCATAATTCTAGCTGCTCTTTAATCTTCGGCACATACGAAGGTGTTGTGTTAGACTACCGACGTAATTTCAAGAAGTTTGATGTATGCTATGGTGTGTACATGCCCAGACATAGCATATGCGGTTAGTGTTGTCAACCGGTATCTTATCAATCCTGGTAAAGAACATTGGGCGGCGATGAAGTAGATACTACGATATCTGAGAGGCTCATCCAGGTTGAGCCTATGCTATAGTGACGAAAAACCTGTGTTAGAAGCTATACAGATGCATATATGGCAGGTGACATAGACTCCAGGAAGTATACATCAGGGTTCATGTTCACGTTTGTAGGGGGAGCGGTCTCTTGGCAGAGCAAGTTACAAAATGTCGTAGCATTGTCGATGACAGAGGCCGAGTATATTGCGGTCACAGAGGTATGTAAAGAGATGCTTTGGATGAAGAGGTTCCTACAAGAACTCAACCTAAAGCAAGAGGAGCACGTGGTCTATTGCGATAGCTAAAGTGTTATACACTTGAGCAAGAATCCAAGTCAGCACTCCAAGTTGAAGCACATAGAGATTCGGTATCACTGGATCAGGGATACTTTGGAACAGAAGGTGCTACAACTTGAGAAGGTCCACACGGACGATAATGGGTCAGACATGATAACCAAGGCATTGCTCAAGAGCAAGTTTGAGGTTTGTAGAAACCTGGCTGGCTTGAAGAAGACGGATGTCTTCTGAGTCAGAAAGGGGAAGATTTGATGGGATTTTCCTCATCAAAGCCAAAGGAGAGATGTGAAGCCTGGGTATGGTCGGGTGCTCGGACCAAATTCTAGTCGGGCAACCGAAATTCCACCAGATGAAGCAGTTTGTTGTGGGACTGTTTTTACAATAGTCGGCGCTCGATGGTCAGGTGACTGGGAGCCCAATATTTAGAATTTTCTCATGAAGCTCGCTGGAACGTTTTTTGGCTTGGGGGAGCGCCCGACGGTCTAGTGACCGGGTGCCCGACCCAACGCTGACTGCTTATGCACAGTTTCCTATTGTGAGTCTTATTCCTCCGGTTCTCTATTTAAGGGAGTTTCAAAACGGGATTAGGTATTCCTAATAAGGGTTTAGCACGTCCAAGGTGAGAGGGAGAGAGAAAAAAAAGGGGAGAGAAAAGAGAGAGAGGAAGCTTGTAGAAGGGACTAGTTGCTTGAAGAGGGAGTTCTTCTGCGCAACCGTTGACTCAACGCTTCTACGTCCTCGGGATCGGTGGGATCGCTCCATTCTTGTTATTCTCTTGTTATTTATCCACTCCTACGTGAGTGAAGAAGGTTTGATCCAAGCGGTGTGTGCTTGTGATCGGTTGTAACGCTCTACTTCATAGTGGATTGTTGATCTGGACTAGGTCCTGTGGTTTTTACCTCTTTCGAGGGTTTTCCACGTAAAAACTCTTTGTGTCGTGTGGTTAATGCTTTATTCTTAACTATTGCATTATCATCGCCCATAATTCTAGTGTATTGGGGGGCAAGATCCTAAGGTTTGTGTGAAACGCACCCAACACATATCAGGACATGAGCCCAAGACTTACCGAAATTTAAAACTCAAGTGGACCGTCTGTTAGGAAAACATGTGTAGGTAAATTCCTACCATTGGTGAAGTTGCTTTACGAGGGATGAAATTACAAAATTGCTTTCATTTAATTTTTTTTTCTTTAAAAGTAGTGAAACTTGAGACTCAAGGGCCCACTTATATTTGTATAAAATCCAACACATTAAGCTTAGGCACCACACTAGAGGAAAAAGTGAAAATAATGCAATCTGTATTTTACCAAATAATGCCTCCATGGTGTAGTGCTTTATTAGGGCTGAAATTACAAAATTACCTTCATTTTGTTTTTGTTTTTTTTTTTTTTTTTTTTTTTGTTTCTTTAAAAAGTAGTGAAACTTGAGACTTGTGAGTCCACCTGGTATTTATATAAAATCCAACACATTAAGCATATGCTCCACACCACAAGAAACAGTGGAAATAATGATTTCCATCCTTGAAACCTTCCTAGGGCCCACAGTGATGTTTATTTGTCATCCAACCTGTTGATCCAAAACTTTTGTGGCTCCCTTGAATTTTTCGTTCAACGGTAAATGTTCAATTCATACTATGGTATGGTTCACTTGAGTGTTGGATATGCTTAATTTTTTGGGTTAAGCTTTAAAATTTTCTGGTCAAATAGATGGAGTGAATAAAATACATAAATCTCGGTGGCCCCAAAGAGTTTACTTAGTACACTTAGCATACTAAGTCACTTGTTGAGCTCTTAATTTATACATATTCTAACCCCATTTCATCAGATTTTATGCATGATTCCTATGATTAAAAGACTAATCTAATGCATGTTTGTGATTGTAGAAATGAGAGAGAGACTTCACCTATTTGATGGTGAAAATAATGCTTTTAAACCCACTTGATGATGAATGAAGATGAGCCAAAGGAATGGAAGAAAGAAGCAAAGAGAAGAGAGAGATGACAAGGATTTTGTGCCAATTTGAAGGATTTAGAATGACTAAAAGACCAAGCTTTGATGAGCCAAAGAAGTGGAGAAAAAACCTTAAAGGAATCAAGTTGAAAACCTGGAATGGCCAAAAAAGTCATATTGCAAAGTTGCAGGGCTAGAGAAGTAAAATGCAGAAAATTCAGCAAATGGTCTTGCAAACCAGAAAAATGTAATTTTTGGCCTTCAGGGCTCTCGACCACCACTTTATTAGGCGGCCGAAATTAACAGAAAATTCTGTTTATTACTGTAACTTTTATGAACATGGTCGGGCGCCCGATGACCCGCCGGGCGCTCGATTAAGAGATTCTGGGTGCCCGAAATTTAAAGATAATTCACCAAACTCGCTAGGACTATTTTGTTATATGGTCGGGCGCCTGATGACCGACGTAGGCATGCAATCTGAGACGGTGGGTGAGTTTTGCTATAAAAGGATACCTTGGCATCCTTCCTAGGGCATCCTTGAAGAATTCTAAGTTCGTAGGGAGCAAGGGAGATCATCGTGGAGCGACTGCAACTCCTCTATCTAAGGTTTTTTCTAGTTATTTATTCTTTTGATTAGCTTTTCTTTTGTTTTTAGTTCAAGTATGACAATGCTTGTCTAAAACCTTTTAGCTAAGGCTAAGAGGTGAAGCTTGTAGCTAGTTTTCATGAAGAATTCATTTATTTCAAATACCTTTACTTAAAGTTTGGATTTTTTGATGTTTTATGAGAGTTCATGTGCTTCGGACATAGGTTCCTTGCAATTCTCTGAGATTATTATGTTTGGATTGATTAGATTCGAATTGTAGTAACCCTAAAGCATACCATAGTCTCTTGGCATGGTTGTTACTTCGAAGGCTACATGGTTGAATTCTAAGGCTACATGGTTGAATTCTATGTGCTTCATTAGAACTAAAATCTTATTTTCTGACTTACGTGAGATTGTTGGTGTTTGAATGCTTAATCTTCCAACTAGATAAGAGATAGAACTTCGAATCTAGTTGTATTTATGCTTGGATGAATGAATTCACATGTAATTACTACAAGTGCATCCTTGAGGTCTTAGTTCCATTAATTATTAGATTTCTACAAAAGTTACTGTTTTTCCTTAGGTTTTAAAATCAAACTTTAAAATTGCTGAATTTGAAGTTGCTAGAATAATTTGAATTTGTTTACCCTAATTCTCTGTGGATTGACCTCGGTCTTACCGAGTTATTACTACATCGCAAGCCTTGCACTTGAGGCGAGCGAACATTACTCGGTCGCACTCCGCTTCCGCATGGTACACCTGATAATTGGATCACAACCATGGTGTACAATAATATGAAAAAATGGTATTCATGATGGCTCAATAGCTAATGCAAAACAATGGTCCAAATGAAGTTAGATAAGGAAGGACTAATCTAGAAAACTCTCTTGTAACAAAGATGAGAACTACCCAAAATTATAGTCTAGAGGCCATCTCCAATGGGTCCATACATCCCATGGGTCCGGCTTGTGGATATTCTCCTGTACAAAATTCACATCACTCATACAATCCTCACCATCCAATTAATAGACTTCTGATGTAAATACACGTGGTTGCTCAACAAGAGTGATTTTTCAATGGTGGAACTTCAATTACACGTACCATGTGGGAGCACTAATTTGGATGCTATAGAGGGCTACCCATACTCCAAAGTCATTTTTATTACTTAAATGCTCAACCATTGAAGCATGAGAGAAACGTTTTTCCTTTTACTTTTTCATGGTTCAGGCTAAAACAAAAGTTAAGAAAGGAGCTATTACCACGGCCACATCTTAGGACAAGGCTACGGGCACCAATCACCTTAATTGATGGTATTGGAAAAAATGGAATGCGGATTCCTGCAAAATTTTGTAGGAGCTTCCTGCTATGAGAAGTTAGGTGGGACCACGCTAGTGTTTACGAGGAATCCACCCTTTCCATCTGTTTTTCCGATCATGTCAGGACATGAGCTCAAGACTGACCCAAATCTAGAACTCAAGTGGGCCGCCTGTCCGGGAAACATGTGCGGGGGAAATTCCTACCATTGATGGAATTGCTTTACGAGGGATGAAATTACAAAATTGACTTTATTTAATTTTTTTCTTTAAAAATTAGTGAAACTAGGGACTTCTGTACCCACCTGGTATTCGTATAAAATCCAACACGTTAAGCATACGCAGCACACCACAGGAAACAGTGGGAATAATGATTTCCACCCTTGAAACATTCATCCAGCAAGTTCATAAGATCACACAAACATGACTAAAAGGGAAAAAAACAAATAGCGATTTGATTCAAAACTCTGTGACCCCTTTGAAAATTTCAAGGGTAGATGTTCAATACACACCGTTTCATGTGGTATGGTTTATTTGAGCGTTGGATATGCTTAATTTTTAGGGTCAATCTTTAAAATTTTCTGGTAAAATAGATGGACGGTGTGGATAAAATACATATGTGTCAGTGGGCCCAAAGAGTTTACTCAATACGCGCTGGCTTTGGTATGGTGCAACTGATAATTGGATGACAACCATTGTGTACGGTAATATGAAAAGTTGTTTTCAGGATGACGCATAAGCTAGTGCAAAACAACGGTCCAAATAATGTTAGATGAACATCTGGGAAACTCTTGTTACAAAGATGAGACCTACCTTAACTAGTAATCCAAAGGGCCACTTTTATCAAGTCCATATGAATAGACTTCTAATGTAAATACACATGGCTGTTCAGCAAGAGAGATCTTTCAATGGTGAAACTTCGATTAGATGTCCTCTCCAGTGGGAGCACTAATTTGGATGCTGTAGTGGGCTACCCAAATTCGAAAGTCATTTTTATTGCTTTAATTCCCAACCATCCCCGCATGAGAGAAATGTTTTGTCTTTTTCTTTCTTCACGAATCCGAGCTAAAACAAAAGTAAAGGCAGAGGCTACTACCACACAGCCACGTGTTCTAGTACGGGGGCAACAGACACCAATCACCCTACTCGATGATAATAGAAGGAAAGGAACGCTGATTCTTGTGAAATTTAGCAGGAATTTCCTGCAACGGGAATTTAGGTGGGACCACTCTAATGCTTCTGAAAAATCATCCCGTTCCATCTGTTTTTTCAGATCATATCAGGACATGAGCCCAAATATTCCACGTTTTTTTTTTAATTTAAATTGATTCTGGAAACGGTTAAGGGGCATAAAAAATGCTAATATACGCTGTTGGTGTAACCGCTTAAATTGTTCACCTAATTTTAATTTGGGTATTATTTTATACTCGGAAGAATGTGAGAGTTGATACGCAGGCACTGGGAAATTTTACACGTGGCAGACATGAACTCAAGCTAAACTGTCAAACTGCGGGATGGAGATAGCTTAAAGTGTGAGATTGAGATTGATTAGAGGATTATAACCGCTCATGAATGGACATATGTTTGTTGAATTCAGACCATTGATTATTTTTCATTTTGACCGTCCATGAAATGTTCAGCGTCTGGCGATTCTTCATCGATCTCGCTGTCAAAATTTCGCCACGTGGGATATTGAGTGATCTGGGTGGATCATTTGGTGGGGCGTCGCTGTGGATCAACCATAACCGTACATCTTATCAATCAGATGATTGGACTCGTACCAACGGTGACTTGCAAATGGACGGTGGAGAAGGGAATATCCAGCTACGGTCCCCATTCATGGACGAGATTTCGCGAGTCTAACTCAATATTTGGTTGGTTCATGCTATTGTGATTTATGGCCCACCACTCTTAGACCAATCACATGAACGGTCTAGATCACTGGACGGCGGTGCTAGACACCCGATTTTTTTTTCAAGGCACAATATTGCTAGCATCCTGACCGTTGATCTCACTATTTTACTTAATGTTATTCTGCCGTGCCTGGTTGGACGTTTAAAAACCGTATGATTAACTCGATTTTCATTTCCTACCAGACCCACCAATTAAACGGTACGGATTGATACACGTATGCCGCATTATGTTGGAAGTTGGAATTCAATCAACGACGCTCCATAGGAGTATCCAATTATCCGACTTATGCCTCATTTGGAACAATCACGACAATTTAAACGTACATTAATCAGTAGCTGTTTCAGGCCGACCCATAGTCTTTAGGCCCGACCAACATGTCAAGGAACGGCTAACATTCTTAGAATTTTAGGCTCGACTAAAAAGCCAAGGATCGACAAACGACCCTATATCAAGTTTGACAAATAAACTCTTCACTCTATTCCCACCGGGAAAAGAGTGATTGGACTCTCAACAAATGACAACCTTATTTGTCGGATGAGCCCCTTGTTCAGCGCCACTTTAGGTTGCTTGATCTTTACTCTCTCATGCTTCAATTAGCTTTCATTTGCTCCCCGATCGTGTTGCCGCTACGTTGCCAATGCCTCAGCTCCACTTGATCAATCACCTTGCATGTAATGCCTTTGAGATGCCCAAAGTGATATGAGGGTCGGTTTGAGATCTCTACAATTAATGTGAATGGGTTGCCTAGAGTATCTTACCTACAAGGATCTTATATTAGGGCTTTGGATAAAAAAATAACTATCAAGTTTGATCCAAATTCTAGATATCAAAGAGAGGTAAGAGCATCTTCTTCTTTGAGCTTGGAATGCTCCATTCTTGCATTGAATCATAAGAAATATGCCTTGCTAGGGTTAAAATTTAAGTTCCTAATGGTCTCTAACAATGGTGACTTCAATCTCCTCAAAATCTCTATTCTTGCCCCAAAAATCGAGTTTAACCTTTTATATAAACAAAGTCCCAATGGACATTGTTAGAACTGAAAATGCTATAGGGACATTTTCTGTGTATTGTTGTTCTTGGCTTTTAAGTAATGGAAACATTCGTAAACAATCACAATCGTTCATAAAATGTACACAATAAGAGATATCGCAAGGCGAATTTTATTCCAAAGATTCTGAGATCTTGTACATTCCAGGCTGTGGTCTGGCACGAGCCCTTAATTACATCGAATGATTGATGACCCTTGATTAAAAGGCAGAAAACTAGTTAGCAGGGACTATGGTTTTAGAGTTTGTGGTCATAGAGACCTGTATTTATTTTGTTATGGATTAAACCATCTTTGTATTAGTCAGATGCCTATGTCTCATGTTTTGGCGGGAGATCCGGGTTGAGACTATCAGGGTTTCTGACTGAGAGGGACGACTCTGGGCTCGCGCCTGTCATGTTTGGACAGGTGACCTCGGGAAGTCCGATCTACAGTTGTGTGTACTGTTGAACCTCTAATTTATACATGATCTAGCCCATTACATTACATTATATGCATGGTTTGCATGTTTAAAAGGCTCATCTAATGCATGTTTTGTGATTGTAGGAATGAGAGCGACTTCGCCCAATTAGTGACAAAAAAGAACATATTTAGGAGCCCTTGAATGAAGGTCCAAGGTGGACCAAAGAAGGAAGAAGAAAGAGGGAGAAAAGAGAAGAAAGACAGGAAGAAAAAGAGGAGAAAAAGAGGTCCGACCGGTCATGACCGATTGGCTAAGGGAGCCATGACTGGTCAAGACCGGTCGGCCACCCTGCTGTCCTTCTTGTGAAGCTGCTGAAGCAAGGACCGGTTTGGTCCGACCAGTTAAGACCGGTCGACCGTCGGGTCAGGCCCCTCTTTGTGCATGCTGGACTTGTAATAGACAGGTCCGACCGGTCATGACTGGTCGGCCTTGCGTAAACAACACATTCTATTTCAAACTCCGAGTTTTTCTACACAAGTGCGTAATGCTACACAATTCTGGAAGATTTCGACGCGGTAGAGCATTCCCACTATAAAAGGACACCTAGGGTCTCTTCCTAGGGCATCATAGAAGCTAATGAACTTTGTGGGAGGTGAAGAGAGCTATCGTGGAGCGTTTGCAACCCTCTCAAATTTGGATTTTTATGTTTTTCTATGTCTTTTTCATGGAGTTATAGTTGTAGTATGACAATGCTCGGCTAGAATCTCTCAGCTAGGGCTAAGAGGTGAACCTTGTAGCCAATTTCATGTTTAATTCAGTTTGATTCAAGTAATTTCACTTTAAGTTTGAATTTTGAATGTTCTAGTTCATATAAAGTTGATATTTTTAGAAGTTTTATGAGAGTTCATGTGCTTCAGACATGTATTCCTTGCAATTCTCTGAGATTATCATGTTTTGCTTGATTAGATTCGAATTATGGTAACTCTTGAGCATGCCATAGTCCATAGGCATGGCTTTTACTCCGAAGGCTATGATTTCGAATGCGATGTGATTGAATAAGACTAGAACTTGGAAGTTCAATTTTGGGTGGGATTGAATGTGTTTAATGCTTTATCTTCCAACTAGATGAGAGATAGAACTTCAAATTTAGTTGTGTTGTATGCTTGGATTGATTGGATTGACATGGGATTGTTAAAAGTGGATCCTGGAAAGCCTTATTTCCTTTAAATACTGATTTTTCTAAATTATTGTTTAAGATAAATCTCTCAATTGAATCTCTTAATTATTGCAATTCTAGTTGTTGGAATAGTTTAGAAGTTGTTTTCTAATTCCCTGTGGATCGACCTCGGTCTTACCGAGATTTATTACTACATCGCAGCCTTGCACTTGAGGCAAGCGAACATGTACCTGAATAGGCTAACCGACAGATGCCGTTTGAATGGGTAGGGCATTGACTGTTATGTTGTGGCAATTCATAACAATTACTTTGTAGAGAATTGGAACTCTTTGATATGGTTTATTGTGATAACCATAATCCCATTTGTCTAGCTTTCGACCCTAATCGGGTCATATCTTAAATTACATGTGAATAATGATACATTTGTATAGTCCTGGATGCTGGCGGCTTTCTTCCAAGAAGTCATTTCATTCATTACGTTGAATCGGGTCAAACCTCGAAGATACACAATTCTGTTCGTTTAGATATCCTGAAATGTTGTTTGACCATTCCATTGTGTCCGGAATGCCCGAAATACCCAAAATAGGCTTAAATAGGGCCTGAAAATACTTAAAATTGAGTCCGGCACACCCTGAACGGAGTCTGAGAAATTCTGATTTTTAGGGTGTGCTAGACTTATTTTTCGGGTGTGCTGGACTCGGAGAACCCTGAAAATATGAAGTATCTGATGCTGACTTTTGGGGTGCGCCAGAGTATTTTTTGGGTGCGCTAGAGTCAGAGCACCCTGAAAATAGTTAAGTAGAAAAGTGTTGATTTTTTTGGTGCTCCAAACCATTTTATGGGTGCGCTAGAGCACTTTAACAATTTCGAAAGATGTCTTGTTTTGTTTATTTACGCTGGACCTGCGGTGATCGGAGGTAGGTTTCCTGCGTGGGATTCTGAGCGTCGGAAAAGTATTCCAGCGGTTAGAAAGGGATTCCGGGGTGTGATTCCGACGAGGTTTTTTGAATATCCAGAGGGTAATAACTCTCTCTCTCTCTCTCTCTCTCTCTCTATCTCTCTCAGTACGCGTACAAATGAACAGTTTGGAGGGATATTTATACCCGAAAATTTCGAAGGGTGAGCCATTCATCGTGCGACACGTCAAGTGCACCCTGAAAATGACTTATTTTAGTCTGGCGCACCCGAAAAATGTTTGGAGCACCCTGAAAATAGTTAAAATTGATGTTTGTGAAATGCTTATTTTTCGAGTGCACCAGACTTATTTTTTAGGTACGCTGGACCCGGAGCACCCTAAAAATGGTCTGAGTGGATTTTGTTGAAATCACTTATTTTCTGGGTGCGCCAAACCTATTTTGTAGGTCCACCGGACTTTTGTGAAGTAAAAATATTAAGTATGAAAGTCATGTATTTTTTTGGTGTGCCGGACCTATTCATTGGGTGCGCTAGACTATTTGGTCTGGGTTTCGTGAAACTCTACAATGGTATATTTATTGGGTGCGCTAGACCTATTTTGTAGGTGTGCCAGACTTTTGTGAAGTAAAAATGTTAAGTCTGAAAGTCATGTATTTTTTTGGTGCACCGGACCTATTTATTGGGTGCGCCGACAGCCGTTGTTTGCATTTCTTACCTTAAATGCTATTTATCTCTGATTTATAGGGCCCGCTTGATGATGAGTGTTCATGCACTCTTTCTAGTGGTCCACCTATCTGCCCATGACCCTATTTTGAAACCGATTTGGTCATTGTGCGATGCGGGGCGCACCAAAGGTCATTTTTAGGCCAATGTGTGATCTGGCACACCTTGCAATTTTCCTTAATTTCTGGTTGCACAAGACATTTTTAAGGGGTGTGCCAGAGGCCTTTGGATCTAACTCTTTTGTCTCTATTTGGCCTGAAATGTTGGCGCATTTGGTGTCCTTTTTTAGGTGCTTCGACTGATTTTCTAGGTGCAGCACCCCCAAGTATCCTATGAGATTTGTTGGGGTCGGATATTTTGGACCCCAACAAATGCCCCTCCGGTGTGCTATAGCAGATATACCGACTTTCGGTGCAGCGCACCAGATTCGGGGTCCATATTTAAAAGTTTGATCTTATTCATTTTCGTCATTCTCATGAGTTATTGTGCTTGTGCGGTCTTTCTAGTGTACCCGTTTAATAATTGGCCCACCGTCTTATTATCTCGCGCACCTGTACATTCAAGTGACATTCACATTTTTACAAGTGTGCTCCGTTCCAGCGTATCCAATATTGACTTCGGCAGGTTTTGGATTCCTCAGGTGCGCTGGCTCAAGCGCACCTTGCTTTTATTAAAGCTCGCTCTTTTTACAACACCCTCCCATCCAAGATGATTCCTTGAGATCAATGGTTTGGATTTACTGACATTGACACTGGGCCTACTTATTGGAACTGGCGGATCAGGGCACAATCTGTACCTTAAGATTTTGGAAGAAGATTGTGCACTGAGTAAATTCTGTGGGGTCAACTGACCTCGGTAGATCTGGGGACCCACCCAAATCGCTTCCCCTAATTTCATGTCTTGGGAAAGGAAAAATAAATAAAATAAGAAATATTTATGGATTAAACATGCACCGTTAAAACTTTGGGGCTACAGAAGCTTTGGATCGAGCAGATATTTCTGTTTTCCCTTTATTCGTGCCTGTGTAATCTCATCAACAGGTTGGATGAGAAATGATCACAGCTTTGGCGCCGGGACAGATTTCAACGGTGGAAAGCATCATACCCTCTGTTTTGAACTTTCGATAAGCTTTACATTTTTGCTCAACTCCTAACAGGGGCTAAAAAAATTGATGGACAGTGTGGATAAATCTCATACATTCACGGTGGGCCCCGACTGAGTTTCCTCAGTTCAAAAAATCTCAGTACGCAATCCATATGACTTCTAAGATTTGGGAGCGGATTGCCTGTGACCCCGGTCACAGGGATATCCCCGTGGCCGAGGCTGTGTGGGAGATGTGCCAACAGTGCATGTCGAGTGTATTTTGGAAGTGAATGTATCTTGCACGTGTGTTTGAAGGATACCAGCATGTATAAAATCTGAACCGTTCATCAAACCAAGGCATTATTTAGATACCATTTGTTGAAAATCGGCTCAAGTCCTGCTATTTATTTTAATTTATCATAGATATATATTAAATGTGGCAAGATAGATTTCATAGAATACATATTAAATTCAATGTCTTTAATTTAACACGTGTGGAGTAGCCCATGCGGCACACCACGTCTACTCTGAAATTAAAAGCTTGTCCATCATTTCACTTAATCCCACTCACACACGCAACCACGCCTGGCAAAAGTTATATAGGAAACTGTGAAGGCGAGTGTCGGGTAGTTGTTTATGAGATTAGTCGCGATACATGTGTCAACAAGGTTCATGTGTGAGAGATTAAGACCGCTCATCATATGATTTTCATAGTGAGTGACCTTTACTCCTAGAAAGGGCCAAAAATGATGGGCGAGATGTATATCACACATAAAGCTCACGGTGGATAACTCACATACATTACAGTGGGTCCCACGGGATGTGCCCCTGTTAGACATCATGTGAAGGCGTGTTGCCACGTGACGGGTCCCTTGATTGGGGCCCAAACGTTTTGGATCAGGCTGGTATTTTGACGGTGTACAGCAGCACGAGTTTCCTTCACGCGAGCGAGTGCACCAGGTTCTTGACTGTGAAGCCGTTTCATCTCTGTTACGATTCATGCTCCGAGCATGTATAGCCATCCATTGGGGGCGAACATGATGATATGGTCCAATGATTTGAACCGTCCATATTCTCTATACCATCGTAAATAAGTTAATTAGCCCATTATCACACTTTAGTGATCATCTTAGCCTTTGATTGTTTTTAGAATTGAATGCAAGCCATTGAAAATGTTCTGGTCATTGCTCTAGATTCATCTACTAATAGCGACGATAGAAGTCATCGGTTCAGCGTATAGTTCTTTTTAATAGCATGTATACCATAGACTACTCAATATGGACGGTTTCGATCATTGGTATGCAGCCAGCGGGCCCAGTGGCTAGCAACCTATGCGTCTTGACAGAGGTAAAACGAACCCTACCCTGCGAACATAAGGAACTTAACTGGAGTCAGAGGGGTTAAGTCGAAATGGAGACACCGACGAGAGAGAGGGAGAGGACCCTCCTTCGACAGGTACCAGCTGTCGTCTGATTGAAAGCAACGGTCAAGATATATCGGCAACCCCGGCTAGGTCTTCGTGGCCTCGTGCCACGAGTTGGATGAAGAGTAGCGTCAAGGTGGGGCGTAGGGCGGTTCCAACATTGGATATCACTATCACCAAATTTTTTTTCTTTTTTTGCATGGCTCACCTTAGATTCAAAATCCGGTTGATTTTTTTTTTTAGAGCCCTCACCCTGAAATGATCTGGTCAGAGGAATAGACGGCTTGGATTGATCTCACACTTCATGTTGACTGCTCAGAAATGGCTTCCGCCTGTTACAGGCGCTGGAAGAACCATCAGTTTAATCATTCGAGTCATGAGCACCCGACGATTCTCTTTGAATTGGGTCTCTTTCTCCCTTTTTTTTTTTCGGGGGGGGGGGGGGGATGCGCTGGTGGAAGCTTATCTAAGTTTGCATCTGGGAATTTCTCGGTGGGTGTGAACAACATAGGGAAAACACCAGAGAAGCCCGCTTCCGCATCCGTTTATTTTGAACTTGGGCTAGTCCCAATTTTGGATGCGCTGGAGGCAGCGCACCTCCGCCGGATGCATGCCCAAGACGCGAATTCCTACCATCCTTGTTGCAATTTGGCTATTTTTGGAGATGTGCTTCGATGGATTCAGGGCTGTGGGGCCACTGTGAGGCTAGTCCGCTCATCAAACGAGCCATTTGCAGACAATGCAATAGAATATCTGTAGACGGTTAACGTTCGATATGCTTGTCAGACCCACCTGATGATAGGCTCGGTACATTGCAAAGGGTGCAACTTAGGTGCTCTCTGTTCTCACTCAACATGGTTTATTGGCCCACCTCAATGCCTCTGCGGTGCATTCTGGCACTCAGTGAATTATCACATTTTTATGGGTGGGTGCGTTGGAGCCGGCGCACCCTCCCTTTTTTACCATGGCCATTATGTCATAATTTGGCTCAGCGCATCTCTTTCCAGGACATAGACTATCATTTTGGGCTACACGGAGCCCGTCATTTTCCATCCAGATTTTTAATGTATGGTTATTACTTCGGGAAGAAGCTGGGCCTAGTGTGCCCTAAGATGTACCGAGTCTTGATAGGGCCTTTTTTTTTCACGGCTTGATTAATATAAATTGGGCTTAAGTTTACCGGTATGCGTTTTTCTTTGTATCATGCCTTGTCTGAGCTCTCCTTGTGCACTTTTGCAGATTTCGATGGCTGGTGGCTCCTCGAAATGTGGTTCTTCAAAGGCTGGTCTCTCGAAGGCTGGTCCCTCTAAGGCTGGTTCATCGGATTCTCTTTCTCCTCAACGCAAACGTATGCAGGCCACATCGAAGAAGATTGGAGACCATCTGAGCAGAATCCTCAATGGTTTCATCTACCAGAAACCTTCGGTTTCTTTGAGCGTCTCTTGACGTTGCTGAAATCCATCCAGCAAAAGGTGCTTGTTGAGAAAGTCGTCCCGCTCCCCAAGGATAAGGGAACACAAGAAGAGTGGGATGCATGGTATGCCCCACTAGTTGGTCTTCGTACAGACGAAGATGTGGGTTCAGAGGAGGGCGAGGTTGGTTCGTGTTCTCAAGAGTTCATGGCTTTTGATGTTGAGCCGAGTACACTCGAACCTACCACAGAAGCACTTCCTACTTCTGAGCCAACTTAAACTGTCACTATCCCTGAAATTGTCATACTTTCTTCTCTAGAGCTGCCTGAACCATCAACAGAGCAAATAGCCAAGTGTGCCCCAAGGCCGCAAACTCCCATTGCTTCGACCAGCACATCATTCGTTAGCGTTCATGCAACGACCGGTATGTATTTGCTTCGTTGCATTCCTTACGATTTTGTTCTTTAAATTGCAATGTCTGGTATATTTCTTCTCATTGTTATTGTCGTCAATTGTAGCTCCAGTCGATGCCCCTGCCCCTGGCGATCTTCCTGATTCTGTGATTTCTTCCCTTCGAAATATGTCGATGATTAAGGTGACAATGTTCGGTACCTTGCTCACCACCATCTTGAATTCTTTGATGAGAGTTGAAGAGTGGCCACTGCTTGCGGAGGAAATGGAGGCTCTCGACACGAATGCTCGATGGCTTGACATCGACGCCTCTATTATTAATCGGCATGTGGCCTTGTTTCGAGAATTTATCACTCGGACTAACGACGCTAGGCAGCTCAAGGTCGATCCTTCCACTGAGTCGAAGCGAGGCCCGCTACAAACTTTACTTCCTGTACTCGAGAAGCAAAGGCAACATGAAGCTACCACACTGCAAGACTTGGAGGTTGTTGATGCCCAATGTCAAGAATGTGGAACTCGTATTGCTGAGATAGATGAAGAAATCGGTCGATTGCAAGTAGAGCGCTCTTTACTCCATATCAACATATCGCGTGTCAATAATCAAAGACCTCGTTTGCAAATGGCGGTTGAGCAGTGCAAAGAGGAGCGTAGTGCGACAAAGAGCCAAGTTGCGGTGCTAGAACAAGTGATTTAAGATATCTCAGACCCTGTCTGTTGGGGTCCCAAAAATGTAGGGGCCCTCAAAACAAACAAAATGGGCACGCACCTCCGAAAGAAGCCAACAAAACACCTTCCAATGCACGTAAAATGGAGTTTTACAAAGATTACCCTTAGCTGGCGGGCCCCGCAAATCACCGTGATCAGAACCATCCGAAATCAAGTCAATATCTTCGTTATGATTTATGATGAACAGTGCATGTAATTTCACTATCAAATGGGCCGCACAAACTCATCAAAATTCAAAACCCAATTCGGAGCGTTCAAAAGCGTCAACGCACCCATAAAATCGGACTCCCACGCATCCATAAATTCGGGTACCTACACACTAAAAAAATTAGCAAAAGCAGAAATTAATCTAAAGGTTGCATGGAGTCCCACACACCCCAAAAATGGGTCCACACACCCATAAATTCAACCCATTTCAGGATTTTCATTTAAGGGTGTATTGGAGTCCCATGCAACCTAAAAATGGGTCCACGCACCCATAAATTCAACCCATTTCAGGATTTTCATTTAAGGGTGTATAGAGTCCCACGCACCCGAAAAATCAGATATTTTCAGAACACATTTTTGGATGTGCTGGACCTCCACACATCGATTTTAGGGTACGTTGGAGGTATTTTAGGGGTGCGTGGCACGTGGCAACCCCTCATTCGTTAAATTTTAGTATTTTTAGGTATAAATACCTCGTCCGACTATTCATTTGTACATTTTTTCAAGAGAGAGAGAGAGAGTTATTATCTTTTGGGTAATTGAGATTTCCACCGAAAACCCTTGCCAGAATCCCTTTCCGATCATCGAAAACCCCTCCCGATCACCGGTGTTCCCCATCGGAAGCTTACTCTGATCACTACAGGTTCGGATTATGAAAATTCATAAGTGTGGGTATGCATCCATAAAATAATGAATCGAATAAGTGCATCGGACTCCCACGCACCCGAAAAATAGCCCACGCGTCCATAAATTCGGGTTCCATGCGTCCATAAATTCGACATGATTCGGACAAGTGTATTGGTGTCCCACGCACCCGAAAAATGGTCCACGCGTCCATAAATTCGGGTCCCACCCGTCCATAAATTCGATGTAATTTGGACAAGTGTATTGGTATCCCACACACCCGAAAAATGCCTCACGCATCCATAAATTCAACAAAAATCAAATCACTAATTTAAAGGTGCGTTGGAGCCCATGCACCCAAAAAATCAGCCGATTTCAGAAAATGTTTACGAATGCACCAGATTCAATTTTAAGTGTTTTCAAGTTTCGTTTAAGCTTATTTTGGGTATTTCGAGCGTTCCGGACACAATGGAATGGTTAAACGGATGTTCCGAGATCTCTAAATGAGCAGAATTGTGTACCTTTGAAGTTTGACCCGATTTAACACAATGAATGAAATAACTTCTCAGAAAGAAGTTGCCAGCATCTGGAGTTATACAAATATATCATCATTCACATGTACTGTAAGATATGATCCGATTAGGGTCGAAAGCTAGACAAACGGGATTACGATTATCACAATAAATCATATCAAAGAGTTTCAATTCTCTACAAAACAATTGCTATGAACTGCCACAACACAACAATCGATGCCCTACCCATTCAAACGACATCCGTCGGTTGGCTACTCAGGTACACATAGCTATAGATTAGACTTCCCGAGGTCCCTGTCCATACATGACAGGCGCGGGCCCAGAGTCGTCCCTCTCAGTCATAAACCCTGATAGTCTCAGCCCGGATCTCCGGTCAAAACATGAGACATAGACATCTAACTAATACAAAGATGGCTCAGTCCATAACAAAACAAATATAGGTCTCTATGACCACAAAATCTAAGACCATAGTCCCCACTGACTTGTCTTCTGCCTTTTAATCAAGGGTCATCGATCATTTGATATAATTAAGGGCTCGTGTCAGATTACGACCTGGAATGTATAAGATTTCAGAATCTCTGAAATAAAATTCGTCTTGCGATATCTCTTCTTGTGTATCTTTTGTGAATGCTTGTGATTGTCTATGAATGTTTTCATTACTCAGAACCCCAGAGCAACATTACATAGAAAATGTCCTTGCATCATTTTCTAGTTCTAACAAACTGGCAACTCTGCTGGGGAACGAACTCAGAATCTCTGGTTAGCTCTGAGTATAGAAACGCTCTAAGATTAGTCATTCGCAAACACAAATGTGTACATAGGAAATCTATCGCGAGGCATAATGTTTTGGTGCCCTCGGGCGCTAAACTGGCAACTCTCAATGGGAACGTTCTTCCCTTCATCTTTAAGACAATAGACGGTAAATTAAAAGTTTTTAAACCCATGAACTTCCATGACTACATGTATTTGTCTTCTTCTTGCTTATTTCTGTTAGTTTATGCACCGCAATTGATGGGTTTACACTCCTGACCACATTTATGAACTGTTCTAATGATTTTTTGACACCACAGAATTAGCAAGATACCACTACAGATAGAAGAGATTGCATACTTAATGAAAAGCCCGTGCATCTTCATTACCGATGGAGGTTTCAGCTTCCCCCGTTTCACCGCGACTACAATAGCCAGCTCCAACTCTGAGTGGCAGTTGGTTGAAATCCGAAGACAGAAGAAGGAACAGAATAAAGCAGCCATCATAGTCGCATATAAGAGAGTGAATGTGGCGAAATCTCACCCAATGGTTAGGAAACAGTGGCATTCAAAGCAGGGGCAGAAGATCCCTATCAACAGTCATGTCATATCAGCCAAGCTCACAGTGCCTACGATGACAGTCAAGCAGTTCCCGCTGTTGTCCGAGATCGTTCGCACCTCGCAGAAACTAACCAGGCCCACGTATGTAAAGAAATCCAAGCCCATGACAGTCTTTAAACATAGGAGGAGGCCGGCGTAGAAAATCCTGTTGGCTCAAGTGGTAATGGTCCAAGTGACCAAAGAAGAAGAATGACCATATGAAGCAGAAGAACTACCTCCATTCCAAGATCAGATCGACAGATTGGTTGAGGCTAATCGCGAGACAAACGATCGAATGAGGGCTATCCAAGAAGCCTTGAACACTTTGATAGCCTAGAATGCCACCAGAAGTATCGCGCCGCCCACTCATCAGTCAGTAGAGGAATCCCAAGGGGCAGCAGAAGGTCCGGTTGAACCCGAACCGCCCATTCAACTCAAAGTCACGCCGATAGAACGTGTACCGTTTTCTGCATCGCACATGTCACAAGAAGAGTTATCCCAAACGATAGCCCATATGATGCAACAAGAAAAAGAAAAAGAGAGGAGAGGTAGCTATAAATTTCGGGTCCCGTACCCACCAGAGGTAGAAGAGGTACCATTCCCGGCCAATTTCAGTGCCCGGACTTCAGAAAGTTTAATGGCAGAGGATCGCCGGAAGAACATATCACCCACTTCTTGACTAGATTAGGCAATTGGTCTGCAGTCCCGCAGTTTTGCATGCGGCTGTTTGGATAAACCCTGATAGGGAAAGCCTTTCAGTGGAACATGTCATTACCAGCCAGCTCTATAAGGACATGGGAGCAAATGCAGGACACTTTCATCTCAAAATTCTTTGCGATAGAGAGAGAGAGAGATCTCATTAATAGACCTAGCACTGGTCAGGCAGAGAAATGGTGAACCAGTCGAGAAATTCATTGACCGGTGGGGAACCACAGCAGCTCAATGTTGTGAATTATGCAATGAAGGCAAGCAGATGAAGATGCGCTTAAGGGCTCTGGACCCTATGAACTCGTACGGATTGTTAGGCAATACCTTCGACTCCTTTCGCGAGCTGGCGACGAAAGCGCATCTGGTGGAGGAAGCAGCATCCCGGGTAAACTTCAGACCCGAGAGATAGAAAAGAGAGATGGGAAGAGTAGTAGAGACCTATCAAGTCGACAAGAGCAGGGACCAGAAGGACCAAAAGTGCCCCGCTGTCGATCACAAGCCGAAGACAAAAGCAATGGTTGCTCAAGACAAGGGTAAAAGGCCCTATGCACCCAAATGCATATCGATAGCTGAGAGAGAAAGGGCAAATGGCCCATACACATTTGATATGGCCGATTTAGTTCCGATCATGGAACAATTGATCGAGGAAGGCTTAATGCGTCTGCCAGAGCCTGTCCGTCCCCACATAGTCGGGCGAATAAACGATCCCAAATATTGTAAATATCATCAATTTGTCAGCCATAAAACAGAAGACTGCTTCTCCTTGAAAGGAAGGATACAGGGGTTGATCAATCAAGGGGTCATCAGTATGAAAGTACCCGAGACGACCAATGAGACAACCGGGACAATTTCAGTAATCCCAATATAAAATGACACCAACCGACCGACTTCATTCCTTGAGCCAAAGGAACCATGGACTCTAGTCAGTAGCAAGAAAAGACTCGAGAACAGACGAAAGCTCATTAACCGAAGAAAGAACAGGGGAAGAGGAAGGAGAGAAATACTACAGGGATAGATACAACCCGCGACGAACATGGCATATTGTGGAATGGTGTCGTTTGTCGAACAAGCACCGTCCGAGGGAGCCCTGCAAGCAACAGAGAGGGAAGTTGACGCAGTCATCTTACAATCAGGAAAGCAAATTCCTGACCATACCCCTCCAAGACCAGACGACTCGATGCAAGAAGACGGTATCCTTGATAGGTCGCAAGTGAGACCCCGCATTAAAAAACTGAAAGAGAAGGTCGTCAAGGCCATGACTAGTTAGCCAAGCCCGAGACCAGTGGCATATGAAGTTGTGTCACACTTGCGGAAGATTCCTGCCCGCTTAAGTATATACGTTGCTTTATGTCTCTCAAAAGTGTATAGAGAAATGTTAATCAATGCCTTACTCGACAGTGAGGCCAGGGAGGTTATTATGATAGAAATAGAAGAAGAAATGAATAATACAGATAAATTTTAAGAGGGGTATATACCGGTGTCATAAGTCATGCATGTCGACCATCCCTCGACAATCACTTTCTCAGAAGACCGCACGATTGAATTAACAAACCACAATCGCCCATTGATGGTCACGGGAACAATCAAGGACATAGAGGTCAAAAGGTGCATGTTGGACGATGGGTTTGCTGTAAATATCATGCCATTGAAGACATTACAGAAGTTAGGTTATAGGCAATCGGTGTTACGCCCGAGTCTCATGATGATTCAAGGGTTCAACCAAGACAGTCAGCATACACTCAGATCAATCACGGTAATGTTAGAGATTGAAGAACTAATGACGAGAGTAACATGTCAGGTGATCGATGCAGTGACAACATACAACCTCCTCTTAGAGAGGCCCTGGCTCCATCAGAATCGCATAATCCCTTCGATGTATCATCAGTACTTCAAATACAACAGAGACGGGGTCCAATATAGGGTAGCAGCGATCCGAAGCCATACACAATAGTTGAGTCATTTTTTGTCGATGCAAAATATTACAACCTGTCCGATAGCGGTAAAACCAGTAAAAAGCTCGATGTAATGAAGAAATGGTAAGGGGCAAAACCTCGAGTTGAGAAGTTTGTGCAGAAAAGCAAACCTCAGCCCATCATGTAATACCCCGAAAATTTGGAGGCACGAGTAAGTACACGAGCGCGTGTTCACATGTGAGAAATTAAATTTTAAAGCTGTATTGTTCATACGCATACACACACGTATACAGTTTATACGTGTCCAGACAACTTGTCAGGCCTCTGAAAAACTCAGTGTAATTAGTTAAGTCGATAGACCGACCGTTAGGATAATCTGGCGTTACTAGAAATGTAACAACTCGGATCTTTACTATAATGAATCTATCAACGTTACATTTTTAGAATAATTTAGTAGTGTTGTAATGTAGTAGCTGAGTAATTAAATAACTTAAATATTAAATTAGTTAATATTAAATGATCCGTAAGGATAATGGTATGATGCTTTCGTTGGAAGTGCTCAACATGAACACTAGAATAGTGTAGAAGTGGCAGGCTTCACATAATCTACAGTAAATCAGAAAAATATATGATTAATTGAACTCAAGTTATAAGACATTTGCATGGATCACGATTTCTGGTAATCATTACCGTACAAAACCTTATATACTAGTTCTGGGACACGATCCAACCATACATGTCAAATTTCAACCCTCCGATCATCCTACAGACGCTCTAATAAGAAATCGGGCCATAAGTGGGCCATCTAACTTCGGAACTGTCTCATTTTTGGTATCATAGCCTGAAATCATGTGGCCTACCTAATGAATGGAGTGGATTGTGCATATACATTATGGTGGGACCCACGTGCATCGCGTGCACTACACATGCGCGGTCAACCCGCGTTGACCGCGAGTTGAAGAAGAGTTTTTCTTCTTCTTCTTCGTTCGCAGCTTCTGTGACGAGCGGACGCTGTCCGCTGGTTGTGTCTGCACCGTTCGATGATGATGGTTGTGGGTGGGCCCCACATGAAAATAGAACCCTGGGTGGGTGTACGTGCACCGCACGGAACAGCTGCACGGAAACGACCTGCTTCACGCGTCTGCACCTTGCGGAAACAGCGGACGCTGTTACAGCGTCCGCACGCTGTTCACTGTGGGACCCCGTGCGATCATCGAGATGGGCCCCATGGTCCGATCCGGACCGTCCACTTGATGCGGAGAGGGATTCCGACCGTACGTGGGTCATCGTTACCGTCGGAAACGCATATTAGCAACCATACACGCCTGCGTAATGAGGCTTGCGCGGGAGGTGAATCTGAACATAGGTACGCCGTTTGATTCCGTTTGATCTGGAATTCTTGGGCAAGAATCCTCCTTCAAAACCGACAGCATTAGGGTATAGATATCCGGATTCTGTGGAGCGCAAGCATCGGCATAACGCGTTTTCGGAAGAAGCAGCGTCCGATCACTATCGACATTCGATCGGCCTTCGTGCCTTAGGGTGGGCCCTATTGTTTGATCCAAACCGTCCATTCGATGGACCACCCGCAGGTTAGTTAACGTCTGAAAATATAGATGAAACAGACGATGGATAGTACCTCAAGATTGGACCGAGTCCGCTTGAGAATCCTGGTGCGCGGCTGGGTGCAACAGTGCAGATGTGGGCCGGTTACGGGGACGTTATAAAGACCCAGGGAGAGGGCAAACCTTACGTGAGAGAGAGAGAGAGAAATGAGAGAGAGAAAGAGAGCTGTAAGGAAGAGAGAGAGAGAGAGCAGCGGTGAGAAAGAGAGAGAGAGAGAGAGAGAGAGAGAGAGAGAGGCTATGAGAGAGAGAGAGAGGGAGGTAACCCTTGCTTAGGTGGTTGCTGTTGGGACAGCCCCAATCAGTAAGAGGAGAAGGAGAAGAGAAGAAGAAGAAGAGAAGAAAGAAGAAGGAAGAATTATTTTCTCATAGCTGAGCTAACTCGTTGAGTCGACTCAACTCGTCACTTTTCAAGTTTAAGGAGGCTGCAGGTGAGTGATTCTTCACATGGTTTTCCGTTAATTTCTCCCAAATACTTCCTTCTAGTTGTTTTCCAAGGTTGGGTTTGAGTTGTTTCAATTTAAGTTATTCTCAAGTCTTTAGATTGATCCTAGGTAAGGGATTCCACTTCTTGTTGTATTCTCAAATTCCATATCTACATTCTTTGCTTTTCTTGTAGATCTTTCTTCACTTTTCTACGTAACCCTACTTAGAGGTTAAACATAGATTGAATACACTTCCTCGAATTTGCCTCCTAAATTCCAAATATAAAAACCCTAGTTAAACGAAACGTAGATGCACAATACATTGTTGTAGTACAAAACTTTACGTGACATACATCTTTAACAACTCTCTCGAGTTACGATAAACTAAAATATTTAGATGGTGAACTAATTGAATAAAGATTAATCACGCACAGTATGATTGGGTTTGAATGATGATATGCATTGTATGCTTGATGAATGCTTTCATAATTCATGTCATATACATCTTTTATACACTGCGACAGAACAGGAGCATGGTTGATTTGACTCCTGGCGTGCATGGTTGATTTGCCGCCTCGTTGTACCGGTTAGGTGAGCATGGTTGATTTGCGACAGGTTCCTAATGTTCAATGGCAAGCGAGTTCTGGTCGTTTCACTTATTGAGCATGGTTGATTTGCTCGGTTGGATCAGTGGTGCATGGTTGATTTACCCACTGGCGTGCATGGTTGATTTGCCGCCTCGTTGTACCGGTTAGGTAAGCATGGTTGATTTGCGACAGGTTCCTAATGTTCAGTGGCAACGAGTTCCTAGACGTTTATTGCTCTCACACCTATCATAACATACATGACATCATGATCATCATGTTCTTTTGATAATAAATCATAAAGTGTAACAATCATAACCTTATCCTTGTATATTTCATACAATTCCATTCGTTGAGAATTCACCTACTATCTCTTGTTAACTGGAATATTACCTGTGATGGAAATGACCTCACTGGGCTTTTAGCTCACCAAAATCACCACAGTTCTTGCAGGTTTTCAAGAAGGACAAGTCATAGACGGAACAAAGTATTCAGAGGGTCACATATCACACGAGCGTCGAATGTAATCGATTTGTTTTAGTTTTATAAAATTCAATGTAATATGACATTAGTGGAAAAGAAATTTTATATTTGGAGATTTATTTTAGATACATAATGTGTGGGATGAAATCTCAAAGAATCTATGCTCGAATTTTCAATTCACACCCTGGAACTCGGGCTTTGGGTTGTTGTACTCGAATTGCGAATTTCGGAGCGTGACACATCACTTAGGGAGATCCTAATATCATTTGGAAAACCAACGTCAGCCGATCACGAAGAAGTTCTATGTGGTACCTCAACATTTAGTCAGTCATGGCAGTTTGTGTTAAAACTGATCTCAGATCAACACATGAGTGTGCTCAAGTCCAGTTTCAACATGTCGGTACCTAATATATAGGAAGAGCTAAGCCATTCCTAAAAACTCCAAGCCAATTCATCGTGCCGTCAAGAGATATCACCCAGAAAGATATCAAGTTCCACTCAGGGCCAAGTCAGCCAGTATCAACAAAAGAGAGAGAGAGGAGGGAAGAGAATCTGCCCAACCTCGACCGATAGAAGAGGAGATATAACAGAGCTAGCCGAAAGATTATGAGAAATATGGGATTCTTCGGCTAAGGTTCAAGCACGAAGAAGAGATTGCTAGCTCCATTCGAAGATATAAGAAAGTATACAGAAACGGAGAATGTCTAAGAGCCAAGGCAAGCGTGAACATGGTGACTATCGGCCCTGTAAAAGAAATTCAGTTGGAATATCCTATCAACATTTTCCAGCCAAGTGTCGCACCCGTGCAACTAGATGATGGTGGACAACCAACAATTGATGAACTTGAAGAGGTGAATTTGGGCACCCTCGAAGAACCCAGGAACACATATTTGAGCAGAAATGTCCCGAAAAATGAAAGAGAGAAATGCATACAGCTGTTGAAGAAGAATAAGGACATCTTCGCCTGGACGTATTCAAAAATGCCAGGGCTCAGTCCGACAATCGCCATGCACAAGCTGAGCATCATGAAGGAGAAGAAGCCAGTGAAGCAACCTCAAAGACGATTTCACCCTGACATCGTACCCAAGATTGAGAAAGAAATCAAGAAACTGATTCAAGTCGGGTTCGTTCGAGAGGTGAAGTACCCTCGATGGATTTTAAACATCGTGCCAGTTAAGAAGAAGAGTGGATAGATCCGAGTTTGCGTCGACTTCCGAAATCTTAATGAAGCCTACCCTAAAGACAATTTTCCTTTGTCGATTACAGAGTTATTGATTGACAACACAACATGATATGCAGTGATGTCTTTCATGGACGGGTATTCGGGATACAATCAAATTCGCATGGCTTCAGAAGATGAAGAAGCTACAGCCTTCCGCACAACTCTCGGCATCTACTGTTACCGCGTAATGCCCTTCGGGTTGAAGAACGCAGGGGCAATGTATCAACGCGCAATGCACGTTATATTCCAAGATATGATGCACAGACACGTTCAATGCCATGTAGATGATTTGGTTGTGAGGTCAGCCGATCATGAACAACATAGAGAACACTTGAGGCAAGTGTTTCAACGGTTGTGCAAGAAGAGTCTCCGTATGAATCCGTTGAAGTGTGCGTTCAGGGTTTCGTCTGGCAAATTCTTAGGCTTCGTTGTCAGGCATAGGGGCATAAAAATCAACCCCACGATAGATTAAGGCCATCACTAGAAATGCCGCCTCCAAAGAGCCTGAAACAGTTGAAGAGTTTTCAAGGCCGCGTGACATACCTGAGAAGATTCATCTCGAACCTGGTTGGTCGTTGTCAGCCGTTTTCCCGCCTCAACAAGAAAGACGTTAAATTCGAATGGGATGATGCATGCCAAAAGGCCTTTAATTCATTGAAAGAAATGCTTAAGAATTCCCCAGTCCTCGCCACCCCAATCAAAGAAAAGTCGCTGATTTTATACATCGCAGTAGGTGATAACTCACTGGGGGCACTCCTGGCACAGAAGAACGAAGAAGAGAAGGAGAATGTGCTATATTATTTGAGCCGCACGCTGGTGGGAGCCGAATTCAACTACTCAGCAATTGAGAAGATATGTCTCGCTCTCATTTTCACTGTGAAGAAACTTCGGCATTACTACCTCTTGCACAAAATAACGTTGATATCCAAGGTGGACCCGATCAAATTTCTCATGAACCGGCCTATGCTGTCTGGATGCTTAGCTAAGTGGGCCCTTCTTCTCTCTGAATTAGACATCACGTATGTCCCAGCTCGAGCTATTAAAGGACAAGCGATCTCAGATTTTCTCGCTGCGCATCCAGTCCCGAGCAATGAAGAAATGGAATGTGACCTCCCAGATAACCAGGTTATGATGATCGGAGAACCACGACTCTGACAGATGTACTTTGACGGAACCTCCAAGTCAACAAGAGCAGGGGCAAGAGTTATATTTATCAGCCCACAGGGAGATTTGTTGCCCTACTCATTTACGATCGTGCCAACTTGCACCAACAATAAAGCAGAGTATTAAGCCCTCATCATCGGACTACAGCTCGCCTTAGAGATGCGAATCAAAGCAATTCAGATCTATGGTGACTCCAGGTTAATCATCGGACAGTTGACGACAGAATATGAAGTCTGCAAACCGGAGTTATCACCTTTCTATCGCTAAGCGCAATCACTATTCGACTAGTTCCATAACTGCAACATTTCACATATACCGAGGCAGGAGAATGTACAGGCCGATGCGTTGGCCAGTCTGGCCGCTGCTCTGGCTAATTCTGGGGGTAGCCCACTTCAAGTAACAATTGAAGAAAGAAAGATTCTACTGACAGCTGTACTGCGTGGTGGTGAATCAAGTGTGAACCCCATCTGTTGCTTCGAAACCATAGAAGAAAATGATCGGAAAAGGCCATTCGTCGACTATTTGAAATACGAATTTTTACCAGAAGATCCCAAGATGTGCACGCAGGTCAGGAGACGCGCTAGTTCATTTATAATGCAGAATGACATCCTTTACAAGCGCTCGTATGAGGGAGTGATGTCGTGTCACGCCCCGAAATTCGGAACCCGAGTATAATAACCCAAAGCCCGAGTTTCAGGGTGTGAATATAAAATTCGAGCGTAGATTCCATGAGATTCCATTCCACACATCGCATAACTAAAGTAAATCCCAAATATAAAGTTTCTTTTCCACTAATGTCTCATTACATTGAATTTTTTTTACAAGATAAAATAGATTAAATACAATTGGCGTTTGAGTAACACGTGACCATCTGAATACTCTGCTCTGTCTACGTCTTTTCCTTCCTGAAAACCTGCAAGAACTGTGGTGATTTTGGTGAGCTGAAAGCCCTAGTGAGGTCATTTCCATCACAGGTAATATTCCAGTCAATAAAAGATAGGACGTGAATCATCAACGGATATAATTGTATGAAATATACGAGGATAAGGTTATGTTTGATACACTTTATGATTTATTATGAATGGAACATGATTATTATGATGTCATGTATGTCATGATACGTGTGAGAGCAATAAACGTCTAGGAACTCGCTGCCACTGAACATTAGGAGCCTGTCGCAAATCAACCATGCTCACCTAACCGGTACAGCGAGGCGGCAAATCAACCATGCACGCCAGTGAGCAAATCAACCATGCACCACTGATCCAACCGAGCAAATCAACCATGCTCAATAAGTGGAATGACCAGAACTCGCTGCCACTGAACATTAGGAACCTGTCGCAAATCAACCATGCTCACCTAACCGGTACAGCGAGGCGGCAAATCAACCATGCACGCCAGGAGTCAAATCAACCATGCTCCTGTTCTGTCGCGGTGTATAAATGTATGCTCATGTATGTGTTTATGGAAGCATTCATCAAGCATGCAATGCATATCAAAATCCAAGCCCAATCACGCCATGTATGTTATCTTCGTTCAAATAATTCATTATCTAAATATTTGTCATAAATTAAGAAAGTTGAGAAAGATGTACATTGTCTAAGGTTTGTCTCAACACCTAAGTTATGTTTATCTAGGCCTTTACCTTGACCATTCGGGAAGACAATCTCTAGAGAAACGCATTCAACCTATGTAAAACCTCTACATAGAGTTATGTGGAGAGGTAGAGGTAAATATACTTATAAGGGCAATGGATCTGAACGTGGGACTTAAGAATACGAACGAATGGTAAAGCCTTTACTTAGGATGAGGATTTGAAAGTAAATTAAAATAGAAAAACTTAAACACTAAATCGAAGAACAACTAGAAGGAATAGTCTAGGAAAATTAACAAGAAATCCCATATGAAGAATCACTCACCGACTAGATCTAAAGATCCAATTTGAGACTGAGTCGACTCGGTTGAAACTTCTTCTTCCTTCTTCTTTCTTCCTTCCTTCTTTCCTTCTATGCTGGAGCAGGTGCTAGCAACAACAGCAGCAAGTTCCAGCAACAACAACAGCCGTGAGGTGCGGACACCTTCCCACACACTACACACCCACACACTCTCTCTCTAACAATTTTCTCTAAAGGCTCTCTCTCTCTCTCTCTCAACTAGCTCTCTCTCTTTCTCTGCTCGAACCTTCTCTCTCTCTAGCTTTTCTCTGAAGAATGCAGGAGTGGACGGCAAGTTTTATAGCCGTGCGAAACCGACATGGACGTCAAGTTTTATATCCGGGTTAAAGGAGGATTCGAATTCCACTTCTTGTAGACTACTTCACGTAGGAACCGTCGAATATGTAGGTGGGGACCACATGAAGAGATTGGTGGAGTCGGGACCGTCCATGCGACGCAACGGACCGGATCTTGGTCTTCTTTGATTTGAACGGTGGCTTGAGGAAGGTCGGATAGACAGCTGATGAGCAAGGTATTCAAGGGGTCTACATGTGTGGGGTAGGGGATTCGAATGGACGGTTTGGATGTTACGATGGGGCCCATCCCGATGATCGCAAGGAGGCTTACTGTCGACAGCGCGCGGACGCTGTAACAGCGTCCGCTGTTTCCGCGAACGAAGACACGGGCGAGGCAGGGGCTCTTTCGACCACCTGATACGTGCGGTGCACGTAAGACATGCAGGCTGACCCGAGGTGGGGGCCACCCGCTAGGCCCACCAATGAACGGTGTGGATGGAGCAGGCGGACAGCGCTGTTCGCTGCCGCTGCGGACGAAAAGAAAAGAAGAAGAAGTAGACACGGTGAAGCTGTACGTTTCCGCACAGCTGTTACGTGCGGTGCACGTACACCCACCCTAGATTCTACTTTCATGTGGGGCCCACCCACAACCGTCATCAACGAACGGTGCAGACGCAGCCAGCGGACAGCGTCCGATCGCAACAGAGTTTGCGAACAAAGAAGGAGAAGAAGAACTGTTCTTCAACTCGCGGTCAACGCAGGTTGACCGCGCATGTGTAGTGCACGCGATGCACGTGGGTCCTATCGTGATGTGTATGCAAAATCCACTCCAGGTAGATATGTAGGACCACATGATTTTAGGCTATAACACCAAAAATGAGACGGTTCCGAAGTCAGATGGCCCACTTATGGCCCGATTTCTGATTAGGGCGTTTGTAGGATGATTGGAGGTTTGAAATTTAACGTGTATGGTTGGATCATATCCTAGAACTAGTATACGGAGTTTTGCACGAGAATGATCGCCAGAAATCATGATACTTGAAATATCATGTAACTTAAGTTTAATTAATGACATCTTTTCTTAATTATTGTAAATCTATGTAAAATCTGACATTTCCACGCTGTTCTAGTGTTCATGTTGGGCAATTCCAATCAAGGGACCATACTATAATTCCTTACAGATTGTTTAATATTAATTTGTCAATATTAAAGTTATTTAATTTATTAATTACTTAACTAATCTATAATTTAAGTTATTCTAAATCCTAGGGTGTTACAAACACACCCGAGCAGATTCGTAGGGTCGAGAACTTGCTGGTCTAAGCATATGCCCTGAGACGGACACGATGTACGAATCAGATTTATAGACAAACATGTGTACAGGACAATGTACGGCGGTTCACATTAATCGCGAGATTCGAAATCATAATAGAAGGTTAGATCTTCCGGTCTAATAATGCTAGATCCTTCTAACGGTCAATTTGTTGACTTAGTTAAGTATATTGAGTTTTCAAAGGCCTTAAAAGTGTTGGAACGCGTATCAAGTTCATACGTGTGTGTATGCGAGTGAACAACACGGCCTAGAATTTAAGTTCTAACGTCGGAACATGCACTCGTGTACTTACTCGTGCATTCAAATTTTCGAGACATTACATGTCGTGCTGCTTAGACCAAGATGAGGCGTATGCCACATTGTAAGGAAGCTCACGGAGGAGAGTGCGGTGCTCACCAAGGAGGCAAGAACTTGCATCACCGTGTTCGACACATGGGATATTATTGGCCCACGATGACAAAAGATGCGATAGAATATGTCAAGAAATGTCATCAATGCCAGATCCATGCAGATATTAGACACTCGCCACCGGAAGAGTTGCATCAATCAGTGATGTTCTAGCCTTTCGCAGCTAAGGCATGGATGTGATTGGATCAATCAGCCCACTCTCTTCCCAGGGGCATCAGTACATCCTGGTACAACAGATTACTTTTCCAAATGGGCTAAAGTAGTGGCACTTAGGAATGTGAAGGCTAAACATGTCGAATGTTTCATCCGTTATCCTATATTATACCGGCATGGTATCCCCGAGAAGATCAACACCGACAACGGAACACCTTTCAAGAATGCCACCACTGACAAGTTATACATGAAATTTAAGATCAAGTATTGCTATTCGACGCCTTATTATCCTCCTGTAAATGGGCTAGCCGAAGCCTTTAACAAGACTATCGTGAAAATTTTGAAGAAAACGATAGTGAAAAATAAGAAAGATTAGGACAAGTGTCTACCCGGAGCATTATGGACATATCGGACCACATATCGCACTGGCCACTAAAGCCAGCCTTGGACGCTCCTTGGTAAGTTCGTTGAGCCTGAACAAAGTCTCCAAGGAGGAGCCTTTGACATGGGAGCATACATGCATCGGGTAGAGAGTTAGTCCATGTCCAAAACTCTGTTTAGGTTTAGAGGTGAACCAGTAAAATATCAATGTAAAGGTTGAGAGGTGAACCTCATTTAAAATCTCCGTATAGTAAATGTCAGTGTACTCAATGAGTGAGTACTTGAATCGGGAGTGAAGTAAGGTAACCGAACCACTATATATGCTTGTGTTTGTGATTGAATTGAGCACATTGTTATCTTAGTATTGTATGTTTAATTATGAATGCTTGATAGGAATGTATACAAGGCACTAGATAGGCACATCCACACACAAGATGTACTTTCACTTTCACTAAGTAGTGTAAACTTGAGCTTATTGATCCATTCTCATAGTCTACATAGGTTACATAGATTAGGAGCTTGATTTGTTTAATCATTTGATTATCTATGCATGCTTAGACTAGGTAGCTTATTGCTTAAACCATACGATAGTCTTATGATTAGACCCACTTAAGCTTGGAAGTCGAAGTATTAATTGTTTACTTAGTTTAAATTATTAAATTGCATAAGTACGTGAAAAGATTTTAAAATGTCCTAATCACCCCTCTCTAGGACTTAGCCATAATTCTAGTTGGTCCTTTATTGCTTACACACGCTTAAAGCACCTTTTCAAGTGTATGTTAATCCAAAACGGTGTAATTTCATATTCAAGATCAGAGGAGTTTGTCTGAGTTGGCAGATTCTTTTTTACCAGGCTTTTCATCTAACCTTGTGTTTCATTGTGATATGATATTGAATTTGGATAGATTCATCCTCAAATGGTGGGGATGCCACCCGGGCGAGATCCGCTTCCCCACAACATAGCAGAAGACAGGCCCATCTTCATCAATGCCAAGCAATACCATGCTATCCTCAGACGGAGGCAGATGCATGCCAAGTTAGAAGCCCAAAACAAGCTCACCAAGAGCCGAAAGGTAAGTTCCTTGATTCCGCATAGATTTTCTTATCATTTAGTGGGCCACAAATGATCTTAACTATCTGACCTGTGATCCACATTTGGATGGTCCACATCAAACAGTTTGCTCATGATCCAATTAATCAAATGAACCTTGATCTAATCAAGATGGGCCCCACATGTCCGATTGTGGTGGGCCAATACACTTGTATTTTACCAATTTTAAATTGTTAGATCATTTTTTTTAATTTCATTTTTTATCCTTCACAGCCATACCTCCACTAATCTTGGCGTCTCCATGCAATGAAGAGGGTGAGAGGATCGGGCGGACGCTTCCTCAACACGAAGGAGCTCCAGCAAACAAAGCTCACTCCCAGCGCTGACAATAGCAAGAAGGTCTCAGGTTCGACTCCATGGCAACTGGGAGGGAGTGAGTCAGAAACCGACATGCTCCAATCAAAGACCAGCAGCGTCGGTGGTGCTTCTGCTACCTGCTCCGACGTCACGAGCGTCTTGAACAATGACGCCGTCTTCCGGCAGCTGGACCTTAGGGTCTCTTCCAACTTCCAGCCTCATGTGGGTGGGAGCCTCGAGCGCGTACCAGGTAGTCACATTATGCGAAACAGGCCCCACCACTGGAGTTTCATGTTCGGTGAGAGATCTGGGACCGACCTGTTTGCGCTCCTGTCTCATATGGGGCACCAGCCTTTAATAACCATCTGATGTATGACATTTGTCCGTTGGATGGTGGGACCCATCGGTCTGGTGTTCCATAGGCAATTCATCCTTGGCTTTGAACATACCTTGTTGTATTTTCATGTTTCCTTTCGCTTGTGTCCTGAAAACAAATATGTAACTGTGGTGATCTGCTAAGAACTGTGTCATGTTTCTCTTTCCAGCAACTGCATGTTTAAACAGATCCGAACTGTACATCTTTCAGACCCTTCAATGGATGGCCCATATATGAAATATCGCATAAGTGGGACAATCCCAACTGTCCATACGACTCTTGTGCTAGTATGCATGTCAAATCACCACTTTCTCTATAAGCTCGAGCTGTTAGAGGATGGTGTATCAATGTGTATCAAGGGACTTAAACACTCTAACACCCCCTTGCACATGTCTGCACGGGATCATACTGAGCAAGGGTAGAGGGACACACAACTCAAACCCAGGTGAAGAGACACTTACAGCTCACACCATAAACGTCCCACCTGAAAATATATCAACGGAGGCATATTTGCTACTCCTAGGATTCAAACACTTAACCATCTGCTTCGATACCATGTCATATCACCACTTCCTCTAACAGCTTGATACTATGTAATGTATATCAAGGGACTTAAACACTAACAATGCACGTGCTCTTGCATATGGGATAGGCACTGCAAGAAGCAAATTTCACCTGTTATAGGGAGCTCAAGCAACATAAAGCTTTGTAATTCATGTGTGATATCCACTCTGTACATCAATTATGTCAGATCATGTTATGAGGTGGGCCCAAGAGATCATGCATGTCTAAAACTTAAGTAGACCACGGCATAGGAAACTTAGATTTAGAATCTCTTTTCCTAGAAGTGCATCTCAAGTTGCCTTTTCATCATGGTTTTGAGACTCAGGTGAGTCCTGTGCTACTCGATTGTGTCAACTCAGACTCAGTCAGACCTGATCCGCCATGAATCACTTCTGACTTGGTCGAGTGGACTCCGATTCAGTCCGATCTATCCAGTTCTTCATCATGAGTCACCCCCAACTCGGACGAGTCGGGCTGATTCATCCTTGGGTGAGTGAGTTGTGACTCGACTCAAGACTGGAGGAGTTGGTCTAAGTTGGCTGAGGAGGAAGGTTTCTACTAATGTTCCAAATTTGAGATCAATCCGACCTCTATACACTCTGTAACGTTGAAAGCAAGATGACCAGTTCTAGAGGTACCCGAATTGCGCGATTTTGAGAGGCAGTCGCTGATCTGATTGGTGGGCCCATTCAGAAGATAATCTTGAAAACTTAAACCATCTATGAGGAAGATCAAGTTTCAAGGAAGCTACAAATCAAATTTGAAGGCAATCCGATCATTGGTTAAGCCGTACGAAGCGAAATAATATCTATTATGTTGTTGTACTCTTGTTGTATTATAAAAGGAGGTGTTCTCTCTATTCTAAATTTAGCAACATGGGGAGCGAAGAGATCAAGACCTAGGAGGCTTCTCCTACAACTAGTTTTCTTCTTCTTCCAATTCTAATTTCTAGTTTTTAATGCTTTCTTTTAGCTAACATCTTAGCTAGAGCTAAGAGGTGAAGTTTGTAGTTTATTTCAATACTTTAATTCGTTTCTTCAAGTACCATTTACTTTAATTATGGATTTTCAAGTTCTAACTTGAATAAAGTCGGTATTTTTAGAAGTTTTATAAGAGTTCATGTACTCCAAACATGGATTCCTTGCAATTCTCTGAGATTATCATGTTTGCTTAATTAGATTCGAATTGTGGTAACCCTTGAGCAGGCCATAGTCTCTTGACATGGCTGTTACTCCGAAAGCTACAGATTTCAATGCTATGTGCTTCATTAGAACTAGAAATCTAATTTTCAGATTTAAGTGGGACTGTTTGTGCTTGAATGTTATATCCTCTAATTAGATGAGAGATATGATTTTGATTCTAATTGTGTTGTGCTTGGATGAATGGATTAGCATTGGACTACTACAAGTGGATCCTTGATGCTCTAGTTCTTCTTATTTTCAGATTTTTCTATTTTATGTGAAAAACTATTTTCCTAAACTTCTTAGATTTTAGTTATTAGAGTAGTTGGAATTGTTTACTTCTTTTCCTGTGGATCAACCTCGGTCTTACCGAGAATTATTACTACATCACAGCCTTGCACTTGAGGCGAGCGAACACTCCCCAAGAGTATTTCTCCATTTGAAACCTTGTGAATTTTTCTTCAGATTCGAAGATTGTTAATTTTAGATCGTACTATTACCATGTACATTTACTTGTTTCCACGATGCATAATAAACTCATGTTGAGTCTCTTCAATGGATGTCTTCATGGCATCGCTTAACCATTTGGCTTTTGGTAATAACATTCTTATTTTTCTAACCCTTTTGCTCGATTAACTTTTCCTTAATCTTCGACTTTCCAACGACTTCCTTTGGCTGATGTAAACGTGACCGTTCTGTCATTATTACTAAGATGACCTTATCTCCAAGAGAAATAATCTTTCTCAAATTAGCAGAGACCATATTTATTCTGATAAAAAAGGGAAATGATCAGTATCCACTAACACAGCTTCGTTTTCTTTCTCTGAAAATTTCAACATTCCTGAGTCAATGCTGTCCTAAATAACGTTTTTGAAAATAACACAATGTCTAGTCAAATGAGAACGAGACCCATGCCATTTGTAATATTTCATGTTCTTTAATTCATCCACTGTGGGTACTCTTTGTCTTGGCAATAATTTAATAAATTGTTTAGCCCGAAGATAAAAAATCTCATTAGCCTTTGTTATATTGAAAGAGAAATGCCTAACACGTTTTGGGAATTCCTTAGTGTCATTTGAACTTTGAGTAGAAGATTCGTTATCGATTGTTGTTAAAGTTGTGCAAATAAAAGTTTTCTTCAAGTTTATTTCGTATATCGCTATCTTAGAATTTGGGTCACAGTAATATGTACCAAGAGATGAGTTCTTTCGTTGGCTTTCTTTGTATAAAAAATCACTCGTATCTGGTCGCTCTAGTAGATTGGTCAACCTGATCTTCGAAATTCTATAGCCTCTTAGTACCTCAGCCAGCCGGTCAACCAAATTTGGATAAGGCTTACGATATGTTGGGTGATTAGTTCTACAATCATGTCCTTGGTCTGTAACTTCCTGTATTAAATTTGCTAACTCTTCTCGTCCTATTTGTGGAGGAAAAACAACTATCCTGGAGTCCTTAGTTAATAATTTGAGGTGGTTGCAGAAAACGACCCCCCCCCCCCCCCCCCTCGGGCAAGTGTTTCAATGTTTGGCATGAATTGTCCCGCAAGGGGTGCACTAGTATTTACTTCATATTCATTTTGACCGTTTGGTTAACCATTGTGGTTGTTTCTCTTAACTTTGGCTTGAGGTAGTATGTTTTGAGCGACTTAGCCTTGATCAAACCAAACGTTGATGTGGAGGAGTAGGTGGTTTGTTTGGAACGTTTTCAAAAAGTGGTATCTTCATATTGCAATAACGGTTGTTAAGCAATCTTTCATTGAGAAATCTAAAAAACCGATTGAAGTTTCTAGCTAAGTTCTGGATTGATTAGTCAATTACTGTATGCTTGTATACATGTTACTTGTTCAAGGAGGTAGTATGAGATGATAACCCTACCTGATTCGAAACTACGCAGATAATGGTTTTAGAACTTCAGGATCAACCTGCATCGGAATTCCTCCCCGGCCTGATGTTCATGTTCGTCGTTATTACAAGTGTTTCTTGTGGATTGACGACTCATATTATTAAATCTCTTAATTAGCGCTTGCACACTCGTTTTACCAGGTGTGCCAAAATGGTGTTATTCTCAAATTCAGCCACGTGGTGTTTATACATGGATTGTGGTTGTGGGTGTGCCAAAATTGATTTGCAGCCTTAATTCAAACTGAACGACTCATGACACCCGCATAGAGATAGAGCAGTGAATGGTTGGATTCTCCGCTTGCCATCTATTCTGCCAATTGTCAGTTGCGCTTGTCAGATGAGAATCCTTATCCTTATCTCCATATCACGAGTCAGCATTCCCTTCCAAATTAGATATGCTCTTTAATGTGTTGTCTTCCTTATAGTGTCTAGATATACTGTGTTTGCCATGTGGCACGATCTACACCATTTATCTGGGCAGTCAGTTCTTGTCCAAACACCATTGCAGCAAATGGGAGAAAACGAGAGAAAAACTTGAGAAAATCCTACGGTCAAAAAAAGCAAACCACTCAAGGGATGATTTCTGCACTCACCACATTTCTCTTCTCATCTCCTGGATGCTGTGCAGATCTTTTGATATTTGATAATGATCTTTTGTCATATGACACGACATGCATTCATGTGGAGTGGGAGCGGATAAGGTGAGACCCCGGGCTCACCCAAACCAATGCGGCCCTTTCCATGTAGTGCACCTTGATGCATGTATGTATTTTGTATCTACCATGTCCATCCATTTTTCCAATTCATTTTTGCGAATTATCTTAAAAATAAGTAGATTCAATTATAAGGTGGATAATACCATAGAAAACAATGGTGATTAACCCTGAATGAGCCACAAAAGTTTTAAATTAAGTTAATATTCATTTTTTCCATTAATCCAGGCTTATGTAACCGTATCAACAGATTAGATGGCAAATAAATATTACGAAAACATTAAGGTGTGCCTCTGAGAAGTTTTTAATGGTAAGGGTTGCAATCACCCCGGTTTTCTATGATATGGTGCACCTGGTAATTGAGTCTACTTATTTTTGGGGATAATGCCTTTAAAATGACCTGGAATGATGGACGGACGGTGTGGATATAAAATACATACATCAAAGTAGACAAATGGCAAGGGACCCACCGTCTTGGGTGAGACTAGGGTCTCACCTAATCCACTCCCTCAGTTAAGATGCGAGGGAACAATGAACCGGATCACAGCCATTGTATAAGGTAATATGAAAAGTGGTTTTCACACGCATCAGCTAATGCAAAACAGTGGCCCTAATGAAGTTGGATAAACATTGACTAATCTTACGTACTCTTGTAATAAAGATGAGGTCTACCTAAATTGTAGTTCCCATACATCCAATGGGTCAAGCTGTGGAGCTGTGGATGCTCACCCGTACAAAATCCACATCAATATATATACAGTCCTTACTGTCAAAATAATAGACTTCTAATGTAAATACACCTGATTTTCCGGTGTGAATTAGGTGTTACCCGGGGAACAGCTTAGTGGGTGTCACCTACCGTATGGCCCACATGGATGATATTTTGTATATCCACGCCGTCCATCCTTTTCTCCATCCCATTTGAGAATGAAGTTCCAAAATTTATGCAGATCTAAATCTCAAGTGGACCATACCACTAGAAACAGTGTGATTGAGTGCTCCACCATTAAAAATTCCAAAGAGCCCATCGAAACGTTTTGGTAATGTTTATTTTCAATCCAAGCTCTTGATAATGTCAATAAAGCCTTGGTGAAGGGAAAATATAAATATCAGATTGATCTAAAAAATTTGTAGCCCACAAAACGTTTTTAATGGTTATTCATCACTGTTTCTAGAGGAATGGCCCACCTGAGATTTGGATCTTCTTAGGGTTTTGGATCACATCCTAAAATGATATGAAAAAACAGGTAGACCGCGCTGATATATAAAAAATACATCAACAAGGGTCCCACACGGTTAGCCTAACACCCACTAAGCTGTTTCCAGGGTAACACCTAATTCGCGCCCTAATTTTTCAGCAAGAAATTTTTTTCAATGGTGGATCTTCAATTACACGTCCTATGCTGGGGGAGTATGAATTTCAATGCTGCAGAGGGCTACCTATGATCATTTTCATTGCTTAAATGCACAACCATCGAAGCATAAGAAAAACGTTTTGTCTTTTTCTTTTTATGAGACGAAGGGTCATAATCGCTGGTAATGGCCAAAACGTATTTGCTTTCATGACAGTGTACAACTATAGTTAATAATCTACTTCATTTGTCTTTTTGAAATGAAGGGTCTTAATAGCTGGTAATCGGCAAAAAATTATTTGCTTTCGGGATAGTGTACGACTTTGGTAAATAATTTATTTCATTTGTTTTTTCTTTTTCATGAAAGGAACGGATGTAATATCTGACTAATGGCCCAAAAAGTATTTGCTAAACGGCTAAAATGTATTTGCTAAATAATCTACTTCATGAGCTTTTAAATTCCTACATTATTTTGTGATTTCAAGCTAAATTATCATTAATGCCCTAAAATATAAAGAGCATTGGACATGATTTTAAGAATTAATAGCCCACAATAATATTTAAGTGAAATCTACCCGAATTATCATGCGTGCCCAAAAATCACTTTGAATGGTGTAGGAAGGGAAATAGTTGGGATAGCAAACTCCATCCTTAATTCTTTTAATGCCCAATGTGATGATTGTATGAAATCTACTAATAGCTAGATGCCCAGTTAAAATATAGGCCCATGGAAAAAAAAAAAAATCAAGTACATCTATGATTCAGGTAGGTCACCTAAAATGAAACAGTTTGGAGGGCACCATATACACTCTTTTTCTTTTTTTTTCCCAATCATGTGGTTGACTTGAATTATGGACCAAGATGATTTTTGTGCCTTACAGCTAGGTTGCGTGTTTAGTAATCAAGATGATTTTACATAAACATCATGGTGAGGCAAGTGTGAGAAATTTTTTATTATCCATGTGTTGCCCAAAATCACCCCGAATTTAACTTCAAGAATTAGTGAGCCCCACCGTGATGTTTAATTCAAATCCATTCCATTCACTAGGTGTGTCACCCAATTTCATTCGTAGGGACCGAAAATTAACCCATATCATTCAGATAGGTTATACAAAGGAAACGGTTGGGTGAAGAATGTCCCATATACTGTTTTCAATCATGTGGTTCACCTGAATCATAGACTGTGCTGATTTTTGGGCTCTATGGCTAAAATGGACTGAGACAACTGATTATGAGGGTGGATTTCACATAAACATCATAATGGGCTACTTTTGTAGCATCCTTTTCATGCATGCAAAAAAGAATAACAGGGCGTGTCCAGGGCTTTTTTTTTATTTTTTATTATTGACTTGGATTTCAAATGAATAAGCCACCAAAGTTGAGGCTTCTAACTTGAATTCTAAATCACCGGTAAAAAATCCACTCACCGTCCAAATAATTGACTTCTATGAAATTACACATGATTTTGTAGCAGATAATTGACTACATACGGTGTGTCCTATGTAGCAGAAGCATTAATTTGGGTGCCGCTGAAAACTACTCATACTAGTTAATAATATAATAAAAGAAAGTCCGGAGTCATTTACATTCCTTGAATGCTAGATTATTTTACGGTGCACAACAAACTTTTCTATCCCTCGTCCAAGAATTTAGTAAAAATAAAAAATTAATAAAACTTAAAAACTCCCATACTCCTGTCAAAATGGGATAGCTGATACACATTACAAACCTAGCATATCAGTGATAAACTGTCCGAATTATGGGTCTCATTTTTAGATTAGTCCGAAACCAAAAATTACGTTGGCTGGTGGACATTTGATGAATGATTGAAATGAGAAGAAAAATCCACAATTCACATTTGACAAATAAATGCTAATTAATCAGAGGTTAGGATCATTCAATGATGTTGGATTTCTAGAGGATGGTCTATACACAACACGTGCAATTTTTCGAGTGCCTGTGTATGGAGGGCGCGGATTGGGTATCACCCCACCAGGACCTAGCTAGACACGGTGATGTCAGGGAATCTGTGGGGCCCACCGTGATGTATATGTTTTATCAAGGCCCTCCATCTACTTTGAAAGACCATTTTATGGTATTAAGGCTCAAATGGACCACACCATAAGAGGCAGTGGGGCTTGAGCTCCTACCATTGAAAACTTCCTAGGGCCCACCGTGATATTTATTTCCCATGCAGCCTATTCATAAGGTAGCTTAGACCTGTATGAAGCTAAAATATATATATCAGCTTGATGCAAAGCCTCTGTGACTCCCAAGAAGTTTTCAATGGTAGAATTTCATTTTCCACTGTTTCCTGTGGTGTGGTCCACTTGACCCTTTAATCCACCTCTCTTCTAGCAATCGTGAACTAAAATGATCTTTCACAATGAATGGACGGTGTTGATATAATATATACATCACGGTGGGCTCCACAGGGCCCTGACAAGACCGTCCGTCTCTAGCTAGGTCCTGCTGGGGGGCAGTACCCAATCTGCGCCCGTGTATGGACCATAACACTCCACATTGTCCACGTGTCATAAATAGTTATACCATAGATAGTGCGCAATGCGCGCATGTTTTGCCCCAGTGTTTGTGATTCTTACAAGGTGACTTGTGGGTATATTGGAATCTACGGTGAAGGTGGGAGGAGATGGTTGGGTTTGAGTGATACGCCATTCCGAGTTGTCTTCTTTAAGGTGGGACTGCAGGGCAAAATGGCAATAGAATGAGCAAACTGTTATTGTACTTGTACTTGGGCTTTAATGTCCTTTAAGATAATTATATTAAGTTGACCTTTTGAGGTCAAGGGTTGAAGATTTTATATGAATTAAGGTTGGCCTTTGGGTCAGTCACTTTGTTTTTGTTTTTGTTTTTTTTTGTTTTTTTGGAACATTTTAGGGTTCTTTTCATCTGTGTCGAAGGCACGTGGCATCTATTCTCATTGGTGCAGTCATCACTACTCGATTTTTCCTCTCAAGTATGGACTGCATGCTACACAACCCCACTTTTACAGTGTGGAATTTCTCTAGGCCTCACCATGATCTATTTGCTATATCCACACCGTCCATCAATTTTTTCAGATTATTTTAAAGCATAAGACAAAAAATGAGGCACATCTAAATCTCAAGTGGACCACACAACAAAAAGCATTGGATTGAATGAGAAACGTTGAAACCTTTATACGGTCCACTGTGAGGTTTATTTGCCATCTAACCTCCGATCTTGATGAAGGAAAAACACAAATATATCTTGCTCAGAGTCGTCTGTGGCCCTAAGAAGTTTTCAATGGTAAGGGTTCAATTCCCACTCTTTCCTGTCGTGTGGCCCACTTGAGCCTTGGATCTGACTTGTTTTCAACATCGTGACTAAAAGGTATTAAAAAATTGGATGGACAATGTGAATCTAATAAATAAATCATTATGGGCCCCACATAAGTTCCATTTTTCAACCATTCTGATTTTCTCATCATTAAGCGAGCATCAAAAATTTATTGGGGTCATGATGATTTATTTTTGAGGTGTAGGGCCATGATCATTTATTCTCGAGGTCTACATCGATTCATATATTTTTTTTTCCAGATCTTTCTAGGGCGTGTTTGATTTCCATTTACATAGGGTAAATACAAGCAAATGGAAAATTATTACTTTCCATGAAATTCTTGTACTTGTTGATAATGACCCGTTTTGTTTTTTTCACTAAAATTAAGGAAGGTACATATTTATTGTGGGGCCTATTGTTATACATGTAACTTATAAACATCATCCATTCATTTTGCAAGGTCATTTTAGGGCATGTACCCAAAATCAAGGTAAATCCAGAGCTCAAGTGGACCACGCCACATGAAATAGTGGTTTGAATATATACCATAAAAATCATTTATGACCACGATTTCCTATGGTGTGGGCTAGGTGAACTTCAGATATACTTCATTTTTTGGCTCATCCTCTAAAATATTCATTTAAACCATATGGACAACATGGATATGTGACAGGGATCACAATGGGCCCCACGAATGTATGGCCATCCTTCTTTGGAGGTATTTACAAGAAGTAAATACTTTCTTTATCCCACTGAGAAAAATTGTAATAATTACATACTTGCACCCATTTGCCTCCATTTACACCATGTAAATGAAAATCGAACACAGCTAGGTTAAAAGCCTAAAAACAAGTCAGATGCAAACCTCATGTGGAAAGCACCATAGGAAACAGTGGAATTAATGCTACGATTGAAAACGTCTTATGGCCACAGATGGCTCTGCTCAAGCAGATATTTGTGTTGTACCTTCATCCAGGTATGAGTGCCTCATGAACAGGTTAGATTTCAGATAAGCCTCACCCTTGGCCCTAGGAAGGTTTCAACCAACAGTTTGTGTAATTCCCATTGCTTTCTTTGGTGTGGTCCACTTGAGCTTTAGATGCACCTTATTTTTGGAATCATGATCTCAACCTATTTGAAAAAATTGATGGACGATGTGGATATAACATAAAGGTCATGTTGAGGGGTGGTGAAGTTTCACACATTAAAAGTTGTGATATGTAGCATGCAGTAGCATGAGCATCTTTTGCACTCGGAATTTAGGTGGGGCCCAACGTGATGTTTTCGAGAAATCTATACCGTCCAACCATTTTGTGAGATCATTTTAGGTATTGCGACAAAAAAAAAATGATCAAAGACTCAAGTGGGCCGCACTAAAGCAAAAGGTAGGTAGGCTGTGAGGAAACTTCTTTCTTCTCATAATTTTTTTTTTCTTTTGGACATGACGTTTTCCTTTCCTCAGCTACTTTTTCACGGAAGAGAACTGTGTGGTGTGCTTCCTCGGTGGCATGGTAATGTGACTTAATTTTGTAGGCCCCACCATGATGTATGTGTTGTAAGAACATTGTCCATCCATTTTGCGAAATCATTGTAGGTCATGATTTAAAATAAGGGAGATCCAAAGCTCAACCACACCACATAAAACAATGGGGAATGATTCCCACAATTGAAATCTTCATAGGGCCCACCGTAATGTTTATTTGCCATCCATTCTATTCATAAGATCACATAGACTTAAACCTCTTAACCCATTCTTATTTCAATTGAAATTTGAGATTAAAAAAATATAGGAAAATGGATTCCTACCAATGAAATTTCTGTCTCACATGCCATCCGGAATTGGTGGTAAGCAACTAAAGGGTGTAACGACCAATTCGTATGTGGAAATCAGAGGTAGCTAAGGAAATCAATTTCCTCATACATGATTCTTTCCATCGTTTGCCAAAGATAATAGAATTGAAGAAATATTTGATTTCCTTTTTTCAGCCGTCTTTGAAAAAAGGGGTTTTTTTTTTTTACTCATATATAAATGAAAAGAAATTTTCTTTTCCATATAGTTTCCTTTGCAGATGACATTCTGCTTTCTTTATCTAATTTTTTATTTCCACCAATGCCCATCCATTTACTTCAAAGATGTAGCCTGCTTGATGAATGGACTCATTTCCTTGTTTTTTGTAAAAGATTTTCCTACTTTTGTGCACAGTTTCCTTGCAAGTCTTACATCTTTTGTTATTACATTACTATGTGAATGAGACTTAGTTACATGCATTTGATGATACCTGTTATGAGATTGATTCTTTTTTACGATCTTCTTTCTAAATTTATATTTTCAATATACTACTGTTGTTTTAGTTAATATTCTCATGGTGATAAGGTCAATGAAAGAAAACCATACAAATCTAACTCTTCAACTTTTAGTGTTATTCTTGTCAATGTGTATTTACTTGGTATCAAACATCTTTTACTCTTACAAAAGCAACTAAATTTCTTTTTTTGAGCAGATAGTGTGAAAGATGTAAGGGTAATAGTGATCTGCATTTATTTGTAGGAAATGAGGCACGTGTGCTCTTATCTTCTAGATTTAAAGAAGGCTTCTGCAGCCCAAACTACAATACACAGAATCAAAGCAGAACATCCATCTGCTAAGCTACATCCACACATTCATAAGATGAAGGCTTGAGTTTTCATTTTGTAATAGTTGGTCTCCTGTTCAGTGATCCTCACCTTCTAACTGATGAAACTCATAGTGGATTAGACCATGCCCTGAAAAATCTACCAGATTGGAAGATTCTAACCATCTAATCTGTGGGCCTTCGCACAACTTAATGTGACAATCACTACAACAAATATGAATTTTACCAAGCAATTTTTTCCTGGCTAAATGTCATAATTTCCTGGGTAAACGTTATTACCAACGAAATTGTTCGTTGCAGTTCCGTCGATATATCACCCTCCGAACAAACAATCCCATGAAATTTAATTTTTTCAGTAAATAGTTGACCATTTCCAACAAAAGATTTCCTTGGTAAAAGTCAATAATTTCGTGGCTATTGTTCAATGCGTTATCTTGATAATTATGTGATTATTACCAAGGAAAAATTCCCTTGGAAAAAAGCTATGGCCAAGGAAATGTTTCCTTGGAAAAGGTAGTAGAATTACCTCTTCATTGCCAACGAAATATTTCTTTGGAACATCCAATATCCCTACCATACAATATTCTTTGGAACATTCAATATCCCTACCACCTGAAAGCATTCAATATTCAATATCCCAATCACCTAATAAAACATTCAATATCCCTACCACCTGAAAGCATTCAATATTCAATATCCCAATCACCTAATAAAACATTCAATATCCCAATCACCTGATTGAACATTCAACCGTATACCAATCAAAATGACCATTCAACCGTAATAATGTTTTGAATAAAATTGAAATGTCAATCCCACCAGTACATACAACCAATACAAAAAAAGAAAAAAAAATCAATCAGCACGAACATCCCCGCTATCACTATCACCAACAAACAATCTGCAAAATAAAACAAAATACAATATTAGTAATTAATAACTTATAAATAAAATATGCAGTTAGGTGTTCATTTTTCTTTTTCAAATCACATTATGAAACTGAATACAACTTGAATTGAAGATTTAGACCATGTAGGCATGCTCCATTCATTCATGCCTACGTGATCTTGACCATGTGCAATTTCAACAGTTGGGGGCCCACCATTGATACCCCATGGACAACACACCTCTATTGCAAAGACAATCCTATCAATTCAAAACGTGGTCATCATGCATTCCTTAATCCTATCTGTCCCTACATGGAAAGAGTGATTTGTGGAAACTGATATTCTGTACATAACCTTATCATGGTGGGATCTACCCATTGAACGGTTCTGATCGTTCATATACATGGCCCATAGTGCGGTGTCTCTCCATGACTAGCGATCTTGCAGATTGGACCTCTCCTCGTCAAACAAATTTGTTAGATGAGGAAGTGGTTGATTTCTTGCAGTTACTGGATCGGCTTGAAGACTTTCGTGTCTCTGTAAGTTATAAAAAAAAAAAAAAGAAGACTTTCTTGTCTCTGTTGGAGAGTGATCACATGGTTTGGGAAGTGGAGAGTTTGGGTGGATTTTCTGTTTGATTGTTCTTCAATTTATTGCGAGGACTGGAATTAAGGGATAAATAATTTGCAGAAGACGAAAATGGTGATTCCTAGTATCCGTGTAACGTGTATGTAGGTTGATTATCTCTTCATCCTCTGCCCCTTCTCTAGAGAGGAGTGGGAAATGTTCTTTGTTATCTTTACAGTGATGTGGGTGATATTAGGTTCCATTGAAGAGTTCTTGTACCATGAAATGGGGGAGGTGCAGGGAAAAAAGGGAAGGTGCTTTGGGGTCTAGCTTTTTCGGTGGGTCTTTGGGCTATATGGGGGGAGGAATAATAGATGTTTCTGGAATCGTAGTCTTTGCAAAGATAGATGAATGGAAGAGGCTCCAAAATTCTCTTATTCTTCACTAGTTGATGCCACTGGACTTTCTGATGGTATGGTGGACCAGAACTGTTGAAATTGACAGGCAGCAACTAATGTGGATACCTACACTGCATCTGACCACACCCACCTTGCTAGGGCCGATAGTCATGTTTATTTGTCATCCAAGTTCATAAGATCACATAGACATTAACGAAGGGAACATACAAATATTAGCTTAATCCAAAACTTTCATGGCCCCAAAAGAGTTTTTAACGGTGCGCAGTCAATAACCACTCAGCAACATCACCTACACTGCATCTGACCACACCCACCTTTGATAGTAGCACACGGTACACTCAAATCACATCACATCCCAGCACCACCCAACTAACAAGTGGCCATGGCTTATTTGCTGAATAAACTCTATGGAGCCTACTGTGAATAAACTCTATGGAACCTACTGTGATATGTGTCTTATATACACCATCCATCCTTTTTTAGCTATTTTAAGGCATGAGCTCAAAATTGAACCATATCCAAAGCTCAAGTGAACCACGCTGCATGAAAGAGTGGGATTTGAATGCCCACCGTTGAAAACTACTTAGGCTCCACAAAAGTTTTCGTTCAAGCTGGTATGTTTTTTCCTTTCATCCATGTGGATTAAGCTGATATGCATTTTCCTTTCATCCATGTTAGTGCCACCTTATGAATAAGTTGGATAACAAATAAAAATCACTGTAGGCCCTAGCAAGGTTTTGACAATGTACATCATTATCCCATTGTTTCACTTGAGCTTTGGATATGTTTTAATTTTGGATCATGCCCTAAAATGAGCTTGAAAAATGGATGGATGGCGTGGATAATGCACAATCATCACATGGCCCCACAGAGTTTAATAGAGGTACTCACAATCCATCCGATAGTACTTCGCCTAACAACTTTCAGCTTTCACACGTGTTATAGATGAACAGTTATATATCTATATAATACAAAACTCAGTCCTTAGTTTGTCTGTGATAGCAAAGACAAGTAGTTCACCTTCTTACGGAGTCACAGCAGCATCAGCAATCTCTGGATGGGATTGAAGCAATTGCTCCAGTTCAGCAGGAGCAACCTGCAACCATGTCCCAATTCAATTAGACATATTGAAAAGGCAAAGTGACTATTGCCACAAGTGCAAGTTTCGACAAAATCACATCCAGAACCACCAAAAGCAACAAATACCACCAGAAAAAGATACCCATGAAATCAAAACCTCAATATATTTTAGTTCTAAGAAAAAATCCACTGCTCTTAGAGCACTACAAGTTATATTCCTCCTAGCTGCATCCAAATTTGGACATATTAATGGATTGTTCTGTACTGTCCATTGTGTACATCACATATTTCAAGCCCGCCAACTAAAATCACACTGACCAGACGATTCCAGACCATCAATACTTGGACAAGGCAATTAGAGGCATTGATGAATGGAAATTTTTAGTGACATTGTCAACCTCACAGCCAACAAAACAGGGAGAATCCACCAACACTTGAAAATTCAATGACCAACACCTCCTCTGCCAAACAGAATGGCCGATATGACCTCCTCGGCTAAAAACTTGTCTAACTTGACTTGATGGGTTTTGAGCCACATCACTGGAAAAATTCAGCTCAAAACTTGTCTGACCCAACTCGACTTGGGATGAGTTTTGGGTGGAGTCATTAGAAGAATCACTTATAATTCCGACTCAGTCATGACTTGACAAGACACGATTGGTTGAACTGATCTTTACATCAAACCCAAGTTCGTCGGTCAACCTTTGTTTTATAAAAAAAGGTTTTTGAGGCAATCAAACTTGAATTGACCTTAGGTATACAGGATAACACCCTATCCACAGTTCAAGTCTTTTAAATATTTAAGTTTTTTACAGGTACTTTAAATAGAGTTCCAACTCTGGCAAACTAATTGAGTAGTCTATAATGAGCCTGACTTCTGTGTTCCCATGAAAACTCAAAAGATGCATTGCCAAATCTCTCACCATCCATTGACTTCAGACAAAAATGCCCATGCACAATTAAAATGGGAGACTTTAAAATCCCATTTTTTGAACAAAAATATACAGAATCTTTGAGAAAATAATGTGGTTATTGATTCAGGAATTTTGCCAAACACTTGACAGGCAGCAACTAATGTGGATACCTGTAATGACAGACTATAGTCCCATTTACTTGGTTAATGTAATCATTAAAGTTGTAATTGGATGTACGTATGTATTTAATCATGAAGAGTCAGTTTAAACAAGAGAAAATGACATTTTCTAGTATTCATAATGAGGCAGATACCTCAATTTGCAGCTGCATTCATAACTCCAGCTTGAAAATAATGTAATAGCTTCAGAATATCAATAGTCCTGATGTTCTAGTTGTTTGTTAGGGCTCATGTTTCAGGGATCTAAGACCATTGAAAAATTCCTAAACAAGGACAATTACAACCCTTAAATAAGTAGCCAATAAGGTTAGGAAGAAGCACATCAAGGATCCGAACAACATTCATAGATATGATGGATAGAATCAACAAAAATGGAAAATCTTCAGAACATTGTCTATCCACAGTGGGGAAAATCACATGCAAAACCCAAAAAAATAGAGAAATCATAGAAAACTGATATTCTATCCAACAACACTCCGAAAACCAAAAAGAAAGAAAAAAAAAACCCAAAAAGAGAGATAAATAGGTTTCAGGAATGCTTACACAGTATAAACCTTGGTTACCATGGAGAGAGAGAGAGAGAGAGAGAGAGAGAGAGAGAGAGAGAGAGAGAGAGAGGGACCTTGGGTTCGAACAATGACGTCGTCTTTCAGCAGCTGGACCTTGGGTTCTCTTCCAGCTTCCAGCCCCATGCGGGTGGGAGCCTGGAACGTGGACCGGGCAGCCACATTATGCGAAACGGGCCCCACCACCGGGTTTTCATCGTCCAGTGAGAGATCCGGGACCGACTTGTTTGCGCTCCCGTCTTGTATAGGGGCACTGGGCGTTGATAACCATATGATGTATGACATCTGTCCATTGGATGTTGGGACCCATCAGTCTGGTGTTCCATAGGAAATTCATCCTTCACTTTGAACACACTTTGTTGCATTTTCATGTTTGCTTTCTCTCGTGTCCTGAAAATAGACATGTAACTGTAGTGATCTGCTAAGAACTGTGTCGTAGTTTCTTTTTCCAGCAAGGGCATGTTTAAACAGATCCAGACTGTCCATCTTTCAGACCCTTCAGTGGATGGCTCATATACGGAATATCGCATAAGCGGGACAATCCCAACTGTCTATACAACTCTTGCGCCAGTATGCATGTCAAATCACCGCTTTCTCTAAAAGCTCGAGCTGTTAGAGGATGGCGTATAAGTGTGTATCAAGGGACTTAAACACTCCAACACTCACTTCCACATGTCTGCACGGTATCATACTGAGCAAGGGTAGGGTGACACACAACTCACACCCAGGTGGAGAGACACTCACAACTCACACCATAAATGCCTCCCCTGAAAATATATCAATGAAGGCATATTCGTTACTCTCATAATTCAAACACTTAACCATATCCTCTAATTCCATGTCAAATCACCACTTTCTCTAATAACTTTATACTATGTAATGTATATTAAGGGATTTAAACACTCCAGCAATGCAAGTGCTCTTGGATATGGGATAAGCACTGCAATAAGCAAATTTCACCTGTTATAGGGACCCCAGGCAACATAAAGCTATGTGATTCCCACGTGACATCCACTCTATACATCAATTGTGCTGGATCATGTTATGAAGTAGGCCCAAGACATCAAGCATGTCCAAAATCGAAGTGGCCATGGCACAGGAAAAGATAGGGCCAGTGATATCGATCCAATTTTAATGGATCTTAGTCCCATCTCATGGCCCAATAGAGAAATCAGATGGATTCGGGTCTCACCGAGTCTAATAAGTTTGACTTGGGTACAGTTAATTTTTGATAGCTTTAGCAACAAAATGTTGTTTCCTAACACGTGTAGGAGAGCCCATTTAAGGACCGTACACACGTCAAAGTGGCCCATGTGTGTACCATCTAACCCATTTATTGAATGGGCCCAATCATCTAAATGGTCTTATTTTTATCTAACATAATTCAAAACTTAGATCCAAAGATCTAATCAGTATCCGAACCCTGACTAGACAGGGTTCAGGTACTCGAGAACTAGGCGGACCTAGCAAGGCTGAAAATGGGAACCTCAATCGCATGATGAATGTGGTATTAGGACTATGTGGCCCCACCGTAATGTATGTGTTTTATCCAGGTCGTCCGTCCATTTTACTAACTCATTTTAGGGCATGAATCCATAACTAAAGCATACTCAAAGCTCAAGTGAACCACACCACAAGCAACAACAAGGTATAATGACATCCACAGTTGAAACCTTCCCAGGGCTACAATGATGTTTATTATTCATCCAACCTGTTCACAATATCACAGGGGCATGGGCGAAGAGGGAAAACACAAATCTTATGCCCCAAGTTGTGGCCCTCAGAAGTTTCAACAGTAGGCATTCAATCCCTCCTGTTTCCCATTGTGTGCTCCACTTGAGCTTTCAAAATGTTTCAATTTTGGGATAATGTGCTAAAATGACATGGAAAAACGAATGGACGACGTGGATAAAACACATACATCACGATCGGAGTTGAAGTCACCACCCAATCTACGTCCGATGGACTCGGATTTCCTGAAAAGCCTTTCACAAGAAGTTCTTGCGCTCGAAACTTAGGTGGGGCCCACCGTGATGTTTATTAGAAATCCACGCGGTCAATTCATTTTGTGAGCTCATTTTAGGGCGTGCGACAAAAAATGAGATGTATCCAAGACTTAAGTGGGCCGAAAACGTGATGATTGAATGTCCACAATTGAAATATTTGTGGACCACAAAAGTTTTGAATCAAGCTAATATTTGTATTTTCATTTCATCCCAGTAGGAATAACATTATGAACGGTATTGATGGCATATAAACACCACTGTGGACCCAGGGAGGTTTCAACGGTAGGAATTTCCCTAACCAACTTTTCCTTTAGTGCGGCCCACTTAAGTGTTGGATCCGGCTCATTTTTAGGCACAAGTATTAAAATGAGCTCAAAAAACGGATGGGCTGCGTCGATTTATCACAAACATCACAGTGGGCCCACCTAGATTTCCAGCGCAGGCTACGAAGGCATTTCGCACGACATTTGCGTCCGCGTCCACCGGGAGCGAATTAGGTGTTACCCCGGGAACAGCTTAGTGGGTGTTACCCCTACCGTGTGGCCCACATGTATAGTATTTGTATATCCATGCTGTTCATCCGTTTCTCCGGCCCATTTTAAGATGGTCTTTTAAAATTATGCAAATCCAAGTCTCAAGTGGACCATATCACTGAAAACAGTGCTGATTGAGCGCCCACCATTAAAAATTCCAAAGAGCCCATCGTAAGATTTTGGTAATGTTTATTTGCAATCCAAGCTCTTCATCATGTCAAGAAGGTCTGGATGAAGGGAAAAATTAAATATCAGCTTGATCTAAAACTTTTGTAGCCCGCAAAATGATTTTAATGATTATTTATCATTCTTTCTATTGGTATGGCCCACCTGAGATTTGGATCTTCTTATAATTTTGGATTGCGTCCTAAAAGTAGGCGTAACAACAGATGGACGGCATGGATATACAAAAAATAAATCAAGATAGGCCCCACACAGTAGGGGTAACACCCACTAAGGTGTTACCAGGGTAACAGCTAATTCGCTCCCGCGTCCACCCGCCCGAATCTAAAACCCGGGCGGTTTTTTTCGGAACAATGTCCTAAGACAGATGAAGAAAAGCATGTTATGTCTCATGTGCCCTGTACAAGTGATGTGGGCAGTTTAATCTATGCCATGGTCTGTACAAGACCAGATATTTCACAGGCTATGAGAGTTGTTAGCCAATTCATATCTAACCCGGGCAAACAACATTGGGAAGCTATGAAGTGGCTACTTTGATACATTCGGGGTACGCAGGACTACGTCTTGACATTTGAAATGTCCAATGACAAGTTAGTTGGTTACGTCGATTCTGATTACGCAGGTAGTGTGGATAGTAGGAGATCGACTTTAGGGCATTCGTTTATGTTAGCGAGTGGAGCGATTAGTTGGATGTCTAAGCTTTAGTCTTTGGTGGATCTTTCCACTACTAAAGTTGAGTATATTATGGTGACAGAAGCTTTCAAGGAGGCTGTTTGGTTGAAAGGAATGATAAATCAGTTTGGGGTTTCAGCAGGAAACCGTGCCAGTTAATTGTGACAGCTCTAGTGCTATCAATTTGGCCAAAAATTATATTTATCACTCTTGTACTAAACACATTGATGTGCGTTACCATTTTATTCGACAGGTGCTTAAGGAAGGAGATGTGACTCTGAACAAGATTCACACTAGCATGAATTCGGCTGAATTGCTAACCCAGGTGGTCCCAATAGAGAAGTTCAAGTTTTGTGTAACTTCTCTGGAATTGGAGAAGGCTTAATAAAGAAGCAATGGTGCACACTATGATTAACGAGGAGCTGATTTATGAAGAGAAGAGAAGATGGTTTGAAGTTTTGAAGCCTCGGTGGAGTTTGTTGGAGAGTCTACAAAATTGTGCCAATTTTGTGTCCACCGATTGGTCGCCAATGGACTGTTTATCAGAGCGAGACTCTGGACAGATTTTGGTGGTCTCAGACCGGTCTGCAGAAGGCTTCGACCAGTCGCCCGACTAGTTGAATTATGAGGCTAAAGGACTGTTTTTTTGGCTAAAATCGCTGGACTGTTTTAGTGGGTCGACGACCGATCGATCAACGTGCCGTGCGAAAATATCTTACGTGTTTTCACGTTGTAAGTTTCTATTTTCGATCGGAGGTCTATATAAACACCTCTTAATGCGATTTAGAGGCATCCTAATCATGTCCAAGGAGTCTAAACACGAGTTTAGGGTTTGGGAGAGTGATTTGTGAGGTTTGAGTGAGTTTTGTTCATCTTTGGAATTTACTTGTGGGTAGATTAGCTCTGTAATTGTCTGAAATTCATAGTGGAGATGTCGCTTTGTGCCGTGGTTTTTCCCCACAAGGGTTTTCCACGTAAAATTCGTTTATCCTACGTTGATTGCTTGTATGGCTGTGTGGTGATTATTTGATTCTCTTCGGTACTTCCGTTGACCAGATTTCCAACACTTAGCGTATTGAGCTACTGAGCATGCACTCCACTGCCATATGGTGCACCTGATAATTGGATCACAACCATTGTGTACAATAATATTAAAAGTGGTTTTCATGATGACGCATCAGCTAATGCAAAACGATGGTCCAAATGAAGTTAGATAAACAAGGAGTAACCTGGCGAACTCTAGTAATAAAGATGAGGACTGCCCAAAACTGCAGTCCAGAGGCCATCTCCATCGGGTCTATACGTCCAATGAGTCCAGCTGTGGATGTTCACCCGCACGAAATCCACATCAGTCATACAATCCTCACCGTTCAAATAATAAACTTCTGACGTAAATACACATGGTTGTTCAGCAAGAGAGATTTTTCAATGGTGGAACTTCAATTACAAGTCCTATTTAGTGGGAGCACTAACTTGGATGCTACAGAGGGCTACCCATACTCCAAAGTCATTTTTATTGCTTAAATGCTCAACCACCCAAGCATGAGAAAAACGTCACAAGTCGGGCTAAAATAAAAGTTAAAAGAGTAGGGCCCACTACCACGGCCACCTCCTAGTATGGGGTACTGGCACCAATCACCCTACTCAATGGTAGTGGAAATTACAAAATTGCCTCCATTAATTTAGTTTTTGTTTTCTTTAAAAAGTAGTGAAACGTGAGAGTTGTGGGCGGCCACCTGGTATTTGTATAAAGTCCAACACATTAAGCATATGCACTGCACCACAAGAAACAGTGGAAATAGTGATTTCCATCGTTGAAACCTTTTTAGGGCCCACAGTGATGTTTATTTTTCATCCAACCTTTTCATAAGATCACACAAACAAGGATGAAGGGAAAAAACAAATATGGACTTGATCCAAAACTCATGTGGCCCCCTTGAATTTTTCAACAGTTGATGTTCAATTCACACTGCTTCTATGGTATGGTTCACTTGAGTGTTGGATATGCTTAAATTTTGGGGTCACGCTTTAAAATTTTCTGGTAAAATAGACGAACGGAGTGAATAAAATACATAAATCTCTGTGGCCTCAAAAATTTTACTTAGTACACTTAGCGTACTGAGTTACTCGGTACACACTCTGCTTCAGTATGGTACATCTGATAATTGGATCACAACCATTTTGTAATGTAATATGAAAAATGGTATTCACGGTGGCACAATTAATAGCTCATGCAAAACAACGGTTCCAATGAGCTTAGCTAAATAAGGACTAACCTGGCAAACACTCGTAACAAAGATGAGGACTACTCGAAATTGTAGTCTAGAGGCCATCTCCAATGGGTCGGGCTTGTGGATGTTCACCTGTACAAAATCACATCAGCCGTACAATCCTCACAGTCCAAATAATAGACTTCTGATGTAAATACACACGGTTGTTCAACAAGAGTGATTTTTCTATGGTGGAACTTCAATTAGATGTCCTATGTAGTGGGAGCACTAATTTGCATGCTATAGAGGGCTATCCATACTTGAAAGTCATTTTTATTACTTAAATGCTCAAACATTCGAGCATGAGAAAACCGTTTTCTTCTTTTTGTTTTTCATGGTTCAGGCTAAAACAAAAGTTAAAAAACTAGGGGCTACTACCATGGCCATGCCTTAGTATGGGGCCACTGGCACCAACCACCCTAATCAATGGTAAAGGAAAGAAAGGAAGGAGGATTCGAACTTCCTGCCATGGGAATCTAGGTGACCACCCTAATGTTAATGAGGAATCCACGGCTTCCATCTGTTTTTCTGATCATATCAGGACATGAGCCCAAGACTTACGCAAATCTAGAATTCAAGTGGGTCGCATGTCAGGAAACGTGTGCAATTAAATTCCCACCGTTGATGGAATTGCTTTATAGGGGATGAAATTACAAAATTGACTTCATTTAATTTTTTTTCTTTAAAAAGTAGTGAAACTAGAGACTTGTGGGCCTACCTGGTATTTGTATAAAATTCAACGCATTATGCATATGCACCATGTTGGGCTGAACGCCTCAACTCTTCATGCGTGAAGACCACCGACCGGCGATGGAGTTTTCCTCCTCACTGACAGAGGAGAGAGGTTGGACAGAGAGTGGCCGGGCGCCCGAAATTCAGTTTTTTCCAAAGTGTCTCGCTGGACTGTTTTTTGGTTGGCCGGGCACCCGACGGTCTGGTGACCGGGCGCCCGACCCTGCGCGAATTGCTTGTACGCAGTTTCCTTTTTAGTTTGGGTTTCTTGCGCGGTTTTGCGCAAGGAGTTTCTAATTTCGGTTTTTCTCCTATTTAAGGAGATGTAATCCGAGATTAGGGTTGCCACTAAGGGCCGCCAATGAGCCGAGGGATTGAGAGGGTTCTAGGGGAGAGAAAGAGCTATGGAGGAAGCTTGGAGTTCTCTGGGTTGAGGGAAAGGGATGGGTTTGTCCTCCTCATGTGAGAATTAGCTTCGGGTGGCTTGGGATTTCTCTTGTGGGCTGTGATCTATGGTTTTCTTCTGTAATCTCTTGTAACTTTTGATTCATAGTGGATTGGTGTCGCTTTGTGCCGTGGTTTTTTACCCGTGAGGGGTTTTTCCACGTAAAAATCGGTTTGCCTTCTTGTGTGTGATGATTTGCTTGTTGATTGCCATTGTGGTGTGTTCCTCGCCTGCCTTTGATTGCTTCCGCTGCGGGGCTCCTAACCCCAACAAGTGGTATCAGAGATAAAAGTTGGGAAGGAGGCAGAGAGAATCTGAGGCGAGACATCAATGACATCTTCTGGCATGAGATTCGTTGTGGAGGAGGATTCCGTGAAAGAAAAACATGGAAAGCGATCGGTATCTATGGAAGAAGTAGAGTTGAAGAAGATGGATCGGTACGCCAATATCTCAATCAGGTTTGTCGACTGCGATCGGGCTTGATCGGGAGCACTATTCATGGTGGAGCTGTGGGATTGGCAGCGGGATCCACGATTGCTTGTGTGTGGCATGCTCAAGGGCCACATGAGCGAGCGGGTGATGAAGGTGCAAATTTGAAGTCGATGAGGCATGAGAAGTGGTGGAGCTATGATGATAACGAAGTAGAGATGAAGATGGTGCGTGGCGAGGTGTTGCATGAAGAATTGAGTCGTGGTGGAGTTTGTTGGGCTGAACGCCTCAACTCTTCATGCGTGAAGACCACCGACCGGCGATAGAGTTTTCCTCCTCATTGACAGAGGAGAGAGGTTGGACAGAGAGTGGCCGGGCGCCCGGGCCCTTCAGTGGCCGGGCGCCCGAAATTCAGTTTTTTCCAAAGTGTCTCGCTGGACTGTTTTTTGGTTGGCCGGGCGCCCGACCCTGCGCGAACTGCTTGTACGCAGTTTCCTTTTTAGTTTGGGTTTCTTGCGCGGTTTTGCGCAAGGAGTTTCTAATTTCGGTTTTTCTCCTATTTAAGGAGATGTAATCCGAGATTAGGGTTGCCACTAAGGGCCGCCAATGAGCCGAGGGATTGAGAGAGTTCTAGGGGAGAGAAAGAGCTATGGAGGAAGCTTGGAGTTCTCTGGGTTGAGGGAAAGGGATGGGTTTGTCCTCCTCATGTGAGAATTAACTTCGGGTGGCTTGGGATTTCTCTTGTGGGCTGTGATCTATGGTTTTCTTCTATAATCTCTTGTAACTTTTGATTCATAGTGGATTGGCGTCGCTTTGTGCCGTGGTTTTTTACCCGTGAGGGGTTTTTCCACGTAAAAATCGGTTTGCCTTCTTGGGTGTGATGATTTGCTTGTTGATTGCCATTTTGGTGTGTTCCTCGCCTGCCTTTGATTGCTTCCGCTGTGGGGCTCCTAACCCCAACACACCATACTACAAGAAATAATGGGAATTAGAGGTGGCAATGGGTCGGGTCGGCTCAGGTTGGGTTCGGGTCGTTTCCACCTCAACGCTAACCCGACCCAAATTGAATTCGGGTTGGGTTTTCCCAACCCTTACCTAACCCAAATTAAACCGGGTTGGGTCGGGTTGACCCACATTTTAATGATCAATGTTCACTTCCCCAAGTGTAGGGTTACGATGTAGTAATAATCTCGGTAAGATCGAGGTCGATCCACAGAGACTTGTGTAGGAACTCACAAAACACTTCCAATGGTTTCTAATTGAGAACTAATTAAACAGGGTTTTGGAATTGAATGTAGATAGATATTTTGAACTAAAGGTGAATGTAAACAATGTAAAAGAGCACTGGGGATTCAAGGATCCACTTGTAGCAATCCTTGATGCTTAATTCGCTGTGGTTTCAGAATTTACACAACTAGAATCGAAATTAAATCATATCTAGCTGGATGATAGAGCAGTTAAAACAAACAATCTGTCATATGTGTGATTCATGTACATGATTTCCTCAATTCAAGTTAGGACTCGAGCACACTCAAATGCATAGGTCAATCCTAGTTCTAATAGATTAAGATCACAATCATAATCATCATTAAACTCTGTCACAAATCATAAGTAGATCATGATTTGAACTTCATTCAAATCACTTACAAAATCACACATATTTCATAAATTCAGAAAAGTAGAACCCTTGACATGAAGTTCCCACATGAGAATCAAAGATCTAGAGCATATTGAATCCGATTTCTCGGAGTGTACAGGTCTAGAACCATTCAAAATAATTAAGAACTCAAGCAATTCTTCTAAACATCCATGAGCCATCATAAGATTAAGAAAAACTACTTAGAACTTTATTTAAACTTCAAACCATTGTTCTTCACTAATAATCCAACTTGAAACCAAAAAAAACGAATTGAAACATCTTAGATTCACTACAAGCTTCACCTCTTAGCTCTAGCTAAGAGATTTAGCCATTCATGATCCAAGGAAACATGAAAGCTACTAAAAAATACATAAAACTAGAAGAACAAACTAGGAGGAGTTGTAGAATTCCGGATTCGTTTTTCGCCGGCTCCCACCGTGGTAATTCTCTTCTAAGATGCCTTAGGAATGAGCTAGAGGAGTCCTTTTATAGGTTTGGAGCCCTTGGTGCGAAGAAACTTCGAGAAATCCCGCAAAAATAGCGCTTTGCGCAGCAAAATTCGGAGCTTGTAGAAGCTCTGTTTCACAACCGACCGGTCGGACGACCGGTCTGAGCCCATGGACGACCGGTTGGACGACCAGTTGTAAAAGGTCAAAAAAACGTCCAAAGAGTTTTCTAGAAATTCGAACCCAAGTTTTAATTCAATGACCGATTTGACGACTGGTCTAAACAGTGGATGACCAGTCAGACGACTAGTCGTGATTGTTTCAGCAAGGTTTCGCAGTAGGGTCCTCTTGTTGAGTGTTCGAACCGGTCGGACGACCGGTCCTGGACTATGGGCGACCGGTCTTCAGTGCATTTTTCTGCCATCTTTCTTCTCTCATTTGCTTTCTTTCTTCCATCTTTTGGCGCTTAGTCTTTTGATCTTCAATGCTTGTAAACAGCTTCTCTAAGCTTTCAATTGATGAATTCTCTCTCTCATTCCTACAACCACAAAACTATGCATTAGTTGGGTCTTTAATCATGTATTTCAAGCGTAGTTAGTGATAAAATGGGGTTAAAATATACACATTAAAGAGCTTAACAATCAATTAACTAATTTGTAGATTAAATTACATACATATAACACTAGCATTCAATTGAAAACCAAATATATATATATATATATAATAATAATAAAGTCGAGGCTTTTTTATAAAGTATTTCTATTACTCTAAGCATACCTCTTTAAGCATTAACATCGTTAGAGTGATGGGACGATGCTTCAGACACGTCGATGCTTATCACCTCATCAATATCATTGTCAATCATTTAACTAATAAGAAAATCAATATATAATAGTCTACTTAGCCCCTATATGATTTGGGTCGGGTTGGGTCAGCTTTAACCTTAACCCAACCCATAAAAATTTGAGTTGGGTCGGGTCAACCCAGAAATTAAATTCGGGTCAAATTTTCCAACCATAAACTGGAAAAAATCGGGTTGGGTTGAATTTTGCCAGGTCTAGGGAGAATAATGCAATTTATATTTTACCAAATAATGCCTCCACAATGAGAATTTCTTTATCAGGGATAAATTACAAAATTGCTTTCATTTATTTTTTTCTTTAAAAAGTAGTGAAACTCTAGACTTATGAGCCCACTTGGTATTTATATAAAATCCAATACATTAACTATATGCACCACAACACCGAAACAGTGAGAATAATGATTTCCACCCTTGAAACCTTCATCCAGCAAATTCATAAGATCACAAAAACATAGATGAAGGGAAAAAACAAATATCAATTTGATCCAAAACTTGTCGGGGTAGCCTTCAAACTGTGCACGAGTTGGGTGCTTAGATCGGTCGAGTGACCGGTCTAGCTGTGTAACCTAGATGCACGTGGAGGCCCCCTGAAGAGGATCTGTATTGCCTCAGACCGGTCGGCTGACTCGTCTGCAGGGGGCTCCAACCGGTCGGTGGTGAGGCAGCTAGGCATGTTTTCTCTCTGAGCTGTTTGTGCACTGGCTAGCCGATCGGTCGGCCGACCGGTCAGAGGTGCACGCGGATTTCTTGTGCAGCTCATAATAGCACACAAAATGTTTCTATTTTGGGTATTTTGCCTATTTAAAGGCTGGTAATTCGAATTTAGAGGTATCTTAAGGTGTCTAAGGTTTCCTAATCATGTTAGGAAGAGAGGAGAGGTGTGTGTGAGAGAGAACTTGGGGTTTTCTCTATTTATTCCTTGCTTGTGGGCTGTCAATCTTTGTAATCTTTTGATATTCATAGTGGATCGCTTTGTGCCGTGGTTTTTTACTCGTTGAGGAGTTTTGCCATGTAAATTCGGATTCTCTTGTGGTGAATGCTTGTGTGTGGTTTGATTTCATATTGTTTCTCGTTTGATCTTGCATTACTCCGCGCGTTTTTGCTTCCGCTTCGGGCTTCAACTGCTGGTTTTCCCAACAAGTGGTATCAGAGATATCGTTGGGGTGGAGTAGAATTCAAATCTGAGACGGAAAGATGGGATCGGGCACAAGGTTTGAAGTAGAGAAGTTCTTCGACAAAAATAACTTCAAGCTATGGAAGGTGAAGGTTGAATCCTTCCTAGTTCAGCAAGGGCTTGATGAAGCTCTTGGAAAGCGACTCGTGGCTATGAAAGATGATGAGTGGACGAAGCTCGACAAGAAGGCTAGAACCTCAATCCTATTAAACCTTACAGATGATGTTCTTTATCATGTCATGAAGGAGAAGACGGCGGCTGAAATGATAGGAAGCTAGAGAAGGTTTATGCCAAGAAATCTCTAGAGAATCGCATGTACGTGTTGATGCAGTTGTTTACCTTGAGGATGACTGAGGGGATGAAAGCGGAGGACCACCTGAGCACGTTCAATAGGCTGGTTTGCAAGTTGGTGGAGATCGATGAACTAATGAAGGATGAATATCAAGCATGCATCCTATTGAATTCTCTTCCAGATTCATATGAGTCGTTCAGGGATTCTGTGTGCGCAAGGAGGGAAACCATAAGCGTCAAGACCGTTATCTCAACCCTCCAGTCAAAGGCGATGAGAAAGAAAAGCGGTGACGTGGCTTCCCGTTATTCCTTAGAGGCATTGGTTATGAGGGGAAGAATTTCTGAGCATTGAGGATATTTGAAATCGGGATCTAAGGCCAAGGGCAAAGGGAAGGCTAAGGTGAAGTACTGGAATTGTGGTCAGGAGAGCCACACGAGATGGGATTGTCAGAATCCCAGGTTGAAGCAAGAGAGGTATGAAAATTCTTCTGGAGAGGGAGCTAATACTGTAGAGGACGTTGGCGATCATTGTGAAGTTCTGACTGTATCTGGCAAGGGATCTCACGGTAGTGAGTGGATCCTAGATTCAAGGGTTTCTTGTCACGTTTGTCCTAACCGGAGTTCATTCACAACATATAGGGAGTATGGTGGTGAATCGGTGTTTGTGGGCGATGGCTACGCTCTTAAGGTTGTGGGTATTGATATTGTGCGCATCAGGATGTTCGATGAGATTAAACGAATCCTGGAAGATGTGAAACACATTCCCAAGATAAAGATAAATGTGATTTCTCTTAGTGCACTCGAGGCGAAAGGGTACGTTTTTATCGGCCGCGATTTTTGTTGTGAAATGATGAAGGGGGCACTCGTGTGTATGAAGGCATGAAGGTGTGGCCATCTTTACATGTTGATCGGGAGCACAATTCACGATGGAACTGTGGGAAAGGCAACGAGATCCACAGTTGCTCGTATGTGGCAAGTGCTCAAGGGCCACATGAGAAGAGCGGTAAATGGCGTGAATTTGTAAGGTTAGGGTCAATGGTGGCACGCGAAGTGGTGGAGCTATGATTAAAGATGAGATGACGATGCGGGGATGGTGTTGATTGTTGATTCGTTGTTTGAAGCCTCGATGGAGATTGTTGGGGTAGCCTTCAAAATGTGCACGAGTTGGTTGCTCAGACCGGTCGGGCGATCGATCTAGCTGTGTAACCCAAATGCACGTGGAGGCCCCCTGAAGCAGATCTGTGTTGCCCCAAACCAGACGGGCGACCGGTCTGCAGGGGGCTCCGACCGGTCGGGCTACCGGTCGGTGGTGAGGCAGCTGGGTGTGTTTTCTCTCTGGACTATTTGTGCATTGGCCGGCCGATCGAAGGTGTGTGCGGATTTCTTGCACAGCTTGAAGTAGCACACAAGATGTTTCTATTTCGGGCATTTGCCTATTTAAAGGCTGGTAATCCGGATTTAAAGGTATCTAAGGTTTTCTAATCGTGTTAGGAAGAGGAGAGAGGTGTGTGTGAGAGAGAACTTGGGATTTTCTCAGTTTATTCCTTGCCTGTGGGCTGTCAATTTCTGTAATCTTTTGATATTCATAGTAGATCGCTTTGTGCCGTGGTTTTTTACCCATTGAGGGGGTTTTTCATATAAATTTGAATTCTCTTGTGGTGAATGCTTGTGTGTGGTTTGATTTCATATTGTTTCTCGTTTGATCTCGCACTACTCCGCACGTTTTGGCTTCTGCTTCCGCTGTCAGTTTTCCCAACAAAACTTCTTGGCCCCTTTGACTTTTTCAAGTGTAGATGTTCAATACACTATTCCTGTGGTATGCTTCACTTCAGCGTTGGATATGCTTAATTTTTGGGGTCAAGATTTAAAAGTTTCTGGTAAAATAGATGAACGGCGTGGACAAAATACATGTAAATCTCAGTGGGCCCAAAGAGTTTATTCAATACACTAACTCAATACGCACCCACTTCGGGATGGTGCACCTGATGATAATTGGATCACAACCATTGTGTACAGTAATATGAAAAGTGGTTTTCAGGATGACCCATTACCTAGTGCAAAACAACGGTCCAAATAATGTTAGATGAACATGGACTTATCCAGCAAACTCTTGTAACAAAGATGAGAACTACCTGAAATTGTAGTCCAGAGGCGATTTCTATTGGGTCCATACATCCAATGGGACCGGCTGTGTATGTTCACCCATACAAAATCCACATCAGTCGTACAATCCTCACAGTCCAAATAATAGACTTCTAATGTAAATACACATGGTCGTTCAGCAAGAGAGATTTAATGGTGGAACTTCAATCAAACGTCCTATGTAGTGGGAGCACTAATTTGGATGCTGTAGTGGGCTACCCATTTAACAAAGTCGTTTTTATTGCTTAAATGCTCAACCTTCGCCACATGAGAAAATCGTTTTGTCTCTTCCTTTTTGCCGGGTCATGCTCAACCTACCCGCATTAGAGAAATGTTTTGTCTTCTTCTTTTTCACGGGACGGGCTAGAACAAAAGTAAGAAAAAAAAGTAGGGGCTACTACTATAGTCACGTGTCTTAGTAGGGAGTACCTGACACCAATCACCCTACTTATGGAGTCCGGATCCTCTGTTGAAACCAAGCAGAGAAACTTTGGTCGTGACTTCTCTGATTGGTCCATATCAGTCTGACTGTGTCAGAGATAGTCAGGATGAGGTGGACCAATCAGAGCAGTGGAAGCAGAGGTGCTCTACTCGGTTTCAACAGAGGATCCGGATTCTACTTGATGAAAGAAAGGAATGCTGATTCGAATGAAATTTCGCAGGAATTTCTTGCAATGGGAGTTTAGGTGGGACCACTCTAATGCTAGTGAGAAATCCACCCATTCCATCTATTTTTTTAATCATGTACTGCCCAAGACTGAAATCGTATTGCATCTTCTTAGGAGGCTCCCATTGTACTGAGTAAACTCAGTTGGGCCTCCATCTTTCAAGCACATTTTAGGCGTTGAGCCAAAAATTAAAGCATATCCAAATCTCACATGGACCACAATACCACAGGAAACAGTGAGACTAATGATTTCAACTGTTGAAACCTTACTAGGGCCACAATAATCTTTATTTGTCATTCAACCTGTTCATAAGATAAAAAAGACATGGATGAAGGAAAAATAAAAATTTCAGCTTGATAAAAAACCTCTGTGGCCCCCAAAACATTCTCAACGGTGTAAATTCAATTCACACTATTTATTGTTGTGTTGTCTATTTGAGCCTTGGATATGCTTCAATTTTGGGATCAAGGCCTAAAATTATTTGATAAAATGGATGGACGGAATAGATAAAATACATAAATCATGGTAGACCCCACATAGTTTACTAAGTACGCTAAGCCTACTGAGTTACTCAGTACCCAATCCGCTTCCCCCAAGACTTATCCAAATCTAAAATTCAAGTGGGCTGCATATCATGAAAACGTGGGAAGGTAAATTCCTACCGTTGAAACCGCCCTAGTCCACTGTGATGTTTATATGGCATCCATGCCATTCATAAGGTCATTCCTTCTAGGATAAACTGAAAACACATTGATTATCCTGATTCAAAACTTCAATGGCCCGTGAATGTTTCAGCGATGGATGTTTAATACTCTGTCATGTGGCCCACTTAAGTTTTGGACATGCGTCAGTCTTGGGATCATGTCCTAACATGATATGAAAAAATGGATAGAAGTGGTGGATTTCTCACCAACATCATTGTGGGCCCCACCTAGCTTCCCCTCACTGGAAGTTCATGAAAAACCTTTAGCTGGAAATTCGGGTTGTGCTTTTAAGATGGTGTACGATAGTGCTAAATTATCCACTTCATGCTTTTTCAAAATTTTGAATTGTAATTTGATTTTAAGCTCATTTACCAACAATGACCCCTATGAAAATATCAAATGTGACTTTAAGAATTGATTGGCCACACCATAATGTTTAAGTGAAATCCACCCTAATCAACAACAGATTTATCACACTAGTTTTGCTATAGGCCCCAAAAGCCAATCTAGTTGGTGATTTAGGTAACCCTTACAAAGGGAAATAGTTTGGGATAGCAAAGCCTACTCTTAATTTTTTTAAGGTCCACTGTGATGATTATATGAAATCTACTCCAACAATTAGATGCCAAGTTTAAATTTAGGCCCATGCACGAAAAAATTAAGTCCATCTGTGACTTTGGTGGGCCACATAAAATGAAACAGTTTGGAGGGCCTTGTATACACGGTTCCCAACCAAAATGTAGGGGCACGTATAGTGATAAAGATGATTTTACATAAACATCATGGTGAGCCAAGCGTGAGAATTTTTTAGTTATCCATGTGTTGCTTAAAATCTCCCCAATCTGACTTCAAGAATTAGTGAGCCCCACCGTGATGTTTAAGTGAAATCTAACCCAATCACTAGGCGTGTCACCTCATTTTAGCCGTGGGGACCAAAAACAAGCCTGACCTATGATTCATATGGGCCATACTAAAGAAAACAGTTGGGTGAAAAATGTCTAATATACTATTTCCAATCATGTGGTTCAATTAAATCATAGACCGTGCTGATTTTTTGGCCCTATGGGTAAAATGGAGAGACACAACTAATGATCAGCGTGTATTTCACATAAACATCACAACGGGGGATATGTGAAAATTCTTAGAATCCTTTTCATGCATGCACCAAAAGAATAACTGGTTGTGTCAATCGCAAATTTTTTATTAACATGAGTTCCATATACATAAGGCCAACACAGTTGAGGATACCAACATATGGATTCCATGTACTTGCAACATCAATTCTAATTCACCAGGAAAAAATTCACACACTTAAACAATACTCACCATCCAAATAATTGACTTCTATGAAAATACACATGATTCTGCGGAAGTGAGATTTTTTCGACCGTGGATCTTCAATAGTGTGTCCTATGTAGCAGAAGCATTAATTGGGGTCCTGCTGAAGACTACCCATACATTTTAATAATAAAATAAAAGAAAGTCCAAAGTCATTTGCATTGCTTAAATGCTGGATCATTTTACTGTGCACAACAACCTTTTTTTTTTTTATCCCTCATGCTTATGAATTCCGTAAAAATAAAAAATAAATAAAACTTAATAATTTCCATACTACTGGCAAAATGGGATTAGCTGACACACTGGCACTATAAAATTGCCAACCTAGAATATCAGTGATAAACTGTCCAAATTATGGGTCCCCTTTTTAGATAAGTCCAAAACCAAAAATTACCTTGGTTGGTAGACATTTGATGAACGATTGAAATGAGAAGAAAAATCAACCGTCCACATTCGCCAAACAAATGCCACTTAACTAGAGGTTAGAATCGTTCAATTATAATGGAACTCTAGAGGATGGTCTATGTTGGGAACCTTGTGGAAGTACAGAAGAGAATCAAACAAGCAAACCACACAATACAACCAATCACAAGCCGATTTTATGTGGAAAAATTCTTGCGAGAAAAAACTACGGCACAAAGTGATCACTTTGTAAAACCAGAAGTATAAGAGATGAACCACCCGAACAAATCACTCATAAGGAAACCCAAGTCTCTCTCACCAAAATTCTCTTTAAAACCTTAATACCATTTAGAAATGTATTAGATACCCTATAATCTCTCTTTAAAACTTCCCTCGTTATGCAAATTGGTCTTTGGATGTTTTTAGGAAGGTTTGGGCGACCGAACTTGGAGGCTTAGGCGCCCGATATTCTTCGAATATATGGCAAAACTCTCTGGATGTTTTTCAAGGTGTCCAGGAAACAGAACCCCTAGGTGTCGGGTGACCGAAGGTGGTTGGCAAAACTCTTTGGACGTTTTTTAAGGTGTTCGGGCAATCGAACCCCTACACATCGGGTGACCGAAGGTGGTCTCGGTTGTTCGATGAGATCACCCGAACCTTCCTGAAAACATCCAAAGACTATTTGCATAACGAGGGGAGTTTTGGTCGCCCGACCAGTCCGATCGATCGCCTAAAACCCCCTGTGCACTAGTATTTACTTCATATTCATTTTGATCGTTCGGTTAACGATTGTGGTTGTTTCTCTTAACTTTGGCTTGAGGTAGTATGTTTTGAGTGACTTAGCCTTGATCAAACCAAACGGTGTGTGGAGGAGTAGGTGGTTTGTTTGTAACTATTTCAAAAAGTGGTATCTTCATATTGCAATAATGGTTGTTAAGCAATCTTTCATTGAGAAATCTCAAAAACCTATTGAAGTTTCAAGCTAAGTTCTGGATTGATTAGTCAATTATTTTATGCTTGTATACATGTTACCTAATTCCCCCATTACTTGTTCAAGGAGTTAGTATGAGATGATGACCCCACTTGATTCAGAACTGCCTGAGATAATGGTTTTAGAAATTCAGGATCAACCTGCATTGGAATTCCTTCCCAGGCCTGACGTTCTTGTTCATCGTTATTACAATTGTTTCTTGTAGATTGGCGACTCATATTATTAAATTGCTTAATTAGCGCTTGCACACTCATCCTCCTAAGTGTGCCAAAATGATGTTATTCTCAAATTCAGCCACGTGGTGTTCATACATGGATTGTGTTTGTGGGGGTGCCAAAATCGATTTGCAGTCTTAATTCAAACTGAACGAACTCATGACACCGGCATAGAGATAGAGCAGTGAATGGTTGGACTCCCCGCCTGCCTTCTATTCATCTATTCTGACAGTTGTCAGTTGCGCTTGTTACGAGTCCTTATCCTTATGTCCATATTACGAGTCCAGCATTCCCTTCCAAAATAAATATGCTCTTTAATGTGTTGTCTTCCTTATACTGTCCAGAAATATTGTGTTTGCCATGTGGCTGGATCTACACCATTTATCTGCGTAGTCAGATCTTGTCCAAGCACCATTGCAGCAAATGGGAGAAAAAGGGAGAAAAACTCAAGAAAATCCTACAGTCAAAAAAGGCAAACCACTCAAGGGATGATTTCTACTCTCACCGCGTTTCTCTTCTCATCTCTTGGATGCTGTGCAGATCTTTTGACATTTGATAATGAACTTTTGTCATATGCCACGATGTGCATTCATATGGAGTGGGAGCGGATCAGGTGAGACCCGGGCTCACCCAAACCAATGCGGCCCTTTCCATGTAGCGCACCTTGATGCATGTATGTATTTTGTATCTACTGTGTCCATCCATTTTTCCAGTTCATTTTAGCAAATTATCCTAAAAATAAGTAGATTCAATTATAAGGTGGATAATACAGTAGAAAACAATGGTGATTAACCATGAATGAGCCACAAAAGTTTTGGATCAAGTTAATATTAGGAAAACATTAAGGTGTGCCCTGAGAAGTTTTTAATGGTATGGCTTGCAATCACCCGGGTTTCCTATGATATGGTGCACCTGGTAACTGAGTCTGCTTATTTTTGGGGATAATGCCTTAAAATGACCTGGAATGATGGCAGGTCGGTGTGGATACAGAATACATACATCAAAGTAGACAAATGGCAAGGGACACACCGTCTTGGGTGAGACTAGGGTCCCACCTAATCCACTCCCTCAGTTAAGATGCGAGGGAACAATGAACCGGATCACAGCCATTGTGTACGGTAATATGAAAAGTGGTTTTCACACGTATCAGCTAATGCAATACAGTGGCCCTAATGAAGTTGGATAAACATTGACTAATCTTACATACTCTTGTAACAAAGATGAGGTCTACTGAAATTATAGTTCGGAGGCCACCTCCATCGGGCCCATACATCCAATAGGTGAAGCTGTGGATGTTCACCCGTACAAAATCCACATCAGTATATATACAGTCCTTACCGTCAAAATAATAGACTACTGATGTAAGTACACCTGACTTTTCGGGTGTGAATTAGGTGTTACCTGGGGAACAGCTTAGTGGGTGTTACCCCTACCGTATGGCCCACATGTATGATATTTTGTATATCCACGCTGTCCATCCTTTTCTACATCCTATTTTAGAATGAAGTTCCAAAATTTATGCAGATCTAAATCTCAAGTGGACCATACCACTAGAAACAGTGTGATTGAGTGCTCCACCATTAAAAATTCCAAAGAGCCCATCGTAATGTTTTGGTAATGTTTATTTTCAATCCAAGCTCTTGATAATGTCAATAAGGTCTTGATAAAGGGAAAATATAAATATCAGATTGATCTAAAAAATTTGTAGCCCACAAAACGTTTTTAATGGTTATTCATCACTGTTTCTAGAGGTATGGCCCACCTGAGATTTGGATCTTCTTAGGGGTTTGGATCACATCCTAAAATGATATGAAAAATCAGATAGACGGCGTTGATATATAAACATACATCAACAAGGGTCCCCTACAGTTAGGGTAACACCCACTAAGCTGTTCCCAGGATAACACGTAATTCGCGCCCTCATTTTTCAGCAAGAGAGATATTTCAATGGTGGATCTTCATTTACACGTCCTATGTGATGTGATATGTACATAGCCGTTTTATTCTTAGACTGATTAGGAGAAAAGATGAGATTGCACATGAGAAAGTTAAATAATCAAACCACACCTATAATGTTGAAAAGAAAAGGACAAAACGTTTTTCTTATGCTTTGATGGTTGAGCATGAATTTCAATGCTGCAGAGGGCTACCCATGATCATTTTCATTGCTTAAATGCTGGACCATCGAAGCATAAGAAAGACGATTTGTCTTTTTCTTCTTCATGAGATGAAGGGTAATAATCGTTGGTAATGGCCGAAAAGTATTTGCTTTCATGACTGTGCTGATTTTTGGAATGGCCAAATAATCTACTCCATTTGTCTTTTTGAAATGAAGGGTCTTAATAGTTGATAATGGCAAAAAATTATTTGCTTTCGGTATAGTGTACGACTTTGGTAAATAATTTACTTCATTTGTCTTTTCTTTTTCATGAAAGGAACGAATGTAATAGCTGGTAATGGCCCAAAAAGTATTTGCTAAATAGCTAAAATGTATTTGCTAAATAATCTACTTCATGAGCTTTTAAATTCCTACATTATTTCGCGATTTCAAGCTAAATTATCAATAATGCCCTAAAATATAAAAATCATTAGACATGATTTTAAGAATTGATAGGCCCACCATAATATTTAAGTGAAATCCACCATAATTATCATGCGTGTTACATGTGTTACGTAGGGCTCAAAAATCAGTTTGAATGGTGTAGGAAGGGAAATAGTTGAGATAGCAAACTCCATCCTTAATTCTTTTAAGGCCCACTGTGATGATTGTATGAAATCTACTCCAATAGATAGATGATAAGTTAAAATTTAAGCCTATGTAAAAAAAAAAAAAAAAATCAAGTCCATCTGTGATTCAGGTGGGCCACCTAAAATGAAACAGTTTGGAGGGCACCATATGCTTTTTTTTTTCCAATCATGTGGTTGACTTGAATTATGGACCAAGATGATTTTTGGGCCTTACAGCTAAACACATTGCATGTTTAGTGGTCAAGATGATTTTACGTAAACATCATGGTGAGGCAAGTGTGAGAATTTTTTTTTGTTATTCATGCGTTGCCCAAAATCACCCAGAGTTTAACCTCAAGAATTAGTGAGCCCCACCGAGATGTTTAAGTCAAATCCATTCCATTCACTAAGTCTGTCACCCAATTTCATTAGTAGGGACTGAAAATTAACCCATATTATTCAGATGGGTCATACAAAGGAAAACAGTTGGGTGAAGAATGTCTCATATACTGTTTCCAATCATGTGGTTTACCTGAATCATAGACAGTGCTGATTTTTGGGATCTATGACTAAAATGGACTGACACAACTGATTATCAGGGTGGATTTCACATAAACATCATAATGGGCTACTTGCAAAAATTTGTAGCATCCTTTTCATGCATGCAAAAAAAATAACAGGGCATGTCCAGCGCAATTTTTTTTTTTTATTAACTTGGATTCCATATGAGTAGGGCCAACAAAGTTGAGAATTCTAACTTGAATTCTAATTCACAAGTAAAAAATCCACATACTCAAACCGTACTCACCATCCAAATAATTGACTTCTATGAAATTACACATGATTTTGTAGCAAGTGAGATTTTCCCAGACATGGATCTTCGACGGTGTGTCCTATGTAGTAGAAGCATTAATTTGGGTGCCGCTGAAAACTACTCATACTACTTAATAATATAATAAAAGAAAGTCCCGAGTCATTTACATGCCTCAACAAACTTTTCTATCCCTCCTCTGTGAATTCAGTAAAAATAAAAAAATTGATAAAACTTGAAAACTCCCATACTCCTGTCAAAATGGGATAGCTGATACACATTGCAAACCTAGCATATCAGTGATAAACTGTCTGAATTACGGGTCCCATTTTTCGATTAGTCCAAAACCAAAAATTACATGGGCTGGCGGACATTTGATGAACGATTGAAATGAGAAGAAAAATCCACAATTCAAATTTGACAAACAAATGCTAATTAATCAAAGGTTAGGTTCATTCAATCATGTTGGATTTCTAGAGGATGGTCTATACACAACACGTGCAATTTTTCGAGTGCCTGTGTATGGAGGGCGCAGATTGGGTACTGCCCCCACCAGGACCTAGCTAGAGACGGTCATGTCATGGGATCTGTGGGGCCCACTGTGATGTATATGTTTTATCAAGGCCGTCCATCTACTTTGAAAGACCATTTTATGGTATTACCCCCAAAAGGAAGGAAGATCTAAGACTCAAATGGACCACACCATAGGAGGCAGTGGGGCTTGAGCTCCTACCATTGAAAACTTCCTAGGGCCCACCGTGATATTTATTTTCCATCCAGCCTATTCATAATGTAGAATAGACCTGTATAAAGCTAAAATATAAATATCAGCTTGATCCAAAACCTCTGTGACTCCCAAGAAGTTTTCAATGGTAGAATTTCATTCTCCACTGTTTCCTGTGGTGTGGTCCACTTGGCCCTTTAATCCACCTCCCTTTTGGGATCGTGAACTAAAATGATCTTTCACGATGAATGGACGATGTTGATAAAATATATACATCACGGTGGGCTCCACAGAGCCACTGACAGGACCGTCCGTCTCTAGATAGGTCCTGTTGGGGGGCAGTACCCAATCCGCGCCCGTGTATGGACCATTACACTCCACATTGTCCACGTGTCAGAAATAGTTACACCATAGATAGTGCGCAATGCGCGCATGATTGACGGAAATAGTACTCCCCTCCCTCTATATATACCGTCCTGAGGTTCAATCCCAGTATCCATATCTATTACTCACTTTTCCTTGTTTACCGAAGGCCAACTTATAAAATGAAATTTGTTCTACTTTTATCAATCCTCTTCCTCTGGAATGCCGTTGAGGCATCATCCAGCAATGCCGTACTAGACGTAAACGGTGAAGAGCTCCTACCCTATGTGAGCTACAAAATCACATCAGCCTTTTGGGGGGCTGGTGGTGGGGGTGTAACTCTCGGCGACCGAAATGGCTCATGCCCACTCAACGTGGCCCAAGAACCTTTCGATCTGTTCAGAGGTCTCCCTTGGACTTTCCGACCCGTGAATGCCAACGACGAGTTTATAAGCCTGTCGGCGGATGTGAATGTATTCTCCGCAGCTTCACCGATCTTTGCTGAGGCGACAGTGTGGAGGCTTGGGGACATCGATGAGGTGACCGGACATCAGTACGTTACGATAGGTGGGGTGGCCGGGAATCCCGGTCCAAACACAGTTAGCAATTGGTTTAAGATAGAGAAAGTTAATGCTTTTATTTATAAGATTGTGTTTTGCCCCAGTGTTTGTGATTCTTGCAAGGTGACTTGTGGGGATATTGGAATCTACGGTGAAGGTGGGAGGAGATGGTTGGGCTTGAGTGATACGCCATTCCGAGTTGTCTTCTTTAAGGTGGGACTGCAGGGCAAAATGGCAATAGAATGAGCAAACTGTTATTGTACTTGTACTTGGGCTTTAATGTCCTTTATAATAATTATAATAAGATGACCTTTTGAGGTCAAGGGTTGAAGCTTTTATATGAAATAAGGTTGGCCTTTGGGTAAGTCACTTTGTCTTTGTCTTTTGGGAATTTTTTAGGATTCTTTTCATCTTTGTTGAAGGTACGTGCCATCTATTCTCATCGGTCCAGTCATCACTACTCGATTTTTCCTCTCAAGTATGGATTGCATGCTACACAACCCTACTTTTACGGTGTGGAATTTCTCTAGGCCTTACCATGATCTATTTGTTAGATCCACACCGTCCATCGATTTTTTCGGATTATTTTAAAGCATAAGACAAAAAATGAGGCACATCCAAATCTCAAGTGGACCACACAACAAAAAGCATTGGATTGAACAAGTAATATTGAAACCTTCCTATGGTCCACTTTGAGGTTTATTTGCCATCTAACTTCATAAGGTCACTCAGATCTTGATGAAGGAAAAACAGAAATATCATCTTGCTCAGAGTTGTCTGTGGCCCCAAGAAGTTTTCAATGGTAGGGGTTCAATTCCCACTCTTTCCTGTCGTGTGGCCCACTTAAGCCTTGGATCTGACTTGTTTTCAACCTCGTGACTAAAAGTTATTAAAACAAATGGATGGACAATGTGGCTCTAATAAATAAATCATTATATGGGCCCCATAGAAGTTCCATTTTTCAACCTTTCCGATTTTCTCATCAGCGGAATTTCTTGACATCCGAAGTTTGTTGGGGTCATGATGATTTATTTTTGAGGTGTAGGGCTATGCTGATTTATTCTTGAGGTCTACACCGTTCATATATATATATTTTTAGATCTTTCTAGGTTAAAAGCCTAAAAACAAGTCAGATGCAAACCTCATGTGGAACGCACCATAGGAAACAGTGGAATTAATGCTACCATTGAAAACGTCTTATGGCCACAGATGGCTCTGCTCAGGCAGATGTTTGTGTTGTACCTTCATCCAGGTATGAGTGGCCTCATGAACAGGTTAGATTTCAGATAAGCCTCACCCTTGGCCCTAGGAAGGTTTCAACCAACAGTTTGTGTAATTCCCATTGCTTTCTTTGGTGTGGTCCACTTGAGCTTTGAATGCACCTTATTTTTGGAATCATGATCTCAACCTATTTGAAAAAAATTGATGGACGGTGTGGATATAACATAAAGGTCATGGTGAGGGGCGGTGAAGTTTAACACGTTAAAAGTTGTGATATGTATCAAGCACGGGCATCTTTTGCACTCGGAATCTAGGTGGGGCCCAACATGATGTTTTTAAGAAATCTATGCCGTCCAACCGTTTTGTGAGATCATTTTAGGCATTGCGACAAAAAATAAACAGGATCAAAGACTCAAGTGGGCCACACTAAAGCAAAAGGTAGGTAGACTATGAGGAAACGTCTTTCTTCTCATAATTTTTTCTTTTCTTTTAGACATGACGTTTTCCTTTCCTCAGCTACTTTTTTACGGAAGAGAACTGTATGGGGCTTGGTAATGTGACTAAATTTTGTAGGCCCCACCATGATGTATGTGTTGTAAGAACATTGTCCATCCATTTTGCAAAATCATTTTAGGTCATGATATAAAAAATAAGGGAGATCCAAAGCTCAACCACACCACATAAAACAGTGGGAAATGATTCCCACAATTGAAATCTTCACAGGGCCCACCGTAATGTTTATTTGCCATTCATTCTATTCATAAGATCACACAGACTTAAACCTCTAACCCGATTCTTATTTCAATTGAAATTTGAGACTAAAAAAAATAGGAAAAAGGATTCCTACCAATGAAATTTGTGTCTCACATGCCATCCGGAATTGGTGGTAAGCAACCGTTCTCATGGAAAATTACTAAACGGTGTAACGACCAATTCGGATGTGGAAATCAGAGGTAGCTAAGGAAATCAATTTCCTCATACATGATCGTTTCCATCGTTTGCCAAAGATAATAGAATTGAAGAAATATTTGATTTCCTTTTTTCAGCCTTCTTTGAAAAAAGGGATTTTTTTTTTCCCTCATATATAAAGGAAAAGAAATTTTCTTTTCCATAGAGTTTCCTTTGCAGATGACATTCTGCTTTCTTTATCTAATTTTTTATTTCCACCAATGCCCATCCATTTACTTCAAAGATGTAGCCTGCTTGATGAATGGACTCATTTCCTTGTTTTTTGTAAAAGATTTTCCTACTTTGTGCACAGTTTTCTTGCAAGTCTTACATCTTTTGTTATTACATTACTATGTGAATGAGACTTCGTCACATGCATTTGATGATATGTGTTATGAGATTGATTCTTTTTTACGATCTTCTTTCCAAATTTATATTTTCAACATACTATTGTTGTTTTAGTTAATATTCTCATGGTGATAAGGTCAATGAAAGAAAACCGTACAAATCTAACTCTTCAACTTTTAGCGTTATTCCTATCAATGTGTATTTACTAAGTATCAAACATCTTTTACTCTGACAAAAGCAACTAAATTTCTTTTTTTGAGCAGATAGTGTGAAAGATGCAAGGGAAATAGTGATTTGCATTTATTTGCAGGAAATGAGGCACGTGAGCTCTTATCTTCTAGATTTAAATAAGGCTTGTGCAGCCCAAACTACAATGCACAGAATTAAAGCAGAACATCCATCTGCTAAGCTACATCCACACATTCATTTTGTAGTAGTCGGTCTTCTATTCAATGATCCTTACCTTCTAACTGATGAAACCCACAGTAGATTAGACCATGCCTTGAAAAATCTACCAGATTGGAAAATCCTAATCATCCAATCTATGGGCCTTCGCACAACTTAATGCAACAATGACTACAACAAATATGACTTTTACCAAGGAAATTTTTCCTGGCTAAATGTCATAATTTTCTTGGTAAAAATTATTACCAACGAAAATGTTCGTTGCAGTTTGCGTCGAAATATCACCACCGATGAAATTTAACATTTCCAACGAAATATTTCCTTGGTAAAGGTCAACAATTTCGTGTCTATTGGTTAGTTCGTCAGTAATTACGTGACTATTACCGAGGAAACATTTCCTTGGAAAAAGCTATGACCAAGGAAATGTTTCCTTGGAAAAGGTAGTAGAATTACCTCTTCATTCCCAACGAAATATTTCTTCGGAACATCCAATATCCCTACCATTCAATATTTCTTTGGAATATTCAATATCCCTACCATTCAATATTTCTTTGGAACATTCAATATTCAATATCCCAATCACCTAATAGAACATTCAATATCCCAATCACCTGATTGAAAATTCAATCATATACCAATCAAAATGACCATTCAACCGTAATAATGTTTTGAATAAAATTAAAATGCCAATACCACTAATATATATGACCAATACAAAAAAATAAATAAATAAAAAAATAATCAATCAGCACAAAAATCCTTGCTATCACCAACAAACAATCTGCAAAATAAAAACAAAATACAATATTAGTAATTAATAACTTATAAATAAAATATGCAGTTAGGTATTCATTTTTCTTTTTCAAATCACATTATGAAACTGAATACAACTTGAATTGAAGATTTAGACCATGTAGGCATGCTCCATTCATTCATGCCTACGTGATCTTGACCATGTGCAATTTCAACAGTTGGGGGCCCACCATTGATACCCCATGGACAACACACTGCTACTGCAAACACAATCCTATCAATTCAAAACGTGGTCATCATGCATTCCTTAATCTTATCCGTCCATACATGGAAAGAGTGATTTGTGGAAACTGATATTCTGTACATAACCTTATCATGGTGGGATCTACCCATTGAACGGTTCTGATCGTTCATATACATGGCCTAGAGTGTGGTGTCTCCCCATGACTGGCGATCTTGCGGATTGGACCTCTCCTTGTCGAACAAATTTGTTAGATGAGGAAGTGGTTGATTTCTTGCAGTTACTGGATCGGCTTGAAGACTTTCGTGTCTCTGTAAGTTTAAAATAAAAAATAGAAAAAAAAAAAAGAAGAAGACTTTCTTGTCTCTGTTGGAGAGTCGTCACATGGTTTGGGAAGTGGAGAGTTTGGGTGGATTTTTTGTTTGATTGTTCTTCAATTTATTGCGAGGACTGGAATTAAGGGATAAATAATTTGCAGAAGACGAAAATGGTGATTCCTAGTATCCGTGTAACGTGTATGCAGGTTGATTATCTCTTCATCCTCTGCCCCTTCTCTAGAGAGGAGTGGGAAATGTTCTTTGTTATCTTTACAGTGATGTGGGTGATATTAGGTTCCATTGAAGAGTTCTTGTAGCATGGAATGGGGGAGGTGCAGGGAAAAAAGGGAAGGCGCTTTGGGGTCTAGCTTTTTTCGGTGGGTCTTTGGGCTATTTGGGGGGAGGAATAATAGATGTTTCTGGAATCGTAGTCTTTGCAAAGATAGATGAATGGAAGAGGCTCCAAAATTCTCTTATTCTTCACTAGTTGATGCCACTGGACTTTCTGATGGTATGGTGGACCAGAACTGTTGAAATTGACAGGCAGCAACTAATGTGGATACCTACACTGCATCTGACCACACCCACCTTGCTAGGGCCAATAGTCATGTTTATTTGTCATCCAAGTTCTTAAGATCACATAGACATTAATGAAGGGAACATACAAATATTAGCTTAATCCAAAACTTTCATGGCCCCAAAAGAGTTTTTAACGGTGTGCAGTCAATAACCACTCAGCAACATCACCTACACTGCATCTGACCACACCCACCTTTGATAGCAGCACATGGTCCACTCAAATCACATCACATCCCAGCACCACCCAACTACCAAGTGGACATGGCTTATGTGCTGAATAAACTCTATGGAGCCTACTGTGAATAAACTCTGTGAAACCTACTGTGATATATGTCTTATACACACCATCCAACCTTTTTTAGCTATTTTAAGGCATGAGCTCAAAATTGAACCATATCCAAAGCTCAAGTGAACCACGCTACATGAAAGAGTGGGATTTGAATGCCCACCGTTGAAAACTACTTAGGCTCCACAAATTTTTTCGTTCAAGCTGGTATGTTTTTTCCTTTCATCCACGTGGATTAAGCTGATATGCATTTTCCTTTCATCCATGTTAGTGCCACCTTATGAATAAGTTGGATAACAAATAAAAATCACTGTAGGCCCTAGCAAGGTTTTGACAATGTACATCATTATCCCATTGTTTCACTTGAGCTTTGGATATGTTTTAATTTTGGATCATGCCCTAAAATGAGCTTGAAAAATGGATGGATGGCGTGGATAATGCACAATCATCACATGGCCCCACAGAGTTTAATAGAGGTACTCACAATCCGTCCGATAGTACTCCACCTAACAACTTTCGGCTTTCACACGTGTTATAGATGAACAATTATATATCTATATAATACAAAACTCAGTCTTAGTTTGTCTGTGACAACAAAGACAAGTAGTTCACCTTCTTACGGAATCAAAGCAACATCAGTGATCTCTGGATGGGATTGAAGTAATTGCTCCAGTTCAGCAGGAGCAACCTGCAACCATGTCCCAATTCAATTAGACAGATTGAAAAGGCAAAGTGACTATTGCCACAAGCGCAAGTTTCGACAAAATCACATCCAGAACCACCAAAAGCAACAAATACCACCAGAAAAAAAGATGCCCATGAAATCAAAACCTCAATATATTTTAGTTCTAAGAAAAAATCCACTGCTCTTAGAGCACTACAAGTTATATTCCTCCTAGTTGCATCCAAATTTGGACATATTAATGGATTGTTTTGGACTGTCCATTGTGTACATCACATATTTCAAGGCCCGCCAACAAACATCACACTGACCGGACGATTCCAGACCATCATATACTTGGACAAGGCAATTAGAGGCATTGATGAATGGAAATTTTTAGTGACATTGTCAACCTCACAGGCAACAAAACAGGGAGAATCCACCAACACTTGAAAATTCAATGACCAACACCTCCTCTGCCAAACAGAATGGCCGATATGACCTCCTGGGCTAAAAACTTGTCTACTTGACTTGATGGGTTTTGAGCCACATCACTGGAGAAATTCAGCTCAAAACTTGTCTGACCCAACTCGACTTGGGATGAGTTTTGGGTGGAGTCATTAGAAGAATCACTTATAATTCTGACTTGGTCATTGTTGGGGTAGCCTTCAAACGTAGGTGCACGTTTTTGGGTGCTCAAACCGGTCGGGCGACCGGTCTGACGGTCACGGCCCAGGTGCACAGTTTGAGAAGGTGCTGGACAGTTTTCTGTGTGCCCAGACCGGTCGGCCGACCGGTCGTCAGGGGGCTCCGACCGGTCGAGCAACCGGTCGGTGGTGCGACAGCGTGTTGAATCAGTTTCCTTGTTGGAAACGGATCTCTTGCGCGGGATTGCGCAAGAGGTTTCCAATTTGGGATTTTTTCCCTATTTAAGGGATGTAGTGCAGGATTAGAAACGCCGCCATTGGGGCCGTGTTTCCTAGATGGATTCTAGAAAGAAGGGAAAGAGCTTGGGGAAGCTTGGGGGTTCTCTGAGATGAAGAGAATGACTGTTCTTGTCCGTTTCATGTGAGAATAAGCTTCGGGTAGCTCGAGATTTCTCTTGTGGGTGTTTTTTGTTTCTTCAATCTCTGTAATCTTCTGATATTCATAGTGGATCGTTTGTGCTGTGATTTTTTACCCGTTTTGGGGTTTTTCCACGTAAAATTCGGAGTCTCTTGTGGTGAATGCTTGTGTGTGATTGATTGCATCTTGTGTACTCGTTTGATCTCGGATTGCTTCACGTTTTCGGCGTTCCGCTTCCGCTGCCGGCTTTTTCCCAACAGTCATGACTTGACAAGACACGATTGGTTGAACTGATCTTTACATCAAACCCAAGTTGGTCGGTCAACCTTTGTTTTATAAAAAAAGGTTTTTGAGGTAATCAAACTTGAATTGACCTTAGGTATACAGGATAACACCCTATCCACAGTTCAAGTCTTTTAAATATTGAAGTTTTTTACAGGTACTTTAAATGGAGTTCCAACTTTGGCAAACTAATTGAGTAGTCTATAATGAGCCTGACTTCTATGTTCCCATGAAAACTCAAAAGATGCATTGCCAAATCTCTCACCATCCATTGACTTCAGACAAAAATGCCCATGCACAATTAAAATGGGAGACTTTAAAATCCCATTTTTTGAACAAAAAATATACATAATCTTTGAGAAAATAATGTGGTTATTGATTCAGGAATTTTGCCAAACACTTGACAGGCAGAAACTAATGTGGATACCTGTAATGACAGACTATAGTCCCATTTACTTGGTTAATGTAATGATTAAAGTTGTAATTGGATGTACATATGTATTTAATCATGAAGAGTCAGTTTAAACAAGAGAAAATGACATTTTCTAGTATTCATAATGAGGCAGATACCTCAATTTGCAGCTGCATTCATAACTCTAGCTTGAAAAGAATGTAATAGCTTCAGAATATCAATAGTCCTGATGTTCTAGTTGTTTGTTAGGGCTCATGTTTCAGGGATATAAGACCATTGAAAAATTCCTAAACAAGGACAATTAGAACCCTTAAATAAGTAGCCAAAAAGGTTAGGAAGAAGCACATCAAGGATCCGAACAACATTCATAGATATGATGGATAGAATCAACAAAAATGAAAAATCTTCAGAACATTGTCTATCCACAGTGGGGAAAATCACATGCAAAACCCAAAAAAATAGAGAAATCATAGAAAACTGATATTCTATCCAACAACACTCCGAAAACCAAAAAGAAAAAAAAAACACCCAAAAAGAGAGATAAATAGGTTTCAGGAATGCTTACACAGTATAAACCTTGGTTACCATGGAGAGAGAGAGAGAGAATGCTTACACAGTATAAACCTTGGTTACCATGGAGAGAGAGAGAGAGAGAGAGGGACCTTGGGTTCGAACAATGACGCCGTCTTTCAGCAGCTGGACATTGGGTTCTCTTCCAACTTCCAGCCCCATGCGGGTGGGAGCCTGGAACGTGGACCGGGCAGCCACATTATGCGAAACGGGCCCCACCACCGGGTCTTCATCGTCCAGTGAGAGATCCGAGACCGACTTGTTTGCGCTCCCGTCTTGTATGGGGCATTGGGCGTTGATAACCATATGATGTATGAGATCTGTCCATTGGATGTTGGGACCCATCAGTCTGGTGTTCCATAGGAAATTCATCCTTCACTTTGAACACACTTTGTTGCATTTTCATGTTTGCTTTCTCTCGTGTCCTGAAAATAGACATGTAACTGTAGTGATCTGCTAAGAACTGTGTCGTGTTTCTTTTTCCAGCAAGGGCATGTTTAAACAGGTCCAGACTGTCCATCTTTCAGACCCTTCAGTGGATGGCTCATATACGGAATATCGCATAAGCAGGACAATCCCAACTGTCTATACGACTCTTGCGCCAGTATGCATGTCAAATCACCGCTTTCTCTAAACGCTGGAGCTGTTAGAGGATGGCGTATCAGTGTGTATCAAGGGACTTAAACACTCCAACGCTCCCTTGCACATGTCTGCACGGTATCATACTGAGCAAGGGTAGGGTGACACACAACTCACACCCAGGTGGAAAGACACTCACAACTCACACCATAAATGCCTCCCCTGAAAACATATCAATGGAGGCATATTTGTTACTTCCATAATTCAAACACTAAACCATATCCTCTAATTCCATGTCAAATCACCACTTTCTCTAATAGCTTTATACTATGTAATATATATTAAGGGATTTAAACACTCCAGCAATGCAAGTGCTCTTGGATATGGGATAAGCACTGCAAGAAGCAAATATCACCTGTTATAGGGATCCCAGGCAACATAAAGCTATGTGATTCCCACGTGACATCCACTCTATACATCAATTGTGCTGGATCATGTTATGAAGTGGGCCCAAAACATCAAGCATGTCCAAAATCGAAGTGGCCCATGGCACAGGAAAAGATAGGGCCAGTGATATCGATCCAATTTTAATGGATCTTAGTCCCATCTCATGGCCCAATAGAGAAATTAGATGGATTCGGGTCTCACCGAGTCTAATAAGTTTGACTTGGGTACAGTTAATTTTTGATAGCTTTAGCAACAAAATGTTGTTTCCTAACACGTGTAGGAGAGCCCATTTAAGGACCGTACACACATCAAAGTGGCCCATGTGTGTACCATCTAACCCATTTATTGAATGGGCCCAATCATCTAAATGGTCTTATTTTTATCTAACATAATTCAAAACTTAGATCCAAAGATCTAATCAGTATCCGAACCCTGACTAGACAGGGTTAAGGTACTCGAGAACTAGGCGGACCTAGCAAGGCTGAAAATGGGAACCCCGATCGCATGATGAATGTGGTATTAGGACTATGTGGCCCCACCGTAATGTATGTGTTTTATCCAGGTCGTCCGTCCATTTTACTAACTCATTTTAGGGCATGAATCCATAACTAAAGCATACTCAAAGCTCAAGTGAACCACACCACAAGCAACAACAAGGTATAATGACATCCACGGTTGAAACCTTCCCAGGGCTACAATGATGTTTATTATTCATCCAACCTGTTCACAATATCACAGGGGCATGGGCGAAGAGGGAAAACACAAATCTTATGCCCCAAGTTGTGGCCCTCGAGAAGTTTCAACAGTAGGCATTCAATCCCTCCTGTTTCCCATTGTGTGCTCCACTTGAGCTTTCAAAATGTTTCAATTTTGGGATAATGTGCTAAAATGACATGGAAAAACAAATGGACGACGTGGATAAAACACATACATCACGATCGGAGTTGAAGTCACCACCCAATCTACGTCCGATGGACTCGGATTTCCTGAAAAGCCTTTCGCAAGAAGTTCTTGCGCTCGAAACTTAGGTGGGGCCCACCGTGATGTTTATTAGAAATCCACGCGGTCAATTCATTTTGTGAGCTCATTTTAGGGCGTGCGACAAAAAATGAGATGTATCCAAGACTTAAGTGGGCCGAAAACGTGATGATTGAATGTCCACAATTGAAATATTTGTGGACCACAAAAGTTTTGAATCAAGCTAATATGTGTATTTTCATTTCATCCCAGTAAGAATAACATTATGAACGGTATTGATGGCATATAAACACCACTGTGGACCCAGGGAGGTTTCAACGGTAGGAATGTCCCTAACCAACTTTTCCTTTAGTGCGGCCCACTTAAGTGTTGGATCCGGCTCATTTTTAGGCACAAGTATTAAAATGAGCTCAAAAAACGGATGGGCTGCGTCGATTTATCACAAACATCACGGCAGGCCCACCTAGATTTCCAGCGCAGGCTACGAAGGCATTTCGCACGACATCTGCGTCCGCGTCCACCGGGAGCGAATTAGGTGTTACCCCGGGAACAGCTTAGTGGGTGTTACCCCTACCGTGTGGCCCACATGTATAGTATTTTGTATATCCATGCTGTTCATCCGTTTCTCCAGCCCATTTTAAGATGGTCTTGTAAAAATTATGCAAATCCAAGTCTCAAGTGGACCATATCACTGAAAACAGTGCTGATTGAACGCCCACCATTAAAAATTCCAAAGAGCCCATCGTAAGATTTTGGTAATGTTTATTTGCAATCCAAGCTCTTCATCATGTCAAGAAGGTCTGGATGAAGGGAAAAATTAAATATCAGCTTGATCTAAAACTTTTGTAGCCCGTAAAATGATTTTAATGATTATTTATCATTCTTTCTATTGGTATGGCCCACCTGAGATTTGGATCTTCTTATAATTTTGGATTGCGTCTTAAAAGTAGGCGTAACAACAGATGGACGGCATGGATATACAAAACATAAATCAAGATAGGCCCCACACAGTAGGGGTAACACCCACTAAGGTGTTACCCTCAGCTAATTCGCTCCCGCATCCACCCGAAACCCGGGCGGTTTTCTTCTGAACAATGTCCTAAGACAGATGAAGAAAAGCATGTTATGTCTCATGTGCCCTGTACAAGTGATGTGGGCAGTTTAATCTATGCCATGGTCTGTACAAGACCAGATATTTCACAGGCTATGAGAGTTGTTAGCCAATTCATATCTAACCCGGGCAAACAACATTGGGAAGCTATGAAGTGGCTACTTTGATACATTCGGGGTACGCAGGACTACGTCTTGACATTTGAAATGTCCAATGAGAAGTTAGTTGGTTACGTCGATTCTGATTACGCAGGTAGTGTGGATAGTAGGAGATTGACTTTAGGGCATTCGTTTATGTTAGCGAGTGGAGCGATTAGTTGGATGTCTAAGCTTTAGTCTTTGGTGGATCTTTCCACTACTAAAGTTGAGTATATGGTGGTGACAGAAGCTTTCAAGGAGGCTGTTTGGTTGAAAGGAATGATAAATCAGTTTGGGGTTTCAGCAGGAAACCGTGCTAGTTAATTGTGACAGATCTAGTGCTATCAATTTGGCCAAAAATTATATTTATTACTCTTGTACTAAACACATTGATGTGCGTTACCATTTTATTTGACAGGTGCTTAAGGAAGGAGATGTGACTCTGAACAAGATTCACACTAGCATGAATCCGGCTGAATTGCTAACCCAGGTGGTCCCAATAGAGAAGTTCAAGTTTTGTGTAACTTCTCTGGGATTGGAGAAGGCTTAATAAAGAAGCAATGGTGCACACTATGATTAATGAGGAGCTGATTTATGAAGAGAAGAGAAGATGGTTTGAAGTTTTGAAGCCTCGGTAGAGTTTGTTGGAGAGTCTACAAAATTGTGCCAATTTTGTGTCCACCGATTGGTCGGCCAATGGACTGTTTATCAGAGCGAGACTCTGGACAGATTTTGGTGGTCTCAGACCGGTCTGCAGGAGGCTCCGACCAATCGCCCGACTAGTTGAATTATGAGGTTAAAGGACTGTTTTTTTGGCTAAAATCGCTGGACTGTTTTAGTGGGTCAACGACCGATCGGTCAACGTGCCGTGCGAAAATATCTTACGTGTTTTCACGTTGTAAGTTTCTATTTTCGATCGGAGGTCTATATAAACACCTCTTAATGCGATTTAGAGGCATCCTAATCATGTCCAAGGAGTCTAAACACGAGTTTAGGGTTTGGGGGAGTGATTTGTGAGGTTTGAGTGAGTTTTGTTCATCTTTGGAATTTACTTGTGGGTAGATTAGCTCTGTAATTGACTGAAATTCATAGTGGAGATGTCGCTTTGTGCCGTGGTTTTTCCCCACAAGGGTTTTCCACGTAAAATTCGTTTATCTTACGTTGATTGCTTGTATGGCTGTGTGGTGATTATTTGATTCTCTTCGGTACTTCCGTTGACCAGATTTCCAACACTTAGCGTATTGAGCTACTGAGCATGCACTCCACTGCCATATGGTGCACCTGATAATTGGATCACAACCATTGTGTACAATAATATTAAAAGTGGTTTTCATGATGACGCATCAGCTAATGCAAAACGATGTTCCAAATGAAGTTAGATAAAGAAGGACTAACCTGGCGAACTCTAGTAATAAAGATGAGGACTGCCCAAAACTGTAGTCCAGAGGCCATCTCCATCGGGTCTATACATCCAATGAGTCCAGCTGTGGATGTTCACCCGCACGAAATCCACATCAGTCATACAATCCTCACCGTTCAAATAATAAACTTCTGACGTAAATACACATGGTTGTTCAGCAAGAGAGATTTTTCAATGGTGGAACTTCAATTACAAGTCCTATTTAGTGGGAGCACTAACTTGGATGCTACAGAGGGCTACCCATACTCCAAAGTCATTTTTATTGCTTAAATGCTCAACCACCCAAGCATGAGAAAAACGTCACAAGTCGGGCTAAAATAAAAGTTAAAAGAGTAGGGCCCACTACCACGGCCACCTCCTAGTATGGGGTACTGGCACCAATCACCCTACTCAATGGTAGTGGAAATTACAAAATTGCCTTCATTAATTTAGTTTTTGTTTTTTTTAAGAAGTAGTGAAACGTGAGAGTTGTGGGCGGCCACCTGGTATTTATATAAAGTCCAACACATTAAGCATATGCACTGCACCACAAGAAACAGTGGAAATAATGATTTCCATCCTTGAAACCTTTTTAGGGCCCACAGTGATGTTTATTTTTCATCCAATCTTTTCATAAGATCACACAAACAAGGATGAAGGGAAAAAACAAATATGGACTTGATCCAAAACTTATGTGGCCCCCCTGAATTTTTCAACAGTTGATGTTCAATTCACACTGCTTCTATGGTATGGTTCACTTGAGTGTTGGATATGCTTAATTTTTGGGGTCACGCTTTAAAATTTTCTGGTAAAATAGATGAACAGAGTGAATAAAATACATAAATCTATGTGGTCTCAAAAATTTTACTTAGTACACTTAGCATACTGAGTTACTCGGTACACACTCTGCTTCGGTATGGTACATCTGATAATTGGATCACAACCATTTTGTAATGTAATATGAAAAATGGTATTCACGGTGGCACAATTAATAGCTCATGCAAAACAACAGTTCCAATGAGCTTAGCTAAATAAGGACTAACCTGGCAAACACTCGTAACAAAGATGAGGACTACCCGAAATTGTAGTCTAGAGGCCATCTCCAATGGGTCGGGCTTGTGGATGTTCACCTGTACAAAATCACATCAGTCGTACAATCCTCACAGTCCAAATAATAGACTTCTGATGTAAATACACACGGTTGTTCAACAAGAGTGATTTTTCTATGGTGGAACTTCAATTAGATGTCCTATGTAGTGGGAGAACTAATTTGCATGCTACAGAGGGCTATCTATACTTGAAAGTCATTTTTATTACTTAAATGCTCAAACATTCGAGCATGAGAAAACCGTTTTTTCTTTTTGTTTTTCATGGTTCAAGCTAAAACAAAAGTAAAAAACTAGGGGCTACTACCATGATTGTATGGGGTACCGGCACCAATCACCCTACTCAATGGTAATAGAAATTACAAAATTGCCTTCATTAATTTAGTTTTTTTTTTTCTTTAAAAAGTAGTGAAAACGTGAGACTTGTGGGCGGCCACCTGGTATTTATATGAAGTCCAACACATTAAGCATATGCACCGCACCACAAGAAATAGTGAAAATAATGATTTCCATCCTTGAAACCTTTCTAGGGCCCACAGTGATGTTTATTTGTCATCCAACCTTTTCATAAGATCACACAAACAAGGATGAAGGGAAAAAACAAATATGGACTTGATCCAAAACTTATGTGGCCCCCTTGAATTTTTCAACAGTTGATGTTCAATTCACACTGCTTCTATGGTATGGTTCACTTGAGTGTTGGATATGCTTAATTTTTGGGGTCACGCTTTAAAATTTTCTGGTAAAATAGATGAACGGAGTGAATAAAATACATAAATCTCTGTGGCCTCAAAAATTTTACTTAGTACACTTAGCGTACTTGTAACGCCCCAAATCTCAAGACCTGATTATGACGTCAGGCCTTGGTATCTCGGGCATTACGGATGCCATGCGGAAGCGTGCTGTTCGTATAACATTCTTGGCGACAGTATGCTAATGTAGAATCAACCATAGGCAATGCATAATAACAAGTAGAAGTTAATAGGATACTACTTCAACTACATATCATCATTTTCCAAAATATGAGGCACCCACATCTCGGGTGACCTCGCCTAACTCAAAAGGAAAAGTATCTCGTATCGCAATACCCTGTACAATCCGGAGCCACTGCTCCCCAAAATGAGGCCGGCTAGGCCAAACTCCCCACCTAGATCTGCTCATCAGCTAGCTGAAAGTAGGAGGACTCGACAAAATCCTCGAATTCGTCCTGCAGCGTCTCCTCTTCCACTAGACCTGCATCTATGGTAAGTTCATCTGGGGGTGTGTCATAACACCACCCCAGGTGCGGGTGTGAGTGATCAATTCAGTGAGGACTATAGTTCTAAGTTTAACATGTTATCAAACAAAGCAGAGTAGGCATTGATTGCAAGCAAAACAAGGAACTCCTAATCTAGTGAGTTAGTGCATGAATGACATGAGTTCACATATGATGAATGTTCCGGATGACAACGAGGAACACGAGATAGCCTGGCGCCACATCAAGCAACCGGGCACCCCAGAACCCCTAATGTGGGAATGAGAGTGAATCCTCCTCAGGTATCCTGGCCTTTAACAGTAGGACAGTTACCTGGGTGATCCGTGACATGCATGCATGAGTTTAAGCTGGTATTATAATTTAGTCCTCTTTTCAAACAGCCAATTGGTGAATTCAAGGTACCGGGTGCAATCACTTGTCCAATCACTGAGCCACCCGGCTCCGACGGTGCGTCGTCAATCATCGTCGGTGGCCCACGTATCCCCTTTTCTTCAACACACAAGATATGGTTCCCTTCTTACTGATTAGCACGGAGTCCTCCCATTGTCTCGATCATACCGAGGCAGTGGGCATTCTCCGGTTTGCTCCAAGGACACTATGGGGAGGTGAACCACCCCAGCATAGGCCGACGACTCGGCCACAGTGTCCCATACCGCCATGGCCAGCCCAAGAGACTTGTCGGGATATCATTGCACATCCAACTCTCAATGGACCAAACACATCTTAGGCCCCTAGGTACCCTGGATTCGTAGGACTCTGTTGCACAACCATCAATCATCCACGTTGCCGGGTTGAGGCATAACCGATTGACACACGGATATCCGTTTGGTCTGACGTGAGCATCCGAAACCCGTGTAGCGAACTACCGCCAGCCATCCATATTCCCTGTGAATTCGGGTACGCCTCGGGCGACCCACCACTTGGGTTACCCGTCTCAGAGGATTTGGCCAAAGAATTCATATCATAACTCAAACCACACTTGATAGAAAAAAAATCTACACAGTGACATAATAATACTTGAATGTGTGTGCGTACTTGATATACAATACATGTAAGCATGTTACACAATATGAGGTCACAACAGGGCAGTTATACATTCAGTGAGTTCATTCAAGCATTTTATCAAACATATGGACTGCACAAATTTATAATAAGTATATTCTTGCAATAACCTAACACAAGTGGTTCAGCTACAAATCGACCAAACTCTAACATTCATATCAATCCTAAACTGACAGCATTTGATAAATGCAAACCTAGAAACATAATCCCGCACCTTAGGGTTTCGGGTTTTTCGTATGATCTCACAACACGAGGTTAGGGTCGGCGTATCCCGCAGCTGTGAGCATGAATACGTCGAGGTTAGGGTCGACCACCACCATTTACACTTATCAGGACCTGAGAGACGAAGATGTATACTTACCGACACTCGACCGGTGGTTGCAACAATCGTTGGCGGCTCAACGCAGTAGCGCCGATGAGTAGCAGGTTGGATTCTTGAGTCACAACCCTAGCTCAACCCCACCACTTCGAATCTCACTTCTCCTATGTGACCTAGCTCCCAAGACCACTCTCCAAGCACAAGGGTGAGTGAATGTTGAAGGGAAATGCCTCAACATTCCTATATATAAGTCCAGCAAGAATTGGATGGCCCCATGACTTGTAATATTTGGAGTACGGTCCCTTGGAGGGCTGTTATGCTAAGTAGGTCCCACTGGGTTCCACACAATCCAAGCCCAACCGTACATAAGATCGGTTAGGTGGAGATCTACCCTGGGCCGGCCTATCCCTTGGACCAAACATGGCGATCGACCGCCCCAGTGCGATACGTGATTTAACGGTAGTCGGGCCACAATCGGATGAGCGGTCCTAGGTAATGGCTTATGGATTTATTGGTGGTAGGGGGCCTAAATCTCACAGCGTTTCAACGGTTCTAAATCCCTTCTGTGGACCATGACTCAAATAGCATACATAGAACCCCTAGACTTAGACATTTGCACAACACATGTGCACCATACATCGAAACACAAATCAAGGGATTTAGGCCCTCGATTTGGTTTATCGTCCGCATGGGTTGACAAGCCCACTAAGGCTAAGGTCCACCTCCAGTTTGATGTCAATCCGCGATTCGCTAAGGCTTCTACGGACGATTGGCATACTCAGGGCCCCACCAAGGGGTCGTAGAGTCAGATAACAGATGGGTACAAGGCTAAGCACAACTATACGTACAGTCCTTACGACGTCACCCCCCTGTAGGTGAATTTGTAGGACGTTACAGTACTGAGTTACTCGGTACACACTCTGCTTCAGTATGGTACATCTGATAATTGGATCACAACCATTTTGTAATGTAATATGAAAAATGGTATTCACGGTGGCACAATTAATAGCTCATGCAAAACAACGGTTCCAATGAGCTTAGCTAAATAAGGACTAACCTGGCAAACACTCGTAACAAAGATGAGGACTACTCGAAATTGTAGTCTAGAGGCCATCTCCAATGGGTCGGGCTTGTGGATGTTCACCTGTACAAAATCACATCAGCCGTACAATCCTCACAGTCCAAATAATAGACTTCTGATGTAAATACACACGGTTGTTCAACAAGAGTGACTTTTCTATGGTGGAACTTCAATTAGATGTCCTATGTAGTGGGAGCTAGCACTAATTTGCATGCTACAGAGGGCTATCCATACTTGAAAGTCATTTTTATTACTTAAATGCTCAAACATTCGAGCATGAGAAAACCGTTTTTTCTTTTTGTTTTTCATGGTTCAGGCTAAAACAAAAGTTAAAAAACTAGGGGCTACTACCATGGCCATGCCTTAGTATGGGGCCACTGGCACCAACCACCCTAATCAATGGTAAAGGAAAGAAAGGAAGGAGGATTCAAACTTCCTGCCATGGGAATCTAGGTGACCACCCTAATGTTAATGAGGAATCCACGGCTTCCATCTGTTTTTCTGATCATATCAGGACATGAGCCCAAGACTTACGCAAATCTAGAATTCAAGTGGGTCGCATGTCAGGAAACGTGTGCAATTAAATTCCCACCGTTGATGGAATTGCTTTATAGGGGATGAAATTACAAAATTGACTTCATTTAATTTTTTTTTCTTTAAAAAGTAGTGAAACTAGAGACTTGTGGGCCTACCTGGTATTTGTATAAAATTCAACGCATTATGCATATGCACCATACTGCAAGAAACAATGGGAATTAGAGGTGGCAATGGGTCGGGTCGGCTCAGGTTGGGTTCGGGTCGTTTCCACCTCAACGCTAACCCGACCCAAATTGAATTCGGGTTGGGTTTTCCCAACCCTTACCTAACCCAAATTAAACCGGGTTGGGTCGGGTTGACCCATATTTTAATGATCAATGTTCACTTCCCCAAGTGTAGGGTTACGATGTAGTAATAATCTCGGTAAGATCGAGGTCGATCCACAGAGACTTGTGTAGGAACTCACAAAACACTTCCAATGGTTTCTAATTGAGAACTAATTAAACAGGGTTTTGGAATTGAATGTAGATAGATATTTTGAACTAAAGATGAATGTAAACAATGTAAAAGAGCACTGGGGATTCAAGGATCCACTTGTAGCAATCCTTGATGCTTAATTCGCTGTGGTTTCAGAATTTACACAACTAGAATCGAAATTAAATCATATCTAGCTGGATGATAGAGCAGTTAAAACAAACAATCTGTCATATGTGTGATTCATGTACATGATTTCCTCAATTCAAGTTAGGACTCGAGCACACTCAAATGCATAGGTCAATCCTAGTTCTAATAGATTAAGATCACAATCATAATCATCATTAAACTCTGTCACAAATCATAAGTAGATCATGATTTGAACTTCATTCAAATCACTTACAAAATCACACATATTTCATAAATTCAGAAAAGTAGAACCCTTGAAGTTCCCACATGAGAATCAAAGATCTAGAGCATATTGAATCCGATTCCTCGGAGTGTACAGGTCTAGAACCATTCAAAATAATTAAGAACTCAAGCAATTCTTCTAAACATCCATGAGCCATCATAAGATTAAGAAAAACTACTTAGAACTTTATTCAAACTTCAAACCATTGTTCTTCACTAATAATCCAACTTGAAACTAAAACAAACGAATTGAAACATCTTAGATTCACTACAAGCTTCACCTCTTAGCTCTAGCTAAGAGATTTAGCCATTCATGATCCAAGGAAACATGAAAGCTACTAAAAAATACATAAAACTAGAAGAACAAACTAGGAGGAGTTGTAGAATTTCGGATCCGTTTTTCGCCGGCTCCCACCGTGGTAATTCTCTTCTAAGATGCCTTAGGAATGAGCTAGAGGAGTCCTTTTATAGGTTTGGAGCCCTTGGTGCGAAGAAACTTCGAGAAATCCCGCAAAAATAGCGCTTTGCGCAGCAAAATTCGGAGCTTGTAGAAGCTCTGTTTCGCAACCGACCGGTCGGACGACCGGTCCGAGCCCATGGACGACCGGTTGGACGACCAGTTGTGTAATAACCCGGGTTTTGCAGTAGTTGTGTTAGAGTTCAAAAATAATTTAATTAGTAGTTTAATCTAATAATTAAGTTATTAAATAGTTTAAATAATGAATGAGTTAATATTAACCAATCCATAAGGATTATGGTATGATCCTTTCATTAGAGTGCTCGACATGAACACTAGAATAGTATAGAAGTGACAGGTTCCACATAATCTACAGTAAATCAGAAAAATATGCTATTAATTGAACTCAAGTTATAAGACATTTGCATGGATCACGATTTCTGGTGATCATTACCATACAAAACTCTATAGAATAGTTCTAGGACACGATCCAACCATACATGTCAAGTTTCAACCCTCCGATCATCCTACAAGTACCCTAATCAGAAATCGGGCCATAAGTGGGCCATCTAACTTCGGAACTGTCTCATTTTTGGTGTCATAGCCTGAAATCATGTAGCCTATCTAATGAATGGAGTGGATTTTGCGTATACATCATGGTGGGACCCACGTGCATCGCGTGCACTACACATCGCGTGCACCACACTTGCTCAGTCAACCCGCGTTGACCGCGAGTTTAAAGAAATTTCTTTTTCTTCTTTGTTGCAGCCGTTGCTGCGAGCGGACGCTGTCCGCTGGTGGCATCAATGCCGTCCGATGTTGGACCGTATCGGGTGGACCCCACTGATCAGGACTGCGTACGCACGTCCTATACGTGCAATGCACGTAAATGAAGAAAAAAAAAGGGAGATCGCGTCATCTGCGGACGCTGTTACAGCGTCCGCTGCGACAGCGCTACCGCTGCCGCCATTACCAGTCCCCACCGTCCATTGTGGTGGATCCCATCAGACGATCCAAGCCGTTCATCCGGTACGGAGGGGGATTTCGACCAAGCTTGGGATGTATGCTTCTGGTGTGACGCCGTTAAGAACACAAAAGCTCCGACGCAAGAAAATGTGCGCGGGAAGAAATTTCGGACAAAGGTGTGCTCGACCGTCCGTTTCGACATAGGATTCTTGGGTAAGAATCCTCCTATAATACCGACGGTAATCGGGTGTAGTTGTGCGGATTTTGTGGACTGCAAGCGACCGCGTATTACAGTTCGGATTAAACAGCGTCCGATCGCTGTCAACCTTCGACCAGCGTACGTGCCTTAGGGTGGGCCCCATTGTTTGATCCAAACCGTCCATTCGATGGACCACCCGCAGGTTAGTAAACATCTGAAATTAAGGTCAGATCAGACCATGTATCAGTTCGCAGTGAGGGAAATGAGTTGGCGCAGGAGTTCTTGTGCGCACCAGGTGTGAACCAGATCCGACGCTGGGTCGGTCATCTGGCTGTTATAAAAGCCTCTCTCCCTTGCGGGGAGAGGGCAGATCTTCGTGTGAGAGAGAGATAGAGAAGGAGAGAGAGAGAGAGAGAGAGAGAGAGAAACGAGAGAGAAAAAGAGAGCTGTGAGAAAGAGAGAGAGGGAGAGAAACGATAGAGAGAGAAGAAGAGAGAGAGAGATAGCAGGTGGTGGTGCTGTTGCACTGCTGCTCCTACACGGGTTCGGCTGGACCGTTTCCAGCCAAGGAAAAGAAGGAGGAAGAAAGAAAGAAAGAAGAAAGAAGAAGGAAGGGAGAAAGAAAAGAAGAAAGAGAAAGAAAGATAGAAGAAGAGGGAAGAAGAAACTTCCTTTCCAGACTCCCAACTGAGTCGATTCGCTGAGCGACTCGCTGAGCCAACCTGTACCCAGGTTTGGGCTTGTATAGAGCTTCTAGTTCATTACAGTGAGTGATTCATCTCAGAAAATTTTTAGTTGATACTTCATTCCCTACACTTATTTTCCTTCAGTACAAATCTTAGGGATAGGTCTAGCTCTCAATACCTTTTTAAGTGGGCCTATGTTTGTTGTGCATGTTATGGATTCTAAAGGAGGGATCTATCTCTAGAATTTATTTTACATTCCATTTCTCAATCGTTCCTCCTTGTTGAACCTATTTTCTCAAATCTTCTTTCCTAGTCACACATATCAAAATTTGGACTAACTTGATTTAGGTTGAGGTTACGTACAAGACATCATCTTTAGAATAATAGTAGTCAATCCTCAAAACACTGAGAGCTTATTCGTTATCCTTCTGATTTATTTTTCCATGATTTATAACAAACTAGGGTTAGAAGAGAAATTACCTGAATAAAGATAATGCATGCATAGTGTGATTGAATGTTGAATTGCATTATGTGATTGATGAATGCTTTCATAAACTCATGACATGTCCATACATTTATACACTGCGACAGAACAGGAGCATGATTGATTTGACTCCTGGCGTGCATGGTTGATTTGCCGCCTCGCTGTACCGGTTAGGTGAGCATGGTTGATTTGCGACAGGTTCCTAATGTTCATTGGCAGCGAGTTCTGGTCGTTTCACTTATTGAGCATGGTTTATTTGCTCGGTTGGATCAGTGGTGCATGGTTGATTTGCCCACTGGCGTGCATGGTTGATTTGCGACAGGTCCTAATGTTCAGTGGCAACGAGTTCCTAGACGTTTGTGCTCTTACACGTATCATAACATACATGACATCATGATAATCATGCTTCATTCCTAACATGACATAAGATGTTTAAATCTTCACCATATCCTTATATATTCATATAATCCTCGCTGTTAGTAATTCACGTCTAACATCTTATCAACTGGAATATTACTTGTGATGGAAATGATCTCACTGGGCTTTAGCTCACCAAAATCACCACAGTTCCTGCAGGATATCAGGAGGAAGGAGCAGCGGCTGAAGCAGAATATCTGGACGAATACTTTTATTAGAAGACTAATCTTAGCTTAGGTGTTGAATTTATTTTCTTTGAAAGCTGATTGAAAGCAGACTTCAGTAGATTTGAATATTTTGCAGAGTAGATGTAGTTGTTTGATTTAATTTCCAATTGAGATTTAATTTATGGTTAATAAAATACTTTAGTTGGTTTTATTGTGGCATGTGGAATGAAATTTCGCTACAGGTTATATTCGGATTGAATTCACACACTGAAACTCGAGCCTTGAGTTGTTGTACTCGAGTCTCGGATTTCAGGGCGTGACAGCTTGGTATCAGAGAGAATTTCGTGATTCCAGTGCCTAGGGTTATGGGTTAGGCTTAGATTTAAGGTGAATAAACCAGTCCTTTAACAACACCAACCCCATTGAGTATTAACTTATGATTCTATTTTACTCGTAGATTTACCATGACGGGTCGTAGCGAGCAAAACGGGACACCCTCCACCCCGCCCGCTACTAACAATACGACGACGGCAATTCCTGGGTTGGCCGAACAAAACCAGCTGCTACAAGAAATGATGAAAGTATTGGGGACTGTGGTCAGCGTAATTGGGCTCCAGAATAATCAGCATAACCCGACGCCCCCTCCAACCACTCACGGTAATTCAGGTGGGTTACTGGAAAGATTCAAGCGGTTACGACCCCCCTCATTCAACGGATCGCCCGACTCGAATGAGGCTGAACACTGGCGCAACGAAATGGAGAAACTCTTTGATGGGATGGGATGCAGAGACGAGGAGAAAGTTACTTTAGCCACCTTTGTACTCGAAGGAGAAGCATATCACTGGTGGAAATCCATGGTGAGATCAGTTGCCCCAGGCACTGTGTGGACCTGGGACTCCTTCTGCGACAAGTTTAATAAACAATACTTCCCAAAGACTATGCGAGATCAAAAGATAGTGGAATTCATGAGATTGGAGCAGGGAAAACTTTCCGTCAGACAGTATGAGGCCAAGTTTACGGAGTTGGCAAGGTATGCCACTTCTATGGTACGAGAGGAAGAGGATAAGGCCCGAAAATTTGAGAACGGCCTCAAACCACCGATATGCAGCAGAGTGCGGGCCTTCGAACTGACGACATACATGGAGGTCTTTAATAAGGCCTTGGTGGTGGAGAGAGACTTTGAGGAGTTTTGGAAGGATCGGGACTAGAAAAAGTCCGACACAGGGTCGAGAAACAAGGCGTTATCTTCTGCACTACCCCAACATGCAGACAAGAGACAGAGAATGATGAGTAGTTCTGCACTCCCGCCACCATCGAGCAGCAATCAATTCCAAGGGAGATGTTATAATTGTGGTGAAGTAGGTCACACGCGATCATCATGCCCTTTATTGGCCCAGGGGCCATCTCGCCCGGTGTCCCAGACACGCGGACCACCACCCCAATACGCACAGCCACAACATCGACCACATGTGCAACACCAGAGGCCTCCACAATACTCGCAAAGGCCACAACAAACACAACCTTTCTCTATTACAAGGCCTGGTCACCAACCTCCAAGACAGCAAGCACAAGGGCGAGTTTACGCAGTAGCCCCTCCAGCAGGGGAGCCTGAAATAGCACAGAAACATGAGGAAATGCCACCAGAAGAAGAACCAGTTCCTGAAGAAACAACAGCACAGTGCTATGCAGTCACAGATGCCCCACCCGAGCATAACGCAAATGGGACAGTAGTCGAAGGTACGCTTTTTATATTCACGACAACTGCCAAAGCTTTGTTTGATACGGGGGCTACCCACTCATTTATTTCTGCATCCTTGGTCACTTCGTTGGAATTGGTTAGCGAGAACATGGACAGGAATCTAACTATTGCCACACCCATTGGTCGATCGGTAGTATTAGATCGTATATGTAAGGACTGCCCCATCTTGATAGGCGTGGCTTGCCTGCCAGCAAACCTAATCGTCATGGATATGACGGGATTCGAAATTATCCTAGGAATGGATTGGTTAGCCGCACATCACGCCACCTTAGATTGTTACGAAAAGACAGTGACCTTCTCCGCCCCAAATCAATCGGTCATCACATTTCATGGGGGCAAACATGTTGATTCAATAATAAGCATGGCAGCACTATCCGAGACGGAGGATCAGGAAAACCATACCGAACAAATACACATAGTTAACGAATTTCCTGACGTGTTCCAAGAAATCCCTGGATTGCCCCCTCGGAGAGAAGTGGACTTTTCCATCGAATTGGTACCAGGGACCGCCCCGATTTCTAGAGCAGCATACCGCATGGCCCCATTGGAATTAAGAGAGCTAAAGAAGCAGATACAAGAACTGCTAGACCAAGGATTTATAAGGCCCAGCACATCACCTTGGGGAGCTCCGGTCCTATTTGTGAAGAAGAAGGACGGCTCGATGAGGCTATGCATTGACTATCGTCAGCTTAACAAGGCCACAATTAAAAATAAATACCCTTTGCCTCGTATCGATGACCTATTCGATCAACTAAGGGGAGCTCGATACTTCTCCAAAATAGATTTGAGGTCAGGGTACCATCAGTTAAGAATCAAAGACCCAGACATACCAAAAACCGCCTTCAGGACACGTTACGGCCACTATGAATTCCTGGTTATGCCCTTCGGGCTCACGAATGCTCCGGCGGTGTTTATGGACTTAATGAATAGGGTGTTCAAGCCTTACCTCGATCAGTGCGTCATTGTTTTGATTGACGATATCCTCATCTACTCCAAGACTTATGAGGAACACGAGGAACATCTTAGGACTGTGTTACAGATCCTCAAGGATAACCAACTCTATGCAAAACTCAAAAAGTGTGAGTTTTGGAAGAAGGAAGTAAAATTTCTGGGTCATGTTGTGTCGGAAAAGGGAATCTCAGTAGACCCGACAAAGATCGAAGCCGTGATTAACTGGGAACAACCCACAAATGCATCTGAAGTACGAAGTTTCTTGGGTTTGGCAGGCTATTACAGGAGGTTTATCGACGGGTTCTCTAAAATTGCGAGACCATTAACCAGTCTAACGGGGAAGAGTAAGACCTTTACATGGGACGACAGTTGCGAATTAGCATTTAAGAGGCTTAAGAGACATTTAACGTCGGCACCGATATTAACGATTCCAGCGGAGGGAGAAAAATTTGTCGTCTACACGGATGCTTCTCACCAAGGACTAGGATGTATTCTTACACAGAATGGAAGGGTGATCGCTTACGGCTCCAGGCAGTTGAAGAAACATGAGCAAAATTACCCTACTCACGATTTGGAGCTAGCCGCGGTTGTTTTCGCTCTGAAAATATGGAGACATTATTTGTATGGAGAGCAGTTTGAACTTTACACCGATCATAAGAGCCTAAAATATCTATTTGACCAAAAAGAGCTGAACATGCGGCAGAGAAGGTGGCTAGAATTCCTAAAAGACTATTACTTCGACATCTGTTACCATCCAGGCAAGGCAAATGTCGTGGCCGATGCCTTGAGTAGGAAGAAACGATTACTTGCCGCAACTCTCGCCATGCAGGAATGGAAATTGTTAGAAAATATCAAGGATTACGAGATCCAACAATGGGAAAATAGCACTATGGCCTTCCTTGGAAATTTGTCGATCCAGCCAACATTGGTAACCCGAATCATAGACGCCCAAAAGCAGGACACGTGGTTCCAGGATCGAATTTCAGTTGTAGCCGCTGATGCAGCAGTTGAATGGAAAGTGGAGACAGATGGAGCAATCAGGTATCGAGGAAGAGTGCGTGCTAGACGTAGCCGAACTAAAGAAAGAAATTTTAGAGGAAGCCCATAGATCCAAGTTGACAATACATCCTGGAAGTACGAAGATGTATCGCGACGTTCGCAGAACATATTGGTGGAATAACATGAAGAAGGAGATTGCAAATTTTGTATCCAAGTGTTTCACCTGTCAACAGGTTAAAGCTGAACACCAGAGACCTTCTGGACTACTACAACCATTAGAAATCGCAGAATGGAAATGGGAACGTATATCCATGGATTTTGTTATGGGTCTGCCCAGGTCAGGGAGAAATCATGATGCCGTATGGGTGATTGTAGACAGGCTAACTAAGTCAGCTCATTTTCTACCAGTGCGAATGAATAACTCCTTAGAAGAGCTGAGTAAGTTGTACATCAAGGAGATTGTGAGACTTCATGGGGTGCCTGTTTCAATTGTTTCCGATCGTGACCCTAGATTTGTTTCTCGATTCTGGAAGGGTCTGCAAGCAGCATTGGGAACTAAACTGGATTACAGTACCGCATTTCATCCACAGACTGATGGCCAGACGGAAAGAGTAAATCAAATATTAGAAGATATGCTCAGGTGCTGTGTTATCGATTTCAAGGGTAATTGGGACGACCATCTTCCTCTGATAGAGTTTGCATACAATAATAGTTACCAGTCGACTATTGGTATGGCACCGTTTGAAGCACTTTATGGTAGACCTTGTAGATCCCCTAGCTGTTGGACAGAGGTGGGCGAGAAAGCTTTATTAGGACCTGAACTTGTACAACAGACTTCTGAGAAGATTGCGATTATAAAGGAACGTATCCGTGTCGCCCAGAGTCGACAGAAGAGTTATGCAGATAACCGAAGGAAGGAATTGAAATTCTTCGTGGGCGATCATGTATTTTTGAAAGTTTCTCCAATGAAAGGAGTCATGCGATTTGGGAAGAAGGGAAAGTTAGCTCCAAGATATATTGGACCATTTGAAGTATTAGCTAAAGTTGGCGTAGTGGCATACAGACTGGCCCTACCTCCTCAGTTATCAAGTATTCATAACGTTTTTCATGTTTCCATGTTGCGAAAGTATGAACGGGATGTCTCCCACGTCATCGACTGGCAACCGTTAGAAATTCGAGAAGATACTACATACATTGAGAAGCCAGTTAAAATTCTAGACAGAAAGGAACAAGTACTGCGTACCAAGACGATACCACTTGTGAAAGTACAATGGAGCAATCACGAAATTGAAGAAGCTTCTTGGGAACGTGAAGATGAAATCCGAGAAAAATACCCAGAATTATTTTGAGGTACGTTTAATTTCGAGGACGAAATTTTTCTTTTAGGAGGGTAGAATGTAATAACCCGGGTTTTGCAGTAGTTGTGTTAGAGTTCAAAAATAATTTAATTAGTAGTTTAATCTAATAATTCAGTTATTAAATAGTTTAAATAATGAATGAGTTAATATTAACCAATCCATAAGGATTATGGTATGATCCTTTCATTAGAGTGCTCGACATGAACACTAGAATAGTATAGAAGTGACAGGTTCCACATAATCTACAATAAATCAGAAAAATATGCTATTAATTGAACTCAAGTTATAAGACATTTGCATGGATCACGATTTTTGGTGATCATTACCATACAAAACTCTATAGAATAGTTCTAGGACACGATCCAACCATACATGTCAAGTTTCAACCCTCCGATCATCCTACAAGTACCCTAATCAGAAATCGGGCCATAAGTGGGCCATCTAACTTCGGAACTGTCTCATTTTTGGTGTCATAGCCTGAAATCATGTAGCCTATCTAATGAATGGAGTGGATTTTGCGTATACATCATGGTGGGACCCACGTGCATCGCGTGCACCACACTTGCTCGGTCAACCCGCGTTGACCGCGAGTTTAAAGAAATTTCTTTTTCTTCTTTGTTGCAGCCGTTGCTGCGAGCGGACGCTGTCCGCTGGTGGCATCAATGCCGTCCGATGTTGGACCGTATCGGGTGGACCCCACTGATCAGGACTGCGTACGCATGTCCTATACGTGCAACGCACGTAAATGAAGAAAAAAAAAGGGAGATCGCGTCATCTGCGGACGCTGTTACAGCGTCCGCTGCGACAGCGCTACCGCTGCCGCCATTACCAGTCCCCACCGTCCATTGTGGTGGATCCCATCAGACGATCCAAGTTGTTCATCCGGTACGGAGGGGGATTCCGACCAAGCTTGGGATGTATGCTTCCGGTGTGACGCCGTTAAGAACACAAAAGCTCCGACGCAAGAAAACGTGCGCGGGAAGAAATTTCGGACAAAGGTGTGCTCGACCGTCCGTTTCGACATAGGATTCTTGGGTAAGAATCCTCCTACAATACCGACGGTAATCGGGTGTAGTTGTGCGGATTTTGTGGACTGCAAGCGACCGCGTATTACAATTCGGATTAAACAGCGTCCGATCGCTGTCAACCTTCGACCAGCGTACGTGCCTTAGGGTGGGCCCTATTGTTTGATCCAAACCGTCCATTCGATGGACCACCCGTAGGTTAGTAAACATCTGAAATTAAGGTCAGATCAGACCATGTATCAGTTCGCAGTGAGGGAAATGAGTTGGCGCAGGAGTTCTTATGCGCACCAGGTGTGAACCAGATCCGACGCTGGGTCGGTCATCTGGCTGTTATAAAAGCCTCTCTCCCTTGCGGGGAGAGGGCAGATCTTCGTGTGAGAGAGAGATAGAGAAGGAGAGAGAGAGAGAGAGAGAGAGAGAAACGAGAGAGAAAAAGAGAGCTGTGAGAAAGAGAGAGAGGGAGAGAAACGATAGAGAGAGAAGAAGAGAGAGAGAGATAGCAGGTGGTGGTGCTGTTGCACTGCTGCTCCTACACGGGTTCGGCTGGACCGTTTCCAGCCAAGGAAAAGAAGGAGGAAGAAAGAAAGAAAGAAGAAAGAAGAAGGAAGGGAGAAAGAAAAGAAGAAAGAGAAAGAAAGATAGAAGAAGAGGGAAGAAGAAACTTCCTTTCCAGACTCCCAACTGAGTCGATTCGCTGAGCGACTCGCTGAGCCAACCTGTACCCAGGTTTGGGCTTGTATAGAGCTTCTAGTTCATTACAGTGAGTGATTCATCTCAGAAAATTTTTAGTTGATACTTCATTCCCTACACTTATTTTCCTTCAGTACAAATCTTAGGGATAGGTCTAGCTCTCAATACCTTTTTAAGTGGGCCTAGGTTTGTTGTGCATGTTATGGATTCTAAAGGAGGGATCTATCTCTAGAATTTATTTTACATTCCATTTCTCAATCGTTCCTCCTTGTTGAACCTATTTTCTCAAATCTTCTTTCCTAGTCACACATATCAAAATTTGGACTAACTTGATTTAGGTTGAGGTTACGTACAAGACATCATCTTTAGAATAATAATAGTCAATCCTCAAAACGCTGAGAGCTTATTCGTTATCCTTCTGATTTATTTTTCCATGATTTATAACAAACTAGGGTTAGAAGAGAAATTACCTGAATAAAGATAATGCATGCATAGTGTGATTGAATGTTGAATTGCATTATGTGATTGATGAATGCTTCCATAAACTCATGACATGTCCATACATTTATACACTGCGACAGAACAGGAGCATGGTTGATTTGACTCCTGGCGTGCATGGTTGATTTGCCGCCTCGCTGTACCGGTCAGGTGAGCATGGTTGATTTGCGACAGGTTCTTAATGTTCAGTGGCAGCGAGTTCTGGTCGTTTCACTTATTGAGCATGGTTAATTTGCTCGGTTGGATCAGTGGTGCATGGTTGATTTGCCCACTGGCGTGCATGGTTGATTTGCGACAGGTCCTAATGTTCAGTGGCAACGAGTTCCTAGACGTTTGTGCTCTTACACGTATCATAACATACATGACATCATGATAATCATGCTTCATTCCTAACATGACATAAGATGTTTAAATCTTCACCATATCCTTATATATTCATATAATCCTCGCTGTTAGTAATTCACGTCTAACATCTTATCAACTGGAATATTACTTGTGATGGAAATGATCTCACTGGGCTTTAGCTCACCAAAATCACCACAATTCCTGCAGGATATCAGGAGGAAGGAGCAGCGGCTGAAGCAGAATATCTGGACGAATACTTTTATTAGAAGACTAATCTTAGCTTAGGTGTTGAATTTATTTTCTTTGAAAGCTTATTGAAAGCAGACTTCAGTAGATTTGAATATTTTGCAGAGTAGATGTAGTTGTTTGATTTAATTTCCAATTGAGATTTAATTTATGGTTAATAAAATACTTTAGTTGGTTTTATTGTGGCATGTGGAATGAAATTTCGCTACAGGTTATATTCGGATTGAATTCACACACTGAAACTCGAGCCTTGAGTTGTTGTACTCGAGTCTCGAATTTCAGGGCGTGACAAGTTGTAAAAGGTCAAAAAAACGTCCAAAGAGTTTTTTAGAAATTCGAACCCAAGTTTTAATTCAATGACCGGTTTGACGACTGGTCTAAACAGTGGATGACCAGTCAGACGACCAGTCGTGATTGTTCCAGCAAGGTTTCGCAGTAGGGTCCTCTTGTTGAGTGTTCGAACCAGTCGGACGACCGATCCTGGGCTATGGACGACCGGTCTTCAGTGCATTTTTCTGCCATCTTTCTTCTCTCATTTGCTTTCTTTCTTCCACCTTTTGGCGCTTAGTCTTTTGATCTTCAATGCTTGTAAACAGCGTCTCTAAGCTTTCAATTGATGAATTCTCTCTCTCTCATTCCTACAACCACAAAACTATGCATTAGTTGGGTCTTTAATCATGTATTTCAAGCGTAGTTAGTGATAAAATGGGGTTAAAATATACACATTAAAGAGCTTAACAATCAATTAACTAATTTGTAGATTAAATTACATACATATAACACTAGCATTCAATTGAAAACCAAATATATATATATATATATATATATATATATATATATATATATATATATATATATATATATATATATATTTGGTTTTCAATTGAATGCTAGTGTTATATGTATGTAATTTAATCTACAAATTAGTTAATTGATTGTTAAGCTCTTTAATGTTAAGCTATTATTATTAATATATATTATTAATATATATATATATATATATTAATAATAATAATAAAGTCGAGGCTTTTTTATAAAGTATTTCTATTACTCTAAGCATACCTCTTGAAGCATTAACATCGTTAGAGTGATGGGATGATGCTTCAGACACGTCGATGCTTATCACCTCATCAATATCATTGTCAATCATTTAACTAATAAGAAAATCAATATATAATAGTCTACTTAGCCCCTATATGATTTGGGTCGGGTTGGGTCAGCTTTAACCTTAACCCAACCCATAAAAATGCGAGTTGGGTTGGGTCAACCCAGAAATTAAATTCAGGTCAAATTTTCCAACCATAAACTAGAAAAAATCGGGTTGGGTTGAATTTTGCCAGGTCTAGGGAGAATAATGCAATTTATATTTTACCAAATAATGCCTCCACAATGAGAATTTCTTTATCAGGGATAAATTACAAAATTGCTTTCATTTATTTTTTTCTTTAAAAAGTAGTGAAACTCTAGACTTATGAGCCCACTTGGTATTTATATAAAATCCAATACATTAACTATATGCACCACAACACCGAAACAGTGAGAATAATGATTTCCACCCTTGAAACCTTCATCCAGCAAATTCATAAGATCACAAAAACATAGATGAAGGGAAAAAACAAATATCAATTTGATCCAAAACTTGTCGGGGTAGCCTTCAAACTGTGCACGAGTTGGGTGCTTAGATCGGTCGAGTGACCGGTCTAGCTGTGTAACCTAGATGCACGTGGAGGCCCCCTGAAGAGGATCTATATTGCCTCAGACCGGTCGGCTGACTCGTCTGCAGGGGGCTCCAACCGGTCGGTGGTGAGGCAGCTAGGCGTGTTTTCTCTCTGAGCTGTTTGTGCACTGGCTAGCCGATCGGTCGGCCGACCGGTCAGAGGTGCACGCGGATTTCTTGTGCAGCTCATAATAGCACACAAAATGTTTCTATTTTGGGTATTTTGCCTATTTAAAGGCTGGTAATTCGAATTTAGAGGTATCTTAAGGTGTCTAAGGTTTCCTAATCATGTTAGGAAGAGAGGAGAGGTGTGTGTGAGAGAGAACTTGGGGTTTTCTCTATTTATTCCTTGCTTGTGGGCTGTCAATCTTTGTAATCTTTTGATATTCATAGTGGATCGCTTTGTGCCGTGGTTTTTTACTCGTTGAGGAGTTTTGCCATGCAAATTCGGATTCTCTTGTGGTGAATGCTTGTGTGTGGTTTGATTTCATATTGTTTCTCGTTTGATCTCGCATTACTCCGCGTGTTTTTGCTTCCGCTTCAGGCTTCAACTGCTGGTTTTCCCAACAAGTGGTATCAGAGATATCGTTGGGGTGGAGTAGAATTCAAATCTGAGACGGAAAGATGGGATCGGGCACAAGGTTTGAAGTAGAGAAGTTCTTCGACAAAAATAACTTCAAGCTATGGAAGGTGAAGGTTGAATCCTTCCTAGTTCAGCAAGGGCTTGATGAAGCTCTTGGAAAGTGACTCGTGGCTATGAAAGATGATGAGTGGACGAAGCTCGACAAGAAGGCTAGAACCTCAATCCTATTAAACCTTACAGATGATGTTCTTTATCATGTCATGAAGGAGAAGACAGCGGCTGAAATGATAGCGAAGCTAGAGAAGGTTTATGCCAAGAAATCTCTAGAGAATCGCATGTACGTGTTGATGCAGTTGTTTACCTTGAGGATGACTGAGGGGATGAAAGCGGAGGACCACCTGAGCACGTTCAATAGGCTGGTTTGCAAGTTGGTGAAGATCGATGAACTAATGAAGGATGAATATCAAGCATGCATCCTATTGAATTCTCTTCCAGATTCATATGAGTCGTTCAGGGACTCTGTGTGCGCAAGGAGGGAAACCATAAGCGTCGAGACCGTTATCTCAACCCTCCAGTCGAAGGCGATGAGAAAGAAAAGTGGTGACGTGGCTTCCCGTTATTCCTCAGAGGCATTGGTTATGAGGGGAAGAATTTCTGAGCATTGAGGATATTTGAAATCGGGATCTAAGGCCAAGGGCAAAGGGAAGGCTAAGGTGAAGTACTGGAATTGTGGTCAGGAGAGCCACACGAGATGGGATTGTCAGAATCCCAGGTTGAAGCAAGAGAGGTATGAAAATTCTTCTTGAGAGGGAGCTAATACCGTAGAGGACGTTGGCGATCATTGTGAAGTTCTGACTGTATCTGGCAAGGGATCTCACGGTAGTGAGTGGATCCTAGATTCAAGGGCTTCTTGTCACGTTTGTCCTGACCGGAGTTCATTCACAACATATAGGGAGTATGGTGGTGAATCGGTGTTTGTGGGCGATGGCTACGCTCTTAAGGTTGTGGGTATTGATATTGTGCGCATCAGGATGTTCGATGAGATTAAACGAATCCTGGAAGATGTGAAACACATTCCCAAGATGAAGATAAATGTGATTTCTCTTAGTGCACTCGAGGCGAAAGGGTACGTTTTTATCGGCCGCGATTTTTTTTGTGAAATGATGAAGGGGGCACTCGTGTGTATGAAGGCATGAAGGTGTGGCCATCTTTACATGTTGATCGGGAGCACAATTCACGATGGAACTGTGGAAAAGGCAACGAGATCCACAGTTGCTGGTATGTGGCAAGTGCTCAAGGGCCACATGAGAAGAGCGGTAAATGGTGTGAATTTGTAAGGTTAGGGTCAATGGTGGCACGCGAAGTGGTGGAGCTATGATTAAAGATGAGATGACGATGCGGGGATGGTGTTGATTGTTGATTCGTTGTTTGAAGCCTCGATGGAGATTGTTGAGGTAGCCTTCAAAATGTGCACGAGTTGGGTGCTCAGATCGGTCGGGCGATCGATCTAGCTGTGTAACCCAAATGCACGTGGAGGCCCCCTGAAGCGGATCTGTGTTGCCCCAAACCAGACGGGCGACCGGTCTGCAGGGGGCTCCGACCGGTCGGGCTACCGGTCGGTGGTGAGGCAGCTGGGTGTGTTTTCTCTCTGGACTATTTGTGCACTGGCCGGCCGATCGAAGGTGTGTGCGGATTTCTTGCACAGCTTGAAGTAGCACACAAGATGTTTCTATTTCGGGCATTTGCCTATTTAAAGGCTGGTAATCCGGATTTAAAGGTATCTAAGGTTTCCTAATCGTGTTAGGAAGAGGAGAGAGGTGTGTGTGAGAGAGAACTTGGGATTTTCTCAGTTTATTCCTTGCCTGTGGGCTGTCAATTTCTGTAATCTTTTGATATTCATAATAGATCGCTTTGTGCCGTGATTTTTTACCCATTGAGGGGGTTTTCCATATAAATTTGAATTCTCTTGTGGTGAATGCTTGTGTGTGGTTTGATTTCATATTGTTTCTCGTTTGATCTCGCACTACTCCGCACGTTTTGGCTTCTGCTTCCGCTGTCAGTTTTCCCAACAAAACTTCTTGGCCCCTTTGACTTTTTCAAGTGTAGATGTTCAATACACTATTCCTGTGGTATGCTTCACTTCAGCGTTGGATATGCTTAATTTTTGGGGTCAAGATTTAAAAGTTTCTGGTAAAATAGATGAACGGCGTGGACAAAATACATGTAAATCTCAGTGGGCCCAAAGAGTTTATTCAATACACTAACTCAATACGCACCCACTTTGGGATGGTGCACCTGATGATAATTGGATCACAACCATTGTGTACAGTAATATGAAAAGTGGTTTTCAGGATGACCCATTAGCTAGTGCAAAACAACGGTCCAAATAATGTTAGATGAACATGGACTTATCCAGCAAACTCTTGTAACAAAGATGAGAACTACCTGAAATTGTAGTCCAGAGGCGATTTCTATTGGGTCCATACATCCAATGGGACCGGCTGTGTATGTTCACCCATACAAAATCCACATCAGTCGTACAATTCTCACAGTCCAAATAATAGACTTCTAATGTAAATACACATGGTCGTTCAGCAAGAGAGATTTAATGGTGGAACTTCAATCAAACGTCCTATGTAGTGGGAGCATTAATTTGGATGCTGTAGTGGGCTACCCATTTTCCAAAGTCGTTTTTATTGCTTAAATGCTCAACCTTCGCCACATGAGAAAATCGTTTTGTCTCTTTCTTTTTGCCGGGTCATGCTCCAGCTACCCGCATTAGAGAAATGTTTTGTCTTCTTCTTTTTCACGGGACGGGCTAAAACAAAAGTAAGAAAAAAAAAGTAGGGGCTACTACTATAGTCACGTGTCTTAGTAGGGAGTACCTGACACCAATCACCCTACTTATGGAGTCTGGATCCTCTGTTGAAACCAAGTAGAGAAACTCTGCTCGTGACTTCTCTAATTGGTCCATATCAGTCTGACTGTGTCAGAGATAGTCAGGATGAGGTGGACCAATCAGAGCAGTGGAAGCAGAGGTGCTCTACTCGGTTTCAACAGAGGATCCGGATTCTACTTGATGAAAGAAAGGAATGCTGATTCGAATGAAATTTCGCAGGAATTTCTTGCAATGGGAGTTTAGGTGGGACCACTCTAATGCTAGTGAGAAATCCACCCGTTTCATCTATTTTTTTAATCATGTACTGCCCAAGACTGAAATCGTATTGCATCTTCTTAGGAGGCTCCCATTGTACTGAGTAAACTCAGTTGGGCCTCCGTCTTTCAAGCACATTTTAGGCGTTGAGCCAAAAATTAAAGCATATCCAAATCTCACATGGACCACAATACCACAGGAAACAGTGAGACTAATGATTTCAACTGTTGAAACCTTACTAGGGCCACAATAATCTTTATTTGTCATTCAACCTGTTCATAAGATAAAAATTTCAGCTTGATAAAAAACCTCTGTGGCCCCCAAAACATTCTCAACAGTGTAAATTCAATTCACACTATTTATTGTTGTGTTGTCTATTTGAGCATTGGATATGCTTCATTTTTGGGATCAAGGCCTAAAATTATTTGATAAAATGGATGGACGGAATAGATAAAATACATAAATCATGGTAGACCCCACATAGTTTACTAAGTACGCTAAGCCTACTGAGTTACTCAGTACGCAATCCGCTTCCCCCAAGACTTATCCAAATCTAAAATTCAAGTGGGCCGCATATCATGAAAACGTGGGAAGGTAAATTCCTACCGTTGAAACCGCCCTAGTCCACCGTGATGTTTATATGGCATCGATGCCATCCATAAGGTCATTCCTTCTAGGATAAACTGAAAACACATTGATTATCCTGATTCAAAACTTCAATGGCCCGTGAATGTTTCAGCGATGGATGTTTAATACTCTGTCATGTGGCCCGCTTAAGTTTTGGACATGCGTCAGTCTTGGGATCATGTCCTAACATGATATGAAAAAATGGATAGAAGGGGTGGATTTCTCACCAACATCATTGTGGGCCCCAACTAGCTTCCCCTCACTGGAAGTTCATGAAAAACCTTTAGCTGGAAATTCGGGTTGTGCTTTTAAGATGGTGTACGAATAGTGCTAAATTATCCACTTCATGCTTTTTCAAAATTTTGAATTGTAATTTGATTTTAAGCTCATTTACCAACAATGACCCCTATGAAAATATCAAATGTGACTTTAAGAATTGATTGGCCACACCATAATGTTTAAGTGAAATCCACCCTAATCAACAACAGATTTATCACACTAGTTTTGCTATAGGCCCCAAAAGCCAATCTAGTTGGTGATTTAGGTAACCCTTACAAAGGGAAATAGTTTGGGATAGCAAAGCCTACTCTTAATTTTTTTAAGGTCCACTGTGATGATTATATGAAATCTACTCCAACAATTAGATGCCAAGTTTAAATTTAGGCCCATGCACGAAAAAATTAAGTCCATCTGTGACTTTGGTGGGCCACATAAAATGAAACAGTTTGGAGGGCCTTGTATACACGGTTCCCAACCAAAACGTAGGGGCATGTATAGTGATAAAGATGATTTTACATAAACATCATGGTGAGCCAAGCGTGAGAATTTTTTAGTTATCCATGTGTTGCTTAAAATCTCCCCAATCTGACTTCAAGAATTAGTGAGCCCCACCGTGATGTTTAAGTGAAATCTACCCCAATCACTAGGCGTGTCACCTCATTTTAGCCGTGGGGACAAAAAACAAGCCTGACCTATGATTCATATGGGCCATACTAAAGAAAACAGTTGGGTGAAAAATGTCTAATATACTATTTCCAATCATGTGGTTCAATTAAATCATAGACCGTGCTGATTTTTTGGCCCTATGGGTAAAATGGAGAGACACAACTAATGATCAGCGTGTATTTCACATAAACATCACAAAGGGGGATATGTGAAAATTCTTATAATCCTTTTCATGCATGCACCAAAAGAATAACTGGTTGTGTCAATCGCAAATTTTTTATTAACATGAGTTCCATATACATAAGGCCAACACAGTTGAGGATACCAACATATGGATTCCATGTACTTGCAACATCAATTCTAATTCACCAGGAAAAAAATTCACACACTTAAACAATACTCACCATCCAAATAATTGACTTCTATGAAAATACACATGATTCTGCGGAAGTGAGATTTTTTCGACCGTGGATCTTCAATAGTGTGTCCTATGTAGCAGAAGCATTAATTGGGGTCCTGCTGAAGACTACCCATACATTTTAATAATAAAATAAAAGAAAGTCCAAAGTCATTTGCATTGCTTAAATGCTGGATCATTTTACTGTGCACAACAACCTTTTTTTTTTTTTATCCCTCATGCTTATGAATTCCGTAAAAATAAAAAATAAATAAAACTTAATAATTTCCATACTACTGGCAAAATGGGATTAGCTGACACACTGGCACTATAAAATTGCCAACCTAGAATATCAGTGATAAACTGTCCAAATTATGGGTCCCCTTTTTAGATAAGTCCAAAACCAAAAATTACCTTGGTTGGTAGACATTTGATGAACGATTGAAATGAGAAGAAAAATCAACCGTCCACATTCGCCAAACAAATGCCACTTAACTAGAGGTTAGAATCGTTCAATTATAATGGAACTCTAGAGGATGGTCTATGTTGGGAACCTTGTGGAAGTACAGAAGAGAATCAAACAAGCAAACCACACAATACAACCAATCACAAGCCGATTTTATGTGGAAAAATTCTTGCAAGAAAAAACTACGGCACAAAGTGATCACTTTGTAAAACCAGAAGTATAAGAGATGAACCACCCGAACAAATCACTCATAAGGAAACCCAAGTCTCTCTCACTAAAATTCTCTTTAAAACCTTAATCCCATTTAGAAATGTATTAGATACCCTATAATCTCTCTTTAAAACTTCCCTCGTTATTCAAATTGGTCTTTGGATGTTTTTAGGAAGGTTTGGGCGACCGAACTTGGAGGCTTAGGCACCCGATATTCTTCGAATATATGGCAAAACTCTCTGGATGTTTTTCAAGGTGTCCAGGAAACAAAACCCCTAGGTGTCGGGTGACCAAAGGTGGTTGGCAAAACTCTTTGGACGTTTTTTAAGGTGTTCGGGCAATCGAACCCCTACACATCGGGTGACCGAAGGTGGTCTCGGTTGTTCGATGAGATCACCCGAACCTTCTTGAAAACATCCAAAGACTATTTGCATAACGAGGGGAGTTTTGGTCGCCCGACCAGTCCGATCGATCGCCCAAAACCCCCTGTGCACTAGTATTTACTTCATATTCATTTTGACCGTTCGGTTAACCATTGTGGTTGTTTCTCTTAACTTTGGCTCGAGGTAGTATGTTTTGAGTGACTTAGCCTTGATCAAACCAAACGTTGTGTGGAGGAGTAGGTGGTTTGTTTGTAACTATTTCAAAAAGTGGTATCTTCATATTGCAATAATGGTTGTTAAGCAATCTTTCATTGAGAAATCTCAAAAACCTATTGAAGTTTCAAGCTAAGTTCTGGATTGATTAGTCAATTATTTTATGCTTTTATACATGTTACCTAATTCCCCCATTACTTGTTCAAGGAGTTAGTATGAGATGATGACCCCACTTGATTCAGAACTGCCTGAGATAATGGTTTTAGAAATTCAGGATCAACCTGCATTGGAATTCCTTCCCAGGCCTGACGTTCTTGTTCATCGTTATTACAATTGTTTCTTGTAGATTGGCTACTCATATTATTAAATTGCTTAATTAGCGCTTGCACACTCATCCTCCTAAGTGTGCCAAAATGATGTTATTCTCAAATTCAGCCACGTGGTGTTCATACATGGATTGTGTTTGTCGGGGTGCCAAAATCGATTTGCAGTCTTAATTCAAACTGAACGAACTCATGACACCGGCATAGAGATAGAGCAGTGAATGGTTGGACTCCCCGCCTGCCTTCTATTCATCTATTCTGACAGTTGTCAGTTGCGCTTGTTACGAGTCCTTATCCTTATGTCCATATTACGAGTCCAGCATTCCCTTCCAAAATAAATACGCTCTTTAATGTGTTGTCTTCCTTATACTGTCCAAAAATATTGTGTTTGCCATGTGGCTGGATCTACACCATTTATCTGCGTAGTCAGATCTTGTCCAAGCACCATTGCAGCAAATGGGAGAAAAAGGGAGAAAAACTCAAGAAAATCCTACAGTCAAAAAAGCAAACCACTCAAGGGATGATTTCTACTCTCACCGTGTTTCTCTTCTCATCTCTTGGATGCTGTGCAGATCTTTTGACATTTGATAATGAACTTTTGTCATATGACACGATGTGCATTCATATGGAGTGGGAGCGGATCAGGTGAGACCCGGGCTCACCCAAACCAATGCGGCCCTTTCCATGTAGCGCACCTTGATGCATGTATGTATTTTGTATCTACCGTGTCCATCCATTTTTCCAGTTCATTTTAGCAAATTATCCTAAAAATAAGTAGATTCAATTATAAGGTGGATAATACAGTAGAAAACAATGGTGATTAACCATGAATGAGCCACAAAAGTTTTGGATCAAGTTAATATTAGGAAAACATTAAGGTGTGCCCTGAGAAGTTTGTAATAGTATGGCTCGCAATCACCCCGGTTTCCTATGATATGGTGCACCTGGTAACTGAGTCTGCTTATTTTTGAGGATAATGCCTTAAAATGATCTGGAATGATGGCAGGACGGTGTGGATATAGAATACATACATCAAAGTAGACAAATGGCAAGGGACACACCGTCTTGGGTGAGACTAGGGTCCCACCTAATCCACTCCCTCAGTTAAGATGCGAGGGAACAATGAACCGGATCACAGCCATTGTATATGGTAATATGAAAAGTGGTTTTCACACGTATCAGTTACTGCAAAACAGTGACCCTAATAAAGTTGGATAAACATTGACTAATCTTACATACTCTTGTAACAAAGATGAGGTCTACCGAAATTGTAGTTCGGAGGCCACCTCCATCGGGCCCATACATCCAATAGGTGAAGGTTTGGATGCTCACCCGTACAAAATCCGCATCAGTATATATACAGTCCTTACCGTCAAAATAATAGACTACTGATGTAAATACACCTGACTTTTCGGGTGTGAATTAGGTGTTACCTGGGGAACAGCTTAGTGGGTGTTACCCCTACCGTATGGCCCACATGTATGATATTTTGTATATCCACGCCGTCCATCCTTTTCTACATCCTATTTTAGAATGAAGTTCCAAAATTTATGCAGATCTAAATCTCCAGTGGACCATACCACTAGAAACAGTGTGATTGAGTGCTCCACCATTAAAAATTCCAAAGAGCCCATTGTAATGTTTTGGTAATGTTTATTTTCAATCCAAGCTCTTGATAATGTCAATAAGGTCTTGATGAAGGGAAAATATAAATATTAGATTGATCTAAAAAATTTGTAGCCCACAAAACGTTTTTAATGGTTATTCATCACTGTTTCTAGAGGTATGGCCCACCTGAGATTTGGATCTTCTTAGGGGTTTGGATCACATCCTAAAATGATATGAAAAATCAGATAGACGGCGTTGATATATAAACATACATCAACAAGGGTCCCCTACAGTTAGGGTAACACCCAATAAGCTGTTCCCAGGATAACACGTAATTCGCGCCCTCATTTTTCAGCAAGAGAGATATTTCAATGGTGGATCTTCATTTACACGTCCAATGTGATGTGATATGTACATAGCTGTTTTATTCTTAGACTGATTAGGAGAAAAGATGAGATTGCACATGAGAAAGTTAAATAATCAAACCACACCTATAATGTTGAAAAAGAAAAGGACAAAACGTTTTTCTTATGCTTTGATGGTTGAGCATGAATTTCAATGCTGCAGAGGGCTACCCATGATCATTTTCATTGCTTAAATGCTGAACCATCGAAGCATAAGAAAGACGATTTGTCTTTTTCTTCTTCATGAGATGAAGGTAATAATCGTTGGTAATGGCCAAAAAGTATTTGCTTTCATGACTGTGCTGATTTTTGGAATGGCCAAATAATCTACTCCATTTGTCTTTTTGAAATGAAGGGTCTTAATAGTTGATAATGGCAAAAAATTATTTGCTTTCGGTATAGTGTACGACTTTGGTAAATAATTTACTTCATTTGTCTTTTCTTTTTCATGAAAGGAACGAATGTAATAGCTGGTAATGGCCCAAAAAGTATTTGCTAAATAGCTAAAATGCATTTGCTAAATAATCTACTTCATGAGCTTTTAAATTCCTATATTATTTCGCGATTTCAAGCTAAATTATCAATAATGCCCTAAAATATAAAAATCATTAGACATGATTTTAAGAATTGATAGGCCCACCATAATATTTAAGTGAAATCCACCATAATTATCATGCGTGTTACATGTGTTACGTAGGGCTCAAAAATCAGTTTGAATGGTGTAGGAAGGGAAATAGTTGAGATAGCAAACTCCATCCTTAATTCTTTTAAGGCCCAATGTGATGATTGTATGAAATCTACTCCAATAGCTAGATGATAAGTTAAAATTTAAGCCTATGTAAAAAAAAAAAAAAAAAAATCAAGTCCATCTGTGATTCAGGTGGGTCACCTAAAATGAAACAGTTTGGAGGGCACCATATGCTTCTTTTTTTTTCCAATCATGTGGTTGACTTGAATTATGGACCAAGATGATTTTTGGGCCTTACAGCTAAAACACATTGCATGTTTAGTGATCAAGATGATTTTACGTAAACATCATGGTGAGGCAAGTGTGAGAATTTTTTTTTGTTATTCATGCGTTGCCCAAAATCACCCAGAATTTAACGTCAAGAATTAGTGAGCCCCACCGTGATGTATAAGTCAAATCCATTCCATTCACTAAGTCTGTCACCCAATTTCATTCGTAGGGACTGAAAATTAACCCATATTATTCAGATGGGTCATACAAAGGAAAACAGTTGGGTGAAGAATGTCTCATATACTGTTTCCAATCATGTGGTTTACCTGAATCATAGACAGTGCTGATTTTTGGGATCTATGATTAAAATGGACTGACACAACTGATTATCAGGGTGGATTTCACATAAACATCATAATGGGCTACTTGCAAAAATTTGTAGCATCCTTTTCATGCATGCAAAAAAAATAACAGGGCATGTCCAGCGCAATTTTTTTTTTTATTAACTTGGATTCCATATGAGTAGGGCCAACAAAGTTGAGAATTCTAACTTGAATTCTAATTCACAAGTAAAAAATCCACATACTCAAACCGTACTCACCATCCAAATAATTGACTTCTATGAAATTACACATGATTTTGTAGCAAGTGAGATTTTTCCAGACATGGATCTTCGACGGTGTGTCCTATGTAGCAGAAGCATTAATTTGGGTGCCGCTGAAAACTACTCATACTAGTTAATAGTATAATAAAAGAAAGTCCCGAGTCATTTACATTCCTTAAATGCTAGATTATTTTACGGTGCACAACAAACTTTTCTATCCCTCGTCTATGAATTCAGTAAAAATAAAAAAATTAATAAAACTTAAAAACTCCCATACTCGTGTCAAAATGGGATAGCTGATACACATTGCAAACCTAGCATATCAGTGATAAACTGTCTGAATTACGGGTCCCATTTTTCGATTAGTCCAAAACCAAAAATTACGTGGGCTGGTGGACATTTGATGAACGATTGAAATGAGAAGAAAAATCCACAATTCACATTTGACAAACAAATGCTAATTAATCAAAGGTTAAGTTCATTCAATCATGTTGGATTTCTAGAGGATGGTCTATACACAACACGTGCAATTTTTCGAGTGCGTGTGGATTGGGTACTACCCCCACCAGGACCTAGCTAGAGACGGTCATGTCAGGAGATCTGTGGGGCCCACTGTGATGTATATGTTTTATCAAGGCTGTCCATCTACTTTGAAAGACCATTTTATGGTATTACCCCCTAAAGGAAGGAAGATCTAAGGCTCAAATGGACCGCACCATAGGAGGCAGTGGGGCTTGAGCTCCTACCATTGAAAACTTCCTAGGGCCCACCGTGATATTTATTTTCCATCCAGCCTATTCATAAGGTAGAATAGACCTGTATGAAGCTAAAATATAAATATCAGCTTGATCCAAAACCTCTGTGACTCCCAAGAAGTTTTCAATGGTAGAATTTCATTCTCCACTGTTTCCTGTGGTCCACTTGGCCCTTTAATCCACCTCCCTTCTGGGATCGTGAACTAAAATGATCTTTCACAATGAATGGACGATGTTGATAAAATATATACATCACGGTGGGCTCCACAGAGCCCCTGACAGGACCGTCCGTCTCTAGATAGGTCCTGTTGGGGGCAGTACCCAATCCGCGCCTGTGTATGGACCATTACACTCCACATTGTCCACGTGTCATAAATAGTTACACCATAGATAGTGCGCAATGCGCGCATGATTGACGGAAATAGTACTCCCCTCCCTCTATATATACCGTCCTGAGGTTCAATCTCAGTATCCATATCTATTACTCACTTTTCCTTGTTTACCGAAGGCCAACTTATAAAATGAAATTTGTTCTACTTTTATCAATCCTCTTCCTCTGGAATGCCGTTGAGGCATCATCCAGCAATGCCGTACTAGACGTAAACGGTGAAGAGCTCCTACCCCATGTGAGCTACAAAATCACATCCGCCTTTTGGGGGGCTGGTGGTGGGGGTGTAACTCTCGGCGACCGAAATGGCTCATGCCCACTCAACGTGGCCCAAGAAAATATCGATTTGTTCAGAGGTCTCCCTTGGACTTTCCGACCCGTGAATGCCAACGACAAGTTTATAAGCCTGTCGGCGGATGTGAATGTATTCTCCGCAGCTTTGCTGATCTTTGCTGAGGCGACAGTGTGGAGGCTTGGGGACATCGATGAGGTGACCGGACATCAGTACGTTACGATAGGTGGGGTGGCCGGGAATCCCGGTCCAAACACAGTTCGCAATTGGTTTAAGATAGAGAAAGATAATTATGTGGGTTATAAGCTTGTGTTTTGCCCCAGTGTTTGTGATTCTTGCAAGGTGACTTGTGGGTATATTGGAATCTACGGTGAAGGTGGGAGGAGATGGTTGGGCTTGAGTGATACGCCATTCCGAGTTGTCTTCTTTAAGGTGGGACTGCAGGGCAAAATGGCAATAGAATGAGCAAACTGTTATTGTACTTGTACTTGGGCTTTAATGTCCTTTATAATAATTACAATAAGTTGACCTTTTGAGGTCAAGGGTTGAAGCTTTTATATGAATTAAGGTTGGCCTTTGGGTAAGTCACTTTGTCTTTGTCTTTTGGGAATTTTTTAGGATTCTTTTCATCTTTGTTGAAGGTACGTGCCATCTATTCTCATCGGTCCAGTCATCACTACTCCATTTTTCCTCTCAAGTATGGATTGCATGCTACACAACCCTACTTTTATGGTGTGGAATTTCTCTAGGCCTTACCATGATCTATTTGTTAGATCCACACCGTCCATCGATTTTTTCGGATTATTTTAAAGCATAAGACAAAAAATGAGGCACATCCAAATCTCAAGTGGACCACACAACAAAAAGCATTGGATTGAACGAGTAATATTGAAACCTTCCTATGGTCCACTTTGAGGTTTATTTGCCATCTAACTTCATAAGGTCACTCAGATCTTGATGAAGGAAAAACAGAAATATCATCTTGCTCAAAGTTGTCTGTGGCCCCAAGAAGTTTTCAATGGTAGGGGTTCAATTCCCACTCTTTCCTGTCGTGTGGCCCACTTGAGCCTTGGATCTGACTTGTTTTCAACCTCGTGACTAAAAGTTATTAAAACAAATGGATGGACAGTGTGGCTCTAATAAATAAATCATTATATGGGCCCCATAGAAGTTCCATTTTTCAACCTTTCCGATTTTCTCATCAGCGGAATTTCTTGACATCCGAAATTTGTTGGGGTCATGATGATTTATTTTTGAGGTGTAGGGCTATGCTGATTTATTCTTGAGGTCTACACCGTTCATATATATATTTTTTTAGATCTTTCTAGGTTAAAAGCCTAAAAACAAGTCAGATGCAAACCTCATGTGGAACGCACCATAGGAAACAGTGGAATTAATGCTACCATTGAAAACGTCTTATGGCCACAGATGGCTCTGCTCAGGCAGATGTTTGTGTTGTACCTTCATCCAGGTATGAGTGGCCTCATGAACAGGTTAGATTTCAGATAAGCCTCACCCTTGGCCTTAGGAAGGTTTCAACCAACAGTTTGTGTAATTCCCATTGCTTTCTTTGGTGTGGTCCACTTGAGCTTTGAATGCACCTTATTTTTGGAATCATGATCTCAACCTATTTGAAAAAAATTGATGGACGGTGTGGATATAACATAAAGGTCATGGTGAGGGGCGGTGAAGTTTAACACGTTAAAAGTTGTGATATGTATCAAGCACGGGCATCTTTTGCACTCGGAATCTAGGTGGGGCCCAACATGATGTTTTCAAGAAATCTATGCCGTCCAACCGTTTTGTGAGATCATTTTAGGCATTGCGACAAAAAATAAACAGGATCAAAGACTCAAGTGGGCCACACTAAAGCAAAAGGTAGGTAGACTATGAGGAAACGTCTTTCTTCTCATAAATTTTTTTTTTCTTTTAGACATGACGTTTTCCTTTCCTCAGCTACTTTTTTACAGAAGAGAACTGTATGGGGCTTGGTAATGTGACTAAATTTTGTAGGCCCCACCATGATGTATGTGTTGTAAGAACATTGTCCATCCATTTTGCGAAATCATTTTAGGTCATGATCTAAAAAATAAGGGAGATCCAAAGCTCAACCACACCACATAAAACAGTGGGAAATGATTCCCACAATTGAAATCTTCACAGGGCCCACCGTAATGTTTATTTGCCATTCATTCTATTCATAAGATCACACAGACTTAAACCTCTAACCCGATTCTTATTTCAATTGAAATTTGAGACTAAAAAAAATAGGAAAAAGGATTCCTACCAATGAAATTTGTGTCTCACATGCCATCCGGAATTGGTGGTAAGCAACCGTTCTCATGGAAAATTACTAAAGGGTGTAACGACCAATTCGGATGTGGAAATCAGAGGTAGCTAAGGAAATCAATTTCCTCATACATGATCGTTTCCATCGTTTGCCAAAGATAATAGAATTGAAGAAATATTTGATTTCCTTTTTTCAGCCTTCTTTGAAAAAAGGGATTTTTTTTTCCCTCATATATAAAGGAAAAGAAATTTTCTTTTCCATAGAGTTTCCTTTGCAGATGACATTCTGCTTTCTTTATCTAATTTTTTATTTCCACCAATGCCCATCCATTTACTTCAAAGATGTAGCCTGCTTGATGAATGGACTCATTTCCTTGTTTTTTGTAAAAGATTTTCCTACTTTGTGCACAGTTTTCTTGCAAGTCTTACATCTTTTGTTATTACATTACTATGTGAATGAGACTTCGTCACATGCATTTGATGATATGTGTTATGAGATTGATTCTTTTTTACGATCTTCTTTCCAAATTTATATTTTCAACATACTATTGTTGTTTTAGTTAATATTCTCATGGTGATAAGGTCAATGAAAGAAAACCGTACAAATCTAACTCTTCAACTTTTAGCGTTATTCCTATCAATGTGTATTTACTAAGTATCAAACATCTTTTACTCTGACAAAAGCAACTAAATTTCTTTTTTTGAGCAGATAGTGTGAAAGATGCAAGGGAAATAGTGATTTGCATTTATTTGCAGGAAATGAGGCACGTGAGCTCTTATCTTCTAGATTTAAATAAGGCTTGTGCAGCCCAAACTACAATGCACAGAATCAAAGCTACATCCACACATTCATTTTGTAGTAGTCGGTCTCCTATTCAATGATCCTTACCTTCTAACTGATGAAACCCACAGTAGATTAGACCATGCCTTGAAAAATCTACCAGATTGGAAGATCCTAATCATCCAATCTATGGGCCTTCGCACAACTTAATGCAACAATGACTACAACAAATATGACTTTTACCAAGGAAATTTTTCCTGGCTAAATGTCATAATTTTCTGGATAAAAATTATTACCAATGAAAATGTTCGTTGCAGTTTTCGTCGAAATATCACCACCGATGAAATTTAACATTTCCAACGAAATATTTCCTTGGTAAAGGTCAACAATTTCGTGGCTATTGGTTAATTCGTCAGTAATTTACGTGACTATTACCGAGGAAACATTTCCTTGGAAAAAGCTATGACCAAGGAAATGTTTCCTTGGAAGAGGTAGTAGAATTACCTCTTCATTCCCAACGAAATATTTCTTTGGAACATCCAATATCCCTACCATTCAATATTTCTTTGGAATATTCAATATCCCTACCATTCAATATTTCTTTGGAACATTCAATATTCAATATCCCAATCACCTAATAGAACATTCAATATCCCAATCACCTGATTGAAAATTCAATCATATACCAATCAAAATGACCATTCAACCGTAATAATGTTTTGAATAAAATTAAAATGCCAATACCACTAATATATATGACCAATACAAATAAATAAATAAAATAATCAATCAGCACAAAAATCCTTGCTATCACCAACAAACAATCTGCAAAATAAAACAAAATACAATATTAGTAATTAATAACTTATAAATAAAATATGCAGTTAGGTATTCATTTTTCTTTTTCAAATCACATTATGAAACTGAATACAACTTGAATTGAAGATTTAGACCATGTAGGCATGCTCCATTCATTCATGCCTACGTGATCTTGACCATGTGCAATTTCAACAGTTGGGGGCCCACCATTGATACCCCATGGACAACACACCGCTACTGCAAAGACAATCCTATCAATTCAAAACGTGGTCATCATGCATTCCTTAATCTTATCCGTCCATACATGGAAAGAGTGATTTGTGGAAACTGATATTCTGTACATAACCTTATCATGGTGGGATCTTGAACGGTTCTGATCGTTCATATACATGGCCTAGAGTGTGGTGTCTCCCCATGACTGGCGATCTTGCGGATTGGACCTCTCCTTGTCGAACAAATTTGTTAGATGAGGAAGTGGTTGATTTCTTGCAGTTACTGGATCGGCTTGAAGACTTTCGTGTCTCTGTAAGTTTAAAATAAAAAATAGAAAAAAAAAAAGAAGAGTCATCACATGGTTTGGGAAGTGGAGAGTTTGGGTGGATTTTTTGTTTGATTGTTCTTCAATTTATTGCGAGGACTGGAATTAAGGGATAAATAATTTGCAGAAGACGAAAATGGTGATTCCTAGTATCCGTGTAACGTGTATGCAGGTTGATTATCTCTTCATCCTCTGCCCCTTCTCTAGAGAGGAGTGGGAAATGTTCTTTGTTATCTTTACAGTGATGTGGGTGATATTAGGTTCCATTGAAGAGTTCTTATAGCATGGAATGGGGGAGGTGCGGGGAAAAAAGGGAAGGCGCTTTGGGGTCTAGCTTTTTTCGGTGGGTCTTTGGGCTATTTGGGGGGAGGAATAATAGATGTTTCTGGAATCGTAGTCTTTGCAAAGATAGATGAATGGAAGAGGCTCCAAAATTCTCTTATTCTTCACTAGTTGATGCCACTGGACTTTCTGATGGTATGGTGGACCAGAACTGTTGAAATTGACAGGCAGCAACTAATGTGGATACCTACACTGCATCTGACCACACCCACCTTGCTAGGGCCAATAGTCATGTTTATTTGTCATCCAAGTTCTTAAGATCACATAGACATTAATGAAGGGAACATACAAATATTAGCTTAATCCAAAACTTTCATGGCCCCAAAAGAGTTTTTAACGGTGTGCAGTCAATAACCACTCAGCAACATCACCTACACTGCATCTGACCGCAAAGATAGATGAATGGAAGAGGCTCCAAAATTCTCTTATTCTTCACTAGTTGATGCCACTGGACTTTCTGATGGTATGGTGGACCAGAACTGTTGAAATTGACAGGCAGCAACTAATGTGGATACCTACACTGCATCTGACCACACCCACCTTGCTAGGGCCAATAGTCATGTTTATTTGTCATCCAAGTGATTAAGATCACATAGACATTAATGAAGGGAACATACAAATATTAGCTTAATCCAAAACTTTCATGGCCCCAAAAGAGTTTTTAACGGTGTGCAGTCAATAACCACTCAGCAACATCACCTACACTGCATCTGACCGCAAAGATAGATGAATGGAAGAGGCTCCAAAATTCTCTTATTCTTCACTAGTTGATGCCACTGGACTTTCTGATGGTATGGTGGACCAGAACTGTTGAAATTGACAGGCAGCAACTAATGTGGATACCTACACTGCATCTGACCACACCCACCTTGCTAGGGCCAATAGTCATGTTTATTTGTCATCCAAGTTCTTAAGATCACATAGACATTAATGAAGGGAACATACAAATATTAGCTTAATCCAAAACTTTCATGGCCCCAAAAGAGTTTTTAACGGTGTGCAATCAATAACCACTCAGCAACATCACCTACACTGCATCTGACCACACCCACCTTTGATAGCAGCACATGGTCCACTCAAATCACATCACATCCCAGCACCACCCAACTACCAAGTGGACATGGCTTATGTGCTGAATAAACTCTATGGAGCCTACTGTGAATAAACTCTGTGAAACCTACTATGATATATGTCTTATACACACCATCCAACCTTTTTTAGCTATTTTAAGGCATGAGCTCAAAATTGAACCATATCCAAAGCTCAAGTGAACCACGCTACATGAAAGAGTGGGATTTGAATGCCCACCGTTGAAAACTACTTAGGCTCCACAAATTTTTTCGTTCAAGCTGGTATGTTTTTTCCTTTCATCCATGTGGATTAAGCTGATATGCATTTTCCTTTCATCCATGTTAGTGCCACCTTATGAATAAGTTGGATAACAAATAAAAATCACTGTAGGCCCTAGCAAGGTTTTGACAATGTACATCATTATCCCATTGTTTCACTTGAGCTTTGGATATGTTTTAATTTTGGATCATGCCCTAAAATGAGCTTGAAAAATGGATGGATGGCGTGGATAATGCACAATCATCACATGGCCCCACAGAGTTTAATAGAGGTACTCACAATCCATCCGATAGTACTCCACCTAACAACTTTCGGCTTTCACACGTGTTATAGATGAACAATTATATATCTATATAATACAAAACTCAGTCTTAGTTTGTCTGTGACAACAAAGACAAGTAGTTCACCTTCTTACGGAATCAAAGCAACATCAGTGATCTCTGGATGGGATTGAAGTAATTGCTCCAGTTCAGCAGGAGCAACCTGCAACCATGTCACAATTCAATTAGACAGATTGAAAAGGCAAAGTGACTATTGCCACAAGCGCAAGTTTCGACAAAATCACATCCAGAACCACCAAAAGCAACAAATACCACCAGAAAAAAAGATGCCCATGAAATCAAAACCTCAATATATTTTAGTTCTAAGAAAAAATCCACTGCTCTTAGAGCACTACAAGTTATATTCCTCCTAGTTGCATCCAAATTTGGACATATTAATGGATTGTTTTGGACTGTCCATTGTGTAAATCACATATTTCAAGGCCCGCCAACAAACATCACACTGACCGGACGATTCCAGACCATCATATACTTGGACAAGGCAATTAGAGGCATTGATGAATGGAAATTTTTAGTGACATTGTCAACCTCACAGGCAACAAAACAGGGAGAATCCACCAACACTTGAAAATTCAATGACCAACACCTCCTCTGCCAAACAGAATGGCCGATATGACCTCCTGGGCTAAAAACTTGTCTAACTTGACTTGATGGGTTTTGAGCCACATCACTGGAGAAATTCAGCTCAAAACTTGTCTGACCCAACTCGACTTGGGATGAGTTTTGGGTGGAGTCATTAGAAGAATCACTTATAATTCTGACTTGGTCATTGTTGGGGTAGCCTTCAAACGTAGGTGCACGTTTTTGGGTGCTCAAACCGGTCGGGCGACCGGTCTGACGGTCACGGCCCAGGTGCACAGTTTGAGAAGGTGCTGGACAGTTTTCTGTGTGCCCAGACCGGTCGGCCGACCGATCGTCAGGGGGCTCCGACCGGTCGAGCAACCGGTCGGTGGTGCGACAGCGTGTTGAATCAGTTTCCTTGTTGGAAACGGATCTCTTGCGCGGGATTGCGCAAGAGGTTTCCAATTTGGGATTTTTTCCCTATTTAAGGGATGTAGTGCAGGATTAGAAACGCCGCCATTGGGGCCGTGTTTCCTAGATGGATTCTAGAAAGAAGGGAAAGAGCTTGGGGAAGCTTGGGGGTTCTCTGAGATGAAGAGAATGACTGTTCTTGTCCGTTTCATGTGAGAATAAGCTTCGGGTAGCTCGAGATTTCTCTTGTGGGTGTTTTTTGTTTCTTCAATCTCTGTAATCTTCTGATATTCATAGTGGATCGTTTGTGCTGTGATTTTTTACCCGTTTTGGGGTTTTTCCACGTAAAATTCGGAGTCTCTTGTGGTGAATGCTTGTGTGTGATTGATTGCATCTTGTGTACTCGTTTGATCTCGGATTGCTTCACGTTTTCGGCGTTCCGCTTCCGCTGCCGGCTTTTTCCCAACAGTCATGACTTGACAAGACACGATTGGTTGAACTGATCTTTACATCAAACCCAAGTTGGTCGGTCAACCTTTGTTTTATAAAAAAAGGTTTTTGAGGTAATCAAACTTGAATTGACCTTAGGTATACAGGATAACACCCTATCCACAGTTCAAGTCTTTTAAATATTGAAGTTTTTTACAGGTACTTTAAATAGAGTTCCAACTTTGGCAAACTAATTGAGTAGTCTATAATGAGCCTGACTTCTATGTTCCCATGAAAACTCAAAAGATGCATTGCCAAATCTCTCACCATCCATTGACTTCAGACAAAAATGCCCATGCACAATTAAAATGGGAGACTTTAAAATCCCATTTTTTGAACAAAAAATATACATAATCTTTGAGAAAATAATGTGGTTATTGATTCAGGAATTTTGCCAAACACTTGACAGGCAGAAACTAATGTGGATACCTGTAATGACAGACTATAGTCCCATTTACTTGGTTAATGTAATGATTAAAGTTGTAATTGGATGTACATATGTATTTAATCATGAAGAGTCAGTTTAAACAAGAGAAAATGACATTTTCTAGTATTCATAATGAGGCAGATACCTCAATTTGCAGCTGCATTCATAACTCTAGCTTGAAAAGAATGTAATAGCTTCAGAATATCAATAGTCCTGATGTTCTAGTTGTTTGTTAGGGCTCATGTTTCAGGGATATAAGACCATTGAAAAATTCCTAAACAAGGACAATTACAACCCTTCAATAAGTGGTCAATACGGTTAGGAAGAAGCACATCAAGGATCCGAACAACATTCATAGATATGATGGATAGAATCAACAAAAATGAAAAATCTTCAGAACATTGTCTATCCACAGTGGGGAAAATCACATGCAAAACCCAAAAAAATAGAGAAATCATAGAAAACTGATATTCTATCCAACAACACTCCGAAAACCAAAAAGAAAAAAAAAACACCCAAAAAGAGAGAGAAATAGGTTTCAGGAATGCTTACACAACATAAACCTTGGTTACCATGGAGAGAGAGAGAGAGAGAGAGAGAGAGAGGGACCTTGGGTTCGAACAATGACGCCATCTTTCAGCAGCTGGACCTTGGGTTCTCTTCCAGCTTCCAGCCCCATGCGGGTGGGAGCCTGGAACGTGGACCGGGCAGCCACATTATGCGAAACGGGCCCCCACCACCGGGTCTTCATCGTCCAGTGAGAGATCCGGGACCGACTTGTTTGCGCTCCCGTCTTGTATAGGGGCACTGGGCGTTGATAACCATATGATGTATGACATCTGTCCATTGGATGTTGGGACCCATCAGTCTGGTGTTCCATAGGAAATTCATCCTTCACTTTGAACACACTTTGTTGCATTTTCATGTTTGCTTTCTCTCGTGTCCTGAAAATAGACATGTAACTGTAGTGATCTGCTAAGAACTGTGTCGTGTTTCTTTTTCCAGCAAGGGCATGTTTAAACAGGTCCAGACTGTCCATCTTTCAGACCCTTCAGTGGATGGCTCATATACGGAATATCGCATAAGCAGGACAATCCCAACTGTCTATACGACTCTTGCGCCAGTATGCATGTCAAATCACCGCTTTCTCTCAACGCTCGAGCTGTTAGAGGATGGCGTATCAGTGTGTATCAAGGGACTTAAACACTCCAACGCTCCCTTACACATGTCTGCACGGTATCATACTGAGCAAGGGTAAAGTGACACACAACTCACACTCAGGTGGAGAGACACTTACAACTCACACCATAAATGCCTCCCCTGAAAATATATCAATGAAGGCATATTTATTACTCTCATAATTCAAACACTTAACCATATGCTCTAATGCCATGTCAAATCACCACTTTCTCTAATAGCTTTATACTATGTAATGTATATCAAGGGATTTAAACACTCCATCAATGCAAGTGCTCTTGCATATGGGATAAGCACTGCAAGAAGCAAATTTCACCTGTTATAGGGAGCCCAGGCAACATAAAGCTATGTGATTCCCGCGTGACATCCACTCTATACATCAATTATGCCAAATCATGTTATGAAGTGGCCCAAGACATTAAGCATGTCCAAAACTGAAGTGGGCCATGGCACACGAAAAGATAAGGCCAGAGATATCAATCCAATTTTAATGGATCTTAGTCCCATCTCATGGCCCAATAGAGAAATCAGATGGATTAGGGTCTCACGGAGTTGACTTGGGTACAGTTAATTTTTGATAGCTTTAGCAACAAAATGTTGTTTCCTACCACATGTGTGTAGGAGAGCCCATTTAAGGACCGTACACACATCAAAGTGGCCCATGTGTGTACCATCTAACCCATTTATTGAATGGGCCCAATCATCCAAATTGTCTTATTTTTATCTAACATAACTCAAAACTTAGATCCAAAGATCTTATCAGTATCCGGACCCGACTAGACAGGGTTAAGGTGCTCGAGAACTAGGTGGAACTAGCAAGGCTGAAAATGGGAACCCGGATTGCATGGCCCCACCGAAATGTATGTGTTTTATCCAGGTCATCTGTCCATTTTTCTAACTCATTTTAGGGCATGAACCCATAACTAAAGCATATTCAAAGCTCAAGTGGACCACACCACAAGCAACAACAAGGTATAATGACATCCACGGTTGAAACCTTCCTAGGGCTACAGTGATGTTTATTATTCATCCAACCTGTTCACAATATCACATGGACATGGACGAAGAGGGAAAACACAAATCTTATGCCCCAAGTTGTGGCCCTCGAGAAGTTTCAACAATAGGTATTCAATCCCTCCTGTTTCCTATTGTGTGCTTCACTTGAGCTTTCAAAATGTTTCAATTTTGAGATAATGTGCTAAAATGACCAGGAAAAACGGATGGACGACGTGGATAAAACACATACATCACGGTCGGAGTTGAAGTCACCACCCAATCCGCGTCCGATGGACTCAGATTTCCTGAAAAGCCTTTTCTCAAGAATGCTGGAAACCTAGGTGGGGCCCACCGTGATGTTTATTAGAAATCCACGCGGTCAATCCATTTTGTGAGCTCATTTTAGGGCGTGTGAAAAAAAATGAGATGGATCCAAGACTTAAGTGGGTCGAAAACGTGATGATTGAATGTCCACAATTGAAATATTTGTGGGCCACAAAAGTTTTGAATCAAGATAATATTTATATTTTCATTTCATCCCAGTAGGAATAACATTATGAACGGTATTGATGGCATATAAACACCACTGTGGACCCAGGGAGGTTTCAACAGTAGGAATTTCCCTAACCAACTTTTCCTTTAGTGCGGCCCACTTAAGTGACGGATCCGGCTCATTTTTAGGTGCAAGTATTAAAATGAGATCAAAAAACAGATGGGCTGCGTGGATTTGTCACAAACATCACGGTGGTCCCCACCTAGATTTCCAACGCAGACTGCGAAGGCCTTTCACACGACATCTGCGTCCGCGTCCACCCGGCCGAATCCGAAACGGGCGCGGATCAGCTAGTCCGCGCCTAGCATAAGGGGTGGTTTCAAATCTCTGTGGGCCCTACCATGATGTATGTGTTTTACCCACACCGTCCATCCAATCTTCCATCGTATTTTAAGGCGTGATTCAAAAAATGAGACAAATCCAAATCTCCGGGAGACCACACCATAGGAAAACAGTGGGGATTGAACGTCCACCATTAAAATCTTCCTAAGGCCTACTATAATATTTATTTGCTTGATAAGGCTACATAGACCTAGATGAAGGGAAAAAAAAACAAATATCAGCTTGATAACCAAACTTTTGTGGCGCCCAAAAAGTTTTCAATGGCGAGCGTCAATTCCCACTGTTTTCCTGTGGTGTGGTCCATGTAAGATTTGGATCTGTCTCATTTTTGGATTAGTGACTTAAAATAAGATGGAAAAATGGATGGACGGCGTGGATAAAATACATACATCATGGTGAGGCCCACAGAGATTTGAAACCACCCCTTATGCTGGTCCGAGTGGGACCAGCTGATCCGCGCCCATAAGAAACCCCTACCCCACGGACGCGGATTGGCTAGTGACCCCAACACCAGCCCCGGGGATGGTGTCAAAGCTGTGTGGGCCCCACCATGATGTACGTGTTTTATCCACGCTGTCCATCCATTTTTCCACTTCATTTTAGGGCATGGGCCCAAAAATGAGGCAGATCGAAATCTCAAGTGGACCACACCATAACAAAACATTGTTGATTGAACGTCCACCCTTAAAAACTTCCTAGGGCCCACCGTAATGTTTATTTGCCATCCAACATGTTGATAAGGAGACTTGGATGAAGTGAAAACACAAATATCAGCTTGCTCCAAAACTTCTGCGCCCTCCAAAAAGTTTTCAACTGGTGAGAATTCAATTCCCAATGTTTCTTGTGGTGTGGTCCACCTGAGATTTGGATCTGCCTCATTTTTGGCCCCATTCCTAAAATGAGGTGAAGAAATGGATGGACAGCGTGGATAAAACACATACATCATTGTGGGCCCACACAGCTTTGACACCAGCCCCGGGGCTGGTGTTGGGTCACTAGCCAATCCGCGTCCCTGCCCCCACATCGCACTCCTGCGTACGTTAGAGGCGATCCTTAGGGTTTTTCTATAAGAAGAGAAAACCCTAACCGTTCTCCTCCTCCTTCCCGCAGCAGACCAAGATCGAGAGAGAGAGAGACACACCACAGAGGTAGGAAATGCCTGCCGGACATGGAGTTAGATCTAGGACCCGAGACCTGTTCTCGCGTCCGTTCAGGAAGAAGGGCTACATCCATCTGACGACGTACCTCCGTACGTACCGTATCGGAGAGTATGTAGACATCAAGGTAAACGGTGCCGTACACAAGGGCATGCCCCACAAGTTCTATCATGGCCGCACTGGTAAGGTCTGGAACGTCACTAAACGCGCCATCGGCGTCGAGGTCAACAAGCAGGTCTGATTTCCCCTCTTTTTCATTGCTACGGTGTACCTCGTGTGCACTGATTTTTGTTGTCCTTGCTTGCATTTTTCTTTTGAAAGGCTCGTTGATGCTTTCATGGTCTGCTGCGTTTTGAACTTTTTTCATTTCTGGATTGGAGTGTTGTGATTGTTTTGTTACCAGTTTTTGGAATTTCGATGTGATCTGGGCCGTACAGATGGTTGGCCCCGTTACCACGAGATCTGCGTTATTTTCTCGATCTGGACGGTCTGATTTTCGCCTGTCTATCTGTTTCTCTATTTGATGCGTGTTTGCGATTTGGGTGTTTCGTTTCTGTGGCGGATTGATGTGATTACCTGTACATCTTTTTGGAAATCATGATGTGATCTGGACCGTACAGATTGTGGGCGCGGTTCTTCCTGAGGATTTTGCTATTTTGTTCATCGTAGCGGTTTTGATTCTTGCCTGTTGGATTTGGACTCTCACAGCTTTGTTTTTAATTGTTTGTTTGATTGCTACGAATTAGATGGTTGATCATTCAGTCCATTGGTTTTTTGGGTTTTTTTGTTGATTGTGGAGTGCATGAGTTGGGTGGACTCTTCAGGCGGGCATTTTGCGAATGTTGCTGTAATCTGAACCGTTCAGATTGTGGACCCAAAAACAAGCCTATACAACCATCATGATGGGCTACCGCTTGACCTTGGAGGTTTTTGGATGGTCGTGCATTGTTTTTTATGATGGGGCCCACTTTGTTATGTACGTGCCGTCCATCTAGTAAATAGAACCCCACCATCATGATGCCCAAAAATCAGGCCTATACAATCATTAAGCGGGCCACACCATAGAAGACATTGGACAACCATCCAAAAACTTCCAAGTTCACATTGTGATCCACATGATAGTTGGATTAGCCTGATTTTTGGGGGCATCCAGCTTTCATGGTGGGGCGATCCCACTGGATAGGTTGGATGCCATAAACACAATGCCCTGGTGGGCCCCACACACATTGCTTGTGGAAATATTCTACAAGGACTTGTAGGTGGGGAATCGACCTCAAGTAAGAAGTCTTGGATTTAGAAGGAAAACCAAAGTATATCCTCTGTAGAAATGTGTACAATGTGTGTAGGTGAATGCATGTGATCAGCACAAGCAGGCATCCCTGAGGCTTTCAGTGCTTGTTCTATTAAATGGTCTCTGGATGGGACTGTTTGTATGTGTTGGTGTGCTCCTTTGTGTAGGCACATGATTAGAATATCAAGATGAGAACCCTATAGGCCTTCAAATAAAGGCTTCTCACCTCAGTGAGACCTGAGCCATGGATGCTGTTAACCATCCAGATGTATCTACAGTCTGGCGGGACCTACAACACAATGGTGCTTGAGTCTTGGTTGATACCCTATTCCATCCATGGGGCGTGTAAAGACTCGAAGAAGGAGAAAATGGTGTTTAGGCATTCTTTGCTCCATGGTTAAAAGACTTGGATAGAGTTGTTTGGCCCTGAGTTGAGTCGGGACTCACCTGAGATGGGCCTGACTTGCCCAGCTGGTGTGACTCGTGTTAGCAAACCAAATCAGGTGCCCCCGAGTCCGAGTCAACTTGGACAAATTGCATCAGATCCGTCCGAGTCCTAAAACCATGGTTTGCACCATGGTTGGAACATAGGCTATAGATGTTGTTGAATGTCCCCTGCTGGACACTGTCCATCGAGACTTGAGCACAATGTTGCTAGTGTTCAAGAGTACCTAGGTTGGCAATTTGTTAGGGCCCACAAGGTGTGTAGTAGTCAGACAAGAACGCAACATTGTTCGTATGTAGATGACGATCGTTGCGCAATCGATGATTAGATGCCTTAGATGCAGAGGTGCATAGGCAGTTTAACAGATGAAGATGCAAAGAAGAAGAGTATTGTGTTTGGAGTATAAGCACCTTGCCAGAATCTACTGGCTAAGGGTTTTGTGCCCTGATTTACAACTCGTAGTCGGGCCACCTTGAGGAACATGGTAGTGTTTCCAAAGGGATCATTGCATTCTGCAGACACCCCATGTGCAAAAATGGTAAAGGGGAACCTGCTCTGTTTTTGGGGTAGGTGACATGGACCAATCTTATTATTGATCTTGAGTCGAGTAGCGACTTGCTTGAGTTGTGGGTGACTTGGGGTTTTCTAACTGGATCGGGTCTGACCAAGTCCAAGACGAATTGAACAAGCTGTTCAGAACTTTTCTGATCTGGTCCTTTGTTTACCACTAGGAGATGACTCCTCTTCTTAAGAGAAACCCCTCAGTTTTTCTTCTTTTGAAAAGTATATGGCTTGAATCCTGTTTGGATCCCTCTTGCTCGTAAAGCGTTGCAGGTAAGGATGTTTTCCTTTTGCAAAGGAAAGAAAATTTGAAGAAAGGACTTGTGAAGTTCTGTATGTGGTTGCTTTGATGGAATCAGTTGCTATCCTTGTGGAATTTAGAGGAAAGGGGAAATTTTGAAGAAAGGGAAAGATGTGTAGTGTGGTTGTTTCTACTATCTATTTCTTTGAACAGATGTGTCTTGTTTTGATGGAATTGATCCCTACCCCTCATCAAGTGTTGTTGATATAGGTGATGTTTGGTAAACTGAAAAATAAGTTCTGAAAATTAATTTAGGTTCAGAAATCTTAAAGTGCTGAATTGTAGTACTTATAAGTACTGAAAAACTTGTTTGATAAAGTGTATGAAGAAAGTCTTGGTATCTGAAATTAAGTATTTTTTTTTATACAAAAAACCGTTTAATAGCACGAATCATAAATGTCTGAAAATTGACAATTTGTCGTATTTGCGCCCCTATTTTCTCAATTTCTATTTCCTTGTAGAATATGATACAAGTTATTGTTAGTCATGTCACAAAATTTGGCACGTTTATACCCAATTTATATACATTCTTTCAATTGGTGGATCATGTACTATATAATAGAATAATCACAACTCTTCAATTGGTGTTTTTGAATTGGATAACTAATAAAAGAAGCGGTAACCTATTATTCTAGATCATTCTAAGATCCATGAATTGTTGGATCATGTACTATATTATTCGGTATGCACGCCTTCCATCATTTTTCTAGATCATTTCACTACATGATCTTAGAAACGAAGCGGAACCTATTATCAAGTGGACCATACGATAGTAAATTGTGGTTGTTTACCATTAATAGGCCACAAAAGTTTTAGATCAAGCTGATGTTTGTTTTTTCCATTCATCCAGGCGTATGTGAACTTTTCAACGGATTCAATGGAAAATAAACACTACGCAAACATTAGGGTGCATCCTACGAAGTTTTTAATTGTAGGGCGTTCAATCACCACTTTTTCCTAAAGTATGGTCCTCTAAAGATTTGGATCTTCTTCATTTTTTCGTATCATGCCTTGAAATGATCTGGAAAAACAGATGGATGGCATATGGATACATGATAGATACATCAAAATGGGCCCCACGATAAGGGCCGCACCATCTTGGGTGAAGTCAGGGTCTCACCTAATCCGCTCATGTGACAGATTGTCTACCTTGCTGCCACTTGCAAGTTGGCTATTGGACAGTGCTCTGTGGGCCCCATCATGATGCATGTGTTTTATCCACACCATCCATCTATTTTTTCTGGATAATATTAGGGCATGTAGATCCAAATCTCATGTGGACCATACCACAACATTAAATGGTGATTGAACACCAACCAATAATAACTTCTTGGGGGCCATTAAAGTTTCCGATAAAGCTGATATTTGTGTTTTTCCTTTATCCAGCTGTGTGTGACCTAAACAATAGGTAGTTTGGCAAATAAACATTATATTGGGTCCTACAAAGTTTTTAATGGTGGTGATCAATCATCACTATTTTGTTGTGGGGTGGTCTAATTGAAATTTGGATGTTTTTTTTTTTTTTTTTTTTTTTTTTTTTTTTTTTTGAGTTCACGCCCTAAAATGATGTAGAAAAATAGATGGTTGGAGAGTTAACGCCCTAAAATGATGAAGAAAAATAGATGGTTGGAGAGGATAAAACACATGCACTATGGTGGACCACAGAGCACTGTCCAGTAACTACCAAAAACTGGACAGTTCTATAAGCCATGCAGCCTATTGCCGTTGTAGCTTTGGCTACACTTTTGATGTGGCAAAGTTCTATAAGCCTCACAGTAATGTATGTGTTAGATCCACTCTGTCTATTCATTTTTCTAGATGATTTTAGTTAATGATCCCAAAAACGACGCAGATTCAAAGATCAAGTGGACTACACTATAGAAAACATTGGGGATTAAATGTCTACCACTGAAAACTTCTTGGGGGCCAAATTTTTTTTGGATTAAGCTGATATTTGTGTTTTCCTTTCATCCATGTCTGTGTGATCTTATGAACAAACTTGATGGAAAATAAACAGCATGATGGGCCTTAGGAATGGTTGGCGTCATTATTTCCACCGCTTTCTGTGGTGCGGTCCACTTGAGCTTTGGGTCCACCTCATTTTTTGGCTCACGCGCTGAAATGAGATGGCAAAATGGATGAACCGTGTGGATAGAACAGATACATCAAGGTGGGGCAAAAAACTTTGCCACATCAGTTCGGCTTCTACCCTCTTCTGTAATAGGAAAAGGGTAATATTGCTATGTAGGAAAAAGTTTTAATTTGAAATCACTTACTTTCAGCCTTAAGCATTCAGCCAAAGGAAGAAAGCTGAAAAAAAATCTGATTTTTTCATTGAAATTTTAGATTAAGCACTTAAAGCGCTCCCAAGCTGAGTCTAGACCTGGCCCATACATCGTTATCACATCAGCAAATCTAGCCAGTTCAAGCTGGGCCTTATAAGCACAGAGAGTGGGGCATACACCTGGTTGCATGGTCTCTTCATCTATAAACAGTTGCAGGTGAGCTGTCCCTTGCACATGTACGAGATGTCGTATGGTGCTGTTTGCATGTCACTCTATGCAAGTGGGGCCTATCTTATCGATGGTTTGGATCAAAACATTTTGATAGGTGGCCAACAAAGGAACGGTTAAGAAACAAATATAACAAGGATGTGCATTCAACCAACAAATGGGCAACGATTCTGTGTGCCAGATCTTTTGATCTGATGGAGTTTTGTTGTGTGGGCCATCCAAAATAAGTCCCTTCATATCAAACCATGGGTCCCACTTGTACTAATTGGATCCATTTAGGCATGTATACTACCTCCTCACATCCAATTGAGTACTCGAATCAGATTTGTGAGCCCCAGTTTGATTGCTGCCTATCCCAGCTCACCATCTATGCGTGGGCCATCAAATGGACAGCTAAAAATAAGTTAAATGTCCAACCATCATGATGTGCTACTGCGTGACTCTGGAGGTTTTTGGATGGTTGTGCATTGTTTTCTATGATGGGGCCCACCTTGTTATGTACGTGCCGTCCATCTAGTGAATAGAACCCCACCATCATGATGCCAAAAAATCAGGCCTATACAATCATTAAACGGCCACACCATAGAAAACATTGGACAACCATCCAAAAACTTCAAAGTTCACATTGTGGTCCACATGATGGTTGGATTAGCCTGATTTTTGGGGCATCCAACTTTCATGGTGGGGCGATCCCACTGGATAGGTTGGATGCCATAAACGCAATGCCCTGGTGGACCCCACACATTGCTTGTGGAAATATTTTGCGAGGACTTGTAGGTGGGGAATCGACCTCAATTAGGAAGTCTTGGATTTAAAGGGAAAACTGAAGTATATCCTCTATAAAAATGTGTACAATGTGCGTAGGTGAATGCATGTTATCAACACAAGCAGGCATCCCCGAGGCTTTCAGAGCTTCTGTTATTAAATGGTCTCTGGATGGGACTGTTTGTATGTGCTGGTGTGCTCCTTTGTGTAGGCACATGATTAGAATATCAAGATGAGAACCCTATAGGCCTTCAAATAAAGGCTTCTCACCTCAGTGAGACCTGAGCCATGGATGCTGTTAACCATCCAGATGTATCTACAGTCTGGTGGGGGGCCTACAACACAATGGTGCTGGAGTCTTGGTTGATACCCTATTCCATTCATGGTGCGTGTAAAGACTCGAAGAAGAAGAAAATGGCGTTCAAGCATTCTTTGCTCCATGGTTAAAAGACTTGGATAGAGTTGTTTGGTCCTGGGTTGAGTCGGGACTCACCTGAGATGGGCCTGACTTGCCCAGCTGGTGTGACTCGTGTTAGCAAACCAGATCAGGTGCCCCCGAGTCCGAGTCAACTTGGACAAATCTCATCAGACCCGTTTGTGTCCTAAAACCATGGTTTGCACCTTGGTTGGAACATAGGCTATAGATGTTGTTGAATGTCTCCTGCTGGAGACTGTCCATCGAGACTTGAGCACAATGTTGCTAGTGGTCAAGAGTACCTAGGCTGGCAATTTGTTAGGGCCCACAAGGTGTGTAGGAGTCAGACAAGAACACAACATTGTTCATATGTAGATGATGATCATTGCGCAATTGATGATTAGATGCAGAGGTGCATAACCAGTTTAACAGATGAAGACACAAAGAAGAGAATTGTGTTTGGAGTATAAGCACCTTGCCAGAATCTACTGGCCAAGGGTTTTGTGCCCTGATTTACAACTCGTAGGCGGGCCACCTTGAGGAACATGGTTGTGTTTCCAAAGGGATCATTTCATTCTGCAGACACCCCATGTGCAAAAATGGTAAAGGGGAACCTGCTCTGGTTTTGGGGTAGGTGAATTGGACCAATCAAACAAGCTGTTCAGAACTTGTCTGAGTCTTAAAACCATGATCTGGTCCTTTGTTTACCGCTAGGAGATGACATCTCTTCTTAAGAGAACCCCTTCCTTAGAGTGTTGCAGGCAAGGAAAGGAAAGAAAAATTGAAGAAAGGACTTGTGAAGTTCTGTATGTGGTTGCTTTGGTGGAATCATTTGCTATCCTCGTGGAATTTAGAGGAGAGGGAAAATTTTGAAGAAAGGGAAAGATGTGCATTGTGGTTGTTTCTACTATATATTTCTTTAAACAGATGTCTCTTGTTTTGATGGAATTGATCCCTACCCCTCATCAAGTGTTATTGATTTAGGTGCTGTTTGGTAAACTGTAAAATAAGGTCTGAAAATTAACTTGGTAAACTGAAAAATAAGGTCTGAAAATTAATTCAAGTTAATTTAAGTACAAAAAACTTAAAATGTTGAATTTTAAGTACTGAAAAATTTGTTTGGTAATGTGTATGAAAAAAGTCCTGGTATCTGAAATTAAGTATTTTGTTTTTACAAAAAACTGTTTAATAACACAAATCATAAATGTTTGAAAATTGACAAATTGTCATATTTGCGCCCCTATTTTCTCAATTTCTATTTCCTTGTAGAATATGATACAACTTATTATTATCATGTCACAAAATTTGGCACATTTATACCTAATTTATATACATTCTTTCAATTGGTGGACCATTTACTATGTAATAGAATAATCATAACTCTTCAATGGTGTCTTTGAATTGAACAACTAATAAAAGAAGCTCAGCAACATCCCATATTTAATTGAGATTGCCCACCTTAATGTATATTTGAAATTCGGGTCCGTCCATAATAGGAGCCCAGAGCGGATTAGGTGAGACCCCGACCTCACCCAAGATGGTGCGGCCATTACTGTGGGGGCTGGACAATGCTTCAGGAGATAAGGGTTTTTCATCTCCCAAAAGCTTTCTTTCTTTTTATGGATATGTCGATGTACATGTAAACATCTTTCGGAAAGGTGAAAGGCGTGTAAGTATCCGTTAGGCCGTGTAAGTTATTTATTCGGTGAAGAATAATGTTGTGGTGTAATATGATGATTGTCAGGTGGGCAACAGGATCATCAAGAAGAGGATCCATGTCCGTGTGGAGCACGTGCAGCCTTCAAGGTGCACCGAGGAATTCCGCATGCGGAAGTTGAACAATGATAAGCTGAAGGCAGAGGCAAAGGCCCGAGGGGAGGTAATCAGCACAAAGCGGCAGCCAGAGGGCCCCAAGCCGGGTTTCATGGTCGAAGGGGCCACCTTGGAGACGGTCACTCCCATTCCTTACGATGTGGTCAACGATCTCAAAGGCGGATACTAAATCATATGCTTTGCGGGCTATCGGTATGTTGGTTGAAAGATTGCAGTCTTCCTTTTTATTCAAGCTTTTTTGGCACCGTTAAAACAGCATTATCTAGTTTAATTAAATTGACAGTAGATATTAAGTTGAGTTTTTGTCGGGTGTTGTTCGGTCAGATCAAACTGTTTAAATTCCTTAGTTATGGCTTTGCTAATCTTGTTATCGTCTTTTGATTGCATCAGCATAAAATCTCCACGTACTGATTTTAATTATCTGGTGGTTTAGATGCACACCCAATTATTTGATACTAATTGGGACCTTATCTGTGCAAGTGGGCCCAAGGTTGTGTGGAGTGACCTTTTCATTAGAAATTCTGTGGTCCGGACCTTTGATCGGAGAATGCCCCAACCTTTGGATGCTTGAAATGGCAGCACGTTTTGTGAGACGAGGGGTTTCTTATGAGGGATCTTTGGGGCATAATCTACTAAATGGGACACAACCGATCAAGAGCTAAAACTCAAGTCCCTTGGACATACCTACCAGGGTTTTCAGTATTATTGTTATTATTTTGCTTGGAAGTATCTGGCCTCTTTTAAGATGAATGGACTGTCCTGGAACGGGAAGCTCTATGTGGCCCACTACAATGTCCTATCAAAATCCAATCTGTCCATCAGGTCAAGCTCTATGTGTTTTCTTGTGTTGAATTGCAACAAGATCTACGGTCCACAGCTGCCGAAGTGCCAAACTGAAGACCCGAGTTTCCCGTATATATTAAGACCCGATGTGGTTTTGTTTAGTTCAAAGCATGGAGATCACCTCTCTCAAAAATCAGTCCGATTTGCTCGCTTGGTGGGTTATTCCTGTATGTTGAGTTAAGACTGTCGGTTGTGCATAGTTTCACATGGTTTGGTCCACCTGGTGATCTGAACCGTTGAGAAATTATAGCACATTTATGAATGTGCGGATGAGCTAAAATTCTTGCTGATCCAATCATCGGTTGGTCTATGGAAAATGGGGCGCCCTAAAAATAGATGGATCAAATCATCTAGTTGGCCATTTGAGGCCCACCTGATGTTTTCATCAGCCTTACTTTGGGGTCCCATTTTCATGGCAGGGCAACCTGTTTGGACGAGTTGGATGCCATAAACACGACAGTGGGCCACACATTCTTCTCCCAGTGGTTTTCCTTAGTGGGCCCATGCCACTGGAAAGACCTGACCCATTACAAGTCTTACTCCGACTGGGTCATGGCTTGGAAGACGGCTTAGATCGAGGATTTCAGGTCTCTCTGGTCCGAATCAGGGCCATTCGGTAAACGGGTCGGGTGCACTGCTATGATCTGACAGCTCTACGCCTGGCTATCACATCTCATATCTGGTCCACCGTGAAATGGCCTGATGATTGCAGCCGTCTATTCTCATGTTACTACACAAGATGGGTCACAGTTAAAAAAAAAAATGCTGAAGAGTAATCCTGACATTGACGTCTATGGTTGATTGTGGACCGTTTGACACGAATATCTTCAATCTATCACATTCAAGTCCACAAATCTATGGTCTCGATCATCAGGCAAGCGGGATCGTTGGATCATTGAACGCCCAAAATATCGTCCAAAGATGGAAGGCTTTGATCATCCAGATATCTCCAGGTCGGGCTATACGTGCAGGTGATCTTAATTTGGGACATGTTTTTCAATGGTAGACGTTCAATTAACATTGTTTCCTGTGGTGTGGTCCACTTGAGATTTGGATATGCTTCATGGTTGTGTTCAAGCCCTAAAATTACCTGGTAGGTGGATGTACGGAGTAGATAAAATACATAAATCACGGTTGGCCCCACAGTGTTTAATCAGTACTCTTAAGTTATTACGCAGTCCGCTTCCCAGTAGGGGCTGTCAACGGGGGTCTCGGCCCGTATTTTGAACTGTGAAATACTTGGATACTCTGGCAGATTATGATTGGTGATACGCAGCCACTTATAAATTACTTAAAGATAGTATACGGCTAATATAATAATTCAAATAAAACCGTCCAAAATATGATACCAGTTTAGATTTATTATTTACCAAAAATTAAGCTTATTTGATTATCTGAATCTGAGATTGGTGAGAATTTACTGGACGGTTAAAAATGAAAAATATCCGTAGGTTTTATTTCAATAAATATGTTTCCACTAATCAAAACTTAAGATTGTTCAACCAATCTGATTTTTGGACTGTAAATTAGTGGCTGTGAAGTTTCACAATTTAGTCGGTTTATGTTGGGTTAATATATGCCACATGTATAAATTTTATGTTGGGTTAATATATGCCACGTGTACAAATTTCTAATTACCTGCGTATCAAGGCATCATGCACAGCCAGAGTATCAATTATACCTTAGGAAAGAAAGAGAAATTTCCAAATGTAAAGCTCTATTTTAACCATTATTCCTAACTAAACTTCCAACAATTTTGTTCCCCAAAGTAAACTTTTATTATTTTTCGGATCGAATTGCCCTTGTTCCTTTCGAAATTTACTGCGATCTCGTTGAAATTCAATGAAACACATAATTTTCATCTCATCTTCATCTTCGTTCAGTATATCTTCAGTTTTCAACGGTTATTATGGCTCCTCTATTCAAGAGGCTACGGAAATGTTTGTTTTTATTTTTATTTTTATATTTGTAGTTAAGTTTTTCTGTTGGGATGTTTTAGGAATGTTTTCTTTTAAATACTTGGAGGTGATTTTCGTTTTAAGATTGTTCGTTAACCTTGGGATACAAAGTGTTTGTAGAAATGCCAATGTAACCTTGAAATATTGAAATGTTGAAATGGGAATATTATGGCTCAATTAACCATACAATGTATTTGTAGAAATGCTAATGTTACCTTGAAATGTTGAAATGAGAATATCATGGCTTGATTAACCATACAAGGTATTTGTAGAAATACCAATGTTACCTTGAAATGTTGAGGATGCAGGTGTTCTTTAAATGACAATGCAACATGATCACGCGATCACATCATTGAGATTAAACGAGCACAAATAAAAGTGAATGAGATCTCGTAGAGAGCTTGTTGAAATTGAACGCGATCATGTTGAATTTGAACACAATCGCGTTGAATCTCTACATGCACAGTGACATTTCAACGAGACCGCGTTCAATTTCAACATGATCTCGTTGAAATGCAATGAGATTACTTTGAATTGAATGAGATCATCTCATTAAAAGTGAACAAAATCTCGTTGAAATTCAACGAGCACAGATATAATTCAACGAGATCGCGTTCAAATTCAACGCGATCGCGGTGAATTTCAATGCAATCTCATTGAATTATATCTGTGCTCGATGAATTTCAATAAGATCTCGCTCACTTTCAATGAGCACACTGAAAAATTCAACAATCACACTGATAGTTTTACGTTTCATATATTTTCTTTGTAGGAATTGAAGAATATCTAAGGAATGTTTACCCAAACAATTCCGTGAGATATTCACGCACTTGGTGGTTTGATATTGTTAAAAAGGGGTTAGAGAAGCATGAGAGTAGATTAAATCTGTTTCGACAATTTCAATTTTTATTTCTGTTAGACATCCCATCCTTTAGATACAACGGAGCCATAATTCACTCTCTTATTTTAAGACACAGAAGTGAGATGAGTGAGCTGGTATTTGAAATTATGAGAAATTTTCTAAAGTTTACCGAGATGGACTTCGCCCTTATAACAGGGCTGAAGACTGGAGACATGTACACCCTTGAGAAATCGACGAGTAAGAAGTCGATAAAAGAAAATTATTTCAAGAAATACCCTATTTTAAAGAATAATCTAGTACATGCGTTTGAAAAAGTTATTAATTCAAATAAGTATGCAGATGTTGTGAAGATTGCTTTATTAATGTGTGTAGAGTTTTTGTGAGGGGGACAGACACTGAGAATCATTGTAACCCCATATTCGTTGACTTGGTTAACTCTTTGGAAGAGTTCAACAAGTATTCATGGGGTAATGTGGCATTTGAGTCAATGTCTTAAGGGGTACAAAATGTTAGTCAGGCAGCAAGGTAGGGAGGAAAAACATACAATGTCAACGGCTGCGTATTTCCATTACAAGTAAGCATTCTTTGTTTATTTCACATAACTAGTATACTTTTCAAACTAGAGTTTTTGAATTTGATGAAATTTGATGTCATTGTCACAGATATGGGTCGTTGAAAGGATTCCAGCCATGGCTTCTATTGCGATATCATTTGTTTCCAACTAACCTTCACGCTTCACGAAATATCGAAGGTGGAAGGGTTGGAGTTATCCAATGATAGATGATATTTTGAAACGTGAAGATATAAGTAGCATTCCATTACAAATTCGTTGCCAGACCAGATATTATTATAGATGTGTTAGATACTAATTTTTTAATAACTTATATTTACAGACCACCGTGCTGCTTACTCTGGAACCAACAAATGAAGAACTCAAGACGGAGGCAGTTCGGGTAGTCCGAGAAAAGTTTCAAGTAAAATAGTCATTGGCCTTAATGTAACTTACATTTACTTTATGACATGTATTTGATGATATATGATAATGTTAATTTTACAGGGCATTGAAGCTGGTTACATTGAAAGGATGACTAGAGAAGTCTGAAGGAAGAGCACACTAGATATCATCCAAGGTAAAGATGAAGAAGAAGAAGATGAAAAAGAAGAGAAAAGGAGGGATTGCGAAGATGACAAAGAAGAAGAGGAGGAGGGGAATGACGAAGAAAAAGAGGAAGTGAGAGAGGGAGAAGAAGGAGGGAGAGTGAGGGAGAAGGAGAAGGAGAGGGAGTGAGAGGAGGAGAGGTGAATGAAGGTTTGAAAACGTTGATTGAAAATCTAAAGAGAGATAAAAAAAAAAAAAAGAAGGAGATGAACTGAAAAAAGAGAGAAAGCAGATGAATAAAGAGAGAGAAGAGATGAAGAATAAGAGGAAGAATGAGAGAGAAGAGATGAAGAAGGAGAGAGGGGAGATGAAGAAGGAGAGGGAGACTAAGAGAGAAGAAATGAAAAAGGAGAGAAGATATTAAAATTGAGAGAGGAGATTAAAAATGAGAGAGAAGCGTTGATGAAGGAGAGATCAGAGTTAAAGAAAATTGGCACCCGAGTATGGAGACTCTGATTCCGAGTTCTCGAGTGTTAACTTAATAAAATGCTAGTTTATGAATGCCACACCTGAAAAATGCACTCTCGTATGTCCTCAATCAGATTAACATTCATTATATTCACAAATAATTAGAATAACGCATTTCGATTAGCGGATCATAAGCAAAGCGGATGTAACTAAATCTAAAAATATAGGGCTAACACCCTAGAGGTACAATTCAAATGCAGTGCCAGCCCATATGAGAATTATACGAATTACAACAGATGTAAAAAGAAGGGAAAATACAACTACCAAAAGAGACGAAGCTAAAAGACTATAAGACGCCCGTGCGCACCACTAACTGGTACTATTCCTGAGGCATCTGCATATGTCAAATGGAAGGCGTCAAAACGCCAACATAGTGAAGAAGTAACCCCAAGAGTATACTCGGGATATTTAAATTATAAACAGGTTCATATAAGTGTATTATCCTTAAGCATGTTGTCAAATCAATCAAATTTAGGTAATGACCAAATGCAAATCATACATCATCCAAGGCTAGTTGATTAAATGCATGGATGTCATGATTCCGGACATAATGCATGTCCCGGGCAAGTCCTGGCCCGACCAACTGGTATCAGAATCCACAGTCCACCTGTCTAGCAGGTCGTAAGTCATGACTGAGTATACAGCCTGGATGACACAGAGAAATGACATGAGGTGCTCAAGGTAGCGCTGGTGCCACATCAAGCAGCTAGGCTACATGAGTCCCCCTCAAATGCAATGTCATGTATGCATGATTAATTAAAGTATTTATTAGTCCAATTCATTCAGCAAATTGGTGAAGCCAAAATACCGTCATTGTATCACAAAGTCTAACTGAGATCATCTGGCTCCCTACGATGCAATGCCAATCATCGCCAGTAACCCCATGATTCGAAGTTGAGTTATCCTCCCATGAAAACATGGTCTGGACGTGACTCGTCAGTCATGCCCAAATCAAGCGGAAGGGCTCATCTTCCAAATATCAAATATAATTAATTAATTCAGAGGTTCAGGGCACATCACTTGATTATCAAAGTAATATTGTCTGCTTTAAGCCCCGACCAACTGGAGCGCTATTTTCGAAGGGGTCCGGATCAAACGGCCTCACCCCAACCCGCGCTCGGACCACAGTCCGGATGAACCCTCATGGATTTGTTTCTGCACAACGAAAGCTATACAGAACCCGTCACTCAGAATTAACCCAATACACACCTGGGTCGTTCGAACCATAATCTGTCACCCCTGTCAATGCTCATTGGTCTTTACAGGGAGGCACCACCCCAGCGTAGGCCGACAACTCAGATACGATGTCCTATACCACCATGCCTGGCTCATGAAACTTTGTGAATCGAGTCGCAATATGGTTTTAAGTGGACTGTTCAAAATGGGAATGATGGTATTCCAGATTCCATATAGTGTGATTCAATAATTAAATACAAGAATGATTAACTCTGAATGGGACTTATTCGGTGGACCCAAGTGGACGACGACAAACCAACAATGGCCACTATCGGTCGACCGTGTCCCGCTTGGTCGATTGAATAAGTCTGTGACTGCCAACCAAGTGGCAGGCAATACACTTAGATTGAACGGTTGTCAGAGCTTAATCCAAAGCAACACTTAACTTATTATAATAACAATTTAGGTTATCAAATACCTAGTCATAAACATACTCAAGCACCTAACCCAACCGATTGACCCAACCAATCCAAAAGATCCGGATGACACAGGGCGTCACATACATTCATAAGCATAGATTCACTACAATATTGTAAATTTATATCATTCAGGCATTTTATCGAGCATGTTATGAACCAAACAACAATAGAGGCATATCATCGAATATGTTATCAACCAAATAGCAACATATTCAAGCAATCACTAACTAGAACTTGTTGAGAAAAACTTGAGGGTAGATTTCTTCACCTATGCTCGATTCAGATGCGGCCTGAGCGTCGAAATTTTGGAGAAAATGCTCCAAACCTAAATTATAGCTGTTATAGGCAAAATGGTGGAGATAAGATTTCATGAGAAAATGCTCATTTGACCCTCGAGATCATCTGATCAAGAGTCGCAGAACGGGTAAAAGTGGAGTGCGGGTTCGACTCTCGAGATCGTAAGCTCAGGAGTCGAAGAATGGATAAGTGCGGGACGTCCATTCGACTCTCGAGATCATCTGATCGAGAGTCGAATATTGGATAAGTGTGGAACGTCCATTCGACTCTCGAGCTCACCTGATCAGGAGTCATAGAATGAAAAATACGGAGCAGCTATTCGCAAGTCTCGAGTCTTCACAACCGATAGTCAAATACGGCAAAACTCGATCCGCGAGCAGACCTTCTCACAAGTCGTTGAAAGACATTACATCTAAGTGTGTACTTAGACTCGCGACCACATTCTAATATGCGAGCAGCTTTTCTGCGGAAATATCTCTTAGCCTTCAGTACTAGCACCCGATTCCCGTCGAGCAGTGTGTCCAATCCCTTTGCGACACCAAGCAGGGCTACATCCAGTTCGGTGGTCCCCAACTACGGGCGTCTCCTTCCTTTTCGGAAGCTATGACTCCAACTACGACCTCCAGTTTATCATGACACATCAGCGCTATCACCACGCTTACTGGCAGCCCGTATAGGTCGGTTTTTGAGCTTATCTTCTTTAAATGGATCCGGATCTCAAGGGATTGCTATCAAAGGGCGTGATTGTTGAAATAAGTCATTGAGTTGGATCTGACTCAAAAGATAGGATCTTATCCCACGAAATTAGCAAGATCTCAGTATCGTATGCGACATCAGCGGGATTTCAACATCTTACGTAACAAATTGGATTGCCTCAGATCTATATAAAGAGGTGGCTTCATTAAGAGCAGGTACACACATAACATTGAATCTTGGTCCCGTTTTGTTTGGCTTCTCTTCTTACTGTGGCCTAACTTAAGCATCGGAGGGCTAACGGCTGGTCCCCAGCCACCCTTATTTGCTGTCTTGCTTCAGGTCTGGTGGTAGAAATCCTTGTTGGAGTGAAGGAGAAAAGCCGGAGGATCTCGTTACAAAATTTGACATCAACAGTATGGCGCTGTCTGTGGGAACGACTTGATCATCAGAATCAATCGTGCTAACCACCGATAAAACTTCTTCGGCGATGCCTCCTAAAAAGGCTGTTCATCCTTCAACTTCAAGACAGGCACCACCTCCGCCTGATGAGACGGAATCCGTACCTGTCCTTCCACCTGCTCCGACGAATATCCCTCAAGGAGCCCCAAATATGCCATCAACAAACCCATTATTGGAGGCCTCTGGAAATCAAGATGATGTCCTACGTTTCCTCGGAAACACTCTCCTAACTCTAAACGCCGGAGTTCAGGCGCTGTCAAATCGACTTGATCAACACTTCCCTGAACCGCAAAGACAACCCTCCGAAGGGTTACCACCGCAACCCATACCGGTAGCTTCCAGACATTCTATGGACGAGCCACAGGCCCCACCACTTGGCGGCCATCCCCCTATGCCGTCTCCACATTCTATACATTCCAGTTCGTCTCGACAACCTCAACCGCAAGGTTCCACCGCTGAAACATCTAGCTATACCCTACCATGGGAAGGAGATCTCAAAAGAATCCAAGATCGTTTTGATGTCATAAAATAGCGATACCAGGCAAATCGGCCATCGACCTTCATGGCGGCGATACGTCAATCTGAATCTCCCTTCACCAGCGAGGTCATGGAAGCCCCGTTACCCAGAAAGTATCGAGCACCTGTTATCGCTCCGTACACAGGAATTGGTGACCCTCTGGAACATCTGGAAACATATAGGTCCCTCATGGAGTTTGAGGGACATGGTTCGGAAATCATGTGTAGGGCTTTTCCCCTGACATTGAAGGATGCAGCTCGTACGTGGTTTCGGGGGTTAAAGCCCCGTTCCATCAGTTCCTTTTCCCAATTATCGGAGATATTTCTTTCTCAATTTATGGGAAGTATTCGCATTAAGAAGCCAGCCTCCCATCTGATGAATCTGAAACAGCAGCATGGGGAGACGATAAAGGAGTTCACAGTACGGTTCACTGCCGAAGCCGTTCAAACTGAGGGTTACACTGAAGAAAAGGGTCTTACAGCCCTCATTGCCGGAATAACGAGCGAGAAATTCAGGTTTGCCTTAGATAAAAGCCCGCCAAAAACTATGGCAGAATTCCAAGCCAAAGCTCAGAAATACATCAATGCAGAAGAAGTCGCATTGACACGCCATGGAGTACAGAGTAAGAAGCGCAAGCCAGAAGGAACCTCTTCTACAGATAAGAAATATCGTCGTGACCAGCGCGATCGTTCTCCCAGGAAGCCCTACTCTGGTAAATATCATAACTACACTCCTCTTAATCAGTCTCCTGAAAAGGTTCTAATGGAAATTAAACACAAGCCATATGTGAAGTGGCCTGCAAAGATCAAATTCGATCCCGAGAAGAGGGACAAGAGCAAGTTCTGTTACTTTCACAAAGATCACGGGCATAGAACCCAAGACTGTATCTCTCTACGAGACCATATCGAAGCCCTTATTCGAAAAGGCCATCTCCAGGATTACGTTGCTCGTAAAAATCGATCACCAGAAAGGGCGAAAACCTCATCTCGCCAAAAGGAACCACCTCATCATCAAACCGACCAAGAGGACGCTGAGCCCACGGGAGAAATCCGCACTATCGTCGGGGGACCAGCTTGTGGGGGTGACTCTCAAGCTTCAAGAAAAGCATACGCTCGAAAGGCGTCCAGAGAACCCCAGCAGATCTATTGGCTGGAACAAACGTCTAACTCATCGAAAGCGAGCCATCCTCCAATTTCTTTCACCCTCGAAGATGCAGCGGGAATTCACTTCCCTCATGAAGATTCCATCGTAGTCACATTGAAGGTATCAAATTATCTAACTCATCGAATTATGGTGGATACAGGTAGCTCAGCCGATATTCTGTATTTGGAGGCTTTCGACAAGATGGCACTTGCCAGAAGCCTCCTCAAGCCAGTATCGACCCCCCTTGTCGGCTTTGGAGGAGAGGTAGTAACACCTGAAGGAAGTATCGATCTCCCAGACACTTTTGGAGAGAGTCCAGCGAAGACCACCGTCTTCGTAAACTTCCTCGTCGTGGATCGAAAATCAGCATACAACGCCATTTTGGGGCGGCCGTCTCTAACTAAGGTTGGAGCGGCCTTGCACCCTTCATATCTGTGTGTTAAATTTCCTACCCCAAATGGCATCGGGGTCGTGCGAGGAAGTCAGCAGGAGGCACGGTCTTGTTACCAGATAGCCCTCCAAGATCGAAAGGCGGCTCAAGCGACGTCCGTCATGGAAATAGCTCAAGGATCACCCATTCCCTCAACCACCTCGTTGGATCCGAGAGAAAATGCTCTGAAGTCGGGAACTCCGGGGGAGGAAACAGTGGCGATCCACCTGACCGAAGATGACCCATCTAAGATCGTGTACATCGGGTCCTCCTTGACCACTGACCATCGTGAAAATTTGATCCGTTTCCTCACCGAATACAAGGATGTGTTTGCTTGGTCTCATAAAGATATGCCAGGCATCGATCCCAATGTTATCGCACATCGTCTCAACATTGACCCGAAGCATAAACCTGTACATCAGCGTCGACGTGCCTTTACTGCAGAAAGACAAATGGCAATCAAAACTGAAGTTGAAAAGCTGCTTGCGGCTAATTTCATAAAGGAAGTTGACTACCCAGAGTGGGTCGCAAACGTAGTTCTCGTCCGGAAAGCTAATGGCAAATGGAGGATGTGCGTCGACTATTCAGACTTGAACAAAGCATGTCCTAGAGATAGCTTTCCGACACCGCGGATCGACCAGTTGGTCGACTCAACAGCTGGACATGCTCTCCTCAGCTTTATGGATGCTTATTCTGGTTACAACCAGATTATGATGCATCCACCTGATAGCCAGCATACTGCTTTCATCACAGATCGAGGACTATATTGCTACCAGGTAATGCCGTTCGGTCTTAAAAATGCAGGGGCCACTTATCAACGTCTTGTCAACAAAATGTTCGCTGCTCAAATCGGTAGGAATATGGAAGTGTATGTTGACGATATGCTCGTGAAAAGCATCGTTGAAGATAACCACATTTCTGATCTTCGAGAAGCCTTTGACCTGATGAGGAAGTATCAAATGAAATTAAACCCGGAAAAATGCGCGTTTGGAGTGTCAGCAGGAAAATTTCTTGGGTTCATGGTTGGCCAGCGTGGAATTGAGGCGAATCCCGAAAAGATTAAAGCATTGATAGATATGAAATCCCCCGTTACTCTGAACGACGTCCAGCGTCTGGCTGGTCGCATCGCATCATTGAACAGGTTCATCTCGCGAGCATCTGACAAGTGCTTGCCCTTCTTCAAACTCCTTCGTGCAACGGCCGAGTCTGATTGGAAGTGGACACCTCAGTGTGAAGAAGCTTTTCAACAACTTAGGCAATACATGAGCGCTCCCCCCATTTTATCTAAACCTGTAGCGCATGAGCAACTCATTCTTTATTTATCTGTGTCTTCCACGGCCGTTAGCGCCGCTTTAATAAGAGAAGATTCCGGGGTGCAAAGGCCCGTTTATTATATCAGTCGAGCAATGGTCGATGCAGAAACTAGGTATTCTGATATGGAGAAACTGGCCCTAGCCTTAGTCACGGCGGCTCGAAAACTACGACCATACTTTCAAGCCCATGCTATTTTAGTACCAACAAATCATCCACTACGACAAGTCCTTCAAAAACCTGAGGCTTCCGGGCGCTTAACTAAATGGGCGGTCGAGATCAGTGAGCATGATATCTCATTCTGTCCTAGGACCGCAATCAAGGGCCAGGCCGTGGTTGACTTCATCGCCGAATTTACATATTCTTCTGAAGATAATGTCATGACCAGCGACCAGCCTCCTTGGTCGCTTTTCGTGGACGGGTCGTCGCGAGCCACTGGCAGTGGAGCGGGCCTGATTTTAGAGGCTCCCGACGGGTCGCATTTTCAATATGCTCTGCGTTTCGAATCACGTGTCTCTAATAATGAAGCAGAATATGAGGCTCTGATTGTTGGCCTCGAATTGGCCGTTGTCCTCGCAGTCCAGAATTTGATAATTCATAGCGACTCCCAGCTCATTGTCAACCAAGTTCTTGGCGAATTCGAAGCCAAAGAAGAAAGAATGGCCTTATACAAGTCTCGTGTCCTTATCTTGCTCGCCAAACTAAAGACTTATAAAATAATTCATATCCCTCGCGAACAGAACCAACTTGCCGATTCCTTGGCAAAACTCGCTTCTGCACCGGAATCGGAGTTATCACCTTCAACCCCCATCAAGCACCGTCAGAACTTGAGTATCGACTATGTGACTCTTGAGCAAGTTATATCGGTACAATCGTCTCCATGTTGGATGGATCCTATCATCCTTTACCTCAGAGATGGATACCTACCAGAAGATAAGAAAGCTGCAAGAAAAATTCGGCTTCGAGCTGCCAGGTACACCTTACAAGATGGAATCTTGTTGCGAAAAAGCTTTTCCTTGCCTTATTTAAGGTGTCTTCATCCAGAAGAAGCACTTCGTGTTCTCGACGAAATACACCAGGGGGCATGTGGTAACCATCCCAGGGGGCGATCCCTAGCGTATAAAGCGATGAGGCAAGGATATTATTGGCCCACTATGAAAGCAGACGCCATCGAATTTTCTAAAAAATGCGACAAGTGTCAACGATATCTACCTATACCTCGTGTACCGTCCGAGCGAATGACCTCGGTTGATAGCCCTTGGCCTTTTGCTCAGTGGGGGATTGATATCATCGGGCCCTTACCTATGGGAAAGGGACAGAATAGGTTCGCGATCGTGGCGGTTGATTATTTCACCAAATGGGCCGAGGCAGAACCATTAGCCAAGATTACTGAAAAACAAACTACTAAGTTTATATGGAGAAATATCATATGTCGTTTCGGACTTCCTCATACTATAATCACCGATAACGGAACGCAGTTCGACAACGCGGCCTTTGATGAATTTTGCGACAAATGGAAAATACGTAGTCTCCGCACTTCTCCGTATCATCCTCAGGCGAATGGGCAGGTCGAGGCAGTGAATAAGATCATAAAGCATCATTTAAAAACCAAGCTAGGTGAATGTAAAGGGGTGTGGCCAGAACTTCTGCCAGAGGTATTATGGGCTTATAGAACCACGGCTTGTACATCAACAGGTGAAACTCCTTTCTCCTTAGCATTTGGTGTTGACGCAGTGGTACCGGTGGAAATTCAAGTGCCCTCATATCGGATCGAGCAGTATGATCTCGAGAGCAATCATGAAAACCTCCGACTTCATCTCGATCTCTTGGAAGAGCGAAGAAATGCTTCCCAAGTACGAGTGACAGCATATCAACAACGTATTGCTCGTTATCGGAATGCGAAGGTTCGGCCTAGATCCTTCCAGTTCAGAGATTTAGTCCTAAGGCAAAATCTTGGAGTTCCTGCTCGTTCATTGGATCCGAATTGGAAAGGCCCATATCGGGTTATCAGGATTGTGCGACCCGGTACTTATTATCTTAAAGACATACAAGGGAAGCCTGTACGTCGCCCTTGGCACGTGGAGCATTTGCTACGATACTACCCCTAGATTCGATGTAGCTTATTACAACGTTTTATGAATAAAGTGAAAGATATCTTTTGGCCGCTACTCCATTTATATGGACCTGAATAGCCCTGAAGAGAGTGCTTACACATCTTGGCCAATTGCCTACCTTTGGTAGGACTGAACCCATTACTAGTTGGTTGCTTTCTCCATTTATATGGACCCGAATAGCCCCGAAGAGAATGTATACCATCTCTTGACCAACCTTCTGCCCTCGGTAGAATCAAAAGCTCAATCGATAGATCAGTCTATCTCAACGCGGACACGGTCACACGACCCCCGGATTGAGTCTAATTCATTTTTTCATGAGTTAGTTGCTCACGACTAGTGAGAGGAGGGATCGCACTCCGGAATGCGAGCACCGTAGCTCGGGCTCGAATCGCAGTCATACACCTTAATCGCGAGCACCACAGTTCGCCATACACCCTAATTGCGAGCAGCGTAACTCGTGCTCGGATTAAGGGTGCGCATTCACTGATGAGTCAATATGAAATCAACTTGGGGGTTTCAATCGGTTTGGTCGCAACGAACCCCCAGATTGAGCACATTCTCGTTGCAACAAGGCATTCAGTACATGGAAAAGAAAGTAAACAAAAACGAGAAGGCATTCATTGCGTGAAAAGGAAAAGACAAACGAGGACAATACTTCCAAAAATATTTTTCCATTAATGATAAATGTTTACAATATCCATTCACGAATACAAGAGAGGAAAACAAAGAAAATCAATCCCTTGGAGGAGGAGCTGCGCTCTCAATTTCAGGGCCCATTTCTGGAGCTCCTTCAACCTGAGTGGCTTCAGTCACCTCGTTCTCAGCAGCAGCCTGCTCTTCGGCAGCTATGATGGTCGCGACTCGACCAAACTCCCCCATATCAAAAGATGGGATCATTCGTTGCACTACTCTTAGCGCAAAGTCGCGACCAGCATCATATGACTCGTACCTTTCGTCGTCATATTGCTGCGAAGAACGGAACTCGGAAACTGCCCGAGGACCTTCTTCCGAGAGCATTTTCGCAAGGGCGACTCTCTCCTCGTCCCAGTGGATCGAGTCGTCCTTAAGCTGCGCGAGAGCGTTGCGCTCCTTGGTCAGGTTGTCGTAGGCCTCCTTGAGCTGCGACCTAGCTTCCGCAAGTCGCTCCTCCAGTGAGATCTTGTCTTGGCGAAATATCTCCTTCTCTCTCTCCGCCTTCTCCTTCAAGTCGGCGATTTTCGCGAACTTATTGTCCAAAGCTTGGTACCTTTCGGTCAACACCTGGACTTTCTCTATGAGGATTTTTATCTCCTCATCCTTCTTGGAAATCACGTCCTCACGGGATTTGAGGAGTTGATCTCGTCCCTGGACCGCCTTCTCCAAAGCGATCCTTTTTTCATCTGCCTCGTCTATTACGCGGCGAGCGGCGACGATGTCTCGCTTCGTCCGCAAGATGAGGTCTAGTCCCTGCAAACAAAAAGAGGGGTGAGAAGAAATACTTAAACCCCAAAATAATAAAGTTTTAGATTAGGAGGTTCTACCTGAGCCATCCTCATCCCTGCCTCAAGGAAGAGGCTCTCGGGGCCTGGCTCGGGAAGAGAGCCGAAGGATTGAGGCGGGACATTCTCAAATAGGAATTTACAGATGGGGTGGAGGTGGCGAGGAACAGAATATGTCCCACCGCCGGAAGGTTGGGCAACGATCAGCCCAGACGGCTCGCGAGGAGGGGCCATCGTCTCGCGAGCAGGTCCCTGCTCGGTGGTTCCTACCCCATCTGGGGAATTGTCAGCGATATTAATCACTGGCGGCCCGGATGCGACCACCAGTGAAGGAATAGCGGGCCCTGCGGGCCCTGCTGGAGCCCCCGCCTTGCTCGCGAGAGGAGCAGGCTGATCGTTACCCTTTTCGGTGGAAGGGTGAGATGGACCAGCAGATGTTTTCTTCTGTCTCTTGGAGCTCGTGCCCTTCAGCCGGGGCAGCAGACCTCTTTTCTCTCCGACCTGCGTCATCTCGACTTCTCTTACGGGTATTAAGCCCGCTGCTGCAAGACGTGATGGAGACAAGCAAGTCTCGACGTGCCTATCACCAATAGGCACCTTGTACACTTTCACGATTTTTTCGTTGATCCCCCCTTTCAAGTTCGGTTTTCTCAAGGCCGGGATACCTGCGAGCACAAACAAGGGTCAAATGGAGTAAAACCCTAAAACCTTAATTGAAGAAAAAGTGCACAATGCGGGACTGCCTACCTTCACAGAAAAAACGGTTTACTCTTGGGCCCCTGGAAGAAGCAAATTCCCAATTTCCGGATGCATAAAACCAACGCTTCCTCCAGCTGGGATAATTCGATGAGGGCTTCCCCAGCACGAAGTTATCCCGGTGCCAATAACATAGATAATACCAGCCTTCGCTGGAGGGTGCCTTCTTCAAGCGGAACATGCGGAGGAACTCATCAGCTGTAAGCTCCCCGTTCCCGGCTTGAGCCCAAAGGACGAATGAGCTTAAGACCACCCTCCATCCATTCACGATAAGTTGCCCGGGGGCAATTTTATAATATCGAAGTACATCCCGGATGAAGGGATGGAGGGGAAGGCGAACCCCCAGAATGAGTTGATACTCATAAAATGCCACACACCCTGGGGGAGGGGAGTCTGGCGTCTCTCCATCTCTGGGTAACCGGAGAGCGACTGAGTCAGGGATTGAAAATCTCTCCCGTAACTCCAGCAGCCGGTTCTCCGATAGAATGGAAGGATATCCGGCCGCTGTATACTGACCTGCCGGAACCCTTGCGTTACTAGAAGCAGAGGATTCCGGGGTGGCATCTCCTAAAGGAACGGTACTCTCCTCAGAAGCCATGAGATATTTAAAAAGAAAGAAGAAATATTACAGTACAAAAGGAAAGAAAGAGCACCAAAGGAGATCGAGGAAGACACCAAGGAGCTCCGGAGGAAGATGATTGAAAAGCAAAGGAGGATTCTGGAACTTCTGTGAAAATCAGGTGGACTCCGTATATTTATAGGCAATCATTCCGCCGTATATGGTAGCACGTGGCGATCTCTCGTTCGGCACAGCACTCGAGCAGGCACGCCCATTAAATACTTGGACACGTGGTGAGCGCCTCTTCATTTCCTGACTGCAGAAAGGCTGGCGCTCATTAATTCCAGCCTAATCATGTACAGCTTCTCAGTAAAAGCAAGAGGCAGCCGCGCATGACAGCAAGCTAAGTCCTTTCCTTAAGGATTCTTAGCGGCAAGGACTTGGGGGGCATCTGTTATAGGAAAAATGGTGGAGATAAGATTTCATGAGAAAATGCTCATTTGACCCTCGAGATCATCTGATCAAGAGTCGCAGAACGGGTAAAAGTGGAGTGCGGGTTCGACTCGGAGTGCGGGTTCGACTCTCGAGATCGTAAGCTCAGGAGTCGAAGAATGGATAAGTGCGGGACGTCCATTCGACTCTCGAGATCATCTGATCGAGAGTCGAATATTGGATAAGTGTGGAACGTCCATTCGACTCTCGAGCTCACCTGATCAGGAGTCATAGAATGAAAAATACGGAGCAGCTATTCGCAAGTCTCGAGTCTTCACAACCGATAGTCAAATACGGCAAAACTCGATCCGCGAGCAGACCTTCTCACAAGTCGTTGAAAGACGTTACATCTAAGTGTGTACTTGGACTCGCGACCACATTCTAATATGCGAGCAGCTTTTCTGCGGAAATATCTCTTAGCCTTCAGTACTAGCACCCGATTCCCGTCGAGCAGTGTGTCCAATCCCTCTGCGACACCAAGCAGGGCTACATCCAGTTCGGTGGTCCCCAACTACGGGCGTCTCCTTCCTTTTCGGAAGCTATGACTCCAACTACGACCTCCAGTTTATCATGACACATCAGCGCTATCACCACGCTTACTGGCAGCCCGTATAGGTCGGTTTTTGAGCTTATCTTCTCTAAATGGATCCGGATCTCAAGGGATTGCTATCAAAGGGCGTGATTGTTGAAATAAGTCATTGAGTTGGATCTGACTCAAAAGATAGGATCTTATCCCACGAAATTAGCAAGATCTCAGTATCGTATGCGACATCAGCGGGATTTCAACATCTTACGTAACAAATTGGATTACCTCAGATCTATATAAAGAGGTGGCTTCATTAAGAGCAGGTACACACATAACATTGAATCTTGGTCCCGTTTTGTTTGGCTTCTCTTCTTACTGTGGCCTAACTTAAGCATCGGAGGGCTAACGGCTGGTCCCCAGCCACCCTTATTTGCTGTCTTGCTTCAGGTCTGGTGGTGGAAATCCTTGCTGGAGTGAAGGAGAAAAGCCGGAGGATCTCGTTACAAAATCTGACATTAACAATAGCACAAACCTATTATTAATTGCTTGAATTTAATCCTAATTAAACACTAGAGAATGGATTGAAGCTTACCTATTTCGATTAGAACGATATGTCAACATGATTTAACGAAATGGGGCTTGGAACCGATGAAGAACAACTTGGAGCGACACTCCACACCCGAGCCCGAGCCTCCACGCAAGCTCACCCCCCCCCCCCCCCCCCCCCCCCCCCCCCTCTCACCATTTCTCTTCTTCTCCCTCTCTTCCTATCTTTCTCTCCTTCTCTTGCTCTCCCTAGGGTAAATTTCGGATTTGGGGAGAGAATGCGTAAATGGGCTCTATTTATAGTCACAAGTGTGGCCTAAATGGCCCTAAGAGCTTGGCCTTTGGTAATATAGCCGTATGGGTGGTCGTTTCCACTGTTGGGGCCCACTAAGAGGTTCACGGGCTAATCTAGGCCATGAAATAGGTGAACCTAGTGCTGATCTACCTAAGGATATGATCATCCGCATTTCGGATGCGGGGATCGACAATTATGATGCGATGCTCGTTCAACGGTCACCGATCATCGATCGGGGCCGCGGCTTTAGAGATAGCTGCAGAAAAATGTTTGAAACTAGGATCTTAAGTTTTATCGAAATTTAATGGCTCGAAGTCTACAATTTTGTATAAGTACAAGTGGACAGAATTTAAGTTCTAGAAAAATCAGGGTATGTTCACACATCACATGTGTTACCCTCTCAGCTCAAAGTTGAGCGATTCGGTGCATAGTCTTGGACTAACATCCTAGGAGGGTCATCAAGCCCACTAAGACGGATGATATTTCTTATTTTCGAGTCTAGTGGCCCTACAATGAGCAGTTGGGAAGTTGTTTGGAAAATTCGGACATTTCTGAATAGCTTTCAAATCTTTCTAAATTAAATCTTATTTTAATATTTATTTTATTTTTTTTATACATTTTTATATAAAACCAGACTCTTCGAGCTTTAATTTGGCTTTTAAATCATCTCAATCGGAGTTATAACGAAAGAGATATGAGTTTTTGAAGTTGTCGGAAATGCAGGGTCAAAAACGTAAAATCCGATCAGCCAGGTCCAAACCGGTTACAAATCCGGTCGACTGGTTTAGCCTCCGGTAGGCCGGTTGTTGCTGGAATGACCCTGTTGGGGCTATTTCTTCTGATTTTTACGATTTTGCCAAAAGTGGCTTAAAACTTAAGTTTTCTGATATCCGTGGGAGCAAAACTTACTCAAGATGAGTCTATAATCATGCCCCAAGGTATCTAAACCGTGAAGAAGAGAGAGAAACTCAAGAATGGAGCGTTTTTATACCAGATTCTTCGAATTTTCTTTTCTTTCTAGTTGTTTTTCTGCTTTTATTTTGAGATATTAGTTCAATCATGTTTATGGTTGGCTAAACCTCCTAGCTAGGACTAAGAGGGGAATCTTGTAATTCTTCCATGATGTTTAGGTTTATTTGATTTAAAGATTTTCGAATTAGATGATAAATTTTTATTGATTAGTTCGAATAAAAGTGATGTTTTAGATTAATTGTGAGATCTATTGTTAATTATGGTTACTTTGAACACTTTTAATTTTCTAATACTGAGTATTTGGATTTAAACACGTATACATACGTGTGATCGCGTGATTTGATCGAAAATCTTTCGGTAACGCCCGAGGAGTTCCAATTCCCAAGTTGGCAAAAATCTGGGGCGTTACACAAGATTCTTTCATTATAAATTCACCACCTTCGCAAATGCTCGCCTTTCATACCTATAAAAAAGCAACAACAAAAAAAGCATAAAAGCCACTACTATTGTAACCTAAATTCACCTTTGGCCATCATAGTTTCTATGTTAGAGATTGCAGTTGAAAATTTTTAAAACAAAACACTATGAAGCTCGCTAGAATGGAGGGAATGATGTCAGCTGCATAGGTGAAAATGGTCCTAATGGCTAAATGGTCCCCTTCCAAAAAAAAAAGGAAGAAAAAGAAACAAAGAAAAATGCCAAATAGCCTTTCCCGTGCAAAGGACCCGTTTATTGAACTCATTCTACGTCTTATGTGAGACCCACTAGATAGTCTTAGAGCAACTCCAAGACATTCACATGAAAATGATTTTAATTTCATATCATTTATCCAAGTTTGAGGGTAAAAGTCATCACGAATAAACCACACTGGAAGAAATAATTCGAAATTAACTCATGGCGTTAATACAGGTGTGGGCCACATAAAGCTACAAATTTTTTTAAATGACCTTATTGTGGCTTCATGATTGTCCCATTAAAGTGAACGGATCAGATCAACTAAGGGGTAGTCCCAATTGTTGATTTACTGGGCCCACACCCCATTCTCAAAATGCCCTCTCTTCCTTCCACAAAAAGTTGTTGTGGTGTGAGAGGAGGGCTGACAGAGGGCATTTTGTCCGGTGAAAATCCAAATAGTGCATAATGCTAGAAAAAAAAGTTCTAACAGAGGGCCAATGTCACAACGACATCACTAATCAAGGAATTTATCAACTAATATCTCTAAAGTACTCTTGAGAAAAGCTTTGATGCTCTGGTGAGTTTGAAACATGATACACGGGCACTTAGAAATTTCATATTTGTCATATAATTAATTCAAATTAAAAATTTGCAAATTATGGGTCCCAATTAGATGCACGGAATTTTATTCTATTATCTGATTATCAAATTAGTGGAAATTTATTGGACGGCTGAAAGGAAAACCCGATCATCCTGCTTCAACAAAGGTCCACGAATCAGTGGTCAGGATTGCTCTACCAATCTCATTTTGGTAAGTTGAAGCAACAGTGGTTCCACTACTTAGTCCGTTTAATTTAATGCATGTCACTTGTACTATTCCTTGGTGTCCGAGTATTAACCGTCACACTCTACCAGAGAATAAAATAACTGCCCTTGACTCAACGATGTCAAAGTATTTCGTGGGCTGTTACAGGAGTGGAAATGGCCAGGCCTCTGGAGCATATACGTGTCAACAGGTGATTGGCTCTAGCTAAATTGCGCCCTTGAGTGTTTGTGTCAACTTCCCATAGAAAGTTACGGAAAATGAACCCAAAAATACTTCTTTCTCGTGTGATAAAGAAGGGTGGTTTTGTGTCTTTCTCATATTCAATAAAAATGGTTGATAGAATCCCTTGAAAATTGTTCGCGTGTTTTCGTCTCCACCGTACATCTGGCAAGCGTGTCTCATGATCTGGGCCGTTGATATGGTAGATTAGGAAATCATGTGATGGATGGTAAATTATTAATTGGGTCCATCCATTTATTGGGCTGTAATAAGGATTGGGGGATCTTTAGAGATATCTCTGTGCCAGGGGCTGTGTGGATCCACACAGATTTCAGTGACAAATCCACTCCGTCCATCTGTTTTGAAAGAGCACAATAGGACATGATTTTGTAAATCATGCATATCCAAAACTCAGGTGGGCCACACCAACAAAACAGATGGACAGGATTCCATCCCCACTGTTTTCCTATAGTGTGGTCTACTTAAGCTTTGGATTTGGCTCAATTTTGGGGGAACATGAGCTGGAGAAATTGATGGATGGGGTGGATTTCTCATGGACATCTTGGTGGGCCCCAAGTAGATTCTTTCTTGCCGAAGGGTTCATCCTTGAAGCATGACCCCAATCTAAAGAGCATCTTGATTATTTGCCTGAGCAAGGGTCCAGGACACTAAGCCTGTCTTTTTAAGCCCTTGGGATTTAGTTTAGGCAGTTGAGGCTGTTAAGGTGGTGGAGACTTGGAGACATCTCTATTTTAGACTCTCTCTCTTTCCGTCTCCTTCTCTCTCTTACTCTCTTTCACGTATGTTGGTATGTATGTATGGCATGTGTGAAGGCAAGTTCCTCTATGTCGTGTGATGTGCTCTCTCATATGATATTAGCTATATAAGGAGAGTCATAGTTAGAGAGCGATAGTTCGATTAATTCATCTTTGAGATATTCTTTGGTGTGAGATTTATTATAAGGGTGAGAAAGAGGTAAGCCTTGTATTTCTGTTTCTCTTATTTTTAGTGAAGAAAGTTTTGTTTTGTTGCCCTGGGGAGTAGGCATATTACCGAATCGCACAAACCTTGTATCTCTTATTCATTGTTTTGGTTTAGCTCTTAATTTAGCTTTTGTTTGGCCTTTTTATTTTGTGTTTTGGCTTCGCTGACATTGATTAAGTATGGTCTTTTCGCAACAATTGGTATCAGAGCCAAAGGTTGAGAAACCTTTTAGCACATGATTGGTATTGGTGTTTGTTTTGTAATTGTGTTTAAGATGGCTGGATCGAGTTTTACCAGATTCGAGGTGCTGAAGTTTGATGGATCCAATTACACATTGTGGAAACTGAAGATGAACACGGTATTGGTGAGGGAAGGATGCGCAATTGCGATTCATGGAAAATAAAAGAAGCTTGAAGAGATGAAAGACAGGCTATTTGTGGAGAAAAATCAATTAGCCACGATTAGGCCTGCACACAGGTCGGGTTAGGTCATGTTGGGCCCAATCCTAGACCAAACCTAAACATATTTTAAAGGTTCGGATTTCGGTATGGGTCGTGACCGGGTTGGGCTGACCCAACCCTAACCCTGCCCTACTTGTTAAAGGGTCAACTCTAACCCTACCCTACCCTATATGCTAAATCGGGTTAGGTCGGGTTAGATCTAAAACATTTTTGGCCCACAAAAGGTTTTTAACGAAAATTAACCAATGTTTCCTATGGTGTGGTCCACATGATATTTGTATATGCTTCGTTTTTTGGTACCATGGCCTAAAATAATTTGTAAAAGAAGATGGACGGCGTGGATCTATAATTCATACATTGAGGTGGGTCCATACGGGGTCTCGCCCGCATCGCTAGTTCCGGGGTCTCACCAAAGTTACTCTCTCATGGGACGAGGATTGTGGGGTCCACCATGATGTTTGTGAGAAATCCACCATATCCATTCGTTTTTTGGAAGTTACCATCCAAGGTTTCAATTTTTGAGGCAGTTTGGGTCGGGCGGAATAGGTTGGGTATACACGGATCGGGGTACGGGTCAGGTCGAGCGAGTTTGGCATGTACCTTAAACCGTACCTAAATTAAAAACGGTTCAGCCGCATTCACCCAGGACCGGACCATTTTCTTTGCCAGGTTGGGACGGATCGAATTTCTACTCGGTCGGGTCAGGCGGGTTAATCGGGCAGATGTGCAGCCCTAGCCACAATAGACCTTCTTCTTGCATTAGATGATTTGATTTTGTTCAACGCATCCGATTAAACCACTGCAAAATATTTATATATGGAACAAATTATGAAACGTATATAAAGGAAAATCGATGTCGAACAAGATATTTCTCCGACAACAACTGTACAAATTGAAAATGAAGGACTGATCATCTTTGTAAGAAAATGAACTTAATACCTTGATTAGTAGATTGGCACTTGTCGATGTGAAGATTGACGATGAAGAAAAAGGTCGCACTTTTACTCCGATGCCAGATTCGTGGGATGGTTCAATTATGAATCTAAACACGGTCTAGATCTCACTATGAAGTCGCCTATGTCCACATTGCTTACTAAAGAGTATCATAGAAAAAACTCATGAAAAATCTATCGGTGATGTTATGATGGTTAGAGAAATATTTACTGAAAAGGGTACCGATGGGAGAGATTATATGACATCCAAGTTGAAAGGACACAAAACAAATAAATATTGTAATTATAGAAAGAATGGTCACTTGCGCAAAAATTGTGAACTTAAGAAAGAAAATAAAAAAAATTACAAACCTAATTCATATAATCGAATATTAGATTCAAAGGGTTCTCAAGAAAATCTAGTTAAGAAAAACAATTCATCCGAGGACGGAAAAGTTATCTGCAGTGATTTCACGAGAGAATCTGAGGTATAGATTCAAGCATTTTGTTTCATATGACTCCACACAGAGATTATTTCTACACGTATCAGTCATATGATGGTGGCATAATTTGCATTGGTGATAATAGCATATGTAAAATTGTAGATATTGGAGATATCAATAATAGTGGATGATGGCCCTATTTAATTGAGGATGAACTTGCTGCATTGGAATAATTAGATTAATTAATTGGAACATGTGTTACTTAGGATCTTCAGTTTCCATCTCAAATTATATGCTTGCTTAAAATTTGATATTGTTTATGTTTTTAGTAAATTTTGCTAGATATAAACTGTTATATGGTTAGGGTTAGAAATTATTAAATAAGGTCCAAATGGGTGGACTCAATTAATTCAATAAACGATATTTTGGGATGAAGTTATGTTGGTCATGAATGTTGGAAATGCGTGGATATAAATATTAAATGTATGTGTGTGAATGTTAAATAGATGGGTTTAAATGGAACTCTAAGAGCAATTATCAATGCCTCCAAATAAGTTATACAATTGATGGTTTTAACTACACTTTGTGTAGAAGTCATGGTTCATAACTTGGGTCGAGGGTGTATATTCTTTATCCGAATTTCAGGCATGACATGTAGGTAATCTTATCAATCAATCTGTCTAACCCACTTATCAGGTAGCAATACAAGCTCGTTTGATGCATATCATCCGTTGTCATTCTTCTAACCGTTTATTTCTTTGCGCACGCCTGGCCCACCTGATAAATGTATCAGACCGCAAGCATGTGCAAGTTTGGTGCGTTTAGCTTCAGCGCCTGAAGTGGGACGTCTTGGAAAAAGCATTTCTATTGGTGGGATATTCTCTTTCTCCCTCCCTCTATAAATAGGGAGTGGCCATGATGCTCTCTCCATTCGAAGGAGAAAGGAGATATACACAGGAGTTTCGATGTATTTCAGCTAAGATGATGCCTTCTGATATCAACTGCTGCTTCTTGCTTGTTCTGATCTTGGCTTTCATAGGTTCTCACCACCATCCTTTGTTTTCATCTCCAGATGGGTTCGATTGTATGGTACTTACCGTACGTTCGTGCTGTGTGGGGCTCACTGGATATCTATATGTCGGATCCAAACCGTGTATCTAGTAGGCCTCATTATGTTCACTGTACATCCCAAAAATCATTCCGATCCAAAACTCAAGTTGGACACACTCCCTGGAGCAGTTCACAATCACCTGTAAAACCAATACATTCACTTGTTTTGGCCCACTGGAGTTTTGGAATGGGTTGATTTTAGGTGCGTACGTTCATCCAGTTGGGGCTCACCTGATGAATGTGTTGGATGACTTGTACACATCACTGTGGACCCCAAATTCCATCTAGAAGTTTCTATGGTGGGCGTTGCACTCTCTAATGTCCACCATTGATCCATTCGGTGGGGCGGACCTGAGTTTTGGATTAGGCTAGATTTTGGGATGTAGGCCTAACATTAGGGGCAGCATCAAATGGACGGGTTTGATAGAACTAACACATCATGGTGGAAAACACACAGCTCGAAATTATGTGACCATTCCCCCCTTTTTATCTTTTTGGTGAAATGAATTCTACAGGGCCAAGGTGGGCCAGTTGTGATCATTGTGGACCGTTGGATAGCCCATTACTTCACTGTGCATCGGCCATTACTTCAATCTGATCTGATGATCACAGTCATCTGATTAAGGGCCTGGAAAGTGGACGGCGACAACAAATTTCATAGTTTACCGTTCATTCCGCAGCACTTAAATAGATGGCTACGATTATCTGATCAGGGAGATTTTGGGGGAACCTGCAATCAATAGTGGGTCTCTCCTATCCAACGGTCGATGTAGTCCAGAGGTGTATCATGAACCCTGCTGGAGTACTCGCACCTCTCCACTTGCGGGGCTATACGTGACCACGTGCTAGCCTGACGGACTGTGTAAGATCCAGACCGTTCATCATGTTGCCCAGCTATATATGTTCCTTGTCCTGCAGATCAGGGCCGTCCATTAGTCATTATTCACTAACCCCAACCCCTTATTTTTGTTTTGGTTTGTAACTATAGCAGTGGGGCCCATCATGATCGATGCTGAAACATGCTCAAAGATCATCACCATCGCAGACCCCTGCAGTCCCAAGACCTGCCCCAACTGGTGTGATTTCTTATATGGTGGAGAGGGCCAGTGCACGCTCTTTGACGGTGTATTGCAGTGCCTGTGCACTTACCCTTGTTGAGTTCTCTTATAATATGGTAATTACAATAAATAGGGACTGATGACGGTGTGTATTTGTTGCTGTCATCTACAATACATGTGGCTGGAATGTGCATCGATCTGCACTGTCCGAATTGTGGGGTCTTTTTTGGATGAAGATGGCCAAGAAAATGCACTGATCAGGCTATCTTAGCTATCCAATTGGCGGACATGAAATGGATGGTTAAAAGGTAATTGATCAGTGGTTCAAATCCAACGAAGTTTTGGACGGTGTTCCATTCTGGCAGGACCAGTGATTTTAATGGTGTGGATTGGGCCTATTCAAAATTACAATTTGGTCGCATGCAAATTCCATTTTGCCTTTCGAAATTAAAAAGATTTGATTAATCTTGCTATTATATTATCCAATCCCATTAAGAGATACTACTGGATTTTCAATGGATTTTGAAATCCATTACGATTGTGGCCCCATGTTTTTTTATCCATGCCATCTATATGACCCTTTATACGTGGCATTAGTTGTGGAATATGGTCCTTTGATTAGTGTACAGGCTTCGCTTAATACAATGTTTTTCCACGTTGTGCGATAATTGTGTCAATTCCATCCAATGTAATTCCATACTATTTAATCCAGCGTTTCAAATAAGCATTTAATCTCACGCATTTAATCTCACCCATTTGCCATGTGGAAACATGTGCACTGAGTTCCTTTTAGACCTTTGGGGGGTGTTTGGTGCATGGATTTAAGTGGGATGAAATTGGAATGAAGGTAATTGTTAAGGAGTGTTAAGGGTTGTCGATGAATCAGAGATAACAGGATAATAGAGAATTAGGGATGCGCGTTTGGAATGTATGGTTTTGGCATTGTCATCCCAAGATAACAGCAATGCACGTTTGGATGGTTTTGGAAGCCCATTGCATGAGTGTCGTACATTAACTTGGATTCAAGAATAGTGGGTCGCCTATAGGAGATCCGGCGGGGGACCCTTTATAAAAGTTGTTTAAAATGATGTCACTAATAGTATAGAATGGTTAGATTTCGTAAATCTAATATTTTCAGATAATTACGAAAATGCCATTAGTTAAAACTTAAAGTTAAATTGTCATTTTTTAAGTATGATAGGTTCCCGCGATCATAATAACGCAAAGCTTTAAACTTAAAAATTTTGGCATATTTTAGTTGTACACGTCAACTTTCAGCCTTCCAATCATCCTACAAATAGCCAAATTAGAATCTGGCTTGTAAACAGCCCACCTGAGCTCAAATCGGGTCCATTTTTGGTATTGTATTACAAAATCATGTTGGCCACCTGATAGACGGAGTGGATTTAGCACATGCACCTTGGGGGGCCCACGTGCATTGACCGCACGTCATGTGCACGATCAAATACATGATTGACCGTGCGACGCTGATGCAACATCGTCCATACAGATGTTTGTCTGTTGCTGGCCTGTGCACGATCCACCTTGTGGGCCCCTTTTCAATTATCTGAACCGCCCATCTGTTTTCTAGCTTGTCAAAACCCCCTCCTCATGAAGTTTTTCCTGATTGTTATCATGTATCTTCATTGATCTTCTTCTCCAAAATAACCTTTATAACACAATATCTTCCAATCCGGGATATCTCTTTGCATGGGAAGCTAAGAATCCTCCTTAGCTAACCGACATGCCAAATCACCTTGAAAATGAAAATTTCTATCATCTTGGATAATCATCCTCCAAATCCTTCTCTGGTGTAAGAAACCTATCAAGCGACTGTAGAGCTTGGATTTATGGACCCTCATATGCCTCATTGGACCATCTAAACCTTACTGAGGTGTCCGATCGTTCGATAAACTGTCCGTTTAAAACTTGCTATTTTCATTTGCTCTCTTCCTTATTTTGCACGAGGACCGTTCGTCTGTGTGTGGGCCCCACTCCAGAATTCATCACATCCATTCTGTCTCCCATACCATCATATCACATGAAAGAAACCTCTCCCCCATCCGTCATGTGTATGCTTTCCAAATCAAGCTGAAACTTCTCATAAACTCTCTTTTTATCATAACCATATATCTGTAGCCTTGCGTAGCCTCCCGAAACCCTATGATTTGTCCTCCATTGTCTATTTTAAGCCTCTCCAGCAAGAGGAAGCCTCATGCACAAATTACAGAAGGGGGGGGGGGGGGGGGGAGCTTCTTTCATTCTCCAGCGGTTAAATCAGTCACTTCAACCCTTCAACTAGATCCATCCTAATGTGAGGATCTCCCCTTCAAGCCGTCATGAATAAAAATATATTTCCTAGTTTTTTTTATCTTCTATTAAATTGTTTTGTTGGAATGTATTAAACCATGTTTATCATTGGATCTATGCTAAGATAATGATGCCATAATGATATGATTTTGTGCTTGGATATTCATGTGTAGAAGCATGTGTATTTTTTCGTATTCTTGTGAGAACCATGCATAGATTCCTTTGCCTTTTGTTTTAAGTACGTGAATGATGTTTATATTCACATATGTGTTATATGGTTGAGGATTATCATGTGAATATTATGCTTATGTACACCCCTCGTTTCCCATATTGATGAAATTACTTGATGCGAAGAGATAGAGCCCATGAGAAGTGTCCATGTTGATAAATGTGTCTTGACATGTCCATAGGAATGTATGGATGTTTGCCAAGGGATCCTCAAAGTTTCATATTATGTTTGGATTGATCCTTATGCCATACATGTATGTTTCTTTTGATTAACCACGTTGGAAATCAATGGCTATTTGTTGGGGTTAGGAGCCTCGCAGTGGAAGCAATCAAAGCAGACGAGGAACACACCACAATGGCAATCAATAAGCAAATCATCACACACAAGAAGGTAATCTGATTTTTACGTGGAAAAACCCCTCACAGGTAAAAAAACCATGGCATAAATCGACACAAATCCACTATGTTATCAGAAGTTACAAGAGATAGAAGAAACACAACCCGGATCACAGTCCACAAGAGAAATCCCAAGCTAACCAAAGCTAATTCTCACATGAGAAGGACAAACATAGCCATTTCTCTCAACCTAGAGAACTCCAAGCTTCTTCCTAGCTCTTTCTCTTGCTCTAGAACCCTCTCAATCCCTTGGCCCATTGGCGGCAACCCTAATCTCGAATTACATCTCCTTAAATAGGAGAAAACTAAAATTAGAAACCTCTTTACGCAAACTCGCACAAGAAACCCAGTCCAAAAAGGAAACCTGTCGACTGGCCGACCGGTCAGCCGACCGGCCGACAATGCCCAAAAAAGGTCCAGAAGCCGCTGTCTTCATCTCCACCGTGACTGACCGGTCGGTGGCCTTCATGCGTGAAGAGTAGAGGCGTCCAATCCCAACACTATTTGTGGAACATAGCTAGACTGTAAAGTTATGACAATGAGTGAACACTAATTGCATATGTTATCTTATGAGCCGAGGTTGGTGCTATGGACACTAAGCTTGAGCTGTCGGCCTATGCTGGGTTGCTTGCGACTCCCCATAGTGACATTTGAGTCTCTTTAATATGGCTGGATACGTAAATATGTAAATAAAGGTGAAATAAAAGCCATGCATACACTAGGGCTCGACTTGGTGAGCCAACCCCTCTGGGTGTCACGGAGGAAGTGTATCGAAGGTTTTTCGCTTCTTGTCTGCACCATCTACTAGAAGTGTATTGGAGGTTTCCCGCTTCCATTAGTTGGGTTATTTCCCTCTGATGACTAGTGGCTTACATGAAGTATATTGTGGTTATCCCACTTCGTGTAATATGATTCTAACGAGGGCGTCTTAACCAGAGCACGCATCTCACACATCACATTAACGAGATTTTACTTTGAATATTTTGATTTGGATAATGATATCATCTTGTCTGCGTTACTCTATGTTATGTTCATTGTTACTTGTGATTGTCTTAGAGGGATATACCTCACTATGATAGCGATTAACGCTATTCAAATACAATTTAGATGATGCAGGTGAAGATCCAGGTGTTGAACCTGAACCTCAAGGAGAAGAGTACGAGGGTTTGTATGATCAGATGGCGGATGACAAGATTGGAATAGCTTAGATGATATTTTCATTCTTTATTATTTTCTTCAAGTAGTTTGTATTTTTATAAATTGTAATAAGTCTTCCAAGAGAATGCAATGGATGTTTGGTTTGATTGAGTTTGGATGGGTTTGATTAACTTTATGATGACGACGTAATTAGGATGCATGGAATAAGATATTTTGGATTCTCATCAGTTTGTGTTTTAATGCCTAACTGTGTTAATTGTGGGGATGATTGAGAATGTAGAAGGATTATTCCTTGGTACATTCTAAAAAGTGCTTGAGAACTCGACCGTCATGTCCTTACACGGGAGTCGAAATCTTGGGTTGTTACGGTAGCCTTGACAGTAGTCACCTCGGCTCTGGCCTCCACCATGACTTCTGCCTCAGCAGTAGGAGCCTCCGCCTAAGCCTTAGCCTCAACGCCCTCATTCTCGTCGATGGGAGAGAGGTTGAGGTTCGGGGAAGTGCTTCTTGACCAAAGACCAGCAGTCCTCGAATCTGTATTTGTAAATCTTCTCTTGAGCTGCCCTCATCTTGGCGAGCTCGGCATCCCACTCTGCGACCTTAGATTAGGCCTCCTGCAGTAGAGTAGCCAGATTCACCTTCTAGCCCTCCGTCACTTTCAAAGTAGCCTTCGCAGATTCCACCCTGTTCTTTGCAGATTGCCTTTGACCTCCTTCCTCCTTCAAGGCATCCTCGACCGTCTGGATTTGAACTCGTGCGACCTCGAGGTCGGACTAGGCCACCTTAGCCTTCGACCTGGCAGACTCCAGGTCCTTCTCGGTTGCCTCTACCTTCTTCTTCCACAACGAGGCTATGTGAGGGCTTCCTTTGCCCGCCCTTTGTATTCGGTAAGGGCTTGGCGCCTCATGATCCCCACGGCTACATCCTTAAACGAGAGGAATAAGTTAGAAGGGCATTTATGGCAGCAAAGCGCAAAAGCAAAGTGAAGCATAGCCTCACCCTAAGGCTGCTCTCAATGATGGAGTCGGCCAACTGATCTTGGTCCGAAGAGCCCAACATGTCCAAATTTCCACCAATGTAGGGGTTGGTCAGCGCGTAGGAATTGATGTTGTATATCCACGGAGGATATTCCTCAGAAAGCGTCAGCATCGGTATCTTAAGCTCTTCCGTGGGCGGAAACGAGTGCACCTTGCTGGAGCTACCGGAGGGCGGAGTGGGCAGCACCTTAGTCGAGCTAACCCGCGTCATGGGCCACTCTACAGCTAGGTCCGTCGTCTCAGTAGGAGGAGGATGGGAGGCTCGTGGCACGGCCTGAATTGGAGAGCTAGGAGGCATTGTTTTCCCAGGACCGCTGATAGGAACTTGGGGCTGCTGAGGCGATCGTTGCCGAGATGGATCCTCCGACCTTAACCCCTGGGTCGCCTTCTTCTTGGGAGTAGGGAGGTCTCCTCCCTATTTAGAATGTTGGCAGGAAGCTTTTGAACCCTGAAGGGAGCCTTCAGAGCCATTCTTGCATCAAAGAAAGACAATAAGGTCAGAAGCCAAGTAAAAATTGCTAAGTACAAGGTCAATGAGCAGACAACCGACTTACCTCATGCACTGACTCGAGGGTGATTAAATGTTGGTAATCTCTCTCTCTCTTCTACCGAGCGCGACCTCACAACTCGGATCTGTTGTTCCTAGGGTTGTAAATGGGTCAGTGGACCCGATGGGGTACCCAGACCCGACCCATTTAGACCAGACCCAGACCCCACCCATTTGTTAAATGGTATGGGTTTGAGTCTAAGAACAAACCCAGTTGCTAAACGAGTCTAGGTTTGGTTTCCTTTATATTAGTTCCGACTCGACCCAACCCGACCCGAACCCATTTAGTAAGTGGGTGGGTTTGGTCTATGTTTCAAGGAAACCGTCTAGACTCGATTTTAAGCCTTATAAAAATGCTTATATGCTTAATCTAGACCCGGACCCATTTATAAATGGGTCTGGGTGGATCTCCCTCTACTAGACCCGGACCCATTTATAAATGGGTCTGATGGGTTGACTCGGACCCGCCCATTTAGTAAAAGGGTTTGGGTCTAAAATTTGGACCCGGACCCATTTAGCAAATGGGCAGGTCTGGTTTTGGCTAAACCCGCCCCGAACCCGACCATTTACAACCTTAGTTGCTCCTGACCAGAGGATAAGGTCGGCCTATATCGCTCAAAGGCTGCAAAAAGCAATGTCGACAAGTCAGAGGCAGGATAACTACTAAGAAAACACAATAAAGCTCACAAGTCGGCAGACCTCCTGACCTGGTTTGGCGAACTCAGCATGAGCTCGGTACTTCAAAGGCTAAGGCTCGTCTAGTGCTGCCTCCCATACTCTCGAGGCAAAAAACCATTTCTTTCCAGGTCTTCGTGGAGGACAGAAGACCAGTGATAATCGAGCCACCCTTACTTGGGTAAGTTGAGAAATAGTACAGCCCCCGACCTCCCAAGGACTTCAGAGTATACATTGCAAAGAGCTCATTCGAGGTCAGCTTCGTATTCCCAACACGTCACCACAAGATCTAACAGTCGACAATACATTTCCAAGCGTTGGGTTGAAGCTGACTTGAAGATAAGCTCAAAATACTCAGCACTTCCAACATGAACAGATGAAGTGGTAGATATAGACCAGCCACAAAGTGGATTGGGGAAACAATGACCTCTCCCTTGCGAAGTCGGCTCGGCAACTTGCCCTTTTTAGGGACCCTAAGACCTACGGAATCAGGAATGTTATACATCTCCCTCAGGTCCCTGAGCTCTTCATCCAATATCTTTGACTCTACGTCGTCCAGCTCAAACTGGGAAGGATTGCTCGGACCCTCTATGCCCTTCAGGGCCCTAGGTCTCTGAGCCCCCTCCCCTGCCTCGAGGGCTTGCTCCGACGGTACTGATGCGACGACCATTCCTAGTTCTACAAACTTAGTTCGAGATCTAAACTCTACGGGTTGATATACCCCTTGGGAATCCAATGAGGGAAGAAAAGATTGCTGGTCATCATGCCCTACTCTAAGGATATCATCGGAATCTGAAGACTCAAACATTACAAAGCGGAAAGGAGAGAAAGATGAGGAAACAGGAGCAGGAAATGTACTAGATCTGTTGGCACATAGGCTTTGGGAAGATGATCAGAGAGTAAGAGAGGTTTCAAGAAATGCAAAAATGGCTAAGGAAGAGAGTTTTTATAGTCCTGGACTCCTCTGGTCGTACGATGCCACATGGCAACAAAAGAATCGCCTCAGTTAATGAATGCGCATCTTCATCCGGCCTCTCCTACCTGCCTCTCCCTCATTCGTCCGTATGAAGCATGGTGCTCTTACACCCTTCTCTCTCCTGACATGCGGCAGAGTGGGTGAGCTGAGTATTTAATGTGCCATAACCCCCGACATGTGTCGCCTGCTCATTCGCCGAAATTTAAAAGACGTTAACGAAACCGTACAACAATGATAACGACGCTTCGGAAAGCGCATTCGAGAAACGTGTTAGAGAAGCAACAGCCTTACGAAGATGTCAGAGAAACATATCTCCTCGAAATCAGCCATTTCGGCTCATTGATCGTTACTCTCAGCCCTTTGAATGCTCATACCAGGGAGTAAGGGGGCTTCTGTTATGAGAATAACCTGGGTTGAACTAATAAGGATAACAACTCATGGGCCGAGGCCCAGGCCCAGATTCATTAGCTCAGCTACCTGCGCTATCCACTGTCTGGAACAAAGAAAGCTTAGGACCATAACCGAGCTAACCTCACGGGTCAACCTCAGCAGCAGTTAGTTCAGATGTGCAAGTGCAGACTCAAGTTAGCTCTTCTAACATGTCAGCCGACCTGATCATCAGGTCAACCTCAATCCCGCCTTCCAACGATCACTGACCTAGATCACTGCCAAAATAACCACAAGCGAAAAACTAAGGACATGGCCGAGAAGAACGGACACGTCACTAGCCATTATGGGTGCAACCCATGATTTCGAGAATCGTGCCACTCGATGGGAATCTCTCCTGAAACCATAGCCACGCCAATAGCCCACGATTACTCCTCCAGTAGGTATAAACCAAGGGCTCCACCTCCATTGAAAGGTGTGCAATTTGATCCGCCTAACAACTATCTTGCATTCCCTACTTAGATCCATCTAACTTAGGCATTGGAGGACTAACGGCCAGGTCCCTGACCACCCTCTTAGCCTCTCTTCGTGCTATGTAGGAACAAGCTTTTTAGATCCAATTTGGTCATCAACGAAGGATCATCTCAGAGTATCAACTCTAAGTGGCTTAGTATCCACCTCATCTATTGTCCAAAAATTTGTAACAACACAACCCATTGTTAGTACAACCACCCCACTGTTAGCCATACTGCAATGTTAGCCACCCCACTTGGGAATCAATACTTAGACCTCACTGATGAAATGAAGTTATCTTCACTCAATCTACCACTTAAAGCTACGGATTGGTGTGCAAGTTTCTTCATACAGCATTTTCCCACGTTGTGGTATAATGGTGTCAATTCCATCTAATGCAATTTCATACCACTTAATCAAACGTTCCAAACGGGCCTTCAATCGCACATATCTACCACGTGAAAACTTGTGGACTGAGTTCCTTTCAGACCTTTAAATTCGATGGGACGTTTGAAAAACGATTAGATAAATCAGGTATTATATCATTCAGTCACAAAGGAGATGTGGCTGGATTTTTGGTAGATTTCAAATCCATTATACTTGTGAGCCCCATGTTGAAGCATGTGTTTTATCCACGCCGTCCATCATATGCACCCTTTACATATGACAATTGATTTGCATATGCATAAGGGTGACCAGTATCGGTTCTGAAATTTGGTCTATTAATGACGATTCCATGGTCCAAAATTTACTTAATACATGGAATGCATCACACTCGCGCATGGAATGTATCTCAGATAAGGCAATCTTTTGATTTGCATTACAGGCAAACCGTGTGTGATATCCTAGTCTTCCATCAGGATTGGTGGACTCCTTCGATCTTTTGGCCTCAAAAAAGGATCATTTCAAATGCCAGGTGGGCCACAGCATATCCTAATAAATGGATGGCTGGAATAAGCAGAAGGGAAAGCTCCGATCATGGGCACGTGCTCCATAACACATGTGCCTGCACGTGGATGGGTTCCACTTCCTCCCGTTTTTCCAACCGAGAGACCATATGCGAGACCCATCTCTCTACAGTACATGTGGCAGGATGAAGGATGGATCGGGATGATTTTAAAATGCATGAGGCAATCCCATCCTTTAATTTTTCTACAGTTTATCGTAGGTATTGCTTGGTAATTGATTGTTTCTTTCCCACCGGTACTTCAACGGAGCCCAATCGGACGGATAAGATTGTCTATTAGAAGTTATTTTTGAGATATAAACCATCTATTTCAGGGTCTTCACATGGACGGACCTGATGCACACAGGCCCTTCCACGTGTACTATGGATAGAGATGGATCTTTCACATTCCATTTCATCTGTCTCCACCGTATCATCTCCCTTCCGAAGTTTCAACGGACGGGCCAAGCTTTGTCCAAGCCCGGCCCGTATTGTTCTGTATAAGCCCGGGCCAAAATATCCAGCCCGAGCCCGAATTCGGGAACGCAGATTGCGTCCTACCCTCAACCTCAGAACGGGCAGCGTTTTATCCACACCGTCTATTGTTACTAGATTTTGGGACAACATATAGACTAGTTGATCTTCACCGCTGCACGACTTACTGCCTCAGATCTCCAAAGATGAACGAACTGGATCAGGATCGAGGGTCAGCTGGATCCTGCAAATCACAAGGAAGATACATCACGGTGGGCCCCTCCACAGCTCTGACAGATACATCACGGTGGGCCCCTCCACAGCTCAGTTTGGACGCAAAGGAAGCACGCAATCCGCGTACTACTTCAGGAGTGGAAGCCTCATCCACCAGAGAATGAGAGAGTGAAGATCGCTACTCGCTTGCTGAAGAGGGAAGACGATAAGGTATTTTCCGGCCATTTCCGTGTCAGATCTCCGGCCATCTCCACACTCCTCCCTCCCAGCGATTCCCATCCGCAACCTCTACCATTTGTTGGCAGCGATCATTGTCTTGTGTCATCTCTCCTTTCTATCTCTGCCATTTCCCCTTCAAATCTGCACTTGCAAACCCTAATGGGCCGGGCTGATTATACTGTCGATACCCGGCCCGATCATGAAACGGGCTTGAATTTTAAGCCCGGACGTCGGGCCTGATACTCGCAGGCTAGGCCCGAAAACCCGATAAGTCAGCCCGGCCCATTGTCAACCCTAGAAGAAACCCATTCCTCTTCCAGCGCAGGGGAGAAAACCATACCCCCAAACCCATGCCTCCGTACGATCCCACAAAACCCAAATCCGTCCTCCGCGTCGCACTCTTCTCCCGTGTCCTCCTCCTCTTCCTGATTGCCACGTGGCGTTCCATCGCTTCCCCCTACGATACCTCCTCCTCCTTAAACCCCAGCTGCCTCGCCTCTCCCAGGCCCACCACCACCCGATCCGTACTCCTCCAACGCGTCGGATCGGCCCTCGAAGACAGCATCGTATGGGACAGTGTGTATTACGTACGTATAGCAGAGTGCGGATACGAATACGAGCAGACGTACGCGTTTTTACCTCTCCTTCCCTTCTGCATTTGGGCGTTGTCTAGAACTGGTAAGTCCAATTCAGTAATTCCCGTCATCGAAATGCTCACCGAGGACTACTGAAGTGGAAGTAGTCCGCCAGGCAATGGGCTGCTCTCTTTTTCTGTAAAGATGATCGTGGCCGTTCGAGAAGTGGACCTGAAGGTAACCGTCGAATATTCTGTGATTTTACGTCCGTAGATGGAAATTGTTGCGACTGTTTTTGTGAAATCGCAGTTTATGGTTGGACCTACTTCTTGAACGGTTCTGATCATCCGTACTTGCGGGCTATGGATTCACTTAGTCCGAGTATTGCAAGACACCGAACAGGCCCTGAACTGGGCCTGAGCCCAGATGCGTGCACAAGGTAGATCATGTACACGCTACCGTATGAGCCACGTGGCAGACAGGTGCAATATCCAATCCATCCATCAAGTGGGCCGGTCCTGGCAATGACGAATGGCTGGGCCCAGCCCTGAAAGTACATTCAACATGCATGTGTGGACTAGGTGATGATTTTATCAACTTAGGTCTTGGTTAAGGCATGTATGTCGACACACTTTGCACCTGCCGGTTGGGAAATCAGGGTATTGGGAGAAATTGGGTTGGAAATTTTGCCGTACAACCATGCCATATCATGATTTAATGGTCTAGATTGCTGTACTACTATCCATGTTGAAATGTGTAAGTTCTTTATTCGGAAGGTCATCTGACATTTCAATCCTTGATAGAGTGGAATGGCATAATAGGATTTCTGCTGCGGACCAGTTATTTTATTTATTTATTTTTTTTGGATGATTGCGGTATCCAGGCCTCTTAGAGCACCTGTTAGAGCAAATGACTAAATCCTCAGCTAGGTCTCCAGATCGGAAAGAACCCTTTGAGGTTCTCGGGGCACGTGCAAACCCTCATCCACACGAGCCGGGTAATATTTTTATTGTTGGAAGTGCCCACTTAGGGGACTTGAGCTCAAGACCTTTCGCTTCTTGAGGTGGAATGTCCTAGCCAATTGAGATCCTGGCCAAGTCGAGCTCAACTCGCTTCTTGAGGCGGAACATCTTGGCCCACTCGAGCTCGAGACCTCTCACTTCTTGAAAGATGAATTTTTATTAAACAAACAAAACAAAGCACACAAAAGAAAAAAGGTAACAAAACAAAAAAAGCAAAAGAAAAGATAAAGAAAGAAAAAGCTATACAACCCCAGCTCCAAAGTTGGCTGCCCCAAAAAAACCTACAGCTGGCTTGTTTGATGGTCAAGAAATGAAAGTAAATGAATGTAAATAAGTAATGATTATTTACCTTTATATTTCCTTGAAAATGCAAGTTCTCCCCAAAAGCCTCATAAAGGTATCGTGCTATGTATTAAAATCATGTGGGCACAACCATAATGTATGTATTATACCCACACTGTCCATTCATTTTTCCATGTCATTTTGGGGCTAAATGAGGCAAATCCAAAGCTCAAGTGGTCCACAATAAGAATAATTATGTCTACCATTGAACCTACTGTTATCTGTGGTATGGTCCAATTGATCTTTGGATCAGTCTCATTTTTCAGCTCATATCCTAAAATGATTTGAAAGGATGAATGAGCGGTGTGGATGTAACACATATATCATGGTGGGGCCTACATAATTTTGCTTTAAAAAAGGTTGAAATTTATGTTCGCTTCCCCAAGTGTAGGGTTGCGATGTAGTAATAAACTCGGTAAGACCGAGGTCGATCCACAGGGACTTATATAGGGATTCACAAATACTTCCAATAGTTTCTATTGAGAAGCTAACAACCAAATTTGTAGGATATTGATGTAAGTAACAACTTTGAACTAAATTGAAAGTAAACAATTATAAAAAGGCATTAGGGGTTCAAGGATCCACTTGTAGCAATCCTAGATGCTCAATTCGCTGTGGTTTTTCACTTTCTCAACTAGAATCGAAATTAAGATCTATCTAGTCGGATGATAGAGCAGTTAAACCAAACAACCTGTCATATGTATGAATAATGTATATAATTCACTCAATGCAAGCTAGGATGATCATGCTTAATTGCATAGGTCAATCCCAATTCCAATAGACTAAGTTCATAATCATAACCATCACTAAGGCCTATCACAAGACAAAGCTAGATCATGATTTGAACTTGATTCAAATCGCATACACAGTCCACCATACATTAGAAATCCAGAAAAGTAGAACTTTGGTAAGAAGCTCCCACATGAAGATCATAGTACTAGAGCGTACTCCAATTCCTCGGATCATACAAGTCTAGACTAACATACAACAATTAAGAACTCAAGCGATTCTTCCAAACATCCATGAGTCATCATAAGACTAAGAAAAATTACTTAGAACTTGAATTAAACTTCAAACCATTGTTCATAAACATGAAATCCAATCTTAAAACCAACTTTAAACGAATTGAAACATCTTAAATTCACTACAAGCTTCACCTCTTAGCCCTAGCTAAGAGGTTTAGCCGTTCATGATCCAAGGAAACATGAAACAACTAGGAAAAACATAAAAATAGCAACAAACTAGAAGGAGTTGTGGAACTCCGAAATCCACTTCCGCCGCCTCTCACCTTGCTCAAACTCTTATAAGATACCCTAGGAACGATCTCTAGGTGTCCTTTTATAGTGGGGAGGCTCCGCAGCATTAGAATCTTCTAGAGATTGCGTAAGAGTGCGCAGTGCGCAGAGAATTTTGGAACTTGTAGAACACGTCTCATTATGCAGACGACCGGTCGCACGACCGGTCTGAGCTACTGGACGACCGGTCTCAAAAACGCAAAAAGTGTCCAGAGAGTTCTGGGATTTTTCATCCTAGAAAATTAATTCAAGGACCAATCGCACGACCGGTCGCAGTAGTGGACGACCGGTTTTAGACAATCCAGAGAGCTGTGGCCGCAGGGCCCTTCTGTTGAATGTGCTGACCGGTCAGACGACCGGTCTTGGGCCTTGGACGACCGGTCTTGGGTGTTCTCTTCTGCTTTCTTTCTTCTTTTCTCTGACTTCTTTCTTTCATCTTTCAACACTTGGTCTTTTGATCTTCTTTGCTTCTAAATAGTGTCTTTAAGTCTCTCTTTGATGATTCCTCTCTCTCATCCCTACAATCACAAATCCATGCATTAGATTAGTCTATAAGTCATGAAAACCTTGCATAATGAGTGATGAATTGGGGTTAGAATATGCACAATTAAGAGCTCAACAATTTACATCATTTTCGCCCCCTCCCTTTCAAACAGGTGTAAAAATCATCATTATGCTTTTACTTTCATTTCATTTCATTTCATTTACTTCCAATCAAACAGGCCCAAAAAGACTCAAGACTTTGCTAAAGACCCCACTTGAAGAAATACTTGAGTTACAAAAGTAGTGGTTGTTCCTCTCGAGCCAAATTGACTAGAGAGAAGCCAATAATAAAATGTGCCACTTCTTTATGCCGAGAAGACCTCATTCTTCTGCATGCCGCAAGCAAAAGAGGCCTTCGATTTCTTCTGGTATAACCCATGACACTCCATCCTTCTACAACACTCGATGCCAAATATCTGCAGAATAGCAGCAATGGATGAAGAGGTGATTGATGTATGCTTCATCTTGGAGACAAAGGCTACACGCATTGGGCGGAACCATACCAGTTTTCCTAAGATTGTCCATAGAGGGGGAGACATGAGTACGTGGGTAGGGAGGGATCCTACACCGCATACAAAGGACTCCGCAAGAGCTGTTATCTCTTCTTTGGACAAGTTAATACTGAAAAACTCACTTTTTACAATGTTGATTTTGAGACCTAAAACAACTTGGAACCAACAAATAGACATACTTAAGAAATTAACCATGAAATCCTTAGCTTCATAGAAAAACAGAGTATCATTTGCAAATTGGAGATGATTGATCTGATAGGGAAGATTCTCCACCCTAAATCCTTGGAAAAGACCTTCCTCCTACCCCTTAGAGAGCATACAACTTAAGAGCTTTTGAGACAAAAATGAAAAGAAAAGGAGAGCTTTTGAGACAAGAATGAAAAGAAAAGGAGATATATGATCTCCTTGTCTTAGACCTCAGGAAGCTTTAAATAAGCCAAAGGGAGAACCATTGATTAGGACAAAGAACATAGCAGAGGAAACATAGGAAAGGATCTAGTGTCTCCTTTTATCCCCCAAATCCATCCAGAAATCATATTGCTAAAAAAAATACCATTCTAGTCACCAGATGGAAGAGGGCAATATAGTCCTCATCCTTATTCCCAAAAACCACTCCCAACAATCTTCTGACATGGCACACTGCAAGGAAGACCCCGGTTAGTTGGGATAAGGCTTCCACGAAAATGATGACTACTTTTTGGGTTTATGCTCCATCTGTGATTGGGCGTAGCAATTAGCAAACCTCATTGGGATATGGCACGTCAATCTTCACCATCCAGTCGTTCTGTGCCTTGTTGGTTGAATATGGGCCCCTTATCTAAACATTCCTTACAGGCTGGACCTGAGATATATCAACTTGATTGGTGCCAGGTCCCAACCAGCTTTACCCCAGCCAATTGCCATGACCTGATCTAGCCCAACCCATTTGCCAATTGCCATGACCTGATCTAGCCCAACCCATTTGCCAATTGGTTTAAAACTATAGAACCAACTTGATGGGCCTAGCCCAAGCCCAACCCACAAAGGGCCAGGCCCAAAGGCCTGATAGGCTGGCTGTTAGCACCCTTAACAAGACGGAAATATTCGAGAGAAGTTCGACGATAGGTTCATGTTAAACATATGTGCAAAAATTAGGCTGGTTCACTCATCAGGTAGGCTACACATGTGAAATGTAAAATTGATAGAAAACATGACTGGCAGACTGGCAGTCTCTATTCTATGTGGGGGCGTGGCCTGCATGATAAGTGTACCAGCTTGGTTTTGTGGCCAGGGTATGTTCACTGTTGGACCCACCTGATGAGTGGTATAGATCATCCCACTTTGGGACGTATGCTCCCTATCACCTCTTCAATCGCTCCTTGTGTAGCTTTGGCATTTCTCAATATAAAATTGGTGCAGACGAAGAAAGAAGGCTGCAACAATCAATCAATCAACCACAAGATTAAAGGAAAAGATGCTAGACTCCAGGGTCTAGGACATCAAATTCTATTCTTCAAAAACTGTTTTTTTCCCATGGACAATTCCCATGTTTTATAGGCAAATAAAGCACTACAACTTCCCACAAAATATAACTCTTAAAACAACTTCCCATAACTATTTCCAAGATATTCCCACTTTTCCTAAGTAAATAACAAGGTATTTTTCCTAGGGACAATTTCACATTTAACGCTTCAACGATGGAGCCTTTGACTGGGCTTGGACTGGGCTTGGGTGCTCGTAGTGGGCTTGGACTGGCCTTGGATGCTTCTGCATCAAATACCTCCAGTTTGAGAAAGTTCGCCCGCGAACTTGATTCTTTCTTCTTGAAGTCTTCCAAGGCTTGGACATTGATAACTTTCAAATAATCTTCCGACATCCATGTAGCTGTTGCTGGCTTTCCTTTCCTTTGAACAAGATATTGAGTGTAAGGCTGACTTCGAGTGGTTGGGTTTCGCGAATCAATAATTTGAGAAATCTCCGCTTGCTCTTTTGAAATTTGAGAAGTATCGCGATTGGGTTGATCATCCCCATGACAAGCAAAGAGATCCAATATATTAAAGATTGGGGAGATGTTGAGATCACTTGGGAGATCAATGACATACACATTATTGCCAATGCGCTTCAAAACTCGACATTGCCCAACTTTCTTGTATTTGAGTTTGTTATATATTGGCCAATGGGAAATCTTTCTTTCCTAAGGTAGACCATAACCAAGTCACATTCTTTAAATTCAACATGTCGCCGATGAGAATCTGCATTTTCTTTATACTTTGCATAAGTTTGTTCAAGTTTCTTTAGAACATCCTCACGAATTTCCTTCAAGTGATCCACAAATGACTCTGCATCACAACTTGCTCTCTTGGGATTCGGTAATGGCGCTAAATCAAGGGGCTGAATTGGATTGAGTCCATACACAATTTGAAATGGAGTTTTCCCAGTCGAGCGATTGATGGAGTCATTGAAGGAAAATTCGGCATGCGGTAGCACATTATCCCACTGCTTTGGCTTCTTCCAGCAAGGCATCGCAACAAATTACCCAAACTTTGATTGACCACCTCGGTTTGGCCATTGGGTTGAGGGTGGCATGTGGTGCTATATTGTAATGTAGTACCCAACTTCTTCCAAAGTGTCCTCCAAAAGTGACTCAAGAATCGAGTGTCACGATTGGAAGTAAGTGACTTAGGCACTCCATGTAGGCGTACAATCTCTGAAAAGAACAAGTCGGCTATATAAGATGCATCAAGAGTGTTTTTACAAGGGATGAAATGGGCCATCTTGGAAAATCTATCAACCACCACAAGGATTGAGTCATGACCTCTTTGAGTCCGAGGTAGTCCAACCACAAAATCAAGAGAGACATCTTGCCAAGGTGTAGTCAAGATCGGCAAAGGAGTATAAAGTCCGGTGTTTTGTGAGTGCCCTTTGGCAATTTGGCAAGTGTGGCACCGTTCCACGAATCTAGAAGTGTCTCTCCTTAATTTCGGCTAATAATATTTCTCCTCAAGCTTGCTTATGATCTTATCGCGACCAAAATGCCCGCTTAAGCCACCACCATGGGCCTCGGTTATGAGTTGCAACCTGATTGAGCTCTTAGGTATACACAAGCAACCCTTATAAAATAAATAACCATCCTGCAATATAAAATCAGTTAGTTCACTTTTTTGGATCTGATTATAGATAGGGCCGAAGTAGGGATCATCCTTGTAAAGCTGGGGTAGAAGCTCGAACCCCACAACGGAAGTAGTGATGCCAACGAGCACTTGCTCCCGTCTACGTAGAGCCTACTTAGAGCATCAGCCACAGTGTTGCTTTGACTCGATTTGTGCTTGATCGCAAATGTGAATTCTTGAAGATATGAGACCCACTTAGCATGTCGAGCACTAAGTTTCTTTTGAGCACTCAAGAAACGAAGTGCCTCATGATCGGAGTACAAGATAAATTCCTTGTGTACAAGATAGTGCCTCCAATGCCGCAATGCTTGTATGACGGCATAAAACTCAAGGTCATAGGTAGAGTACCTAGACTTTGTTGGTTCAACTTTTCACTATAAAATGCCACGGGTCGTCTTTCTTGGCTCAAAATGGCTTCAGTGCCCACATGGGAGGCATCACAATCTACCTCAAAAAGTTTGCTGAAGTCAAGCAAGGCAAGGACCCGCGCATTAGTCAATTTCCCTTCCACAAGTTAGAAACTTTTCTCGGCCTCAGGAGTCCACTTGAATTCTCCATTCTTCATACAATTGATCACGGGTGCAATGAGAGTGCTGAAATTTTTGATAAACCGCCTGTAGAAGGTAGCCTACCCATGGAAACTTCGAACCTCTCCAATGGATTGTGGGATAGGCCACTCTATGATTACTTTCACCTTTACTTCATCAACATGAACGCCTTCGGAGAAAACCACAAAGCCCAAGAAGATTAGGCTTGAAGTCATGAAGCAACACTTCTTAATGTTCACGTGCAACTTGTTTTTCCTACAAAACTTAAAAAACTTGGCGAACATGGGAAACATGCTCACTAGCGGTGACACTATAGATCAATATATCATCAAAGTACACCACTACAAATTTTCCTAAGAATGGTTTTAACGTATGTGTCATAACCCTCATGAAAGTACTTGGGGCATTAAACAAACCAAAAGACATTACAAGCCATTCATAAAATCCTTCCCTTGTCTTGAAAGAGGTCTTCCACTCATCGCCCGGTCGGATACGTATTTGGTGATACCCACTCCGTAATTCAATCTTAGAAAATACTTTAGAACCAGCCAAAGCATCCAACATATCATCAGGCCAAGGTATTGGAAAACGGTACTTCACAGTGATCTTATTGATGGCCCGACTATTCACACACATCCGCCAAGTGCCATCATTCTTTGGAGTAAGAAGAGCGGGAATGGCACAAGGACTCGAGCTTTCTCTTATAAACCCCTTTTGCAACAATTCGTAAACTTGCCTGTGGAGTTCTTTGTGCTCTTTTGGGCTCATTCTATAATGCGGCAAGTTTGGTAAACTAGCACCCAGAGTTAGATCAATTCAATGCTAAATTTGTCGCATGGGTGGTAAACCATGTGGCAAATCCTCTTGAATTATATCAGAAAATTCATGCAAAATGGGCTGAATTTCTTTTGGGATGGAGGTCTTTGAGTCCACATTAGTGGGTCATGAAATTCCCTTAGAAATGAGTGCATACATGGTAGATGATTCTTCCCTCGCTTCTTTTACAAATCGCCTCAAAGAAAGGACGATCTCAACATTCTTACCAGGTTCAACCTTAAGTGAAGGTTTCAAGGGCCATAAAGTGATATGAATTCCTTCTTTAACAAAGGAATAACAATTTTGAATCCATCATGCTTAGCTTTTCGATCATATTGCCAAGGTCGGCCAAATAAGATATGACATGCATCCATTGGCAACACATCACACCATACTGCATCTTTGTAATTTTTCCCAATGGAAAAATTAACCAAGAACTTCTTCGTTACCGGCGTTTTATTACCTTTCTTGAACTAGAAAATGTGGTAAGGTTGGTGATGATTTTCGCATGGAAGGTTGAGCTTCTGCACCATCTCTTTAGACACCATGTTGCCGCAACTTCCGGAATTGATGATAACGGTACATACCTTTCAGCTCTCATTCCCCCAACAAAACTTCTTCCTCATCGTTCTCTTCAAGTTTTTTTTCGGTCGGATCCATCAAATTACTTTCTTTCTTAGGACATTCAAAGGACCTATGTCCACTTTCACCACACCGAAAACATTTAGAGGTGGCAGGATTTTGGATGGATCAGCCCGTGCTAGTAAAACACACATTAGGACGAGCCGACTTTCCAAAATTTTGGGCTGGCTGGTTTGGTGCATTTAGCAATGACTGCTTCACATTTGAAGCACCGAGAGCATTGGAAGAGCTTGCAATGGCAGCCCCCCCTTGGTGGTGCTGATGGTGTTTCTTCTTCCCATAACTCTAGTCAACTTGGTCTCATTTTTTCGTGTATATTGGACAGCCTTGTCCAATGTCTTTGGTTCCAACATCATGATTTTTTCTTGGATTTGTATTCGTAATCCAGAAATAAATCGAAATACAAATTGTTGCTCGGTTTCTCTCAATTTATTCTGCTTACTAAAGCATAAAAATTATCCGCATAATCCGAAACTAACCCCGTACCTTGCTTCAAGTGGTGAAGTCGTTGGTATAACATTTGAGCATGATCGGTGGGAAGAAACTTGGCTTCAAGAGCAGCCTTCATGCGTCTCCATGTAGAAATTTGATGCCTTCCTTCAGCCTCACGATTCTCTTGCAATGTTTTCCACGATATCAATGCATGCCCCCTCAATTGGGTTTGTACGAATCTGATTTTTTGCATGTTTGGCATGTTCTTCCATTCAAAGAAAGTCTCCACATTTTCTAGCCAATTGGTAAAGTCATCAGGTTGTAGATGTTTGGAAAATTCCGGAATATCGACACGAATTTCTCTTTGGCTTCTTTCAAGGGCTTGAATAGTTCTTTCGGGAAAGGGTAATTCACCATCATCAAGAACTTGGATGGCATCTTCTTTGTCGGATTCATCATCTTCATTCCTACGGTGATAGTTTTCCAATTGAGCAAGTCTCCATCGAAGCTCCTCAATTTCGGGGTTGTTGTTGGTGCGATTTCCTCTTCCACGAGCACTACGGGCACCATGACCTACTTTCTTCAGGCAGCCATTGCGCGAATCGCAGTGGAGAGAGGTGCAAATTTGAGGGAGAAAAGAGGAAGAAAAAGCAAGTTACTAACCTTCTCTGATACCAATTGGTGCAAACAAAGAAAGAAGGCTGTAGCAATCAATCAATCAACCATAGGATTAAAGGAAAAGATGCTAGACTCCAGGGTCTAGGACATCAAATTCTATTATTCAAAAATTTATTTTTTTCCATGGACAACCCCCATGTTTTATAGGCAAATAAAGCACACAACTTCCCATACATCATAACTCTTAATACAACTTCCCACAAAATATAACTCTTAATACAACTTCCCATAACTATTTCCAAGATATTCCCACTTTCCCTAAGTAAATAACAAGGTATTTTTCCTAGGGACTATTCGACATTTAACGCTTCAACAATTGAGCCTTTGACTGGGCTTGGACTGGGCTTGGATGCTCCTGCATAAAAAATGCCTAGATCAAGTAGTTCCTTTGGCTTAATGATCTGTATGTGTGGTGTGGGGCCACTTTTTGGCGAATATAGCCATTCATATTGTGGGCCCCACTATCATTGGTGGTATCTGGTACCAGATATTCACCAATCGGATGATCCTAACCTTTTGACTGGGCCCACCTTTTTTTCCTTAGAATATGGACTATCAGCTGTCATCGTCCATTTTCAATCTAGCACTCTTAATGGCTATGATCCATCTATTTGGCCCTAATCAGGGTTGCTTATGTTTCAAAAATCAAACCTATGACATGTATCCATTAATTTCTTTTGACTCTTTAAAAAAGAATTCATTTTTCTCTTGACAATTAACTATTTCTGTTTTCTACCATCGTTTTAAATGTTAATGGCCACTGATCAATGGATAGAAATGTCTAATAGGTGCAGTTTTTTATGCACTTGCCATCCATGCTAACACCCAATATACAAATGGACCAGATTACACATGGCCACAGTCACCATCAAAGGTTGTCTTTATGATATTCATGTTTCTCCGGCTATATCTATATATCCCTAAGCCACTTTTATGGTAACTACCCTAGGTCAGTACAAACATGTGTCTCTCTTCCAGGTTTGTTAGGATATATCCCCAGATATTGCTATAAGACATCCACACTTCAGCTATTGGATCCACACATGGACATGCCACAGACCACCACCAAATTATCCATGTCAAATGCCACAGTCACCACTAAAGCATGGGATTATGATATTCACATGAACACGCCACTGTCACCACATGAACATGTGAAATGGGTTGGGTTTAAGAGAGACCTGATTAGAGACCCAATTATACATGAACATGCCACAATCACTGTTGATATGTGCCTGTTAGTGTGGCCATATTTTTTTCTCAATCTGTTGAATGAGTTCTCCTCTCCTGCAACAAGAGGGAGATACTCGGTCATGTGTGGTGACCTCTCAATAACCCAGACAGTTCATTCTCCATCTGGCAACCTTAACTGTTTAATTGGTAGTTTGTGGACATGTCTTTTAGCCAGCTGTTCACATTCCATGAGAAAAATTTCATTGATTGGGTGGAGGGATTTCCAATTGGAGTGTCTCTGGTTGTGGCCCATCCGCGATTGAGTCCACGTGTCTGACCAGATGAATTTTTACCTTTCATCGAGCCAGGCACCCCTTTCGTTGATCCTGACTACTGGTGTGTCCCATCATAGAGGGCCATTGTTGCAAAAGTCTCCTCTGTTGGACAATCCCTGCCAGATGGCTGGAATTGGATTGTGCAATGGAGGAGTTCATGTTTAGTCAGTCACCATTGTATGGCGGGGCCGGCAGATGAACAATCTGGATCAAGTTAGATGATTCAGTTGAGTTGACTGTAGGAAAATTTCGAAATTAGGGGGTGATCTCTCCCATTATCTAGTCTACAGAATTTTGTTTTCTGCTAATATTTAGGAGATCTCTAATCAGATGGTGGTTAGTTGGATTGTAATGGGAACACTCCGTTGACTCTCATTTCCTCTGTGCCAACTAATGATGGGCTACACAGGAGTACCCAGGTTATGGCTCAAGGAACCTCTGTTGCATATGTGGAGTACCCTCGATGATCAGAACTATTAATTTGGTGGGTCCCACTTTGGATGGTCCAAATCCCATCACTTAAACAGTATGGGCGGTTTCCTCCTATATGTGCAAGTGGATTGAATAAAAAGGCCAATGTTTCACATTCAGCAAGAAAAACTCCATTAATTGGATGATTATGATTATCCAGTTGGCGCAATTTTTGCAACATAGGCCACACATAGTGGGGCCCAAAGGATCAACAATTCCAGTCTTTGAGGATGGACTCCATCTATGGTGTAGGTTCAGTGAGCTTCTGTTTCAGGTAGTCCACTGCAGCGCTAAACCCCTCCCCTTTTTCTTTGAAATGAACCTTGTTGTCTAAAAGTCCAAATCAAAGATCTTCTTTTCACTGCAGTTTTCGCTCCACTGGTTCCAGTTATTGGATACAGAGCTGTGTTGGGCTTATCAGGTTATGTACTCAACAATGTCGCATTTTTGTTTGCGGCGGTTTATTTCTACAAGTGAGTTGGTTTAATTCACCACTTTGGTTTTTCTTATTGTTGTATTGCATTCTCTTGTGTAGTTGTCAGTATAGTTTCCACTCTCTCCTCCTAGATTTGCTTGTATTCTCATTTAGAAAAATAACAAGAATATGATATCTTCTAGCCAGATAAGACCATGCTCATTTATTCTGTTAATGGATAATTCTTTTTGGTTGTAAAGAATGTGGGAGACAAGTAATTTTGTGTATTTAGTTGTATCTGTTTGTGTAATTTAATACATTTTTCAGAGGTTGCTAGCCACACAGGCACCCCCACATATGCACATCTACATGTGGATGCATGCGTATGACATTCCTGCTGTTTATCAGTGTAGACCCTCTGTGTAGACCATTCAGCCAAAAACTCATGCTGGTAAAGCTACCAGGCATGTGGCAGATGTTTGGAAACAATGGACTGTCCATCCTGTTTGCAATCGTGTCTTGCCTCCCTATGAATTGAATGGCCCTATGTTTTGTCCAGATCGTGTACATGGTGTTCCACCTGATACACAGCTCGGGTACCCTGCACAAGTTACAGGTTGGCACATGAGTCCCCGTGTGTGTGGCTACTGGCTAGCAAAACTTTTATTTGATTTTTTATTTGTAATTTTGTACATAGGTAGCCATTAAAAAAAAAAGATATGGGTACATTAGGACATCATGAAGTCCATGATCGCCATATGTAGTACACAGCAATAGATAGCCTATAGGCTAACGGTCATTCAAATGAGATCTTTTAGCCTTTGGGGAATAAAGAGTAAACTTGAGTATCGCTACGGTTCAACCTTGTTGACTGAGTATGTCTCACCTCAATTGCTCCCAACCCTTTAGAATAATGCATCCATTTATGATTGTGAGAAAGCTGCTTAAGTTGTTCTCTTGTACTATGTTATGATGACATCATATAGCCCTTTCTTAAAGGTCTTCATGCCATTTTACATTATTAAACCCACTCATCTTATTCTGCCCTTTCGTTAGAGGGGTTTGGAACAGCATTTTGGAATTCTTCAAAATTCCTTGGGTAATGCTGAACACAATAGAGGGTCTATTCAATTCCTGGCCTGGTGGTATGCCAATCAGCAGAGTCAGGGGTAAATGATGATTAGCTCTTCTTACTGTCCTTTGGACAGTTTGGGGTGAGAGAAATAGCTGCTGTTTTAGGAATATTTCTGGGTCTCTCTTGGCAGCGATTTCCAAGGTGTTCTCTCTCATTTCAGATTGGCCCCCCTGATTAATGGGCCTTCAGGTCTTAGTGTTGCTTTCTGCTCTTTTTTGTATTCTTTGCCTCTGGGCATTTCTTAATAAAATTCTTTGCCTCAAAGAAGAAGAAGAAGAAGAAGAAGAAGAAGGCTGTTTATTTTAATGCAATTGGAATTATTTTAGCGATAGCTATTAATCCATATTGATTCTATTTTTGTTTTATAATGACTTTTAAGGGCGCACTCCAATGGTGCCGATACCACTGTAAGCTACAGTGGTACCGGGCAGATGTGGTGGCCACATGATGAATGCATGACATCCAACTTGTCCATCAGATGCGTCAGCACATGCTACCTCCAGGGCTCAAAAGTCAGGTTGATCCATGAATCAGGTGGGCCACACTACAAGGAACAAGTTGAGATGGGAGGCCCATCCTTGATTTATGTGAGGGCCTACCGTGTTATTTATATGGAATCCAGGCCATTTTAGACCTTGACAAAAAATCAGGCTGGTTTGCAACTCAGGTGGTCCCTGATGCAAATCAAGGGTGGCATTCTCTCCCAACTTGTTCCCTGTGCCATGGCCCACCTAAGTCTTGGATCGATCCAATTTTCAGGACCTAGGTAATATGAGGTCATTCATCTGATGGACGAGTTTAATGTGCTGCGTACATCACATGGGCCCCACATCTGCCTGGTACCACTGTAAGCTTACGGTGGTACTGGTACCACTAGAGAGCACCTGCTTTTATAATCTATATCATACTCATATTATTGATATTATGGTGCATGATCGTGATCATCAACGTAGCCTTCTCCCAATTATCTGTGATTGGCTTCTTGAATCCTGTTTTGCCAATCACAGCAGATTGCTACTCGAGCATGGCCTTTCATGTGTGCAGATGCTTCATGGTTAGTGGGTTGGGAGTCAATACTGGGTTGGGAACATGTTGGGATTCGAGTGTTCTAAATGTGAACCGCTGCAGTGGATGTTTCCAGGAGCTTATTTGTATGATTGTTGTAATCAGGTCTCGCTCCTGCTTTCTATCGCGCTTTGGAATCACGTGCCCCTCCTGCTTCCCAGCTCTTTATACTTGTTGACAATTTGAAACAAATGCTTCCCCACTCCCACACCCGAACTCATTGCTGCTTTGCTTCACGCTTCGTGTAACTATATCTAGGAATCCGGGTAAAAGAGGCAGGTTGGTGTTTGGCGTGTAGCCGATTGTAGGACCTCTGGCCATCTACCGTTTACAAGCCAACCCCAAGTTGCTGTGAGAATGGCTAAAATGAGGAGTATTCGAAATGAAATTCTATGATGTTGTATGCTGTCATTTATTTGCATGTCATATTATCTTCTTTGTAGTTATTCCTGGTAACTCGATCATGGATTCAGTTCATTAATTTGTCTATGCTTTATGGTCTGTTGTATTCATTTATCCACAAATTTAAAACTATATCAGTTCTGTTTTGTGTGCAGGCTTTCAGTTCTTATTCTAAAGGACACTAACGCTGCCTTCCGAGCATCTGTTTTATTTTGCTTCAATCCAGCTTCCATATTCTATTCATCATTGTAATCTCCTCTTCTATTCATTATTACACTTAGCTAGAAGGGACTTGTTGTCAGGCAGGTGCCGCGAATGTGATCCCTGTGAGTGATTTATGGGGGCCTCGTGGTGAACCTGCCAACATGGCCTATGATTCATCAGGTGGGCCCAACCACAAGCATGCGCTGCCCAGAAATCAGACTGTTTCACTTGTCAGGTGGGCCAGACATGTATGAGAGAAGCTGCCAGTAGGGGAAAAAAGCAATCAACGGTTCATATTCAAGATACATGTCTGGCACACCTGACAAGTGAACCAGCCTTGGTAAGGGCATGATCACCATGTTTGTCAGCTGATGAATGGGCCAGATCTCATTTATGTGTGCCACGAAGCCCCCCCTTCATCTCACTTGCACGAGTCATGTTAAAATTTGTCGTTCTTGATCTCGAGTGATTAACTAGTGCTCTTGCATCCTCATGACGTGCAGGTATTCAGAGAGTCTGTATTCCCTATTTTCACTCGGAGGACTTTACCACTTACTTTCTGGTGCTAACACTATTGCCGTCCTCCTGCTTGCACTGTCTGGTTCTGCGAGGTCGAATGGGGTGCTTAATGCTGGCTATTTCTGTTTTCAGGCAATGCATCAGGCTTATGATGCCATCTTCCGGAAAAACCGTCCTAGTGTAAGTATTTTATTCCCTTTTTTTTTTTTTTCGTTTTCTTTTTCGAAGGATACCGCAATTTTATTGAATGAACAAAACCATACAAAGGATGAAAAAGACATCATCCAATATATGAAGGAACAAAAGCTCCCCGATTTCCCTCCCAAAGGACCCTTTGACTATCCCCAAGCACTGTTGTTGCTACCGCCCAATCCATGATCATCATCTAGAATGCAACCTCTTCCTCTTGCACTTCTCCCCGAACAAATGACTGTCACGTTTACCCCTTACAGTCCATAGGACCACGATCAAGAATAAACGCCATATGGTCAACTTCCTCTTACAACCCTTCATCCCTCCTTGCTGATCTCTCTAAGCTGCCCCATAAAGACAGCATCACTACAAGACCCCCAGTCAGGAAAGGATCCTCCCCCAAATTTCATACAGAAAGGTGCAATGTACGAGGAAACAATCTACTGTCTTCTCATCTTTGAGGCACATAATGCATCCATTTGTAACTAGAAGCCTTCTTTTTCTAAGATTGTCAATCACAAGCCCCTTATTTTTTTCTGACAAGCCAAGCAAACACCAGCATTCATGGAGGGCCCTTATAATGCAAACATCTTATTTCCAACAGGCCTTCTTTTATTTTCTTCCACATAGAATCTTGAGATATTAGGTAGTTTTCAGCTACAATGCTTGTTTAAGCTGAAGAGTTACGCTACAACCACCCACTTTTTATGCCTTTATAAATTTTTATATATAATGTTTTCCAGTGCAACATGCTGTCAACTTTACTTCTTGAGAGAGAGAGAGAGAGAGAGAGAGAGAAACATGTTGTCAAAAAATCTATCATCAGTTATGAAACTATATGTGGGATGCATGACAAAAGGTAGGATCCGGTCTGTAGATAGCATGGATTGAGCAGTATGATTATCCATCCTGTGGCTCTCTAGGTTCTTTTCCCTATGAGCTGAACTTCTTCATGATCTCTTAATGGCGGTGATTGCTTTATTGCTGCAGTGATGGATTGTTTGCTTGACAGTTTCTGTTGTTTGGGAATAATGTAGCCGAAGCCTGAGACTGGTAGAATATGCTATTATTTAACTAGGAGCTCTGTGCACAGGAGACCTTATTTATGGTCTTAAGGTGTGGCCTGCTGAAGTGGGCCCCAACGTGATGTTTAAGTAAATCCACCCCAATCACCAGGTGCATCACCCCATTTTAGCCATGGGACCCAAAAATCAGCTCGGTCCATGATTTAGGTGAGCTATATGAAGGGAAACCATTGCGAGAGGGATGCCCACCCTTTATATATGGCCCACTGTGATGTTTACGAGAAATCCATTCCGACCATTAGATGATACATCCCAAATTAGGTCTAGGGAAAAAAATCATGCTGAAACGTGATTCAGGTGGGCTACACCAAAGGAAACAATTGTAGGAGAGATCTCCAGCCTTGATTTTTTTCAGGCCCACCATGATGATTATAGGAAATCCACTCCAACCATTATATGTCAGACTCAAAATTTAGGCACAGGCCCCAAAAATCAGTCCTATCTGTGATTCACATGGGCCACACGAAGGGAAACAGTTTGTAGGGTGGGCGTCCCCCTTCACACTGTTTTCACTCGTGTTGTCCACCTGAATCACGGACAGGGCTGATTTTTGGGCCCTAGGCCTAACATGGGCTAATGCATCTCTGATGTACGGAGTGCAATTAACATACACATCATGGTGGGCCCCCCTAAACTGGCTAGACCTCCAGTAGGTTATCTACGGTCTAGTGTGCAGAAGACCTGTAGGGATTTAACTAGTATTTGTGCATGAAAATGCTGGCTTTCTAAGAAGTGCTTGCACTGACAGTCCATACATCTCGTGGTGCTCAACTTTCAGCCTTTTGACGCTTGGCTAAGCTCAAAGGTGCAAATCGGTGGCTTCCTTGAAAGAGAGAGTGTGGGAGGGAATAGGCTTTCATTTGGAAGATGGTAAGAGAATTAGGTTTTGGGATGATAGGGGGGTGGGAGAGGTGACGTTGAGTGAGAGATTTCCATCGCTAGCAAGGTTAGAGAAGAGGGGGAGACGGTGAGTAATTGTTTTTCAATGAGAGGGAAGGAAGTCATATGGATGCCTATCCTATCTTTAGAAGAAATCTTTTGGATGGGGAATTTGAAGAGTTTGTTCTTTTGCTTGAGTGGTTATTGAAGTTTTATCCTATGGTTTCAGAAGTAGATTCCTTGAAATGGCTCAAGTCCAAATCAAGATCTTTCTCAGTTAGATCATTTCATAGGTTCTTGAGTGCATCAGTTGAAAATTCTGAGGTGGTGGCAACGACTTTCCTTTGGCACTACGGTGCTCCTTTGAAGGGCGGCGTTCGGGTGGCTAGTAGGTAGGAACAAAGTATTAACGATTGACAATCTTAGTAAGAGGAACACATGTCTACCTAACGTTTGCGTGATGTGCTTCAATGATGCGGAATCGGTGGATCACTTATTCATGCACTATGTTTTTGCTAGGGAGGTGTGGGGTCTTCTTCTCCAATTATTCGGGGTTCTATGGGTGTTTCCGAAGTCAGTGGAGGAATTTTTGGTTGCTTGGCATCGTGGGGGAACAGGGAAAGATAGGAAAAGGGTGTGGCGATTAAGTTTGCTAGCGACCCTTTGGGCTTTATGGTGGGAAAGAAGTCAACGCTGCTTCAACAACAAAACAAGTAGCCTGGTGCATGTGTTCAATAGGGCATCTCTTAACTTGAAGGATTGGATGCAAGCTTAGATTTTTCAATCTTCTCTTCTTGCGTATGAGGGGCTTTGGTTTGGGGGCTTTTGCCCTCTTGTATATTTGTATATTTGTATGCTTTGGCTTCGGCCTTTTTTTTTAATATATCATCACTGTTCAAAAAAAAAAAAAAAATTGGTGCAAATTGTCAAAAATTTCCTTAAGTCTTTTTCTTTGAAATTTAGGGGAATTGCATGATTTTTTATCCAAAGATATGCACAATATCCTTGAGTCTTCATGGGGCCATGTTTATTGTAATCTGATGGGCCGCATGGATGGACCATGCCAAGAAAAAGAAAAGAAAAGAAAAATCTCTTGTACTCGTAGGTTCAAGCTAATTTAATCTTTGGTCTTTTCCAGTTGGATATGCATTGCAGTCCACCAATTCGAAGGGTTAGGATTGTCCCGTCGATGGGAGGCCATAAGATTAGTGGTCAATTATGGGTCTCTCTTGTACAGAGGACCAAGGATGCTATTCATATCATTGGGTTGAGGACTGTATATTCTTCTTGGAGGTATTTTCTATTGTTGCATGGGACAAAATACTTTTTTAATCAATTGCATTCATTTGTACTGAAGTTGGCAGTGAAGGCAATTGTTGTGGCAGCTGTGCGGACTCTCTATATCTTTGCCCCCTTCATTGGTTTTCAAGCTTATGCATATTTCAATATTTGTCGTGGAAGCTTATCAGAAGAGCTGAGGCCTTGGTGCAAAGCAAGAGTGCCCTTATTATATGATTTTCTTCAAAGTCATTATTGGTATGTTCTTTTTTATATCAATGAATTACTAGGCCTTATAGTTTTTAGTAGTATTACCATCGCCATTGAACAAAATTTCCAATATCAAGTCCATGTTTGGCAGTGCTGTTCTCATGAACCTGGAGTTATACACGATGCTTGATTGGGAAAGCAAATGATTTTTTGTTTCTTTGTTTGTTTGTCTTAACAACACTACCTGTAGGCTCAACTTCCAATACCTAAACCATTGATTCGTTGGCCTCCATGGAATGGTAATTCTCCAGCATCTCCCTTATCTGAGCATACTAGCCATGTGGTGGACATGGACAATTACAACCAACAAACACATTTAGTGGTAGCCTATTCTGATTGTTAGAACCATCCAATAGGGCCACACATGAACATTTGTGCCACAACAAGGTGGGGCCCGCTTTATGGTTTATTGGACCAAGTAAATGCTCAACTTCGTGCTTTAAACCTGGAGGTATTCATGGTGCTTGATCTAAAGAAGTAGTGCTTTTTTTATTCATTCTAGCAACGGTACATGCAGGCTCAACTTCCAATAACCTAAACCATTGATCTGTTGGGCCCCATCATGAAAATGGTAGTATCTCTCCTATGACCCTATCAGAACATCTTAACCATCCAGTGGACATGTACAATTACAGCCAATCACCACATTCTGTGGGAGCCCATTCTGACGGTTAGAATCATCCAAAGGGGGCCTACACATGAACATTTGAGCCACCCAAAGGTGGAGCCTGCTTTGCAGTTTATCCTGATGGTCTCCTCTTTATCGTGCTGTTGTTCTGGAGATTGTGGGATAGTGTGAAAATTGCCGACTTTGTAGTTTATGAGCACAATCCATTCAGAATGAGAAGAAAAGATAATTAAACTTTTGAAATGATATTTTTTTTTGGCCCAAGTATGAGATATTATGTTTTTTTTTGGAGAAGATAACTACTATCATATTAAAAGAAAGGGGAAAGAGATACAAAATTCACTGACCAAATGCAGACCAGAGGAACAGAAACCAATTAAAAAAAAAAAAAAACAGATGGAATGTTATATTATTATGAGATATTACATTTGACACCTGGAAATTAGTGAATGCAAACCATATGCAGTTTATCGTGCATTTTCCTGGGGCTTACGTCTTGTAAAACATCAGTTGGGTCCCATTCCTGGTGAGCAAAGGTCTCTGTTATTGCCACAGTCTAGCAGTTATGATTGTATGATCAGCCTGATTTTGGATAAGCTAACATCCATAGCAGGGCTTGCCTGACAAGAGGCTTCGATCTCACTCATGTCCTGTTCACACATGTGCTGTAAGGTGTGAGACTGTGAGTAGGATTTGCATTTAATTTGTGAAATTCTACTATATGTATGTATGTATGTATGTATAATTGTAAGTTGATGTGTGTGTGTGTAATTGTAAGTTACAGGAAGGTCAAGCTTGTGGGCCCCACCATGATGTGCATTGGTCATCCACTCATCCATCAGTTGTGTCATCCCCTGTCAGGCCTAATGCCCAAAATCTAGCATGATCCATGACCTAGCTGTGCCACACCTAAGGAAACAGTTGAGAGTCAACATCAACCCATTAAAACCTTCCTGATTGCTTGTGGGGCCTACCAGGATGTGGTTTACACATCCATGATCCAATTCATTATGTGTGTCCACTTAGATGATGAGTACCACGAACTTTAGGCCATTCCAAAACTCAGTTGGGTCCTAGGAAGTGATTTTTGGATGTTTTACGCATGATTTTGCACTATTTCATATGATTTGGGCCACCTAAGTTTTGGATCATGCTGATTTTTCGGACATCCCCTGTTTAGGAGGGGAGCAAGGTATTCCAAAACAATTACGTAATGGCTGCAACATAACGTGATGACAGTAACTGTTAGGTGTTATGGGGTCATAATGATTGTAACTGCTGTTCTGGAAAACTTGACCCGTAATGGTCCTCTATGGGGTTGAAACAAGTAAAAAAGAAGAAGTCGTAACTGCCCTTACAGCCTGTATATAATGGTAACAGTGGTGGCCGTTATGGCCACCGTTACTGTTATGGAATACCTTGGAGGGGAGTCACGATATGCACGGTTCGGATGCCATGTGCACATCACGTTGGGTCCCACATTGCATGACCTTACCGTAACTTCCAATAAGGTCTACCTCATATGCATATTTCCCATGTAAGGTTGACCCTACCATACAAGGTCAAGGTATGTGGGCCCCACTATGATTTCTATGTGGCATATGAACCTTATATCTGGTAGCTCCCCTCCTAAACTTGTTCGTGTGTGCACGCATCTCATTGTTAGATTTCATTCTATGGAGTATTGAAGGTTTGCCTTTGGAACAATCTGAAATTGCTTTGGATCGTATTGCCTTTTTACTCTTGGTGATTATTGATTAGTTTCTTTCAAGTTCCAGTGTTCCAACTCTAATTCACCAAGGGGATGAATTTCTCCTCAATTGTAGTTATAAGAAGGTTTTTCAAGTGCATTATATGGTCCTTGTAATAGAATAAGGATGTTTTTGTGATATTCCCTAACTTCCACCAGTGGCTTCTTCTATGTCAGGGGGGTGGGTTTTTTCAGATATTTCCAGCTGAAACAGCTACCCAACTTTCTCCTTGCCTCTCCGATATTGTCTCTGGCGGTTTGCTCGATCATCCATTATGGAAAATTACGGCCGGACATATTGTTCTCTTTGGGTGTCCGAGCTTCTCCTGAGGAAAGAATTTCTGGCGTCATGCTCTACTCGTTGGGAACAGACCAAAGACTAAAAGGTTCTCGGGTTTCAGTGAAGAGCTCTTCCTCTAAGTCCTTGAGAGGTATCCACAATTAGTTTTCTCACTCAGCTCCATTAAATTTCACTTTCAAAGTATGATTGTGCCTCTGCTCACCATCGGATCAACTGCTTTCCATAAGGGCGTGTTTGTTTTTCCAGTTGCTTTAGTAAATGAAAGAAAATGGGCAATAATTATAATTTGCTTTACTTATTTGGTGATGCCAGCCACATTTGAACCACAATGATGACATGCTTTCATTGTTTGTTTTAGCCATGAAATATTGTACGGATTGAGATTTATGTGCCCTAATAGTTGTTTAAACAAATACCGGGAAATAATAATGATGGCCCACTTACATTACTTTACCATAGAATTCAGAAAAACGAACAGGCCCTAATGGTATTAGTTATGGTTATGATGTTTCATGGATAGATGTAATAACCCCAATCTCGATAAACCATAAGGATGGTTATATTTTCAAGCTAACCAAATTTCATTTTTGGGAAGTCGCACAAATTTGGACTTTTCTTTTATTCAAAATGGAATTCTTAGTCTTTTTTTTCTTCGTTATACTTTTCATTCTACAGAACTGCTATGTATACTTTAGTTATCCAACCTAACTGCGTATTTCACAGAAACCTTATCATCATTTTCCATCGGTAAGAAATATATTTATGGTTTATTGAGATGATAAATGGGAACATTTTGGTTGTTCCTTCAAAAGCTACAAAAATATTTTGGATTTTTTACACAATTTCTTTCCCTAAATACCCAAATACACATTACCTGAGGATGCCTTTTTTTGACAATGTAAACAACTTGAGAACGGTATTTTAATTGATTAGTCACCATTTGACATGTACAGTATATTAATCAGACAGCATGATTGTGGAAGGAAAATTGTATCGATTTGTAATACTGTGGTTTGTGTTGGTAATCAAAGCATAATGTAATGGCCATTTGCAGATCTAGTACTTTAGCCATTTTACTAGGAGGGGCACCTTGATTTCAACAGTGGGTGGGTCATCTTTACTTTTTTAGGTTTTGTGGCCCACTTTAGTTTTATATCTGGCTGATGTCTTAAAATAGGCCAACACAACAGTTGTACGGAGTGTATTTCACAAAGTCATCTAGGTGAGCCTCACAATGACTCTGTTGCATGGGTTCTCTAATATGGAATTGTATATTCGGCTACACACAAAGACAAAGTGGGAATGGGCTTACTCTCATCAAAGGATTGAAATGACAAAAATGCCCTTGGTTGATGAATGCAAGTAAAATCCCAACCATTTGCATCACCATGTCGACAAACGTAGGTAAAATTGTAGTCGTCCATCATAAGCACACAAAATTTTAAAATGCCCTAGAAACCTGACCTATGTTGGAAATCCTTTTAAATCTTATGGCTCATGACTCCTAAAAACTAATTGTATGAGCAAAATTACCAGCATTAAATATACTATAGATTATTATTATTGTGGGTTTTGCTAATGTTCCCACCTTTATTGGGATGTTAGCAATGTCTCCAAAACTTTTGAATGACACGTGGGATGCCCAATCATCAATCAGGACAGTACATTCAATAGTACCATTGGGAGCAAGCCATGATGCAAAAATCACTCCGATCAGATGATCCTAACCCTTTGAATGGGGCGAATTTGTTACAACCGTCCTTTGTTAATCGCCATAGATCACATGGTTAGAATCTTCAAACCAAATTAATACTTTGGAATCATAAGCAATGCAAAGTGGGATCTATCCAATAGATGTTCCAAGATGATGATCGGACCTGTTTTGTTTCTTGCTCAATCTTGATTGTCCATTTTCCATGCTGTTGATTGGATGCTTTAGATCATATAATTGGCATGATTTTTGCACCATGGCTTGCTCATAGTTGAATGAATGAATGAACGGTTCAGATTGATGACAGGTCACACCATGTGGCATTTAAAAGCTTGTGGGATGTTGCTAATGTCCCCATGAGTGTCGTGACGTTAGCAAGACTCCTATACTGCATAAAGAGAACAGTCTCTAGCTTACATTCTATTTGGAACAGGGGATCTAACGGTTAGACAGAGGAAACAAAAGACTGAAAAAGAGGCTTCCGATTCCAATCGGGATGCTCTGCAATCAGACTATGAAGCATCTTCTCCTGCAAAGCAAGGATATGCTTCCATATTAGTTCTTCCATTTGTTCTACACATGGGATTCATGACGGCAGTGGCATTTTTTGTTATGCACGTACAGGTCAGATTTCTGCTCTTGCATTTCCTGCTCTTTGCTCCGTTCACTTGGTTCTGTCCCCAACATTGTGGACTACTATTCATTATGAGTTTCGTTACCCTTCACCATGTCGGTGATGTGTGTTAACATTGTGGACTTCTATTTGTTACGAGTTTTGTTACCCTCCACCATGTCGGTGATGTGTGTTAACATTGTGGACTTCTATTTATTATGAGTTTTGTTACCCTTCACAATGTCGGTGATGTGTGTTAACCCTTTTTTTTTTTTTTTTTTTTTTTTTTTGATGTGTGTTAACCTTTACCAGCATTCATCGGGGAATGTGCTCATTGATCCAAGCTGTCCATGAGATGCCCACCTCTGGATGGGCCATTTCCCAAAAGTTCAGATTGGAAGGGCTGCTGCTGGTAGCCTACTGTGTCCATTGATTGGATATGATTTTAACCTACTTCATTTTACTTGGGCTGAAATTTTGTTAACCATCCAATTGATGGATGTTGTAGGCTACCTTTTTCATGGTTCAGAGCAACCAATCAATCTGAGTTTTGGCCCATGGCCTATCAAAGAGGTGTCCATGCCAATGGACAACCTGGATCAATGAGCATGTTTATGGAGTCTTGGTCATGAAGACTAACAGACTTCATCAGTAGGACAAAGGTCAATATAACCTATCACTGCTGCCGCCACCACCATTGGAAGAATGTTATTACAGCATTTGTGTCATAGAAGTTCTATTCATTTCTATTCTTTCTACATGTGGCAGAAATGTAAGGTGATTGGGATTCTTGATTGGTGGGTCACCACGTGGATGGGCTATAGACTAAAGATCACAGGACTTGTTGTTGACTCTGACCACAAGCTGTTGTCAGTTTTGCCCATGGAGTGAGGACTGTTGCTTTGTTTTTTCAAAAGCCACCCCTTTTTGAGGCCACACATCGGATGGCAAACACAGTTCAGACCTCTTCTCTTGGGATGTGGTCCATCCACATTGTGTCTCACCAAATTAGTAGTTCCAATCGCTGTGCACAACTGCCACATGTATGACAGGGATGTTTTGGTTATAATGTCATTCTCCTTCGTTTGTGAGCACATGTTCGAATGCATGGTAATTACCGTATATTCATCATGTGTGCGTGACCCACCGTGATGTGTGCATGACATCCAACCTGTCCATTAGATGTGCCGCCCAATGTTAGGTCTAGATCCCAAACCCAGCCTGATCCATACCTAAGGTGGGCCATACCAAAAATGGGAGACGTGGGAGGGGATGCCAACTGTAGAAACTTCCAGATGGAATGTGGGATCCCAATGTAGTGTGTGTAATGTATTTCATCCAACCTAGCCAGCTGGTGTGCCCCACGGGATTAAGAGGCACACAAGAACTAAAGCTGTTCCGAAATTTAGGTGGAACACAGGAAGTGAACATACAAGCTGTAGGCATAATTGCACTTTGTTCCATGTAGTGTGTCCCACCTGAATCTTTTGTTGCAATGAACCATGGTGCCTAGGAGTCTCACCAAATGCACGGTTTGGATTTCACATGAAAATCACGGGTGGGCCCCACACAACTCGAATGTATCATAATTACCAATTTACCATGCAGCCATTCCCCTTTCTTTCAATCATTACATGACATTAGCTGTTATCTTTGGACAGGTTGCGACCCGCTTCTTGTCTGCCAGTCCTCCCCTGTACTGGTTTGCTGCATATCTAATGGCATCTCCCGGCAGCAGCAAGAGATGGGGTTACTTCATATGGGCCTATTTTGCAGCTTATATTCTTCTCGGCAGTTTGCTCTTTTCCAACTTCTATCCTTTCACTTGAGAACCACTCTCTCTTCCTTCTCTTCCAAGAGATTTATTCTAACAGGTGGATGAATTTAGCAACTGTCCCAAAATTCATAGTTCTTCAACATGGTTGTTTCGTCCGAATCTTTAATGCACATTGAAGGTATAAATGTGTAGTGGACAATGCAAGCAACTGGTTGGGGATGGCAAGGGGGAAGTGGAGATGGATGAGGGAATTGTGAATTTTCTAAATGATGAGCAGACAGGCATCTGCAAGTCCCTGAAGCTGCTTGATCTTATGTAGTGTTATGTAGCTCGCAATCTGATGTTAATCGGTCCTCTACTTATGGGCTGAGGCAAGATATTATACGGTATTAATCTTTTTCTTCTTTTTTTTTTCCTTTTTTTATTTTTATTCGTTCGACCTGGTAATTGTACAGGTGGATTCATCTTATAGAACAATCGAAACCATTGAAATAGAGGCTACCCGCATCATGTCAATCCCAACTGTCCAATTGGGGGACTTGCTCATTGAATATGGACTGTTATGCTGTTGCTTTTAATCATTGTCTACCTCCAAGCCATTGATCTGATGGTTAGAATTGCTGGATCGAACTAGTTCTTGGGATATGGCCAATGAGCAGTTAGCTCCCGTTGAACAAACCGTCTGGGTCGATTGTTTATTCTCCCCATCATGGTGATTCTAATACAAGGATCCAGCTAAGTCTCTTCTATTAATAGTATATGATTGCACTCAGGGGTGTGAATGGGTCGGGTTTGAACCGATGGACCATTATATCTGGCCTGATGATAAATAGGTCCAGATCTAAAATAGGAAGTTTATATAGAAATTATACCAACCTAACTTGGACCCAAGTTATAGATAAACAGGCCATGTTTGGTCTAAACCTGACCCAAACTTAAGCTTATTGGGGCTTGGACCTGACCCATCTACTAATGGATCGGGTCTAGATTTGCCCTTGACCCTCCTAACTGGTCTAGATCTCCCTTTATGTTTAGGGCCCACTTGGAATGTGGGATTAGGTGGTGTGGAATTGTATTTGATCCAATGGGAACACCTTCCAAGGTTTGGAAACAATGTGAAGGACTATATTAATCCAGGTATCATCCTAACAGGAGATAGGGCCAAATTTAGAACTCCATTGCATATGTGGGCCCACGTTGATGATTGTGTTTTATCCATGCTGTCCATTTGCATGCGCCCTCTACATGTAACAATCTAGTTGTATGTGCACACAGGTGACTGGCATCCGTTGTGAAATCTAGTCCATTGATTACAATTCCATGGTCCACCAAACGCAGGTTTCACTTAATACAGTTTTTTTTTCCTGAAGGAAGAATTTGATCCCAAATACCATGATATTTCGAAACATCCAATCATCCCACAACAATGGTGTTAATTCCACCTAAGCAAGTCCACATCGTTCTAATCCAATCATCGTTCAACAATGGTGTTAATTCCACCTAAGCAAGTCCACATCGTTCTAATCAGGCCCTTTAAACGGATTGGATGCAAATGGGTTTATAAGCACAAGATCATATTAAGCCTTGATAAAAAAAAAAAAAAAAAAAACTAGGAGTGTCAATGGGCCGGTCTCGAGCTTGAAAAAATCAGAATTTGAATAGTGACAGGTCAAAACAATTCAAAATCCGGGCAGTGACCTACCCAGGCGCGGCCTGTTGACAGCCCTAATAAAAAGGTAGAAATTGAGAATGGGGGGGGGGGGGGGGGGGGGGGGGGATCGAATGGTTATGATCATCCAACTAATGTGATTTTTGGTCCTTGTCCCATCTAATTTATGCCCTGCTGGATGAACGGTTCTGAGTTCATACATGCTTGTCACGAGTAGAGACCAGAACGTTACAACTACTGTACAAATGGGGCCCATGGTTGGTAATCCAGACCTTTTCACTTCAATGGAAGATCTGAACCGCAAAAAAGGTGGGCCATGCCATAAAGATCATCTGGACGAAATTGGAACAATTCAATCATCAGATGGACCACAAATGTGCATTGTGACAGACCATCGGCTGTCCATTATTTTCAACGGTGTAACTTTTCTAAACAATGAACCATCATGGTTCTCGCCCAATGTAAACTTTACAATGCTTCTTGCATTTTCACGGCTCAGATGTTATAAGAATGTGACACGTTGGTGGGAAATAGAGCACTGCATGGTGAAGTTTCCATACAAAGTTGTCTGGAACATTTCTCTTTGGGTTCGTTTGGTTGCACCAATTATCATGAATCATGAAATTTCATGATAACCATGATTAAAACGACATGGGCGCAACCAAACTCGCCCTTTTCAATTTTACAGGAGTTCGCTCTGTCTTCAACGCAGCTCAGGACCAGCATCCGTGGCCGCTACTGGGCCCACATGATGAGTGATCTTATGATCGGAACCGTCCTTGATGTTGAGTCTATGCGATGGGTGCTTCTATTAAAAATTTAGATTGAGCAGATGATTACGTCCACCGCTATTTTTGGACGAACTGGAAGAATGAAATGAATTTTCAACGGCTTGCATTCAACTCTAAGAATCAAAGGATAAGGATCGTCAGTGCATCATGTTTATGGGATAATCGCTTATATATGGTAGTGAGTGGAATATGAACGGTTCAAATCATCAGAACATCTCAGTACGTGGGCCCCACTGGGCCGCGACACACGCTTGGACCTCAATCGTGACAACCCCGTTTTAGTTCCGCGAGTTCTGTTAATAAACAAGGACAATTAAGTAATTTGCCGCGCCTCGCTCTCCGAACTCCACCGAAGAAAAGCTTTGATACTCTGGCAGATGATGATGGATGATACGCAGGCACTTAGAAATTGCATACATGGCATAAAAATAATTCAATTCAAACCGTCCAAATCATGGGTCCCAGTTAGATCTACTAAAAGCCAAAATTCACGTGCACTTCGCAGTCTGACCATGAGATCATTGGACATTTATTGGACGGTTGAAAATGAAAAAATAATATGATTTCATTCCCATGAACAGGTGTCCACGAATCACAGGTTGTCGCAATTACGCGGATTGTATGATGTAGCCACCAACGTCAGGGACGTGTTGACGTGGCAAACTTATGTGGGCCCACCATGATGTATGTGTTATATCCACCGTCCATTCATTTAGGCGCATGAGCCCAAGATGGGGGCAGATCCCAAGCTCAGGCTACATGACAGAAAGCAGTGTGGGAACAATGACTCCCACCGTTGAAACCTTCCTAGGCCCACCATGATGTTGATTTTCCATCAGGTCACACGACCTGGACGAAGGGAAACACAAATATAAGCTTGATCTAAAACTTTTGTGGGCCTCAAGAAGTTTTCAATGGTAGGAGTTCATACGCACTGCTTCTTTGGTGTGGTCTACTTGAGCTTTGGATCTGCCTTATTTTTTTAGATCACTGCCCTAAAATGATCTCGCAAAATGGATGGACTGGTGTGTATATAACACATACTCATGGTGGGCCCGCAGAACTTTGCCACGTCAACACACCATCGTGTTGCCACACCACGCGATCCGCGTTCGCAAAGCCGGTTCCACAATTATTCATGCCACGTGTGAAATTCCAAGTGACTGTGTATCAAGCATCATATGCGGCCAGACTATGAAATTACTCCCCCCCTTTACCCGTCCCTCCATTTTCCTCAGAGAGAGAGAGAGAGGGAGAGAGCAGCCGCAGCCTGAAAGAAGCAGCGGAAGCTTTTCTCGTCTTCGACAAAAGTCCCCGAGCAGAAAAAACAGGGGCTTCGCGAATGCTCTCGCTTTACAGGTAGATTTACACTCGCTGCCACTCTTCTATCCTCAACGGAATCTAGGGTTAGGGTTTTTATTGCATCTGCTTTTCGATTTCGGTTGAAATCTTCTTGAAACGAGAAGTTTCAGGTATAATTGAGTCATTGGAAACGAAAAACGATTTTATGGCTACTATACACCGAAAGTTCCAGTGTATTCGCCTCAAACAGAAATGAACCTAGTCGTATATACACCGTATATACACTTGTATTGTAGATGTAGATGTCGATGTAAATGACGCAATCTAGAATGCATGGTATGTATGCATGGAGAAAATTTTTGCTACACCCACGAGTTTGCTACGCTAGCTACACCAGGTGTAGTAATGACCTCACCATGATGTATGTGTTGTATCCACTCCGTCCATTCATTTGGAGAGATCATTTTAGGGTATTATATAAAAAAAAAAAGGCAGATCAGAAGCTCAGGTGGCCCCCAAGAAATTTTTAATGGTTGGCGTTCAATTCCCACTATTTTCTGTTCTAGGTCCACTTAAGCTTTGAATCTGCCTGATTTTTAATGTCATGCCATAAAATGATCTCGCCAAATGGATGCACGGCGTGGATACAACAAATACATCATGGTGGGTCATTGCTACACCCGGTGTAGCTAGCGTAGCTAACTCGTGGGTGTAGAAAATTTTTTCTTGAATGCATGTATGCATGTGTGTATGTGACAATGCCCTTGAAGCTTCAGATGCCACATGTCAGTTCTCTTAGAATTTTCCTGGTTGTTAATAATCATCTCTACGTACTATATGGAAAGATTCCTTAAGAGTCCAAGCTATGTTAGGAGAGTTGTTGGATAAGAGTCCTGTATAGATCTATATTGCCTTAGATAGAGTCCAAGTTATATTAGGAGAGCTGTTGGAGAAGAGTCTTATATAGATATGTGTTTGCTTTGTTGGAAACAAGGAGGACAATCACTTTTCTTTTACTACGTACGTAGTTGGATAGATGGTTAGATAGTTAGTAGATAAAAATATCTTCTGGCCATGTCTTCTTCAGAAGGATACAACATCTCTGTTAACAATGAGGTTGATCACATTCGGAATGATCTTGCCTCTACCTATGACAGTCTCACTGATTTGTATGCTCGAGTCACCGAGCTTATTGAAGTTGTTTTGAAGATCCAAGAGACCCGGGACACGACAACAAGTGCCACCACCTACTCTTGATTGAGGCCCTCCCCATTGTCCAAATCTCGCGAATTGTCCCCCATTAATCCTGCTCAATTTTCGAGTTTTCAAGGGTAGCCCATTTGGCTTAATTTTCCTACTTTCGATGTCATGGACCCTGCAAGGTGGATTTTTCGTGCCCAATGGTTTCAACATCTTAATTGTACACCTGAGATTACTTGGTCGATGTGGCTCTGGTCCGTTTGACTAGTGAAGTCATACCTTGGTATCAAAGGTTGATTAAGACTATTGGGCATCCTATTTTGGCCGTGTTCACTCAAGCCTTGTGTAATCGCTTCGTCACTCCTGAAGATGAAGACTCGGAAAGATCATTAGCTAAGCTCCTACAGGCAACAACAATACAAGAATATCAGGCCAAATTTGAAAACCTGGCTAATAGATCACAAATTTTACTTGAAGACCTATGTCGTGGCTAGGCACCAAGAGGAGGCTATTGTTGCAATCGTTGCCTTAGTTAACCGACAATCACCAATCCAGACACAAACTTTTCTTTCCTTTCCACCTCCACGTCCTCTAGCATCCATTAATCACACCCCACTCGTGCCATCATCCAAGGTCCCCCTTCTATCAATCTAATTAGCTTCTAGGCATCTTAATATACCCTCTGGTGTCCATCGATTAAACCTGACTGAACAACATGAATGCAAGGAGAAGGGATTGTGTTGTAACTACGATGAGCAATTCCAACCAGGGCACCATTGCAAACGTCCTCAATTATTGATGCTAGAGACTAGTGACATTTCGGTAATTGAGCCTTACTTGGAGGACCATGGTGTTTCCATGATGAAAATTTCTCTGAACACCCTAATTGGTAGTCAAAATTCAGACACAACGTGGCTTTTCAAACATATTAAGAAACGGCCAGTGACGATACTAGTTGAATCAGGCAACACTGCGACACCGTGGTCCTTCAAGGAGGTCTTGTCGGGGAAGGAGGCCAATCCTCAGGTGGAGGGGTCGATCTGCGGCAAGGCAGCAGATGCTCCTACTCAATAGGGTAGAGCGGTTTGGAGAATGCTTTCTTCGTCTAGATCAGAAGTGACTGTTGGTCCGATGATGGTGGAGAGAGCTTGCCCATCCTATCAGTGGTCGGTGATTGCCATCACCAGGGAGGGGGCTCTTCTATCCTAGTTGAGGGTATAGCTAAGGGCTTGCTGTAGTCTCGAGGAGTGTGACTATAGGATTAAACCCATCGCAACAACAAAGGTCTGGATCTCAGCAAAGTTAGGGACCAACATCGATCAGATGGTTATGGTGGGGTCAGTATTCAACGACAATCCTATCCTCTCTGTTTGCAGATGGGAAGATGGATCTATCCTCAAGAGTGAATTAGCCTGGTTCTTGTTCTAGGGTATCCTGCTCGAGTTGTGGAACAATGAGGTGTTTCTGGCTTTTGGGAGTTGTATTGGGGAAGTTCAAGCCATCGACGAGGCGTTGGAAGCAAGTGAGGACATCAGTGCAACCCGCTTGTGTATAAGGAGGCGTATAGCCATCCCAACATTGAAATTGATCTCTCTTAGTAGGAGAGGTTCTTCTTTCGGTTAGGATGGAAATGAGGTTGAATGGGGCATCCTTTGCAAATGGAGGGAAGCATGGAAGCGTCGAGAAGTGGAGGTACAATGGTGGGTCGTCGGGTAGGTGGCTCGAGAAGAAGGAACATTTCCTCAGAACTTCGGAGGTGTACAAATCTTTTCTACCATGAGGTGCTCAGTAGTGGGAGACGCCGAAGGTTGTAGGTGACCACGTGGCCTCTTCTCCTCCCCTTATTTGGGTCGGGTGCTCTGCGGGTGCTCGGGGAAGGATCAGTGCCTTGCTTTCCTTATGCGTGGCGGAAGGGGAGGCCTTGCACAAGTCTATTGAGGTGCGTGTGTACTCGTCGTTCGAGCCATTGAATGTCCCTCAGACGCATGTCTAGGTTTGATCCAAACCAAGGGATATTTCTTTAGCCTCAGGTTTGACTGGTGCATTTGAGAAGGCTCGGGACTTGGGTTGGTCCCGACCCATCGGCAGATCGTTTTTTGATGCGACATGTGTTCTCGAACTAGAGGTTTGTAAGTCTCCAGGTGACAAGAACGGAGATCATTCGTCCACATTTCCCTTTCAGCCAAACGAAGCTGAAGATTTCCCCCTATCGCCGACTTGTGTGCTTGTCGATGCAATCGTGCCGGTGCATGATAACTCCACACATATTCCTAACCTTGCACGTGACTTGTGCCCTACCTTATGCCTTTATCCTCCCACTAGTAAATCTATCTGCCTTTATTCCAAAGGCCCGAGGGCCACCCTCTTTCGAAGGGAGTCGCTAGCGCAACTATCCGGGGAGAGAAGCAGAGGGGAGGAGGTTCTCTCCATCCATAGGAGGAGTTAGAGGGGCAGCTAGAGAGACCGGATCCTCTCCAACTTCTTCTAGAACCACCTCTAGTTGATGTCGTGATGAGGACATCAAATCACCTTTCGGAGTATACCAGCATAGGAGACATGCCCAGCCAGTTTTGCTATGGTTGGATGATGATTTGGAGGGGTCCCATGGGCCAGGATGAAGACCCCAAGTGCATTGGCGCGAATCTGGAAAAACCCCACACTGGGAAGATGCATGTGTGCTCCTTGATTTAGAGATCTAGGATTTTTAGGATATTAGTTAGGAATTCAGGACTGCTAGATCACGATTCTAGGGCGATCTAACCGTTGGATAAACCAGATCATGATCTGGTGGGCCACATTTGATATTTTTATTTTAGACAATTATGTTATAGTTATGTTAGGCTTATGGATGCTTTGGATTGCTTAGTTAGTCATCTGGATCACTCTAGTTTTTAGTCTAGTTTCAAGGCCAAACAATGTCCAAACAACATAAAACAGTATTCGAAAAGCTGCTTCAGCCGACCGGTGCATTGACGTGAAAGAGCTGAGTAACCATAGAAAAGCCCCTCAGTATCGACTACGTATCCTTGAATCTGTGGTTGAATTATTCTCTAGCTGGGGATGTTCTGCGTGAGTTTTGATCGGGTGTTTGCTATGGAAACTCTTAGTCAAGCCAGCATTGTGGTTTTTTGGGTTGTGCATAGACAAACTCAATTTCCATGGGAGAGCATCATTTGGTAAACCAGGTCCTGGTGGTATTTGAGGGTCGATATGCAATGATTCTGGTGTGGTCGGGACTCAGGATGCAATTTTTAGCCCCCTGGCAGTTTAGGATTCAAACTATGCCAAGGCAGCACCCTCCGCTAAGGGGTGAAATTTGCAGTAATGCACATCTTCAGCCCAATTGTTATTGAAGGTGACTCAAACAATTCAATCAAGTGGCTCATAGATAGTGGTGGCTCATGGAGATTATCAAATGCTATAGAAGAAGACATTGATCTTTGCGCTCACTTAATTGGTTTCTTTTACACATTACATTGAGCTGGCGAAAGGATATGAGGACAGTTTAATGGTAGTTGATAAGCGGCAAATTATAAATCAGATGTAATCTTATGATGTTGTACTAGTTTTCCTCTATATTGGTGGGGGTTAGTTGCTGTTAGCTTGGTTGGCTTTTTGTTTTTCTTTTGCCCTTTCCCTTATGAATAAAGTGCCATTAAAAAAAAAAGGGCTAGAATTGATTCTTGTCACTCAAGATTACAGTCTACTATCAAGTCCAAGCAATAATGTCCAAATGACACAAAATAAGCTGCAGTTTGTGCTAGGAATCATGTGTTTTGTTATCGATGTCATCGTGTTTGGTCCATTGAAAGCCCAATTGGACAAAACCCGTGGGTTTAAAGGGGTCCCTTGCTTTGGTTTGTATTGGGATTCAAAAGGGTTCTTGAAGTTTATTGCAATCTAGAGCTTCCGACTTCTGCAATTAGTTTGAGTGAGCTATTAAGATAGAATGTTAGTTGATGACAGTCTATAAGTTAGGTATGGAGAATAAAGCGTCCTTGATGAAATTGCAATTGTCTGGGTCCAAAGCTATCTTAGCTTACTCTCTTGCCAATCATACACACCTCTCTTTTGCATTTTTTATTGGATTCCCATAAAACCATGAGCAAGGCAGGTTTACAGCAGGATCATGCTTGATTTTCTGGGTTTGGTTAGGATTGGTATTCAAACTGAGCGGAGTTGGAAGTGATAGAAAACGGGCTGAAATTAACCGCTGAGTCAGTCAGATTCTCACTGGGTCATCATTGTAGGCGATTGCAAGAGCGCTATTTCCTAGGTTTCCAGGGCAAGCCTGAAACCATGGAAACGGCAATTGATTGTAAACGAAGCAAAACCAATGATGTCTATGGCTGTTGTTGATTCTTTTAGCTTAATCCTGGGACAGGCTAATTCCTTGGCAGATGTTTTAGCCAAAGCAGCACTTCATTGTAAACTAAGTAAAACCAATGATTTCTACGGCTGGTGTTGTTTCTTTTAGCTTAATCCCAAGACAAGGCTAATTCCATGGCAGATGTTTTAGCCAAAGAAGGCAATGCTGCAATATGTTAGAGTCCCTCGATATACATTGATACACCATCTTCTAACAGTTCGAGCTTTTAGATCAAGTGGTTGTTTGACATGGTATCAGAACGAAAGGTCGTGTGTTCGAATCCTGGAAGTAGCAAATATGCCACCGGTAATATATTCTCCCTCGGGGGGGGGGGAGCATTTATGGTGTGAGTTGTGATTATCCCTCGACCGGGGTGTGAGCTGTGAGTGTCCCTCCACCCTTGCCCAATATGGTCCCGTGCAGAGTTCCACCCCGCACGTGCCGGGGGGGTGTCAGAGTCCCTTGATATACAATATTGGTTGACAATGATGCATATCGATTGGTTTAATGGATGGTAGCTCCATTTGCCTCTTTTAATTTATTACCTTATTCATGAAAAAAAAAACTACGAATAAAACATGTCCTATTATTTTTGGTCCCTCTAGCCTGAAAGTTGACGTACTACCAGGAAATTGGCTAATAAAGTCCAAAGAGGAATTCATCGATACTCTGGTAGAGTATGACGAATCATATACATGCAGACGGCCACTGTGCACATGACATACATGCACCTCAACCCAAACCATCCAAATCATGGGCCCCACTGTAGATAATGTCACCTGTCGAATTTCTGGCCATCAAATGGACAATTAAAATGAAAATAGCCATTGGTCATAGTTCAACAAACAAGGCCAATACCATGTTGAATCAAAGAAGTCTAGAAAGCAAAAATGTGGATATCAATCTCTCCAATGAAAGACCACACACCCTCAACCAATATCCAATGAGAAGAGCTTAAATTGCCCTTATTGGGTTCTCCAGCTAATTCTCCACCAATTTGGCAATGTCAAAAGATTTTACCACCCTTGCGAGCTGTTAGAGAAGAATTTCTTTCTTTCTTAGGTTTGATTATGATAGCCCTTGTTCCAAGCTAGACTTTATTAGGATGCCCCAGCTTGAGGGGGAATGTTGAAAGGTTGATAGTTGAATAAGGCCCATTGTGCTCAAGTCCAAGTAATAAGGCCCGTCGATCTCATTCATATTTTCACTATTATAAATAAGAGTAGAGGTTTGGGGTTTCAATACACCCTAAGCATCTCATATTCTCTCTCTCTCTCTCTCTCTCTCTCTCTCTCTCTCATTGTCTCTCTCTTCCATCTTTCTTTGTTCTTCTCATTGTAGCTTCTCAAAGGCCCTTAAGATTAGCACCATGTGGCCGTTTAACTTGGTACCAGAGCCTAAGTGCTCATGGGGTTTCTTTTTCTTTTTATTCTTCTTCTCTTAGGGTTTCTTCTTCTTCTTCTTCTTCTTCTCCTCCTCCTCCTCTTAGGGTTTCTTCTTTTCCCTTCACTTCTTTTCTTAGTATTCTTCAAAAAAAAAAAAAAAAGAAGATTTTTTCTGAAGGACTTGCTGGTTTTTGTGTTGCTTTGACTAGGGTTTGCTAGCTTTTTCCTATTGAAGCATATCTTCATGTTGCCTTGGCTAGGGTTTGTTGGCTTTTTCCTATTAAAGCCTATCTTCGTGTTGCCTTGGCTAGGGTTGCTGGATTTTTTTTTTGAAACAAATTTTTTTGTTGCCTTGGCTAGAGTTTATTGGTTTTTTTCTTGTTGAAGTAGATTTTTGTGTTGCCTTTGGATTTTTTTTCTTAAAGTAGATTTTTGTGTTGCCCTAGTTAGGGTTTACTAATTTTTGCTATTACAGTAGATTTTTTTTTTTGTTGTATTTTTTGTATTTTTTATGTTTCACTTTCTAATCCTCAGTGGTTCCCCTGTTTTCTTTCTTTTTCCTTTTCATCTTCTTCTTTCTTTCCTTCTTTTTCCTCTTCTTCTTTCTCTTAAGTCTTAACTCTGAGTTTTATTCTCCTAATCTTCTTAACAAGTGGTGTTTCCCTTCCCCTCCTTCCTAATCTTCGGCGGTTCCTTCCCTTTCTAATCTTTCTTTTTCTTTTTTTTCCTCTTTTCTTTTTTATTCTTTACACAACTCCTTATTAACCCTTTCCCTTCACCCTACTTTCTTTTCTTCTTTTTCAATCCTTTTTTTTTTTTTTTTCATTTTGACAGTCATGGGGCCTTTTCCTCATTGAATTGTTGTGATTAGTGAGAGGGAGTGGCTTGTGGCTGGAATTTATAGGGTTTAAATCACATGTTGCTGCGTTTAAAGCTCTGTTGTTGATCGGCTGAAGTTTTTGGTGATCCAGTTCATGTGTTGCTAGATTCGAAGGCTCTTTAATATGCGGTTGAAGCCCTTATTGATTTTTCTGTTATTTGGTTTGAGGTATTTGAATGAATTGTCTTTTGTGGTGTGATGTGTACTCGGCTCGTCTCTACCTCCTCCTTTGACAACTTAGTGTACTTCTTTGTTTTGAGGCTCTCCTTGCTAAGATGTGTGATGTGACAAATATTTATTTAGGTTAGTTGGCCTGACTCGTTTATGTACTGGGTAGTTGACCCGAGCCCGTTTATGCACCGGGCAATTGGTTCGGGCTTGTTTGGATTGGGTGGTTGTCCCAACCTTGGCTCAAACTTATGATTGTACTGGGCTTATTTACTCAGAGCAGTTGGCTCAGACCCGTTGTTTATATTGAACAGTTATTTCATTCTTACTTTTTTCAGAAAATTTTCTTGACTTATGATTGTGTTGGATAGTTGGCTCAACCTTGGTTGAGTTGGATAGTTGATATGGCTTTGTTTGTCTGTATTAGACAATTGGTCCATTCTTATTTGTACTAGATAGTTGTCCAAACTTATAATTGTGTTGGGCAATTGGCCCAGCCATGATTGAGCTGGATAGTTGATCCAGACTCATTTGTTTATATTGGATAATTCGTCCATTCTTATTTGTTTTGGATAGTTGTTTGGACTTATGATTGTGTTGGGTAGTTGGCCCAGCTTGGGTTGAGTGGGATGGTTGATCCAGACTCTTTTGTTTATATTGGACAGTTAGTCCATTTTTATTTGTTTCGGATAGTTGTTCGGACTTATGATTGTGTTTGGTAACTAGCCCAACCTTGGTTGAGCTGGATAGTTGATCTAGATTCGCTTGTACCGGATGGTTGTTCTGGTGGCTAACATCACTGTAGTTTTAGAAGTGCATGTTCACCTGAAGTTATTGGTGGTCTCATCGCCTCCACTTCTCATCCGCTTGCTCACCTCTCATCATAGCTAATGCTACTCATCTCTACAATCACGCTACTTTTTTTTCTTCTGCTTTTACGAAATCTTTTATGTGCCTCTCCAACTCAAGTTCTTCCTTTCAAAGCACCTTGAGTTTGAGGGGGATGTTAGAGAAGTATTTATTTCTTTCTTAGGTTTGATTATGTTAACCTTTGTTCTAAGTTGGGCCTCTCTAGCCAGGTCTCAGGTTCGAGACATGCTAACAGCGTCAGTGGGCGTTGTGTGATTAACCGGGTGGGTGTGTTGCGGTACCAACAGGGTGTGTGGGTTGCATGACTAACACAATAAAGAATTACCTATCAAAAAAAAAAAAAAAAGGGCTTCATTAGGATGCTCCAGCTTAAGGGGGAGTGTTAAAAGGTTGATAGTTGAATAAGGTCCATTGGGCCCGAGTCCATGTAATAAGGTCCACTGGCCCTATTCACGTTTTTACTATTATGGATAAGAGTAGAGGGTCAGGGTTTCAATACACCCTAAGCATCTCATGTGCTCTCTCTCTCTCTCTCTCTCTCTCTCTCTCTCACACACACACACACACACACACACACACACACATCTTTCTTCTTCTTCTCTCACATGTCACCATTCATTTTGGATTCTAGTAAGTAGGAGCCCTTGTTGGTTTTGTAGTTGCAAGTAATAAAACTTCACAATGAAATTTCGATCTTTCACCAAAACACCAGCTTTAGGCATGCTTTGACCTATTAGCTTGGCATGTGGGCCAGGTTGGGGCCTCCCATGCTTGGCCCCATTAATTTTTGGGTCAATCTTGGTCTCAAGTCATTTTAGCCTGACCCAACCCAGCCTGACCTGACTTTATATGTACATTGCCCTCAGTCAGGCAATCCATCCTTCTTGAATGTAGACCGTTGGTTTAAAGTGTCTATTTCTGTGCATTTGCGGCCCATTTGAGCAATGGATAGATAAGGATGATTCAAGTAGGAAATATGAATTTTATCAATTGTAAAATTCTTGAGCAAGGCTGAGCCAGGTCAGGTAGGACCCGGGCCCAAACCAATTTTTTTGGCTTGCACCCAGCTTAGGTCTTGGGTCTTCAATGTTGGGATGGGCCATGGCCTAGCCTGCTCATCCCATTGCCAACTCCAATCGCGGCACATTCCAGACCATGCTGCTTTCATTTTATATGCTTAGACTTGAAATTTCTTTTGTTATTAATGTATAAATTCCTTTCTTTTTTCTTTTCCGATGCATTTTCGTCTGATATGTTCTGGTTTTTAGGATACAAATAACATAAATTGGAAAACCCAAGAGAGGATGGCTACAAAGGTTGATCAGGTGGCTGCTGTAGAACCTCATGGTGTGCAGACTACTGTTTCAACGTCCACCTCATCTGCTGTATCAGCTAGTGGTACCAAGGTCTCCATGTTTGGTGCAAAATCTGGATTTGTTATACCTAAGAACAAGCTATCAGGTTCCTTGGTTCCGATCTTTCGAGGTGGTGGAAAGGCAGACGCTGGTGAATCCACCAAAGAAGATACTACTAAGCAGGTACAAAGGAAAACAAAATGGGGCGTTGATATGATGCAAGATGCTGCTGTTAGACGAGGAAGAGCCTTAGCATATCAGGTATGTTGAAGACACTCTGCAAATTATTTTCTTTATGTCTTCTGTTCCTGTACATTGGCTGTCTTCTTAAAGGTCATTCTGATCTTCAGGAACCTCACTATAAGCTATGGGAGGTCGCCTAACCTACTTATTTTTCCTTTCATTTGAGAAAATATACAAAGCTTGGCTTGAACTAGTGGCATCACTTCGGGGAGTTAATTGATACTATGGCAGTGTATGACGCTTGATATGCAGGCACCCAGAATTTTACATGTGGCATACATTAACTCAAACTAAATGGATGAATTTGTGGAACACACTGGTGTTAAGTCACAGCCCCAAGATCAGATTTCTTAAACAAACCTACCTTTGTTCGTAGATATCTGTTTGTTGAAATAGTACCATTGGATGCTTTTGAATTTTAACCGTCCAATCAATCTTCTCTGGTCCAATATTTACATATCAAGTAATCTTAGTGTTTTGGTCATGATATGTCTAGACTGGGACGCATAGTTTTGACAATTTAATTGAATTATATGCATGCCACACATGCAAGTTTAAGGTAATTTCTAAGGCCCTGTGTGTCATCCATCACACTCTGCCTGAGTATCAAAGTCTTTCTCTTTTTCTTTGGCCAGTGCTCTTTAAAGTGGGGCCCACCTTTCAGTGACCTGAACTTGTAATGGATTGTTGAAAACAAAAGATAGCCAATTGGTCGCATTTGACAGGAAGAATCCATCATTCCGATGGATGGGGTTGTTTGATGGATTAGATTTTGATAGCGGACAACCGGCCAACACACCAAAAGCTCCAAAGTTGTTGGGGGAGTGCCGATTTATCCCTATATTCTTGCTCTCCTAGGCCAACCCAGGCGAGTCCTTCCCGTGGACAAACACAGGCCCCACTTCGTGGGCCACTCCACCCCCAGTGTGGAGATACAGTGCATCTTTGGAGTCGCACCAAGATGCCTCCACATCAGATTTTAGGTCTGCCCATCCACGGTGTGCTCTGCCAAGTGAATGATCTGGATCATGGGAAGGTTGGTCAGCTTGTATGGAATGTTGGCCAGGAAGAAAATTCCACGAACTCAACTCAAGAATTGTATAGTACCTGTTTCCTTGTTTAACTTATCTGCAATAGATTGTTTTAATTCCATATGTGTTTCCATCTTTTGTTGACATGAGCGGGCTTTTAAATGCTTTAGTTCTAAAAATGGGTAATGAGCATTTTTAGCTCCTTTGCAGGAAGGAAATCAATTGCTCTACCTCCTGGTATATGAAGATTTCCTTTTCTCATAGGATGCTAAAATGTCAGTGCCTTCCTTGTGAATTTCTCACATGGAAGCTTACCATTCCAGGTGGCATTAAGTGATATTACTGCCTGTGTGGTGGTACAAATTTTGAGCAGACTCGAGTGGCACAAATCACACAGCAGCTGAAATCAGGAGTGCTGGAGGTTGGAGATGATCAAGGCCCTGCAGTCACCCACTGAGGTTGCAAATCACGATTCTTCTGGTCGGCAGATTGACGAGGTATGGTTGGAGTAGATGTTGCTTCACCAAGGGCCCTTCTGGACACAACTAATGCAAAAGGAGGTTTCCGTGAAAAGGGGTTTCTTGCCTGCTTTGTTGGTCAACTCGCTGAAAACCAATCTGATTGGTTTGGGCTTTTTAGCACCTATTTTGTCTTGTGCGGGATCAGATGGGAGTTTGTGAAAGTGCATCCAAATGCACAACACAAACTGTGTTTTGTCTCAAAGTGGCATTTAGGCATCAAAGGCCCCTTTACAGGGTGTGTCCAAACCATGGTATTAAAAAATGGTATGCAATGGCATAATGGCTGTTATGTAACAGTAACGGTGGGAGACATTGTGTGACACGGGTGAAACGCCTGTTCTGAAAAAAATGGCCCATTACAGCCTTGTAATGGCCCGTTATGGGGCCGATACAGTTTCTTCCTTCTAAATTTTTTTACTGTTATAAGGCCATTACCAGGGCCATATCGTAACAGCCATAAGGCTGGCCGTTGCGGCCACCATTACCATTATTGAATACCTTGGTCCAAACAGTCAGTAAAATTGCATTTTGGATTGCTCAGTTGAGTTCAATTTAAGTAATTCGATTGTTAAATGACTAAAGTGGGTGCACTCCATTCGTAAAGGATCAGTCTGCGGATTGCAATTACTATCATTCAGAGTCCAACTTGAATGCTGGGAATTGCAGATAGGGTATTGGTCATCATTATGAATTAAAATGGTGCTATGCCCTCACTGTTGTCATTTGCTCTATAATGATTTGAACGAATTGCAATTTTATTTAAGTGAAAATCCAAACACACCCTAAAGCAGCAACGACTATTTTGCTGAATAGAATCAGGTGTTTATTTATTCATTACCAGATGTGTTGTCATTATTGATTATCTAAGCAATGACCCACAATTTGCAGTCACGAAAGCTTGAACTACTGGAACTGGAAAAGCGAGAAGTTATTGGTATGTTCAACAGCTTTGGCTGAATCTGTATTTTCTTTACGCGTTCTCTGTTCTTAAGCATGTGTATGTTCTGTGTAGTAGCTTGTGCTGACTGTAACTTGGATTTGCAGGGGAAATTCTATGGTTAAATCCTAATTATAAGGCCCCACCTGATTATAAGCCATTGCTTAAAGAGGCCAAAGTTCCGATTCCTGTAAGTTGTGGTCGCATTGATGGTGTTAGACAGCTGCTTTTGTTTCTCACCTTTAAAGTTTTGATTGCATTACTTTCAAAACAGTGAGCATTTGTATGAACTTTGCCAAGGTGTTCTTTATAGTGCCCACTGTTATAATGGCAAAGTTTAGTAATTTTTGGGTATGTGAAAAAATGGGGTTTCAAAAGTGGAAAGTATGCCCAAATAGTGACGGCATGGGGTGGAGTAGGCTTGAGAAGTATCGGCTTCCAGAACAAATTAAAAAAATGCACCAAAATAAGAGAATGTTCGAAGAAATTGCAGAAACAGATGATGTAAATTAAATATGCAGATGAGCAGGAGAATCTTTCAACTCATTCACCTCTGTAATTTGAAAACAATAGAATTAAATCTACATACTAGACTGTGCATTTAAAATTTTATTGGAAAAAGAACACCATTTTTCCTAAAGGTTGCCTTGGAGTTCTTAGTCTTGAAATGTGAAACCTGAAGTAAGTTCAGTTTTGTATTATCAGAGAGTTTTCTCTCGTACATCATGCACTGTCTACATAGCGTGCATGCAAATGAAAACCTTTTTTTATGGTGATGCAGGACGCCCTAATTATGATACATGTTTATGGACACAATTATTCAGCGGAAATAAAAGGCAATAATAATCTAAAATAAGAGCATTAATCATCATAACTGAGAAAATCATAAAGGAAACATGCAACGGAGCGGGCCATCATCACAACCATGGAGTATGGAATTCAATTACTACTTAGGTTGGATCCGGCGAGGGATGAGACCTCCCGATCTTGCATGGTCTTAATCCAAATACCCAATGTGAATCACTAGTCCGAGGGATCGAGGGATTTCTCAGATTAGGGATTTTGGTATTTGAGAAATAGGGATTTTGGATCAAATTTCAAATCTAGGATTTAAAAGTTATGAGAGAATAGAAATAGAGAAAAAGAAATAACAAGTTTACCTTAGAAGAAGTTGGAGGGGCATAAGAAGCAAGGAGAAGAAGAAGATTGGAGAAGAAGATGAAGTTCCAAGAGAGAGAGAGAGGAGGAAGAGGAGCCACCAAGCTTTTTTTAATCAATAATCAATAACGAATATCGTTTTTAAGGCTTAGCCCACTTAAATAAGCAATAAGAAAACTTAAAAGTACCAAAATACCCCTAAAAATTAAGTAAAAACAAATTAAAAAAAAAACAGTTCGTGCGGGGGCCGGGCGCCCGGTGACCAATTTGGCCGGGCGCTCGGCCAGGACCAAAAACGTCCAGCAATAAAATCTTAAAAATCTTAGGAATTTCGGGCGCCCTGGCGATAAATTTGGCTAGGCGCCCGGCCACCTTCAGTCAGGCATTCTTCCATTCCTTCAATCGGGTCTTCTTACATCCTACACACGTGTCTTCTATATGCCAAATCATGTGCGTAGGGTCTTCAATGCTCCTCAATCATCGCCTAATCACAAGGAAGATGCTTGTGGTGGGCGCTTTCTTCGCCGATAGACTTTGAAGGCTAGATGTCCGCATCATTCTCCTCGTCTGAGAAGAACTCGACTCTGACAAGTTAAAACTCTTGTGGCGCTCTAGTAAATCTGGGTTAACGCTCTGTAACTCTACTTCTATCATCCATGTAGATTCTGACGGCGGCTTGTTCTTCCATTTGACAAGGTATCTTTGGAAACCTCCGTCTCTCGTAAAAACGATCTCTTCGTGCACGATTTCCTGAATTTCCTCTTTACAAATAATGGGTGGAGGAAGGGGTGGGGTAAGGTTGCGAAGAAAACTCAGAGAGAGGCCATGAAAGGGACGAGGAGATCAATGGTAGGATTAGGGGAACGGACTAAATCCTCCACATTAAACGTTGGATTAATGCCCATTTCAGGTGGAAGGTCGATCCGGTACGCATTGGACTCAATATTCTGCAATATCTTGAATAGTCCAGCACTACGCGCTTGTAATTTCTTAACGGAACCCTATGAGAACCGCTCTGGCCTTATCCTCACCATTACAGTCTCCTTCTTGAAAATCTTGTGATCTACGATGATTATCAGCTGAAAACTTATAATTATTATTGCTTTGATTATTCTATTGTTTAATATGTGTATGCAAATCATGGATGTGTCGTGTAAATGCATCGGCTGACTCTGAAGACCTTTGGGTGACAGACATGGGTGAAACTAAAGGACTCTTTGAAAAAGCTACCGACTCGAAATAAACAATCTTATGACCTAGAACTTGAAAAACTGAAACAAAAGGACACTTCTCATGGGTGACACATAATTTCTCATTATAAGTATTATAAACAAGGATGATTTTCAAGTATCCCAACACTTGAGAACACACACTATTAATACAAAGTCTTAAGTAGATCTTGGCATCAGCCATTATGTCCAAAATGTCATCAAGATGCCGGATATGGACTCTGGCCATCATATCCGCCATGAAGTGAATACATCGCAAGGTGGCGTAACACTTGACTGAGGCTTTGTTGACGGCCAGGATATGCCCACGTATGCGTCATATGCCATTATTCTTGGGAGTGAAAAGGGCAGGCATGACACACAGAACAAAACTCCAACTCAAACTTTCCTTATTGAATTCTTCCCCAAGAAGTTTATCTAAATTGACGCTGCATTTCTGTATTTTCTGCGGGAGTCACCTGGTATGGAGGAAAGCTTGACAGGACCGACTCAGGGACAAGATCGATTGTGTGTTGAATGTCCCATTTGGGTGAAAATTTATCCCATAAATCTTCTGGTGGAATATCATAAGTCATGTGGGTGTCTATCATCATATCCTCACTAGTCTCCTTTTCAAATTCATTCGTGTGCATTATGGTAAGAGACTTAGATTGGGACTCTACATCACTTAAGTCACACATGACATTTGGAAGCGGTGCGGTCTCAATTCCTTCGACCTTTTCGTCACTAGCACACACTTCGTCATCCTCAACGATGATGAGCGATGCCTCAATTTCTTCCATTTCGTCACTAGTGATGTTAGGCACGTAATCTTCCACTTCATAAACATCATATGTTTGGATCCATCGAACTTGTCGTTCACCAAGGGCATAACGTTGATCATCTTTTCTATAGTTAGGGCTAGTCTGGTTAAATGCCTCTAATTTATCGTTGAGATTCTGGAAGGATTTTCTAGAATAGTTGTCAATGTTGTCCAGACATCGAGATATGGCGGCCAAAGCTTCTAGAATCTGATCCTGATTCATGGTAGTGATGCGTAATTCAAAACCATGACCAAAACGAATGAGCATATAACGGAGGACTTGTCCTAGGTTCTTCCTAAACTCGACTTTATGGATTGGATGACTCACAATATGAATGCGATGAATTTAAACTACAACGAACTGACGCTAATTAATTCTAGATGATACGACTCAAATCTGGAAAAATTTCAAATTAGGTAACTTTCTAAAATTGGAAACTTTATAAATTTGGAACTTTCCTAAAACTGTCCTAAAAATTAAAAATTTAATTACTCGATATAGACAAAACCATACAAGCCTATTCTCTGATACGAAATTTGATGCAGGGCGCACTAATTATGATGCATGTTTATAGACACAATTATTCAGCGGAAATAAAAGGCAATAATAATCTAAAATTCTAGTATTAATCATCATAACTGAGAAAATCATAAAGGAAACATGCAACGGAGCGGGCCATCATCACAACCATGGAGTATGGAATTCAATTACTACTTAGGTTGGATCCGGTGAGAGATGAGACCTCTCGATCTTGCATGGTCTTAATCCAAATACCCAATGTGAATCACTAGTCCGAAGGATCGAGGGATTTCTTGGATTAGGGATTTTAAAATTTGAGAAATAGGGATTTTGGATCAAATTTCAAATCTAGGATCTAAAAGTTATGAGAGAATAGAAATAGAGAAGAAGAAATAACAAGTTTACCTTAGAAGAAGTTGGAGGGGCATAAGAAGCAAGGAGAAGAAGAGGATTGGAGAAGAAGATGAAGTTCCAAGAGAGAGAGGAGGAAGAGGAGCCACCAAGCTTTTTTTAATCAATAATCAATAACGAATCTCGTTTTTAGGGCTTAGCCCACTTAAATAAGCAATAAGAAAACTTAAAAGTACCAAAATACCCCTAAAAATTAAGAAAAAACAAATTAAAAAAAAAAACAGTTGGTGCGGGGGGCCGAGCGCCCGGTGACCAATTTGGGCCAACGCCCGGCCAGGACCAAAAACATCCAGCAATAAAATCTTAAAAATCTCGGAATTTCGGGCGCCCGGCGACAAATTTGGCCAGGCGCCCGGCCACCTTCAGTCAGGCATTCTTCTATTCCTTCAGTCGGGCCTTCCTCCATCCTACACACGTGTCTTCTATGTGCCAAATCACGTAGGTAGGGTCTTCAATGCTCCTCAATCATCGCCTAACCACAAGGAAGATGCTTGTGGTGGGCGCTTTCTTCGCCGATAGACTTTGAAGGCTAGATGTCCGCATCAGATGGACTCATGAATTTTCTTTTGGGGTGCACTCCAGTGGTACTGGTAGTACCATAGGCTTTTGTTGGTATCAAGCAAATTAAGGCCTAGTGATGTATTCACAGAATTGAACCCATCCACAAGATGTGTGACCTCAAAAATCCTCAGGTCCCAAAAAATCGGTCCAATCTAAAACTCACATAGGCCACAGGACATGGAACATATTGAGGATTGCCCACCATTGATTAGCATAGCGGCCCCAGCATGTTGTGTATATATAGAGGCCATTAAGACCCTTTGTTGAGTCCAGATGAGGGTGCAGATGAAAATTCATACCATTTTGAGACTCAGAAGGGCCCCTATGAAATTCAAGGGTGGGCGTTCCATCACAGTTTGTTCCTTTTGTCGTGACCCTCTTTAGTTTTGGATCAGGCTGAGTTTTTAATCAGGGGTTTTCTGAGGTGACACATCTGCTAGATGGGTTGGATGGTGTGAATGCATCAAGTGGGCCCCACATCTCTCCTTACGGTGGTACCGGTACCACTCGAGAGCTCCCCCTTTTCTTTTTAATGGTGTTAGCGACTTCTTGTTGTTAACAAAGTTGCCATGTTGAACACTTTGTTTTCGCAATGGCTGACATCAGCTGTTGTTTCAATCCAAGTAACCCTGCATTGATGCTTTATTATTTCCATTTGACAATAACGTGCTCAGCTGTTTCACTACACCAACACACATGGTTGCATTCTCATCTTATAATATGAATTTCCCAATATCTATCAATCTCAACTGTATTCTTAGTTTTATGCATGTGGGTTCTGTGGTCTCATTTCGTATACATTTTCTGTATGATTGCGGATGATCACCATTACATGAAAATGTTGAATGTTGTGAAAATAGATTAGAGCTTCAGCTTCCAATTTGTGTCTGACGGGCCTCTTATTTCTTTTTGTCAATTCAGCTGAAAACATATCCCGGATATAATTTTATCGGCCTAATATTAGGGCCTGAAAGCAATACTCAAAAGCGACTAGAAGAGGTGAGCAGTTCCGAGTTCCCCCTGATGAATTACCATATGATAATCGAAAATTTCCAACCGTAACTAGATGCTTACTTTACCTTCGGTTGACTTGTTTATGATATTGACGAGTATCGTTATGAGATTGAAATGCATTACTATCATTCTAATTTATTTTCCTTGATAATACTAACAATCAGGAAACTGGAGCTAAAATTTGCGTTCTTGGAACTAAAGCAGATACAGGGGAGAAGGTAATTACTTTATTATAATAGATGCTCAGATATTACTTTCTCAATGCTATCAGTTTTTCATCTATGTGATTTGCGTTTTACTTTGGCTGCTTATGCACACACCGAAAGCTGATATATAGAACCTGATATTTCCTCAATGAATAATATTTCAGAAGAGGCTGAATCCAATGTTTTCAATATTGTTATCACGTAATGTATCCCCCGCTTGGGATATGGATACATATTGGTTATTGCATGGGATATATCGTATAATGTATCGTTTTTGTTGGGAAACATGGGGAAACATTGGAAAATAGGTTGAATTTTTCAATGAAACTTCACTGATTGTTAAAAAAGACATCAATACAGACTTAGAAATCAAAACATCACAAAAAACAAGTGCATATAATAGGTTTCCTTTGTTTGGGGTCTTAATCTATGGTTAGTCTGCATCGTTTCAAAAAAAAAAAAAAATCTATGGGTTGTCTAATTGAACTGATGCAAGTATATTATAAGAGTGTATGCATATAATTTATAAATGTAAGAAGACATGTATGGAAACACAAGCTCTAAATTCAAAAATAAAAGAAGAAGTAGAAAACTGAAAATATACTTGTGAATAATTTGTGTGGCTGTAGCTCCACAAATTGACTACTATGCCTAGGTCATAGTAGAGTGATACCAGTGAAGATACTCGCTAATATAACGCTGGTACTCTCCTATTAGAGAAAATTTGGGAAAATTTTGAGTTTTCCCAAATTTTCTGCAAATTGGCCCATCTTCCTCTAAACCCCAAAATTATAGTGTATGTAATGATGATTTCATCAAACAACTCCCGAATACTCTGAAATGGGGGCCAATTGAGTATTGATCGAAGCGGAATTTCGAAAAAAAATATTTTAAACATCTTTAATTAATTTTTTTCCGAAAAATCCCCATATTACCAAGAATCACTAGATCAGGTTACATACATATTTGATTTTTTGTTTGAACATAAAGATTGCAACCGATTTGTGAGATATTGGAAAATTTCGATTTTTCCTAATTTTCCGCAACTCGGCCCATCTCCAAATCTCGGAGTCGAAGCTCCAAATCCATGATTTTTCATGCAAAACATGAAGAATCATGGCTTTGTAACCATTCGACACTGATTTAACATGATTTATAGCAAAAAAGGGATAAAAGATTGAAAATGCTCATCGGATCAAACATGTGAGATATATCGGTGCTACTTATGCATTTCGTATCACACAGGTGGGATACAAGATATATCGTTGGATATATCGGCTGATATCGTTGATACTTAAAACATTGGCTGGATCCAATACAAAGCTTTGTATTTTAAGCTTGCATCTAATTAGGGCTGTAAATGGGTCAGTGGGCCTGATGGGGTACCCAGTCCCAACCCGTTTAGACCCGACCCAGAACTGACCCGTTTGTTAAATGGTACGGGTCTGGGTCCATGAACAGACCCAGTTGCTAAATGGGTCTGGATCTGGTTTCCTTTATATTAGGCCCGACCCAACCCGAACCTATTTAGTAAATGGGCGGGTTTGGTCTATGTTGCAAGGGACCCATCTAGGCCCAGACCCGTCCAATCCCGGTTTTTAACCTAGCAAAAATGCTTGCATACCAAATTCAGACCCAGACCCATTAGACCCGACCCATTTGTAAATGGGTCTGGGTGGATCTCCCTCTACTAGACACAGACCCATTTATAAATGGGTCTGATGGGGTTGACTCAGACCTGACCCATACCCAGACCCAGACCCGCCCATTTAATAAAAGGGTCTAGATCTAAAATTTGGACCCAGACCCATTTACTAAATGGGCGGATCTGGTTTTGGCCAAACCTGCCCCAGACCTGACCATTTACAGCCCTACATCTAATTGCATCCAACTACAGTTTGTAAGTACGTCTAAGTTCATTCCAGTGTTGTTTACATTTACTAACTAAGACCACTTTTAGACGCATGTTATGCATTAGAAGCTTTGTATTGGATCTGAGCTCATTTCAGAAATAGGATTGGTTCATGGATTGGGTACTCCCAGAAAGTTCGATTTCAGGCACAGACATCATGTCGTGGATTTTTTATTTTTTTTAGGTGTAGACGTTTGCATTCTTTATGGTTTTGCTACTCAAATGTCATTTTGATTTCTATCATTGTCATCATTGTCATCATAGCCTTGTCTCAGGTTTCATCCATGCTGGTATTATTGACTCTAACCTTGGCTTCCTTGGATGTGTTCTATGAATCATCTCCCACTTTATCCTGAGTGTTGATTTGTTATGGGTTACATTGACATGGAATGAAGCACTTCGATTTATTTTTTTTAATTTAATAATTTATTCATATTCAGAGGGAAATCACTCTGTCGGATGCGGATGAAGCTCAGGGTGCTTATGAAGAGCTCTATGTCCATATATTGGCAGATACATTTCAGAAAGTCGATGCTGCAGTTTCTCTAGTCGAATTGCTTGTAACGCCTGTATCTGTGAGTCTTCTGTTGTATACGATTTAGATGCTTTCATATGAATTCCCAAGCTTATACTGCATTGTCATTTATTTTAGGGAAATGCAGTAGCTGTTTCTACAACTTCGACTTCAATTTCTGGGAATGATGGGAACGTCTTTGGTCAAAGTCAGGACTCAGCTACCGGTTTTACATTGCCTGTGTCTGCTGTTAATCAGGGAGTGGTGCAACCAATGGTGGTGCCCCCACAGGCAGGTCCTCCACAACATCAGTTTCAGCCGTACCTGGGACCCTGGCATCCACATGGCCTGCTTCAACCCCCGATGCGTCCCTCTGGCTTTATCCCTGCTCCGAGTTCTGCCCCTATGCCAAATAATTCCTTTCGGTTCCCTTTTAATGCCCCACCATTTTTCGGGGTCCGCCCTCCAGGCCCTGCAGGATTTGGGCAAATTCCAAGAAACCCGTCTCCCGTTGTGTCTGGTCCACAGCCACTCATGCAGCGGCCTTACATGGTTGAGACACGGCCATTGAACCAAGCCATACCACCTGGGCCACCCCAAAATTATTCCATTCTGGGCCCACAGCCCCAACCAGTGTATCCCACCAATCCTGCCAGGCCAAGTTCAGCAGCAATGGCTCCATTTACTGGTAACCACCCAGTGCCTGCAGGACAGACACCGGCTGCAAGACCGCCAGTGCACTCAATGCCACAGCCAGTGACTACTTCCCCATTGGGTCCCCCACCCTCCAACCGTCCATTGATGTCCATGCCTGTTGCTGGAAACTCGTCTGGATGGTCTGGCCCACCTCCAAACACTCCGCCTCCTTTCAGACCAGCCAACATGATGCAAATGGCTCCTCTGTCAGTTCCACCCCAGAGGCCTCTTCCCGGGGTACCACCCACTGTATCAGGTCCTCCTCAACAGAATATGCCAGGAACTGCTGTCAGCAGACCTCTGGCACCGAACATTGTTGCTCCGCCTGCATTTCCTTCCCGGCCTTCCACGCCCCAGTTACCAACTACATCAGTTAATCATCCAGCTGCTGCACCAGCTTCTGCTTTTGGCCCACCTCACATCGGGTCCCGTCCTGCAGTGATCTTATCATCACCACCCATTCATGCACCCTCAGTGGCATCAACGTCTGCAGCTCTTCCACCTTCTCCAACACCACCATTGTTGCATTCCCCAGCACCTAGGCCATTGTCCATGCCAGCATCAACACCAGCCCCGCCACCAGTACTGGGTCAAGCACCACCATCAATTCAATCGTCATCTGCAGGACCAATGCAGCCAGTTATGGCACGAGCGCCAGTACCAATTCCATCACCATCATCCCAACCAGCTGTGGCTACTGTTTCTGGAAGCTTACCAAGTTTCTCTACCATAAAACCGCCAATGCCAAATTCCACCGGTGTTCCGCCTGTTACAGCACCAAAACCCCAACGTCCCAGCTCTAGTGATTTCACATTTCAGCCTCAGAGACCACAGACTCCAACCACTCAGAATGTTCCAAGGGCCACCAGTCAAACTGTATCTCACAATGCACCCATACCGCGGAGCCCAGGAATCCAGCCTCCTGTGCCTCAGGCACCATCTTTCCGGCCGGCTCCGAACAATTCAATCCCTCCTATTGGCATGCCAGGCTTTCCAAGGCCACAGATTCAAGCTCCAATTCCGTCACCGCCAACCAGTTCTGCTGTTCCCTTTACTAGTAATCCATCCACAATCCAATCACAGCCAAGGCTCCCAGCATTTCTGAACCCTCGCCCTGGCCTACCCACAACCCCAGCACCCCAAATGGGCCCACTGAGCCATTTATCAGGCCCCCAAGTGCCCAATCCATCTGGGCCGTTGCCCATCCAACCAAGGAATCAACTGCCTCCGACGAACCGACCTGGAAGCCTCATGGTCCCAAATCAACAATTCAGTAACAATCTCAGTTATGCGGCTGGAAGACCCACTTCAAGTCCTGTTGGCAACCAGATTTATGATCCGTTCTCCCCCACATCGATACCACCGGCCCCACCACAGCAGGGAGGTGGGCCTGGGAAGAGCAGGAAGCCGGATACTGACACTGAGTACGAGGATCTGATGGCCTCGGTGGGCGTGAGATGAATATGCCTGCAGTAGCTTGTGGTGAGCAGAAATTGATATTTGGGGTTGTGTATAGGATGACCCAGCTAGTTTTTCGGAGGTCTACCGGCAGGTTGCATCACAGCCGTCTAATTTTGGTAAAAGAGCCGAAGAAAGGTGTATCGCCAAAGTAGCATGACATATTTTTCAATTCTATTTGTGGTGCTGGATTTGCATCTTTTAGAATTTAAGGCTAGAGATTGTACTTTATTAGTGTTGTACCAGCTTTTCTTGGTTGTATGGGATGATTTGGATTAGGGAGATGGAAAAGGTGGTGGGGCTCATGCCATATGTGTGTGAGGTTAGAGCTGCTCATCTGGTGGGGCCCACCGGGAACATGCCGGGTGTAAAATCAGGCTGGTCAATTCATCTGAGAGGAAAACGAACGGTTAGATGAGATGTGACCAAGGGTCTGGTATTTGATGCATTGATGGACCTTCTTAATGGTTGGACCCCCACCTGAGTGGCCCTATCTCACACGCTTGCCAAGTTGGCACATGCTGCTGCTGCATCATGCTGGCAGACGTAGCCGTTTCCTTATGGCAGTTGTGAATGTAATGACAGCCATTACAATGAAATAATGGATTTTGTGGGCTGTTCCAATGGATTTTGGGTGCACATGGCCTGATGAATAATCAATCGGATCCGTCCATTTGTTGGGTCAGGCAATATTATCCGTTTAAGTCTTCTTTTTCCGATCATAAACTATTTTCGTTCGCTGCTGTTGCTTTTGTACCGGCAGCTTGGACAGGAATGTCTGTTATGTATGATATTTAATTTTTTTTTTTTTTTAAATAGGTATTCCATCAATGCGAGGGCCCAATAAATGAACGGACCTGATTGGTAGACAGTTGAATCCTCACATGTAGTGTATGGCGAGTGTTTTTATTTGTTTTTTTTTAGTAATCCTCTCTGGGAGGAGAGAAAAAACTTCAAATCTGCTCAGAATTTTCTAAAAATGCTGAAAAAGAGGCATTTTTCATACTAGGATTCTCAAAGGATTTTCAAGAGATTTTAGTTTTGTAAGTGGTGACCGTGATCTGATAATCCGAACCATTGATCTGTTGTGTCTCACCGTGACAGCACGTGGGGTGAATCTCCTGGACTGAAAGATGCTAGTTACTAATGTGGTGACCTTTTTTACTTGAATATGGACAATAGCAGTCTCTCTTCATAACTGGCTGCTTCTAGGCCACAGCGCAAATGGAATGGTTAAGACCGTTGACTGCTAGAGCGTTATCCATCCATGATAGGGTGCAAAGCAGTGGTCTACATCACCGAAAGGTGGGCCCCACTTGTTAAAACTGGAAATTTGATCATGATGTATCAGAGGTTTTGTTCACAAGCATTCGAACACGCGTTTGCGTTATAGCTGTGTGGGGGCCCACCCCGTTATGTGTACGTCCAATCTAAACCGTGGATATGGCGCGCCACCTCATGTGCACCGTACATCCCAAGAATCATCCTGACCCAAAATTCAGGTGGGACACAGCAATAGGAGTACTGTACATGTACCCTTGAAACCCATATTTTCATGTGTAGTATCCATTTTGGCATGTCCCTTCATACGGCTAGTTCTCGTACATGTAAAACATGGTAGAAAGCGGATCCACTCTGGAAGTCTTCTTCCCCAATCCCTTTGGTGTGGCCCACCTGAGTTATGGATCAGTCTGGATTTTGGAATCTATGGTTAACATAACATGGCTGATCGCACCAGATACACGATTTGGATTCCAAATACAAATGGTGGGCCCCACACAGCTCAAAAGCACTGTAGCTCGACGTGCATGGGCTGTTGATGTCTGTATCTGAGCTTGGGTGGGGCCTGCCCTGTCCTGATCGTAAGGGTTTGCATGTTCTTCATGTCCAACAACCAAACCCTAGGAGAAAAGTTCGCTCTGACCTGTTCGACCAACCGGCATGGTCCACAGCTTGGCCGAGCCTGCTTAGGTCGGTTTATGAGGTTGTGAAAGGCAGCACTTGCTCTGTGATCTTTATCTCAGCCACCAACAATAGCAGCGGTCCCACTTTCAAAACGGGCAAGCTCCAAGCAACTGTATGTAATCTCTATCCCGTGTACCATTGTTCCAGAATCTGCCCCAACATGCAGCAGTTCGGGTCATATCCCGTCTGATTGTGATTTAGATGCCTGTAAATGGTTTAAGTGGTAGATGAGTTACAGGTAAATGATTGTTTGTGCTTGGATAGCCTTTAAATTGTTTAAGTACTGTAAACGAATCACAGCTTTTTGCCTAAATCAAATAGGGCTGAAAGCAGTAAGTGATTTATAGGCATTCTTCAGCATCCAAACACAAAACCGTAAATCATCTACTGTTAGTCCTATTTACAAGCATCCAAACAACCCCTAAGCAATAGACTGGGTACTAGTCCAGAATTAGTTTTTTCCTCGAGTTAGTTTTTCCCATGTTTCTTACACAAATGGTAACCGTACAAGCATTCATCACATAGGAACCTTCACATACACCTCAATGGACCTGACTTGATTGTGGACCAATCGGATCCGATGGTGGTTTCATCCACATCCCATAAGTAAAGAGGATAGACAATGTGGTCAAGTTACATTAAGTAGCGGATGCAATATGGTGAGGCCAGTCTCTACTCTTTTGGCCTGTTTGGATGATGCCCTTAAGGGTGGTCTATTTGGATGCGCCAGTCTCTACTCTTTTGGCCTGTTTGGATGATGCCCTTAAGGGTGGTCTATTTGGATGTGCCATCAAAACCAGGGTTCGGAGACAAAACCCTAATTCCGATTTGAAACCTGGCTTTGCGGGCTGTTTGGAGCTCACCTGAAATTGTTGGTTTCAAAACCACTAGAGAAATTGGCACTAAAAAGCCCACTTGCCACAGATTGATAAAATCAGATTGGTGTGCAGGAAAAATCCTTTTGCAGTAGTTGCATCCAAACAGGTCCTAAATCAAAGCAGCTGATTTCCGCAGCCACTGCCAACATTATCTGAGAAAATAGCTCCCAGATCTTTTCGCCAGACGCAGACATGCCAACTCATCGAGATCCAACCCGTCTAGTAGGTACATCATCATGTGACCATAAATGTCAACTGCTGGCAGACTTTCCTGGTAGCCTCAGTGTGCGTCTACTGTCCATTACAAACGGGTTTAAATGATTTAAGGGTGTCATCCAAACAGGCGCTGGGTTTCTACAAGGAATCCCTATAGTATGAAGTGCAAATCAAATCAGAGAGTGCAAAAGTTCAAATGTTGTGAGATACGAAAGATGAGAAGTCTCTTGTAATTATAATGGGAATGTGATCTTCTCTATAATTTTTTCACCTACATGAAGAATCCTAGGTCACTGAAGGACTGTCCCCCGCACATGGAAATCGCTCATCGCAGCCTTCCGAGATGGCCAAAGGGCCAAATCACACATTTGTAGAGAAAGCAATGCAGTGGCAGATAAGCTAACAATGAATGATACTCAAAGAACAAGAGTTCGTAAATATAAGCTACTTCAGACAACTAGGATATATGAGGGATAACCCAAATGCGGCCATTGTAAGAGATTTGTGATTCAACAATTGAAAATGACAGACCAAAGGTAAAGGATGGCCATTCATTTTTCTTCTCCTACATTTCTTTCTTGGCTTCTCCAATCACATCTCAACCCATGAACACATCAAATTGCCTTATGGTGCATTTGGATGCCCTATAATATTGAATTGAAATAAGTCGGGCTGGTAAAGTGGAAATGACCAATGTGCGGATAATGACATACTAGCCTCCAAATTTCCATCATGATTGTTTCGAGTCCTTCAACAGGCATTTCAATTAGGGATTCAGTGATCACAAAGAAATAAAATCCAGCCACACCCATTTTGATGATTTCCTCTTTACTGAATTGATTTATTGCAATTCAATCCAACAGAGCATCCAAACGCACCATTAAGCAACCGGTCAGATCAAATGCACCATGTAATATCAGAATCAAAGAGGCCAATTAGATTAGAGTCGACAACTTGAAAGTCAGTAAGTAACAGTCTGAAACTTGTATTCATGTTATATGTACAGATGGAAGGATATACAACACAAAGCACAAGAAAATAAAGATCTTCAAATGGAAGGACCAGACCTTAGCACCCGCTCAAGCTTCTCCGCCTTCGTGTAGTCCTTATCTGTGAGTGGGCCAGCTGGAAAAGCTGTGATCTCCACAACAAGGTGTGGAGTGGGGAGCTCATCAAACAGTGCTCTCACATTGTTGCAACACACGCTTTCTCCATGAGCACTCTCCCTCCTAATCTGACATCCCTAAACACCCAAAAACAACTTTGAAAATAACATGAGATATACAGCAGCTTAGACCATTTGGGTTCTGCAAAATCAGGATTTAGGCAGGCCCCATGCCCTTTAGTGGAGGTCATGGGGCCCGCCAACATTGCAATGAAGCTTGATCCCAATATTGTGGGATACCATAGCCAAACAGAACCTTAAATTGTCATTACTAACAAAATAAAGTTTGGTAGGAGTTTTTTATTATTATTATTATTATTATTATCATCATCAGAAGGGAGGCTTTTGGTTCATCTTGCTGAATCAGCTGCGGTTTATTGCCAATCCAGACCATCCACCTTGAGGGAACTACAGTGGATGGCCCCCATGCAAAAACCACACATATTGCATGATCCTAGCTATATGATAAATGGACTTCTCCCTTCTATTTTCACCTTCCATTTGAAGTACAACTTCCATAGTTAGAATGGCATGATTGGTCTGGTTTTTCTACAATGGGCCATCTGTGGTAGCGATGGAGGATCTGGATCTAGCGATACAGAAATTTGTACAGTGTAGTGCCTATAAGCCAAGACCAGTTCATCACACAATGAACCAGACTCGACTTCTTGCTGGAAAACTAACTATAGGAAAGCACCTTATGGGAAGTGGCATCTATGAAATGATCATCGTCGGAGAGGAGAGATGCGATGGCTTTGAGAAGACGGCGACCTTCAGATTTCGAAGGGACTCTGTAGCTCCTCTTGAGAGTTCCCTTTGTTGTAGGATGCCATTTGCTTACTAGTTTCCTTTTAGCCACTGCTTCCTTTTCCTCTGATTATACCGACATAGGAATGGAAAATTCAAGCCAATCTAAATGAATTTCCATCACATAGAAGTACCATACAAGAATAAAATAAAAAGCATGTATTATAGAATGCTTTGCTCGAGCTACCGGCATTTTCATTTCGGAATCCAGATTGTTCATCTCGTGGTGGTGAGGCTCAGTATAGATGGGCAGTGGACAAAATATCACCTCCAAATAAATCCCTGCGACCGATCCATGGAATTTTTCCTGTTGCGTATGCTTCTGGCTATATTTTCATTCTAACCATCCCTTTGCAGCCCAAATGATCAGATCACCAGGTTGCTTGATGCAAGTTTTATTTATTTTGCATCAAAAGTGGGGCTGTCCATAGTGCGGATCATTGAAACGTGTGGCCCGCCTATGAGATACATTGGTGAGAAACATGAAACACCAGTATTTCAAGATCAGCATTGCACTTATAAAAAGTTCCCCAAAACATCCTTGATTTTTCAAAATCTACCAGATCAAAGCAGTCCAAACCCTCTGCATGATTGAGCGGTTCATCAGGTCCAACAGACCAAGTCAATTGGTTGTTGGACCCACCAGTCACAATAGTAGGTCAAGTTCCAATCCTAGTTTTAAAACATTGCTTGATCCTACCTCAAAGAGAAATGATCCAGTGCTCTCGAAGCAATACAAGTGATAGTGTCACTAGCTGAATCGAGACACTTCAACAATCCAATCGTTCGACGGAAGCTGTCTATTAGGCTTGGCATACATTTCATAGGATGGAATGTGGAAATCAAACCAATCCGATGATCTGATCCATTCGTAAGTTGGCCTGGTTTCTTATAGAGATCATCTCCAACACTATGGATGAGATGCTTATGATTTTCTGATTTCTTTAGAACCAAGCAATCCATGATGGGCTCCCGACAAATAGATATAGCTCAAACTGTTTACTAGGCCTATCTTCCCATAAATGATCTTGACCATCCATCTCATGGGCTATTGATCGAATGATTAGAATTGTCACATTGGTGTGATTTTTACATGCTAGCCAATGAAGTGTTTGCTGAACTTAATGGACAGCCTAGATCAGTCAATTGGAATGTCCAAATGCCCTAATGCAACTAGCAGAACTATGACTTAAGAGTGCTTTGAAAGCACTGGATCACTTCCCTACCTCAAAAAAATATGAAAAATTCAAATGGTTTTTTTTTTTTCATTAGACCTAAGCAGAAACTAAATATAGATCCATCAAAAATCAAAAGGAAAAGGAAAAACACCGACGGACCTGAACTCCCTTGCATGCTGTCCAACCACTTTGAAAACCCCATATCATCGGTCTCTGTCACCATATCTAACAACATATGAACAAAACAATTAAAAAAAAACCAATTAATAGCCCTAAAAGAGAAAAAAAAATAAAAAGTGATAATCTATCCAGTGCATCATGCACCATCCGGCAATCCGGACGATGTACAAAAATCCAGTGATCGGGACCATTCATCTGATGGGCCTTACAATGTATAGATTCAAACTAACACAGAGAAGTCCGATTGCTGTGGTGCGTCCCTTAGAATTGGAAGGCCGTGATCATCTAATCCATGATCAAGGGACCAAAATGCAACATGCCCAGTTTATGTGGGACCATGCATCCTGTACGGATCTTACATGCATTAGAACGTGAAAAGTGTTCTGAAGCACTATGTTGTACAAATGGGGGCCCAGGTTCGGTGATCCAAACCATTGATCTTAGGGACCCTACTGTGGATGAAGGATTCCTCAAATATTTCAGCAAACTACAAAATCAACGGTTAAGATTTTTTTGAAAGAAAGCAAACAGCAACGGCCCCTTGAAAGGACAATGATTTGCAGACTGTGATCTTCCAATTGGAAAGAGCTTTGCACGATCCATCATCTGTGGCTGTCCCCACACAATCAATGGTCCGGATCAACGAACCAAAGGCCCCACTTAGACGAAATGGACGCATGAGGAGACCCCACAATGCCCTCTAGTACTGGTACTAGCTATCCTGCGCGAGGCGCGCACGATAGAAGACGGAAAAAAAAAGCTGGGGGCAGAGATAAATGGCTTCTGATCGGACTATCCTGCGCTAGAGTGCACACGTTAAAAATAGGGGCCATACCTGAGACCAACGGATTCTGGGGGGACCCAGCTAATCCAGCCCTAAGCAGAGCGTAGAAGATGCAAACCCTGCCTGCCCACAGCACCGGCGCCTCGATCAGGGACGCGTGCAGCACCCACATCTTCCCATCTCGACCGTTGGATTTGGATGTCCCGATCTGAGATCTCTTACTCCTTAGATTCTCCAAAGAAGGGAAGATGGTTTTGGTCAAAGAAGGTTGTTTTGGGGCCCACTGGAACGGCGATTGAATGTGAGCCGTTGGATGATGCAAAAACAGAAGCATTTCTTTTAAAATGGAGAGAAATGAAAGCAGAAATGACGGAGAGAATCCTGTGAGAGTTCGGAGGCTGAGAAGAGAGAGGAGAAATTATATGATACACAACCAGAGTATTTTGTAGTATACGCGATTTTTCATCTTGGACAAGTGGGGCCCACGAATAGATAATCTGGGCCATTGGTATTTTTGACATCACCTTACAATTCTCCCAGATTTCGTACCGCAGCTTAGCTACCCACCGTACATGTGGGATCTTGCTCGAGTCTGAACCGTCCAAATAGTGGGATCCGCTGTAGATGGATCATACTTATCCAAACAGACAAACTTTGATACTCTGACAGAGTATGATGGATGATACGCAGGCACTTAAAAATTGCATGTTTGGAAAGTAATTCAAATTACGGTAATGTGATTATCTGAGCATCGGATTGGTGAACAATTATTGGACGGTTAAAAATGAAAGATACCCAAGGGCACTATTCCAACAAACAAGTGTCCACGAATCAAAGGTCAGGATTGTTCAAAGGGAACCGTGACCGTATCTGTGCCGCATTCTGCATCAGATATTCGGTCCTGGTGCATCAGGATAGGTCAGCTTTATCTGGAGCGCGACTTGGCTGGTACGGTGGTACCCAGGAACCAGTGGTGTGTGTGCTGACCTGACCGTGGGGCCACCTCGATGTATGTGTTGTATATCTACGCCGTCCATCCGTTTTTCCCACTCATTTTATTGCATGATCCCAAAAAATGAAGCAGATAAGAAACTCATGTGGATCACACCACAGGAAACAGCCGTGAATGACTATTAAAAACTTTTTGTGGGCCACAAAAGTTTTATATCAAGCTGATACTTATCTTTTCTCTTCATCCATGTCTTTGTGACATTATCAACAGGTTGGATGGAAAATAAACATTACAGTGAGCCCTAGAAATTTTTCAATGGTGGGCATTCAATGACCACTGTTTCCTGGGGTATGGTCCACCTGATATTTTTATCTTCTTCATTTTTGAGATCATGCTATAAAATGAGTTGGAAAAACGGATGGACGGCGTAGATATACAAACTATATATCGATGCGGGCCCCACGGTCAGGGTACCACCCACACCGCTGGTTCCGGGGTACCAGCTAAATCGCGCCCCTTGATTTGGACGCAGATCCGATAACGGATGAAAAAGACAGGTGAGCAATGATATCCCGAGACTCACTTGATACTCTGGTAGTGTAAAGGGTTTATACTCATGCATTCAAGAAACTTGATCGAGTAGCATATGTATAACACAATCTAAACCGTCCAGATCGTGGGGTCCACTATTATATTCATTCAACTATCTTAACTTCTGATTAAGGGAAATTTTTGTTGAATCCAGACCATGTATCATTTCATTCTAAAAGATTGCTCACTTTCGACATCACTTCAGTTTCCATTTTGGTTTATGACGCATTAAAAGTAGGGCCCACAACTTGGATGGTTTCTTTTGATTTTTCAGTGTACCTAATCGTAGTATATCAAAGTGCATGTGTATGAACTATCGTAGTCTGCCGATGTATCTAACTGAAGTCGGGTGATTTTTTTTTTTTTTTTTCAAAAGGAGAAGAGCTTTGGATAAATGATTGTAATTCCGAAATTACCCTTGCTATCTTTCTAAATTCTCTAACTTACCCGGTTCTGATCGCAGCGTACATATAGAGTTGGCTGAGGCTCCTAATTCCATGCACGTGGGCCCGGGGTTAGGTGATCCAACCGTTGTTCTGGTGGGCCCTAATGAGGCCTACCAACTAGACGGTTAGAACAGGCTGAATCCACTATCTTGTCTGTGCTGCAAATGATAGACGAAAAAGAAGACCCAAAACTGCTTGGTGGGTCCCAGTGAAAAATTCACTAATTAGATGGCAAAGATTGCCCACCTGATGGACGGACCTGGCTTGCCCACTGCACCAACACGTGAGATATTCTGCTTTGGATGAACATCATCACCCATCTCTCAAATTTTGAGAGTGATGCTAGGTGGGGCCCACTTGATCGCTCCACCTCCTTAGTATAAAACAAGAGGAGTTTATGAGACTCAGTAGGCTATGACGACGATTGACACGCAGGCACTCAGAAATTGTACACGTGGCATAGATTAACTCGAGTAAGTTGTGGGACCCGCTGTCGCTAAGTCACATGCCCAAAATAAGATTGGTTGGGCAATCCTGACCTCTTGTTCGTGGACACTTGTTTGTTGAAATCGGACCATTTGATTTGATTTTATTTTATTTTATTTTTCATTTTTAACCGTCCAATAAATGTCCACCAATCTGATAGTCAGATAATCAAATAAGCTTATCTTTTGGTAAATGATGCATCTAACTTGGAACCAGTAATTTGGACGGTTTAGTTGAATTACTTGTATGCCAAGTATGCAATTTGCAAGTAATTTCTAAGTGGCTGTGTATCATCCAGCACGCTCTGCCAGAGTATATAAACCAATTAGGAGTATGGTTAATCTTATCAACATCAAAGCAACATCAGGTGGTTATCATAAGTGGGCCCGATTCAATCCCAGTTATATCTGAAACGTCAAACGAAGTGGGGACCACTTTCCTTCACAATCCGATAAGATTATCACTAGAATTATTTGGCGAATGGAAATTGTGTTTCAATGGCTTCCCACCTGTCCATTGGCGTGGGGACCCGAATTTCCCCCACAAAAAGCTGTGGGGCCCACTCTGATGTGTGTGTGACATCCACTCTGTCCATCCTTTGCACCAGCACATGCTAAGAAGTGATACAATTGTAAGGTCGATCCAAAAGGAGCTCCAATTAGGTACTACCCTTACCAGGACACAACGCGAGAGGGACAAGTATGTGGCAGGTCAATATTGGTAGAGAGTAGGGGGCTGCACCTCAATATTGGTAGAGCGCTGACAAACCCATCACATCAGCAAACCGAGGTGTGGCCCCACATGCTCTCCACCAATACCGACCTGCCACGTACCCATCCATTTCCCGCTGCGTCCTGGTGGGGGTAGTACCTAATCCGAACTCTAATCCAAGAGTCAAGTGGGCCACAGCAAAAGACGCCTTAGCATTTCAACAGCAGGTCTAAGGTTCAAGTGCTAAGGAGACACTAACCCCCCTGGTGGGTGGGTGGGTGCCTTGTGTGACTAACTGTGTGGTACGATGCGCAGCTAACAGGGTGGTGCATTGCATGACTAACAAAAAAGAGATTGGGTACTGTTACCTGTATGTTTTGTTTATGCCGTTCATCTATTTTGAAAGATCATTTTAGTGCATGAAGCCCAAAAGAAAGCAGATCAAATGCTCAAGTGGACCACACCATATGAAGCAGTGGAGATTTAAATCTTACCATTGAAAACTTCTTACTAGCCACAGAAGTTTTGGATCAAGCTGATATTTATGTTTTCCCTTCATACAGCTCTACATGACCTTATAAACAGGTTAGATGGCAAACAAACATCATTGTGGGCCAACAACAAAGTTCAATCCCCACTGCTTCATTTGGTGTGGTCCACTTGAGCCTTCTATCTGCCTCTTTTTTGGTTCATGCCCTAGTATGATCTGTCAAAAGAGATGGACAGCGTGGATTAAAAATATAAATCACCACATAACCCTTGACATAACTGTCCATCTCTAGCTAGGTTCTGGTGTGGGTAGTACCCAATCCGCGCCCATGGGATGCCTACCACTGAAACCTTTCCAAGCTTTTGGATCAGGCTGATAATTGGTCTTTTCCCCTCATATTAGTGGGACTAGCCTTATGAAATGGTTGGACAGCATAAAAGCATCATAGTGGGTCCCAAAAAGGTTACAATGGTGGGCTTCTCCATCCCCCTTCTTCCCTGTGGTGTCGTCCACTTCGAGTTTTGGATCAGCTGAATTTATGGTTCACTTCCTAACATGAGCTGACACAAATGATGGATGGAGTCGATGTTATACACATCATGGTGGGCCCCACTGAACTTGTTGTTGCACAATCTCTCGGTAAGAGTTTCAAAAGGTCAGGTGTGCCCAACGGTACCCAAACACGGCCAGGTATAGGTGTAGAAAAATGGGTGTGGGTAATTCTTTTTTATCCCCATTAGTAGTTGAGCTGGTTGTGGACAACTCATATTGGAGCCCATTTATTTGTGTACATGCATGCATATATACATACATGCTACACTACAGGTATTCATCAGCCATGTAACCACATGCTATTGATGTAGAGTATGCAACCACATATATCACCTATAAATAACAATGTGTAATTTTTATCAAGTAACATCCATTTCAGTTTATAAGTGGATTAAAGAGATGCGCTTGTTTGATTTTCCATGTCTTCGGTAGATGCCTTGTAGTTGTAAATGGGTAATAATTATTTAATTGGGTATTTACAGCATTGACGGCCTACTTTTTTAACACTAAAATGGAGGCACTGTGAGATAAATGTAGCGCCCACCATGATGTATTTGGCTTATCCAGACTATTTATCCATTATGCCAGCTGAATTTAGGTCATAAGCCTGAAAATGAGGTAGATGCAAAGCTTAAGTGGACCACACCACAGGAAACTGTGCAAATTGAACACTAACAATTAAAAACTTCTTGGGCACCCCAGAAGTTTTGGATCAAGCTGGTATGTGCTTTCCCCTTGTCCATGTCGTGTGACCTTATGATCAGGTTAGATGACAAATAAACATCAATATGGGCTTAGTCAAGGAAACAAATTTCAATGGTGGACATATTAAGGCCACTGATTCCTTTGGTGTGGACCATTTGTGCGTTGGATCTGCCTTATTTGGCCACTATTTCCTTTGGTGCAGACCATTTGAGCGTTGGAGCTGCCTCATTTTCAGCTCATACTCCTAAATGTTCTGGTAAAACATATGGGCAGCACAGTTATTTCATATATATTATAGTGGGGCCCACAAATTTAAGTAAGTCCTTTTGGACTGATTTGTAAAGTAGAAATACTTGCGCATGTTCAAACAAGGCGAAAGAATAATAATTACTTATTTACAAGGAATTTACTGAGGATAAGGAAAGTCAAACAGGCCCAAAAAACTTGTGCCCAACAATGATAGGTAGACACGTCCGCATTGCAGTCGTGTATTCATGTTTTCATAAGGCATAAATCTACAAATTTTCCAGACATTAATTTGATTGGCACGTGTCTACTCATCAAATGGATCAAATTTTTTTTTTTTTCTTTAAACCTCAGATCATAATGGGTACACCAACACCATCTTACGGGATCATTTTAGGGCTTGATACAAAAAATGAAGCAGATCCAATTCTTAGTTGGACCATACCATAGGAAACAATGGTGATTGATCATTAATGGGGCACAAAAGTTTGGATGAAGCTGATATTTGTTTTTTTTTTCCCCAGGTTTATGTGACCTTATAATAGTAGGGCATTCAATCACCACTGTCATTACCTGGATCTCAGCATTGAGATGAGGTTATCTTCACTCAGTCTACCACTGCCCCAAATCTGGCAAGATGGACTGCGTGGATATAGAATACACACATAAAGGTAGGCTCCACAGTAAGGACTACATAAAGATGGCCCCCATAGCATGAACTCCACCATCTTGGGTGAGGCGAGGACCACACCTAATCCGCTCTGCTCCAATGGCTCCTATCTGTCCATTGATAAGATGGAATCCCTTTATCCAAAGGTGGGTAGACAGACTCTGTTTCGACACTGAGATCATGGGATCGAGTGCCCATGTAGTGTGGGGGTGTGTGTTAAAAAGAAAAAGAAAAAAAATAAAAATAAAAGGTGGGAAGCCTACCACATCCAATTTTGAATATGCACCGAGATTCCCACCAAACATGAACAGAGGGATGCGAGCCACCGGTACTAGATCTCCTATGTACCTGGCTAAAGAAAAAAAGAAAAAGATTGAACAATGCAACTGAATTGCAGCCTCAGTGGGGTTCCCTGAACTGCTGTTCAAGGCAGATCTAGCGGGCCATAGCAACAAGCTTACAGACGATAGATTTAATAGGCCATCAACAAAAAACCAAGGTATCTGCCTGTGGGCGAAAAAGGAAGACAGCATGCAGATCTATGCTATAAAAAACACCAAGCTCCGTTGTTGAAGATCACCCAACTGCTCAACTTCAAAACACTAGTGAAAACTGAAACCGTATGCAATTGAGTAGATTTAGACCGTGTTTGGGTGCACACTACTGAATTGAATTGCAATAAGCAAGTTCAATTCAATGAAGTGGAATGACCGAATCATATTGATGAAGTAGGGCCCTTGATTTGCAGTTGCATTCCCTTCGAAGTCCGATTTGAAAGCAAGGCAAATGCAATTCCGGAGCCAACCCCGTCAATAGGAGTGGAAAATGAGTTTAATTTTATCATTCCTCTTTATTGAACTAAATTATTTCAATTCAGTTCAAAAGTGCATCCAAACACTCTACGTTAGGGAGATTGAAAAAGGCAATTCAGATATTCACTTCCCGCACATCATTCTGCCCGAAGGGAGTGCCGCAGCCCGGGCACTTCCGGTGGCGGATCTCCAGATTCCTCTGAATGCATGGATAGCAGAAAAGGTGGTAGCATTTAATAATTACAACCTGCAAAAGATCAAAAGACGAAAAAGAAAATGAATTCTTTATTATATAGAGGAAAGAAACAAGAATATGTTTCACATGCGCTTCTTCTTCTTCTTCTTCTTTTTTAATTTGAACGGTCATTTCATGCAGTTGTTGTCTAACCAAAACCGAAACACAGCTGGGACGGGAATAGGAGGAATTATCATGTCTATAGAGCCACAGCCCATGGTCATGTGATCCAGACAGTTGATCTAGTAGGCCTCACAAGGCAGTTTATGGAAATTCATGAGCAGGGACAGCAAACCCTTCGATCATTCATCTACGAATATATGGCGTAGGAAAGAAAAAACACTAATGGTTGGAAGAAAGGCCCGGTTGATGGTTAGGTTACAATCTACATTGAACATTTTTCAGGTATCCGCCATCTGTGCGGAACCCATCAGATCAAAAGTCTGGATCACCGAGCCATGGGCCCCACTTGTATCTAATGGGAACATGTACTGATGCAGCAGGAGCCAATCTAGGAAATGACACATAATGAGCAAATTAAGATGGATATATGAATTGATTGGTGGTGGAATAGACAGGCAGGCAGACAAGCAATATGACCATTGAACTGATGATAGATGCATACGTGCATGCATGCATGAATATACATCAGCAACAGATGCATGTAGAAAATGTACAGAAGCAAGCTACTTTGAGATCTCGGGCTGCAATCTTACCTCCTTTGGCCGATCAAAACATACACCACACTTCAGTATTGCTTTGCACTCTTTGATTTCGTCCTGAAGCTTCTGGATTGCAGCCTCCCTGTTTTCAGAACTCATTTCGGCAACCTTGCTATTCCATTCTGCAAGCTCTTCCTCAAGCTTTTTCTTCTCGATTCTGGTTTTACAGTCACTCTAGTTAGATACCTATACTGAGCAAGATCCACGGCCACAGGCAGATGCATAAAGTCTACTGACAAAAAACCCACAAGTATTCCAAACAATTGGAAAGTGTGGATCAGTTTAAGTTGTATGGTTACAGTTTGTGAATCCATATTGTCCACATCTGGTGGGCCCTACTCCAAACAACTCTCAGTAGAGAAACTGATGCAGGCCACATGTGGGCCACCCCCATCAACATCATTGTTCTAGTGACCCACGATTTCAATGGTCAGGATCGTGCTATAATGTATGCTTTTGATCTGGATGGACATCAAGTACACTTGTTTGCAGGCTGCACAGGCCCAACATTCAGATTACGTTTATTTTTTTACATACTTATTTTCAGGGGTATTTTGGTATTTTTAGATTTCATTAGTTTTATTGGAGAAGATGAAGGGCTTAGATTAACTAGGGTAAGGTTTTAAGTATAAATAACTTTGGCATTGTAATTTTTAGCTTTGAGGAATTAATAAAAAAAATTATTTTTCTCTCTTCAAGGAGGAAGAACAAAGGGTGAATTCCCTTCTCTTGTTCTTGAGATTGGGTTGCTTGAGTCATTCGTGGATCACCCATATCAGAGGATTCTGTCCTTCTGTGCTCGAGTTGCTCGCCAGATTAGAGTTACCAAATAAGGCCAGTGTTGCTGTCTGATTTGTGGCCTTCAAATATATGCCGAAGTGAAAAGGGTCAATAGACCAATTTTAAAGGTGAAACGATCAATGATTCGAAAGCTAGGATAACCAAATCATTGTGGCTTTAATACTGTGGGTGGGCCATCTATGTTGAATCCCGTTAAACAGATGTCTGGATTCACCATTGTACAGCCACATTCAAGGTGATGAGTGTTGGCGAACCAAGACTGGTTCATCGAGTTAAAAACAGAGAACTACTCTCCATGATACCCAAAGTTTGGGACGGATGCGAGACATTGATGGATTTATCCAAGCCAATAGCCCTGAAAGAAAACATTTGAATGGAAAACCTGGAAAATCCAAATAGAGAAATGCACCTTTCACTCTCCAACTCCGCTTGGAGCTCAACTATCTTCCTCTGGTTCTGCTCATATTCCTTCTCCGAAGAATCAACAGCAGACCTTAGCCACTTGAGCTCTTTCTCGGCATCTACCAACTCCAGTTTTGCACTCTCCATGTTGATGGTGAGATGCCTGTTCTCCAGAGAAGCTTTTCCAGCTTGAATCAGAGATGCCTTCATCTGCAATGGTGAACTTGAGGTCAAATACCAGTTGATTTGAAAGTATTGGTAAGTGATTGTGGGACATCCAAGCAGTACATCAGGTGGGACCAGCATACAGATGACTTAACCAAAAAATAAGCAGGTCGACTCGTTAGGCGGGCCACACGTGCAAGTTGAATGTCGACAGCTCGTACTAAATGGCCAATTACTCATGTGGCCCTACTGGTGAGTTGGTCGGCTCAACTTTTCAGCCAGGTTATCCGCACAGTGGGGCTTACCTGATGTATCACTCAGATGTCCTGCACACATGCCAGGCTAGTTTGCACAGCCACATTTGGTGCATGCGGGCTCAGTGAAGCTTTGGTTTTAAATTGACTAAACAAGAAAGAAGAAAACTGAGAAAGGTACCTGCTCTTCACTGCGAGCGATCTTCAGTTTTAAGAAATCTAATGATTCGTTAACCTGCTGGAGTTGCTTGGCTATCGTCTGCTTTTCAGAGAGGAGGCAGCTGTGCGCTTGTTTTGCTTTGACACTCTCAGAAACCAGCTGCCACAAATCCCACCACAACAAGCTAAGCTAGGTTAGCAGGTGAAGAAAATCCAAAAAACGACAGCCAAAGAGAAGTACAAAGAAAATAAAATTGAAACAGTAGCATTGCATATTTGCAATTGAAATGGATGTTGGCAAGGTTTGTTAGCCACTAAACAGGAAGTGTTGAAAGGAGTTGGATTTGCATTAGGGAGTGGTCAGAGTATTCAGTTCTGGGAAGACATTTGGGTGGGAGATGCTCTATTAAAGGTGGAGTCCCCGAGAATCTTTCATATTGCCTCTAACTAGTCCATTAAGGTAGCCGACTGTGTCTCTTATGTTGGGAGTGAGGTGGTGTGGGAACCTCCTTGCAGAAGGTTCCTTCGGGATGAAGAGGTTGATGAATTTGTTGTGCTTCTCAATCATATCCATCTATATCAGCCGGTCCAATCAAGCTCCGACAGCCTCTTTTGGAGAAGAGATAAATCTGGTGTGATCTCTGTTAAGTCGTTCTATGCCTTTCTCAACAAGACTAATTGCTCGAACAATGAAGCAAAGACGGACCATTTTGGCACTATCAAGTTCCGCCCAAGTTTGCAGCTTTTGGTTGGTTAGTAGGAAACAATAAAGTTCTTACGGTGGATAACTTGAGAAAGAGGGGAATGATCATTCCTAATGTCTGCTTATGCTGTCTGGGCAGTGAGGAGACGGTGGATCATCTTTTTGTTCATTGCAGTTTTATTAGTCGGATATGGGAAGATATTTTGTCTCGGTTTCAAACGGCGTGGCCTCTTCCTTTCTCAGCAGGTGATCTCTTGAAAGCATGGCATGGTGCGAATCTGGGAAAACAGCAAACAATTCCCTGGAGAACGAGTATTCTGGCAATCTGATGGGCTGTTTGGGAAGAAAGGAATGGTAGATGCTTCAGGGGTGAAAGTAAAGGGGTAGACTGTATTTCTCTAAGGGCGAGGATGTTAATTTTAGAAAGGGCTGCCATCATAGACAAGCTTAAGGATTGTAATTTCAATTTTCTAGCTGTGTAGCTGGTTCGCTATCTCAGCGGTCCAGCCTTTTGTTGTTTCTGTTTTCCTTTTAATAAATTGTCGTATCTTTCAAAAAAAAAAACAAAAGGATGCTGGCAACAACACCATTCTACAATGTCCTTTGATTGGTTGTAGCAGAAAGGAAGAAGGAAGCAGCAGATGCACGTACATGAACATTTATTCACATTCAATTAGTAAATGATAGAGGAGATTTGGGAGCCAGGTTGGCGAATGGGACCCCAAGCATGATGCACGCCTACATGTACTCATTGGAAAGAACATTTTGGACGTTTCCTTTGAAAGGCATTAGTGGAAGCGTGCATGGGGCACTCTAGCAAATGCCATGGTAAAGACCCCACAAGACATCTGAGGTATTACCAAATTCCAAATATCTGGCCAAAATACAAATCACCCAATCCATGAAAGCAAGACATTAACAACTTTACAGATGATTTTGGAATGACTGGAAAATAAACATGATGCAACAAATGAGAATTGTATACCACGTGCAACACGTGGATGAATGGAAAATAAGTGAAAAATTTGTCACCCACATGTTGCAGCAATGGCAAGCCCTGATGCCTAGTTCAAAACCAGTGTCAAAATCCATGCTAGATGCTTGAACTTAAAATATTATGAAATAAGCAGAAAAAAGTATTACAAGATGAGCACAAGTAGCCAATAGTGAGTGACTCACTCGCAAAGCCCTCTTTTGCAAGGAAATAGACTAAATCATTTGTGTACCTAGGATCTTTATTAGACACTATTACTATTTGTAAAATGGTAATATAAACAAATTTCTTGAGGTTTTCTTTTAATTTATAGTCTGGAAGAATCTCTTGTTCCAGTTATAGTATTTATTCTACTCGAAAGTTGTCGAATTCCACCCACAGACTCTGACTATTCTATTTGGAGAATTTCCATGCCCTGCATGGCATACTGGAGATCAAATTTGGGTTCTGAATCTGGTCCATACAATCTAAAAGCGCTTGTTCTTAAATTTGGGGTCAATTTTAAGCATCACACTGCTTAATAACTTGCTAACGCTACTAGCAGATAACTTGTAAATTGCAACTGGAAGCAGTTAAATGAAGGTAAAAAAATGCATAGCATTGAGATCGAGAAGAAAAATATATTATGGCAAACCTTAATATTGTAATCATCCCTTTCAGCGACCTGCTGGAGCAAATGTTGGTTCTGCGACTGCATATCTTCGTATGCTTGACCAATTGTCTGTATGTACAAAGATGAAAACGTTGAGTAGCTGATTCAGCTTCACAATGAACAACATGTAGGACTTAAGGACCATCCAGACCTCGATTTCAGAAATATAAGCATCTGCTTCCCCATCTTTTATTTTTATGGCCTCCTTAAGCTCCAACACTTGTCTGGAACAACAAATGCTAATCAATACATTAAAAAAATACTGCAGCATAAACTTCTAAAGCATCTATTGCAAAAAAAAAAAAAAATGATTTAAGACGAACAGAAATCACTGTATTCTCAAAAGAGTATAGACATTAGCTGGTACATATTCATCAGCACAGATAAAAACAGATTGTTTTCTGCAAAACCATGCAATTTAATTAACTGGTACATATTCATCAGCACAGATATAAACAGATTGTTTTCTGCAAAACCATGCAATTTAAGCTGCAAGCAGAGGACTTAATTGGTAACAGCCCATTTGGATGCCCTCACCAATCCAGATCTGCTTCTCTATTCTGGCACTGTTCCGCTACTTTAGCAGAAGCAATCTGCTACGCATTTTGGGGCGCTTGGGAAATGGAAAAATTGGAAGATACAGAAGCGAAACAATCAACCTATTGATATTGGAAGACCAAAAAGATTCTTCCAATGTATCATTTCTGGGTCCAATGGAATTCATAGGTATAGGAAGAATAGGTATAGGAAATGCAGCAACCGGATTCCTGTTTCCCCACTTCATATGATATAAATCGCAAGTAAGATGAGTTGTTTCCTATCTCAATTATGATTTGGATGGATGGCAGCATGATCATTTGCATTCTCCCAAATGTACCCTAAAGCAAAAGGATGCATGCAAGACAATTGGATGCAATATTGTTGTAGAACTAATAAAAAATCTCAGGGAAAATCAGCTTAGTGTAGTGATGATGTGGTCATAAAGAATGATGAGAGTTCTGTAGTATCTGATAGGATCAAGACGAAAAGTCAGAAATAATTACACACAACAGTAAATTTACCTTATTCCAGATATTCCATATAACCTACTTATGTGAGCATATAACGTAACCTTCATATGCACATACAAGTACTAAGTAAATACAGATACAAAGCTAACCTCTCAGAAGCATCTAATTTTGCCCTTAAATCAACAATTTCAGCCTCAGCGGCAGAAAGCCTTTGTTGGCAAGCTGCCTCAGCCTCATTTGCAGCTTTCACTCGCAACTCTAGACTGTGTTCGTCCAGAGCACTTTTCAAGATTTCAGCTTGTACCTGAGCTCTACGTTCTGATTCCTTGATTTCCATCACATCTCTGGAATTCACAGTAGAAAGCCTACACATTAGAAGGCATCATACAACCATAAATAATATCAGGAAAATTGTACAACTTAAAAACATATCTATAATGAAACCAATCATGTGAAAAGAGGTGCAAAGCAAAATGCATTTTCAGTTCACTGAACTAATCAGTTTTTTTTTTTATGAAAGTTTAAACTCTTATTCCTTTTTAATTTGCCAATTCAGACAATAACAGAAGTGCAGAGGCTGAAAATTTCACAAATTCACAGCATACCTCTTTTCAAAGCACTCTTGTCCATACATATCCAAAAAGATCTGGAGCTCCTGCTTTTGCTTCTGCAGGTTTTCAATCTGCAATATTTCATTTCCTACAGTTGTAAATACCTTCTCATTCAGAGATAGTAATCCCTAAAAGTATTCTTGAAAGATCTGTAGCTCAATCTAATTCCAAGGAAAATGCTAAGATAGATGACAGTGAAATTAGATGATAAGCAGGAGCTAAATGCAGAATTAAGATCGTCCCAGATCATGAACATACCAGTGCTTTGAGAGACTTGATCTCTACCATTTGTTCAGCACACCTATCCGATAGGCTCTTGTGTTCACTCATCTACCAGCAATGAAAAAATAAATATTTCATGTCTCTGAAGATAAGTTACGAAGTAGAGAACCATACATGAATTTTGGAGTTTGCAACAAAATAAATGGGAATTAAAAAAATAAAATAAAACTAAATTACTATGTTGCTAGCAAATGCCAAATTTTGCGGTAAGCCAGTGAAGTGAGCTTCTACTTCTTTATGGCCAAGATGAAAAAAGACAGACGAGAAATAAAAGGGAACCAACTTAAGAAGAAAGAGAATACAGCACTTCTTAAGAAAGAACAATGATGATATCTGATGATCAGTAAAAAATAATGGGGACTCAAAGAAATGGTTACAGGAAACAAACTAACAAAAAGGTAGTAGACTTCCATCTGTGGGAAGACCTGCATTGAGGAGAAATTTTGAATGTCCCTTCACATCAAGCATATGCCAGTTATGAACCCTTTTGCTGACTCATGTAAAGTAAAAGGAAAGAAAAACTAGAACTCCAAGATTATAAGTTGAAAGCTGGTTTTACAGCACACGTAATGAAGTGGCATTAAATGGCTCCTGTAAAGTAGAATGGTGGCAATCAGTTCCATGGATGACTTTCTAGAACATGTTTCGTTCCTGTATGTATAAAATGTGTAGTAATCATCATCATTTATCCCAGTAATTGCAGTCAGCTACACGAATCCTTTTTCTGTTATTTCACTCTATCAAGGGCCATACCTTCAGTTAGACCAGAGGTAATACACCCAAGTTCCGATGTAGCATGTCACTTTCAAGGAACGCCCTAGCATGAGTTTGGAATGACATATTGTTTGGATTCATGATCAAAGTTATGGCATAAGTTTGACACCAGCCACCGAACTGATGCAACCCTCCTTTGTCAGGGCTGGGGACCAGCAATGAGAGCACAAAACTCCCACATGCACAATGTAATACACGATTACATAGGTTGATTACAATCAAGCACTATCTAAAAGTCTATTACACAAGTTGATTACAATCAATGTTTTCCATATCATTATCGCATAATGCATCACACCCTTGGGATACGGATACATATTGGTTATCGCACAGGATATGCCGGTTGTATCACATAATTTATCGCTATTGTTGGGAAACATGGGGAAACATTGAGAAATTGGTTGAATTTTTCAATGAAACTTCAGGGTTATTAAAAAAGACAACAATACACACTTACAAAAAAAAAAAAAAAAAATCACCAAAAAAAAGTGTATATAATAGGTTTCCTTTGTATAGGGTCCTAATCTATGCGTTGTCTAACTGAACTAATGCAACTATATTCAAAGTCAATTAATAAAATTTATACATGTAAAACAAGTATGGAAACACAAGCATTACATTCAAAAGCAAAAGAAGAAGTAAAAAACTAGAAATATAACTATGGATTTAAAAATATATATAATTTTTAATTAAATAATTATTTTTTTTACGAAAAATTCCTAAATAATTATATACATGTTTGATTTCATGTTTGGACACTAGGATTGCAACTGGTTTGGAAAGAATTTCAATTTCAATTTTTTTCCCAATTTTCCACAACTCGAGTCTAACTGAACTAATGCAACTATATTCAAAGTCAATTAATAAAATTTATACATGTAAAACAAGTATGGAAACACAAGCATTACATTCAAAAGCAAAAGAAGAAGTAAAAAACTAGAAATATAACTATGGATTTAAAAATATATATAATTTTTAATTAAATAATTATTTTTTTTACGAAAAATCCCTAAATAATTATATACATGTTTGATTTCATGTTTGGACACTAGGATTGCAACTGGTTTGGAAAGAATTTCAATTTCAATTTTTTTCCCAATTTTCCACAACTCGACCCATCTCACCCAAATCTCAGAATTGAAGCTCTAAATCCATTTTTTTTTTTTATACAAAACATGAAGAATCGTGAATTTCTTACCATTTCACACTATTTACAACATATAAAAAACGAAAAAAAAAAAAAAAACAAATTAAAATTCAAAATATAGACCTTTTAGAATTCGGCCCCAAGAAGCTTCCGATCGCGATTTTGGAGAAATTTTGAAGATTTTCTTCCAACAAACTAGAGTAAGCTGCTTAAAATATGCTAGAAAGAAGATTTTTTGCAAACAATAATAATAATAAATAATCGATTTTTGTAAATTTTTTAGGATTTTCCAAACAAAACAGTGCCAGTTTCCTTTTATCCCTTTCGATACAACACGATCCATTAAGAATTTTTAAAGGAGTGTGGATATATCGCACGATATATCGTGATATTGTGCGATATATTGTACGATACCATGAAAAATAGATATTAAAGCTGAGTTTCATATTGCCCAGCTGGGATAACAGATATATTGTGAGATGTATTGGTGATATTGCAAGATACTAAAAACACTTACTACAATCAACGAGTTGATGACAATAAAATGCATAGAAATGCTTGGTTAAATCATGCAGCCTACTAAATGTATAGACTGAGCAGCTAATGAAGACACACCGAAAAGAGAGAGAGAAAAAAAAAGGAAAACCACCGAAATGTCCAATTCTTCCAGTCCTACCTCTGTAAACCATGTGCAGTGACTTGAATTAATCCCAAATGCAAAATCAATGACCTTCAAAACCCCTCAGAAGGACAAAAGATGAGAAGGGCCAACCCTATCTCAAGTCCTGGTGACATCAAAGTAAACTTTTACTTCCTTAGGGCAGAAAATTTTGTCTATGTACCACCAACATCATCTCTACCTCATTAGTAGAGCTGGTAGAGAGTGTAGTGTGCATGAGTGGTTCAGAGTTTCATTCCTCGTTGTCTTCCATTGTAAACCTTTATAGTACCAAAAAAAGAAAGGAACGAAAAAAGAAGAAGAAAAAAAGATGTGCCACCACAGCGTTCTTCAAGCCATAGTTACCAAGTTCACACAACTCCCCATGAATGGAATATTCAGTCAACCATTATGTTAACTAGGAAGTAGAGGATAATGAACTACAGAAAGCAAGCAGATTGTGAATAAAGTGACTATGCTCAACACAAGCCTGAAAATCTGTTCTTCCTGAGATCACATGAGCAACAACCACTCAAAGAGACCCTAAGATTTTAGTGTCCATCCTTTCCTCGCTTATTGGAAATATCAACCACTCCATTGCTTCTACACTATCCAGAATTTGCCCGTTTCACAAAGCAGCTCTGGTTTAACATAATAATGAACCTGTTGCTGCTCTCAACAGAAGGGCCTACACCTTATCAAAAACTCTCATATGGTAACCTGTCGACCAGGCGTGTCAGACAAAACTCATTTAGATTGTGCCATTTTTTACCTCAAGGGCAACGGCAACCAGTGATGCCTCATGAACAGTGACCACTGCATGGCAAAAATAGAAATCTTCTAAGATCCATTTCCAGTCTGCTACATTCCATTAAGTATAAGATAAGTGACCACAAGAGTAGGCCTGTTGTGGATCTAGAGGATAAAAACAGCTATCTGATGCAGACATTGAGCCCTTTAGGGTTTATCAGCGTAGGAGGCGAGTGACACCTATATCTTTATGGCTCGATGATGACGGGCCTGGATCATTCGTGACGACTTTAAAAGCATTGAAGACCTTACACATGTAGTCCGAAACATTTGAGAAGACCTCACCTTGGGAAGACGTGTAAGTTGCTTCGAGGAGATGATCGGACCATTGGATCGCGATGATAATGTGATCGGACCGTTGGTTTGCCGTGGCCCACTTTCATCACACCATCATCGGAGCCCATGGGACATCTTAGATTTGAGTTTATTTTATGGATTTTTACTTATTTGAGTTTTGGGTTAATATGCGCACGTTTTTTCGTGTGAATGTCTTTTTTTTTTAAATTTTGTTAGTAGGGGTATTTTCGTAATTATGTTAATTCCGAATTTTATAAGGGTGTTGCCCTAAACCTTTTTCATGAGTTATTGATTATTGATTAAGAAAAGCTTGGTGGCTCTTCTTCCTCCTTTCTCTCTCTTGGAACTTCATCTTTTTCCCAAATCTTCTTCTTCTCTTTTCTTCTTGTGCCCCTCCAACATTCTTCTAAGGTAAGATCTTCTTCCTTCTCTCTCTCTATCTCCATTATCCCCAATCCTTGAAATCCTAAATTTGCAAAATTGAATCAAAATCCCAATTTCTCAAATTTCCAATTCCCTAATCTGAAAAATCCTTTGATCCCTCGAACTAGTGAACCCCATTGTTCGATTGGGTGATGACCATGCAAGATCGGGAGGTTTCATCCCTCGCCGGATCCAACCTATGCATTATTTGAATTTCTTACTTCGTGGTTGTGATGATGGCCCGCTCCATTGCATGTCTCTTTGTGGTTTTCTTAGTTTATGATGGTTGATGTTGAAATTTTAGATTATTATTGTCTTTTATGTCCGTTGGATTATATGTGTTCATGAGCATGCATCATAATTAGGGCATCCTACATCACTATCTCTATCTCCTCCTTGGGAAAAGAGCCCCTCCAAAAGTATCAATATTCCTCACTATGCAATTTGAAGACCCTATATCCAGTCTTGGCATAACTCTTAAAGAATTCATCATTAGGACATCTCCAAACAAGAAATATTTAATCCTTATAGCCCAGGGAAAAGTTAAAAAGTGGAGCGACAATTATTAACTTCTTAAGGCTCCAAGAAAGCAAATAAAAAACTGAAACATATAGCTGGAATCAGTCCAAACAAGATGCATGAGTAGAATGAGAACTATCTCCACACCCAGATCCATAGCTCAAGTGGGAGACTGAGTGAAGATAACCTCGTTTCAACACTTGACGTCTTGGTATCGATTCCCAGGGGTGGCTAACATTACGGTGTGACTAACAGGGGTGGCTGTACTGACGGTGGGGTGTGTGTGCTAACCCAAAAAAATAATAATTTAAATAATAAAAAAAAGTATGAAAATTATCTCCTGTATGAGGCCTTCAATCAAAGTGTCACAGATCTAATTTGATGGTGGCAGCATTAGATGGAGGCAGGCCGTTCTTCTTGTGAGCATATGCATCTGGAAGTGCCCCATTTTCGCAATTACATAGGGGCATTCAGGATCAAATTCTTAGGCCCTGTTTGATAGAATACAGTAATTATGTATTAGAGATCAAGAAATCATCATCATCATCTAAGCCTTATCTCAACTATTTGGGTCAGTTACATGAATCCCTTTGTGCATTTTAGAAAAGGAGATGAACTCATTTTTAGGTGTCTATCAAACAGGACCTTAGATTCAACATTTAGCAATGGTACTGTTTTAAACAGAAATCATAAAAAGAATAATTAAAGAAAAGGAAAGGCACTCGCTAACATGAGGATTATGCCCCATTAGTACATTTGAGTAGAAAACATAGCCTGATGAGGAAGGGATTGGTCAGAACCTTTCTATCTAATAAAGCTTTCAGAGAATGAGCCTCTTCACGTAAAGAGATGGCTTCGCATGCTGTCTGCTTAGACCGATTCAACTGGGTTTCCATCATTTCCATCTCTTTAGACAAGGCTGATGCCATGACACGGAATTCTGATTTTATGTCTTTTCTCCCTGAAACAAGTAACAACATTTAGAAACATCATGCAGGCTGTATGCAACACAAGCACATATAGTCCCAGTTTTACCTGAATCTTGCTCAGCTTCTTCCAATTTAATTTCAAGATCATTTCTTTCTATGATAAACTTCTGCAGCTGAAGCTCTAACTCTTGTATCTTAAGCTCGGCATCGCTAACAGCACTTCTTGCAGCATCTGCTGACTCTCCTTTTACATTCAGTTCCTTCTCCCTTCGCAGGATATTATTCCTGTCAGCCTGAAGTTAAAACTTTTAAACAAGATAATCATGAGCTAAAGCAGTACTGAAGCACATCAAATAGCCAAAATACCGTTTTACCTGCAAGGCATCTGTTAACCCCTTGCATCGCTCGAGTTCAGCATTCAAATGTTGGAGCTGATCACTAAGTAAAGAGTATGGCTTAGATGAGACTACATATTTATCATCCTCCAATTCGTTCTGTAAGAATAAAAAATAATTAGAATGATGTACTGCTGGACATGGACTTCCAAGAGGAGATGGATACTGAGCAAAAACCCAGTGTTTGAGAGCAAACCAGAGTAAACAAATTTATGACAAGAACCAACCTGGAGAGTTTGCAATTTCTCTGTCAGGATAAGATTATCTTCCCGTGCTTCCTCAAGCTCAGAAAGACGGGCTGCTGCCAGTGTCTGCATGATTCTTGCAAGAACAATAAAAATCAATCAGTAGAACAAATTTCCTAAATGGCAAGAAAAACTTTCCAAAACAACAAAACAGCCAGACCTCTGTGTGTGCATGCGTGCGCACGCAACACCACACACATGCATGCGTGCATGCATATACATATACATATAAAAGTGATGCATGCATGGAAATTTCACATGTCATATATATGTATGTATATGGATGTATACATATATATGCATGTATGTATATGTATGTATATGGATGCATGCATGGAAATTTCACATTTGGAGACACAAAAGTGACAACAACGGCCCCTCCCCTGAGAGACTCCTCTACAGTCTAATGATACCTTAGCCTCCTCCACCGAATCCTTCAACTCACGTAACCCCATAGTCCTATCTGCAGGCTTGTCTGGTGAATTACCCCCATTTACTGTGCCCAAAACTGGAATATGCACTCCAGATGCTCCATCCTTCTGCATTTTCAAATTAACCAACTTTCGCCGACTTTCCTCAAGCTCTGCCATGCTTTCCTCCAGTTCACCTTATCAGCATAAGAAAACAGACCAGATTCAACAGACAACCATGGGCAAATGAAGATCTGAGTATGGCAAACAATCTGCTTGTCATGCTTCTCTGCCTCCAAGTATATGTGGGTGCGTAAATGCAGGAATGCAAGTAGATATAGATCTGTGTATTGATTTGTGATATTGTGTGTTTGTCCATTCATGAGTGTGCATATCTACCCAATCTAAGAAACCAAAAAAAAAAAAAAAATGTTCGGAGACCTGCAAGACGCTTTATCTCAGACTGGTCTGTTGACTGGCTCTCAAGATATTTCTGCATCCCATCGGTGTATTCTTTATGCTTTGAGTGAATAATATCAATCACTCTGCGCAGATTGCTAGCCTCCTCTCTCAACGAATCACCAATCTTACGCAGTTGGATGAAAGCATCTGAGAGAGCTCAAATAAACAATCATCAGTAAAAGGTCCTCACATGTCACAGCTGCAACATCAAGCAGTTTGGCCAGAGACCATATGACACGATGAAAGAAAGCCACAGATTCATCAATAAGACATGAACACAGGCTAACGGGGTGGCAATGGGCCAGATTGCCCATCCTACTAATGAACCCAACCTGATCTTGGGCTGGGCTTGGACCTACTAGGTTGGCCCGTGGGCAGGGATTGGGCATTCCATACATGGCACAATCAATTTTCAGGGTTCGGGCTCGGGCTCAATTCATTTTAGCCCTACCCTGCCTGACCCGGACCAACTTTATATAAATATGCCATTCCAATTCTCAGTTAGGAAAACCCATCCATCTTGAACATAGACCATTGGTTTTGTTCCTCTAAAATGTCTACTTCCTTGTGCATGTGTCCCACTTGATCGATGGATGGATCAGGAACAATCAAGTGGGAAATTAGGGATTTATCAATTTTCTAAGCCGGGTTGGGTCGGACTCTGGCCCAACCAATTTTTTGGGTTTGGGCTTGGGCATTGGGTTTTAGGTGTTGGGCCAGGTCCTGGCCCGGTCCAAACCTGGCCCATTGCCACCCCTAATAAAGGATAATCAACAGAAAGATACTTGATTTTTATTTTTTTTCTCTTTCTTACCTTCTGCAGATAGCTTTCCACGTAAAGTCAGCGATAAGCTTTCAGTTTTAGATCTTTGAGCATCAATAGTCTCCTCAAGGTACTTCATCAATTCCATTGTGGATGAATGACGGGAAGCAAGGGCTTCTTCAACGTGCTTGATGGTTTCATTTGCATCATTGCTTTCAATAGAGCCTGTTTGTAGAAGTCCACACAGAAATGTCTCCTCTGCACGGCATGATGGAATTACACCTAGAAAAGAAGTGCTGCAAACAAATCAATCTTATGCTCTGAAGAAACTGTGTGGTCGCCTCTCTCAGTGATCCAAAAGCAATTACAGCTTAGTTTCTGGAGTTTGAAAACAACCTCTAGAACGATGTGCAACATCCAGAGCTTGTAAACCTTTTTCACACCCACCAGCTCGCAGTCCGAGCAGGATCAAATCATCAACCAACTACATTTTCACAAATACATGAAATCTAAATTGTAAGTATCAGAAAAGAAGTGGACATAGAAAGGGGCAAGACTAGGTGAATAGCAAATGCAAGGCATTGTCTCAAGAAGCAACCAATTACAAGATTGACCTGATTCCATAGTTTGTTCACTGTGATCAACGTCTCATCATATGAGATCTGTTTGTCTTTCAATTCTTTGAACTTCCCTTCGAGTATGTGCATTTCATTTTTCTGGGCATCTAACTGCTGAACAAGCTTTTGATTCCGATACTGGAGATCTGCCGCATCAACCTGCAAATATAGTATTTTTCGACAACTCAATAAACACAGATACAAGGGTTTGACTGCTATCCTTTTTCTTTATTAGTAGGCAAAGTGATAATCCATCACAGAATGACAAAAAGGCAAAACAAAATAAAGAAGAAGCCACATATGCAACCTGAGAAGTTGGGTAGCAACATGCTGAAGAATATACAAAACACTCAATTGAGCATTTGATCTGTGCTTGCGCAGCAAACCATACACGTGGATCCCACCTTTTGCTGATCCAAATCATTAATGTGGTGGGCCCCATTGAGAACATTAGATACCTCAAAATATCCCCCATTGGATGATACTAACTATGCAATTGTATAACATTAAATGTGGGTCATTGGTTGAAAATCAAAGGCTAGGATCATCTGCTACAGGAGACACCATGGCCCACAAGATTACCTGTTTATCTTACAAAAAGGCAGGGGTCTCCACCAGGATTGAGCGAAAAACACTGATCCTGTTGAAACAGCATCATATAAACTCGTCAAGGTGAAACCCTGAACACTGAGCTTATCAGCCACAAGTTTACTTCTTGATGGATATAAGCAGCAGAAAGGAATGTCCCCCTTAAAAGCTATTTGGTGCTACAACGTCCCACTTAAAGTTGCAGCTTTCGCTTGGCTCATGGGCAGAACAGAATTTTGACAACTGATAGCCTTCGCAAGCGTGGAAAAATCTTACCCAAGTCTGTCTCTTGTGCAAGAGGGACAAGGAATAATCAGTGTCCCATCTCTTCTTAAGTTGTCCTTATGCGACATGGGTCTGGGACGGTGTTCTGCTGGCTTTTGGAATGCATTGGGTGATGCCAAATTTTGTGGATGTTTTGTTCTTATAGGAGACCCTGGCATCAAGCCCTTCTGGCAATTTTGTGGATCATCTGGCAGGAAAGAAATGCTAGATGCTTTAGAGAGAGCTACAAAAAAAAGTGGGGTTCCTAATTTTTTGGTGGGCTGTTGTTGTTCTTGGGGGTTTTCCTGCTCATTCGGCGGGTCTGTTCTTTGCCTGTTTTGATTCTGTTCTTTTGTGCTCTTGCGCCTTACTAATAAATTTCTCAATTCTCAGAAAAAAAAAAAAAGGAGCAGCATAAAGGAATGCTGAGCTGTAGGGATAAAATCAAAAGAGGACAACCAGATTATAAACCCTGAGTTCCCCAGCTGACACGAAAGAGTAGTTGGTAAGTTTGGACCAATCTCAGATTCCATCCCTCAAGACGGCTCCAGCAGGAGCAGTGGGTTTGCTTTTTGTTAGATTCTAGTACATCGACGAAGTGGCAAAGGCAACATGTCTCGAAACAGAACGATGCTAGGAAGTAGAGTGGTGCAAGTTTGTAAATCAAGGGACAAACTGTGCAAGAACCATTGGCATGGTGGTTCTAGGGATGGGCAACCCAAGAAGGTTTTTGACAAGTAGCAAGGTTCTATCAATGAGGTTATGAAACCACCAAGAAAGTTTAAAGATGTAGTTGGAGCCTCCAGCGGCTTGGCTGAATCTGACATGCTGGTACATGTTACCAAATCAATCATTGAGAGGACTAAGGAGCTGGCTTTTACCATCGTCACTACAGCAAGGCATTGCTGGGGTTTCTGATTTAGATATCTTCAGGCCACTGCATGATTCACCGTTCAACGAGGCTAGGGTGTCTAATAGGGGATGCTAGACTCGCCTGCTTGGGATTCCGGTGCATGATTGGACTGCATCGGTGATCATCTGGATCAATTTGCGTTTCAGCAAGGTTTTGGTGGTTGATCTGATGCATCAGAATAGATTTTTTGCTCTTTGCTAGATTGGAGGTTCTGCTAAATGCAGGCATTGTGGTTAATGGGGCTTTGGAACTAGCATTGTGCACATAAGCCAATTGACAAGTGTGTGTGTGTGTGTGTGTGTGTGTGTGTGTGTGTGTGTGTGTGAAGAGGCTAAAAGGTTTCCTTTTCAAGGTCAATATGGAGAAAGCCTATGGGCTTGTTTGGATGCCATTGGAGACTGCATTAAATTTGCATGGACAAAAAGCTGCCCCCTCCACTTTTCTTTTCTTTCCTTTTTTTTAAAGAAAAAATACAGCTAGAGAGTCGTTGATCAATCACCTCTAACACATGTGCTCATATGTTTTTCTTTTTTGTGAGTTTATATGCGTGTGTGTGCGTAAATTTCAAGGTATTCTATAACAGTAGCAATGGCCATAATGGCCACCACCATTACCTTTATGATTCGGGGTGTAAAGGACGCTATGAGGGCCATAACGGGCTGTTACAACCTCTTTTTTTATTGAAAAAAAATCCAAAAAACCTATATCGGCCCTGTAACATTCCATTACGGCCTTTACAAGGGGCGTAATGGGCCGTTATGGGGGTTGTAACGGCCTTTACGGGTCATTTTTTTCATAATAGTTGTTACGGCCTTTATGACCTCGTAACATGTAATGGTTGCCACCGTTACCTTTATGTATATGGCCTTTACAGCACACTATGGTAAATATATGTTTTGCTCGGGATCATCAACAAATGGGACTGGTTTGGACAATCAGCCCCTAGTTTGCACCATGATCCCCCCGAGGGTAAATACGAACATGAGGCAAGGCAACCTGCTCTATCTCAGTGACTTAAAGCTTCACATCTGGATGGATAATTGGATTGAGTAGCAGTAATTAATTCAAAATAATCTTTCAAAAAAAAAGTAATTAGTTCAAAATAGAGGAAATAACTCAGATTTCAGTCATATCCTTTCAAATTCTGGCTTGGAAGTAAGATAATTATGAAATTTGGATCCTTATCATTCGATGTGAATATTAACAAAGACAACTTCAATTTCACCATTTCCACTCCATTGATCTATCTATTGCAATTCAATTCAACAGCACATCCAAACACAACCTTGCCATTACCCACATAATACATACCAAACCAAACAAACTTCCTTCACAAATCGAATTATGCTACGTAGGGTGTGTTTGGATCCTCAATTCAACTTAACTTCAATCCGTTCAAACATATTACAGACAAAATAAACAAGGTGGTGTCTGTGGCAGAGTGCGGGGTTGTCATTTCCAATTGAATTGAACATCCAAACAGTTGCAATTGCATCAATTTCAAGTCGGATGCAGGCAAAAATGCAACCACAAATTGAGGGCAACTTCCTCACAAAGAATTACCGTGAAACATCACTCAATTGTTGTCATTTCCTCTCAATTAAACTAAAAGGTTTGAGATTCAATTCACTTCGGCATCCAAACACAGAGTTATACGGATTCAGAAGCCCCAATTCAGGAAGAAGAAAAAATGCATACAGCAACGAACAGTGCGTGATTTTCAAGGTTTCGAATTCCGGAACAACAAGAGCCTAAAAATGGAAGAAATTGCAAGAGAGAGAGAGACAGAGAGAGAGAGAGAGAGAGATTGAAATTGAGATTTTTACGGGTTTGTTGTCAGGAGGACAGAGAGAGTTTTTGGCCATTGGTGAAGAGGGGACGGAGTTGAGATGGCGCTTCTTCTTCTCGGGCTCGTCTCCGTCGTCTGCGTTTCCCATCATCTTTCTGCCTCTACCTCTATCTCCAACGCCACCATTAATGGTATGATTTTTCAAGTTCTGCTGCAAAACCCTATATTACAGATGAAAACCCTAGCTTTTGAGCTTCTTCTTCTTCTTCCTTTCTCCCAATCCAAGGCCCCACAGAGAGAGACAGCTAAACTGCGCACGGAGCGTACTGCGCTTTCTCTGCCCTACTTGGAAGACAGATTTCCCCGAGATTTTTAAAGTCTCCAGATATTATCGCGAAAAATTAACTAAACGTTATTATCAAGATAATATCACGACAATTCAATCTCAGCAGTTTTAATCTTTCTCATTTTTTTTTGCAAATCATAACATTTTAACAAATAGTTATTTGGGAAAAGGTAATGTGCACTCGACCTCATGGGAAGTTCCCATGAGGTCGAGCTGTGTGGATCGCTCTTTGATGTGTGATGGGCATCCACACCACCAGTCAGATGCATCATTCCATATTGGGCCATGGGCCTAAAACTCAGGCCAATTCATCACTTGGGTGGGACACACCATAGACAACATTTAAGAGTGGATATCCACCCATTGAAATTTTTATGACCATTTATAGGATCCAATGAGATGTGGCTGAGAAATCCATCCCATCCATTGTGCGTGTTCCACTTAAAAGAGAGGTCACACCAAGTTTCAACCCTATAAAAGACTCAGGTGGGCCCCGACAAGTGCTTTTAGCTGTTGTAGGCATGATTTTACACTGTTTCAGTTGGTATGGTCCACTTGAGTTCCAGAAACAGCTGATTTTTAGGATATCCAACAATCAATAAGGTACCAAATGCATGGTGTGGATGTTAGATACACATCATAGTGGGGCCCACACAGGGCATAGTACCTTTTCACTAGATATTTATAAGTTTAAATTAACTCACTTTTATTCATATTTTAAAGAGCACGTGGACCACAAAGCACAGTCCAACCATCCCACAACATTCAATCTATTAGGGCTTGTTTGGACCATGGGATTAAATGGTACGGAATTGCATTAGATGTAATTAAGATTATTATTGCGTGATGATTACATGTTTGGAATCACCATGGTATTTTTTCTATCCAATCCTGCTATTTGGGATCGGCTTCCTCCCTTGGTGGACCACATAATTGTAATCAATGACCACATTTCACAATTAATGCCGATTACTTGTACACATATTCAACTTGAATGCCACATGTAAAGGGCACATATGAATAGACAACACAGGTAAAACATATACATCAATGTGAGGCCCATAGATGTCATCTATGGTTGGCTTTGGATGATGAGACACTGGTATTAATCAAATTCTTTTGGCTGTTTCTAAACACATGATGGAATTTACACAGAACTAATTACAATTCCATGCCACCTAATTCCACCTAATGCCACATGCTAAACAGACTCCTCTAATAGGTTGGTCCCACCGTACAGATCATTTAGTGCAAAAATCTTCCCTCTCTACTTATCAGGTAAACAATGCTCTATGAATAATTTTCTAACTATTAAGAAATAGCAAAAACGAAATGCAGTATGCTCAATGAGTAAGTATTTTTTATTTTTTTTTACCAGATGATCCTCATGATCATAAGGCTAATGTATTAGACACGTTGGATGCCACATACCATAAATGGTTAGAAGTTATTAAGTAAGTGTATTATAACTTAAGTACAAACCAGTTAAACTTAAGACCACCTCTATTTTTAAATTATTTATTTATTTGTAGTGATTGTTTTGGATATTATTTCCAGAGTTATTTTCTCATTTATAATGCGAGAAACCATCAAAATCCTAAAATCTCCTGAGAAATTCTAGTGCCGAGAATTGACGGGTGTAAGATTTGTCACTGCATGAAAACAAGGAAATACATCAGCAAGAGGGGACGCGGATTGCCATTCACAGGAAGTTCCAGCTCTGGGAAGCTAGGTGGGGCCACCGTAGTGTTTGTGAGAAATCCACTCCGTCCATCCGTTTTTTAGCTCATTTTAGGATGTGCAACAAAAAAACAAAAAATGAGCCAGATCCAAGATTTAAGTGGGCCGCACTAAAGGAAAAGGTGAGTAGGAAAAAATTTCCTCTTAAGATGAACTGAAAACACAAATATTAAGTTGATTCAAAACTTTTTTGGATGTTCAATCCCCACGTTTTTTGCCCACTTGAGTCTTTTATCCAGCTCATTCTTTATCCCTTCGTCCTAAAATAAGCTCACAAAACGAATGGATAAGGTAGATTTCTCACAAACATCATGGTGGGCCCCACCTAAGTTCCCAACACAGGAACCTCATGCGAAACGCTTTCGTTTTGGATTTCCTGCGAAAGCCTTGCATAGGAAGTTCCTGCGAGGACTTAGGTGGTGCCCACTATGATGTTTTTGAGAAATCCATCTTGTCCATTCATTTTGCAAGCTCATTAGAGGATAATAGACTAAAAATGATCCGGATCCAAGATTCAAGTGGGCCGAAAATGTTTGGATTGAATGTCAACAGTTGAAATATTCATGGGGCCATAGAAGTTTTAAATCAAGCTAATATTTGTGTTTTCAGTTCATCCTAATAGGAATGCAGAGGCCCACTCGAGTCAAATGGCGTATAAACATCACTCTGGACCCAAGGAGGTTTCAATAGTAAGAATTTCCTTACTGACCTTTTCCTCTAATGAGGCCCACTTGAGTCAAATGGATTCTTTGACTCAAGTGGATGGTGTGGATACGACACATAGATCATGGTGGGGCCCACATAACTTGGTGACTTCGCTTCAATAATGAATGTGGCTACTCACACCGTCAATAGCTAATCCGCATCCAGCACAGAGATATCTCTAGTGGGCCACAAAAGATTTGGATCATCAACAGGTTGGATTGCAAATAAACATTACTAAAATCTTACGATGGGCTCCTAGGAATTTTTAATGGTGGGCCACTCAATCACCACTATTTCCAGTGGTATGGTCCACCTGAGATTTGGATCTGCATGATTTCTGGTACCCCATAATCAAATGGGATGGAGAAATGGATGGATGGCGTGGATATACAAAGTATCATTCATGTGGGCCACACAGTAGGGGTAACCCCCACTAAGTTATTCTCGGGTAACACCTAATTCACTCCCATTGAAAAGTTACACACATGTACATAGATGTGTGGCCAATGCAAAATCGAGGTCAAGATTAGAGATGACATAAACAAGAAATTACCAAACAACTTAATTCGTTCGGATCGAAAAAAAGAAAAGAAAAAAAGAACCGAACAATCAGTTCGAAAGTGGATCGAACCAGATCGAACAAGATTTTTAGTGTTCGAAAAACTTTGAACCGAACATAAACAGACTACTATTTGATTTGATTTGGTTTGTTAACCCAGTTCAAAGTTGTCTGATTCAAATTGGTTTGATTTGTTAAAATTAATATAAATACTTTTTTACTTGCTCGTTTTCACTCGACCCCCCCAACTGGCCTTAGTCATTTTTTACTCTATTCAAAGAACGACCGAAATCCCAACCAAGACAGCCCGTCCAATCATCTGCTCGCACATCTGGTGATTTCGGTTAGGTCTTCTGCAACTCTGCTCATCCTTCCCGATTTCATTCTTTCTCCCCTGCCGGCCGGACCAACCAAACTCTAACCAGCTAACCCTCATCATTTCTCATTTGCTCGTCCTTCCCACCCTTTTTCCCCTGCGGCCATCTCTCTACTTTTGCTCGCCCATCCGATTCCGATCAGGTCATCCTTCTAGTTAGTCTACATGTCCGTCCAAATTCGATACTCTACTTGTCCAGCTCCAAAGGTCCAAATTTAATGTTGTGATCTTTTTTATTTTTAAATATTTAATATTATTAATATCAATAATATGTGATTGTGATATGGATTTTAAGTTGATGTAATTAAAATAGGGAACATCAATTACGTACTTAACTACTTATGTTAATTGGTTTTTGTTATAAACATTGTGCTTTACGAAATCTTTTTGCACCTAAAAAATAAAATTGTTTGAAATTTTGTTCCAACTAAAAAAAAAAAAAATTCCAAAATGAAAAATGTTTGAACATGTGTTGGACTAGACTGAATCCAATATAAACATGGCCCCATTGTTTGAATGTTTGTTCGAGCATTATCAAACATCATTTTAACACAGCCCAATCAGCAACTTAACTCTGAACCGAATTGGCCCATGTTGGACCAGGTTCATTTCGTGTCCAGCTCTAGTGGCATTTTTGTAAGGTGCTTTTTGGAGGCGGAGTGATCTTATGCATTTGTTTTCTCATTTGATCTGTGGTCATGTTTCAATGATCCAGACCGTTCACCGTGGATGAGGGAATATCAAAAGAAAACTCTAAAATGAAATATTTTTCTTTGAATACGAGCCATATACTTTAAAACCATTGTGCGGTGGGCCATTGAGATGATCTTGAAATTTTTTTTAGGCGCGACTTGGGTGGATCCTAACTGTGGAGCCACTGTGATGTATCTTGATTAAATCTGCATCTTCCATCCATTTTGAAAACTCATCGTAGGGGATGACCTTAAAAATGAAGTAGATCCAAATCTCAAGTGGACCATTCTACAAGAAATAGTGGTAATCGACCATTAAAAACTTTTCTTGGGCTACAAAAGTTTTGGATGAAGCTTATATTTCTGTGGTCTCTTCATCCAGCTCTTTGTAACCTTATTAATAGGTTGGATGTAAAATAAACATTCCAGTGGTCCCCATGTGGTTTTTAATGGTGAGAATTTAATCACAGCTGTTTCTATGATATGGTCCACCTAAGATTTGGATCTACTTGATTTTTGGAATAATGCCTTAAAGTGAGCTTTCAAAATGGATAGACGGTGTGGATTGAAGGAACATACATCACAGTGGGCCCCACAGTTAGGGATCCACCCAAACTGCGCCCAAATTTACTATTTTTCAAGTATGACCATCCATGGTGAGCCTCATCATATAAACGGTTTAGATCACTGAAATATGAACCCAGAAACTTTTCTTTGAACATGAACCATTTACTTTAACCATTTTGCGGTGGGCCATTGATAGGATTTTTCAATGTTGAAGATTTTCTTGGGTATCACCATCCATGGTGAGCCTCATCACATAAATAAACGGTTTGGATCATTGAAACATGAACGCAGATCCAACGGCTTCGGTCCTAACATGAAAAATAGCCTACATGGGAAGGTATTGTACCAAACCTCTCAGGGGCATGCAAACGGAAGCGGATTGGGTACTGCCCCTTGTTAGGCCATAATCCGTCCAGGCAGAGGATCTGTGGGGCCCACTGTGATGTATGAGTTTCATCCACTCCGTCCATCCATTTTTTCAGATGATTTTGGGGAATGATCTCTAAAATAAGGCAGATCCAAAGCTGAAGTGGACCACACAACTGAAAATAGCGATGATAATGACATCCACTGTTGAAACCTTCCTAGGGGCCACCATGATGATTATTTGCCATCTAATCTATTCATAGGGTTATATAGACCTGGATGAAAGAAAAACACAAATATCAGCTTGATCCAAAACTTATGCAGCTCCCAAGAAGTTTTTAATGGTGTCCATTAAATCCCTTCTTTGTGGTCCACTTGAGCCTTGAATCTAGCTAATTTTTTTATTCAATTCCTAAAGTGATCTGGAAAAGTGTATGGACGGAGTGGATTAAACCCATACATCACGTTGGGCCCCACAGAGCCCTGCCTGGACGGATTATCAATAGGCAGGGGAAGGACGTACGCAATCCACTTCTCACGCAAACAAACCATTTTGCAGCGGGACCCATGCATGAGTTACACGAGTGCTGCTGCATCTTTCCATTTTGTTGGCCATTGATTGGATAGATATGATCGAAAGACAGGAGAAATAGTGGTGGGACCCACATGAGGAACGGTCCCAATCCATGATTGGTTTTTTCCTTGTAAAAAAAGAAAAAAAAGAAAAAGAAAAAAGAATTGGACCGTCATTTAAGATAGAAGCCACCAATCCAAACCCATAAAAGCCACTCCTTTTAATTAGTCAAATAAACATTAGATTACATATATATCTACCTTATACACAACACGCATGTACGTTAAGCAGGACCGTCCAATCCCATGGGCCTTGTGAATTGAACATAGAAAAAAAAATAAAAAATCATACAATGATCAGACGATCTTGGTTGTTGAATTTAGAAAACTGACCATTTTTGGATGGCTGGTGAATCATCCAACAAGTGCAGTCCACCGATTTAGACAATCTAGATTGATATGCATCCATTTAAGAAATGATGCAAAATACTTACAAATTACAAGTAGTCCTAACCACAACCATAAATTCTTAAAGAAGAAAGGAAAGAGAAAAAGAAAATGATACCTTTAAGCCCAAAGCAAGGTGGGCCACAAACCTAGCTTCTAAGCCTTCCACTCACCTTCCAATGTCCACTGGGTCCCATTCCACCTTCCCCATGTGAACAAAACCAAGTTGTTGCTTCTTCTCCTGCCTCCTCTTCTTCTTCTGGTTTTGAGACTCCTCGTTGTCGTCGTCGTCGCCATCATCTCCACCGTCCAAATGCTTATATTCTACCGTCTCTCCATACCATTTGATTAGAACCAAATACAAAATCACTGAAAAAACAATTACACCAACCAAACACCAACTAAATAGAAGGTTAACGAGCCGTTGCGCTCTACTAAGTGCTCCATCGCCCGTGCACCGTGCAACCAAGTGGCCCACCTCTGAATTCAACCAACAATCCTTGGGTAACAGCTGTGGGGTCCACAACATGAACCCCATTATCACAAGCCACACGCCTTCGAAGAATATACTAATCGATCGTACGAAGCTGATTAAGAAGCTATTAGGGACCGTGATCCCGATCAGAAAAGTCACTAAGGAAATGAAGATTATGATCTGAAGTAGGGAGTGATATTGGCCCTCGATGCCGGACTGGTCCACCGAGTGGAGGTGGAACAATAGTAGCTGTTGGCCGAATGCCGCGGCCGCAAGTAATTGGGTGAGCCCATGGTGGGCTATGGGCTTCAGGCGGTCTAGGACGATCGCGAAGGTGGCGTAGATGAAGAAGGAGAAGGCGATCGATGCGTGTTCGAAGTTGTGGAGGTGGTTGGATGGGATGGTCCAGTCGGGATCGAGGGGTTGGTGGCGATGAGGGCTGAGGAAGAGCTCCATGGCTATGGAGATGGTGCTACCTATCATGATCAAGTGGAGTTCTAGGTGCCTTAGGATTGGGGTTGGGAACCAAGGGTGGGATTTGTAGGAGTTGGGGTTGATGGAGTGGGCCTTGATGTGGTTGATCAGGTGCCATAGGCCAATGAAGAGGAACCCAAGGCCAGGTAGTACATGGCCAACCAAAGTGCCCATGTTGTAAGGAGAGGTTTTGAGGCAAAAGCTCTTTGGAGTTTGGAGTGTTTTGTGTGATTGGGGTGTCTTGAGTTTTGAGCGGGATGTTGAGGGTTTAAGAAGGTTGGCGTTTGGAATTTCTAGAAGTTTAGAAGCTTCTTCAAGGGGGTTGAGCTTGGAATCTGGTAATGAGGTGGGTGATTTATCAATCGGGACCATCCATTTAGTGGGGCCTATTATGGTGGTATGTCTTTCAAAAATCAGACATACCGGATAATCCTCGTCGTTCATTACTTTGAAGACCATTGATTAGATGGTTAGGATCACCAGATCAGCATTAATTTCGAACGATTGTGGAATCAGATGGACGGTCCTGATTAGTGATTTATCATTCCACGTGTACTGTAAGGAGGTGGCGATTGTACTATTGGTTTGGGCTTTCTTTTGGTACAAGCGGGGCAGATGATTTATTGATAAGAAACGTTGAGATGGTGGGAGTTAGATCAGATGGTCCATGCACCAAAAGTCTCCCCTAATTGAGAGATCCTAAGCGTAGGTTGTTGGCCTTTTATTGGCTGAATGGGAACCATTACTGTATTTTGTTTCTCAACCATTATCTTGTTGTGATATTTCTTTTGTGGAACAAGAACAGAAGCGGATCATAATATCAACGGTTCAGATCACTGATAGATGAGTCCCATTGTACCAATGAAAACCCGAACGGTACTCTACAATCTATGGACCCGAGGTGTATAATACCCGGTCCCTCTAGAAGGGCACCAGAGCCGTTTTCATCATATTTTAGAATGACCAAAATACACCCTTCTCGAGTATAATAGCTCTTTTGGGAAGGTCTGCTGGCCTGGCAATGGGTTGGGCCCGGGCAGGCCCGCTGATTGCCAGCCTTGTATCGGGGTGTTTTTTTTTTTTTTTTTGCATAGTTTCAATTCTGACAAGTGGGGCCCATGAACTTGTAATCCAGACGGTTGGTCGGATGTGTCCCACTGTGGATGGGCTATTCCCCAAAATTGACCTCATTTGCAGCCTAAATATAGGCGATTTAAGAAGAAAAATACAGCAATGGTCCACATTCAACTAGAAATTTCCCAAAATTGGGCACTGGGATCTTCCTACATTGAAGAATCTTAGGTGGAGCCCATCAAGGTGGGACGCAATGGAACCAATGGTCTAGATTACTGAAGAATCACCCCACTTCTTATGATGAAAACATGCGTGTAGAGCTGAGTATGAGCTAAGCCAGCTTGGTTAGCTTGCTTGGCTTGACTTGATTCAAAGCTAGATTCAAAAAAAGCCGTCCCATTTTTCCAAGCTTCACATGATTTTCAAGCTAAGCTTGAGCTAACCCAAGCTTGATTCAGCTCAACTCAACTTAGCCTTCCCACTTGTAAAAAACTATAAAAATCTACTTTTTAACCTCATATTAGAAGTGAACAGAGAAATGAGAGATGAAACTCTTTATAAAAGTAAGCAGAGGGGTCAATGGAATTTGGGCTCAATTTTAAATACCTTTAATCTTTGACTTTTGGGTTGGGCCTACTTAGTTCAAATTGGGCTCAAACTCGCTCGAAAGCTCTATCAAGTTAACTCGAACATTTCAGTCCAACTCGAAGGCTGAGCCGAGCCCAATTGAGCGGGCCTAGCTAGAACAGGGCTAACTCGGCTCGTGCTCACCTCTACCTGCGTGTACTGCTACTGTTAAAAGAGGCGAGGCGTGCATAACTCCATACATTGGGAGCTGTGTGGGGCCATTGTGACGTGTGCGTGCCATCCAACCCGTCCATTAGCTGACGCCCACAATATTATGACAATATACAAAAATACAGTTTGGTATATAACTCATGTGGGCCACACCAAAATGATCAATGGAAGGCATTGAGGAGGCTGACGCCCAACGTAGAAACTTCCAGACGAAATGTGGGATCCACCGTGTTGTTTATATGCCATCCAACCCCTTCATTAGGTGCTAACCACCAGGATGAAGGGACACACTGAAACGCAGACCATTCCAAAACTCAATTGGGCGAAACATCCAAAATAGATAGGTTTTAGTAGTGATTGTACATTTCTCTCTCTATTGTGTCCCATCTGAGCTTTGGATCAGGATAATTGTTGGGATGTACGGTTCTAGTGAGGAGGCTCTACGGATTCACGGTTCAGATTCCACATGCCGATCAGGGGTGGTCCCCACACAGCTCGAACGCATGGTAATCATTCCCCTGATGCAGATGCTCTTCAGAACCACATGATCATAAAGGGAGGGAGGTTTGAGTGAGCCCCACCACCTACCTGATTTACAAACCTACTTAAGTGGGGCCCCACCATCATCACTATACGGGGCAAACGTTCGTTGAAGTGCTGTACGGGGAACCATTCGTCTATTGAAAGTGTCCCTTAAAATAACAAGAGAACAAACGCCGTTGATTCTTATTTTGGTGTTAAATAACAAAATCAAGTGCATTCATTTCTTCATTCGGCAGGGCTGGGACATCACTACCGTCCAATCGGGTTAACGATGCTTCGCTATCATTAACCGTTCGCTGACCTAACATGATTATGAAATTGAGGTTTGTTAAGCCCACGCACATACAAAGGAGCCCATCTATGCAAGATCCAAGCCGTCCATCATGTGGATCCCACCGTGTAGATGCCTTACGTAAAACTGAGCTCGTTTGCTGATTAGATGAGGAACCTCAAAAACATGAACAACTTGACTCAACCAATTCATGGTTTGAAGACTTGCTGAGTTACCCTCGAATTGGGTGAGTCGGGTCAATTCGGCCATGACTCAGGAAAGACCCGACTCGACTCAGGACTGAACGAGTCTGTCCACTGTTTGCCATCCAACCTGTTCATAAGGTCACACAAACCTGGATGAAGGGAAAACACAAATATAAGCTTGATACAAAAATTTTGTGTCCCACGAGAAGTTTTCAACGGTGGACATTCGATCACCACTGTTTTATGTGGTGTGGTCTACTTGTGCTTTGGATCTACATCATTTTTGAGCTTATGCCGTAAGATGAGCTGGAAATATGGATGGACAGCGTGGATAAAAATATACATCACGGTGGGGCCAATAGAGCTTGGGCTTTCTGAAGAACAAAAATGAGAGGTGCTCACTGAAAGTTATAGTGCTCCTAGTTGAATTGGAACACAGACAGTCCAATCCATTAATCCAGACCGTTAATAACCCAAAACACACTTCATGGGCTACCAGGAAAACATCACATCATTCTAACAAATCTTAACCATTTGATCAATAACCTTAAACATGGACGGTCAATATTGTTTACACAAAAATAGGTCCAATCAACGATTTGAAAACGTCTATTTGTTAGGACCCATAATGGATTACTTATGACATCAAAGGATAACCTTTTTAAGGTAATCATACTGATACCATCAATGGCTTTGGAAAATGGACGGCTATTGAGAATAAGGCCAAATCAAAGAATATGAACAATCCGATCAGTGCTACTTCCATGGTAACACATGAAATGTGTTATTAACTTAATAGACGGTTCAGATCGATCTATTGGATTGTCGAAGTGAACCGATGCAACTAGGAGCGCACTATAACTTCTAGTGCTCTGATTTTTGTGTAGTATTTTTAAAGTGTGACTACACTGCAATCTTTTTAACGGTACAACTTGGAGTTGAGTGATGCAGATCAGTGTAAAACCCACTTTAGGAAGGATGGCCCCACCATCGATGGGCCATCCATGGACATCTTCTGAAGAAATGATCGCAACCGTTCGAAAAATTGGACTTGAATGTAAGTCATTGACTGTTTTATTTTTCTGTATGTATATCAAATTGATAAGATCATTTGTAGTGACCTGTACTTCACCATGGCCTGCTTATGGTGGGACCCACCTCTCGAATGGTCCCGTTCATCCATACACTTAGTCCAGTTGGCAGTCACCAAATGCAATTTTTCGTCCGGGGATTACAACGGGAAGGACTGGCTGGATTTGGGCCAGCGGGTTAGACCCTGACCTGCCCGACAGTAAGGCCCAAGCCCGAGCCCAAAAGATGGGTCAGGTGGGCCAGCACAAATGCAAAAAGAAGACAATAGAAAATGAAAACCAACGGTCTAAATGGAGGAAGCATGTGTCTCCTAATGGATGAACAGAGCGGATATTTGTAGGATTGAACACATGGGCATATGAAGTCGGCTAGGGCCTGGCCCAGTCAGGCCAAAATGTGGATGGGTCCATCTACTCAAGTTCCAAGACCGGGCCATCGGCTAATCTTAATAGGTCCAAGCCCAGTTGAAAGGTTGGCCGGGCTTCCATGTCGATCCTATGAGATCGGGACCACTGTTCATTTGCTGGGACCTACAATGGATGGGGTGTACCAAAAAATTAGCACGATCGGGTAATCTGCAATCGTATCCACTGATTGGATGGATAACGATCAGGCCGTAGAAAAGGTCCACCCTTCAGTCAACGTTAAATGGCCCATGGTCTTGTGATGGCAGTGAGGGTCCACCAAATGCATGCTCCCCAAAAGTAACTGCCACGTGTGGAGTATGTGACAACTTGGCATAACTTTGACAGATTCGGAACTACGGCTGCAAATAGTCAAGTTTAGGGAGGGTTTAGCCAAAGAGAGACCCACCCATTTACTAAATGAGCATGGGTCCAAATTTTAGACCCATATAAATAGGTCTGGGTCTGGTGAAGGGAGATCCACCCAAACCCATTTATAAATGGGTTGGGTTTAATGGGTCTCGCTTTTCCATGTTACTTGTTAAGGTATGCAAGCATTTTTACTGAGTTTAAAACCAGGTCTGGACAGTCCAAGTCTAGATGGGTCCCTTGCAACATAAGACCAAACCTGCCCATTTACTAAATGGGTTCGGGTTGGGTTGAGTCGTACCTAATGGAAAGGAAACCAGATCCAGACCTGCTTAAGCAACTGGGTCTATTCTTGGACCCAGACCCATACCATTTAACAAACTGGTCAGACCTAGATTAAATGGGGGTCCACTGACCCATTTACGGCCCTATGCGGGACATTCTTCAGGTGTGGCCTACAATGATTATGCCAATGCCCCCACAATCATCGACTATGCCACGTTGATAACTACCACACGTGTGATTTTGCTAATGCCCCCACCTTTAAAAGGGCCTTGCAACATTCACTGGCCTTTTGAATGACAAGTGGGATGCCCAATCGTTGATCGCGACGGTTCATTCTATAGTACCAATGCAATCAAACCATGGTGCAAAAAAGTCTGAGTGATCCTAACCCTTTGAATGGGGCCAATTTGTTACAACCATCTGTTCAGGCCATAGGTCACATGGTTAGAATCACCAAACCAAAGTGCTACTTTGGAATCATAAGCAATACAGAGTAGGAGATATCTACTAGATGTTTTAAGATATGATTGGAGCTTTGCTTCCAGTAGTTTCAATGGTTGGAATCCCCATCCCCACTGTTCCCTGTGGTGTGGCCCACTTGAGTTTGATCAGCCTGATTAGGCTCAGGTCCTAAAATATGCGGGCACAAATGACAGCCTGAATGAGTGTCATGCACACATGATGGAGGGCCGAGTGTAGCTTTTTGTTACAGGGTTCCTTACAACATATCTAGAAAATTAGCCTGCAGTAGTCAATATTTTCAAGAGTAACCATTTAAATTTGATTGTTGACTACATAAATAATGCTCTTGTTTTTAACTATGTAAAAATAAAATACATTTTTCATTTTGAGTGAGATCCAAATGACTTAGTTACGTAGAGCCCACATGAGCACATGATCCAAACCATCTAATAGTGATACACTGGCATTTGACCTAGATTGTCTTTCAAAACGTTCAAATGACGCCGATAATCTTTTCATTGCGTAGGGAAAAATGTAAATCTCTCTCATTTCTACAAAGGGCAAAAACATCATGCTATGTGGTCAACAGTCAAATTAAATCAATGGTCCCTTTAGCAATCGACTCAGACGAGGTAAGCACATACATTTAATGCCATATATGAAAAAGGAAAGAGTTATTTGACAATACTAAAAAAGAATGGCGTACATGGCATATAACAAAAAAAGAGAGGGTGTCACATTTCAAAAACCAAAAAATGTTTAATGGTCCCAATTCAACATGTGAAATCGGATGGTTAAGATCATTGGTCAGAACTAGCGTAGTTTTCATGCTATACATCTACCCCAGCACCAACAATTTGAACTGTCTTAACTGCCTAGTGAATTGCCCAACATGCACAAAACATCATGTGGTCCACTTGATGGGCAGATCGGCCTGATTTTTGTGCCAGGTGTGAAATGTGTAGAAATCGGGAGAAACAACAACAGGCGAAAGCACTTTGATAGGCCAATACTGACACGGAGAGACGAAAGCTAGGGAGCAAATGGGATTAGATACCCCAGCCCAGCCATAAACGATGGATACTAGGTGCTGTGCATATAGACCTGTGTGGCTGTTGTCCCGAAAAAGTGTTGGTGGGCCACATTTGTAAGTTGAATAGGGACCATTTTTTCCCCTACAGGTTTTATACACCTGAATGGGGACCATTTATCTGCGTATGTGGTACATGGCCCACTTCATTAATGACCTCAACCTCCCACATGTGTCATGTGGGTACACATGACTACACCTGTAGCCTTTGCTAGGTTAAAAAATAATAACACAGAAATGATATCAAAGCCCTCTGAAGGGAACATGTGATTCACCTCCACCGCAAAAATCTTAGCACGAATCAAACCATTCACATCAGGTAGGCTCCACTATGGTCACCTATTTGGACGTCTGATCAATGGGACCTTCTAGCGTTCAAAACAGGCCAACACATAGAGCACTCATCGTTCGAGAACCCCTAAAACTCACTCCTTCAGTTGGGTCGGGTTGACTCAAAGACTAGACCTAACTCAATTTGATATTTAATAATTATAAATTAAAAATACTGGGAATAATAGTAATAGCGGACAACCGGCAAACACACCAAAAGCTTCAGAGTTGTTGGGGGAGTACTGATTTATCCCTATATTCTAGCTCTCCCAAGCAAACCCGAGCGAGTCCTCCCCATGGATAACCCCCGCGTCGCACAGGTCCCCATATCACATGGTCCCACAATGGGTCCCACCTCGTGGCCATCCTTCCTCTCACAGGCCTCACCTTATGGGTCGCCCCACCCCCAGCGTAGAGATACGGTGTATCCTTGGAGTCGCATCAAGATGCCCTCATATCATCCACCCACACTGGTGAGGAGACTTGATCACCGGGCTCCCACTCTGATATCCACTTTGATAGTAGACAATCGGCTGACACACCAAAAACTTTAGAGCTGTTGGGGGAGTACCAATTTATCCCTATATTCTGGCTCTCCCAGGAAAACCTAGGCGAGTCCTTCCCGTGGGCAACCCCTGCGTCGCACTGGTCCCCAAATCGCACGGTCCCACAATAGGTCCCACCTCGTGGGCCACCTCCCCCCCAATGTGGAGATACGGTGCATCCTTGGAGTCGCACCAAAATGCCCCCACATCAAATAGCTGATATTTAAATTAGTTAGAAATAGTATAAGAAAACTTTTTTCTTAGACCAACTAATCTAACACATAACACAATGGTTAAGTGTGTCTCACCTTTGGTAGGGATCGTGTGTTCAATTCCCTCATTCCGCTTGTGTTTTACTAATCGTGATGCTACAACTCACTGAGTGACTCGGTGCAAATCGCTGCAAGCTGCGTTAAGCTGACTGAGTGGCCGACTTGACGAGTCTTCGTGAGTCAGGGTTGAGTCACAGCCATGACTGAGGATCCCAGTGACTTGGCTCAAAATCTCACCTAGTTAAGCTGACTCAGCCGAATTTTGAGTCGAATCAGCAAGTTGTAGAACTATGCGAGAACCCACAACAACGCACATATTAGTATTTCACTATTCCTCTTGAATTATTACTCTCCAGTTGAATACACTGCCAAAATCAGTTTCGTTTTCTTTCCTTATCTACCAAGAAACGGAAGAGAAAACAGAACATCAGATTTCAAAGAATCCGCATTCACATGAAGTAGTGTCCCGACGTACCTCAATCGAGAACGCATCAACTCATCTCATTAAGAACACGGCAGTATGTACTGTGGTCCGATGTATTTTTGAAGCCCGGAATAAAATCTGTGAAGAATCTCAAAACTGCAGCTAAATGTTGCGAGTCGTTCGCAGCAAATGCTGCTTCAAGAAACAACGATGGCCGGACAGAATTGACCTGTACACCATCAAAATAAAATTAGGGTTCCACCACCAATTAATGCCGGTGCAGCACATGGGCAAAATCCAGGCTGATAATCAGCTGGACCCTGCCGTCAGTGCTGCTGGTTATCAGGTGGGTCACATGTATAAAACAAGAGAAAAAGAAAGGTTAAAAAGGATTAGGCGAAGATCCACACAAGTGCTACATGGCCTACCTAGTGATTATTTGGGCCTGCTTTTATTTATTTATTTTTATTTTTTTGGAGAGAACAATTTTATTGAAGAAGCCCGCAAAGTGGGAAAAGAATACAAAGCCTGAAACAACCACACAAAAAAGGCTAAAGGAAAGAGAGTGGCGGGGCCGCCTGCACCGAACCCACCCACTCTTTAACTATGGAGGAAATTCTAACAATCACAACGGGAATCCCCTCCTCAACATTCCAGAAACATCACCCATTCCTAGACACCCAAATTGCCCACAAAATGGCCATGAGAAGTAATCGCCAAAGAGACGTGGTTACGCCCAACCAACCATGTACTGTGGTATTTCTTGTAAGCTCCCAAAAAATTGCTCATTTGGCGCATTTCTCTAGTAATCCAAACCATTCATCCTATCCTTTGAATCAGGCTGACCAACTCATCAGGTGGGGTTCACCTCCATGTGTAATATGGATGGCTGGTTATCCCTTTTTCGAAACTATCCATTTTCTCCACATAGCCTGCCTGATGAGTGGACCAGCCAGATTCCAGGCCATGTGTGCCAAATTGGCATGTACAAGGAGCTTGTGCGTTGGCCTGTGGAGATCACCGTCGTAGATTGCATTCCTATACAAAAAAATACATACAACTAGCTTCCTTAAGCAAATGGGAATCACAACTGCCAAAGGAGCATCTCTACATGAAACCACAACTGCCAAAAGGGCACCTCTACACACAACCACAACTGCCAAGCTTGACATGCGTTGTACATCTGATCTGTGCATAAGTTGGGCCCAAAAAGGTAGATGAACTGGACCAAAAATCAGCCATTTCAACTCATCAGGAACAGCATACATGTATACTGAATGTGGACCAGAGGCATAGTTTCTATACTGCCTGTTGACTGTCGTCTTCATACATGTGTGTACAATGATCTTGGTTTTGCAGATATTATCCATACTATCAGCCAACATTATCTGTCCCAGGTCAGAGATACAGATACAGTGTAATATTAAAAAATACACTGTACAGGTTGATATTATTGATGAAAGGGCCGATATCACGTGATATTTTCAATATTCTAAGATAACGACGACAACCCTATGAAATAAATACACTATATTGTCAATACATGTAATAATATCGCTGATATTATCGATAGTATCAATGACACCGGTGTTAATAACTGCAAAATTCCAGAAAATATTTATAAAAAAATAAAAAATAAAAAAATAAAAAAACTTTTTTTTTTCTAAACTTTTTTTTTTTTTTTTTTTTTTTTTTTGGGGGGGGGGGGGGGGGGGGGGGGACCTCTCCTTAGGGATGCTTTAAGTTAGTGCATTACATGTGCTAAATTACTGAATTATTTCTTTAAAAAATTGTGCATTAAAATCATATTTTTATTATTTAAGTATCTCTGTTAGATAATGCATAGTTTGGGCCCTTATATGATGGAAACTTATTACGTATAGTTGGTTTTTGTAATATTGAGTCATAAACAGCGCAATCGTGTGTCATTTAGGGGGCATTTGGATCGTAAGTTACTTAAGATAAGCTACTTATGCCTTAAGTAGCTTATCTTGATTTCTACATACTAAACTAAAGTAATTAAGTAAATTCAAATAAAAAAAGGCTACTTATAATTCATCATAAACCAAAATTACTTATCTCAAATAAGTTACTTATCTACTGCTTTAAGTAGAAAAAGTAACTTATTTGGTGGTATCCAAACGGGCCCTTAACATCTCCTGAAGTTTCACTGAAATATTACACCTTTTTCCCCTAATATTTCCCAAATGTTTCCCTCCCAAACAGCAATTCATGCCCTGGTATCTACGATAATATCGACAATATTGATACATGTTTCCATATCCCAGGTCTCCAATACAGGTGATGATAACAATATTATGAATGCTACATGCATGGCCCAACTGATGAGTTGAATGGCCTTCTGTGTGAGGTTATCTCCATAATGGGGCCCACCGGTGCAGCTCAGATGTCCCAACCCTCCCTCCCTCAAAAGGAGTTATATGAAACTCAGGCAGGGTATGCCGCTTGATACAGAGGCACTCAGAAATTGTAACGCATGGCATTCATCAGTTCAAATAAAACCGACTAGATTGTGCAGCCCTTTGTCACCAAGCCACAATCTCATGATCAAGTTGGTTTAATAATCCTAACCTCTGATTGGTGCACACTTGTTTGTGGAAATAGGACCATTGGATATTTTCATTCTTAATCGTCCAATAAATGTTCACCTAACCTGATAGTCAGAAAATCAAATAAGCTTTTTTTTTTTTTGTTCATGTTACCATCTACACTGCAAACCATAATTTGGACAGTTTAATTTGACTACTTGCATGTGCCTGTGTATCATCCATCACAATCTACTAGAGTATTGAATTTTTTTTCTCAAAAGAAAGGGGAGTTATATGATACTCTCACAGCTTATGAAGCTTGATACATAGGCACTCAGAAACTGTACACATGGCGCGCGTGCGCACGCACACGCGCACACACACACACACACACACACACACACACACGGGAAAAAGGTACTATGAGGTTGACTTCATGGGAGCTTCCCATGAGGTCGAGCTCAGTGCGCCCCAGTCCCCACCACGATATGCGTCAGTCATACACCATGCATTTGGTGGGTCCCTATGGGATGTCCCAAAAATCAGCTGTATTTGGAACTCATGTGGGCCACACTATCTGAAACCATATAGAAGTATGCCTAGAACATCTAAAAGCACTTAGTGAGGCCACCTTAGTTTTGGAATGGCCTGAAATTTAGTGTGAGCCCTCATCCAAGTGGTACACACATTATGGATGGGTTGGATATCTGAACCACATCAGTGGATCCTATAAACAATCAGGAAGGTCAAAATGGGTGGGAATCCACTCTCAACTGTTATCTGTGGTGTGGTCCACCTAAGGCATTGATTAGCCTGATTTTTAGGCATGTAGCCCACCAGAGAAGGGTGCATCTGATTGACGGGGTGAACGTCCAACACACATCACAGGGGGGCCCACAGAGCTCAACCTCATGGGAAGCTCCCATAAGGTCAACCTCATAGTACCTTTTCCTTATACGTGTGTGTGTGTGTGTGTGTGGAGAGAGAGAGAGAGAGAGAGAGAGAGAGAGAGAGAGAGAGAGAGAGAGAGAGAGGATGGTGATCTCTTGCAAACGAGACCGTACTTAATTTTTCATCCAAGAAAACAGGTGGTTTCAGGTGGGCCTCACTGTACTGTGTTTCTACAATCTACTCATAACCATCATATGCATCAACTCATGTTCAGCCCAAGGCTAAAAAATCAGCCACATCCATAATTCAGGTGGGCAACACCAAGGGAAACATATGGTGGGGGGCGCCACCCTTGATTTTTTACAGGTGCCACTATGATGTGTAAGCACAATCCACTCCATCCAACGGTTGCATCATCCACTGTTAAGCTTGTTGAGACGTAAGGGCCTTTGTGTAAGGGTTCTATTGGGGGTCTTTATGTAACTTTTTCCTATACTAAGGTGGTTAGTTGTAAAAAGGCCAATAAGCCCTATTAATAAAACTTGGAGGATTAGGGTCAGAACCTTAATCTCTCTTCTCCTTCTTCTCTCTCTCTCTCTCAAGTCTCCTTCCTTTTTTACTGTTCTTAGTCTACATGGTATTAGAGCTGAGGAGTTCCTTGCTTCTCTAGATCACGTGGACCCCACCGGAGGTGCTTCTTCTCCCAGCCGCACCAACTAAGAACCTGTCGGAGTTGTTTTTCTCTCCTAACTGCACCAACAGGAGGCAACAGCACCACATGAGGGCGTCGAATATGATCCGACGCCGTCAGGCTCGCTGGACCCAAGTTCCGAAGTCACCAGGAGCGCCAGAACCCAGATCCGACCCTCCCCCTGGCAGGTGTGTTGGAAGCCAAATCCGACCCTCCCATCGGGGCGTCGGAGTGCAGATCTGACATCGGTAAGGGCGCCGGACCGACAATCTAATGTCGGAGCTAATATTCGTGGGTCTCTAGATGATTGCTTGTTTGGAATGGAGCCTATTCGAAGCCATTCGGGATGATTGAAGCCTCTTCGGCCACCTGGTATTGAGTATTTACTTCCCTTTTCCCTTGAGGTTGTTGCAACTATGGACTCAAAATCTTCTGAGGGCCCACTCTCCACTACTTCCACCAAATTCAATGGGTAAATTTTTCTGTTGTGGTCCCGAGCAGTCCAAATGTATGTTGTTGGAAAAGAAAATTTTGGATATCTCACGGGTGCCAACAAGAAACCTACAGATCCCACAAAAGTTGATGTATGGGAGTCTGCAAACGCCATTGTTATGGGCTGGTTATTAAATTCTATGGAACAACATGTTGCATCTGCTTATTTCTTTTTTGAAAGTGCCGCAGATTTATGGATTGTACTCCAAAAATCATATGGAACGGTCTCAAATGAACCTCGCATTTTTCAGCTGACAACAGAACTTTACTCACTAGCTCAAAATAATATGTCCGTCACTTAGTACTTTAGGGCCTTAAAGAGCAGATGGGAAGAGTTGAGTTACTTACAACCGTTAAGTGAACTACCGGATAGTAGCAGTGTTGAAATAGTGCGCCAACGTGAAGACAAAACCAAAACTTACAAGTTTCTCACTGGATTAAATGCAGACTACGAGTCCCTTCGTACCCCGCTAGTTGCTACGATACCATTTCCATCGCTTGAGACAATTTACTCCATTGTTCATATCGAGGAGGCTCGTCGTCAAGTGATGACCATGCCTATTACTTTATCATCTCCTATACAAGAACAAGCGGCTTTTACATCTTCCATTGCTTCACCAAATGGAAGGGGTGACCGTTTTGATTCACATGGCAGTTCCTCAGTTCGTGGTCGAGAATGTGGACGTGGATGTTCGCGTTACTTTTATACCCACTGCAACCGCTCAGGGCATTCGATGGAACGATGCTTCAAAATACATGGCTATCCCTCAGCACATGATGCCAAAATAGATGTTGAGGAACAACCTATGGATAATGTCAAAACCTCTAATACTTCTTCTTCTGAGTCTACGTTGATGACCAGAGTAGAAGTTATGGACCTCCTGAGATCGCTGCAGCCTTTTACATCCACTATGCCTTCTAGCCTTCATCTACTTCCTTCGGTGCAACCACAGGTACTGCCTTGCATGCTTCCTTGGCCCCATCCACTTGGATTCATCGATTCTGAGGCTTTTGACCATATGACTGGTATGCGTCACTTCCTTACACCTACTGTTACATCCTGCTCTCGGTTTGTTTGTCTTGCCGATGGTAGCACCACTTATGTACAGTTTATTGGTTCTGTTCGTGTGTCCTCCTCTCTCACTCTTCCAAATGTCCTGTATATTCATAAATTTTAAGCGAATTTAATTACTGTCAGTAGTCTCACCTGTGCTCTGAACTGTAGTATAATTTTTTCTACCAAATCTTGTATGTTTAAGGACTCGAGTACGAAGAGGAATATTGGTGCGGGATTTGAACAAGATGGTCATTACTTTCTGCAACAAGGGGAGTTATTGGCGGCATTCACTAATAGTAGTAGTGGTTCTTATCTTTCTGTTGATGCTACTGCTCCGATTACTGCTTCAAATAATGAGTCTATAAGCTTGTGGCATGCTCGATTAGATCATGTTCCAAGTCGTGTCTTGAACTTGATTATTTCAAATTTAAATAAAAGTGATGATATTACTGGTTGTGAAGTGTGTCAATTGAGCAAACACGTTCGTAATTCATTTCATGTGGCTGAACATAAAAGTACCAAAGCATTTGAACTTGTCCATTCAGACATATGGGAACCCAGTCCCGTAGCCTCATTTGATGGGGTTCAAATACTTTGTAACTTTCATTGATGATTTCTCACGAGTAACATGGGTACATCTTATGCGTCAACGAGATGAATTATTCTCATTGTTTCAAACCTTTCACAAGCTGGTGGCGAATAAATATAGTTGTTCCATTCAAACCATGTGGTCTAACAATGGAGGGGAATATTCATCTAAGTCTTTTACAAACTATCTCCAGGATAATGGCATCATTCATCAACTTTCTTGCGTGTATACTCAACAAAATGGCGTTTCTAAGCGAAAGAATGGTCATTTATTAGAGGTTACACGTTTTCTCTTACTAGGGATGGATGTTCCCAAGTCATATTAGTCTGCCGCAATTCTGACGGCCTATTTCTTGATTAATCGGTTTCCTACTCGTGTCCTTCAAGGAAAAATCCCAATGCATATCCTTCTTCCGTCCTCACCATTATTCCATATTATCCCTCGTGTGTTTGGGTGTGTTTGTTTTGTCCATAACTCTAGTCCTTCCAGGGACAAACTTGACTCCAGAGCAATTAAATGTATATTCATTGGATACTCTATACAACATAAGGGGTATAAGTGCTATGATCCCACATGCAGGAAGCTTTATATTTCCATGGATGTCACCTTTCTTGATAATCGTGCTTTCCACAGTGCTGATGTCGAACTTGGTTCTTCCTCACCCACTCCTCCATTACCTGCATTGGTCACTCAGTCGGTGACTAGTGAACCTAAGAAACTCATTAACTATGTTCGTCAGCGGGTAAGACCAACTCAAGTTCAACTCGTGGCAATGGATCCGACTCAAACCTCAGGTACTCCTCCCTCTCCTGTTGCATCTCGCACTCGTAGTCATCATCCCGTTTTGCATCCTATATCTAATTTTTTGTGTTATGAGTCCCTGTCACCGTCCTATTGTTCCTTCTTAGCAACTATATCTTCTCATAGTATTCTCAGATCTGTTCGCGATGCTTTGGCAGTGCCTGCCTAGAAACAAGCTATGGAAGCCGAGATGGAGGCTCTACACAAGAGTGGCACATGGGATGTTGTCTCTCTACCTCCTGGTAAGAAGATAGTCGGTTGTAAATGGGTCTTCTCCATCAAATATTGTGCAGATGGTACTGTAAAAAGATGCAAGGCTCGATTGGTGGCTAAGGGCTACACTCAACTTTTCGGAGTTGATTATACTAAGACCTTCTCTCCCGTGGCGAAACTCAATTCTATTCATCGTATCCTTTCTCTGACGGCTAACCCGGATTGGCCTCTGTTCCAATTAAATGTCAAGAATACTTTTCTGAATGGTGATCTGACTGAGGAGGTATACATGGATCTTCCCCCTGGTTTTCATCTTAAGGGGGAGTCGGGTAAGGTGTGTAAACTGAAAAGGGCTTTGTATGGCCTAAAACAGTCTCCCAGAGCTTGGTTTGCAAAATTTAGCTCTGCAGTTCTCTCCTTTGGATTCAAGCGCTACCGATTCAAGCCCTACCAAACAGATCATATAGTGTTTATTCATTCATGCCCAAAGGGAAGAACTATTTTGCTTGTGTACGTGGACGACATTGTCCTTACAGGTGATAACTTGCAATTCATCCAACAAACCAAACAACAACTAAGCAAGGAGTTTGAAATGAAGGACTTGGGTTGTCTGCAAATATTTTCTGAGAATTGAGGTGGCCCGCTCATCAAAGGGCATTTTCATCTCTCAGAGAAAATACACCCTTGACCTTCTCAAGGAGACAGGAAAGTTGGGTTCACGACCAACGTCTAGTCTCATGGAGTAGAAACATTCATTGCATGCAGACATAGGCTGACAAGCTTGATGACACTGGCGTGTATCAAAGACTAGTTGGGAAATTGATTTATTTGACAATCACAAGACCAGATATTACTCAAGCAGTGAGCATTGTAAGTCGATACATGCATTCTCCCAGGAAGCCTCACTTGGAGGCGGTTCATCATATCCTAAGATACCTAAAGACATGTCCAAGTCGAGGAATTTTGTATAAGAATCACGGACATGTAAATATATGTGGTTTCTCAAATGCGGATTGGGCAGGTTGCTCTACAGATAGAAAATCTACGTCTGGGTATTATACTTTTATGGGAGGAAACCTGGTGACTTGAAGAAGCAAGAAACAATCTGTGATTTCAAGGTCAAGTGCAGAGGCAGAGTACAGAGCTATTGATCATGGGGCATGCGAGCTGCTATAGTTAAAGTCCACTATGAAAGAGTTGGGTTTATTTTCTGACTCAACCATTCCTATCTATTGTGACAATCAAGCAGTGGCCATTCATATCGCCTTAGACTCAATCTTTCATGAGAGGACTAAACATATTGAGGTTGATATCTATTTCGTTCGAGAGAAGATTGCTTCAGGAGAACTTTCCACATCCTTTGTTCACTCCTCAAATCAGTTGGCAGATATATTTACAAAGGCTCTAAATTTTACTGCTCTTCGTGAGATTTCTGGCAAGTTGGGCATGATAATTATTCACGCGCCAAGTTGAGGGGGAGTGTTGAAACATAAGGGCCTTTGTGTAAAGGTTCTATTGGGGGTCTTTATGTAACTTTTTTCTATCCTAAGATGGTTAGTTGTAAAAAGGCCAATAAGCCCTATTAATAAAACTTTGAGAATTAGGGTTAAAACCTCTCTCTCTCTCTCTCTCTCTCTCTCTCTCAAGTCTCCTTCCTTTTTTACTGTTCTTAGTCTACAAGGCCTAGGGCCCAAAAATCATGCTGACTCATGATTCGGGTGGGCCACACCAAAGGAAGCAGTTGGAGAAGAAAATGCACCGTTGATTTTTTTACACGGCCCACCGTGATGATTATGTGAAATCTATGCGAACCACTAGATGCCACAAAAGTTTAGGGCTTGGGGCCCAAAAATAAGGCCCATCTGTGATTCAGGTGGGCCACACAAAGGGAAACAGTTTGGAGGGTAGGCATTGCCACGTACATTGTTTACATTGTGGTTGTGGGGCTTTTTTTCAGCTATAGGACTAAAATTGGGTCACGCACTTGATGGTAGGAGTGAATTTTAATGTCATGTTGAGGCCCACTGCCAGCTAACCCATCTCTTCCGTAAATGACATTTAAGTAAAAGCCAATGACATAGAAGCTATTTACGTAAATGGGTTATCAAGCTAGGCTGGGCCCTACCATTAGGTATTTCCAAAATCCACTCCGACCATCATGTGAGTGACCCAATTTTAGACCTAGGCCTGAAAAACCAGCCCCATCTATGATTTAGGTGGACCAAATGATTGGAAATAGTGCACAAGGCAATACCCTCCAAATTGTTTCCTTTGGTGTGGCCTACCTGAATCATGGATGGGCCTGATTTTTTGGCACCAAGCCTAAATTTTAGTGTGGCATCTAATGGTTTGAGTGGATTTCACATAATCAGCACAGTGGGCCATGTAAGAAATCAACCATGGATGCCTCTCCCCCAACTGTTTCCTTTAGTGGGGCTCACCTGAATCACAGGTCAGCCTACTGCTTTTGCTCTTGACCTAACATGAGATGACAAATGTAATGGTTGGAATGGATTTCACAAACACATCACAGTGGGCTCATAAAAAATCAAGGGTGAGCATTCCCCTCCCAACTATTTCCCTCGACATGGCTCACATGAATCACGGATTGGGTTGGTTTTTAAGTCCTATGTCAAAAGTTGGGTCATGCATCTCATGATCAAAGTGGATTTCATAAATACATCATGGTGGGGCCCACCTGAGCCTGCCGATTCATTTGCTTGCACATAAACTCTTTCAGTCTGGCTCACAGGACACCAGGACTCTCTCTCTCTCTCTCTCTCTCTCTCTCTCTCTCTCTCTCTCCATCTGCCTCCCCCCCCCCCCCCCCCCCCCCCCCCCCCAAAAAAAAAATCGCACCCCTAAAATCAGATTGTTTGAGCCATCTTATTGTTCGATTGGTGGACAATTGTTGAATTAGAACTATTAGATACATGGATTTTCAACCATCTAATAAATGTTCAAAAGCTGAGTCAAATAAATTTTGAAAGTAATTATCTCTTTAACATTTATCTATAGTTTCATCATTATGAAATTATTCAATTGGAAAAAAACATGACTTGCCCGAGTCACTACATTGACCCATCCGAGTCAAGTTTAGTGGGTTGACCAAGTCGAGCCCCAGTCCCAAGTTTGCCAACCTTGGTTTGAAGGTCCTTGAGGGCATGGCAAAGCTCATACAACATGAATGTTTGTAACCCAAGAGAAGAATTTGAGTTTGAAATCAAAACCCTTCACAAATCAACCTATAATCAAACCAAGGCTATTCAGGGGAATGCTAATATGTAGGTCGTTGAATAGTTCTATGTAGCAACCTCATGGTACACGTACCTCTCAATATGTATATATATAAACTCATGGTTCGTATGGCAAACATGTCTAATGATTGGAACTGTTGATCTAGTAGGCCACCCTATGGATGGGCTATAGACAAAAAAAACATAGTAATTGGGCAACTATTTGAAAGCATCCACAATACTTTTTCTAGTCTATTTCAATGTTTTCAGTATCTTGCGATATCACCAATATATCCCACAATATATCTGTTATCCCAGCTGGGCGATACGAAACCTAGCTTTCATGGTATCGTACAATATATCGCACGATATCGAGATATAGTGTGATATATGCACACTCCCCCTTTTATAAATTCTTAATGAATCCTGCAATATATCGATACCAAGTGTGATATCGAAAGGGATAAAAGGAATTCAACGCTGTTTTGTCTGGAAAATCCTTAAAAAATCACAAATATCAATATCGTTTGCTAAAAATAAAATAAAATAAAAAGAAAAAATCTTCCTAGTACATTGTAAGGTGATTTCAACCACTCCACTCTACTTTGTTGGAAGAATATCTTCAAAATTTCTCTGAAATCATGATAAAAGCTTCTTGGGAGCAGATTCTAAAAGGTGCATATTTTGTAGTTTTTTTTTTTTTTTTTTTTTTTTTGTATGTTGTAAATAGTGTCAAATGGTAAGACATCAATCATTTTTCATATGTTTCATGTAAATTATGGATTTGGAGCTTCAATTACAAAATTTAGAAGACATGGGCCGAGTTGCGAAAAATTGGGGAAACATCGAAATTTCTCCATTTTTTACCAAATCGGTTGCAATCGAAATGTCCAAAGACAAAATCAAACATGCATATAACATGATCCACACATTCTTGGCAATTTGGGGATTTTTTGAAAAAACAATAATTTTTTAATTAAAAAATTAAGTGTTAAAAAATATATTTTTTTCTTCGAAATCCACAGGTACATTTCTACTTTTCTACTTCTTTTGCTTTTGAATGTAATGCTTGTGTTTCCATATGTGTCTTCCTATATTCATAAATTTTATGAATTGACTTTGAATATAGTTGCATCAATTCAGTCAAACAATGCATAGATTAGGACCCTATACAAAGGAAACCTATTATGTACACTTGTTTTTTTATGATTTTTAAAATTAAAAAAAAAAATTCTAAGTGTGTATTGGTGTCTTTTTAACAATCCCTGAAGTTTCATTTAAAAAGTAAACTAATTTCCTCATGTTTCCCAACAACAACGATAAATTATGCGATGCAAGTAATGTATCTCATGCAATAACCGATATGCATCCGAATCCCAAGGGTGCGATACATTACGCAATAATGATACGGAAAACATTGGTCTATTTGACAAGGACAACTAGAAATTACCTTGTGCTTTCGTGCATACCGCAAAGCTTCGAGATAGTATCCATCTTGCACTAGCATCAAGACGTAGTCATGATGCAACGAGAGTTGCTTTAGCATATCCAAACCCAACTTCCTTGTTTGGAAATTCTGCCGACCTGACTCTAAAAGCTGTAAAGCAACTTCTCTTGAGGGCTCTAGGATCTGCATGAGAAACAAATACATTGAGAGAGAGAGAGAGAGAGAGAGAGAGAGAGAGAGAGAGAGAGAGAGAGAGAGATGAATGGAAGAGAGGACGTCCTCAGGTTTGAGCCATAGCTGATTGGTGGGGGGGGGGGGGGGGGGGGGGTTGGGTTCAAGCTGTAGGTAGGCAGGGAGTGTTTCCCATGCAAATGAATGTGAGTTCACGACAGAGTGGTGACAGGCACCCTCAAGCAACGCACCACTGACATGTGACAAAGTGGCACATGCAAGCACTGGATCCAAGCTGGGGGGGGGTGGACTTGTTTTACACACTGGCCACCAATGAGTGGACCAGCCTCATTTTTGTGACAGGGCATCTAACATGGAGGGGACCAAGTTGATGGATGGCTTGAATCTTGCATATGTTCCAATTCAACCCCTGATGCTGGTGTGAAGGACTGGCTATGCAGGCTAGCGGGGCAAGAATGTTGCAATTGAGTTGGTATATTACCTTATTTATGATGAAGAGCCCAAGTTCTGCATAGCGTTCATTGCGAGCTAGTAGCTGTATGGTCATCACATAAAGATTAGGATGAAGTATGAGTTTTTCCGAAGCAGCACTGCAATGACAGGAAAAAAAGTCAGAATTTCTAATGCAAATACCGTAATGAAAACCAGCGAATAAAACCCATCCACCTGTTTCCAGTATTGGGGCTCACATGTTGAGTGGACCACATTTCAACATGTACAAGGTCGGACCAACCTGATGGACGGATTGGATCTCGAACCTACATGTCATGGTGGCATGTGTGGCATGTAGATGAGTTTTATTGCACACGTGTGCACTTGGCAAAGATCTGGAATGCGAACAGGCAATAATGAATCTCATACCTCCGGAAGTACTCAATGATAACAGCAACCAAGTAAGTTGTGTCTCCAGCAATCTCTTCCTCAACAAGTGCAAATACAGAGCGGTACATTTCATCAGGCGAAATTGCTGCACAAGCAACCTGAGATCCTTGCTGATCAGAAGCATTCGGATCCAATATGTTGCTACTAGCTTCAAGAACTTCAGACTGTAAAGGCGACCGCTCAATATCCAAATTCGAAGTTTCAGCATCAGCGTGACTCTTTTTCTCTTTTTGGGTACCTGAACCATAAAGATCACCAGAAGGGGGCTTTTTGAGAGGCTCTCCTGAATGAGACTCCAGTTGTTCGAGGTTTGTGTACTCCTTAGAGTCGGAAATTGAGTCGAGATTGAGAGGGTTATTCTCCACTCCACTAGTAGACTCTTGTCTAATCGATTTTCTATGCACATCTACTCTGTTGATAGCTTCATCTGACACTGCCCGAGAGACATCTGCATGATGGATGCTGGAAGCTTGAGTCTTCTCACCTCCAGCGGAAACCGGATTGCCAGAACAAGTACTTCCAGTACCTCCCTGAAGAGAATTTCCCGTTTTCATCAAGTAAGAGTAAGAAGCAACCAATACGTCAATTGCCCTAGTAATCATGGCCACAGGTCTTCTTTCCAGAATCACAGTACGCATTATCGCTAAGCACAATTGCTTCGCCTGATACAACAAATCAAGTGGCAAAGCATCAGTACCAGAATCCATCATATGGCATCTCTGCTATGGATGTTAAGAAAGAAAATACAGAACATATTTCTAAAGAGGAAATATCCAATGCTTGATTAGGCCATTTGTTCACACCAATCTACTGTACATGTGGGGACCATAGTGACAAATCTCATTCACAGCCCACAAAATTTCTCAGGAGATTTTCAAAAAAAATTCAGGGTATTATCAGGAAAATCTCACCAAAAATAAGAATATTTAAAAATACGTAGTTATAAATCAATAGATAAATTTAATATACAACCAATTCCTTTAGGTATTTACACTTTTTCAAGTCAATAATGCAATAATACTGCGATAAAAACACGATATTTTAAAATCTGCCAATATTTTGTAAATCTTGCAATACTATCATCTAGTGTGTATTTTTAACTATATTATTGCAAGATTTGCAAAATATCAGATATTTGTTACACTGGTGGGGACCCACTTGTGATTCAAACGTGGATGAGAGGGAGCTGAAGCTCAAAACCTCCACCATAATATTAACCGAACCGACTGATTGGGCCCAATCAGACATGAACTGTTGCCACACCTAGCCTATGGTGTACTGGTCGGATGAACAGCTAAGGTCACCCAAAGATAGGCCCATGTGCACCATTGCTAAAAATGGCTTCTTTTTTTTGGTCAAGAATTATATAAAACATCATTCCAAAAAGTACATAATTGAGGATGAGAATGGTCCATTACCTTATATGATTGCAACCGTCGCCGCTGCAAAAATTCTAGAACAGACGGCACCTCTGAGCTACTCGCTGCAATAGCCTGGGGCCAAAGACATGATTTTCGTGCAAGATTAATTTTTTTCCCTTTGCATGAAAAAAAGAGCACATAACATATCATATGAATAACTACCATAAACAATCACTGGATATGACGATGGGTAGGGCGGAACCAACAGGCTTCTGGGCCTGACCAATCACAAGCTGGGATAGGGAGTTAGGTACTGAATTTCAAGCCCAATTAACAAATGGACCAAGCATGGACACGAATTAATGCTACTTGGCCCAGCATGCAGTGGGGTCCATGTTCAGTTATGATTGTTATGGATCAGGTCTACACCTAAACTCAGCTCTGATTAACAAAGGCTGATTGAGACCTGGCCCATTGTCACTCCTAACAATCACCAGTACTACTCTCACCTCCAAGTCCAAATGAATCCTCCACAACATGCCATGAGCAGTGTCACATATGAGGTCAGGATTGAGAAAAATCCATCCATCTCCATACATCAATCCTTCGTGAGCATTAGTTCCAATTGCCTCCACATTGATGGTCTGGATGCTAGCACCTTGAGAGGAAGAAGTGTTTGTCCTTGACAAACCCCTCAATAAGAGAGGGAGTGGAGCAGATATCGGTGCTAGGGAATTTGTAAACATGTCATACATTATAATGACTTTTGCATCCACTTGGTGAACAAGAAGCACGTTATCCACGACGCTGACTGCTATCTTAGTGGAATAAATCGGCAAAGAACCCTGGAAAGGCATTTGATGACAGTTAGGAAAGAAGCAATCTACATGCTGCTGGGAGATTAGCCAAAACAAGCCATTTGTTAGAGATTCCATCCAAGCAATCAACTACATGCTTCCACAAAATGTCTATTCATGGATTTCATCCAAGCAAAACTTTCGGAAGGCGGAAATTAATGAAGAGAACGAACTTTTGAGGCAACGCACATTGTACATGGGTCTAAGATGAAAAAAGAACACAATAAATTGATCAATGTTGAAAAGCAGAAGAAAAAAAGTATTTTCTTTCTTTGACTCTATTTAGCATCCATAAGCATCGCTACTGGTAGCTATTTGAAAGAATGGACCTAATATGACTGGAAAATTCCAAACATTTCAGTATGCATATACCTGTAGCACAACAGCATCACGGTAAAACCTATACAAGTTGGCTAGCATTCCAACCCTATCAACTTGTAAGCAGTATATCCTTCCATAGCTGTGACAACAGACAACAAAGAAGAAACAAATTAATTAAAAAAATACTCCAAAAAGATTATGCAACAAAAGCAGGAGAGTTTTTGGGTGCAAAAAGGACTCAAGCAACAAAAGAAACTTGCTGAAAAGAACCTACATTGTAACAATGTGTACATCTTCTGCTGCTAGTACAGGTTTCTTGTTTGCTTCAGCTTTAGCCATCTCCATCTCAAACCTTGGCAATCGAATGATTCCTCCAGATGAAAACTGAAATATAACAAATGCGAAAAGCAGAAATTAAAGCAAACCAATAAAAGAAAATTACAAGTGAATAATATTGCACACCATGCTGAAACATGGATATCAGAAAGAAAAGTGCAGACATATTCCAAAAATCATGTTTGGGAAAGCGAGTCCTAAGGCTGCAGTTGCTCAGTTGAATTATCAATCAGGACTGTCCAATTTTTGAGGGAGCTCTCTAAGGAAAACATATGCTAGGTGTACCCAATAGATATACTTTCTGTTTTCCCAATCAATACATCTATGCAGGCACATTTTAAGTAACTAAAACAGTAAGACACTGTAAAACAGCTACCTACTGAGACTTTGATATCAATATAAAGAGCTTTGCGACGTGCACAGCAATAAAGCTCATACCACACATGTGCCAGCAAGGGATGACAGGCCTGAGATCCAATCCATCCATCAGAACAGCATGGATGCACTTGCCCAAGAATCAGGTTGATGATCCACTCGTCAGGTGGGCCACCGTTTGCAAAACAAATGTGCGGCTTTGAAAATTTTGGCTAAAGTTTTTTAACCTATCCGCTTGTTTCCAATTTAGGGCCCTCATGCTGAGTGAACTGGATTTACTTTTGGGAAAACATATTGATGGATGGATTGGATCTCGCACCTGTCCCATGGTGGCACATCTGTGAAGTGTGCATGTGCTTTATTGCACATGCATGTGGACTTCTCTAAGCTCTAATATACATCCTACTTTCAAGAGCAAACCCAAATTGAAGTTGGTTAGTACGTATACCTGAAATCCAGAGAAAAGTTTGCATTGCATTCCAGAAGCAAGAAGAACCATCCGACTTTCATGTGTGTAAACATACCAACAGACATTGAGTCGCTTCGTCTCCACCAAGCGGAATGCCTTCAACTCAGGTTCAAAGGAAAACAAGTCCAATCCGCTGGGATTGACATTGAATCAATTCAATGAGAATAGGAGATGCTTTGGTAAAAATAAATAATAATAATAATAATAATCAAAGAAAATTAAACAAACATGCATTTGTTTAACCAAACAAAGCTCTAAATAAAGAGGACATATACATTTATATATTTAACACTACAAATTTATATTCAATCCGCATTTAGCTTCAAGTGAATAGGGAGCTCTAAGAGCATTAGTTTGAAAGTATTCCACAAATAGATAATTTTTGCCAACATGTGCAGAGACAACATGTGTAGAGATAAAGAAACGATTTCATATCATCTGATATGGTCAGATATTATAGATCCAAGTAAATTTATCATATTTTGTTAGAGAGAGATTGGAAATTTGTTTTCTTTTTTGGTACATACCTAGTCTTTACAAATACAACATCACATGTTGGGCAGTCGGTCCAGAAAAATCCCAGTATGCTCTCAGACTCTGACCTACACCTTTGGCTAAAAGTTTCCCCTGTTTCTCTATTCCTGAACTCAATATCATGATTTGACCGTTGAATGCCTATAACCTTCCCATCTAGAGAATACCGAATGGACAAAACGGGCCCTTCACTAATCGAATCAGAAGTAGGAGTGTCATCCAATGAAGCTGACGGACCAGTTCTCCATGAAAAAACCTGCAAAAGTAGATCCTCTCAAGATAATTGACTTACTACATTTACCATAATATTTCAAATTCTTGACACCCTTGATACTCTATGCATCATATAGGAAATAAAAAAAAAAAATAAAAAATTGTTTGATCAAGCATTTACTCAGCCCAATAAACTGTAAATGTGGACCAACCTTTTGGTCATCAAAATTGTTCAATGGTGGGCCCCATCATGGAAGGGAGATACCCCAAAAATCTCCCCTATTGGATGATCTGTGGACAACCAGTTGTAATTGCTGACCCATCAGATAATTGGGATTGTCCTCTAGGGGATATAGTAGGGCACAACCCATCCATGATTGTAATGTCTCCTACTAGATCAATAGCTTAGGTTTTACCCAAACGTGGGCCTCCCCTATTGGATGATCCATGCAATGTGGACAATGGGCTCTAATTACCATTCCATCAGATGGCTCGGATTGTCTGCTAGGGGGTGCAACCACCATCCCATGATCGTCCCACTAGATCAACGGCTTAGGTTTCCAGAAGGCAGGCCTCCCCTATCCAATGATCCATGCAATGTGGACAATTGGTTCTAATTATGATTCCCATCAGATAACTGGGATTGTCAGCTAGGGGACATAGTAGGGCGCTGATCCATCCCATGATTGTCCCACCAAATCGACGGCTTAGGTTACCAAAAAGTGGGCCTCCCATATCGGATGATCCATGCAATTTGGACAATTGGTTCGATTTATTGATTTCCAATGAATGGCTGGGATTGTCCACCAAGGGAAGTAGAGTGCAAACCATCCCATGATTGTCCCACCACATTAACGGCTTAGGTTGCCAAAAGGTGGGCCACAACTACCATTGCTGGGGAAAAAAACATTGTCCTTTGAATCAAGCATCATAGAATATTAAAACATTAAACTACCTCACTGGATGTCGGGGAGAGCAGTAACTTATTCCCATCATCATAGTACAGATTGCTTGCTCCAGGAATGCTGCATCTTAGGGGTGGATGCTGGATATAAACATGTGATAGAGCACCAGATCCATTTAAACCAACCCTAGGTTGATCACCCGATACTCTTCCAAACATGTTCTAACTTTCTCTACTCCGAGCCCGAATGATAAATATACTTGAAGAATTTGATAAATATGTACTTTTAATCTAAAACTCTTGCGAACTCCAAGGGCTGCACAACAAATTCTAATCAATGCATAAGTCACAATAAAAGATGAAAATTTCCAGAATCATCTTTTACCAATCAAAGAATGCAGTACCGTATTTTGCATGCTATTGACTTTCTAATGTCCAAGCTTTAACAGAGTTGGCAGGGTAGGGTAAATATTCTGATAGAAAACCTCAAGTCCTGCTTCTTATCTTCAAGGCAAAAAAAAAGAAAGAAAAAAAATCACATCAGGGCAACAGTGAGCCAACAAGAAGAAGTGCTTCCAAAGCATTATTCATAAAGGGAATTTTAGGATCTTTGGTCCAAGGATATATATAGTATCCTAGAGCAAACTTTTGTGGTTTTTGGCTGCGGTCTTTTTTTCTTTTAATGAAATAGCATCACAGTTTCAAAAAAAAAAAAGTATCCTAGAGCAATGAGTTTGTACAAATGGAACATGAATGAAGTAGAGATATCGAGCGTTGACCTGATGGGTCCCACATGGATAGATCATGTCCAAAAGATCTAAACTGATGAGAAATCCTACCTCTCCAACCAATTGGATTCAATTAGACAGTTAAGAAAAAAATATATATAGCAAAGGTCCACTCCATCCATGGCAAAAGACCCAGAAATTGGATTGCTGGATCTTCCAACGTGGGAGATTTTAAGGTAAGGTCTATCCACATGGGCCCAATCAGATCAACAGTCTGGATCAACGAACCACAGGCCCCACTTGTAAAAACTCAAGGCTTGAGGATAGTGTGCAATTCCTCATGCAGAGGATCATATAATTCCTGTTTCTGATATTTTCTTTATCAAGGGTAAGGGTAATACAGTGTTCTGCATGCATGCTTTTAGGGCAAGAAACTCCTTCAAACACATGTCACGTTCAATCTCTGGAACCTTTCCTGCAATGCAGCTCCCATATTCTTTGGCCTACAGAAACTCGTGACTATCAAAAAATAAAGGCAAACCAGGCAGATCACTTACTTCCTAAATCTAGTAATCATTCAAATCCCCGTCGCTTTTTGTCACCAGTACTGTGTATATATCATGACATAGAGGATTTCTATTTGCATTGGGCTTCTCAAAGAACTCATTGACACGAGTTCCAATGTAGTAGTCGCATGTGGGTACAAGATCTAAAATGTTCATCTGGGATGCTCCACATGATCTGGCCATGGTCCAGGAATCATGCTAATCAGATGATCTTAATCTCTTGGTATGAGAGGAAAAAAAAAGTGGCTGCCTTCCATTTTAGTCCCCATTCTGATTGGGATGGTTAGGATTGTCTAATCAATCTATTTTTGTGTCATGATCCATCCATGGTGGGGCCTGTTGGACAAGCAGTCCAGATCATGCACACATTCAGCACATATACCAATGGCAACTCATGTATAATAGAGTGCAATATGCCATCAATTACTGTTCTTTAGAAAAAGTAATGCAGGCAAGTTAAGCAACACTCGCAAGTTAGTTCAATAAGATTCAGTGCACTTTTTGCTAATGTTTTGTTAATCTGCCCTCAGTGCACAATAAGCGAGGAACTATGAGTTCCTCAACCTGAGGCTTCCAATAGTATACTCAGGTTTTCAATCTGAAAAATGGGTCCCATGTTTAATCCATAGAAAATCGGTCCATTTGGGACACGCCATGGATGGACCATGCCCCAAAAATCTCATAATTGGACAACCCTTGCCTTTTGGTTTGTGGCTTACAAATCGACTGTTGAGAAAGATAAATACAATAGCAGTCACATTCAACTGAAAAATGGTCACAAGATAGGCAGCTAGGATCAATGTTCTCTGAATTGTACAATTCACAATATAAATCATATGATTCAAAGGATACACCCACATCGCAGGTACAATCGAATCATATGATTTTTATTTAAATTGTATGATCCAAATCCATGAATTGTACGTAATTCTCTGTAAAAAAGGGGAAAATTTTCATTTTCTTTACTCTCTTTTTTTTTTTTTGCTTTTTTTTCACCCATTTGTTTTTTCAAGTACTTGTAAGGCCCACACACGCACACAATGTATGTATATTAAAAGCCCCTTTTGCTTCTTTTAAGAGAGAAGAGGTTTGGAGCTTAAAAAACCTAGAGGGAAATTTTCAACATATCCTTTTCGTCAATCAACGGAATCAAACATCACTTTCTCCATTGAGACTTTAGATCAAAATAGGTACAATTTTTTTTTTTTCAAAATAGGTACAAATATATATAAAATGCTTAAAGATTATTTTCCCTTTCCTTTATTCCATTCTTAGGGTAATAATTTGCAAAACATTCAATATTTTTGTCTTTTTCTTTTTCTTTTTCTTAAAGATTGATATAGCCATTTTAAGGGTAAATAATTATTTTTCCTGATATGTCTTTTGGTTTTATTTTTATCTTTACTCTAAGATTAATTGTTCTTAAAGATTGTGAGGAAATCTAAGCCTAAGGATAATGGGATTATTGTTCAAAAGTGGATGCAAACACTAACCTTCATCTCAAATGTAACTATTATGGAAAGTTATTGGGGAGGCATATTTCGAATGAAACATCACCTCGCTCGAATAAAAACATATGCAGGAGCATGCTCACAAGTAGATGATGATGTAGCAAAAAAGTTTAAGAAATTGTTAGAGATGAATTCTAGTGACAAGAAACAACAAGAGTAAGCTATGTAAGATGTCGTAAGAGTTTCAATCATACATGATGTGGCATAATTGGATGATAGAGGAAACATGAAGACCGTGGATGACTTCGTTGGAAGAGGAAAGCAACAAGCCACGCTAAATATAATTTGAAAAAAAAAAAAAAAAAACGAGATAGAGATAACGCTTATCATTCTATTGTTAGCTAACCCTACACGAATTCTCTACGGATCAATCTTGTGAAGAGCCATTTCTTTGCACCAATGAGGGAAGCCATTGCCGCATTCAGATCAGGGTTGAAGCTTCCCATTTATCAAGTGATAAACAAGTTTTTGAAGATGAAGGTTGATAACATAGAAAGGGCAATTGAGGTGTATAAGAAAGAACGGACAAAAATAGGATATACTATCATGTCAGATGGGTGGATAGCTAGAGTGAATCAATGTATTACCAACTTTTTTGTTAATAGTATGAGTGGTATGGTTATTTTGAAATCTGTTGATGCATCCGACATTTCGAAGAATGCGGACAATTCATTAGCATTACTTCAATCCGTTAATAATGAGGTTTTTTAGGAGAATGTGGTACAAGTTACGGATAATGCATCCACGTATGTAAAAGCAGGTCAAATGTTGATAAAAAAAGAGAAATAAGTTATTTTGGTCATCATGTGCAGCGTATTGCATAGATCTTATGCTTGCAGGTGTTGGTAAATTGGAAGTTTATGTGGAAACTATGTACATTTACAAGCATTGTTGGGTTTTCAATTTGATGCGAAAACATACAAAATGTTAGTTTACTAGGCCAACAATTACATGATTTGCTAACACTGAAGAGCATACATAAGCTATGATCAGTTTGAGGTCGATGTTTACCTCGAACGAATGGGAAAAAAGCCACTTTTTCGAGACCCCTAAGGTCTTTAATGTTGGGAAACTGGTCAGCGGAAGCACCGAGAAGAATCAAATGATCACCACACGACACATACGCAATCAACACAAAGACAATCCAAATTTTACATGAAAAACCCTTGCGGGAAAAAACCATGGCACAAAGAAACACCTACTACTAATGAATATCAGAAGATTACAGAGATATCTACCCACAAGCAATAGCCCTGTTGAAACATAAGGACTTTTTTGTGTAAGAATTCTATTGGGGGGTCTTTATGTTATTTTCCTATTCTAAGGTAGTAAGTTGCAAAAAGACAAATAAGCCTTATTAAATAAAACTTGGAGGATTAGGGTTCAAACCTAATCTCTCTTCTTCTCTCTCTCAAAAACTCCTTCTCTTTCTACTGTTGGAAATCTTCATGGTATCAGAGCGAAAGGTCTTGTGGTCAAATTCCGGAAGTAACAAATATGCCACCGGTAATATATTCTCCCATGAATGGCATTCACTAATAGTAGTAGTGGCTCTTGTCATTCTGTTGATACTACTGTTCCGATTACTGCTTCAAATAATGAGTCTGTAAGCTTGTGGCAGGCTGATTGGGTCATGTTCCAAGTTGTGTCTTGAACTTAATTATTTCAAATTTAAATAAAAGTGATGATATTACTAGTTGTGAAGTGTGTCAATTGAGCAAACACGTTCGTAATTCATTCCCTGTGGCGGAACATAGAAGTACCAAAGCATTTGAACTTGTCCATTCAGACATATGGGGACCCAATCCCATAGCCTCGTTTGATGGGTTCAAATACTTTGTTACTTTCATTGATGATTTCTCACAAGTAACATGAGTATATCTTATGCGTCGACGAGATGAATTATTCTCATTGTTTCAAACATTTCATAAGCTGGTGACAAATCAATATGATTGTTCCATTCAGACCATGCGATCTGACAATGGAGGGGAATATTCATCCAAGTCCTTTACAAATTATCTCCAGGATAATGGCATTATTCATCAACTTTCTTACGTGTATACTCCCCAACAGAATGGGGTTTCTGAGTGAAAGAATCACCATTTATTAAAAGTAACACATTCTCTTCTACTTGGGATGGATGTTCCCAAGTCATATTGGTCTACCATAGTTCTGACGGCCTATTTCTTGATTAATCAGTTTTCTGCTAGTGTCCTTCAAGGAAAAATCCCAATGCATATCCTTGTTTCATCATCACCATTATTCCATATTATCCCTCGTGTGTTTGGGTGTGTTTGTTTTGTCCATAACTCTAGTCCTTCCAGAGACAAACTTGACTGCAGAGCAATTAAATGTATATTCATTGGATACTCTATGCAACATAAGGGGTATAGGTGCCATGATCCCACATGCAAGAAGCTTTATGTTTCCATGGATGTCACCTTTCTTGAGAATCGTGCTTTCTACAGTATTGATGTCGAGCTTAGTTCTTCCTCACCCACTCTTCCATTACCTGCATTGGTCACTCCGTCGGCTACTAGTAAACTTAAGAAACTCATTACCTATGTTCGTCAGCGAGTAAGACCAACTCAAGTTCAATCCGTGGCAATGGATCCGACTCCAACCTCAGGTACTTGTTCCTCTCCTGTTGCAATTCGCACTCGTAGTCAGCTGAAAAAAGCTTTGTATGACTTAAAACAATCTCTCAGAGCTTGGTTTGCAAAATTTAGCTCTGCAGTTCTCTCCTTTGGATTCAAGCGCTACCAAACAGATCATACAATGTTTATTCATTCACGCCCAGAGGGAAGAACTATTCTACTTGTATATGTGGACGACACTGTCCGTACTGATGATAACTTGCAATTCATCCAACAAACCAAACATCAACTAAACAAGGAGTTTGAAATGAAAGACTTGGGTTGTCTGCGATATTTTCTAGGAATTGAGGTAGCCCACTCATCAAAGGGAATCTTCATCTCTAAGAGAAAATATACCCTTGATCTTCTCAAGGATACAAGAAAGTTGGGTTCACGACCAGCGCCTTCCCCCATGGAGCAGAAACACTCATTGCCTGCAAACATAGGTGACAAGCTTGAAGACATTGGCATATATCAGAGACTAGTTGGGAAATTGATTTATTTGACAATCACAAGGCCAGATATTACTCAAGTAATGAGCATTGTGAGTCGATAAATGCATTCTCCCAGGAAGCCTCGCTTGGAGGCCATTCATCATATCCTAAGATACCTAAAGACGTGTCTAGGTCGAGGAATTTTGTACAAGAATCATGGGCACGTGAATATATGTGGTTTCTCAGATGTGGATTGGGTAGGTTGCTCTACAGATAGAAAATCGACGTATGGGTATTGTACTTTTGTGGGAGGAAACCTGGTGACTTGGAGAAACAAGAAACAACCTGTGGTCTCCAGGTCAAGTGCAGAGGCAAAGTGCAGAGCTATTGCTCATGGGGCATGCGAGCTGCTATGGTTAAAGTCCATTATGAAAGAGTTGGATTTATTCTCTGACTCAACCATTCCTCTCTATTATGACAACCAAGCAGCCATTCATATCGCTTCAGACTCAGTCTTTCATGAGAGGACTAAACATATTGAGGTTGATATCCATTTTGTTCGAGAGAAGATTGCTTCAGGAGAACTTTCCACACCCTTCGTTCGCTCTTCAGATCAGTTGGCAGATATATTTACAAAGGCTCTAAATTCCACTGCTCTTCATGAGATTTCTGGCAAGTTGGGCATAATAGATATTCACGCACCAACTTGAGGGGGAGTGTTGAAACATAAGGGCTTTTTTCTGTAAGAATTCTATTGGGGGGTCATTATATTATTTTTCCTACTCTAAGATAGTAAGTTGTAAAAAAGCAAATAAGCCCTATTAAATAACTTGGAGGATTAGGTTTCAAACCTAATCTCTCTTCTTCTCTCTCTCAAAAACTCCTTCTCTTTCTACTGTTGTAAATCTTCAAGCCCAAGAGATGAACAAAGCTTCTCTCACTCACAATTCTCTCCCCAAACCCTAATCTCGAATTAGGACACCTTGGTCGTCTTAGGAATTCATCCAAACACGTTTAGGAGTCGTTTATATAGACTCCTAATCGAAAATAGAAATATATTACACAAAACCGCATAACCATGCAATCCACTGCCAATACTGTCGACCAGTCGAAAAAGGCGAAAACAATTCGGATAGATTGCTTCAAAAAACGACTCATTCTGCCTCAATCTCCGACCGGTTGGCTACCGGTCTGAAATGCCCGAAAACTGCCCAGTGACTTCTCTGCTTGCCCAGTCGATTTTCAGACCGGTCGTGAGACCCTGTTTCAACAAGTTTGAAGTTTCCACCAACAATCTCCACCGAGGCTTCAAATGTCAAACCACCTCTTTTTTGCTTCATCAATCATAGTGTCATCGCTTCTCGTGCACCCTGCATCTTCATTAAGTCCTTGCCAATCCTAGAGAAGTTACGCAAAACTTGAACTTCTCTATTGGGACCACCTTGGTCAGCAATCTGCTGGATTCACGCTAGTGTGAATCTTCTCCAGAGTCACATCTCCTTCCTCAAGCACATGTCGGATGAAATGGTGACACACATCAATGTGTTTAGTACGAGAATGATAAACAGAATTCTTAGCAAAATTTATAGCACTAGAGTTATCACAATTAACCGGCACGGCTTCCTGTTGAAGCACCAACTGATTTATCATGCCCCTTAGCCAAGCAGCTTCCTTAAAAGCCTCTGTCACCGCCATATACTCAGCTTCAGTAGTGGAAAGAGTCACCACTAACTGAAGCTTAGACATCCAACTAATTGCTCCACCCGCCAACACAAATGAGTACCCGAAAGTCGATCTCCTACAATCCATACTACCTGCGTAATCAGAATCGACGTACCCAACCAACTTGTCCTTGGACTTGTCAAACGTCAAGACGTAATCCTACGTACCCCGAATGTATCGAAGTAGCCATTTCACAGTTTCCCAATGTTGCTTGTCAGGGTTAGACATGAATCGGCTAACAACACCCATAGCCTGTGAAATATCAGGTCTTGTATAGACCATGACATACATCAAACTGCCACAGCACTTGAATCGGGCACATGAGACATAAACTGTTTTTCTTTATCTGTCTTGGGACACTGTTCAGAAGAAAGCTTGCAGTGAGCCGCGTGGGGAACGCTAACCGGTTTGGACTTGTCCATCCCAAACTTTACCAACATCTTCTCAAGGTATTCGGCCTAAAATAACCACAACATGCTCCTCTGTCTCTATAAATATCTATACCGAGAACCCTCTTTGTAGCTCCCAGATCTTTCATCTCGAATGTCCCTGAAAGCTGAGTCTTCAACACATCGATGTCAAACATGCTATGACTGACAATAAGCATGCCATCGACGTATAACACCAGTATGAGAAACTTCTCGTCACTCAGTGTCTTGTAATAAACACAATGATCGTACTCGCTTCTAGAAAATCCCTGACTAATTATAAATGAATCAAACTTCTTGTACTACTACCTAGGCGACTGTTCGAGACCATACAACGATTTCCTCAACCTGCAAACCTTGTTCTCAGCCCCTTGCACTTCATAACCTTCTGGTTGCACTATGTAAATCTGCTCTTCCAATTCCTCATGTAGGAAAGTAGTTTTTACATCCATCTGTTCCAGTTCAAGGTCGTATTGGGCAACCAACGTCAACACGAATCTAGATACTTGCTTAACAAATGGCGCAAAGATCTCACTAAAGTTCACGCCTTCACGCTGAGCATACATTTTTGCCACCAATCTAGCCTAGTACTTATCTTGTTTCTTCCGAAAAATACACTTGCACCCAATCGTTTTTCGGCCCACAGGAAGCTCCACTAGCTCCCAAATCTCATTCTCATATAGAGAATCTATCACGTCTTGCATTACCGTCTTCCACCTTTCAGCGTCTACATCCTATAGTGCCTCCTCAAAGTTAGACGGATCCCCCTCATCCGTAATAAGGGCAAATGCAATGTTCGAGTCATCCCTATACCTTGTCGGTAACCTGCGATCTCTAGGTGGGTTTCTTCGCATAGGTGGCTGCTCCATCTGATCCTGTACCTCTGCCTGTGCATCGATTTCGGCCCGTGTCTCATCTCTGTTAAATTGAATGTCAATAACTTCTGATTTTTCAGGTTCCTTTGGCACATCCTTTTGGAACAAAGACCCTTCATCGAATTTGACATCACGGCTCAGGGTAATTTTCCATGTGACAGGGTCATATATGCGATAACCCTTCACACCATCACCATAGCCCACAAAGATCCATTTTCTGGTCCTATGGTCAAGCTTATCTCTCTCAACTAACGGTACATGAGAGTAAGCCTCACAACCAAGGTGTTCCATAACAGTAATGGTGGCCGTAACAGCCACCACTGTTACCATTACGATACAGACCATAACGGCCGTTATGGCCCTTTTTATTTTCTGAAGAAAAAAAACGGTTACATGGCTATTACGACCTGTTTTTTCTGTAACGACCGTTATGGCCGTTTCAACCCCGTAAAGCGTAACGGTTATGACCATTACCGTTACGATCGGCCGATACGTAAATGTTTTAGGATACCTTGCCCACAACCAAAGACCTGCAGACTTGAGTAATCTATCGTATAACCACTCCACAATTCCTTAGGGATTTTACATTCAATTGTCATAGAGGGTGACCAATTTATCAAGTAACAAGCTGTGTTAACCGTCTCAGTCCACAACTCTTTGCCCAACCCAGCATTATTAATCATGGACCAGGCCTCTCCAAGAGAGTCTGATTCATCCGCTCTGCCAAATCATTCTGCTCTGGCGTGTAGCGCACTGTGTTGTGCCTCACGATCCCCTCCTCCTTACGATAATTGTTATACTCCCTGAAAGTGAACTCACCTCCATTGTCAGTTCTCTTTCAATCTCTACCCTGACTGATTCTCCACCATGGCCTTCCAATACTTGAAAGTAGTGAAAACATCGGATTTATTTTTCAAAAAATAAACCCAAACCTTCCTGTTATAGTCATCAATAAACGACACGAACCATGATGACCCCCCAAAAGAAACTACGGGCGACGGCCCCCATACATCGGAATAGACATATTCAAGCACCCTTTACATACATGCCTCCCCTCAAACCCTAAATGACAACCTAGACCGTTTTTCATACATACAATGCTCACATATATTAAAGTCTATAGATTTAAAAGAGGAAATCAAAGATCGTTTAGAGAGTGCCTCCATGCCCCGCTCGCTCATGTGGCCCAAACGGGCATGCCACATACGTGCAGACATGGAATCTACTACAGTCGCGGTAGCTCCACCTACCGAAGCGCTCCCAATCAGTCTGTAAATGTTTCTGTGCCTCTGTCTCTTCATAATTATAAGGGCCCCCTTTGAAACTTTGCAGAATCGGTCAAAATCGATGAACTTGCACCCCATTGCCTCGAGTGCACCAAGAGAAATCAGATTCTTCTTCAACCTAGGAACATGCTTCACTTCCGTCAAGGTCCGTTCGATCTCATTGAACATCTTGATGCGCACAGTACCAATCCCTACAACTTTGTAAGCGTAGCCATCGCTTAGAAATATCGAGCCGCCCCCATACTCCCTATAGGAAGTAAAGATGCTCCTATTCAGGCATATGTGATACGAAGCCTCGAAATCCATGATCCACTCATCACTGAGAGATTCCGTCTTTGACGCCGTCAAAAACTCGCACACATCACTACCGCCTTCTTCAAATTCAACAGTATTGGCCTCCCTAGAGGAATCTCCCGTCTTCTCTTTTTTGTTCTTGGGACTCTTGCGGTCCTTCATGTGCCCTGACTGACCACATCCCCAATACTTCAATTTCCTTTACCCTTGCCCTTGGACTTGGATCGAGAACGAGACAATCTCTTACCCCGTTTGGAATTTCTTCATCTCATAACCAGTGTCTTGGAGGAAGAACCAGCGTAACCACTCTTTTGTCTCATCGCCTTCAACTAGAGGGCTGAGACTATGGTCTCAATGTTGATCGTATCCTTACCTGCACACAACGAGTCTCTAAGAGACTCATATGAACTAGGACGGGAGTTCAGCAGGCTTGATACTCATCCTTCGTCTGTTCTCCAATGTCTAGCAACTTGCAAATTAACCCATTAAAAGTGATGATATGATCATCCACATCGGTCCCCTCCGTCATCTTCAAAGTGAGGAGTTGCATCATCAGATACATCCGGTTCTCTGGAGATTTCTTCGCGCATACCTTCTCTAGCCTGTTCCATGTATCTACAGTGGTCTTCTCCCTCATGACGTTATAGAGGACGTCATTTGTCAAGCACAATTGTATTGAGGTCATAGCCTTCTCGTCCACCTGGGTCCACTCATCATTTGTCATAGCTTCCGGTCGCTTCCCAAGGGCGTTCACGACCTCTTGTTGAATTAGGATGGCGTGCATCTTCACCTTCCATAATTCGAAGTTATTTTTGCCAGAAAACTTCTCCACATCGAACTTCGTGCTCGATGCCATGAGAACGTCTCAGAATTCTACTCTTCAACCTCCTAACGATTTCTCTTATACCACTTGTTGGGAAACCAGTCAGCGAAAGCATTGAGAAGAATCAAACGATCACTACATGACACACGCAATCAACACAAAGACAATTCGAATTTTACGTGGAAAACCCTTGCGGGGAAAAACCACGTCACAAAGCGACACCTACACTACGAATATCGGAAGATTACAAAGATATCTACCCACAAGCAATAGCCCAAGAGATGAACAAGGCTTCTCTCACTCACAATCCTCTCCCCAAACCCTAATCTCGAATTAGGACACCTTTGTTGTCATAGAAATTCATCTAAACACGTTTATGAGTCGTTTATATAGACTCCTAATCGAAAATAGAAACATATTATGCAAAACCGCGTAAGCTCCGACCGGTCGAAAAAGGCGAAAAACATTCCAGAGAGATTGCTTTAAAAATGATCCGTTCTGCCTCAATCTACGACCGGTTGAGCGACCGATCGGAGCCCCCTGCAAATCGGTAGACGACCAGTTTGAAATGCCCGAAAACTGTCCAGTGAATTCTCTGCTTACCCATTCGATTTTCAAACCGGTCGGCCAATCTAACCGACTAGTCGTGAGACCCTGTTTCAGCAAGTTTGAAGTCTCCACCAACATTTAGCCAATGTAGACTATTGACCATCTATCAGGAATTGTGTGAAGAGTACTCTCTCATTGGTTAAGAATTAAGATACTACGATCAGTTGATTTAAATAAGAGGATGATCATTGAATACGTTTATCAAGTAATGCATCGAGCGAAAGATAAATGGAGAAGAATTTGGAAGAAGTTAAAGCGGTATTCGGTGATTTGGGACATCTTCAACGAGTGGTGGAATTGAGAGGAAGGAAGATCAACATTCAAACTCTTAAGTAGGCAAAGATTGGAAGATGATTGTAATCAAGGGCAGTAAGATAAATTAGGGGCTTCATTACACTTAATGATTCGATCCTCTGCTAGACTTTGCAGCATGGGCTAATAAGGGAAGAAGAAGTTCTCAATGAAGATAAATTGCTGGAATGTGAGAGGATTGGGTTGTCTACAGAAAAGAGGACAAATTAGGGATTTGTGTAAAAAAATACAAAGCTAAAGTGGTTGCTTTTCAAGAGATCAAATTGCAAGTTGTAGATCAGTGGTTAATAAATTCTATGTGGAGCGGAAGATCAAAAGAATGGGTGGCTCTTGAGGCGGAAGGATCAGCAGGTGGAATTATTATAATTTAGGATGCAAATATTTGGTTGAAAGAAGACTATTGGATCGGGAACTATTCGGTATCAATGTTGGTCCGTGATTTATCTTCAGGCTATCGGTGGGTGCTCACGTCCGTATATGGTCCATCAACTCCGAGAAATAGGTCACTTATTTTGGAAGAGCTAGACATTTGTAGAAATAAGTGGAATTTGCTGTGGTATGTGGGAGGTGACTTTAATGTCATAAGATTCTCATACGAAAAATCAAATGGGGACCGAATAAAAAGTAGTATGAGAAAATTTTCAAAATGGATAGTAAGAAATGAAATGGTGGACTTGCCAATGGGAGAAGTGAAATTCATGTGGTCAAATAGTCAAATCAATGATACTAAATTTAAATTGGATAGATTCCTCATTTCCTCAGAAAGGATAGAAAAATAACCTCTTGTTTATCAAAGAAGTTAGCCAAAACTAGTGTCAAATCATTGCCTGATCATTTTTGAAGTGGAAGAAGAGGATTGGAGACCTCGTCCCTTCATATTCGAGCTCACATGGTTACAAGCAGAAGGATTTGCGGAGAATACCAAAGAATGGTGGTCCTCTTTTGAGGTGGATGCATATGTGGGTTCTCGTTTGTTCCAGAAGCTAAAATTGCTTAAAAGGAAAATTATAGTATGGAAACAAGAAGTGTGGAAGCCTCATGAAGGAGAGTCGGCGAAACAACTTCAAGATATTCAAGCCCTTCACACAAAAGAAGAGAATGAAGAATTGTCGGAGGAAGAAAGGGCGTGCAAGGAGGTCTATAGAGCAAAATATAACATAAGGCTAAGAGAAGAAGAAATTAAGTGAAGACAACGATCTCGAGAGGTTTGGTTGAAAGAGGGTGATAAGAACATAATTTTTTTTTATGCTATGGCAAGTGCACAGGCTCAGGCTAATAAAATAATAAGTATAACAGTGGACGGGGAAAGAATGGAAAGTAAGGATAAATTTTGCTCAAAAATTGTTAGCTTTTTATTATAAAAAAATTGCTAAAAAAGGAAGAATGGGTGAGGCCCTCTCTTGATAATCTCTCTTTTGCATCCTTATCCTCAGAATCGGCGGAATCATTAGAAAGTCCAGTTTCAGAAGAAGAAATTAAAAAGGCAATATCAGAGTTAGGAAGTGATAAGGCTCCCGGTTATGATGGTTATCCAATTGCCTTCTTTTTCCAAATTTTCTGGGGTATGGTGAAAGATGATCTGATTAACTTTATCCATGAGTTTATTGAGCAAGGTCATTTGGCTAAAGAGTTTGGTGCAACATTTATTTCCTTAATCTCTAAAAAAGGAAGGTGCAGAATGTCTTAGGGATTTCAGGTCGTCTGTCTTTTAGAGGGTCCATACAAGATATTGGCAAAGATTTTAGCATCCAGATTCAGCTTGATTCTAAGTGAGGTGATTTCAAAATCTCAGGGGGCATTTGTGAAAGGTAGGCAGATTGCGAATAGTGTCCTTATAGCTCATGAATGTATTGATTCTTGTAAAAGGAAACAAAACAAGGGCATATGATCATGTCAATTGGAGCTTCCTGGATTGTATGTCACAGCATTTGGGATGCGGGGGGGGGGGGGGGTGAAATGGAGGGCCTGGATGCAAGTGTGTATTCGATCGCCAAAATTTTCAGTATTGGTAAATGGAGTTCCATCAGGATATTTCTCTTCTTCTAGAAGTTTGTGACAGGGTGATCCATTATCCCCTTATTTATTTGTTGTGGTGATAGATGCATTTGGGCGGATGATAGAACAAGGGGTGTTGATGGGATTAGTGGAAGGATTTCAGGTGAATAATTTAGAATTTCAAATCTCTCATCTCTAATATGTGGATGACACTCTATTTTTATGCAAGGCAAAGGAAAGGAAAATAGACAATCTTCGGTCCATAATCCCATGCTTTGAGGCAATTTCAGGTTTAAAGGTTAATATAAGTAAAAGCAAACTTCTAGGGATGGGGCTTTCTAAGAGGAAATTGAGAGTTTTGCAGGTCATTTTGGTTGTAAGGCAGGTAGGTTCCTTCCCTACCTCATATTTGGGGCTTCCATTATGTACTGGGTAGCCAGCAAAGTATTTGTGGGGTAAAGTGATTGAAAGATTTGAAATGACATTATCATTTTGGAGGGACGAGCATCTTTCTTTGGGTGGAAGGTTGACTAATTAAGTCGGCTATGTCTAATCTTCCGATTTATTTCATGTCTATTTTTAAATGTCCAAAATCCGTGGAAGCCAAATTAGAAATAATTACATGGGATTTAATGGCAAGGTTCGGAAGAAAAGCATAAATTCCAATTAGTGACATGGGAAGAAGTATGCGATCCAATGTCTTGGGGAGGAGCGGGATTGCACAAATTGGATACTATGAACAGGGCATTGTTGGGTAAGTGGAAGTTTATGGAGAGAAGTGTTGGGTAGAAAATATGGCGTGGAGGAGGGAGGTAGATGGACAAAGGCATCTTCCTTGTACAGGGCCTCATCATTATGAAAATCGGTGAATCTATTAAAAGACAAAGTTTGGGAATGTGTTGGGGTCTCATTAGGCAACGGCAAGAAGATAAGATTTTGGGATGATGTGTGGGCTAGAAATAAAAAATTGAGTTCATTATTCCCTCAGCTAGCACGTCTTGCCTCAAATCCAAAAATTTTGATTGAGAGGCATCTCTCCATTCATGGTGAGGAAGTTATTTGAGCTCCTCCTTGTAGAAGGAATTTGGTCGATCATGAGGTGGATGAGTTGATTAGGTTGTTAGATTTTCTATCGAGTTGTTTCTCGGTCACCTCGAAGGTAGACACTTTGGTGTGGCTCATCGACAAATCTGGGAAATTCTTAGTAAAATCCTTTTATAAAAGACTAGATGGGGGTGAAGATGGGCAAGTCGAGTGCCATACAACCAATGTTTGGCATTATGGTGCTCCATCCAAGGTGGCGGCGTTCACATGGTTGGTGGGGAGGAAAAAGGCTCTTAGAGTTGAAAATCTTTGAAGACGCGGCATGATAATTCCAAATGTGTCTTTTATGCTATAGCGATGAGGAGTCAATTGATCGCCTGTTTATTCCTTACTCTTTAGCATCAAAGTTGTGGTCCAGTTTCCTCAGTTCGTTTGGAGTTTCATGGGTTATTCCAAGATCGATCGATCAGTTCTTTTTTGGCTTGACATGGAGGTGGTAAAAAAAAGACCGGGACAAGAATATGGCATCTATGCCTATTAGCAGGTCTTTGGAGTATTTGGTTTGAAAGAAATAGTTGTCGTTTTAAAAATCGAAGGGGCTGGTTCGTTGAAGTTTTTAATTGCGCAAAAAGGGATGTAATTCAATGGGCGCAATCAGTTAATATTCCCATCTAGCTGATTAGAGATGTAGATTGTGGCCTCTTTTTTTCTTTTGTATTCTTTGCCTTTTGGCTTGTTTTTCCATTAAAAAATTTATTATCGTCTCAAAAGGAGAGAAAAATATGACGAGAACTTACATGCAGATTTGAAAATAAAAATGAGCCTATATCTATATGATTCAAAGAAAAGGGACATTATCGATAAGCAGCTTGACTAGTTTGAAAGGGCTTAATGCTTATTTAGAAGAGAAACCACAAGTTAATAAGAATAACAAAGCAACCAGGTAGCTTTTGAATTTTTTGCTTCTTAATTGTTGGTTGATCTTTGACTAGTTAAATGACTATTTTGAGTTTAAGTTTATTTAGTTTAATATTTAATTCTTTCTATTATTTATATGATATATAAGTTTAGGATAGGAGAACTATGGCGATGGGTGTCCAGGATTGCAAAAGTTGGCCATTTGTATTTTGAGTGTAACATGTAATGCTACTGGTTGCTAGTGCAACTGGAGCACTTTCGAGCAAGTGAAAAATTATTGAACTCAATCTCATGGATCCCATTGTTAATTGGTTTTTTTTTTTTTTTTTTGAGAGGTATCCCATTGTTAATTGCTTATATACTTAATTAATAATTATATACTACAGTTAACTATGAAACTTTATATTCGTGTAGGTACTTTCTAAAAAGAGAAATAAACTCGAGGAACAAAGATTCAATGCCCTTGTGTTTGTAAAATACAATCTTCAACTTGAAGTGTGTCATGCGAAGAGAGAAAAATCAAAGGCTCAATCCAATTTGCTTATCAAATAAGGAATCTAATGATGAGTGAATCATTGAGAAGGAGAATCTTACCCTTCCTACAGATAATGACTGGATGAATCTGGGTAAATTCGAAGTGCTAGAGAGTGATGAAGGTGTAGGCTCTACCTCACAACCAGATAGGTGATATGGTTTGATCGCATGTTGTAGTCTAGTCTTGTACTCTCTTTTTTCTTTTTCTTTTTCTTTTTTCTATCTTTTATCATGCGACAAAAGAGACAAGGAAAACAATAGCCTGAACAATGAAGAAAGATTACAACCATCGAGGGCCTTTAAACAAGAGGCCCACCCCACCACATTAATCACTTCCGTGTCCAAGCCAATCTTCTTTTATAAGCATCGATTATTCCTTTCCCCCTAGATAGCCAATAATACTGCCATTAAAACCAACCATCACGCTATCCGAGCTTGCTTCCCAAGAACACCTCCATGCCGTACTATAAGGTCTTCAATTGTCCTTGGCACAACCCTCAACACTTTGAAAAGAGCGAGGAACTTGTCCCATGTCTTTTGAGTAGGCGAATAATGGTGAAGAGATGATTAATCATTTCTACATCTTTCATGCACATCAGGCATATGTTGGGGAGCACCAAATACCTTTTCAAAAGGTTGTCGATTGTTAACACCCTATTCCTCCCCACTAGCCACACAAAAGCCACAACCAGGAGGAGCAGTGGTTCCGCAACTCCCCCCAAAGAGATCCAGATCTTGTAAGAAGAAAGGACTAAGAAGCGGCCAGAGCTTTCCATTTTCCAAACCATCAAATCCCTTTCCCCCATAGAAGGAGCACAATTGGAGGCTACCTTGAAGCCTTATGAACTCATCCACCTCCCCATCAAATGAACTCCCTATAACAAAGGAGGGTACCACATGCCTGCACCTCCACATGGTGAAAATCAACAAACAAAATTGATATTTCTATCCGTAGAAAGATGAGCTAACCTCAAGAACACTTCCTGAAACGGTGTATCCCCAAGTCAAGCATCTATCCAAAATTGGATCCTCTCTCTCCCTAATAAAAAATAAAAGTAATCCCCTAGCTAAACTTGCTCTCTAACTTGGACACTGCCTTCCATATCCCCGGTTCCCTATAAAATGATTACGTAACACACCACCCCTCTTCTTGCACCTCATATTTACCTGCAACTACCTCTGGCCACATACTACCCGTCCATATATACTGGGAATTTTATATAAACCATATGGTCTCTATATAACCCTACGACTGTATAAATAGTCCTTATAATTAGCATATATAGAGTTTTGTGACAGCTGAACTTTCTATGTTAGCTGTTGGTTAATCTTTTTTTGGCAGGTTGAGACAAAAAAGATAAGTTATCCATGCGGACGAATAGGTTTTTAACCCAGGCTTCTTTTGATGATGATAGAGCTCTATATCTTGGCTATAAAGCCATCCGTTTGGATGTTTTTCTTTTTCTTTTAAAGGCCATACGTATGGAAGAGGCAAATACAAGATTTTCATGGTTTTAATGAACAATGTTACTCTTTTTGCTTACGCAATGGGATTCAAGTCCCATAGCATGTGACTCCTTGGGCCTTGTGTGGTGATTCGGGATATTTGTCTTTACTTTTTATTATATCTTAACTTCTTGCTGATTATTGGATTGATTGGAGATGTATTGGAGCATCCAGAGATGGAATCAATCGTCAACACTAGCACGTGTTCACATCTAATCGTGCTAGTTCATCTTCATGCTTCACAACAAGGTCAATCCACAGTGGCACAAAACAGGACAATGTATCTGTATTACTGAAGACTGAGCCCTACAATTTCTCTCGGCGGGTACGGGTGTATTTATTTTTCCATGTATGTCCTGATTTGTGGGTTTCCATTTTCATCCAATCAAGTGCAAAGCTTCTGCATTAAAAGCAAAAAGAGTACTATCTGATCCTGGAAGGTGCACAGCCCACAAAACGAATGCAAAAGGTGCACTGGCAAATGTAGGAAAATTCTAAACGCAGCAATAGTCTTCCATGCAAATACAAAAGCATGTTTATCTATTCATGAAGCATCATACCACGACCATGAAAGCATTTCAAGAATTTAAATGCCCTGAAAGAATGTATGAAGAATAACCAAAAAGCGAAGCAACCCAACTAATGTGACTGACCTGAGAAGCACAATTTACCAAGATGCGCTTGAGGGTAGTAGTAGTTTTTCTTTCTTTCATTTCCAGATTACTGAAAAATGTAAAGGCAGATAATATGAACCCCCATAGTTATGAAGGATGAGCATACTTTGGCTTTTCGTATGCATATGCATGTCTATGAAACCTGAAGCTTGAATGGAAACTAAGTGCGAAGTAGAAATATATAAGCAATGTTCGCATTGTCGGCATCGCTACAAGTTTCGCTGGCCGGAGATAAAGATATAATATCGTTATCGCCGATAATATCGCCGATAACCGGAAATGTGGGGAAAAAGGGGGAAACATGAGTGAAACTGTGGAATTTTTCAGTGAAACTTCAGGAAATGCCTAAATACACATATTTGCATATTCAAGAATAAAAAAATTGCAAAAAGAATGCATTAAATAATAATTTTTCATTCAATGGGGCTCAAAAAGCATGCGTTGCCCTAAGAAATCACTCCAATAGCAACCAAAATGAGTTTATATAATACAAACGCAGCTAGCATATAATAATTAACATCAGATCCACTCCGTCCATCGGTAGGCCATCACGGTTTCGCTAGATATCAGTGAATTATATCAAATAAAACACTTAATTAGGCCAAATAAAGGTGTAAAATTATCTTAAAACTCTAAATTCAAGTGTTGTAGCCCACTATGCATATCTAAATCTCAAGCGGACCACACCACAGGAAACAATAGTGATTGAGTGCCTCACCATTAAAAAATTCCAAAGGGCCCATTGTAAAGTTTCGTAATGTTTATTTGCAATCCAACCTCTTGATAATGTCAAGAAGATTTGAATGACAGGCAAGTAGAAAGATCAGATTAATCCAAAAATATTGTGGCCTATAGAAAGGTTTTAATAGTTATTCATCACTTCTTATGATTAGGGATCGCATCCTAAAATGAGATGTAAAAATAGATGGACGGCGTGGATATAAAGAAAATACATCAAGGTGGGCCCCACACGGTTAGGATAACACCCACTAAGTTGTTACCTGGGTAAGAGCTAATCCGCTCCCATCACGTCTGGCAGGAAATCAGATTGCGTACTGAATTACACAGTACGCTTTTGTCGTGCTAAGTAAACTCTATTTGGCCCACTGTGAATGTATGTAGTTTATCCATGCCGTCCATCTGTTTTTCCATCTAATTTTAGGAGTTGAGCCCAAAATTAAAGCATATCTAAAGCTCAAGTGGACCACACCATAGGAAACCGTGGGAATAATGATTTCCACCATTGAAACCTTCCTAAGGCCCACAATGAAGTTTATTTGTCATCCAACTTGTTCATAAGATCACACGAACATACATGAAGAGAAAACATAAATATCAGGCTGATACAAAACTTCTGTGGCCCCCAAGACTTTTTCAATGATAAATGTTCAATTCACACATTTTCCTGTGGTGTGGTCCACTTAAGCTTTGGATATGATTTATTTTTGGGTTCGTGCCCTAAAATTATCTAATAAAATGGATGGACAGAGTGGATCAAATACATAAATCACAGTAGACCCCACAGAGTTTACTCAGTACTCAGTACGCAATCCACTTCCGTCCAAGCACAGTTTGGGTGGATCCACCAAGGTCAGTGGATCCACCGAGGTCAGTGGATCCCTAACTGTGGGGCCCACTATGAAGTATGTGCCTTACATCCACACCATCCATCAGATATGACGGCTCATTTTAGGGCATGATCCGAAAAATGAACTGGATCCAATTTTTAATGGACCATACCACAGGAAACGTTCGTGATTGAATCCCCACCACTGAAAACTTCATGGGGGCCACGGTCCACCTAATATTTGGAGTTGCTTATTTTCTATAGCATGCCCTAAAATGAGTTTTCAAAACAGATGGACGGAGTGGATATAAGTCACATACATCACAATGGGCCCCACGGTCAGGAGCCCACAAAATGTTCTTAATGGTCATCCACCATTGTTTCCAGTGTTATGGTCCACCTGAGATTTGGATCTAATTAATGTTTTGTATTACTTCATAAAATTATCTTTAAAAATTGATGATCGGTATGGATATACAGAAAACACATCAAGGCGGGCCCCACAGGGTAAGGGCAATACCCATTAAAGTGTTACCTGCGCATCAACTAATCCACTTCCTTTTAAGACTGTGCCGAACGCACGCAATAGCGTTCTGAGTAAACTTTGTGGGGCCCGCCGTGATTTGTATGTCTTATCCAAACCGTCCATACTTTCTAGAAGGATATTATATGAAATAAGACCAAGACTTAAGTATATCAGAATCTTAGGTGGACCACACCACAGGAAAGAGTGTGAATTGAATGTATACCATTAAAAGCTTCTCAGGAGCCACAAAAATTTTGAATCAAGCTGATATTTGTTTTATCGCTTCATCCATTACTTTGTGTCCTTATGAAAAGGTTTGATGACTAAAACACATCATTGTGGGCCCTACAAAGGTTTCAACGGTGAAAATCATTATTCTCAATGTTTCTTGTGGTGTGGTCCACTGGAGCTTTGAATATACTTTAATTTTGGGATTAACCCCTAAAATGATCTGGAAAAACGAATGAACCGTATGGATAAAACACATACATTCACGGTGGGCCCAGAGAGTTTACTCATGACAATAAAGCGTACCACACAGTTCGCTTCCAGATTTCCGAAGCTTGAAAAAAGGCCTTTCTCTACTAAAGAGGGGTTTTCGCCGAAGAAAGGGGGATTTTCCATTCGGGTTTCAAAACCCTAGATCCAACAAAAATCGAAAAGAAATCTCCCAAAATCCTCGATTTTTCGCCGATATCATGTATTTGAACCTCTATCGAAGACGGGAGCCATCGATCGATGTCCACGAGAGTTCCGATCAACCAGGTATTACCGAAATCTAATGCTTCTTTTTTTTCTTTTTTTTTGCGATTTACACGTATCAAACTGTTATCTTCCGATTTTTTTTTCCGTGGTTGGTGGTATTCTCGAAGAGAATCCAAAATTATTGACAATATCGCCGATATTTCACCGATAATCGGGAGAGAAACGAAAAACTAGGGTTTCGGTGTCGCTAGTCTAGCGACACCGATATCATCGGCGATATTATCGACATTTCGTAGACAATGCGAACACTGTATATAAGCAATGGTGTGTGTGGGCTTGCCAAAACTTGTGTACACTAATGCCTACTATTTTACATGGACAGTAGGCCACAAATATGTGTTGAATTCAGAAACCGGCATGTAGTGTAAGATTTGTTGAAACGAAAAAGGAAAGAGGGGGGGGGGGGGGGGGGGGGGCTTGCATGGTATAATTCCTCACAAATAATTTTTGCCTTTAAATAAGGGTCTATACGATACTTTGCTTATATTCACATAGAAAGTTGAGCATTGAGTTTGTTGATGGTGCGATCCATCATGTACCTTGACTAGCCCTAGCAGTGTGGATCTAGCCTCGACAGGGGAAGAGGTGCACCCAACCTTGATGGATCGGATGCACTTGAAGCCTCATTGATAGAACCACACTCACAACAAAGTATTGACCAGCAGGGCACATCAGTTGAATCTCTAGGATAAAAGGGGGGGAAAGGAACAGAAGGTCCAGGAGAGAATGATAGGAGGGAAAGGGCAAAAGTTGTGTGTTGTGAATAGGCAAACACACTAACGATATTAATAAATGGAGACCATTATGGTACTCCACATGACCACAAGCAGAATAGAAACAAATACTACATGCACGACTGTAGAAAGAAATATCTCACTACACTCCCCTCAAGTTGAAGCATGGATAGAAATATCTCACTAGACTCCCCTCGAGTTGAAGCATGGATATCAATCATGGCCAGCTTGTGATAGATCTGGTGAAGATGACGATGGCTAATGCGGTTATGCCCTTAGAAAATCAACAAGTTAATCATCAGAGCTCTAATACAATATTTGAACCACCTTAGAAGCCACCTTTACAAAGGAAGTGACAATCAACCTCAATATGTTTCATACATTCATGGAAGACAGGATTGGAGGAGATATAGATACCAATCAAATTAACGGGTCGTTGGAAGGGAAATTGGAATATGCAGCTCAGTGAACAGAGTCTTCAGCCAAAAGTATCTCACACACTATGAACCCTAGACCGGTACTCTACCTCAGCACTTGAGCGAGCCACCACTGGTTGCTTCTTGCATACATAATCAGGTTTACACCCACAAAGTATGATAGCTTGGAGCAGACAATATATGTGCAATCCCACCCAGTCAGTATGAGTATAGACCTCAACATTAAGTTGACCATGTCGGGAATATAAAAGACCCTTACTGGAGGACCTTTTCAGGTACTTTGAGATGTGATAAACAACATCCAAGTGGCAAGTATGAGACACATCAGTATAGGCCTCAACATTAAGTTGACTACGTCGATTTTTTTTTATTATTATTATTAAGATAAGACTATGTTGAGACTGTCGAGAGTATAAAAGATCCCGACTAGAAAACCCTTTCAGGTACTTTAATTTAAGATATGATAAACAACATCAAGTGGCAACTATAAGGTGCATTCATAAATTGGCTCAAAACACTAACAACATGGGGAAGGCATTGAGACAGAAAGGATGGCATAGGAGTGGCAACAGAAAGGCATTGACACGAGGGCTAGGGTAAGCAGCTTTGCCTCGGGTTAGTTGCAGGAGGGAAATTTTGTTAGGAACAGAAATGGGGAGGGTGGCACGGGCATGATGGCGGGTTGTGAAGGAGGAGGAGAAGACTCGGGAGAGTAGGAGGGGGGAGCTTGGTAGATGGTTAGGAGGAGGAAGGTGGAAATGGGGAAGAAGGTAGGAGGGAAATGAGTTAATTAGAGTACCCTCAATGTCGAAGGCTTCCTGGAGGGCTGGCTACCAATTAATTTCTCCAGGGTGTTCGGAAGAGGGGGTAGCATGGAGGTGGTGTTACCCAAAGATAGATTCACGGCAGTCCATCAGGGATTTGCTTTCGTTCATATGAGCCCAAAGGAAGAGCTAGCCTGAGTGGTGAAGATGCTGCACGGAGAAAGTTTTGGGGGGAAGAAGCTTATGGTGCAGAGGGCTCACTTAGAAATAGGAGGGGGGTAAGTAAGGTAGAGAAGATAGTTCAAAGACCTACAAAGATGGGGCCGGTTAGGGAGGTCACAAGGTCTCATGAGGGCACTAGAGATACTGTTCAAACTAAGAGAGAGAGCTCTATCTCCTACAGAGACATAGCTGTTGGAAGAAGGATCCAAAAGTCTTGAAATAGGGGGGAATGGAGTTGACCAGAGGGGAGATGGGTAGTGACAGAAGATATAGGAGGGGATCTGGTGGCCCATTTGAAACTGGAGATGATTCAAAAGTCCTAGGAATCATTGCAAAGCTCTGAAGATGCAGTGACGAAGGAAGGTACGATGTCCCAAATTAGATCATGGCTAGACGAATGTTTTTTATTGGTGTTGGAGGTGGTATTTGATCAAACTGATGAGATTTAATGAGGTGTGGATCTTCCTACAGCCGAAGGAGAATGTAGATCGTTTGTTTCTGGTTGCAGCTATTCATATGGATGGGCCTATAGCTCAAATTCGCAGGTGGGAGTAGTTCTCCATTTTCGGCGAGGAGGCATGGTTTTTTATTTGGGGGGTTCCACTGAAGTTCTAATTCCAAGATTTTTTTCATTGTGATCGCTTCCTGTCTAGGAGAGGTTGTCAATATAGACCCTTCAACGGAAAAGGGAGAGGAGATAGGGGTGGCCAGAGCTTGTGTGAGGCAGAGGAATGGGTTGGGGGATCTGGGATCAATATCTACGATGGTAAGGGATAAGCGGGTAGTGATGAAGGTTCAAAGGGAGAAGCAAGGCAGTTTTCTATGTCGTTGGGGGATGTTTGGAAGTCCTAGGAGGTTAGAGGGTTATCGGACAGCCATGGTTTCCAACAGGCTACAGGTGACAAAGCTCGGGTTCTTTACTCATGCGGAGTTCCGAATGGTGGGAGGGGAGGAGGCCATTTGATGAGAGGTGGTTCGTGAGAGGAGAATGGCTCTCTCAATGACGTGTGGAGCTCCATGTGAAGCAGGAGCACTAGGCATCTTTTAGACGCCCCCAAACTTGGAGAGCAATGGAGGTTCGGGACCCAATCCAGTCCTAGCCAGTCACTTGATGTGAAGATCCTAGATGGGTGTCAAGCATGAGACACGCAACATGAGGAGAACGCTTCTGACTCCTCGCCTCGATCCCGTTCTCAAATTTTGAAATGAAGGGTGGTAATTGCTCAGGCGATGACACGTAGTAGGGGGAGGTGCATTCGTCATACGAAAAGGGCCAACAATTGAAGATTGTCCAAATGCCCGCTCGGATAAAGGGCCAGGGACACACATGCAAATTATCAGACTTTAGCCATTTTAATTTCGTCGACACGTGTGCCTACTCTTATCTCCTCACCACCTGTGCTTAAAGACCTCACATGTGAGACCAACCACCTCTTTTATATCGAAAGCACCTATATATTTCGAAGAGGGGTTTTCTAGTGGAGTCCTCGTGTGAAGAAGCTCAGATACGTCTCCATCCCTTTTGACAGAGGTAGCCGCCTTTTGCATCCTGGGGAGTTTCCTTCGAGGAGATTTGTGCAAGGAGAGGATGGTAATCATTTGGGTGTCGTCCTGGAACATCAGTGGGCTGTTAAAGTGAGAAGCACAGGAGAGATTACCATCATCGATTCTTAAGATTTAGAAGAACCAAAGGAAGGGGAGTTGTTGCATGGTGTTAGGCCTTTTGAAGGAGAGTTGTTGGAGGAAGCTCCGGTTGTCATGCCTCTCTGTGCTGAAAAAAAATGAGAGAAGGTTTAGCTCCAATACATGTGGTCCACCCAATGAAGGAAGATATGAATTTCGAGGCAAATGGGCGCGCGCGGGGGGGTGATTAGGATGTTTATTTGGCCTTCCAATTTGTTCAAGCTAAAGGAGTTCAGCGCTAGCAAGACTTTCAAACTTCTAAGCCCAAGGAAACCCCCAAGGGATAGAGGGAACTTCTAAGCTTAGAGTGCTCCATAAATTACGATTCTGCAGCTAAAGTGAGTGGAGGAATGATGCAGGACAACTACCCGCTTGCTCTAAAAGCTCGAACTGATAGAGCGTGGCGAATCAATTCTTTTATCTCATAGCCCAGGCCCTAAGTCCATGGGTTAAGTCATCGGCCGAACCCTCCTTCGCGGGCCCCAAGTCCATATGTACGCATCACACAAGCCACTCGAGTCCACGGGTGAGACCTAAATCCACAAGCCACCCACCTCACACGGGTCGCTCACCCTAAGTGTGTCCCCGCCTCCACAAGCTACCCCACTCAAGCCCAGTGTAACAATGCCCCCGCATTAATCACTCCCGATGAGGAGTCTCGAACACAAGACCTCCCACTTTGATACCAATTTGATACATGACAACTAACCACTTGCTCTAAAAGCTCAAACTAATAAAGCATGGTGAATCAATGCCTTTATCTCATAGCACAACCCCAAGTCCATGGGTTAGGTATTCGGCTGAACCCTCCTTCGTGGGCCCTAAGTCCATGGGTACAGCATCACACAAGCCACCCGAGTCCATGGGTTGGGCCAGAATCTACAAGTCACCCACCTCACAGGGGCCGCCCACCCCGAGTGTGTCCCTGCCTCCACAAGCTACCCCACTCGAGCCCGTTGTGACAATGCCCCCACATTAAGGAAAAATGGCGAGATCAAGCAAAGTTTGTGATCAATGATTATATTGTCCTGGAATGTGAGATGGTTGGGCAACACAGTCAAGAGGGCCCAGGGCAGGAAGGTTCATAGAAAGTTGAAGGCAAATATCATTGCATTACAGGAATCCAAGCTTCAAGCTATTAATAGAGGTACGCTTGATTCTACCTGGGGTGTTAAAAATGTAGACTGGGTAGTTGTTGATGTTGTTGGGACAGTATTAGGATTATTGTGTCATGAAAATCTGAAGTTTGGAGGAAGATTGATTCTTTTTCTAGAGTTTTTTTTTTCTGTACTACTGCATGACATTTCTTCCAGATTTCAGTGGCCTTTCATTACAATGTATGGCTATGTCTATATAGTCTACATAAGCAATTTTGAGAGGAGCTTGATAGCGTCAAGCAGAGATGGGAGACCACTTGCTGCGGGTGGGGGGGTGGGGATTTTAACACAGCGCAATCTTATGATAGTCCAAGGGAGGAAGGCTGATTAGCGGTATGGTGTCTTTTTCTAACTAGGTGGGCCGACACGAGTTGGTGGACCTTCCATTGGGAGGGGCCAAATTCACATGGTCTAATGAGTAAGATAAGCTGCTAGATAGATTTTTTGTTTCAGCAAATTGGATTGAAAAATTCCCTTTAGTGAGTCAGCATGGAAGGTTATTTTTTATCATAAACCCATAGTTTTAGAAATCAATGAAGAGGCCCAAGACCCTTCAGATTTGAAATGTCTTCGCTGGAAATTGAAGGAATTCGAGCAGCTAGTTGCAGATTGGTGGTCTTCCTTTTTGTGGATGGTTATGCAGGTTTCAAAATCAGTTGAAAGCTTAAGATGCTAAAAGAAAAGCTCAAATTGTGGAAGGGAGAGGTTCTCAATGGGAGGGAGGCAGAGTTTGATAAAATGGTTGCAGAGATTCATGAACTTGATTTATTAGAAGAGGGTGGTGGCCTCTCGGAAGAAAAAGAATGAAGATATGCTAATTGGGCAAATGATGAGGAAATTAAATGGCATCAAAGGTCAAGGGCATCATGGCTCCAAGGGCAAGAATGGAACAAGAATATCATTTCTTCTATAACGTTGCTAGTGCCCGAGCTCACAGAATCAGAATATCCAGTTTAATTGTGGATGGTGCTAGAACTTCAGACAAATGCCATATTTGTGACTCTATTGTTCTGTTTTAGAGTAAGTTGTTGGTTGGTAAGCAGTGGGAGAGACCGAAGTTAGATAACCTTGAGTTCCAACAGCTTTCCATCGAGGATGCCGATTCACTTAAAAAGTCAACTTCGAAGGAAGAAGTTAACATGGCTTTATGTTCTATGTGTTAGGATAAGGCCCCCAAGTCCCCTCAGTTTCCCTATTCTCTTCTATTAAAAGTTTTGGCATATGGTTAAAAGGGGGATTATGGATTTTGTAGCAGAATTTTCTGAGTGGAGCCGTCTTTCTAGTGAGCTTGGGGCTTCTTTTATTGCCTTATTTCCAAGGGCCGAACAATTACAAGATTTCAAACCAAATAGTCTCATAGGCGGCCCTTATAAGATTTTGGCCATTTCAGACTTAGGGAGGTCCTCTCTAAGGTCATTTCAGAAAATCAGGGTGTTTTTTTCCGGGGGATAGACAGATTTTGGATAGTGCTCTTATCGCCCACGAATGCATCAACTCCAGGCTCAGGAAGAGGAAAAGTAGGTTAGATGCATCCTTGATGCAATCTAAATATTCAAATAAAACCCTAAATTACAGTTTATTTTTCCAATCGTAATGCAAAATCCAAAACCTATATAATTCACGAAAACCTAACAATGAAGCGACCTCTACAGATGCTATGTGGGCCCACCGGGTGTAAGCACGGCATCCAACCCGTCCACTAGTGTCGCCCCGCCATGGAAATGTGAGGCTCCAAAACCCATGCCGATCCAATCGGAAGGTGGGCCACACCAAAGAAAACAATGGACAACCACCCAAAAGCCAGCAGATTGACGTGGTAGCCAAATGATGGTTGATCGGCCTGATTTTGGAGCGTTCCATTTTCACGGTGGGGCGACACTGATGGACGGTTCGGATGACATGCCCACAACCCGGTGGGCCCCACGAAATGAATCCTGTTTGAAGTGGAAACGAAAGAGATTGGAAGCTAACCTTTCATCTGAAGAAGAAGAGCGGAAGAGATTTCGGCAGGCAGAGATACTCTCCCTTTGAATTATAATTACTCTTTTGCCTCCATCGCGACTTAGGAACAAGCATTTGTCGCTGTCCGCTGGGCCCACATGATGAGTATTCCAATGATCGTAACCGTCCATGTTGATGAATATTTTGTATAGATACAAAAATAAGGAAATTTCACTGAACGGATGAACTTTAACAATATAGATGAATTTACCACAGTGAAAAGAAAATTTCAACGGTTCGACTTCAACTCTGAAAATCACACGTTGAGATTGACATTAAAGCTTGATTATTGGGATAATGTATTATTTATTGTAGTATAGAGAATATGGACAGTTGAAATCATCGGATCATCTCAGAAGCTGGGCCCCAGTAGGTAGCGACGACACACGCTGGAATCTCTCGCGCGACAAATGCAAAAGGAACTCTTACAATAATTACGATATACGTGCCCCGTCTTTGCATACGCGCGTTTTTAATTCTGACGAGTGGAGTCCAGGCTTAAGTAATCCAGACCGTTGGTTCTGTTTAGTCCCACTGTGGACTGAGAATTATCAAAAACAAATCATAGAACAGATTATCTCATCAAACAATACTAGGACTCTTTCAAATTAAATGTGGACTGTTGATGTATTTTTCTTCTTAATCGTGCATCTGTAAGCTCAAATCTAACGGTTAAGATTTCTCTATCGAGGGGATTAGACCATCTCTAGTGGTAATAACATTTCAACGGTCTGGATTACGGAATAATGGGTTCCACTTGTTAAAATCGGAAAGCCGAGTGTACAGTTGGAAGATGCGGGTCCCGGATCGTGTAATTCTTTCTGTGAGGAGTACTTGCTGCGAGAACCGGACGCGGATTGGCTGGTGCACCCTACACCAGCGAGGTTGCTGGTGTAGTGACGACATCAAGTTCTGTAGGTCCCACCACGAGGTACTTGTTATATCCAAACCGTCCGTCCATGGTTTGTGATCATTTTAAGCTTGAACCAAAAAATAAGACAGATCCAAGGATCTAGTGGACCACACTGCAGAAAGCAGCGGAAGATTGAACGTATACCATTGAAACCTTTTTGAAGGTCCCAAAAGTTTTGGATCAGTCTGATATTTAATTTTACCCTTCATACAGGTCCAGGTGACCTTATGAGCAGTTTTGATGATAAATAAACATCATGGTGGACCCTGGGTATGTTTTAACGGTGAGAATCATTGTCCCCACTTCCTTTAGTGGTGTGGTCCACTTGAGTTTTGGATATGACTTATTTTAGGTCTAATGCACTAAAATGATCTCTTCAAATGGATGGACGGTTTGGATATACGAAATACATCATTGTGGGGTCCACAAAGCCTTAATCTTATTTGAACCGTTCGTACAAATACCGTGCTCGAGGACTGCGCACTCGCTCTACGTCCGCCACTCCCCTACAGCAGCAACGTAGCTGGTGTAGGGTGCACCAGCTAATCCGCTTCCGCGAGAACCACCTACCAGTCTCGGAGGAATGATCACATCCGTTCGGACGTATGGTGATAATCAGTTCAAGCCTGTTGGCCGACCATTATGTATGAAAAATCCATACCGTCCATTAGATGCTCTACTCAATATTAACCGTAGATTCCAAAATCTATTTTTATCGATAACTCAGGTGGGCCACACACCGAAGGGAACAATAGGGACCCTGAGGAGGACGTTTACTAGAATTTGAATTCGACAGTAATTTTTATATGTCATCCAACCCATTCATCAAGTGGACCCCACCAGGATGACAGGGCACCTGAACTCAAGCCATTCCAAAATTGAGGTGGGCAACGAAAATGAATATATGGGTTTTGGTGTATGGGGCCCATCTAGATGGATTGTAACGGTACATTCGATCGCATGAGGAGATGATATCCATCCAATCAAGTGGGACCCACCGTGAATATCTGCTGGCCATAAATCATTCTGACCCATCCATCTGGTTGATGTATGGCCCGTGTAGTGAGCGGACGATCCTGATTTTCTTTTTACAGTGCATGCAGACGGTAGGCCTCATCTGTTGAATGACCTGATATTGTACACGTGTACATTTTAGCACGTGAGGGAGGAATGCTGCCGGGGGTGTCAATGGGCCGGGCCTGGGCCTCAAAAATCAGAATTTTGAATAGGGCCGGACCATAGGCCCTGTGGCCCAGCTCGAAACAGTGTAAAATCTAGGCTGAGACCTACCCCTAGCCAGGCCCATTGACACCCCTACCAACTAGCCATGGATATGAGTGGAGAAATGCTGAGGGCTCACTCAAGTGCACTTTGAAAGTGTATTCGCCTCCCATGTGGATGAGGAATAAGTGTGTAAGATCTGAGCTATTCCTATGCTTCTCACATGATGATTAGATCATCCTGACCTTAAAGACATGCCATCTTGCTCATAGGGATCGATTCTCAGATGTAACATGTCGTTTGTCCTTTCCATGTCCGAGCTGAATATAGCTCTCAGTCCAGCATTACTCGTCACTAAAAGTAAAAAATGATAAATGGCCAGGATCATTCACACGGAGCATTAATGAATGCCAAGATCATTGGGCACATAGAGCAATGATGAGTGGCTAGGATTTTGTAGGCATGACAGCACAAGTATGCCTTTTTATTCCTGGGTGCAGAATTTTGAAAACAACAGTACTATGATAAATTAATTAGTGAAATATATAAAAGATCACTGTTTAGATAAACCTCTAAAACTTTAGTTTACATTTCTAAATGCATGAGCTTTTTCTAGATGAAAATGCCCTCCAAAACCATCTCCTTTGTTGTTCTTTTAAAAAAAAATCATTTTTTTCATTTTTCTTGTTGAAAAAATCCATCCTTTTCATTTTTCTTTCAGAAAAAATCTATCTTCTTTTTCATTTTTTTACTGAAAAAAATTCATTCTCTTCTTCATTTTTCTTTCTTAAAAAACTTATTTTCTTCGCTTTATTCATGAAAAAACTCATTATCTTCTTCATTGAATCTTCTCTATACTTGTTAAATATTCAACAAGCAGCAAGTACGTTGTAATATTTAACGAGTACTCGTTAAATATTCTCTATACTTATTGAATATTCGACGTGCATATTATAATATTTAACGAATACCCGTTGAATGTTTTATGTAGTCACTAAATTAACTAAAGACTATGGATTTTAACCATAGCCATAGAGTATTCAAGAGTATATTACTCTATGGCTATGGTTAAAATATGTACCTTTTAGATAATTCAACGAGTATATAAAACATTCAATGGGTACTCGTTGAATGTTGTAACATGCACAGAGAACATTTAAAGAGCACTCATTGAATTTAAATAAGTGCTCGTTCAAAATTTCAATGTATTTATTGAATACTTTATGGCTATGGTTAAAATCCGTAGCCTTTAAGTGCTATTCAGAGTACAAAAAGCATTCAACGGGTGCTCGTTGAATATTACAATGTACTTGTTGCTCGTTGAATATTCAATGAGTATAGAAAAAATTCAACGAAGGAAATGAGATTTTTCGAGAAGAAAAATGAAGAAATAATATAAATTTTTCAATAAGAAAACGGAGAAAGTGAATGGATTTTTTCAGAAAGAAAAATGAAGTAGGGTTTTTTTCAAAAAGAAAATAAAGAAGAAGATGGGTTTTCTCAGTAAGAATATTGAAGAAGAATATGGGTTTTTCGGAAAGAAAAATGAAGAAGAATATGGATTTTGAATGACATTTTCGTCTGAAAAAAACACAAGTTCATAAATAGAAACTAAAATTTTGGAGGTTTAGTTATAAATTTCGGTCGAAAATGAGGTTTACAGACGAAATTTTTTATTTAGATAAATCTCAATTCATAAAGATAGTTTGTTTGATATAATTTTTTTTAATATAGTAGATTTGAAGTATGTTATCCTTAGGATACAATTATCCAACATATAGTCTCAACAATGTGCCCACATTTTGCAAAATATAACACCTAAAAGCACTATTACGCTTTCTTCAGATGCTTAAACAAAAGAAGGGTTTGCTAATTTTCTTATGTTGTGTAAAATTTAAGAGACCAATTCCTTATTTAAAAATAAAAAGAGAGATTTAATCCTATCATGACAGGCATACACGCAATGTGTGCGAAGCGACGATTCACACGTGGTAAAACGTCACACATGTAAATACATGTTTGAACAAGTAAGCCACATACTGATTAAAAGATTAATTAAAAATTTGGTTAGTTGATTTTTCAAGCCAGTTTGCCCTTCGAGCCAATTTTATGCATGCACACGTACGAACTAGAGCATAATGTAGCACTTTTTTAAAAGACTAAGATAATGAAAGCTTTATAAACCTTTCACGGCTCTTCTCTTGATTTGATATAGGATCAAACTTTTACATGATAAAAGTAAGAACTGTCACTTTTCCAACAACCTTTTCTCTCTTTCTCTCCCCCTCTTACAATATCCCAATAAAATAAATGTATCTCAGCAATAAATCATGTAGACTACACAAAATAGTACAAAATGTTTACAATAAAAATTTGTTGGGACTAAGTATTAAAAAATAGTTATATGATGGTAATAGTAAAAATCAGTATGTATTACAGGGCTGTAATGGTTGTTATAAAAAAATAGTCAATTATTCATTAAAAGAAAAAAAATCATATTATGGATCTACAATGGTTGTTATGGCCACTGTTGTCGTTATTAAATATATTAGTTATGACTTAACAATGTGGCATGAGCACCAAAAAAAATATAGCACTAGGGGATATTGATCATTTAGTGCTAGCGCTCTATAAAATGGAAGATGACGCCAATGTGATATAGGTATTAGGGAGCCTAAGTCCCGCTTTCCACTATGGTGCATCATTACAATACCATTATTGTTGAGAGGGGGCCAAATGCATAGTAACACAAGCATATTATCCCGTTTTAAAGTGGTAGATATTATCACCTCTATGTGTTATAGTGGAGTAGCCCCATAGGGACCTTGGAGCTTATCTGTATTCTCAATGCAAAGTTCGCAGAAAATAAATCTTTGTGTACTAACATTTATTATCTCCGATAATGTGTAGAGTTTTAAATAGAATATATATTTAAAATTGATAAAATAGATGTTTTTTACTCAAAGTATAATTTTCTTCTTATATAATGTCATTTAGATCTGACAATAAGACGCGTGGCACCATCTAATAGGTTGTTAGGACGTGAAGATTTCAAATGACTAACATTGAATTTTTTGAATTTATGACGAATTGTGTTGCTCACATATCCACTCTCTACTTTCTTGATGCGTCGCTACTTCATGATGGTTTGTTGTAATTCCTTATCGATCCTAGCACAACTAGCGATATAGTCATATAGATATAGCTTTGCTTTAATGATGGTAGTGTTTTAGGGGCTCATGCCATAACACTTTGCTTTAGTTAAAGTTGTATTATTTACATATGTCAACAAATGACAACATTCCTTTATGCATGATATTCAAGTCACGCGATTAAAGAGTCCACAAGAGCATCACATGAAGAAAAATCAGGTCAGCCAACTCATTAAATGGCTACACTAGCAAATAAATGAACATCCTATAATACAACGCAATATACAAGTGTGATGCACCCCATATCACCCATATGTTGAATTGAAACTCTAAAAAAAATTTAATTAAATGATTATCATAATGGCATTTAACATATTTTTCAAATTGAAATTTTAGGTAAACTACGTAAATACCTCATTCTTATGTGTTAAACTTCTAGATAAACATGTATAAATGTTTATCTTAATAAACATTAGGTCGTGCCTTCATATTAACACTCAAATAAAATGCATTAAAAATACATATTGTAAATGTATTTAACTTTTGTTTTAAATTAAATTATAGACAAATGTATTTAAATACACATTTTTAAAATAATTTTCAATTAAAATTAAAATTTAATATAAATACACTCAAATGTTGATCCTCGGAGTCTTATTTTCATATTAATCTTAAAAAAAAAATACAAAAGTGCTTGTTTTAAAGGTAAATAGCCTTAATTCAAATAAAAATATTAAGTAAGAGTATAAAAATGTCAATCCTTAAAGTTTTTTTCTTCAATATTAGGGCATGTTTAGATTCATGAATCACATCATAATGTAATTGGTCAATTGATGCAGGGAGTGGACCCCATAATGAAGGGTGATGATCGAGCATATATTGTAAAAGAGATGGATTGAAAAAAGAATAAAAGATAACTCAAATTAACGTCATCTGACGACCGGTCATGCATGCTTAAGCACCGGTCGTCCGACCGATCAAATTTTGGCTGGAAACAGTCAAAGCTCACTGGACTGTCTGGGCGCCCAGCGACCGGTCAGTAGTGCTCTGCAGTTTGCACGGATTTTTCTTATTTGATTCCAATTTTACGAACTTTTTTTCATGTTTTGATTATGACTCTTGTAGTTGTGTAATTAGGGTTTTTTAAGAATTTTTAGGGCTTAGTTTTATTATAACTAATTGTGTTTATTTCGTTATTAAACAAGTTATATTTGATTAATACAATTTTCTTTAAGTCTATACTCTGTTTTGCTCGTAGATTCGAGCATTTCTTTATGGATTCGAAGAAGACTAGTTGAGGAGTCCTAGTAGATCTATGGATTCGGATCAGTTATCCGTGGAATAGACGATGATCGATCTCACACCCCGTCTACACTGCGCCATTAATGCATTAAATAATTGTCAGCCAAAGTTACAATGTGTTAGTGCTTAAATAATACATGTTAAGGTATTGTTTGGATTGGAGTAAAAAGTTGGAAATGGAAAGCTTTTTACACTCGAATAACCATTTGGATGGAAAGTCAACTTGAGGGGATTTTTTTTGCACTTTAGTATGGTGCTCTCGCATAGTTGATATCATTATCATCTTGAAATGAAGTGATCACTATAGACTACCAGATCGACCTCTAAGTCAACAAAATGATCTGCTTATGTGCTAGCCCTTAGCATCAAGGAAGTGGTTTGCCTATGTTTGGGAGTGGGTGGGGCCCACATAAATGTTTTCAACTAATCCACTTTCGTCAATCTATTTTCAAGATCGCAATAGGACAATGTTGTAAAAATCAGGTCGATCTAAAAATTATTTGGCCTGCTGTCATGGACAGTCATAATGAGCCCCATTATCAAAGGGGAGAATACCCTTAAGTCTGATGTCCATCATTTATCTTTAGAATGGGAGATAAAATGCAATATTCGTTTCGTGCCACCGACCGAAGTGAGATGTTTGATTTCGAAAAGTCGTTGACTTCAACTGACCGAAAGCTTTCAAACTCTAAAGAATGAGTTTTAAAATGCATTACTTTTCAATATACATTATCAAACCATGGTGGGTAGCAATAGTCAAGTCGATAGAAGATATCAAATCCCTGTGTAATCCTCTCTCAGTCCGTCTATCTATCAAGTATTACATCCGAAACTATTGCACTAGTTTCAAGGCATGGAAGACAGCACAATCCTCCGGTATCCAAATGAGGGTTTGGTGTTAGATACTAAATAATACAATACATTATAGTGTAACACATGAATCCATACATAAGCCCTTAAAGTTTCAATGTATTAAGTTTTCTCGTGCTTGATCTACTCTAAGAAATGTGCAGAAAATAGTTATCTAAAGGCATTTAACCTTGTCTTTAAATTGAAAATATATGTTGATATGCTAATATTTATTCTCAAATCTATATTTATTTATTCGTGTTAAATTTTTAGATAAAAGTATTTGCATGCTTATTCTTAAGATACTAAATTCTCTTTTCATAACCATTTCATTCTATTTAATATGGCATTGAACTTTTACACGATAAAAATGAAAATAGTTACTTTTTCGGCAACCTCTCTCTCTCTACACACACACATATAATACCCCAACGTAGAAAGCAGTTCTTAATTGTAAACTATACAAGAAGTACAAATTTCATATAATAGAATTTTATTGGGACTAATGTATTAAAAAATAACTATATAATGATAATGATGGAAAATGGTATGTGTTGTATATAGAATGATGATGCATGTTTTAGAAAAAATAACTCGTAATGGTCTATTATTCCTTAAAAAATATTTTGAACATTATAAAGATACAATGGTTGTTATGATCACTGTTACCATTATTAAATACCCTGATTGTGACTTAATAAGGCAACATAAGCACCGAAACAACATAATACTAATAAATATTAATCATTTGGCGCTTGCATTATCAAATGAAAGATGACGCTAGAGTAGTAAGTGTTAGGGAGCCCAAGTTCCACTCTACTAGGACGCATCATTGTGGTGTTATTATCATTGATGAAGGGTTAAATCGAACAATAACATAAGTATATTATGCTCTTCTAAAATGGTGGAGGTTGTCACCTCTGTGCCTTATAGTGGGATAATCTCATAAGGACCTTGGAACTTGTTTTTATTTCTGATGTGAAGTTTGAAGAAGAGATAATTTTGCGCACTAACATTTACCATCTCCAATATTGTGTGTAATTTTAAATAAATTATAGATATTTAAAGTTGATTAAACGGATGTCTTTGACTTATAGTATAATTTTTTCTTATGTAATATTCTTTAGATTTGACAACGGGGTATGTGGTACTCAAACGTTGGATGACTGGCGTGGAACCTTTTGAATTTATGATGAAATATGTTGCACAGATCCACTCTCTACTTTCTTAGTGCATTTCTACTTCATGATAATGTGTTGCCATTTTTTATGAATGCTAGCACTACTAATACTATGTTCAAATAGATGTACTCTGTTTCAATGCTGCCAATGTTTAGCGAGCATATACCATGGCACATTGCTTTAGTTAAAGTTGCATTATTTGCATATGCTTGCAAGTGCTAACACGTCATTTATATATGATGTTCAAGTTATGCAACCAAAGAGTCAAGAAAATATCATATGAAAAAAATTAGGCTAGGCAATTAATTAAATGGTTATACCAGCAAATAAATATACATTCAATAATATGACTTAATATGCAGGTGTGACATACATAGACCATCCATATGTTGAGTTAAAACTCTATAAAAAATCACTTAAAGACTATTATAATGGCATTTAACCTTTTTTTAAATTCAAACTTTAAGTTGAGCATATAAATGCCCATTCTCATGGCATTTTTCTTATTCTATATTAAAATTTGAGATAAAAATGCCTAAATGCTTAGCTTTAAACAAAAATGCCTAAATACTCATCTAAATGCTCATTCTCATGCTTATTTAAATGTATTTCATTTTTATTTTAAATTAAAACTTTGAGGTAAATGTATCTAAATGTACATCCTTAAAGTCCTTAAAGCATTTTCCATATTACAAGTAAAATTCAAGATAAGTACACCCAAATGTTGATCATCAAAGTCCTGTTTTTATATTAAAATTCAATGAAAATGCATCAAAGTACTTATCTTAAAGGTATGTAGTCTTATTTCAAATTAAAGTATCAAGTAAATGTTTATAAATGCCTAACCTTAAAGCATTTTCATTATTCCATATTAAAATTTTAAGGTAATAACTTCTCTTATATTATAACTCAAATAAATTATTATAAAATACTTATCGTAGAGGCATTTAACCCTATTTTTAAATTGAAAATCTAGATAGGTATGCCAAAGCTTATTCTCAAAATATTTTATTCTTTTATGTTAAATTTCTATATAAAAGTATTTATTTGCTTATCCTTAAGATATTAAGATCTCTTTTTCACAAACCTTCTCCCTATTTGATATAAAATTAAATTTATACTTGTATCTTGGGCAGAAAATATAATCAATGCATGTGATGTGGCACATAATGAATTCTCTAGAGCCTTATAAGTTTCATGAGGAGCTGCATCACGTGGATTGATCGAATTTTGTGCCCATGACATATGTGCAAAGTTGTGCATAAGTTCACCTGAAAAGATGCACAGGGGAGCACTCTCTCTCAATATATGTGTCTTAGTCGTGCACCATGTAAACTACATGGAACAATACAAATTCCTTTTAATATAATCTTATTGGAACCAATGTATTAAAAACGACTATGCAATGGTAGCGATGAAAATTAGTATACGTTACAAGATTGAATTGCATTTTTTAGAAAAAAATGGCTCATAATAACATGTTGTTTCTTAAAAAAAAAATTGAGCAATAGAAAGCTGCAATAGTTGTTACAATCATTGTTGCTATTATTAAATACATTGGTTATGACTTAACATGATGGCATGAGTACTGGAACAACATAATATTAGGAAGTACTGATCATTTAGCATTGGTGCTCCATCAAATAGAAGATGATGCCAAAATGATAGGTATCAGGGAGACAAGTTTCGCTTTCTACCATGGTGTATTATTACAATGCCATTATTGTTGACAAATGGCGAAATGTCCAATAGCATAAGCATATCATCCTCTTTTAAAGTGGTGAGGGTTATCACCTTTATGTCTTATAATGGGGTAGCCCCATAGGGACTTTAGAGCTTATCTGTATTTCTAATATAAAGTTTGTGAAAGAAAACTTTGTGCACTAACCTTTATCACCGATAATGACGTGTGGGGTTTGAAATAAAATATAGGTATTTAAAGTTGGTGAAATAAATGATTTTTACTCGAAGTAAAACTTGTGCTTATGTAATGCCCTTAGATCTAACAACAAGACACGTGACACCGCTTAATTGGTTGTAAGGACAAGTGACACATAAGGGTAAAACGATTTGTATGGAACCTTTTGAATTTATAATAAATTATGTTACTCACATCCGCTATTTATTTTATTGGTTCATCTCTATTTCATATAGCTCGTTATCATTCTCTATTGATGCTAACACTATTAGCATTATGGCTATATGAATGTAGCTCCGCTTTAATACTGGTAATGTTTTAAGGGGCATAAATCATGACGCTTTGCTATAGTCAAAGTTGTGTTATTTGCGTATATTAGCAAGTGCTTACATGTCATTTTTACACGATATTCAAGTTATGCAACCAAAGAGTCCGATGAGAGCACCATATGGAAAAAAAAGTTAAGTTGTCCAACTTATTAAATAGCTATGTAAGCAAACAAATGGACATCCTATAATATAGCTCAATATACAAATGTGGTGCAGCTATACCATTTGCATGTTGAATTGAAATTCTAAAAAAAATCATTTAAATGACCATTATAATGGTATTTAACCTATTTTTAAATTCAAACTCCAAGTAAAGTACCTAAATGCTCATCCTTATAATAAATTTTATATTTTGTGTTAAAATTTCAGAAAAAAACGTATAATTGCTTATTTTGTCAGGCATTAAGTGGTATTTTCATGTTAACACTTAAAGAAGATGCATCAAATGTAGAAAATGTATGAAAAGTATTAGCTTCAAAGGCATTTGACTTTTATTATAAATTAAAATATTACGTAAATGTATTTAAATGCATATTTTTAAAGCGTTTGCCATCTTTCAATTAAGATTTAAAATAAATACATCTAAATGTCGATTCTCAAAACCCTCTTTTTATATAAAAATTTAAAGAAAATATAACAAAATGCTTACCATAAAAATATATAGTCATGTTTCAAATCGAAACATTAGGTGGAGGCACATGAATACCTATTTTTGAAGTATTATTCTTCTTTCATATTAAATTTTAAGGATTAATCTTTACATGCTATAACTCAAAGAAAATATTTCATAATACTTATCTTAAATGAATTTAATCCTATTTTCAAATTAAAAATCTAGGTAGGCACAGCAATGCTTATTCTCAAAATATTTTTTTTCATTTATTTTAAAATTCTATATAAAAATACTTACGCACTTATCCTCGAAATATTAAATTTTATTTTCATATTAAAAAAAATGTACCAAGATACTGATTCAAAAGCATTTAACCTTGTTTGTAAGATGAAAATTGTTGGAATAAATAAGAAAATCTTACTATATTATAATTTTTTTATTAAAATATACATGTTAAGATCTCTATAAATATCTCATGAATATTTTATATATTTTTGTTATTCTCAGTGACATAAATAAGTTATAATTTTCATAATAGTCTTTTACAATTTAACATTGAAAAAATATATTAGAATCCTAACTTCAATATTATATTAAATTACAAAAAAAAAACTACATCGTGAAAACTATAACATACTTATTTCGTCAAAAATAATAAAAACAGGTAAAAGAGGGGAGAGATCTGTGAAAGATCCATAAGAATTTTAATAGATACATATTTTAATGAAAAATAAAATATCTTAATATGATAAGATTATTGTAATATATTCCAATAAAAATAGTATGTTCTTATAGTGTCATAGATTTTCGCAAACTTAGAAATTGGATGTTTTGAGATAGAGGACTGGGGAATCATGGTTTCGAGTATTTCTAGTCCAATGACTTAGTGAACAGAAGAATTTTTCTTTTAATATATCCGACTCGTGTACAACACTATGCATCACCTATGAATTCAAAATGTATTTTTTACCGGACTTTGGTATTTTAACATAGTTTTAATTTATAAAAATTTATGAATAGTTAGGATTTAACAAAAAAATTAAAAATTAAAAGGCGTTACTTTTCGAAAAATGCTAAAAAGTCACGATTTGTACTAGAAATGGAAAATCAAAATCCTTGTTGATGAGAATTTTATTTTATAAGTATTTTTATTGAATTCAAATGGAGGTACTTTCTTATTTACATGTAATAACTTAAAGTAAATGAAAAAGTAAAGATAAATTTGACATTTACTTAAATGTTTAGTATGTAAATAAGTAAACACTGTCCAGGGGATCAGTGGAACTGTGACATTTCAGAAAAACTGGACAAATAGAAAATTTTCTTCATAGCCAACTTCGGTGCACCAAAGGATGTTTTCGGGTTGAACCAACCAAGCAAGATCGTAACGAAGGAAGGCTGGGAATAAGGCCTTCGGCGCATAGAAGACCGCCTCGGTATACCAAAGGGTCTTCTAGAGGCTTTTGGTCTGAGCCGAAGGATTCTGTTAAAAAAAAAGAGAGAGAGATTTTGGGGCTTCGGTGCACCAAATGGGACCTTCAGTGCACCGACCTCGTAGGAATTTATTTTTAAAAAGGATTTTAAAACCTCATTTGGATTCTCTCTCATTTCTCTCATTCTCCTTTCTACCCTAAGCACCCCCAAACACCAAAAAACACTACTCACCTATTTAATCCCTTTAAGGCTATAGAAATCTCCTAATTTTTTTTTTTTTTTTTTTGGATTCAGAAACTCGATCTCATCCTCTAGCATTTGAAATCATTCTCCCCCTTTCTTTTTTAAGAATCATCAATCCTAGGAGGGCATGATGGATTTTCTATCGACTAGATTTATCTTCTTCTCTAAGTAAGAGGTTTCTGACCTTGTTTGGAGGATTTTCACTAACTTTTTTGTGTCTTGGAGCTATTAGGGCTGGGAAAACTCATATTTCTTATTCAATTTTAGGGTTTTGATGCTTAGAAGTTGTTCATGTTAGGATTGGTGGCCTTCGTAAGCAATTCGTGGTGGCCTATGCTCTTGCGGGAACCATGGTTGAGCTCGACTGCTCTAGGATTTTGGTGATGCGCCGATTTTGGACCCAAATTTGTCGAATTGATTTGGAATTTTTTGAAATCTGAGGTATCTAAACCCCAAACCCTAATTAGAAGTTGATTAGAATAGAATCACAAGTTATTAACGTTAAAATTGTGATTTAATGTAGGTATTTGAGGTTTTTTTTCTTAATTTTTGGTATTAGGGTCGCATCTGAATCGTTTGGACTGCATCTGAATCGAGCAATTTTGACTCTAGGGTAAAAATATACCCTCAAGCTTCTTCTTGACAAATTTTAGTTAATAATTGCTTGAATTTGTTGAATTATTTATAGTATAAATGTTAGAATTATTTTAATTTTATAATATATATATATATATATATATATATATATATATATATATATATATATATATATATATATTAATTGTTAATGAGTAGATAATATGTTCGATGAAATGTCTCTATTGTTATTTCGTTGATAACATGCTCGATGAAATTGATGAACATTATGTATTTATAATATTGGAATGCATCTATACTTGTGAATGTATTGATGCCCTATGTCATCCGAGTCCTTTGGATCGGTTGGGCCAGGTGCTTAGGTATGTTTATAATCATGTATTTAATAACCTAAATTGCTGTTGTAATGAATTAAGTGATGCTTTGGATTAAGCTCTGACAACCGTTTGACTAGTATACTACCTACCATTAGGTTGGCCACCACAGACTTATTTGATCAACCAAGCGGGACACGAGTGACCGATAGTGGCCACTGTCGGTTTGTTATTATCTACTCAGGTCCACCAAATAAGTCTTATTCATAATTAATCATTATTGTGTTGACTGTTGAATCACATCCCGTTGGGGTCCCAAAAGTGAGGATCCCCGAAGCGATGATCCCGAGTACCGAAATCATCACTCGGGCAAACTTAGGGCCAGTGCATCGGAAATCACGACACGAATCGCGACACACACACCAGACTTGACCAAAAACATGAAATTGGGCCAGTGGTGGACCCCACCGGTCATCGTGACCAAAACTGTCCAAATTTGAGAGGATTACCTCAATTATGAAGAGATAGGAGCAGTGCATCGGCATTCATCGCGAGGCGGACCCCACAAATCCCCCAATTTGCAAAACCCAAGATTGGAGGGACACGAATACGTCCAGCGCATTCAGAAATGAGTTTAAGGACGCACTGCTTCCAGCGCATCCATAAATTCACCCGGCGCATCACATAATTCAATCATATTGAGTTTAAGGACGCACTGCTTCCAGCGCATCCATAAATTCACCCGGCGTATCACGTAATTCAATCATATTGAGTTTAAGGACGCACTGCCTCCAGCGCGTCCAGAAATTCATCCGGCGCATCAAAAAATTCAGAAATTTCAGGACGCACTGACCCGCAGCGCGTCTAATAAATCAGGCATTTTCAGGAATTTCAGGACGCGCTGACAGCCAGCGCACCCTAAAAATCAGCTTCCGAACTATGTCGTTTTGAGACGCGCCGAGTGACTTTAATCGACGCGCCGACCCAATTACTCGATGCGCTACACGTGTCGATCACCTATTGGGCGGCTTTACCTATAAATACCCCTCCCACCGCCTCATTTCCACGATTCAGCAAGAGAGAGAGAGAACCTCGTCGCCGGAAAACCTTTTTTTCGATCGTCGAAATCCTTTTCCGATCACCGGATCCCCTCGCCGGAAATCGCACCTCCGACCATAACAGGTCTGGAGATGAAATAACTCAAGTCACCCTTTTCGACGCGCTGATCCCAGCGCATCATAAAAGTGATTCGGCGCATCAGAAAAACCATCGGCGGATCAAATAGTATCATAAACAAAGTTATTTTTGGACGCACTGGCCCCAGCGCATCGCAAAATAGGCCAGCGGATCAGAAAAATACATAATCATAAACAAAGTTATTTTTTGGACGCATTGGCCCCAGCGCATCGCAAAATAGGCCAGCGGATCAGAAAAATACATAATCATGGACAAAGTTATTTTTCGGATGCACTGGCCCCAGCGCATCGCAAAATAGGCCAGCGGATCAGAAAAATACATTATCATAAACAAATTCATTTTTTGGACGCGCTGGCCCCAGCGCATCGGTAAAATCAGGCCAGCGGATCGCAAAAATCAGCACCTTGAGCGTTCATTCTAGCATCCTTAAATCTTCATTTTATAACGTTTTCAAGCCCCGTTTGAGCCTATTTTGTGTATTTCGAGCATTCCGGACGCAATGGAGCAGTCAAATGACCCATCCGGGCCACCCAACGAGTAGAACACAAGCCTTCGGGATCCAATCCGATCCTACGAGCTGAATGGAGCGATTCTCCTGAAGAGGCCGCTAACGCCCAGAACCATACCGATGTATTACCATTGCATGTACTATCAAAATATGACCCGGATTCGGGCCCAGACTAAGCAAAGGGGACTATGGTTACCACGATAAACCATACCAGGAGAGTTCTAAATTATCACACACAATTTGTTAGAGATTGACACTTCAAGAACAGTCGGTGCCCTACCCATCCAAAACGGCATCCGCTGGTTGAGCTGCTCAGGTTCACACAACTGCGAATGGACTTCCCGAGGTCACCTGTCCATACATTGACAGGCGTGGGCCCAGAGTCGTCCTTCCCGGCCATAAACCCTGATAGTCTCAACCCGAATCTCCGGTCAAAACATGAGACATAGACATCCGACTCGTACGAAGAATGATCAGTCCTTAACAAAACACAACAAATACAGGTCCTCGTGACCATACAAATACAGGTCCTCGTGACCATACAAATACAGGTCTCCGCGACCATACAAATACAGGTCTGTATGACCACCCAAACATAGGTGTCCATGACCAAAGAACTCTGAGACTATAGTCCCCGCTGACTGGTCTTTTGCCTTTTAATCAAGGGTCATCAATCATTCGATGTAATTAAGGGCTCGTGCCAGACCACGGCCTGGAATGTACAAGATCTCAGAATCTCTGGAATAAAATTCGTCTTGCGATATCTCTTTTCTTGTGTACTTTTGTGAATGTTTGTGATTGTCTACGAATGTCCCTATTATTCAGAACCCCAGAGTAACAAAACACCACATTTCAGGAAAATGTCCCCGCAGTTCATTTCCTAGTTCTAACAAACTGGCGACTCTGCTGGGGATCGAACTATACCAGAATCTCTGGTTATATCTGAATGTAGGAACACTCTAAGATCAACCACTTACAAACACGAATCTACGCATAAGAAAGTTACCGCGAGGCGTAATGTTTCGGCGCCCCTCGGGCGTCAAACTGGCGACTCTCAACGGGAACGTTCTTCCCTTCATCTTTAAGGCAATAGACATTTAAAAGGTTTCGAACCCACAATTTCCACAACTACACGTATTTTGTATCCTTCTTGCTTATTTCATCGGTTTATGCACTGCGATCGATGGGCTCATACTCCCGACCGCGCTTGTGAACTGTTCTAACGATTTTTATGTCATAACAGAATTAGCAAGATACTAAGACAGACAGAAGAAATGGCATGCTCAATGACCAGTTCGTGAACCTTCCTTACCACTGGAGGTTTCAGCTTCCATCGCTTCATCCCAACCACGACGACTGCTTCTAATTCAGGATGGCAGTTGGTCAAGACGCGTCGACAGAAGAAAGAGCAGAAGAAAGCAGCCAGCTTAGCCGCGTATAAGAAGTTGAATGTTGCGAGGCCTCGCCCTGCGACCAAGAGACAATGGCAGCCAAAACAAGGACAGAAAATTCCCATCAGTAGCCAGGTCGCATCAACCAGGTTCCCAGTGCCTCCGATGACAACAGAACAGTTTCCGCCATTGTCCAAAACCACTCGTGTCACGCACGAGTCGACCGAAACTACACTTGCGAAAAGCTCCAAACCCATGACAATTCTCAAGCCAGGACAAGGGCAGGTTCAGAAGGCCCGACCAGCGCTGATCACAATGGTTCAAGTGGCAGAGGCAGAAGAGGAATCGTATGAAGCGGACGAGTTGCCTACAGTCCAAGATCAGATAAACAGATTAGTTCAGGCTAATCGAGAAACGAATGAACGGATGAGGGTAATTCAGGAGGCATTGACCACTTTGATAGCTCAGAACGCTACTCGAAGTCTTGTACCACCTACGCGCCCGTCAGCCGAGGAATCTCAAGGGGCAGCAGAAGGGCCAGCTAGTGCCGAGCCACTTACCCAGGCCAGGAGAGTTCCAGTGGAACGAATAGCAGTCCCGACTACGCAAATGACGAGAGAAGAACTGTCGCAAACAATTACGAGTCTCATGCGACAAGAAAAGGAAAAGGAAAGAGGAACTGGGTATAAATATCAGGTCCCATACCCGCTGGAGATAGAAGAAATACCATTCCCGGTCAACTTCAGATGTCCGGATTTCAAAAAATTTGACGGTAGGGGATCGCCAGAGGAGCATATCACTCGCTTCCTCACAGCATTGGGAAATTGGTCGACCGTCCCACAGTACTATATGCGGTTATTCGGGTCAACGCTGACAGGGAAGGCTTTTCAATGGTACATGTCGCTACCAGCCGGATCAGTGAAGTCATGGGAGCAGATGCGAGACAGCTTTATCTCAAAATTCTTCTCTATAGAAAGGGAAACATCAGTAGCAGATCTGGCCTTGATCAGACAAAGGCAGGGCGAACCCGTGGAGAGGTTCATGGACCGATGGGGGACGATAGCCGCTCAATGTCAAGAGTTACCCAGCGAAAAGGAACAGATAAAGATGTGTATGCGAGCCCTGGACCCAATGATATCATATGGGCTGTCAGGGAATAGTTTTCACTCTTTCCGAGAATTGGCCACCAAAGCACACTTGGTAGAAGAAGCAGCGGCACGAGTGAACCTCAGACCAGAAAGACAGAAAAGAGAAGGAGTAAGGATTGCCGAAACGCACAACATAAGCAAAGGTAAAAGTACGATAGATCGGAAACAGCCCACCGTGGAATCTAAGACAGACACGAAAGCAACACCTACCCAAGACAGAGGCAAAAGGCCCTACATTCTTCAAAGAATAACAATAGCCGAGAGAGAAAGAGCCAACGGCCCATACACCTTCGACATGGCCGATTTGATCCCCATCATGGAACAATTGGTAGAAGAAAAGGTAATCCGTTTACCAGAACCGATTCGGCCCCACGAGGTTGGGAAGGTAGATGATCCCCGGTATTGCAAATACCATCGGTGTCTGAGCCACAAGACAGAAGACTGTTTTAGTCTAAAAGGAAGAATACAGGGGTTGATCAACCAAGGGGTGATCAGTATGAAGGCGCCAGAAAAGACGACGAAAGAAACAGCAGGGGTAGTCTCAGCCTTCCCCTCAGACAAAAGCATCCGATTGCATATCCCATTCCCTGAACCTGAAGAACCCTGGACTTTGGTTAGTAGCCGGAAGAGGCTTGAAAATCGAAGAAGACTCCTCGACCGCAAGAAGAAAGGGACGAGAAAGAAGGGCAGCCAAGAGAAGAACCGACTTATAGAGACTCGGGTACATTGCGCGATGGTGTCGTTTATAGAACAGCCATCAACAGAAGAGACATTGCAGGCAGATAAAGAAGGAGTCAATGCCGTCATCCTCCGATCTGGAAGGCAAATGCCGGAGCGCACTCGACCAGAACCAGTCGACCCGATGCAAGAAGAAGGAAACCCGGATATACCATCAACAAGGCCCCAGGGGCAGAAGTTGAAAGAGAAAGTTGTCGAGGCCACATCCAGTCGGTCGGAGCCAAGGCAAGGGGCAGCTCCAGTAGCATATGATGTCGTATCACACCTGCGAAGGGTCCCTGCTCGCCTGAGCATATACGATGCCTTGTGCCTCTCAAAGGTATATAGAGAAATGTTGATCAACGCGCTGCTAGACAGTGAAGCCCGAGAAGTAATGATGACGGAAATCGAAGCGGAGATGAACGATCCAGATAAGTTCTGGGAAGGAAATGCACCAATTCAACAAGCAATGCAGATAGATCACCCCTCTGTAATCACATTCTCCGAAGAGGACCACACGATTGAAGCAACAGACCACAACCGTCTGTTGATGGTCACGGGAACGATTAGAGATACGGAAGTTAAGCGATGCATGCTTGACGACGGGTCCGCAGTAAACATCATGTCGTTGAAGACACTACAGAGGTTGGGTTATAGACCATCAGCCCTGCGACCCAGCACCATGGTCATTCAAGGGTTCAATCAAGACAGCCAGCGCACTCTAGGGTCAATCACCGTAGTGCTAGAAATCGAAAAGCTGAAGACAAGAGTAACATGTCAAGTAATCGACGCAGTGACAACGTATAATCTTCTGCTAGGGAGGCCGTGGCTCCATCAGAATCGCGTTGTTCTCTCGACCTATCATCAATGCTTCAAATACAACAGAGAGGGAGTTTAATACAGAGTGGCAGCAGACCCGAAACCGTATACAATCGCGGAATCATTCTTGGCTGATGCCAGATACTACAACCCGGTCGACGAAAGAGAGGTCACAAAGAAGCTCGACATAACGCAGAAAGGGCAAGGGGCGAAACCGAAAGTCAACAAGTTCGAACAGAGAGGCAAACCTCAGTTCATTACTCAGAAAGAAGCCGCAGGTCAACCGGCTGAAGAACCTCAAAGGACCACCAAGAAGTTTTACATAGTCCCGAAGCACTTGCGACAGCCCGGGCAGTCCGTCCTCGAGATGATATCGAATCAGCACATGAGTGTGCTCAAATCTAGCTTCAATATGCCAGTGCTGAAAATAGGAAGGGTTAGACCTTTCCCAAGAGCTTCTAGCCAGTTTGTGGTACCGCCGAATGCCGATACAAAGAAAGAAATCAAATTCTATTCAGTGTCAAGTGAATCCACGCAGTCTAGAGACGAGGCTGAGAAATCACTCCGTTTACCTCGACCGATAGAAGAGGGAAGATACAGTGAAGCCAGCCGTAACATCATGAAGAATATGGGCTTCTGTTACTCAGAATCAGCCTCGAATGGTAGAATGTTAGCGCCGTTCGAAGAAAACACCAAAGTTCACCGAGGAAGAGAAGGGTTAGGGGCAAAGATGAAGATTAGGCATGTCAACATGGTGGCAATCAATCCTACGGAAGAGGTACAGCCACAAGAGGTAGTCGACGTCATCCAACCCAGTGCCGCACCTGCACAGATAGAGGACGGGGGACAGCCCATGATAGATGAGCTCGAAGAAATAAATCTAGGAACCCCAGAAGACCCCAGAAATACATACCTGAGTAAAAATGTACAGAAGAGGAGAAAGAGAAATACATCCAACTGTTGAAAGAGAATAGGGACGTGTTCGCTTGGACATACTCAGAAATGCCGGGGCTTAGTCCAACAATTGCGATGCACCAGTTGGGCATCCTGAAAGGAAAGAAAGCGGTCAAACAACCTCAACGACGATTCCACCCAGACATAGTGCCCAAAATCGAAGAAGAAGTCGAAAAGTTAATCCAAGCAGGGTTCATCCGAGAGGTCAAATACCTACAATGGATCTCAAACATTGTGCCGGTCAAGAAAAAGAGCGGTCAAATCCGGATCTGCGTAGACTTCCGGAACCTCAATGAAGCATGCCCTAAGGATGATTTCCCACTGCCTATCCCAGAACTACTGATCGACAGCACGACAGGATACGCAATAATGTCCTTTATGGACGGTTACTCAGGGTATAATCAGATTCGTATGGCCCCAGAGGACGAGGAATCGACAGCATTCCGTATAACGTTGGGCATATACTGTTACCGCGTGATGCCGTTTGGGTTGAAAAACGCAGGGGCAACGTATCAGCGTGCGAGACATGATGCATAAACATGTCGAATGCTATATAGACGATCTGGTAGTGAGGTCAACCGGGCATGAACAACATAGAGAGCATCTAAGGCAAGTGTTCCAAAGACTGAGAAAGAAAAGCCTTCGCATGAATCCGTTAAAGTGCGCATTCGGGGTTTCCTCTGGCAAGTTTTTAGGATTTGTTATCAGACACCGAGGCATAGAAATCGACCCTACGAAGATTAAGGCGATCAGGGAAATGCCACCTCCGAAGAACCTCAAAGAACTAAAAAGCTTCCAAGGCCGGGTCGCGTACCTAAGAAGATTCATCTCGAATCTATCCGGCCGTTGTCAACCATTTTCGCGCCTCAACAAGAAAGGAGTACTGTTTGAGTGGGATGACGCTTGCCAAAAAGCGTTCAACTCTCTGAAAGACTTGCTCGACAAATCTCCAGTCCTTGCAGCACCGATCAAAGGGGAGCCACTAATCCTCTACATTGCCGTCGGTGAAAATTCACTTGGAGCCCTCTTAGCCCAGAAGAACGAAGAAGGGAAGGAAAGCGCACTCTATTACCTTAGCCACACACTGGTGGGAGCCGAGTTTAACTACTCAGCAATCGAGAAAATCTGTCTGGCATTGATCTTTGCTGTCAAAAAAATCAGACATTATTGCCTTTCTCATCAGATAACGTTGATATCCGAAGCAGATCCCCTCAAGTTTCTCATGAATAGACCCATGTTGTCTGGACGATTGGCCAAGTGGGCCCTTCTCTTGTCAGAATTTGACTTGACATATATGCCGGCTCGGGCCGTCAAAGGGCAAGCTATCGCAGATTTCCTTGCCGCACATCCAGTACCAAGTGGTGAAGAAATAGAGTACGACCTCCCAGACGAGCAGGTCATGGCGATTAATGAAGCACGCCATTGGGAGATGTATTTCGACGGCGCAGCCAGAGCGGTAGGATCAGGGGCAGGAGTTATATTCATCAGTCCGCAAGGGGACCTGCTACCCCATTCATTCACGTTAGTCCCGGCATGCACCAACAACGAAGCAGAGTACCAGGCTCTTATTATTGGACTACAGTTGGCCCTGGAAATGCAAATCAAGGAAATACGTATCTACGGTGACTCTAGGCTTGTCATCGGACAATTGACGACAGAGTACGAAGTCCGCAAACCCGAGTTATCGCCCTATTGTCACCAGGCGCAGTCCATGTTCAATCAGTTTCGAAACAGCAGTATCTCGCATATACCAAGGCAGGAGAATGTACGAGCTGATGCACTCGCCAGTTTAGCCGTTGCTTTGGCTAACCCTGGAGGCAGCCCACTTCAGGTTACGATTGAAGAAAGAAGAATCCTGCCGACGACTGCGCTGCGCAATGGGGAATTGAGTGCCAATCCCGTTTGCTGCTTTGAGATCACAGCGGAAGATGATTGGAGAAAATCATTCATTGACTATCTGAAGTACGGATTTCTGCCAAAAGAGCCCAAAATGCGCACACAAATCAGAAGACGCGCCAACTCATTCATACTCCAGAATGACGTACTTTATAAACGATCGTACGAGGGAATGCTGCTGCGATGTCTAAACCAAGATGAGGCACGTAACACCTTGAAAGAAGCTCACGGAGGAGAATGCGGTGCTCACCAGGGAGGGAAGAATTTACATCATCGCGTGCGACACATGGGTTACTACTGGCCTGCTATGGCAAAAGACGCGATGGAATACGTGAAGAAGTGTCACCAGTGTCAAGTTCATGCCGATATCATCCATTCACCACCGGAAGAGTTGCATCAGTCGGTAATGTCCTGGCCTTTTGCAGCCTGGGGCATGGACGTGATCGGGCCGATCAGTCCACCATCCTCCCAGGGACATCAGTACATCCTCGCAGCAACCGACTATTTCTCTAAATGGGCCGAAGCAGTCGCCCTGAGAAACGTGAAAGCCAAACATGTCGAAGGTTTCATCTGTCACGCCATATTATACCGGCATGGTATTCCCGAGAGAATCACTACGGACAACGGGACGCCCTTCAAGAATGCTACTGTCGATAAACTGTGCGCAAAATTCAAGATCAAGCATTGCTACTCATCGCCCTATTATCACCCTGCGAATGGATTGGTCGAAGCATTCAACAAAACTATTATGAAGATTCTGAAAAAGACAGTGGGAGAAAATAAGAAGGACTGGGACAGACGGTTGCCCGAAGCACTGTGGGCTTATCGAACTACACACCGCACGGCCACCCGGGCTACGCCCTACTCACTGGTATACGGTATAGAAGCCGTGATTCCAATAGAAATACAAGTTGAGTCACTACGGGTCGCTCTCCGACACTCCCTGACGACCGAACATAATGCCAAGAGCCGGATGGTCGAACTCGATGATTTAGACGAAAAGAGGCTCGCTGCCCAGCAGAGGCTCGAGATATATCAAAAGCAAATTCCCGCCGCGTACGATAAGCGCGTCAGGGGCAGATCATTCAAGAAGGGCGATCTGGTGTTAATGATGAAGCGTCCGGCACCACTCCAAGGATCGAAAAGCAAATTCGACCCAAAATGGGATCCCGTCGACGAAGTATATTCCAACGGAGCCTATCGGGTAATAGATTGCAAAGGGCAGGGCATCAGTTCGCTAGTGAATGGCCGATTCTTGAAAAGATATTACACCTGACATAAACTTATCATCGCAAGTTGTAAATACCCCAGTAGAGGGAATGTAATAGAGTAGATGCCAAAAGAAAGGATGCCATGCAATGGCTAAACTAAAATGCTAATCATCTGCTTTATGCTTACACAGGTATTGAAAGGGTCACCAAGGCTCGAGACACGTCAAGCAGGACACCATGCCTTTTCGAGATTATTAAAACCAAGAAAAGCCCTAAGCCGAGACCCGGCTACATCCTCGTGCACATGCGTAGGTTTAAGTCCTAACAGGGGGACGTCCCTTTCCAAATAGCACAATCTATTTTGCATTCGAACTCAAGAGGAACGACAAGCAGGCTAAAAAGCACAATATGAACTCAGCATCACAATAGTATACGTAATGATGCGACATTCATTACAACGTGTTTTAAAATTATAAAAGAATCATTATTACAGTCTAACCATCTAAAGTTCTCAAACATTGCTCCAATAGATTAACTGCAGACTCCGCAATCGCCTTCTGTCTTGCCTCAGCCTCGGCCAAGACTTGGGCAGGGTCAGGAGTATATTGAAGAGATCGCCGCAGCTCCGTAATTCGTGCCCTCACGATGTTACACTCCGCCTTGGTTTGTCCATGGAAGACTGCAGGCTTGCTTTCTGACCACCGAGTTTCGAAAGTTTGAAATGGACGACAAAATGTTCAACACGTAATCGGGCCATCTCATCCTCGATTTCCGCGAGACGCCTGGTGGCCTCTTGGTGCTCAGTATCTACAGCCTGCCAATCCTTCTGCACTGCGGTCACATCCGCCTCGTGCAACTCTAGTTCCGGAAGAAGGGACCGCAACTGACCGCGTTTTTCTTCAACAGAGGGGTCAGTCTTAAGGTGCCTCGCATCGTTCACTTGAGCCACACCATCTTTGAATTGTGACACATGGCTGACTATCGAAGAAATGTCAACTCCAAGCCACGTAGCAGTGAGTTCCAACGCCTGCAGTGCCTCGTCCAAGATGGACCCTTCATCTCCTTTCCTAAGCGAATCAACGATGTCGGACAGTAAGCTCTTCAGAAGGTTCGCCTTGGTCCTTAATAAGCCTCGGAGAGATGAGAGGAATGCCTCGGGCAAGACTACAGGAGCCGGGACGCTGGCAGGGGCAGTGGCTGGTAAAAGAAACGGTAAACATTAGCACACTAGAGAAAGAAGAGAAGCAAGCAAACGATAAAGGAAAGTAGTATACCAGCAGGGGTTTCGTCATCCGGTGCACTAATTAAGGCAACAGGTCTCGACGAACTAGGGGCACATCCAATCGCGACTTCCGCTGCCGACTCAGGTATTTCAGGGGAAGAAAGAATAACGACCTCAGGGGCAGAGATAGCTCAGACTGGTTCAGCAGTCAGGGGCACTTCGGCAATAGGCTCTGGTGCGCTAGCGACATCTGCAAGCATGGTTCCTTGGGGTAGGAGTGATGCCTCTTCTATAGAAACAACAAATCTCGCCTCAGGAGTGGGGCTAGGGTTCGATGCAGCCTCGGTATTGACAGGATCGGCGAGAGGGGGGTCTTCAGCTCGCGGCTCACCATCGATGTCCATAGGGACGGGTTCTATGTCTACCTCAGGAACAGATCTCTCATATACTGGCTCGCTACCTTCACACCCCTCCACAGGACGATCTCCGCAGAGGCCCGCCTGTGAGCTCATCTCCCCTTCTTCCCTTGGCCCGCTCGCATCATCGGTCGGAACGCTGCCGGCGGCATGGGGGAGTCGACTCCGTGCCTTCTCATCCCTGTATAACCTCAATAGGGCCTTTATTTTCTTGCCTCCATCGGAAACAGAGACGCGATGAGCAGTCTTTATGCGAGGCCCAGAACGTTCAGGAGACGGTTCGAAATCACTATCCCCGGGAACAGAACGTCTGGATAGGCTCGTCCAACCTGCTGGGCTCTGGCCGCGACCTCCCTGACCACCGGACGGCGGAGTACCTGCGATCGCAACAATATCTCCCTCGTCGCCACCCTCTCCACCCTCTCTGGTGACCTCCTCACCAATATCACCCCCTCTATCATTGCCATCACCAGCGTCATCATCATTTTCGTCTCCTCCGCCGTCATCAGCAGCATCTTCCTCGTCACCGTCCTCATCACCGGCGGCCTCGCCAGCATCATCATCGCCAATATCATAACGTTCCCTCTGCCCCTCTGCCATGGGGCCGACAAGTGGGGAATCCGGGTTCCCTTGTAGCGTGATCCTTTGGCCATGAGCGACCCACCCTTCGAGTGTGTGCTCAGGTTTCTCATGATCTATTATAACGTTCAGAGAGGTCATGAACTTCTGCACGCCCGGAGTAGCCAATTGACGGAGCGGCTCTGCCACATGACCTAAGTCGTCGGCGGGAGTAGGATTGACAATCGGAGGGGAGACGAAGACAGGATCGGTTACGTGTCGGTTGTTGCGGATCAAGGAATATTGGTGAGCCCACCACCGCATCCATCCATATGTGGCGCCGGGGACATACTCTGTGCCCGGGACAATGAAAGAACAACCCGACCTGGTAAGCAGAAGCTGTCGCCATATCCACTTCCAATGGATCGGTCCTGTGCCGTATGCCCGCTGCTCTCTCGTCACTGGTTCGAGCGACTCTGGTACCCCTTGATCATAACCGAACTGCCTGGCAAATCGGTTCGGGTAGTATGGCTCTCTCCAAAACTCAGCGCCCTCTCTTAAAGGCAACGAGCTCGGGCGAATGGACACCAAGAACGAGTGGTGATAAGAACTGAGGCTCTCGTTATCATCGAGCAGGTCTGGATCCTCGCTGTTGGTCCCCGAGAAGAGGAAGAAGTCGACGTCATCATGACGAGCTATCTCTACCTCGATAGTCGCCAAGTTTTCGCTTATCATCTTCCGTTTCTGAAAAGCGTGTAGTGGAACAGATCCCCTCTGGATGAAGTCCTTGAGCTCCATGCCATAGACCCATGGGAAATAGACTCCAAGCCATCCCGAGAAGAAATGCCACCCACAATAAGAAGAATTTAATCCAAAGGAAGCCGAACCCTTATTACTGATGACGTCGCCAAAGGCCCGATATATGGAGCACAATACCACCGGGGCCAATGCATAGCGATGGCCGTTAGCCAGACTCCCTGCAACAGCAAAGCAGGAGACCCTCACACTATTCACCTGCTTGGAGCTCGGGAGAGCCGCACAGCACAGCCAGTAGGCTAAAAACCCAGCGAGTTCGCAGGTGGGAGAGAGCTGGTTTGGCTGTGGGAACTTCTTTTTTATTTTGGCCTCCAGAATCAACTTGTCCTTGCGACCTTCATCGTACGGTCCGTAATTTAAGCTGAGACAGGAAGAAAACCATCAGCAGAAGAAAGGAATGAAATAGGACACGAACAGTGCAAGACAAGAGAAGAAACTCACTTCAGACCGTGACTAAAGTAAACCAGCCAGTCCTCAAAGGGCACCTTATCCTTGGAACCCAAAAATTGCGGAAGCTCCGCGAATAGTTCGTAGCAGGCTTCCGAATAAAAGCCTTCATCAACACCCTTCTTCTTCTTGGACAGCTCCTCATCACTAGGAGTCCATTCATCGTAGATTCTGCCACGGATAGGGAGACCTGCTATCCGATACAGATCCCAGAGGGAAATACTCATTTCTCCGCAAGGCAGATGGAAGGAGTTGGTGATGGAACTCCAATGGTTCAGGAACCCCTTATAGATGCAAGGTTCCCGATGGAAGTAACTCGACGTCGCTTTGATGGCCCGAAGGAGACGTACTTGCTTCAAGGTCTCTTCATGCTGAACGACTATCCGATTGGCCCAAGCTTCATAACCGGGGTGAGGGCTTAAATGTCCTCGGGTCCTGAAACCCCCGGTCGGCTAAATTTCTGCATCAGACAGAGGACGAAACCTTTGGCGCAGGGTCTCGTAGTAGTGTGTTGGAAATGGCAGATGAGGGTCGTGGTTTGGCTCCAAAAATATCATGTCCTTCTCCCCGAGGACAGACTGTAACGTGCCGTTCTTAGATATAGCACAGTTAACGAACGTCTCCGGAATGGACGTCCAGGAGTCGAGGCTGTAGAAAGAATTTGCACGGCATACATCGGAGGGCTCAATGCTTGGCAGAGAACGATACCTCTGGAAGCTTTTAGGAAAGTGGATGAATTGCTTCGTGTAAGGGTTGCGAATCACGAGAGATGATACTGGCAGCTTCACAGAAGACCAGACAACCCTCATCCTATCGGATTTCGAACTAGTCTGGTTCTCCATATAGACCTGCTTAGCGCTCTTCCCAGTCGTCTTTGGACGACCTTGCTTAACAGACTGGGCGGGCACAATCGGGCTCGCTTCGCCTTCTTCAGATCCGATAGCCTCATCAGTCCGGAAACCTTGTAAGGGAGCGTACCACGCATCCCATTCCTCCTGGGTACCCTCGTCAGGAGGGGGCGGTAAGGCCTTGTCACAGAGTATCTTCCGTTGAACATTCTTCGGAAGGGTCAGAATACGTTCGTAAAAGTTAAATGTCTCAGGCGGGAGAAACCACTGCGGATTCTCAGCTGACGGCCTAGAAACCTGCTTGATGGTAGCACGTTTACGCTTGGATGGAGTTTGAGGCGGACCTGAAGGACCGACTTGTGAAGGATTGCTGGCCATTATAATCTGCAACGGCATAGAAAGGGCTTAAGTACAGAGCAAATGAAAATATCCTCATAAAGACCAATCAAACATTCACAAAATCCAAAGACATACGAAGCAACAAGTAGACAAAGAACAGGCACTGATCCAGGCCAATGCGCAACATCATCAACCAATGGGAAAGGAAATGAAACGACAACATCCGCAACAACATCATCACAAACACACAAGCTTTCGAGAGCAGAAGTAAAGCGGAAAAAGTATAATTAGCATTCATTAAACCACGAGGGCTATGCCAAAGCCCAAATCGTTAAATGTTAATTGTTTAAAAACGATAAAAATCGACAGTCAATATGAAATGACTTAAAATTGTGGGGACCCCTCCCCGAAGCCAGAAAATGAAGATTTCAGTCCTGCGTCAGAGGAAGAACTCGAGCCCTCAGCTCATCGACCTTCGCTTGAATCTGGGCCTCCTTGAAGACCAAGTCCACCAGGATGGAGATGCATTGTTGCACAAGATCGAAGTTCAAGTGCTCAGCATTGGCGTAGTTCCTTATCGCAGACAAGTCAATCGCCAGGTCGTCGTGCTCCCGGATAGCCGCTCTGACCATCCTCCAAATGCCGGCGCGACGATCCGGGTACTCGGACTCCGCCAAGGGGATAAGCCAAGCCAGGAACCTCCTGCTCTCCCTCTTCTCATCCTTTAGGAAGCTGAGGCACTTCGAGAGGGATAGGAAGGAAGCAGCCAGAGAAGGCTCCGTCGCCTCCAGAACCGCCAATTCCTCCAGGAGGGAAGAATCGCCGATGAAACCAGAGATAGCCTCCTTACGTTCGTCGGAGATAGAGGCCATCGCCGAGATATTCTGAAGAGCTCGGAGAATGGGGCGGGATTCAGCACCAAGATGAGTCAGGGCTTCGGCCACCTCATCGCATTGACCAGCAAGAGATGACCAAGCCTCGGGGTGGTCTAGATCGTTTAGGAGCCGCCCCATACAGTCCCGGGCCGCGTGAAGGGAAGCACGGGTTATGGCCATTGTCTGCTAAAAAACAACAAGACGGATGAACCAAATGAGGCGGTCCGACAAAAGAAAAGCGCGCAAAGCCACTCGCGTAAAGTCAGAGAAGCCGAGAAAAGACATGCAAAGGTATGCTCGAAACATCATTTTAAATCACCACTAGAATTGCCCATTAAACTAAGGCAGCCAGGAAGTCTCCCAAGTGCGTGAGACCCTACGCCTCCCTAGGACAATTGGCACGCGTACGCGAATACGAAACAGAGGCATAGGGGTTCACACCCTTTGGAGACACGGCGGACCGCCGGTGCGAATTCGCAGAAACCGCAGACTCCACTGAGGCCCACGGGCTAGGTACGCAAGGTTTCACATACCCTGGTGATGCTCAAAGCAAACCTGATTTAATAAGAGGGTGCATGAGACCCCACGTACCCGGAACAAGTCCCAAGTATCGTGAGCAACGGTCAAATGAACCCGCAGGTGAGTGTGTTAAGCCATGATAAGCACACTAAAGTAGGACACTAGAACTGGACAACTTCTCAAACTCAGAAAGCAGTGCTCGCCGGCTTTAATACGCTCAACAATTGTGCCAATTAACCACGTCTGGAAATATGTGCGGGAGCCGGTTTACGTGACAATCCAATAAATTTCACTAAGTCCCAAAATCGGAAGCGCAGAGCCCAGCGCGTCTCGAAAATCATGCAAATTCACAAGTCCAAAAAACATGATGCGCCGGGCCCAGCGCGTCCAGAAAATGCTAAGTTCCGCCAAGTCTGAATTTTCTTAAACGCTACGACCAAGCGCGTCCATGAAAAGAGCTTTCCCAGGCGCGCGGGTACGCGCTGGGGCTAGTGCATCGAAAAATGCATAAGTGTAACCACGCCGGACTCAGCGCGTCATGAAATGGGTTTCTACGAGGCACGAGAGGACGTGCTGACCCTAGCGCGCCGATTAATGGAAGATTTCAAGTTAAACGAAAGCGCGGGGTCTAGCGCGTCCAGTTATTGTATGCGCTGCCCTATGGCGCGTTCAGAAAAATCGTAAATACACAAGTCCAATTAGAGGCCGCGCTATGCGTAGCGCATCGACAAAATGTCGAAGTCCCAATAAATCGACGCGCTACCTAATATTTCGATATGCTGGCGATAATAATTCGATGCGCTGACGAAAAATCGATGCGCTGGCCGAGAGCTCTGGTCGTCGAAAATGAACAGTAAAATGACGAAATAACCTGGATTCCCCTATTTATAGTGGGACCCAAAAAATCCGATGCGTCGCCATGGACCGCCGCGCGTCCATCCCAACACATCGGAGGGGCATCTGTTGGGGTCCCAAAAGTGAGGATCCCCGAAGCGATGATCCCGAGTACCGAAATCATCACTCGGGCAAACTTAGGGCCAGTGCATCAGAAATCGCGACACGAATCGCGACACACACACCAGACTTGACCAAAAACATGAAATTGGGCCAGTGGTGGACCCCACCGGTCATCGTGACCAAAACTGTCCAAATTTGAGAGGATTACCTCAATTATGAAGAGATAGGAGCAGTGCATCGGCATTCATCGCGAGGCGGACCCCACAAATCCCCCAATTTGCAAAACCCAAGATTGGAGGGACACGAATACGTCCAGCGCATTCAGAAATGAGTTTAAGGACGCACTGCTTCCAGCGCATCCATAAATTCACCCGGCGCATCACATAATTCAATCATATTGAGTTTAAGGACGCACTGCTTCCAGCGCATCCATAAATTCACCCGGCGCATCACGTAATTCAATCATATTGAGTTTAAGGACGCACTGCCTCCAGCGCGTCCAGAAATTCATCCGGCGCATCCAAAAATTCAGGAATTTCAGGACGCACTGACCCGCAGCACGTCCAATAAATCAGACATTTTCAAGAATTTCAGGACGCGCTGACAGCCAGCGCACCCTAAAAATCAGCTTCCGAACTATATCGTTTTGAGACGCGCCGAGTGACTTTAATCGACGCGCCGACCCGATTACTCGATATGCTACACGTGTCGATCGCCTATTGGGCGTCTTTACCTATAAATACCCCTCCCACCGCCTCATTTCCACGATTTAGCAAGAGAGAGAGAACCTCGTCGCCGGAAAACCTTTTTTTCGATCGCTGGAATCCTTTTCCGATCACCGGATCCCCTCGCCGGAAATCGCACCTCCGAGCATAACAGGTCTGGAGATGAAATAACTCAAGTCACCCTTTTCGACGCGCTGATCCCAGCGCATCATAAAAGTGATCCGGCGCATCAGAAAAACCATCGTCGGATCAAATAAATCATAAACAAAGTTATTTTTGGACGCACTGGCCCCAGCGCATCGCAAAATAGGCCAGCGGATCAGAAAAATACATAATCATAAACAAAGTTATTTTTTGGACGCACTGGCCCCAGCGCATCGTAAAATAGGCCAGCGGATCAGAAAAATACATAATCATGGACAAGTTATTTTTCGGACGCACTGGCCCCAGCGCATCGCAAAATAGGCCAGCGGATCAGAAAAATACATTATCATAAACAAATTCATTTTTTGGACGCGCTGGCCCCAGCGCATCGGTAAAATCAGGCCAGCGGATCGCAAAAATCAGCACCTTGAGCGTTCATTCTAGCATCCTTAAATCTTCATTTTATAACGTTTTCAAGCCCCATTTGAGCCTATTTTGAGTATTTCGAGCATTCCGGACGCAATGGAGCAATCAAATGACACATCCGGGCCACCCAATGAGCAGAACACGAGCCTTCGGGATCCGATCCGATCCTACGAGCTGAATGGAGCGATTCTCCTGAAGAGGCCGCCAACGCCCAGAACCATACCGATGTATTACCATTGCATGTACTATCAAAATATGACCCGGATTCGGGCCCAGACTAAGCAAAGGGGACTATGGTTACCACGATAAACTATACCAGGAGAGTTCTAAATTATCACACACAATTTGTTAGAGATTGATACTTCAAGAACAGTCGGTGCCCTACCCATCCAAAACGGCATCCGCTGGTTGAGCTTCTCAGGTTCACACAACTGCGAATGGACTTCCCGAGGTCACCTGTCCATACATTGACAGGCGCGGGCCCAGAGTCGTCCTTCCCGACCATAAACCCTGATAGTCTCAGCCCGGATCTCCGGTCAAAACATGGGACATAGACATCCGATTCGTACGAAGAAGGATCAGTCCTTAACAAAACACAACAAATACAGGTCCCCGTGACCATACAAATATAGGTCCTCGTGACCATACAAATACAGGTCTCCGCGACCATACAAATACAGGTCTCCGCGACCATACAAATACAGGTCTCCGCGACCATACAAATGCAGGTCTCTACGACCACCCAAACACAGGTATCCATGACCAAAGAACTCTGAGACTATAGTCCCCGCTGACTGGTCTTTTGCCTTTTAATCAAGGGTCATCAATCATTCGATGTAATTAAGGGCTCGTGCCAGACCACGGCCTGGAATGTACAAGATCTCAGAATCTCTGGAATAAAATTCGCCTTGCGATATCTCTTTTCTTGTGTACTTTTGTGAATGTTTGTGATTGTCTACGAATGTCCCTATTATTCAGAACCCCAGAGTAACAAAACACCACATTTCAGGAAAATGTCCCTCGTGGTTCATTTCCTAGTTCTAACACATCCTATTGAATATAGAATACCGATATTACTAGTGTGTAGTCCGCTTAGATCCGCATTGCGATATGATTTCCTAAGTCTCATGAGCCAAGCATGGTGGTATGTGATACCGTGTTTGAGTTGTTGGCCTACATTGGGGTGATGAGCCTCCCTGCAGTAACTAGTGAGCACCATAGAGGTGATTGACTGTTGTTTGAGCAGTCATGTGACAAATGTGACTCAATTGATGTTTGTGTGCTATGTACCATTCGAACGACCCCAAACCTACCATGTTGTTATGAGATTGGGTGACCAGCCATTTCCGCTTTCATTTTGGGTGTGACTGATAAGTCATTGTCGGACCATGATTTCTGAGTGAATAACCTAAAACTTGGATTGAAGGGTTACTGACGATGATTGAAGACGCACCTAGGGAGCCAAATGGTCCCAATTAGACTTTATGATACAATGATGGTATTTCGGCTCACCAATTTGCTGGATGAATTGGACTAATTAATTACTTGATAAATCATGCATATCATGACATGTATTTGTAGAGGACTGTGGGTGCTTGGTTGCTTGATGTGGCACCAGTTTTATGTCTTCATGTGATTCCTAGGAACATGCATCCACATATCATATATTTCATGCATTTAATCAACTAATGTAGAAAATTTGCTGCTTAATTATATTATCATTATCTAGTATCTACGCATGCTTGAGTGAATATCATGTGTAACTTGCTTAGTAGCTATGTATTAGAGATAACATGCTTAAGAATAGTATTCTCATGTGAATCTGTTTATAACTAAAATGCCCCGAGTGTAATTTTATGGATATTTGATGCATTGCATTTAACATATGCAAATGACCTAGGAATAAGACCAGATGACGGTGGGCTCGGGGCGCCTAATTGTCTTTTAGCGTCATCTCTTTGGTAGTTATATTTTTTTTCCTTCTTGTTTCATTTATTGTGACTTGCATAATTCTCATAGGAGCTGACACTACTTTTGAATCATACATTTTGGGTGCGAGCCCTATATTTTCGAATTTAGTTATCTCCGCTTTACTTTTGATCTGCTAGTTGAAATGCATTACTCTGATTATTTGCGTATGGAATGAATGCAAATCTAATTGATGACATATGTGGGAGTATTTTCCACGTGCATCATTCTTAGATAAACGTTTTACTAAATTAACACCTGAAAACTCGATATTAGAGTCTCCGTGCTCGGGTGTCATTTTCGTGGCGTAACAATTCTAACTAAAATTTAGATGACGTTTACACCCGTTTTTGGCATGCCTATGTGGATCGATTAGATGCTGCCAACGTGTCAAAACTGTGTGTTAAAATAGTAGACCAAATCTTACTTGCACACTCGGTATAGCAGGCCCAGATCAAATGGTCCAGGAGGCACCGCATGGCAGTTGCATCATATGTGGTGTAGATGACTTTAAGAGGAAGATCAGATACGTAAACATGAAAACATTAAATGTTAGAGTCATGCTAAAAACACTATCTACGGATGTCAAAGTCAAGTGATGTAAGGACTCCAATGCCAAAACCAAGTAACTTTCCTATGCGGGAGTAATGACAGAGGACTCTAACCAATATATTATCCAAAGAAGCGAGTCTCTCTTTTGTACATGTGGCCATACGCAATAGGCCACACTGACATGGAAGAATCAATAAGATTTTCATAGTTGATCATCTAGATCCTTCACAACGTTGAAGATCACAAGGCCACCGCCTCCCAGAAGCCTATAAAAGGAGCAGGCGAATAAGAGCTCGAAGCTCTACGCCAAACACATCCATCTACTTTTTAATTGATCCTTCTTAGCATAGCCTAACCTAGTTTTAGTACAGATCGCTACTGCCAAGCAGCTTCAGTTATAGTACCTTAGGAGTAGAAGTAAATATCCATATCTTTAAGTTGTAAGATCATGATCAATTAAGTTTCGATTTAGCTTATCATACTCATTCGGTCACATCCTATTGACCATCTATCTCGATTGTCTGTTCCAATAGATGAATCAGACATTTATGTCTCGTTTAGTTTGTTTATTTGATTATTTGATACTTTCTTGATTATAATGAACCATGCATTCAAATATTAATAAAATCAACATTATTTAACCTTCTTTTATTTATATGTCCGTCCTTAATCCTTTGAGAAATATTGAGGTAAAATACCAGTGAAAGCAAGTCTTCGAGTTTATAGATGTTTGTCTATTGTCACAAGGTAAAAGGAATCCACTTGAAATAGCTAACCTTTATCCTTTCACAAATCACCTAAACGCTAATGGCCCGTTTGACACCATGGATTTGAGGAGAAGTAAGGAGAAACTACTTGCTTTATTATTTATGTTTGGCACCATAGATTTGATGAGAAGTGGATTAAGAGGAATCCAAGAGAATTCTAAAAGGCACTTTTAGCTCTTTTTCAAATCCTCTAAAAAGGGTTGGGATTTGAGGAGAAATCCTCCCCAATGTGGGACCCAACGTGTGTGTCCTTAATGGCCCGTTTGGCACCATGGATTTGATGAGAAGTGGATTCCATTATATGAATTCTCATCAATTCCAAATTTTCTATTTGGCAGCCCAGATTTGGAGAGAAATCAGACATGAGGGAATGGATGGTGTGGATTTTAATCCCACCATATGCCCACCATATCAACCTTGATTTTTAAATTCATGCCGTCCATCCATTTTTACAGATTATTTTATGCCAGGATTCAAAAACTAAAGTAGATCCACATCTTAAGTGGACCGTAAAATAAGAAAAAGTGGAGAGTGAGACCTTTTATGATGCACAAAAGTTTTGGATTAAACTGATATTTGTGTGGTCCCTTCATCCATGTCTTTATGACCTTATCAACAAGTTGGATGGAAAATATACATCATGTTTGGTCCCATAGTTAGTGACGCATTACGTTGGGTCCTACTTTGGGGAGGATTTCTCCTCAAATCCCACCTTTTTTAGAGGATTTGAAAAAGAGGTAAAAGTGCCTTTTTGAATTCTCTGAATTCCTCTCAAATCCACTTCTCATCAAATCCATAGTGCCAAACAGAATAAAACAACCGATTTCTCCTTACTTCTCTTCAAATCCATGGTGCCAAACGAGCCATAACTGTGGGACCCAATGTGATGTATATTTTCCATCTAACTTGTTAATAAGGTCACAAAGACCTGAATAAAGTGACCACACAAATATCAGTTTAATCTAAAACTTTTGTGCATCATAAAAGGTCTCACTCTCCACTTTTTCTTGTTTTACGGTCCACTTAAGATGTGGATCTACTTTAGTTTTTGAATCTTGGCATAAAATAATCTATAAAAATGGATGAATGCTATGGATTTAAAAATCAAGGTCGATACGGTGGGCATACGGTGGGATTAAAATCCACACCGTCCATTTCCTCATGTTTGATTTCTCTCCAAATCTTAGCTGCCAAATAGAAAATTTAGAATTGATAAGAATTGAAATTGATGAGAATTCATATAATGGAATCCACTTCTCATCAATTCCTCTTAAATCAATGGTGTCAAACAAGCCTTAAGTACATTAGGGTGGTCAAGAGAATAACGGGAGGTGAGTTAACCCCAAATCGTGCGCGGTCTCAACTCTAGGTTGAATGAGCCAAGGTGAGTAACCAAAGAATTAAATAATCATAATAATTAAACCACACCATCTTAGGACGGTGAGGATTGGCAGTAGAGACCAAGGAGCCTCTGAGATGAAAAGCATTGTGGGGTCCATTGTGATTCGTGTTTGCAATCCACTCCGTCCATTATTTGCACTGACTTGTGTTAGGATGTGAGCACAAAAAAAGACAGATCCAAAACATAAGTGGGTCACACCATAGGTAAAATCGAGGTGCGGCCCCAATAATTGGAACCTTCTTGGGGCTCACAGAAGCTTTTGATCAGGCTGATATTTGGTTTCTACCTTCATCTTGGTGGGACTCACATTATGGACGGGATTGATGGCTAATAAATATCATGGTGGGCCTCGAGAAGGTCTTAACAGTGGGCATCCCTATCCCCATTGCTCCCTTTTGTGTAGCCCACTTGAGTTTTGGATTGGCTTGAATTTTGGGCTCACATCCTAGTATAAGTTGGCACAAATGATGGATAGAGTGGATATCATACCCACATCACACTGGGCCCCACACAGTTTGTGTGATAAAGCTTATATACACGCTACACATTTGTCTTGAAAATTGCGGCCCACTTGATAAGTGGACCAAACTGATTTTTGAGCTAGAGCATCAATATAGTGGCGCCATTCTGATAGATGGATTGGATCAGGGACCCATCACGCCATGCTGGCACATCTGTGGTATGTACATGAGCTTTATTGCATACTTGTGTGGGCTGGGGAAGGCTGTCAGTGGGTCGGGTTGAAGCCCATTTAAATTGTTGGGCCCTGAAATCAGGCTTAGGCCGAGCCTGTAGGGGTGAGGGGATTTGTATGTACAGAAATGTGGCCCATTTGGCCCACCAAGAAATATGGGCCCAATCCTAGAACTAGGGCCATTCACAAGCCCAACTACATGTGTGGTGAATAAAGCTGCACACGAGCTGAGCTCAAGCCAAGCTTGACAAAGCTTGAGCTTGGCTTGATCATTGGCCTATTGAGCTTGAGCTTGGCTCGGCTTGAGCATCGAGCTCAAAACAACCGTTTGAGCTTGGCTTGTTGGTCGAGCCGATTGAGTTTTGTTCAAGCCAAGCCGAATGAGCTCTATCGAGTCAAGCCAAGCCAAGCCAAGCCGAACGAGCTCTATTGAGCCGAGCTCGCTCTATCGAGCCTAGCCGAGCCTTGTCCTTTTTTTTTTTTTTTCCCTTCATCCTCAACCCAACCCATTGACCTGCTCGACCCAACCCATTGACCTCAACTGACCCAACTCGCTGACCTGACCCCAATCTTCCGACCCAAAACACCCCAAAATTAGGGTATTTTCTATTCCAAACAAAATAAATCACAAATAAGGAAAAAAAAACACAAAAGCCTACCTGGTAGTGGTCGATGCTTGACTGTCCGCTTGAAGGTGCAGTGTGGTCCGGCGTTCGCTGTCGGGCATCCGCTGCCGGGTGCAGTGCGAGGAGGAAGCCAGAATAGAGAGACTAGAGAGAGAGAGAGAGATTTGAAAAAAATGGAGGGAGGAAAAGAGGGGGAGGGGCAGCCAGACAGGGTTGCGACGGGCTATGTGGGGTCAGGTGGGAGTGAAAAAAAGAAGAAAAAAAAAGGGTCAGGTGTGGTCTTAGGATAAGGTGTGTGTGTGTGTGTAAATGTTAAGCGAGCCGACCTTTATTCGAGCTTAGAGTCAAGCCGAGCTAAGCTCACTCATGTTCAAGCTTGGCTTGTTTTTTAATAAACTTTCAAAATCGGGCTTGAGCTTGCAAGCCGAGCCAAGCCAAGCTGAACTTAAACGAGCCAAGCCAATCGAACTCGGCTTATGTGCAGGTGAATGCTAACCACTCGCAGGTGTCTTTAAACCGTTGATTCTTTTCATGTGATGGTAGGCCATTTGATGATTGGACGGGCCGATGGGCCCGGACACTAGTCCTATATTTCAAGCCCGTGCTGGCCTTCGGGCCAAGTTTAAGCCCTGGCCCTGGACCCGGATTACCTACCGACGCTGCCAGTAGCGACTTGCTTCCGGACGGTGCTCTGTGGGCTCTACCATGATGTATGTGTTTTATCCACGCCGTCCATTAATTTTCCAGCTTATTTTATGGAATTATCTAAAAAAGTAGGCAGATCAAAATCTCAGGTGGACCACACCACAGGAAACAGTGGTGATTAAACTCCCACCATTAAAAACTTCCTGGAGGTCAGGAAAGTTTTGGATCAAGATGATATCTGTGTTTTCCCTTCATCCAGGTCTTTTTGGCCTAATCAATAGGTTGGATGGAAAATAAACATTACAGTGGGCCCTAGGAAGTTTTTAATGGTGGGTTTTCAATCAGCAATGTTTTCCTGTAGTGTGGTCCACCTGAAATTAAGATGTGCCTCATTTTTCGTATCATTCCCTAAGATAATGATTCAAAATATATGGACGGCGTGGATAAAGCACATGCATCATCGTGGAGCCCATAAGCACCGTTCGCAGTGGCCTTGCAGGGTCGGCCGCTACTGGCTTCTTTGCACTATAATCAGGTTTTCAATTATGATAAGTGGGGTCCATCGTTTATTAAATCCAGACCATCAGATTTTTGTGTCCCACCGTAGATGGATTATTAGCCAAAAAAAAAAAAAAAAAATCCCCATCCTGGCCAATCTCATCCTTTAAATTTTCTAGATTACAAATAAACGGTTAAGAATCGAAATATCAACTACAAAAATCCCAAGACTGGTGTGTGGTCCATCCACCACGCTCTTCAAGAAACGAATTCTCTAGATTGGGGCATTCAGGCCCACTTGCAAAAGTGAAAAAGGTTATAGGTTTGGCACATGCCAGCACGCATTCCAACATGCCACGTGCGTGCCGTATCGAGCATCCATCTGGGGGGGCAAGATCCGAGGGCTTAAAAAGACAGTCATATGAAACCTAATAAATATGGTACACTGACGGTGTACCAAAAAAGGAGCTCTTTCTGTAATTATGCATGATGTCCTGTCCATCCATAATGACTGTTTGAGTGGTCCATTTGGTGGGCCACGTACTATTCTGTCTTGCATGGTGTCCTCTGTCAGGGTGCCTTAAAAGTGTCCCCAACATGTTTTGTGGTTTTGGCTTGTAGGGTGGTGGGCCCGGACCGGTCCTTGTTCAAGTGGGCCGGGCTAGACTAGGTCAGACCTGAGAAGTAGGGGGTAGCCTGGGCTGGACAGCCTGGCCCGCGTCGGTGGCTCAACGCTTAGAACCGGGTTGGGCCTGGGCCAAAAATCTCAGCTGGGTGTTTGGGGCGTGGCGATGATGAATAGCCCTGTCCAATCATCAAGTGGGCCACCATCATGGAAAATGAATGGATGGTTAAAGAATACTTGTTGGATCTAGATCATGTTCCAATGATCCAAACCATTTCTATGATGAATCTCATTGCAAACCGAGTTGCCTGGCCCGCCGCTTAGATGGTAGGTAGGCCAAATCACGGGCCTGAAAATGACGCGCATTTTGTTTCCAAGTGGGCTGTAGTCTTGACCATGGGTTGGGCTTGGGTTTGTGGGTCAGGCTCAAGTTTGGATTCGTGGTCAGTTTAAAATCTGTATTCGGGTCTGACTCCTTGGAAATGAACGGTCCATCGTGGGCTGAAGCTGATGAGCTGAAGCTGATCTATAGCGGCCTGAAAATGTCAGCCATCAATGGGCCTGGACATAAGTGTGATCTTGGCCGTTAGGGAAAATAATCAGTTGGGCCACTCTATGGGTATGAATCATGGCCCATGACATCCTATTGATAGCTGGGCCCGAAGGAAACAGGCCACCCAGGATATTACACAGCTGAGATGCCTCTATTTTCTTTCCTCATATCATCAGGTACCACACACATGACAGACGTGTATGATGATCAGAACCATACATCTTGTACGCATGTATATATTCGAAAGTGGGCCCATGTTTTTGGCACACCCAAGGCTCAGAATTTTCTTATTTTTGGCCATAAGTATATATTTCAATGAGGCTCACCTAAGGTGTTAAATGATCTGATTATTAGGCCAAAGATCTACACAGATTACCTGATGGAAACCTCATATCTCTCACACACGTGTTTCGGCACATGGGTCAAGCCTGATGTGTTTGTCCAAATCACCCTGTCCAAAAATCATCTCAATCCATTCATCAAGTGGGGAGGTGTGGTCCATTTGAAGAGTGGATCATGCTGATTTTTGCATAATCCGATCCTCATGGAGGGGCTAAGCTTTTGGACGGTTGGATGTCGCACGTGCATCACGTGATATAAATTATTTGATGGTTGGATGGTAAATTAGTGATCCAGGGGTTGGACAGGAGGATGTGTCATTTAGATGAGACCAGCTAATAAAGATAGAAGGAAGCATTATTAGGATACAACCTAGAACATGGAAAAGCTATTATGGGAAACCTTCTATAAGGTTCCAAAAAGCAGTTGAAGGGGGTGTACTTGAAGCTTTCAATACATATGTTTAAATGGAATGGCATCTAGCATAGTCTAAAATGCAATAGTTATATCCAACAACTAGTAGCAATCAAGGGGCCCACCATTTTTTTTTTTTTTTAATTTTATTTGAGTGGACTGGTGGAGAAAAGACTAGGAAGCTACATGTGGGGGGAATGTAATGAAAAAGTGAGTAAAACACAAGACATGAGAGAGAGTACATCTTTAGGACCACTTGATTGATGCCAAAAGAGATTGGTTGGGAAGGAGCATGGTCCACCAAGTGCCTGAGGCTTTGGTTCTCTCTCTCTCTCCTCCTCTTCTCTCTCTCTCCCCCCTCCCCCCCCCCCCCTCCTCTCTCTCTCCTCTCCCTCCTCTCCCTCTCGCCAGCTACTTCAACAAGGGGGCCACTTGTGCTAGATCAAGGCCGTTCACCATGTGAATCCCTATGAACATGTCTCATGACCCACAAATCATGCAGATCAGGCCATCAACTAGGCTGTCCACACATCCATGGAAAACGTGCCGTTTTAAATGAGCTGATCTAAGGTCCACAATCAACAAACAAATGCTCCCCACCCATTGACGCCCAGCTTTCAACCACGTAGCAAACATGAATCAACCCACCTGACAAACATCCCGGATCTTACGCACACCTGCCACATTGGCACGTGTATCAGGATCCAAAATCCTATTATCGCGAGTACACTCTCAAGGTTCTCTCTGTCTTGTCACTCATCGTACATTGCCGATGAAAAAAAAAAAATTACCAATATGGTAAAAAAATAATAAAATTCACAGTACATAGGTAGTATTTTTGGATTGTTGTAGTATAAAAAAAAAAAAAAGGGTTTAAATGTCACAGAAAAAGGGGTACTTTGTTAGATTTGTTTGGTTAACCGTGTATGATATTTTCACTGTGGTGCATGCAAGTACTTAAAAAGTTGTTGAAGTTGTACACCAATCCTCACCGTCCAATCAAAAGCTTTTAATATGAAGTATCACGTCCATTTCTCGAAATCCGAGAAGTGGGCCATCTGCTAGTGATTGAAGTTATTAGATGGAACATTGTTCATGTGAATGTTTCTAACCCTCACCTACCCAATTTAGAGACTACATTCATGGCAGCCCTTCAATGCAACTACAAATAAACATGGGATGATAAGAGCCCTTGGATGATCCTCGACCGTTTGTTACTTTGTCCACATGGACTGATGGTCTGAGATCCTGACTGTTGGCTTGATATGCCTCTCCAGTGGATGCAAAATTTTTCCCAGATCAGATATCCCCGGTATCCAATATTTGGTTCATTTTGTGCTGATTGTGGACAATTAAAAAAATTCAATTTTAAACCGTCTATTTGCAAGATAGAGATTGAAGGGCTAGGATTGTCCCATTGAGGATATTTTTTGTGCCATTGTCAACCATTATGTGGCTCATCAGTTCCTCGGTCTGGATTGACAAACCATGTACCCCACTTCGAGAAAAAAAGATCCAAACATACCATATATATCCTCAGGAGGGATCAGGTAGTTTTCCTTGAAGATTGCTGGTCCACATGATCGTGTGGGAAAATATCTGCTCACATGCGTTTTGAATTTTGATTGGTTCATGTAGATGGCCAATCGAGTAGAACTCGGGCGCTCGGGCCAAGATGTGTGGGTCCCACTGTCAACGTGGGCCAATCAAACAGCTTGTCGACACCTTCCTCCCACACGCTTGTGGTACTACAATTCCTCAAATACCAATTACATCAGAACCATTTGAAATGTCAACCAAACACCAACGGTAGAAAATGGGATGATAGAAGTCTGATCCACACCGTCCATTCTCATTTTAGGGTGATTTTACTAATGGGACCATTTATTGCATCTGTCCAATGACATTTTGTGGACTGGCCAAATGGTACCACCTTCTTAGAATCGCACCTTTCGGATTGCATTCGATTCCAATCACAATTTTTGGGCACACCCAAACAGGCCATAGTCATCAAAATGTTAATATGGACGCACGTGTTTCATGAAACTTCGTGAGGGGCCATGTCCCAAAAGGTCATCAGGCCCGTTGATTTGGTGGGGGTTGATGTAAGGGGATTGGATTAACATTCAATCAGTGGCTAGAAAAAAAAAGGTTGGCTAACCAAAATAATAAGCAACGGTTCACATCCGACGGGATAAGCTCACATGTGGTCCAAATACCATGATTTGGGATCCACAACCATTTTGTGGCTCACCAGAAAAATGGTTCCGAATTCCAATCACTATATCCATTTGTCAAGCGCACATCATGATAGCAAGTCTTGCCTGTTTGGATAAAGAGAATGGAAAACTGCTATGAAATCTTGGATAATTATAAAAATTCAATAATAATTCCTTTAGGGGTCATTTGGGAGCATATAATTGGTATTATTAATGGTGAACATTGGCATATTTGGGTGAGTGCATTTGATGTGAATTAGGATATCAAATATACTAATAGTATGTATAAATGCTAAGGAGACACAAACCCCACCGGTAGGTGGGTGCATCATGTGACTATCTATGTGGGTGCGTTGCGTAGCTAACATGGGTGTGTTGCACGACTACAAAAAAAAAAGAAAAAAGAAAAATCAAATATACTAAAAGCTCATTTTTTTAAATCATAACAAAATCACGTCATTCCATTTTATATGGATTCTGGTTATTATTAATTACCACCTATCTGTAGGTCAAAGGCTTCTTTCTCACTCTCTCTCCACCAAGAGCGGATTAGGTGAGACCCTGGCCCACCTAAGATGATGCGGCCCTTATCATGGGGCCCACCTTGATGTATGTATTATGAATCCACGCCATCCATTCATTTTTCTAGATCATTTTATGACATTATTTGAAAAAAGGAAACAAATCCAATTATCAAGTAGACCATACCATAGGAAAAGTGTTGATTGACCATTAGTGGGCTGTAAAAGTTTTTGATCAAGTTGATATTTGTTTTTCCCTTCATCTAGGCTTATGTGACCTTATCAACATATTGGATGGTAAATAAACACTATAGAAGCATTAAGGTGTGGCCTAAGAAGTTTTTAATGGTATGGCAATCAATCACCACTGTTTCTTATGTTATGTTCCACGTGATAATTGGATTTGTTTCATTTTTGGTATAATGCCTTACAATGATATGAAAAAATGGATGGACGACGTGGATATATAATACATACATTAAGGGGGGGGCTCACGGTAACCCCACAGAAGGGCCAGACCGTTTTGGTTGAGGCAGGGTTCTAACCGAATCGCTCTCCTCTCATCCAATGCATTATAAACAGAGGTTGTAAATACCTTCACATTAATTCTAGTGGATTTCGATTATAGGGTGCCAAACACAGTGGCTCTATTTCGCATGAAATTCATGGTAATTGCCAATGTATGTAAATACTCACTCTCAAATGACTTTTTAATTCACCTGAGATGAAGTTTTTCATAAACAGATTTGAAGCTTAATGGTGAAATAGGAGAAATGCCTCTTATGAAGTTCAAATTCGGCCATTAAAATGTTTTCTTGAAAGAAATTGATATCTACATTTTCTAACAAAACCCTAGAAAGATTGAATTCCATACTTTTTATTCAAACATCATTAAACTTGGTTTCATGGAAATTGAATTTATTTTCAAAGTATTCTCTTAATCCAAACACCTGCTTCCATTGTTTTGTATGATCTCTACATGGTCACTAAATTACTGCATGTGAATTACATTAAAAATGTCTGGGTTTAATTGTACTCCAATTCTTTAAAAAATATATAAAGCATAAAAGGTGAGTTATTTGCTACTCTGGCAAAGTATGATACTTGATACACAGGCACTCACAACTCATACTAAACTGATTAAATTTTGAAACCCTTGGTTGCTTAGTTAAACTTGGGTAACAACATTATTTGTGGACGCTTGTTTAATGATTTTTGAACCATGGACATTTTTCTTTTTTAACCTGGCAATTAATGTCCACTGGCTAATGGACGTTTAAATAATCAAATCATCATCATCATCACATAATTTGAGCCTTATCTCAGCTAATCAGATAATCTTAAATTCGTACTACATTCGAATTGAGAATCATACAATTTAATTTGAATTATAGGAGGGCCATGTATAAAATTTTTAAGTAATTTTTGAATGATTGTGTATCATCTATCACACCTCCAAATTATCCAAGCCTTTATTGATTTAAAAGCTAGACAGTGAAAAGTTCAGGTCTAATGTAGTTTTGGCTAAAATGGGGTTGAGTTCCGTCCAAGGCTGAGTTGGGACTCAGCTCTATTTTCAACTCTAACTCAAGGAGTGAAACTAGACTATCGTACCTGACTCGAATGGGTCTGATTCAACTCGGACCAGTCACATCTGACTAGATTGGGTCTGATTCATCTCGGACCAGTCGCATCTGACTCGACTGTGTCCGAGTCATCTCGGGCTAGTCTCATCTAACTCGGCCAGGTTATTGATTGTGGGGTTGATTTCCGTCCAAGGCCGAGTTGGAACTCAGTAGAGTCAGCTATATTTTCAACTCGAATGGGTTTGAGTAAACTCAGACTAGTCATATCTGACTTAAATGGGTCTAACTCAACTCGAAGTAGTCCCATCTGACTCGACCGGGTTTGAGTCAACTCGGGCGAGTCTCATCTGAAAACACAAAATTTTTGTCTTTGAGAATAAATTCAATTCAATGGCTCTGTCAAATCACAAAAAGAAATGACATTATCACGGAGAATTTTATGAAGTGCAACCTGCACCATACACGTGGAAACCATGTTTGATGATAGATAACATCGATCCAGTGGGCCATAATACGGATGATACGTATACCAAAATTGCAGTAGAAATGTGACCATCCACTCAGTTGTGAGTTTAATTTCTTGTTGAATGTGGGCCTTACTCTTTGAGTTAACCTTCCATTTAATACTAAAGATCGCACGGCTTAGAATGGTCCTGCCAGCTTGAGTTTTGGGCAATGGCCCAGTAAACCAACGCTGGTGATCAGCGCACCTAAGTACCAAATGTACGGCCAAGATGTCATGGTGCTGACTTCATTAATAGAACTCCATGAAGGTAGCATCATAATAACACGCTCCATCAACAGGACTGTCATGGCTTTGGCATTGATTGTAGTGACAAATCTCATTCTAGAAGATTTCTTAATAAATATAAATATTTGTTACAAATTAATAAATAAAATTTAAAATTTACAATATTATTTATTTAGCAATTAGGGTTTTACTATTCCGATGAAGCTAGATATTTTAAATTCTGCAAATATGTTGAAATTTTGAGAAAATATCACGATAATATTGTTTAATGTATTTTTTGCGATATCATTGGATATTAATTTGTCACAATGATCCCAGACTATATATAGTTCAAACACGTTCCAAACTGAGTCAAGTCGAGTAACTCAGTTGAGGTTGAATTTCTTTAAGTCTATTTATTTCAGACGGTTTCAAGTCCAATCAATTAATTTCTATGTGGTTGGGGCTTGTTTGATTTTTTAATTTGGTATGAAAGGTAAAGTAAATGAGGCATCGTTATCAATTTCAAGTATCCATGGTAAAGTACATTGTGATGATTACACATGTGTATTATAAAACAGTTATTTGTCGGTAGATCAAATAAAGTAACAAAATCATCATTATAATTAAAATGAAAGTGATGTCACCAAGCAATTGCAATAGTGAATAATTATTAGCCGTTTGTGGCTATTGGTTGTTGTAATAGGAAAACTAAATAGGCCCTTAAGTACTGATGACATCCAATCCTCCTAATAAGTTGGCCCCACCATGAGGATCACCTTGAGAAAAAAAAAATCCTACCACTTATTATGTGGAACACATCATAAAAATAATTTTTAACCATTAATAAACAATCAAATATAAGTTTGGTCCACTTGTTGATTTGGCATACAACCATTCTTATTGTTAGTGAAATTCAATCAAACGTTAGGCCATTTGTGTGAGTGAGGGTCTGTACATATTTGCTTTGTGCGCGTGATTAGAAAGTGCAAGTGTACTAGAGTTTGTACTTAACTCAATATTTGATTGAACATTGGCACCCCTCAGCACTGAGATGGACCGATTAAGATCGGATTCGAAAATTCAACCACTAGTTGTAATAGCTATTAGGCAATTTGCGAAAGGAATAAGGGTTAATCATTATCAAAGGATTCTTTTTGCCTTACGTTAATGATCTTTCACAAATAATTATAATCAACATATTTCTTAAAATAATAAAGATGAATAGATAAATGAAAATGATAAAATAATGTCAATTTATTAATTTGTAAATGAAGCTTATTATAATCGATGAAGTAAAAACAACTAAAGCAAATAAAAGAAATAAATACCTAATCCTTTTGTGTGTATAGACCATCTAGGTGGATGGTTAGCAGGATATGACTAGAGTGGTGATCGCTCAAGTAAGAACTCGGTTGATTGAAATCCAGCAACGTAAGGTTGTAGATATTTAATCTACTCTATGGTATATAGCGATGGCACTGGACAATAGCAGTATATGCTAAGGCTAAAACTAAAGTAAGTTATGTTAAGATAAATGTAAATAAAGATAGATTGTGTTTGGCGTGGGCGTTGAGCTGTTTATCACATTCTCCTTTTTAGGTCGTTAAGACTCTAAAACCCTCATTGGGTTTCCTTGATGGTTCAAGATCCTTCATATCTATGGCTTTTGATGTAGTCTTTCTATTTGGGATCTCGTAAATTTGAAATTGTCATTCAAATGTCCACTTTTACTTAAATGCACCCCATAGATTGGATCTTCAAAATACCGTTCCATTTAAATTTGGCTCGATTAAAACCATTTCCACAATTCTCTTATCGTGCCCTTACATCTTTGTGGAATTGGTGGGATTGGATTTACCGAATCCTGATTGGTTCCCATTATTTTGACTCTAGCCCGCTCTGATATTGGTTGAATCATTGGATATTCAGAATTCTCATATTCATTGCGAGAGCTACGAGCGTCTTTGAGAAGATCTTCCATTTTAGAAGGACTCTACGAGATGACCTTATCGAATAAATCCGAATCTGTGATATGATCCTTGCTTCGGTAGGTTTTTTATAGACATGTTGGATATGTTGTCTATTTCATGTGCCACACAAATTACAACCATATGTTATTTGACATTTTGCTCTTCTAAAGGCATCTGTATGATTTTATATTACCGCATTAATAATGGAAGACGTATCATCGAAAAAAGGGCGGTGAAAGATATTTTCTGATGCGAGTATGATTTTCTCATATTAAACCTATAATGTTGACATGTGGTGGCCTCCTATAAGCCCATGTTAGTATGGCGAAAATGGGTGTAAATACTTACAATGATGTAATCTAATTGAGTTGACTCGGCTATTGTTTTTAACTCGTTTTCAAATTGGATACCCTCTACGCTATCCATTCGGATACCGGTTTACATGGTACCGTGGCCCGCAGGTCCTGCAAGATCGGTGGCATTTATCATGTGTGTCCCGCCATACATGTTGCCCTGAAGTCAGGCTGGCTCTGACATGAGGTGGGCCACCCATGTACTTTTCTTTGGGTCCTGACCTGGGCTTAGAACCAGGCCTCAATGTTGAAGGGAGAAGTGCCTTCTCCGTGTTAAATGTGGACCGTTGGTCTTTTTTTTTTTTTTTTATATTTTACTGACCGTCCATTGCTCTCATACGTGGCCAACTACTGACCATACTGTCCTGATTTTTCAGCCAACAACACATACAAAGTGGGCCCCATCAGATGAACCGCGTGGATCTTTCCACTCAAATGCCACGCTGGCATGTGTCAGGAGTGTCGGATTCGGATGGCCCACTTCTCAAGATTTCAATACTGAAGTCATAGACGAAACCGAACGATGTGATGTGTGAATGTAGAGCTTTTAGAAGTCTGAAGATTATCATGTGGCAGCGGCTCAAATCATGGCGATAACATAGTGGTGCTCTTTCAGTCCAACCGAACTCTACTTTGTGCTTTTTACACCATATTCTCAGATGGTGGTGACTCATTGATGTTTCCATAGCACATATGCAACTCCATCCAGACCATCCAAATTTTGGGCCCCATCGTGGATGAAGCATATCAGTAAAATTCACTGATCAGATGATCTTAACAACTGAACAAGTGGTCCACGAATGGCAGGTTTAAGAGAAAATAGTTGAGTCCAAATTCAACGGTCTGGATAGGAGGATAAGATCGTCTGGCCAATTTGTTTTTGGGAAAATGCTCCACATTCTATTACTTGTCCCCACAATTTGGACGGTCTGAGAGCAAAGTCGATGAATCACTACCATCTAAAATGTGCTGAGGGACGCATACAGTAGTTAGTGGGGGCCTTGTCTACTCTCAGTTGCACAAACTAATCATGGCCATTGAATTGACAAAAGAGATGCTGCAACATACACGGTAGGGATTTGATACAACAAAAGAGACAAATGATCATTTGTAAAAGGCAGTTCAAACCTGTCTATCATCTAACATAAAAGGAGGGCCAAGCATATTACACGGGCCCATTTATAGGATATCATTGCTGGAAGCTTGGTACACCATACCCTAGCTCTCGATTCCAACAAGCAGGTCCCACTCCTTGCTAATCCAGACCATTGGTCCATTCTAAATCACTGTTGATGGGCCATACACAAAAAAAAATCTTAGATAGGAAACTATAAACTTATAGACGGTCCACATTCAAAGTCCAAGCATTGTCGGCTTTTATTTTCCGATATGATCCAACTTTTGGATATGGTCCATCCATGGAGGTTCGGAACAGAACAACGGTCTGGATTACAAAAGAGTGGGCCCCAGTTGACAGAATCGGAAACCGACGAATATCGCGGGAGCGGTCGGGTGGTGCACGGTACCAGTAGTGCAAGTCCAAAGATGCCACCTTCATATGAGAATGCATCATGTGAAAACAACACTTCACCTTTTGCATTGGCCTCTCAAAACGTTGTAATGTCGCCTTTGAGATGCCTTTGGGTGGTCCACACCTTCATTCCGACAGCATGATCATCCCATGCCTTGAGAAGACCATCATAGCCTTTATGACTTAGACCTATCCACATTCATATGAGGGTTACATTGTAGAAAACCATCTACTTCATGTGTTGGCAATTTCGTGTCCATTTCACACCCTTGTTTGTGTGGCCCTCCATCTCATGCCCATCTCCATTACCCTTCATTCACTTGCATGGATTTCCACCCACATGTTCTGTTCAAAATATCTCACTCGGCCAATCCGAATCGGGCGGAACTGGGCCGGACCCAGATCACAAATGGGCTCATATGGCGCATCCGGTACGCCCCATCTGGTCCACTTGTCTTTAATCTCATGTTTAGGACCACAGAATGTAGGGTTCTCACTGGGCCGGGCCATGGTCTTTCCAAGTCCAGGGCCCATCAGGCCCAGACCACCCGTATCAGGTGGTGGGATCATGAGTAGAGCATGTGTGCTTAAAACCATACATTGCTGGGCCCTACCCGATTCCAAAAGGCTCGGCCACAGCTCTCGGCCCATCGGGTCACAGCTGGGAAGCCTAATAAGTGAGCCCATCCCATATCAGGCCGGCCCAAAAGCCCGCCCATCGACAGCCCTAAGGATATGTAATGGGGGTGCACCGAAGTACGTGGTAGCCCCACGACAACGGGAGTTCTAGAGAAATGTCGCAATCACGCCACCTAATGGGAAGGGTGGGATAGGGACGGGGGCGATGCCGGACACATGTCGTGTGTGCCAACGCGGCAGCTGGAGAGTGCATTTATGCCATGTTAAACCAAGCCCATCCCAATCTAGGAGAATTAGGGTTTCTAGGGATGGCGACCCGGCTGGTGGTGTGGTGTGTGACTAAGCCCAGGGTCGAGCCCAAATGGTCCCCTCATTTCCCTTTGTGGGGCTTTATTGGCAAAAGAGTGCTTGCATAAATGGAGGGTGGTAGTTGTTAGGGTTAGGGATATATGGGTGGGCCACATTAGAGTAGCCCAGGAACACTACTTTAAAATGGGCCTTTAAGTACATGATTGTGGGCTAAGAGTCTTCTTGCCCAAGTTCAGTACCACATGTGGAAAAAAACATTGGTAGTCTGGCACACCATGACCATCCATACACATGCATAGATATTAAATACATGTACTGGTGATCGATCGAGACCGTTCAAATCATAAACAAACTAATCGAATAAATCCCAACTTCCGATTCGATGGTCGTCAATCAAACAGCGATAATCATCCATCTGATGCCGTTCTTATTCCTCGTCGGATCCACAATGGGCCGAACGGTTTGGATGGTTCCGACCACATGATCATAAACCATTCATCAATGGTCACCGAACAAATACTCGAACCCGCCATCTGATTCAATTTCCACCCCGAAACTACTACGGTCTCGACGGAGGGTAAATCGGCCACATTAAGATTACCATTTGGGGAGGTCTGTTTAATATCCAAAAAGCTGCTCTCAGCAGCAGCAACGGTCAGATAAGTGGGTCATGTTGGGGTGAACCAGAAAAGTTTAGGTGGTCTCGACAATATGGACGGTTCGGATCGGCGTAAATGTACAACCACATGCATAGTACTCAAGAGTACAAACATCTGTCCCATGTGGGGGCCACCTCATCAGACAAGCCCAAGCCCAAGGAGGGGTAGATGGAAGTTGAAAATGACTTGTCTGAGAGTATAGAGGGAAGAATTATGAGGATATGTACACTTAAGGTGGGGGAATAATTGCAAAACGGGTCAAGCATGCACGAATAAAGCAGTGGTGTGTACAGAGAAAAAGGGTATTTTTTAAATTATATTTCAGTCCTTACTGAAATCATTAAATTACTATTTCAGCTAAAACCCATGCAAAATCATCGGATACCCGAATTCCAAAACACCCGAGATTACTAAAAACAAACCCGAAAAGGGTTAGGAAAGAGAGGCAGCACACCATCCCACTCTCACTAAAATACACGGGGTGCGCACCGAGCTGATCAGGCGCACCGAAATAGAAAGCTGTTTGGGGGCTTACTATGGTAAAAAGGATGGTCCTTGGTAACAGTGAAAGATGGGGGTGGAAAGGTCGGGTTGACAGGTTTGTCCACGTCCTTTCTGAAAATGACAAATATGTCCTTTTCTCTCTTTTTATTTTTTATTTTATTTTATTGTAATTAAATCTTTTGAAATAGTTGTTGTACACTTTGATAGTGCAAACAGATGCTGTGGGCCCTACCTTGATGTATTGATGACATCCACTCCGACCATCTTGCGGGCCTGCTCTCGTATGGCTATTTGGCCGAAAATTAGGAAAATCCATTACTCAGGTGATCCACACAAGAGAGAGCTATTGAGAAAGAATGCCCACCTTTGATTTGCATAGAGGGTCCACCATGTTGTGCGTTTATATGAAACATCTGCACTTGATGATGGCACACATAGAAAAACAGCTCATTTAACAACTTGGGTGGGGCTCAACAGCCACATCAATGGTGGGATTGTTCCTACTTGTGTGGCCCACCTTAGTGATGGCGTGGATTGATTTTGGGACATGGCATGCATGATGGCTCGAGTAGATTTCATCAATACATCACTGTGGGGTCCACACCAAACCGTTTGCAGTAGATAATATCCCTGGTGCAATCCACATCCGGATACTTGTGTATGCATCTGAAGCAACTAATTCGGTGATGGAGAGAACCTGATATTGACTGTCCAGATACCATGCACCACTGCAGGTGGACTATAGGATTTTCTCTCTACTCACTTAATGATCCTAACCGTCCAATTGGTGGCCACAATATGAACGGTAGAAAGTAAATGGTTTACTCGCCGAATGAAAAAAAAAGCTGTCTGATTGATGTTATTTCTAACCATGACCCATCATCAATTGGCCCCACCATCTGGATGGCCTGGATTGAAATGTTTGTATGCCATGTGTAAGGTGGACGAGTTTCCACGCTTAGTGAGCCATTTCTCAAGAGTACACGTGGCAAGTTTACGTAAGAGACTGTTCATCTAGTGGACCCCACCCATCAATTTTCTTTAGTTCTAGACACTGAATCTTGACCTTTGACCCTTATCCTGATTCCACCATTTTGAATTTACCCAAGTAATCAACATTTGATTTTAGCCATTTGCAGTCTACATCATAGTTCTACTACACTCGAAACCTAGCTGAGTCGAGTCAACTCAATCACTCAGCAACTCGTGCGAGTTTTTCTGAGTTTTTTCAGCATATAAAAACTTCAAAGTACAAATGATATATAAATAATATCGAGTTGTTCTGAGTCGAGTTTCAAGTGTTCCGTTGAGCCGAGTGGGGGGTTTTCTCGAGTTATGACCGAGTCACGACCAGATTTTCTCAACTTGTGGTGAAATCTGGCGGAGTCGAGTCAACGCAGGAGACTAGAGTAGAGTATTTAAACTATGGTATACATCAGATTCAACTGTATCAACGGTCCTGATCAACGAATGACCCGTCTCACATGTACTACAAAGATGTCGGTGTACCATATTACTGTTCTACCCAACTCTACCGTACCATCTGAATGCAGACCGGATAAAAATAGCCAGGACTTACTTGTCATTCTCTCAAAACAAACAAACGAAGAGATGAAAGTAGGAAAAAAAATAAAAAACTCTTGTACTTGTTACCCTACGTGAGTTTGGCTCTCTCTCTCTCTCTCTCTCTCTCTCTCTCTCTCCCATTCGTCTCTCTCTCTCTCTCTTTCACTCTCTCTCTCTCTCTTCCATTCGTGTAATCACCGAACATTTTCAGGACCACTTACAAAAACCCTGTCACAGATATAAAGAAAGCCAACAGCTATAAAGAAGCAACACCAACTAGCAGTACCTGAGATGAGAGAGAGAGGGAGAGAGAGAGAGACCCACCAACGGATTTCGTCATCTCTCTTCCCTCCTTTCTCTTTCTACCGTGCTGTTGACTGATGGATATGTATACATGCAAGGAGATGCGCGCCACCACTTCCTTATCGTGCGCACCCCGTTGGTGGTACTTGGAAGGGGAAGCCAAAAAGTCTCAGCAGCTCTGGTGCATCTGTCAGCCCTTACTCCATATGAATTGTCCATGGTTCAGACCCTTGTAGGCCCCACTTCCCCCCTCTTACAGAATATGGTCCATAGCGGACGGGGATTAGGTACCACTCCTGCCTGTTCCTAGCTCAGAAGAGTCTGGGGCTTTTAGGGCCCACCGTCATGTATGGTTTATCAACACTGTTAGGATAGAGGCCCAAAAATGAGGCAGATACAAGGTTCAAGTGGACCACACCACAGGAAGCAGCGGTGATAATTAATGACACCCACCGTTGAAACCTTCCTAGATCCCACCATGATGTTTATTTGCCATCGAACCTGTTCATTATAAGGTGAGGTCACTTAGACCCGGATGAAGGGAAAACACAAATATCATCTTTATCTAAAACTTCTGGGACTCTGCGTTTGATCCCCACCATGTGGCCCACTTGAGCCTTGGGATTTGCCTCATTTTTGGGCTTATATTCTAAAATGATACTAAAATATATGTAAAAAGCAGATGGACGGTGTTGATAAACTCATATATCATGGTGGACCCCTCAGAGCCCCAGACAGGTGAGGTAGTATCTAATCCGCGTCTGTCCATAACATGCTTCTACCATTATATGGTGGGCCTGATTCAGGGAGTATTGGCCAGTCCACTAAAAGCTCCAGAGCTGTTGGGGAAGAACTAGAATATCCCTTTATGCCCTCCCAAACAAACTGATTAAGATCCCTCTGTGAGCTACCCTGCATCTCATAGGTCCCATAATGGGACCTATCCCGTGGCCATTCTATATCACACAGACCCCACCTCGTGGGCCACGCCACCTTAGTGTGGAGATGTACCTGCATCATCCACCCACAACGATAAGGAGACTCGAACATTAGTCTCTTGCTTTGATACCACTTAATGCAGGGAGTATCGGCTAGTCCACTAAAAGCCCCAAAGCTATTGGGGAAGCATCAAAATATCCCTTTATTCAGCCCTCCCAGGCAAACCGATCAAGATCTTCCCGTGGGCTACCCCGCACCTCACAGGTCCTATAGTGGGACTCACCCCGTGGCCATTCTACATCACATAAACCCCACCTCGTGGCCATTCTGTATCGCACAAACCCCACCTCGTGGCCATTCTGCATCATATAGACCCCACCTCGTTGGCCACCCCACCCCAGTATGGAAATGCACCTGCATCAGGGCCACACACATGTTTGCATGAATGGCCCATGCGGTGTGCACGTACATCGATCCATACCATTGAAGTCTCGTGCCAATCTATGGATCAATCATGATCCAATAATTAGCACTGATCCGATGATCTTAACTGTTTGATTCTGCCTGTGAAACATCAACTATTAGATATGTTTCTTTTGACATGTTCCCATCCCTAGCGAGAGCAGATTGCCCTTGATCACCCCGGGCACAGAGATATTCCTATGCCTAGGGCTGTGTGGGGCCCACTGAGAAGTCCGTGACAAATCCACTCCATCCATCTATTTTGAAAGATCATAATATGATATGATTCTAAAAATCAGGCAGATTCAAAACTCATGTGGGCCATACCACACGAAACAGTGGAGATTGAATGCCTGGGGTTGACAGAAATTTTATATCAGGATGATATTTGTGCCTATAGTTTATCTGACTGATAGAAACCTTATGAATGGTTTGGATGGCATATAAACGCCATGGTCAGGTTCCAGGAAGGTTTCAATTGTGGACATTTCTGTTCCCACTGTTTCATTAGTGTGGCCCACATGAAGTTTGGATATGCCTGATTTTTAAAATCTTGTCCTATTATGGTATTTAAAAACATATGGATGGAGTGGATTTGTTACAGACATCTCTATGGGCCCCACACTTATGACCGGAATCTATATTAATCCGTATCATTAAAGTTTTGTGGATCGATCATGACCCAATAATTACACCAATTTAATGATATATCTTAACTATTTGACTTTGCCTATGAAACATCGATCCTCGATCATATTTCTTTCCACGTGTTGACATGCGTGCACATTGATCCATACTATATATTGAAATCTTATGCACGTTTTTGGATCGATCTTAACCAAATAATAACACTAATCTAGTGAGATTGACCATTTTATCCTACCCCTTAAATGAACCGTTAACCATATTTCATTTGGAGCGAACATTTAGTCACAAAAAATCAGATGGTATCGTGGTATTTACACCAGGCTGATCCTGGCCAGATCGAGCGGTTTAAAAGGTGAAACATGGCAATCGTTCCATATGTGGTAGTAAATGGACTTCAAAAGAAGTTATATACGTACACATTTGAGAGCATTAAATGCTAGAGTTCTATCAAAAGTAACTATCTACAAAAAGTCATATCAAATTTATACATTAAGACTTTAGTAAAGCTTCTTATGAATATTGCTAGACCGAAATGGCAATATGATTTTTCCTGTACACATGGCTTACTACAATTGGCTATACTTATCAAGATTTTTCATGATTACAGTATGCCCACCAACTCTCCAAATCTATAAAAGCCGAACTCGATGAAGAGCTCCAGGCTCCAAGCCAAGCACCTATCTCTCTAAATAGCATAACACTGCTTCTCTTATTCTAGCTTTAGATTAATCCCTAGTTAAACTGTAGAACGTTGTTTCATATCATTACTTGTTCAACACCATCACTGTCGTACGCATAGGAGTAGTATAAATTAATATTCATAACTTACTATCGTTAGATCTCCGATCAATTGAGTCCTCACTTGGACAATCAATTGAGTCCTTAGAATACATTCATCGGATCTCTAATCAACTAAGTCCTCACTTGGACAATCTATTGAGTCCTTAGAATATAACACTCTGATCATATCTTGTTAACCATCCATCTTGAATATTATTTATTCTTATAAGTGAGCGCAGGTATTTATCTTTTATTTATTTATTTCTTTGCTTATTTTTCTTATCTATTAATTGTACTGAGCCTTAAATATATATTAATAAAATTGACATTATTAATTTTAATCTTTTTCATTCATTATTACATTATTGGAAAATATAAGCTCTGCCATCAATGTTGAAAAAAAAATCCTTAACTCTATAGCAATTTGTGGTTGGAAAGGTGACCCATATTCAGATTTGATCTTAATCTGCCTATTACGCAGGGGTTGTAAGCTTTCAATTGAACTCATCAGTTGAGTACAACTCTAAGCATATTTGCACTATCCTAACGCCACATGCATGTTTAATTGAACGAGTAGAGTACAACTTTGGCATACCTGCACTATCCTAACATCACATCACATGTATGTTTAATTGAACATGGCCTCCATTAACACGTGTGGCCTTATGTTGGATGGAGTAGCAAACAGGTGGGCCCAAAATGTGTATGGGTTAGCTACATCTATGCAACATCTACGTATGGACTGATGTACACTTACCCACGTACAGGGTCGACGTGACCAGGCATATGAGGTTTACTATTTTGATGATCGTGGATGTAAGGCAGCCCATGTACACGCCACCACACGTGCCAACTGCTAACCATTGCCAGATTCATGATATATCAATGAGGTGGATGATCAATCTGACCTACATTCGTTATTTGAGCGACACGCACACAACCAACGGAGACCTTTTATTTAGTAAAATGTGGCCCACCTGATAAGTGAACGGACCTGATTCCTTCACCAGGCCAACCAAAACTACAGGACTCACCAGACAGACGGCTCGGATCTTGAGCATGGGCTATACATTGGCACGTGTAGTGGCGTCTACTATGTCGCACCATGCACACGTGTGAGATTACCAAACCTCATATTATGGTACGATAATAAGAAGGTTGTATAATACTCAGGCAGCGTATGACGCTTGATACGCAGGCACTCAGAACTTGCAAACGTGGCATACATTAACTGAAATGAAACCGACGAAACTGAGAAGCTCACTGTCGAGAAGTCACAGTCCCAAAATCAGATTGTTTGAATGATCCTGACCTCTGATTCGTGAAAACTCGTTGTTTCAAATAGGACCATTGGATAATTTTTCATTTTCAGCCGTCCAATAAAATGTCCCCTAAAATCATTCTAAGATAATCAAATAGGCGTAACTTTTGGTTGATAATACATCTAACTCACGAACCATATTTTGGACAACGTATGCAAATTCTAAGTAATTTATAAGCGCCTGCGTATTATCAATCGCACTCTGCCAGAGTATCAAAGTTTTCTAGTAATATTAGAATTTTCCAACCGTTAAAAAAAAGAGAGAGAAAGAAAGAAAAGAACAAACCAACCCATCTTTTTTAGTTTTCTGCTCCATCCCTTCTTCTATTTCTATATACCTTCATCTAAGGGAGGTGGTGCGCATTTTCTTATCCTATCCCCCCATGGAGAAGAATAGCAGCGAGAAAGAGACGCACGACTTCATGAGCGTGGACTCCTTCTCCCAGCTCCCCTTTATACGCCCGGCGCCTGTTAGAGAGAGGGGCATTCGCCTCTTCGGCATCGAGTTCGGCAGCAGCACGGCGCCGTCTCCAGAGCCAGAGCCCGTGCCCGACGCTACCGTGCGCCACGACGCGAAGGACGCCACAGAGGACAGCGGCCGGAAGTTCGAGTGCCACTACTGCTGCCGCAACTTCCCGACTTCACAAGCTCTGGGAGGCCACCAGAACGCTCACAAGCGCGAGCGCCAGAACGCTAAACGTGCTCAACTCCGGTCCGCCCTAGCGCACAATAGCCTCCCGGAGGGACACGTGTACGGCTACGGACTCGCCAATTACCACCCGCTCGGCTCCGCACCGACCACGCCTGGCGCGTACAAGGTCGGCCGCGGCTTCGAGCCGCCCCCATCCCCGCCTTCCTACTCTTCCTGGAACAGCCGGTATTACGGAGGACACGTGTCCATCTCCCACCAGCAGCCGATCAACGGCAGCCCCTTGCCGGGGTTGTGGAGAATCCCGGCCGTCCAACACAGCAGCAGTCCTCACATCGGGCTCAATCGCGACCGTCAGTCCGCTCTCCCGCTGCCCTTGGTCTCGGCGGGAGAGGAAGGGAGACCGTCGTCCGTTGGTGGGCCATCGCAGAGCCGACACGTGTACGATGCAGGAGCGGGCACCGTACATGACCATGTGAGTTTGGATCTGCATCTGTAATTTTCGTGAAAAAGAAAAATAATACATTATTTCTTCTTTTCTTTCTTCTAAATTTTCACTGTTTCTCTAACTTGCGCTTCTGGTGTGTAGGACACAATCCTACGCATGCCCTTTCCATTACTAATTTCTATGAAAATATCAAAGAACGTAGAAACCATTCGCACTACCGGAGAACGTTAGCATTTTCGGGATAAGAGGGACGAGGATCTTTCTGTAAATAAATTTGAAGTATTTAAAAAAAACAACCTTTGTTTTTTCAAATTTGCATTGCACTGTTTTCTTTCATTCAACGACGTTCATTTTCGCTTTAGAGAGGAAAATACAAGCAGTAGAACGGTGTTTCTGTAAATAAATTCGAGAGTATTTTCAAAATAGAGCTTCTTTTTTGTAATTTTACATTGCCTTTCTTTTCTTTCATCTCGGGCTTTGATTTCCTTAGAGATGAAAAATGGAGCAAGGACTAAAAAATGGGCTATTTGGGTCATTCAAGCCTCCACCCATGAATGCATTCTTTGATCTGAGCCGTCCATTGGACTGCCCAACTCTCGGTTGGGCCATTGCCTAAACCCCAGTTCATAACAGCTATCTCTTGTTAGCCTACAATGTACATTAATTGCCAGTCAATACAATTTTAATTTACTTTGTTTTTGCAAATTTTTTGGGTGAAATTATATTGGCTGTCCAATTGATGAACATTTTTAAGCTACGTTTTACCTCGCTCAGATCATGACCGTCCAATCGACCTTCTTTTTCGCATGCAGTGTGGTCTATTGCGAGATGTAGCACCCCCATGGACGGCCCGGATCAAAGATCATGTTCATCAATGAGTGTTTGTGAAGGTTAACAAACTACAATTCAAACTTACACTCAGGCCTGTTTGGGATCCACTTAAAAATGACTTCAGCTTATTTTAGTTAATCGTAGTTATGTATTAGAAATCTAGTTTTTTTTCATTTTAGTTAATCATAATCATGTATTAGAGATGAGATCTCTTAATCTCTAATACATGATTACAATTAACTAAAACTAGATTGACCCATTTTTAAGTGGCACCCAAACAAGCCCTAATGCCCTATTTGTTCAATGGCACATATTGGTTGCACAATTTGTGTTAGTCTGCACCAATCTCCACAATAGAAAGAGATATCAATGTATTTGGAGTCCACATATTTTCAAAATAGGATTTTCAAAACCCAATTTTAAACTGCCTTGGGATTCCCATTCAATCTCTTTGAATGGTGGACATTGATCTTGCTAGTATCTTTTAATTTCGGTTTGTTTTAAATGTTTCACCTAAGAGCTGGATCTAATACAAAGCATTGTATGAGAAGCACATTAATGTACAACTTGAGCTTAACTTCGTTTAAGAGTGTCCAAGTTCATTTAAGTTTATCCAAGTACAATGCACTTACAAACTGTAATTGAACAAGCTTAGATGCACTTAGATACACTTAGACGCATACATACAGACATCCAGTACTCTCTTAATCTAATCACTTCCTTGCAGATTAGAGCAATGCAATCTCAATGACATTTCATCCAAATAGATAAAAATCAGCAGTTAGATGTTTCTTCTTTCAAAGACAATTGGCGGGAATACATAAAGTATTTCCAAATGTAAATTTTCAAAAACCCATTTTTGAAATGCATGTTAAAATGCTCTCCCACCATCATGGGATGGTGGAAACAGTACACATGCAGTACTGATTCTTGGTGCACACTGTACCCACTGCTCACACAAGCTTTTCCCCTATCTTTAGTTTACCTTTCTGCATTTGGGATAAATTTCAAAAAAGGGAACTAGGAAATTCCCATTTTGAAAGACACGTCGGGATTCACGCCGGTGCTGCAGTTAATTGGAATGAAAAGAGACATGTCAGCACATCCACACTCAATGTTGCATTGTGTGCATGTATTTTTTCCATTTTTCTACTCTTTTTTTTTTCCCTTAAACTTTAAAATTCAACGGCTTTGATCATCCCATCGGTTGGTCAAGATATCAATGGTGGATGCATGGATTGCCCATAAAAATACTTTACTTCTGTGTGTGTGTGTGTGTGTGTGTGTGTGTGTGTGTGTGTGTGTTTAGTATCAGCACACCCACACTCAATGTTGCATTGTGTGGATGCACTGTAATTCCTTTTTCTACTCATTTTTCTCTCTTTCTTAAAAATTTAAAATTCAACGGCTCAGATCATCCGATCGGGTCGGTCAAGATATCAATGGTGGATGCATGGATTGCCCATAAAAATACTTTACTTTCCTTCTTTGTGTGTGTGTGTGTGTGTCATGTTAGCACACCCAAACTCAGTGTTGCATTGTGTTCATGCACTGTTTCCATTTTTCTACTCTTTGTTTTTTTTTTTTTCTCTCTTTCTTAAAATTTAAAATTTAACGGCTTAGATCATCCGATTGGGTCAGTCGAGATATCAATGGTGGATGCATGGATTGCCTTTTTTCGTTTTGCGATGCTGTAAAGTACAATCTAGGGACTGAATGCTGATATTATTATGGTGTGGATGCGTAGGTTAAGGCCTCTCACGCCCCACGTGTACGTTAAAAGGACTCCCACCAAACAAACGTACAAAATACAGATACATACAACGTGAAAACACGTACATCTAATCTGAGTATCTGATGATTCTTTTCACGTCAATCAGGAAAGATGAAAAGTAGCTACGGGGATTCGTGGCGAGTAGAGATGGAAAAGGTGAATTGCAGCATACAGCCAAAATGGCGTACGTGCCAAAGATCTGGACCGATCTTTTGATGGGATCGAATTTGTACATTCATTTGCCTTTATATCAGAACAATCAACTCATCAGGTGTGCCACTGTCAGATCAGGAAAATGGACGGTCGTAAGAAACTAAGTATATCATGTCGAACAATCAATCACCTGTGGCCCACCTGATGAAGGACGGACTGAAATTTGGAAATGAGAATGTTCACATGAGGTACCACTTGGTACGTGCCCTGAATTTCACGCACGTGCACCACTTTGGCACGTCCGTACGCCGCAAATAAACTCTTCCATACTCCCTCGCACGAATCTAGCATTTCTCATCCGGAAATGATAAGAGGGAAGCTTTGTTACTCTGGTAGAGTATGATAGTTGATACCCATGCACTAAAAATATCTAAACGTAGTATGTAATTAACTAAATTAGACCGTTTAAATTTTGGGACCCAATTTAATTGGACCATAAACCAAAAAATTACACTGATTTTGTTACTCAGATACCCGATTGGTGGATAATTACTTTACGGTTGAAATGAAAAACAAACGGTCATGATTCATCAAAATCATAGGCTAGAGTTATTCAACCAATATGATTTTGTCTTTTATGACTTACAGAAGGTTGGTTGGCTTGATTTGAATGAATGTATGACAGGTGTACGATCATCAGTGCCTGCACATCAACCAACCACCACACTCTTTCAGAGTATCAAATAGCATCCCAAATGATAACACGAAGCGTTGTTTCTCTTCACATTACGAAGTACAGACTACAATTAGAATACCATTATTTTTGTGCTATGGGTGCGTAGGTTAAGCTACTTACTCCAAACAGATAAGTACTCCACCAAAAATGTCACGAAAATTATTTGAAAATGTAAGTTATGGTCCACCTAGTTGCATTGTTCACTTGGATAGATCGATCGGTCAATCTGAACTGTCTATTAAGTCTAGAACATATTTCATGAACTAATATGAAAAAATCGGACGGACAGGATGGGCCTTATTTTCTTTAGCTATCCTTTCTCCATTCCATGGAAGGGATGGCTAAGATTGCAAAATGAGAGTGATTCTTTTGAATCATAAGTAGTCCATGATGCACCCTAATAAATAAGTGGACCAAATGGTTGATTAGAGCTATTTTTGTATAAACGATCTTAACCGTTCAAATTAAAGCCCACTGATCAAATGGTTAGTATTTGTCAGATTAATGGCAGACTTGCATGGTAGCCCATGAAATGTGTACAGGTGGTTTCCTTTGTCTAAGGGCCTGTTTGTTAACACTGGAAAAGTCACTTAACGTGGATTTGAGAAACGCTTCGTGTTAAGTTGTGTTTGTTAACCCCAAATTTAAGTTGTGTTTGTTAACCCCAAATTTAGAAACTGCTATGTGATTTTGCATTAACTTTTTTCGACGATGGAAGTCTAGCTTAATGGTGAATACGAAATGCGCTCGGCGAATTTTCTATAAAAGAAATAAAATTGCTTCCAAAATTACCCTCCTTACAATTCCAACTGAGATTTTCTCTCCACATGACGTAATATACCACCCAACTTTTAACATGTTTAACTTCTCTGGGCCCACCATGATTTATGTGTTAGATCCACACTATCCATCAACTTTTTCAGATCATTTTTTAGCATGAGTAAAAAAATAAGGCACATATAAAGCTCAAGTGGACCACACTATAGAAACCGGCGGTAATTGAATGACACTATTGAAACCTTCATAGGGCTCAATGTGAGGTTTATTTCCTATCTAACATCTTCATTAAAGTTACACAGACATGGAAGAAGGGAAAACACAAATATAAGCTTAATCAGAGCCTTCCATAGCCCTAAGAAGTTTTTAATGGTATGCACCCAATTTCCACTATTTCATGTAGTGTGGTCCACTTGAGACTTACATCTGCCTCTTTTAAGATCTTTGTTCTGCTTCATTTTTTGGTTCATATCTTAAAATGATCTGTAAATATGGATGGACGACGTGGATAAAACCCTTACATCACGATGGGCCTCACAGAGCCCTGCCCAGACAGATTATTGTCCGGGCGGGGTAGGATGCAATCCGGACCTTGCTAAAAACATACAGTTTTGTCAAGGGCTTTGTGGGGCCCACCATGATATAAGAATTTTATCAAGTTGTCTATCCCTTCTGAAAAATTATTTTAGGGCATGAGCCCAAAGAGGAGGCAGATTGAATGTTCACTTGGACCACACGATGGGAAACGGTACTTTAGTTTATTTGAATTAAATTGATGTTAATTTAATGATTTTATTTTTATTTAATAAAAAAAAATCCTTCATTATGTAAAACAACTCCAAACAGGAAATAGGGGCAAATGTGTCGAATTAACATATTTCATACATTTCAGACATTTATTAACAAACAGGTTGTTTCGAATTCAATACTTAATTTTCAGACTTCAGTAACAATTATCAAACAAGTTTTTAGACTTCAGATTTAGATTTTAGATTCAAGCTTTAGATTTCAGATTCGGGCTTCAGACTTCAGATTTGACAAATGAGCTCTAAATGTCCAAGTGCAACAACGAGTACTGAACAATTCTTTATAGTAAAACCATGTACATGAAATAATTATCTAATCACATCAGAAGAATTACATGATGTTGGAGCACGTTGAGCAAAATCATGTGTACATCCACCATACATGTGGCATACATGTACTTCAATCAAGGCCATTCAAATCATGTGGCCCACTGTGGATGAGCCATGTCTCTCAGTGATTCAACAAAATTAACCACTTTCTTTTATGATTTTCTTATTTGATGGGACATGCTTGAGGAAATGGAGTCAATTGATAAATGTAATCTTAGTACTCCGCATCTATTTTTGGGCATATTATTGGATGGTTTGGATTGAAGTACATGTATGTGACATACATATGTGATGAATGTGTATAGCTAACTATAGTCTCTCAAGTACAGTTTACTTCTTCTGGAAAGCATGCAAAACTACTCGTGAGGGGCTACATTTCAGTGGTCCTAAAATAATATCGGCCCTCTCATCATATTGACTGGAGTCTCTTAGCAGAGGACATTTAAACGTCTCCCACTAAGGGCCTGTTTGTTAAATCTGAGGTCTGAAGCCTGAATCTGGAATCTGAAGCCTGAATCTGAAGTCTGAATCTAAAGTCTAAAATCTTGTTTGGTAATTGTTGCTGAAGTCTGAAAATTAAGTACTGAATCTGAAATAATCTGTTTGTTAACAAACGTCTGAAATGGCCGAAATCTCTTAACTTGACATATTTACCCCTATCTCTTGTATGAAGATGTTTTGCATTATGAAGGTTTTTTTTAATTAAATGAAAATAAAATCATTAAGCTAACATCCATTTAATTCAAATAAACTAAAGTACTCAGTATAAAATGACATATTTAATTTTTATATGAAATAAAAATTAATCATGACATATTTAATATAAATTACCAGCTGTATCATTGGCTTGCAAAACAACAGACATGTGATGAGACAATCCAATCAACGATCCAAATTCTGTTCATTCCAACCAATTTCTTAGTAGCAAAGACACAAGAATCACCTTACGGACAATCTTAACCCTTCAAAGGCTGGTCCATTTTGTTATAACCATTAGCTTCACAAGCTATAGAAAACTCAGATGCTTAGAATCATCCAACCAAATTATTCTTACAAATCATAACACATCCATCGTGGGGCCTGTTCAAAAGATGTTTCAAGTTGACGGCCAAACCCATTCATCTCTGGTCGATCTCAGCGATCTATTTCTGTATGCCATTGATCAAGATGATTAGGATCATCTGTTGTGATTTGTGCATCATTGCTTGCCAAGCATCTCCAGAGTGTATCAACAGTGCAGATGAATTATTGGATTGTGACCCATTCAAAGCAACAAACTGTATCATAAACCTATGATACAACAAGTTGCATAAGGTCAAATCAGATTATCAGGATTGTCCAATTAATGCCAAGCATCAACTGGAGTGAATTAACGGTCAAGATTAATGATTGGACTATCACCCATCCAAAGCAACTAGTTGAATCATAAGCCTATGATACAACGAGTTGCATAATGTCATTTCCCAATACATAAATATTGGAAAGCTACAAGTAGTCCGCGGACCACCCGAAGTCTTACTCCATGTTTAATTAAAGATTTGGATTTGAATAATTTTTGAAACTTCATCTTAAACTAGGCTGTAGAAACGGATGGACGGAGTGGATATACAAAATATCATACATGTGGGCCATACTGTGGGGGTAACACCCACTAAGCTGTTCCCGGGGTATAACACCTAATTTGCGCCCATCCTCAAAGCAGCAATCCTGTTGGTAAGCGGATTGCGTCGGGAGTAGTTTGGGTGTATCCCTGGATTCACTGAGGTCGGTGGATCCCCAACTGTGGGGCCACTGTGATGTATGTACCTTACATCTACACCGTCCATGCATTTTGAAAGCTCATTTTAGGACATTATCCCCAAAATGAAGTAGATCCAAATCTTAGGTGGAGCATACCACATTGAATAGTAGTGATTGAATCCCCACCATTAAAAACTTCATGGGGGCCACTGAATGTTTATTTTCCATCCAACCAGTTGAAAAGGTCACAAAGACCTGGATGAAGATACCAAACAAATATCAGCTTCTGGATTTTGAAAACATTGGGTGTTCTTCGAAAATTACCAACTCATGGTAACAAAAATTGTATTATGGTCCACTTGAGATTTGGATCTAATTCATTTTTTGAATCATGCTCTAAAATGAGTTTTCAAAATGAATGGACAGGGTGGATGTAATACACACACAGCATACAGTTGACGGCATGGTAAGGGGATTCACTCACCTAGGGGGATTCGAGGATCCAGCGAAGCCGCGCCCATTTTTGCCAGGTGGTGGACTGACGCAATCTGCTTCGGCTTCTGCGTGGATTTCCTTCCAAAGGCTGTTCGTGCTAAGATGCTAGGTAGGGGCCCACTGTGATGTTTGTAAGAAATCCACTATGTTCATCCATTTTCTTATATAAATTTAGGACATGCGACAAAAAATGAGGTGGATTTAGAACTTAAGTGGGCCACAAGAGAGGGAAAACTGGGAAAAGAGTTTTCTACTGTTGAAATCTTCATGGCCCCACTTTAGAGGTCATCCATTAGGTTTTATAAGTTCATTCACACTGAGATGAAGTTAAAGCACTAAAAACTTAACATTATACCAGACTTTTGTGGCCATTAAATGTTTCAACAATGGTCAATGATAGCCATTTAATTCCCGCTGCTTTCTATGGTGTGGTCCACTTGAGCTTTATATGTGCTTCATTTTTGGGATCATGCTACAGGTTAATCTGAAAAAGTTGATGGATGGTGTAGATTTAACACATAAATCATGGTGGGGCTAGAGAAGCAACATATGCTAAAAGTTGGTTGTATATTACGCATGAGGAGAGAAAATCTCCGTAATAATTAGGAGGAGGGGTAATTTTGAAAGGAATATTATTTTTTTTTTATAGAAAAATTGCAGAGCGCATTCTGTATTCACCATAAGTCAGACCTCTGTCGCCGAAAAAAATCATTGGAAAATCAATTACCACTTTCTAAATTCAGTGTTAACAAACAACTCTTATCATGAGCATTTTTTCAATTCCGCATTAAGTAATTATTTTAAGTGTTAATAAACAGGCCTTAAGACTCTCTCTTTCTCTCTCTTTCTCCCTCTCTCTTTCTCTCATGCATGGTGAAGCTTAGTTTCACTAAATTTTGGATATTTACTTTTATGGTTTTGTGTTACTAGCATTGAATGTGCGTAGGGGTAATTGTGCAACAACTGGTATCAGAGTTTTGACTTAGTTTTGGTTGATTTTCAGTTTTTTATTTATCCACTTTTGATTAATAATTTATTAGCTATTAAGGTGTGCAATAGCCACAAAAATGTCAAATGTAAAGTAGGAGTTGGAGAAGTTCAATGAAAAAAATAGTTTTAACTTGTGATGAGTTAAGGTATGAGATTTACTTATTCAATAATGTTGTATAAGATATAAAAGGGAAGATTGAAAAATAAGACATCGATTGATGACGAGTGGAAATATTTGAATTTGAGGGCTATTAGCACAACATGCATATGTCTTGCATAGATAAGGTACTTATAACATCATAAATGAAAATTCTACAAAAAAAAAGGTTAATTAGAGGTCTCTACGTGATTAAGTAAAATTCCAATAGATTGTATTTAAAGTAGTAGTTATACCTTAGAAATTAAAAAAGGTACATCTATCTATGAATAACCAGTTTAATAAGATTATTTATTAACTATTGAGCACTGATATTAAAGTTGATGAAGAGAATAATACCCTGATTTTATTGTGATTTTTTTTGTCATATTGTCACCTTGTTATGACTTTAATTTATGGGAAGGGGACCATAATAATAGATGATGTTACATATTCTTTTCTATTAGAAGAGCTTGTAAAAAAGTGAAGTAATGAGGAAGGACATACCGAATGTTTGATGCCTAAAGACAGATCTAAAAAAAATGAACAAAAAAAACCAAGGTAGCAAGTATATATTCAAGTGTAGATCCGAAAAGAGAAATGTAAAGTATGCTATTATAAGAATATGGGGCACATGAAAAATGAGTGTAATAAATTAACATAAAAAAGAAAATGAAGAAAAATCTTCAGATATGACTTTTAATAAGAGTGGTAATGTTATTTTATTGGTAGCCTTGATTAGTAATAGTTTTTTAGACCCGTGAATTATTGATTTTGGCTCTTCTTATATATATATATATATATATATATATATATATATATATATATATATATATATATCATAATAAGGATGTGTTCACTATTTATAGGCTATTTAATAGTAAAACAGTCCGCATGAAAAATAATATTGGTCACAATATTAATGGGATTGGGATATTGAGAATTAAGATGTATGATAACATTACTAGAACTTTGACAAAGTTTGACACATCTTAGATTTGAAGAAAAGTTTGATATCTGTTGGTGCACTTGACTCAAATGACTCTTATGTTATAGCAAAATATGGGGTCAAGGAAGTTATAAAAGGGACTTTGATTGTAATAAAATGAAAGAAAATCTATATCTTATTTGAACTTTTAGGGGAGTACAGTTTTAAGTGGTGAAGCAATGACCATTCTAGGTGATGTAAATTGGATACTTTTATTGTATATGAGTTGGGTCACATGAGCAAGCATGGTTTGTCAAAGTTGCATAAGAGGAACTTAATCAAGAATATAAAGTCTTTTTAATTCGACTTTTGTAAGCATTGTATCTCTGAAAAATAATATAAAGTGAGTTTTAAGACTACAGTTTATTGTAGCAATTTTGAATTATGCTCACTCAAATGTACAGGGTCCTTCTAAAGTCCGTTTAGGGATGATTAAACTACTTTGCTTCCTTCATTGATAATTACTCTAGAAAAGTGTGGGTTTATACATTGAAATGCGAGTTCAGGGTAGTTGTCACTTTTAAGCAGTAAAAAGCCTTAGTTGAAAAATAGACATGTAAGAAGATAAAGTGCTTGAGGACGGATAATGATAGAGAATTTCAAGTTAGCTGTGTTAAATTTTTTTACAAAAGATGAAGGTATTGCTTGTCATGTCACTGCACCAAATACGTCATGCATTATAAAATAGTGTTGTAAAACATATGAACATGATACTCCTAGAGGGGGCATGTGTAGTATGTTTTATGGCGTCTGCTACACAGTCGAGGGAAGCTTGCAGCCCTTGTATAGCTTGTCGTCTCTCCCGTTCAAACTCTCTAAAAGTCGCCGCTGATAGAGGTTGATCTCTTAGATCACCGTCTATTAGGGTTGTTGTCCGTACCTTTGTAAAGAGGAATTGGCCTGATAGGTGTCCTCGCTCTGCTACCACTGACGCATGGGGGATGTGGTGAGGTCGATCACCGTCTTCCTCATGGGATAACTACCTTGAATCCATAAGGCTCGCTGGATTCCTCAACAGGGCTTCCTCGAATCCATGAGAGAAAATCTCGAATCCAAGAGATAAAATTGGTAAAAACTAAAATTTTATTGAATAATAATACGAAAGTTAACATTAAAATGAATTTAACAACCTTATATATCCCTAAACAAACCCTAATTTGCACTTACTAAAAATAGTAAGTTTTTCAAGATAAAAAATTACTAAAAATAGTAAAATCCTAATTAAAGACTACTACTAAGTAAACTCTTTCTAAAACTTATTGCTTAACAAAAATAGAAACTCCTAAATAAAAAAACTTTAAAAAGAAGGAAACAAACTAAAAATTGAAATTACTAAAATAAACAGTTTTTCCTAAAATTTCATTTTTCTATTGTAATCGTGCGTTTTCGAAACTGAATTTTAGTAACAATCCATATGTTGTGCATCCTGTAACTCCTCCCGGATCAAAAGTTATGGCCGATTTATGATCCAGCTTCTTTCGGTCCATCCATGTGAAAATTGTCGATTTTGTCGACTTTTCCTTGATCTTTGTTCGGTCCATGTGCGATAGGAATATGCTTGATCCACACCCTTCATTAGGGGGTTCTTGTCCTACATCAGACCCATCCACTTCAAAATAACTCATCCTTGAGTTATGCGTTGATAACATGTCATGATGCACACTCAACTTCACACGCCTTCGCTTACTCGCCTCTTCAATGTACATATTGAAGATAGTATCATCGATGCCATCACAGGATCAAACACAGTAATCTTGAACTCTGACAATCCTGACATTACATCTTCGGCGATATACATGGGATCCACATTTGTTGCTTGCTTGATAAAGGCCTCGATCATTACAGTCTTGATTTCTTTACCCTCAAATTCTAATGGTATGGAAACTTCAATAGTGAGACTATTTGAACTTGGATCATCATTTAAATTGATGGGCCTCTCAACAATTTGTGATAGCACCAAATCGGTAATAGAAATTTGATTGATCACATGTTCATTATCCTCTATGACTAAGGTATTGACCTCCTCCACCTCCTCAGAATTGTGAACAACCTCTGAGATGACGGTGGACTGTATTTCAAATATCTCATTTGAAGTTATAATAGATCCATCTAGGACCATCACATCGTTCTCAGGTTCAATGAAGACATTTCGTACAAATACGAAAGACTGCCCCTCCACTTTAAAAGTTTTGGGTGTATTAACGTTTTCCGTCTCCACAGGGGCCACTCACACACCACCGTGGAATCCGACGTCTTGTCACAACTTCGGCTCAAAATAACATGATTCTTGCCACAAGTTGTGGGAATGTTGGGATAGTACCTGATCATCATCGTCGTATAGGAATTAAAATCATCTCGGCATCCTTTGTTTCATCCGATGCCACGAACGTATCGGTACTTTCATTTCTTGCTTTCGACAATGCTGAATGTATTCCTATCATTCTAAAGCACCACCCTTCAAATGATATGCTGCGATTGGAACTTTTCTGTCTTCAGGAATCTATATGTAGTCGAAGCGGTACTTGACTTTAGAGAGCCATTCGTCGATGCGATCCTGGTCATTGAAGTTGGGAAGAGCTATCGCCCTTCTGTAAGATTGAGCTATTGAGCTTGATTGATCAGGGGTAACCCTACGACTCGTAGCTGGGGGCTCAACCAATACCTAGACTCATTGACCTACGTAATTGACAAATAAGGTATACTAATATACTATAGAAAAGTGCACTAATACATTACTGGCTGCCCACTTTACAAGTGGAGGATGTTTTCTTGGTAGTATTCACTACAGGCTGCCCATTTATCAGTGGATGATGTTTTCCTGGTATAACTATTGCTAGCTGCCCGCTCTACGAGTGGTGGACAAGTTTCTTTCAATTCTAGCAAGTGGACACACTACTCGCTTGATGTATACATTCATTTCTCACGTGCATTGTATAATTTTGTTGTTTACTAGTTGTGATATTTATTATGTTAATTTAAGTTTGATATGATGAACCATGTTGGGAACTCTTACTGGGCTTGGCCAGTTTACACTTGATCAAATAAACTATACAAATGTTATAGAAGCTGATCCCTCAATGCAAGAGCAGGAGGATACAATTGAATCGAAAAAGGACCCATGGGATGTGTGACCATACTTGTCGGAGGAACAGTTGGCCGCATTGGACGGATCATGAATAATTCATTTTTCTTCTATTTATTGTTCGTAGGACTTATTTTGAATAATCAAATTATACTGACTTGTTTAGTATGTGTTGGGATTGAAAATTGATAAAGACTCCAAATGGGTGGGCCATAGATTGATGGTTGAACTTTCAACTGTTGAGACTTATTATTTTATTACTTTATATTTTAATCTTGTAGATATGTGTTGACATGCTTGTGGATAGATTAAACTTAGGATGAATCACAAGTATAAGTCACTTGACTTTTAAAAATCAAAATAGTAAATTAGTTGAAGTACACTTGGTGTACAATCACGACGTAAAATTCAAGTTGGGATGCGCGCTACTGGTACTCAAAATTTGGGTTGTGACAAATACTCTTGTTGAAAATTTACTTTTAATGGAGACTTACATTTAATGCTCTTGTCGGTGAATCCAAAGTCGATCCATAGTGACTGTTCGTTTAAAAACACTACTAAAACTAGAAGAAATATGAGTTTTTCCTGTTAGGATGAATTAAAGTTGCATAAAAACAATAATAAAAGAAAACTAAGGCGCTAGGGATTCACTTTTAATCAATCATTTACTCTAATTTATCAATCCAACCTTATAACTCAATTGAAATCAAATAAGGATTTGCTCAAATCAAATGATGAAATAGGTAAGCCAATTTATAATTCACAATCGAATAAACAAATCTCAATTGATTAATCTCTCATGAAGAACTAAGCAATTGATCTCAAAGAATTACAAGCATCTATTGTACCGTAGTTAACAATAGATTAACGAATTTTATAGATCAAAACTTTCACCAAACTAAGAATTCAATTAAATCAATTAAAAATTCATCAATCAAACTATGAATATTGAATCAAAATGAATTGAACATAAAAATTAAAATAAACTAAAACAAAGAAAAAAGAAAAAGAACCCGAAGTAGAAGCAACCCCCCCCCCCCCCCTCCCTCCCTCTCTCCCTTTGTAGCTAATTAACCCTAATCTGCATTGAAATACGTTTATATAGAGTTTCGCATTGACTTAGAAATAAATCCCACACTTTCACAAAGAGGTTTTTGCACTCGTTCGTTCAACCAGACTAGACCCTTGGTTGACCTAAACTCCATACAACATCACTCGGTAGACTGAACCCTTCTTAGTTCGAAAGGATTGGTCTATCCAATACTTCGAATTACAGCTCGGTTGTCGGACTTTTTGCAGTGTATTAGGGTTGACCAAACTTATTTTCGGTTGACCGAACTCATCTAACTTGTTTTCTACAGATCTTCATCATATACTCTATCTTAATTTCCTTTTGGGTTCTTAGACATTATGAATAACTCGAATCATCTCAGACTTCTAACAATTTCCTACATAATGAAAATTCAACTAATGAATGCATTTTATCTTTCATATGCATGGGAAAATAATGTAAAATTGAGGATAAATATACAAAATAAAGAGATTATCATTAGTGTCAAAGGGTTGGAGTTCTTAGAGATATGCGACAATCTCTTCATCCATTCTCATAAGTCACAGAGTCAACAAATCTAACTCAAATAGAGAAATAATGAAAGTATTAGCCCTACGAGCAACATCAGAAGTCATAACAAAAGAGATTGATTTCTTCAAAAAGATTAGAAAGCTGAAAGGATGAGAATAATGAGACTTGATGGTTAGGAAGCATATATAAGTAGAAATGACGGCTATCTGACGGCGGTTTGCTACTCGAGGTCAATATTTTCGTTCTCCAACAAATGCTTTCAGAAGTTAAAGGGTTTTGATTTGCAACACATTTACTGCATGTAATTATATAATGCATATAAGAATCTTGTCTCGCTAAGGCATTCTATAGTGCATGAAAGATAAAATATTAGATTTAAATGTATTCATACCAATTCATCCAAAGACTATTTGTATTGCATATTCAATGAAGACTATGTATATTTACAGAGGACTGTTGATATTTACTATGGATCACTGATATTAACAGTGTAATTCACTGAGGACTGTGGATATTAATAGTGGGATTCATTGTGGACTGTGGATATTCAGATAAGACCGTTAATATTCATTGTGGACCATGGATATTCAGTGAGGACTGCGATCCACGGTGAATTCTACTATTAATATATGCGGTACTCGATAAATATCCGCGATCCACTGTTAATATCTGCAGTCCTCGATAAATATTTATGATCCACAGTGAGTTCCACTATTAATATCCGCGGTCCTCCAATAATATCTGTAATCCATGTGGTCCCACCATTCATACAATAAAAAGGGACCCACACCCTTCGCTCTTTCACAAACTCCCACCATTCATATCCACCATCAGTCTTTTGTAAATAATCGTGATCTATAGTGAATTCCACCATCAATATCCGCGGTTCGCAAAAAATATTCGCAATCCACGTGGTCTCACCATTCATATATAAAAAAAAGGAACCCCCACCCTCATCTCTTTCACAAACTCCTACCATTCATACTTACCATTGGTCCTCTGTAAATATTCAAGGTCCACTGTTAATATCAACAGTCTAAGTGAATATCAATGGTCATCAGTGAATATCCGCGATCCATGTCGTCCCACCATTCATACCCACCAAAAGAAGGAAAGAAAAACAGAAAAAACTTACATATGCTCACCATAGCTTCCACTTTGGAGATTATGGCAAAAAAACTTTAGAAAAACTCTTTTTTTTTTCTTTTTCCGGAGAACTGGTCTAAGTTTAGTCAGAACTTGCCGGAGTTTTTCATCATCGCCTGAAGTGTGCGGAGACCCGCCATACAACTACCAACTGTCGAGGAAGCTTCGACTTCTGTGGTTTTAAGAAGTGAAAAAAACAAAGGAGGGAGAAGAAAAAAATTGAAACGACTTGGCATCGTGTGGCATGGGCCCCACATTTTAAACCCATCCATATCTTATGTAGGGCCCACTGGGTTGTCTTGAAGTAAATCCATCCCTTCTACAGTAAGGAGTTTTATTTTTATTTCATCGACCCAAGTTTGACTGGTAAAACTCATCACAGATGGACCACAAGGGAGGAAACAATTCAAAATCAACGCATATTGTTAGTGTAGTTGTGGGCCACAGAGAGCATCAAACAGAAAACTGCAGAAACCATTTTACCGGTTCACGACTATACGATTAAAATGAATGGATCAAATTGGTCATGGGGTTGGCCAAATCCCTATTTTTCCCTTTTAAAAAAAAACGTTTAGCAAATGGACATTTTCATCCACTAAAAAGTGAAAAAGTAGTTTCATGGTTAAAAGGACTTGAACTAAAAAAGGATAGGCTACTGCTGCTATAAACATGTCATAGTATAGGCCCACTGGTGCCAATAACCCTCGAGGATCGGGCTTTAGGCATTACTCGAGAATAGCTTAGTGGGGTGTTACCCCTACCATGCCCTTACCGTGTGGCCCACATAGATGATATTTTGTATATCCACGCTGTCCATCCATTTATCTAGCCCATTTGAGGATGGGGTTCCAAAAATTATCCAAATCCAAAACTCAAGTGGACCACACCATGGAAACAATAATGATTGAGTGCCTCACCATTAAAAATTCTAAAAAGCCCATCTTAAGGTTTTAGTAATGTTTATTTGCAATCCAAGCTGTTAATAATGTCAAGAAGATATGGATGAAGTGAAAAATATAAAGATCAACTTGATAAAAAAAACTTTTGTGGCCCATAAAAAGTTTTTAATGGTTATTCATCACTGTTTATAGTGGTATGGTCCACTTGAGATTTGAATATTCTTAAGGTTTGGGATCACGTCCTAAAATGAGATGGAAAAACATACGGATGGCATGGATATATAAAAAATACATTAAGATGGGCCTCACACGGTTAGGGTAACACCCATTAAGTTGTTCCTCGGGGAGTGAATTTGGTGTTACTAGAGTTGGGCATAGGTCAAGTCAATTCGGTTAACTCGACTTGTCCGAACCGGTTAGACTTGACTCGAATCGATCCGATAGAAACAGATGGACCTGAATCGAGTATTAAGGATCGGATCCAAATCCAAATCGAGTCGAGTCCTGATTCCACCTTAATCGAATTGGCTTGATTTGAATCCTATCCGAAACCCAATTTGAAACCCGATCTGAACCGAGTTCGGGTATAAATTAAAAAAACTAAATTTTTTACCTTTACTTTTTTACCTAACCCGAACGACATCCACTACTACCCTACCCGTCTCTGGCTCTGGGACATCTTCCTCCTCATTCTCTAGGACCGGGACGTCTTCTCTAACGCCTGCCCTACCTGAACGTCACGCGAGCAGCGCCGCTACTGCTCTACCAGCTGTTGCCCTACCCAGTGGTCTCGGTCTTCCTCCACATCTCTTCCTTCAAGGTATAGAATTTATAGATGATTCTCTTGTTTATTTTTCATTGCAATCAATTATTTAAAGATTTTTATTCATTATGGTTGAATTCTTTTATATTTTTAAGGATTTTTTGCCATTTTCCAGATTTTTTTGAATTAATGGATATTACCTCGAACCGATTCGGTCCCTGTGATCTAGATGACTCGATCTTGAATCCAATCTGACTTGATTCAGGCACAGTCCTTGGACGGATTAGATCGATTCATCCCTAACTCAATTCGACTCGACTCGATGCCTAGGCATCTCTACAAATAAGAGCTTATTGGCTTATTTCTATAAAAAAAAAAAAAAAAAAGATTTTAGACCATATGGTAAAAGTCCAATCAAATGCTTATTTGTTTAGAAAGTAGCAAATAAGCCCCAATTTAATAAGTTAGGTGGGGATACTTTTTTAAATGGATCTTAGTTGGCTTAAGCATATAGGCATTGTGGACTAATTTTTTGACAAATTTGCCCTTAAACTCTTCAGGTAATTCCCATCTTACCTTCTTCTCTTCTCTTTACAATTTCTTCAAGAAAGGCCCACATGATGAATGACCCATATCAAAGGTGGGCCTACGTAATGCACAATCATAGCAAAGGTGAGCCCCATATGATAGATGGCATGCTTCAAAGTGTAGGCCCGTCTTGATAATGGTCCACATCAAAGGTGAGACCCACACGATGGATGGTGGACATTGAATGTGGGACCACATGATGGAAGATTGACATTAAAGGTGGACCCACATGATGAATGACCCATATAGAAGGTTGGGCCCCACATGATGGGCGGTCCATAGCAAAGGTGGGACCTTTATGATGGATGGTGGACATCAAAGGTGGGTCCCACATGATGGACTATCCACATCAAGTGGGCCCCCACATGAAAATGGTCCACAACGAACGTGGGACCCACATGATGGATGTTCCACATCAAAGGTAGGACCCACGTGATGGATGGTGGATATTGAATGTGAGACCACATGATGGAAGGTTGACATTAAAGGTGGGCCTACATGATAAATGACCCATATTAAAGGTTAGGCCCCACATGATGGACGGTCCACAGCCAAGGTAGGACCTACATGATGGATGGTGGACATCAAAGGTAGGTCCCACATGATGGACTATCCACATCAAGTGGGCCCCACATGATAGTGGTTCACAACAAAGGTGGGACCCACATGATGGATGGTGGATATCAAAGATGGCCCCCTCATGATGAATGACTCATATTAAAGTGGGGCTCCACATCAAGCTGGGCCCATGTAATGAAAGGTTCACATCAAAGGTGGGCCCCATATGATAGATGGTCTGCATCAAAGTGTGGCCCAACATGACAGAACATGCGCATCAAGTGGGTCCTATATGATGGACAGTCCACATCAAAGGTTGGACCCACATGATGGATGATGGTCATTGAAGATGGGCCCACATGAGGGTCAGTTGATATCAAAGATGGGCCCACATGATGAGCGACCCATAATGAAGGTGGGCCCCACACGATGAATGGTCCACATTAGGGTGGGCCCACATAATGGACGGAGTGGGCTTCACATGATGGATGACCCACATAAAAATGTGGCCCCTCATAATAGACAGTTCACATCAAGTGGGCCTCACCTAATGGACAGTCCATATCAAAGGTCTCTCATGATGGATGACCCATATCCAAAGTGGGCCGTATGATGGATGATCCACATAGAAGATGCACCCTATATGATGAATGGTGGATATCAAAAGTGAGCCCCACATTATGGACAATCCACTTCAAAGGTAGGGCCCACACTATATACACATCAAATGTGGAGTTAGGGTTGTAAATGGGTCAGTGGACCCGATGGGGTACTCGGACCCAACCCATTTAGACCCGACACAAACCTGACCCATTTGTTAAATGAAATGGGTCTGGGTCCAAGAATATACCCAGTTGCTAAATGGGTCTGGGTCTGGTTTTTTTTATATTAGGCCCGACCCGACCCGACCTACACCCATTTAGTAAGTGGGCGGGTTTGGTCTATGTTTCAACGGACCCGTCCAGCCTAAACCTGTCCAGACCCGGTTTTAAGCCTTGTAAAATGCTTGCATACTTGATCCAGACCCGGACCCATTAGACCCGACCCATTTATAAATGGGTTTGGGTGGATCTCCCTCTACCAGACCCGGACCCATTTATAAATGGGTCTGATGGGTTGACTCGGACCCAACCCGGACCCGCCCATTTAGTAAAAGGGTCTGGGTCTAAAATTTGGACCCAGGCCGTTTAATAAATGGGCGGGTCTGGTTTCGGCTAAACCCGCTTTGAACCCGACCATTTATAGCCCTATGTGGAGTCCACTGATGGGTGATGGGTAGTGCACATTGAGGGGCCCCACATAAAGAACAATTAGCAATAATGTTGGGCCCCACATGATGGACAGTCCACTAAAATAACCATTCGGATTGCTCTTATATTAAAGTTGTTGTAATCTTAAAAAATGACGTCAACTACCCTTTAAAAAAAAACTTTTATTTGAAAGTTATTTTAAATATGGGCTTTTTAAAAATATTTTACCCAACTAGATTATTTAAAAGAAGTGTCAGACCAAAAATAACTTATTAAACTCGCTTTTATTGGATTAGAGTAGAAATGCCGAACGATCCCTATGTGTTACCCGGGGAACAACTTATTGGGTGTTATCCCTACCGTGATATCTTGTAAATCCACACCGTCCATCCGTTTCTCCGGCCCATTTGAGGATGGGGTTCCAAAAATTATGCAGATCAAAATGTCAGGTGGATCATACCACTGGAAACAGTGGTGACTGAGTGCCTCACCACTAAAAATTCCCAAGAGCCCATAGTAAGTTATAGCACCATAAGTTATAGTGCTCCCAGTTGCGGTGGTAAACTTGGACCGTCTGAGTGATCTATTTTAACTGTCCATTAAGCCCGAAAACATTTCATAGGGTAGTACGCAAGAATCACACTGATTTTATCTTGAATCCTTGATATCATCCATGATTTGTCTTTATTTTCTATAGCCATCCATTTTCCAAGCCATGACGGCTACCTACGATTGCCTAACAAAAGTAATTCTTTAGAGTCATAAGGAACCCATGATAGTACCTATCAAATAGCTGGACCAAATTGTCGATCGAACATGTTATGTGTAAATGATCCTCACCATCCATACTAAATGCCACTGATCAAATGGCTATTATTTGTCGGATTGATGTGAGATTTTCCTGATAGCAAATGAAATGTGTGTTGGACCTAATTGAGCGGTCTAGATCAATGGATTAGACTGTCTCAATACTCCAATGCTACTAGGAGCACTATATTTAGAGTGCTCTGAGAGCACCGGAGCATTTGTCCCTGCAGAAGAGCAGTATAGGTAGTTGTTAATCAACTAACTAGACATACAGTCGTTAGAACGGTACCATAATTGGAGGGCTGAGAGCCACAAATATGGAAGCACTGAAGAACTACTCTATTAATGGTGACTGATGGTGCCGTTGATGGGTGGGCCATAGATACCGGTGATGATATGGTAGCCGTACGTTTGCTGTAATTACTGACATGTTTCATGAACTAGACTCCTTTTACCATCTTTAAAATGGTGGTGACTCATCCTCTCTACATGTCCAGACCATCCAAATTGTGTGTCCCACCATGGAAAGAGCCTTTCTCTTAAATCAAACTGATGAAGCAATCCAACCATCCAATCAGTGGCTACCAATTTGTTTGTTGAAAACTTAAAAATGAGTGGTCCAAATTTAAAGGGAAAATCAAATGGTTAGTACTATCTTCTCACTGTAGTTTTTCAGTCATGCTCCATCTCTAGTTGAGTCAGCTATTTGGACAGCTTGGATCGCTGTATAATTATACCTTGTGTACGGTTGTAGAGTCACCACCATTTCTTAAATGGTGTAAACCTAACATAGAAGTCTAACCATTTGTTTCATAAAAGGGAAAAGCCTAGCCATTTGTTTCATAAAAGGGGAAAGGACAATGACACTGGTGGCGATGGGTGAGACCCAATGGGGCCCACCTTGATGATAAGTTGTATATCCACTCCTTTCATCTGTTTCTCCATACCATTTTAGAAACTGGTCCCAAAAATTAAGCAGATCCAAATATCAAGTGGACCACACCGCAGGAAACAATGGTGATTGAGTGCCTCACCATTAAAGATTCCAAAGGGCCCATCGAAAACCTTACGTAATGTTTATTTTCCATCCAACCTATTGATAATGTCAAGAAGACCTGGATGAAGGGAAAATACAAAGATCAGCTGATCCAAAACTTTTTTTTGGCCCACAAAAAGTTTTTAATGGTCATTCATCAATGTTTCTAGTGGTATGGTCCACCTGAGATTTGAATCTTCTTAAGTTTTGGGATCGCATTTTAAAATGAGATGGAAAAACAGATGGACGACGTGGATATACATCAAGGTGGGTGTTACCCTGGCAACAGCTAGCTAATCTGCTCCCATTGCGTTTGGGTCGCCTTAGGTTTTGATCATAAAACTGATGGCTCCAACTCAACCCAATTCATTTATTGAACAGGTTGAGGTCAACTCAGACCTATCTCACACAATGATCTAATTAAAAATAAAAATATTGGCATTTTGTAAAATAAAAATATAAGAGTACTATCAACCACATATTTAAAGAAGTTTTATCGCAAAATTCCTCTAAATGGATGATATTTCAAAATCATCTTTCAGATGGTATTTGAAAAGTCTAACTTACCTTGGCTTACATAAAATCGAAAACCTCGCCATGTACGAAGGATAATTAAGTATACGAAAAAGAGGACACCATGTGGGTCCTAACTTGACGTGTTTCCAATTCGATCACTAGTTGTATAGCCCTTGTGCAACTCATTTTTTAGATGGTCTAAAAAACCAACCTCATCCAATATTCATGTGGACCATACGATTGGAAAAAGTGTATAGCGCAATACCCACCATCTATGCTGCTTTCCTCAATGTGGCCCACTTGAATCATAGATTGTTGCCGGGCCTAAATTTTTTTGTGGCATCTAATGATTTGAGTGGACTTCGGCATCATCATCACAGTGGGGCTCTACATTTCAACAGTGGGCGCCTCTCTCCCAGCTCTTTCCTTTGGTGGAGCCTCCCACTCCAGCCCTTTGCCAAGATTTTTGTAAGCGGACTCCCTACAGCACCAATGACTGGGCTAAGCACGGGGCCCACCATGATGCATGTGTTTTGTCCATGTTGTTAATTCATTTTACCAGTTCAATTTAAGCCATGAGCCCAAAAATGATGAGATCTCCAAAGTTCAAGTGGATCACACCACAGAAAACAGTGGGAGTTGAACGGCCACCGTTGAAACCTTCCTAGGGCCCATCATGATGTTTTATTTGTCATCCAACGTATTCATAAGTTCACACAGACCTGGATGAAGGGAAAACAGAAATATAAGCTCCAGCCAAAAATTTCATAGCCCCCAAGAAGTTTTCAATGGTACGTATTCAATCGCCAATATTTTCTATGGTGTGGTCTACTTAGAGCTTTGGATGTACAGCATTAATTTTTAGGCTCATGCACTAAAATGAGCTGGAAAAATGAATGGACAGCATGGATAAAACACATATAGCACGGTGGGCCCCACAAATCCTAGTCCACTTTGTGTCTCAGATACCCTATATTAAAAAATAGGAAATTATAAGATGCTCACCCGGGCCCAACAGAGATGTGTACCTGAAATCCACTTCCACCATTAGATATATAATTCTACATTTGGCCTGAGTCCAAATAATCAGGCTAACCTATGATTTAGATGGGCTACACTAAAGGAAAGGTTTGGAGACAGATGTCCTCAGTTGAGCTTTTACGGGGGCCACAATAATTATTATGTGACATCCCCTCTAACCATTAGATGTCAGAACATTTAGGGCTAGGGCCTAAAAATCAAGACAATTTATTACTCGGGTGGGAACATTTTTCAATGATATAGTGCACCTAAATCACAAATATAACTAAGCTTTGAGCACTTTTCCTATAAATGGGTCACACCAGATGGTCGGAGTGGATTTTGGAAATGAGTCCAGCACCCCATGCAGCTGACCCCTTCCCCATCACAGACTCATAGTATCCCTTCACAAGTTTTGCCGCAAGATTCGATCGTAATTGGGAGGGAGGATGGATGGGTAAAAGCATCTTTTTACCCTCACCTATACAGTATGAAGCATGATCTGGTAAATATAAAATTTAAGTACTTTCCGGTAAATTTAATACTTAAGAGGAATTTTCTATATGGTATGAAGCATGATCTGGTAAATGTAAAATTTAAATACTTTATGGTAAAATTAATATTTAAGAGGAATTTTCTAGTAAAATTTCTTATTTATAACTATTAATTAATATAACTGTTATTATAACTAAACATTTTTTTTAACTGATATCATATTATAATATATAAGTTATATATAGTTAACATTTACCAAACCCAATTAAGGGGCAAAATTTAGGCTGATTCAACTGTAAGACTCCATTGGGTGGGCCACACATGATCATCGGTTTAGATCATGACCGTTGGATTATTCAGATTGAGCGATTCAGTGGGCCCCACTACAGCTGTGATCATTGCAAATAGGTTTGGGGCGGGACGCTTGAACCATGTTCCCTATACGTGGTTATTAAGCCAGATATGAAAACCTACGGTGTGGAGACCCTAGAGGAGAGAAGTGTGATGGGTAAGCTTCTCTGGCCCTCTTTTCTATAAATATATGTCTTGGTCCCCTCACCAACACACAAGAGAAAACCCTAGTCCCATTGAGTGGTTCTCCTAAAGGTGTAAGGTGCGGAAGACCAAGAGTTCTTCTCGGCAACACAGCGGTATTGGGAATGTCTTCCCAATCAGGTATAGTTTTAAGATTACAGTATGGAATCTCTATTATTGATGCATAGACGATCCTATCATTCCGCTATAGGTAAGATTTACAGTTGGTATCAGAGCCTACTATGCATCAATCATGGTGGATTCGTGGATTCTAACATCTCATATGCCTTTTGGATTGGACGAAGATGTTGGAGCAGATCATCAGGGTCGCTGCCTTGTTTTGTGTTCAGGCAGCCACCACCGCAGCCCTGTTTACGTCAGAACCCCAGTTGAAACAGGGTTTCTGTTTATGGAGATCGGCAGTAGCGATCACCCCATCCGAAATCGCTGGCCATTTACAGCTGGTCTCCGCCCTATCCTTGAGATCCGGTCGCCTACAATTGTTGCATCGAGGGTTAACACCCATCGCTGCCATTCAGATTAAAAAAAAAAAAAAAAAAAAAAAAAAACCCGGATCTGATTACAGAAGCCATGGCCGTGCTCTTCCACATCTAGCACAGCCATGGATTCTGTCAGCCATTACTGGTGAAAACCCCTCAATCAGATCAGATCTGCAGCGGCACCACCCGAGATTAGGAGTCCGACGACCCTACTCTATTTGCGCCGGCGTCGGCAGCCATGGCTGACAGCGGGATAGTAAGAAATCGACTCTGGCACCGTCAGTTAATCCCACGTGACGCTCGATCCAGCACCTTCATTAGGATGCCATTGATTCCGGCATGTAGTTGGTGAGCGGCGTTTCCCCATTGATACTCATCTCTGGGAGCCGCGTCCATCGTTTTTTGATGTTGCTGCTGGTTGAACATCACACAACAAACGATGGGATTGTAACTGGTAAATAGTGATGGCAGCCATGGAATCCGGTGAGTGGCGTCGGTGGGAGTAGCCATGGGTATGGGTCGCTGGTGGTCGTGAGTTTGGTCATGGCTGGAGTTGCGGCTGCGGAAATCTTACAAGAATGGCGATTTCCGTTTCTGCAGCTAGGGTTTCTAGATTTGGTAATGCCCAAATCTTGCAGCGGCTAAGGTTTTCTGATTCTTCAGGAGTATAATCAGGAGATACAGCGGCCGCTGGTTTTTGGGCGTACAGCATGTTGCTGTTTTGGGCGTGTACAGAGGATTGCTGTCACGCCATGCTATTTTGGGCTGCTGCCATTCAGCGGTGGTGGAAAGAAGATGGATGGGCTGGATTTTCTGAGGGGCGCGGATTTCCTGCGAAAACCTTCAGCAAGACGTGTCTGCGCTGGGAACCAATTTGGGGCCCACTGTGATATTTTTTTTTTGATAAATCCACACCGACCCAAATCGTGAACGGCATTAGTCGGTGGTCTACATACTGGGACTCATCTGGGCTCCTACTCAAATCGCGACTGGGCCTGATCTAGTGGGACCATAATCTAGAGGCCCAGGCCCGTCAATAGCCTAAGTTCAGCCCATTTCAGTCCGGGCCGGGCCGAGTGGGCCAGGTCCAGTGGTCAGGCCCGATCCAGCGGACCCAGCCTAAGCCCAATCAGTTCGGCCCATCAGCATGTTTTAAGCATGATTTGATCCAATTTTAAGGACTCATTTAATCTATTTTGAGCCCATTTAAGATAAAATTTTGGACCTATTTGAGCTTTGATTTGGCCTAAAATAAAGCCATTAGTCATATGTTTATGACTGATATTTAGTAGTTGACCATTAAGAATTTTAATTCAACCATTCTTTAAAACGCATTTAAACTTATATACGGTCAACATTAGCCATATTTTAGGCCGAATCAGAACTTTTGCATAATGGTTCGTTATGGGCAGAACCATGTAGCAATTCTTGGGTCTGGAGGTGGGATTGAAGCTTATTGTGTTAGCCACCAAAGTGACCTCGATTGGCAACGATTTGTACTTCTAGACTTCTGTACTTGGAATTCAGTAACCCTCCATTATAGGATTGCATTCAGTTGCGTTCATATTCAGGCGAGCGGTGGTCAGAACAAAGAAGTATCATCGTTTGGCTGGGTGTGAGCGGAATGAAGTGATTGGTGATGGTGATATAGGTTTGAGAGATTCATTTCATCCAAAGATGATGGGCGTCTTAGATTTATTTCACTAGCATTGATCAGCTTCATGTTCAGTAGAGCCTCTTGTATGTTACAATTTCGCCCAAAGGAGGAATCGTGATGATACGCTGGGCTCTTGCCAGATTTTGATGATTATGGCCCATCATCATTCTGAGCTATTTGATTGAAGGCCCAAATCAATCGAATGAACATACGTGCATGATATTTGTGGTTTATGTTTATGCATTGTTATATGGGACTTGTTTATTAATGTGAGTTTTATGCTTTTGAATGTCCAGCTATGACTGTTTCCAATATTCTAACACAATTCAATTCCATACCTTTGCTTACTGGGTCCAACTATTCCAAATGGAAGTCGTCCGTTGAAATAGTCCTAGGTTGCATGGACTTGGACTTGGCCCTGGAGGAAGTAGAGCCTCCTACTCCAACTGATTCTAGTACGGATTCAGCAAAGGCTCACTACAAGGCCTGGACCAAGTCAAATAAGATGTGTCTCAAAATCATAAAGAACTCGATTTCTGAGACCATGCAGGGTGTCATGCCCGACACTGAGAAAGCTAAAGATTTCCTGACTGAAATAGGAAAACGATTTCAGAAATCGGATAAAGCTGAGCTGAGTTCACTTTTACATAAATTGACTCAAGCCACCTATAACGGTCAAGGAAATATCAGGGAGTACATTGGTGGATTGTCTGATGTGGTGGCTAAAATCCGCGCATTAGACCTTAAGATTGAGGATGAACTCCTGATTTTCTTGGTTCTGAACTCCCTCCCTCCACAATTCAGTCAATTCCAAATCAGTTACAATACTCAAAAGGAAAAGTGGACATTGAACGAGCTGATATCTCAGTGCGTTCAGGAGGAAGAGAGACTCAGAAGGTCGAGCAAGACACAAAGTGCACACCTAGTGACATCTGGTCAAGGACAAAAAGGAAATAAGAAAAGAAAGCACACTTCAAGAAAAAGTTCTACGGGTCCTGCGGGTGGCAATCAGCCTAAGTCTGGAAAGACATTTAAGAAGAAAAGGAAGAGTCCTAATGATGGCTGCTTCTTCTGCAAGAAGCCTGGTCATCAGAAGAAGGATTGTGAAGATTTTAAAGCATGGCTCGTTTCTAAGGGTAAAGACCATATTTTAGTCTGTTTTGAATCAAATTTAGCTGATATGTCCACAGACTCCTGGTGGATAGATTCTGGTGCAACTATTCACATTTGTAATTCCATGCAGGATATGCTCCAAAGCCGGACGCCAACTGATGTAGAGAGATCAGTCTATATGGGGAACGGCATTAGAGCAAACGTGGAAGCTATTGGAGTCTGTAGGCTTAGGTTATCGTCAGGACACTTTCTTGATCTAGTAGATACTGTTTGTGTGCCTTCTATAAGGCGCAATTTGGTTTCCATTTCTCGTTTAGACAAATTTGGTTATGAGTTTAAATTTACAAATGAAAAATTAAGCATTTACTATGATTCAGTTGTGATTGGTTCTGGCACTTTAGTTAATAACCTTTATCAGCTAGATTTGGATGTTTCACATGTATACAGCGTTAACTCATCACATGGAAACACTAAAGGCATCAAACGAAGTTTAGATTGTGAGAATTCCTCCATGCTATGGCACAGGCGATTAGGCCATATCTCTCGTGAGAGATTGGAAAGGCTTGTACGTGAATGAATTCTTCACTCCCTAGACTTCTCAGACTTTGGGGTTTGTAGTGATTGCATTAAAGGTAAACAGACTAGAATAAGGAAAAAGGGTGCCACTAGGAGCGTAGGACTCTTAGAAGTGATTCATACAGACATCTGCGGACCGTTCCCTACAGCATCTTGGAATAGGCAGAAGTATTTTATCACTTTTATAGATGACTATTCTCGTTATGGGTACTTATATCTTATTAACGAAAAATCAGACGCCCTGGATACATTTAAGATCTATAAGGCTGAAGTCGAGAATCAACTTGACAGGAAGATCAAAGTCGTTAGATCCGACCATGGTAGTGAGTACTACGGAAGGTATGACGAATCTGGGCGTAATCCAGGTCCATTCGCTAGATACCTACAAGATTGTGGCATCGTCGCCTAGTACACCATGCCTGAAACTCCAGAGCAGAATGGTGTAGCGAAAAGGCATAATCACACCCTAAAGGACATGGTGCGATCTATGATTAGTAATTCTACGTTGCCAGAATCTTTGTGGGGTGATGCGTTGAAAACAGCTATGCATATCCTTAATAGGGTCCCAAGTAAGGCTGTAATGAAAACTCCATATGAATTGTGGACAAGCCGAAAGCCCAGTCTACAATATTTTCATGTATGGGGTTGTCCTGCAGAAGCCAAACCGTATAACCCGCATGAAAGAAAACTTGACCCTAGAACTGTTAGTTGCTTCTTTATTGGATACCCAGAAAGATCAAAAGGATTTAGATTTTATTGTCCATCATATTCCATGAGAGTCATTGAGACTGGGAATGCTAGGTTTATTGAGAACACTGAAGATAGTGGGAGCACAAATTTAAGAGATATTGTATTTGAGGAAGAGCGGATTGTGATTCCCACCACAATCATTCAGAGTAGCATGGTTGTCCGTCCAGTAGTGGACCCTGAGATCCCTATGGACGACCATGTACAACCTCAAATACAACCCATTGATGAGGAAATGGAAAACCCAATTCAGAATAATGAGCCATTAAGATGATCACACAGAGAGAGAAGATCTGCAATACCAGACGATTACGTCGTCTATTTGCAGGAGCATGAGTTTGACATTGGGGTTGAAAAGGATCCTGTATCCCTTTCACAGGTCGAACAAAGTGCAGATTCTTCTCATTGGTTTGATGCCATGAAGGATGAATTGAAATCCATGAAGGACAACAAAGTTTGGGACCTTATTGAATTGCCTGAAGGGATTAGGCCGATTGGTTGCAAATGGGTATTTAAAACCAAACGGGACTCTAAGGGCAATATCGAAAGGTATAAAACCAGGCTAGTTGCAAAGGGTTTCACTCAGCGCGAGGGCATTAACTTTAAGGAGACTTTCTCACCTATATCTAAGAAAGACTCCTTTAGGATCATTATGGCTCTTGTGGCTCATATGGATTTGGAGCTACATCAAATGGACGTGAAAACTGCGTTTCTCAATGAAGATCTAATGGAGAACGTATATATGTTGCAACCAGAAGGTTTTAAAGCCAAAGGCTCAGAACATCTGGTTTGCAAACTTAAGAAGTCCATTTATAGGTTGAAATAGGCATCACGACAGTGGTACCTGAAGTTTCATGAAGTTGTTTCCTCATATGGTTTCATTGAAAACACTGCGGATGAGTGCATATATATGAAAATCAGTAGGAGTAAGTTTATCATTTTGGTCTTGTATGTTGACGACATTTTATTGGCCAGTAGTGATATTGGATTATTGCGTGAGACTAAGAAATTTCTATCTCAAAATTTTGAGATGAAAGATCTTGGTGATGCTTCATTTGTCATCGGCATTCAGATTAGCCAGGACAGATCACGTGGATTACTTGGCTTGTCGCAGAGGGCCTATATTGATAGGGTCCTCGAAAGGTTTGGCATGCAAGGTTGTGCTCCTGGCCAAGCACCTATTGTAAAAGGTGACAAGTTTGGTCAATTTCAGTGTCCTAAGAATGACCTAGAAAAGGACAAGATGAAAGCTATTCCGTATGCGTCAGCAGTAGGGAGCATCATGTATGCTCAGGTCTGTACGCGTCCAGATATTGCTTTTGTGGTTGGAATGTTGGGCAGGTACCTTAGCAATCCAGGAATGAATCATTGGATAGCTGTAAAGAAAGTGTTGCGCTACCTGCAAAGGACAAAGGACTTCGAACTCACATACAGGAGATCCGACCATTTGGAGTTGGTAGGATATACAGATGCAGATTTTGCTGGTTGTCTTGACAGCAAGAAGTCCACCTCGGGCTATGTATTCATGATGGTTAGTGGAGCCGTATCATGGAAGAGCATGAAACAGTCGATTACGGCATCATCTACTATGGAAGCAGAGTATGTAGCTTGTCATGAAGCCACGAATCAGGCGGTCTGGCTTCAGAGCTTTTTCTCTGGTTTACGTGTTGTGCAGATGATCCCGAAACCATTGAAAATCTATTGTGATAGTTCAGCTGCAGTTAACTTCTCCAACAACAACAAGCATTCATCGAGGTTAAAGCACATTGACATCAAATATCTTGTTGTGAAGGAGAGAGTTCAGAATCGTCAAGTGTCTGTGGAACTCATCGGCACAAGGCAGATGATAGCGGATCCTCTCACTAAAGGCCTTCCTATCACGCTCTTTAAGGAGCATGTGACATCTATGGGAGTTGTTGATCCCAAGTGTTAATGTCAAATTTTGTAATGAGATCCTCCGGCTTTTCTCCTCCGCTCCAACAGGGATTTCCACCACCAGACCTGAAGCAAGACAGCAAATAAGGGTGGCTGGGGACCAGCCGTTAGCCCTCCGACGATTAAGTTAGGCCACAGAAGAGAAGCCAAGCAAAACGGGATCAAGATTGAATGATGAGTACGTACCTCCTCTTCAATGGAGCCATCCCCTTATATAGATCTGAAACAATCCAATCTGTTACGTGAGATGTCGAAATCCCGTTGATGTCGCACACGATACTGAGAATCCGCTGATTTCGTGGGATAAGATCCTATCTTTTTAGTCAGATCCAACCCAATGATTTATTCCAACAATCACGCCCCTAGATGGTAATCCCTTGAAATCCGGCTGGTTCCGGCCGGAAGCCATAGTTGGAGTCATGGCCTCCGAAAAGGAAGGAGACGCCCGTAGCTGGGAGTCATGACCTCCGAAAAGGAAGGAGACGCCCGTAGTAAAGCTGCTCGCAGGTTAAAATGTGGTCGCGAGTCCAAGTACATATTTTGGGTGTAATATCTTTCAACGACTTGTGAGAAGGTCTGCTCGCGAATCTAGTTTTCCGTATTTGACCATCCATGGCTCCAGACCAGATGATCTCGAGAGTCGAATGGGCGTTCCGTACTTGTCCAATATTCGACTCTCGATCAGATGATCTCGAGAGTCGAATGGGCGTCCCGCACTTGTCCAATATTCGACTCTCGATCAGATGATCTCGAGAGTCGAATGGGCGTCCCGCACTTGTCCAATATTCGACTCTCGATCAGATGATCTCGAGAGTCACATGGACATTTCCACGTGAAATCTTATCTCCACCATTTTGCCTATAACAGATGCCCCCGAAGTCCTTGCCGCCAAGAATCCTTAAGGAAAGGACTTACTTGATGTCATGTGCGGCTGCCTCTTGCTTTCACCGAGACACCGTACATGATTAGGCTGGAATTAATGAGCGCCAGCCTTTCCGCAGTCAGGAAATGAAGAGGCGCTCGCCACGTGTCCGAGTATTTAATGGGCGTGCCTGCTTGAGTGCTGTGCCGAACGAAAGATCGCCACGTGCTACCATATACGGTGGAATGATTGCCTATAAATATACGGAGTCCACCATATCTTCTGATTTTCACAGAAATTTCAGAATCCTCCTTTGCTTTTTCCATCATCTTCCTCCAAGCTCCTTGGTGTCTTCCTCGATCCCCTTTGGTGCTCTTTCTTTCCTTTTCCATTATTCTATTTCTTCTTCCTTTTTTTCTTTTTTGAATATCCCATGGCTTCTGAGGAGAGTACCGTTCCTTTAGGAGATGCTACCCCGGAATCCTCTGCTTCTAGTAACGCAAGGGTTCCGGCAGGTTAGTATACAGCGGCCGGATATCCCTCCATTCTATCGGAGAACCGGCTGCTGGAGTTACGGGAGAGATTTTCGATCCCTGACTCAGTCGATCTCTGGTTACCCAGAGACGGAGAGACGCCAGACTCCCCTCCCCCAGGGTGTGTGGCCTTCTATGAGTATCAACTCATTCTGGGGGTTCGCCTTCCCCTCCATCCCTTCATCCGGGATGTACTTCGGTGTTATAAAATTGCCCCCGGGCAACTTATTGTGAATGGATGGAGGGTGGTCCTAAGCTCATTCGTCCTTTGGGCTCAGGCCAGGGAACGGGGAGCTTACAGCTGATGAGTTCCTCCGCATGTTCCGCTTGAAGAAGGCACCCTCCAGCGAAGGCTGGTACTATCTATGTTATTGGCACCGGGATAACTTTGTGCTGGGGAAGCCCACATCGAATTATCCCGGCTGGAGGAAGCGTTGGTTTTACGCATCTGGAAATTGGGAATTTGCTTCTTCCAGGGGCCCAAGAGTAAATCGTTTTTTCTGTGAAGGTAGGCAGTCCCGCATTGTGATCCGTTTCTTCAATAAAAGGTTTTTAAGGTTTCTCCATCTGACCCCTGTTTGTGCTCGCAGGTATCCCGGCCTTGAGAAAACCGAACTTGAAAGGGGGGATCAACGAAAAAATCGTAAAGGTGTACAAGGTGCCTATTGGTGATAGGCACGTCGAGACTTGCTTGTCTCCACCTCGCCTTGCAGCAGCGGGCTTAATACCTGTAAGAGAAGTCGAGATGACGCAAGTTGGAGAAAAAAGAGGTTTGCTGCCCCGGCTGAAGGGCACGAGCTCTAAGAGGCAGAAGAAAACATCTGCTGGTCCATCTCACCCATCCACCGAGAAGGGTAGCGATCAGCCTGCTCCTCTCGCGAGCAAGGTGGGGGGGGCTCCAGCAGGGCCCGCTAATCCTTCACTGGCGGTCGCGCCCGGGCCGCCAGTAATCAATATCGCTGACAACTCCCCGGACGGGGTAGGGTCCAGCTGTCCCCCAGCTGAGGAGGCTCGTGAGCGCACGGAGCCTCGAGAGATGGCTCCTGCCCGCGAGCTGGTACCTGCTACCGAGCAGGGACCTGCTCGCGAGGCGACGGCTCCTCCTCGCGAGCCGTCTGGGCTGATCGTTGCCCAACCTTCCGGTGGTGGAACGTATTCTGTTCCTCGCCATCTCCACCCCATCTGTAAATTCTTATTCGAGAATGTCCCACCTCAATCCTTCGGCTCTCTTCCCGAGCCAGGCCCCGAGAGCCTCTTCCTTGAGGCAGGGATGAGGATGGCTCAGGTAGAACCTCCTAACCCAAAAACTTTATTATTTTGGTGTTTTAAGTATTTCTTCTCATCCATCTTCTTGTTTGCAGGGACTAGACCTCATCTTGCGGACGAAGCGAGACATCGTCGCCGCTCGCCGCGTAATAGACGAGGCAAATGAAAAAAGGATTGCTTTGGAGAAGGCGGTCCTGGGGCGAGATCAACTCCTCAAATCCCGTGAGGCTGTGATTTCCAAGAAAGATGAGGAGATAAAAATCCTCATAGAGAAAGTCCAGGTGTTGACCGAAAGGTACCAAACTCTGGATAATAAGTTCGTGAAACTCGCCGACTTGAAGGAGAAGGCGGAGAGAGAGAAGGAGATCTTTCGCCAAGACAAGATCTCCCTGGAGGAGCGACTTGCGGAGGCTAGGTCGCAGCTCAAGGAGGCCTACGACAACCTAACCAAGGAGCGCAACGCTCTCGCGCAGCTTAAGGACGACTCGATCCACTGGGACGAGGAGAGAGTCGCCCTTGCGAAAATGCTCTCGGAAGAAGGGCCTCGGGCAATTTCCGAGTTCCGTTCTTCGCAGCAATATGACGACGAAAGGTACGAGTCGTATGATGCTGGTCGCGACTTTGCGCTAAGAGTAGTGCAACGAATGATCCCATCCTTTGATATGGGGGAGTTCGGTCGAGTCGCGACCACCATTGCTGCCGAAGAGCAGGCTGCTGCTGAGAACGAGGTGACTGAAGCCACTCAGGTTGACGGAGCTCCAGAAATGGGCCCTGAAATTGAGAGCGCAGCTCCTCCAAGGGATTGATTTTCTTTGTTTTCCTCTCTTGTATTCGTGAATGGATATTGTAAACATTTATCATTAATGAAAGAAAAGAAAAAATATTTTTGGAAGTATTGTCCTCGTTGCCTTTTCCTTTTCACGCAATGAATGCCTTCTCGTTTTTGCTTACTTTCTTTTCCTTGTACTGAATGCCTTGTTGCAACGAGAATGTGCCCAATCTGGGGGTTCGTTGCGGCCAAACGATTGAGACCCCCAAGTTGACTTCATATCGAGTCATCAGTGAATGCGAACCCTTAATCCGAGCACGAGTTACACTGCTCGCAATTTAGGGTGTATGACGAACTGTGGTGCTCGCGATTAAGGTGTATGGCTGATTCGGGCTCGAGCTACGGTGCTCGCATTCCGGAGTGTGATCCTTCCTTACACCAGTCGTGAGCAACTAACTCATGAAAATGAATTAGACTCAATCCGGGGGTCGTACGACCATGTCCGCGTTGAGATAGACTGATCTATCGATTGAGATTTTAGTTCTACCAAGGGCAGAAGGTTGGTCAAGAGATGGTATTCATTCTCTTCGAGGCTGTTCAGGTCCATGTAAATGGAAAAGCAACCAACTAGTAATGATTTCAGTCCTACCAAAGGTAGGTAATTGGCCAAGAGGATGTGTAAGCACTCTCTTCAGGGCTATTCAGGTCCATATAAATGGAGTAGCGGCCAAAAGATATCTTTTACTTTATTCATAAAATGCTATAATAAACTACATCGAATCTAAGGGTAGTATCGTAGCAAATGCTCCACGTGCCAAGGGCGACGTACAGGCTTCCCGTGCATGTCTTCAAGATAATAAGTACCGGGTCGCACAACCCTAATAACCCGATACGGGCCTTCCCAATTCGGATCCAATGAACGAACAGGAACTCCAAGATTTCGCCTTAGAACCAAATCTCCGAACTGGAAGGATCTAGGTCGAACCTTTGCATTTCGATAACGAGCAATACGTTGTTGATATGCTGCCACTCGTACTTGGGAAGCATTTCTTCGCTCTTCCAAGAGATCGAGATGAAGTCGGATATTTTCCTGATTGCTCGCGGGATCATACTGTTCAATCCGATATGAGGGCACTTGAATTTCCACTGGTACCACTGCGTCAACACCAAATGCTAAGGAGAAAGGAGTTTCACCTGTCGATGTACAAGCTGTGGTTCTATAGGCCCATAACACTTCTGGAAGAAGTTCTGGCCACACCCCTTTACATTCACTTAGCTTGGTCTTTAAATGATGCTTTATAATTTTATTCACTGCCTCGACCTGCCCATTCGCCTGTGGATGATATGGAGAAGTGCGGAGATTACGTATTTTCCATTTGTCGCAAAATTCATCAAAGGCTGCGTTGTCGAACTGCGTTCCGTTATCGGTAATTATAGTATGAGGAAGTCCGAAGCGACATATAATATTTCTCCACATAAACTTAGTAGTTTGTTTTTCAGTAATTTTGGCTAATGGTTCTGCCTCGGCCCATTTGGTGAAATAATCAACCGCCACGATCGCGAACCTATTCTGTCCCTTTCCCATAGGTAAGGGACCGATGATATCGATCCCCCACTGAGCAAAAGGCCAAGGGCTGTCGACTGGGGTCATCTGCTCAGACGGTACGCGAGGTATAGGTTGATATCGTTGACACTTGTCGCATTTTTTAGAAAATTCTATGGCATCTGCTTTCATAGTAGGCCAATAATATCCTTGCCTCATCGCTTTATATGCTAGAGATCGTCCCCTGGGATGATTACCACATGCCCCCTGGTGTACTTCATCTAGAACACGATGTGCTTCTTCTGGGTGAAGACACCTCAAATAAGGCAAGGAGAAGCTTTTTCGCAACAAGATTCCATCTTGTAAGGTGTACCTGGCAGCTCGAAGCTGAATTTGTCTTGCAGCTTTCTTGTTTTCTGGTAGGTATCCATCTTTGAGATAAAGGATGATCGGATCCATCCAGCATGGAGACGATTGTACCGAAATAACTTGTTCGGGAGTTACTTGGTCGATACTCAAGTGTTGACGGTGCTCGATGGGGATCGAATGTGATAGTTCTGATTCTGGTGCAGAAGCGAGTTTTGCCAAGGAATCGGCAAGTTGGTTCTGCTCGCGAGGGATATGGAATATTTTGTAAGTCTTCAGTTTGGCGAACAGGATGAGGACACGAGACTTGTATAAGGCCATTCTTTCTTCTTTGGTTTCGAATTCGCCAAGAACTTGGTTGACAATGAGCTGGGAGTCGCTATGAATTATCAAATTCTGGACTGCGAGGACAACGGCTAGCTCGAGGCCAACAATAAGGGCCTCATATTCTGCTTCATTATTGGAGACGCGTGATTCGAAACGCAGAGCGTATTGAAAATGCGACCCGTCTGGAGCCACTAAAATCAGGCCCGCTCCACTGCCACTGGCCCGTGACGACCCGTCCACGAAGAGCGACCAAGGAGGTTGATCGCTGGTCATGACGCTATCTTCAGAAGAATATGTAAATTCGGCGATGAAGTCAGCCACGGCCTGGCCTTTGACTGCGGTCCTAGGACAGAATGAAATATCATGCTCGCTGATCTCGACCGCCCATTTAGTTAAGCGCCCGGAAGCCTCAGGCTTTTGAAGGACTTGACGTAGTGGATGATTTGTTGGTACTAAAATGGCATGGGCTTGAAAGTATGGTCGCAGTTTTCGAGCTGCCGTGATTAAGGCTAGGGCCAGTTTCTCCAAATCAGAATACCTAGTTTCTGCATCAACCATTGCTCGACTGATATAATAAACGGGCCTTTGTACCCCGGAATCTTCTCTTATTAAAGCGGCACTAACGGCCGTGGAAGACACAGATAAATAAAGAATGAGTTGCTCATGCGCCACAGGCTTAGATAAAATGGGGGGAGCGCTCATATATTGCTTCAGTTGTTGAAAAGCTTCTTCACATTGAGGTGTCCACTTCCAATCAGACTTGGCCGTTGCACGAAGGAGTTTGAAAAAGGGCAGGCACTTGTCGGATGCTCGCGAGATGAACCTGTTCAATGATGCGATGCGACCAGCTAGACGCTGAACGTCCTTCAGAGTCACTGGGGATTTCATCTCTATCAATGCTTTAATCTTTTCGGGATTCGCCTCAATTCCGCGTTGGCCAACCATGAACCCAAGAAATTTCCCTGCAGATACTCCAAACGCACATTTTTCTGGATTTAATTTCATCTGATACTTCCTCATCAGATCAAAGGCTTCTCGAAGATCAGGAATGTGGTCATCTTCATCGATGCTTTTCACAAGCATATCGTCAACATAAACTTCCATGTTCCTACCGATTTGAGAAGCGAATATTTTGTTGACAAGACGCTGATAAGTGGCCCCTGAATTTTTGAGACCAAACGGCATTACCTGGTAGCAATATAGTCCTCGATCTGTGATGAAGGCAGTATGTTGGCCATCAGGTGGATGCATCATAATCTGGTTGTAACCAGAGTAAGCATCCATAAAACTGAGGAGGGCGTGTCCAGCTGTCGAGTCGACCAACTGGTCGATTCGAGGTGTCGGGAAGCTATCTTTGGGACATGCTTTGTTTAAGTCTGAATAATCGACGCACATCCTCCATTTGCCATTAGCTTTCCGGACGAGAACTACGTTGGCGACCCACTGTGGGTAGTCAACTTCTTTTATGAAATTTGCCGCGAGCAGCTTCTCAACTTCAGTTTTGATCGCCATTTGTCTTTCTGCAGTGAAGGCACGTCGACGCTGATGTACGGGTTTATGCTTTGGGTCAATGTTGAGACGATGTACGATGACATTAGGATCGATGCCCGGCATATCTTTATGAGACCAAGCAAACACGTCCTGGTATTCAGTGAGGAAACGGATCAAATCTTCGCGGTGGATACTGTTTAAGGAGGAACCGATGTACACGATCTTAGACTGGTCGTCTTCGGTCAAGCGGATCGCCACTGTTTCCTCCCCTGGAGTTCCTGATTTCAGAGCACTTTCTCTTGGATCCAACGCGGTGGCGAGCACGTCGGATGAACCTTGAACTATTTCCATGACAGGCGTCGCTTGAGCCTTCTTTCGATCTTGGAGGGCTATCTGGTAACAGGATCGTGCCTCCTGCTGACTTCCTCGCACGACCCCTATGCCATTTGGGGTCGGAAATTTAACGCATAAATATGATGGGTGCAAGGCCGCTCCAACCTTAGTTAGTGACGGTCTCCCCAAGATGGCGTTATATGCTGATTTTCGATCTACGACGAGGAAGTTTACGAAGACGGTGGTCTTCGCTGGACTCTCCCCAAAGGTGACTGGGAGATCGATACTTCCTTCAGGTGTCACCACTTCTCCTCCAAAGCCGACAAGAGGGGTCGATACTGGCTTGAGGAGGTTTCTGGCAAGTGCCATCTTGTCGAAAGCCTCCAAATACAGAATATCGGCCGAGCTACCTGTATCCACCATAATTCGATGAGTCAGATAATTTGATACCTTCAGTGTGACTACGATGGAATCTTCATGAGGGAAATGAATTCCCGCTGCATCTTCGAGGGTGAAAGAAATTGGGGGATGGTTAGCTTTCGAAGAGTTGGACGTTTGTTCCAGCCAATAGATCTGCTGGGGTTCTTTGGACGCCTTTCGGGCGTATGCCTTTCTTGAAGCTTGAGAGTCACCCCCGCAAGCTGGACCCCCGACGATAGTGCGAATTTCTCCTGTGGGCTCAGCATCCTCTTGGTCGGTTTGATGATGAGACGGTTCCTTTTGGCGAGATGAGGTTTTCGCCCTTTCTGGTGACCTATTTTTACGAGCAACATAATCCTGGAGATGGACTTTTCGAATGAGGGCTTCGATATGGTCTCGTAGAGAGATACAGTCCTGGGTCCTATGCCCGTGATCTTTGTGGAAGTAACAGAACTTACTCTTATCTCTCTTCTCGGGATCAGATTTAATCTTTGCAGGCCACTTCACATATGGCTTGTGTTTTATCTCCATTAGAACCTTTTCAGGAGACCGATTAAGAGGAGTGTAATTATGATATTTACCAGAGTAAGGCTTCCTGGGAGAACGATCGCGCTGATCGCGATGGTATTTTTTATCTGTAGAAGTTCCTTCTGGCTTGCGTTTCTTACTTTGTACTCCATGGCGTGTCAATGCGACTTCTTCTGCATTGATATATTTCTGAGCTTTGGCTTGGAATTCCGCCATAGTTTTCGGCGGGCTCTTATCTAAGGCAAACCTAAATTTCTCGCTCGTTATTCCAGCAATGAGGGCTGTGAGACCCTTTTCTTCAGTGTAACCCTCAGTTTGAACGGCTTCGGCAGTGAACCGTACTGTGAACTCTTTTATTGTCTCCCCATGTTGCTGTTTCAGATTCATCAGATGGGAGGCTGGCTTTTTAATGCGAATACTTCCCATGAATTGAGAAAGAAATATCTCCGATAATTGGGAAAAGGAACTGATGGAAAGAGGCTTTAACCCCCGAAACCACGTACGAGCCGCTTCCTTCAATGTAAGGGGAAAAGCCCTACACATGATTTCTGAACCATGTCCCTCCAACTCCATGAGGGACCTATAAGTTTCCAGATGTTCCAGAGGATCGCCAATGCCTGTGTACGGAGCGATAACAGGCGTTCGATACTTTCTGGGCAACGGGGCTTCCATGACCTCGCTTGTGAAGGGAGATTCAGATTGATGTATTGCCGCCATGATAGCAGATGGCCGATTTGCCTGGTATCTCTGCTCCATGACATCAAAACGGTCTTGGATTCTTTTGAGATCTCCTTCCCATGGCAAGGTATAGCTAGACGTTTCGGCGGTGGAGCCTTGCGATTGAGGTTGTCGAGATGAACTGGAATGTATAGAATGCGGAGACGGCACAGGGGGATGGCCTCCAAGTGGTGGGACCTGTGGTTCATCCATAGAATGTCTGGAAGCAACTGGTATGGGTGGCGGTGGTAATCCTTCGGAGGGTTGTCTTTGCGGTTCAGGGAAGTGCTGATCAAGCCGATTTGACAGTGCCTGAACTCCGGCGTTTAGAGTTAGGAGAGTGTTCCCGAGGAATCGTAGGACATCATCCTGATTTCCAGAGGCCTCCAATAATGGATTTGTTGATGGCATATTTGGGGCTCCTTGAGGGATATCCGTCGGAACAGGTGGGAGGGCAGGTGCGGATTCCGTCTCACCGGGTGGAGGTGGTGCCTGCCTCGAAGTTGAAGGATGAACAGTCTTTTTAGGAGGCATCACCGAAGGATTTTGATCGGTGGTTAACACGATTGATTTTAATGATCAAGTCGTTCCCACAGACGGCGCCAAACTGTTAATGTCAAATTTTGTAATGAGATCCTCCGGCTTTTCTCCTCCGCTCCAACAGGGATTTCCACCACCAGACCTGAAGCAAGACAGCAAATAAGGGTGGCTGGGGACCAGCCGTTAGCCCTCCGACGATTAAGTTAGGCCACAGAAGAGAAGCCAAGCAAAACGGGATCAAGATTGAATGATGAGTACGTACCTCCTCTTCAATGGAGCCATCCCCTTATATAGATCTGAAACAATCCAATCTGTTACGTGAGATGTCGAAATCCCGTTGATGTCGCACACGATACTGAGAATCCGCTGATTTCGTGGGATAAGATCCTATCTTTTTAGTCAGATCCAACCCAATGATTTATTCCAACAATCACGCCCCTAGATGGTAATCCCTTGAAATCCGGCTGGTTCCGGCCGGAAGCCATAGTTGGAGTCATGGCCTCCGAAAAGGAAGGAGACGCTCGTAGCTGGGAGTCATGACCTCCGAAAAGGAAGGAGACGCCCGTAGTAAAGCTGCTCGCAGGTTAAAATGTGGTCGCGAGTCCAAGTACATATTTTGGGTGTAATATCTTTCAACGACTTGTGAGAAGGTCTGCTCGCGAATCTAGTTTTCCGTATTTGACCATCCATGACTCCAGACCAGATGATCTCGAGAGTCGAATGGGCGTTCCGTACTTGTCCAATATTCGACTCTCGATCAGATGATCTCGAGAGTCGAATGGGCGTCCCGCACTTGTCCAATATTCGACTCTCGATCAGATGATCTCGAGAGTCGAATGGGCGTCCCGCACTTGTCCAATATTCGACTCTCGATCAGATGATCTCGAGAGTCACATGGACATTTCCACGTGAAATCTTATCTCCACCATTTTGCCTATAACACCAAGGATGTATTTCAGTAGTGGGAGTTTTCATGTATGATCCGATTATGTCCAGACATTTTTTTAGAGATATCTTTTATGCATTGATGATTCTGTTTTTCAGTTTATATCTTGCTTCTCCTTCAGTGTGCGCATTCAGTTTTGAGTAAGCAAGACTTTGGTTTGTGTCTTGGAGACACGTTCAGTAGGACCACTTGAAGATAAACACGTATGATCACATGAGACGTGTAATCTTCATACCACACCCCATATCATTGATCCATGTCGTTAAGGCTATTGGTATTTGTGATCGTGATTCATCACACTTCAAAAATATTAAATGTTGTGTTGACTACCATGATTCAGTATCAGTGGTCTTGATGGACCGGATCTGACAAGCGTTACTCATAATCATCCAACGGTATTATTTTGAAATCAGTAGGGCGCCCATTAGGAACTTTTGGAACAAACATGTTTTATGAAATGTTTTTTCACAAAAAATAAAATAAATGTTTTGTTTTCTTTCTAAGATCAGTGTAGCCCAAGTGGGAGAATGTAAGACTCCATTGGGTGGGCCACACATGATCATCGGTTTAGATCATGACCGTTGGATTATTCAGATTGAGCGATTCAGTGGGCCCCACTACAGTTGTGATCATTGCAAATAGGTTTGGGGCGGGACGCTTGAACCATGTTCCCTATACGTGGTTATTAAGCCTGATATGGAAACCTACGGTGTGGAGACCCTAGAGGAGAGAAGTGTGATGGGTAAGCTTCTCTGGCCCTCTTTCCTATAAATATATGTCTTGGTCCCCTCACCAACACACAAGAGAAAACCCTAGTCCCATTGAGTGGTTCTCCTAAAGGTGTAAGGTGCGGAAGACCAAGAGTTCTTCTCGGCAACACGGCGGCATCGGGAATGTCTTCCCAATCAGGTATGGTTTTAAGATTACAGTATGAAATCTCTATTATTGATGCATAGACGATCCTATCATTCCGCTATAGGTAAGATTTACATCAACACCTTGGAAACAATTGAGATGAGAAGCTCCACCATTACATTCGTCAAAATTGTGTTTGGGGTCCACTGTGGTGCATATATGCTATCGAATCCACTCATCTAATTATGAGTCACATGAGGATCAATTGATCCGATGAAAATATGGACATTCCACTGGGGCCACACCACATGAATTTAGAGGATGAATATTAGATCCGACAAAAATAAGGAAATTCCAATATTCAGAGGGTCACACCATGTGAATTTCGGGGTTATTTTGCTGATGTGGATGGAATGATTTCACATCGATAAGATCGGTGCGGCACCTTGTATTTGCAGTGTGCACAAAAATCATGCTAATTAAACACTCTGGTGTGCTGCACCATGGGAAGTAGATGAGATGAGAAGTTTCCCTATTAAAACAATTGAAATCGCATTTTTTAACACACACTCACACCTCACACACGCACGCACTTACAACACTGGCTTTTTTATTTTATACCACAATGGGTTCTCGAACCCAAGACCTCATGTTGAAACTCCTGTGAGTCTACCACTGAAACATAAGGACCCAAAAAATCCACTCATCTAATGAGTTCAGTAAGGACGAATGGATCGACAAAAATAAGGGCAATCTAATATTCATGACATCACACAAATGAATTTGGAGGATGAATGGATCTAACAAAAATAAGGACATGCATTTTAATATTCATGGGGTCACACCACGTGAATTCGGGAGTTGATTTTGCTGATGTGGATGGAATGATTTCGCATGGATAAGATCCACCCTATCCATAAGGTGTGGTACCTTTTAATTGCAATGTGCACAAAAATCAAGCTGATTTAACACTTGGTATGCTGCACCATTATGGGGAAGCAGTTGAGATGGAGAGTTTCACCTTTAAAATCATCCACATTGTGTTTGGGGTTCATTATGGTGTGCATATGCCATCAAATTCACTCATCTAATGAGTCACATAAGGATGAATGGATCTGAAAAAATTAAGGATAATCCAATATTTATGGTGGTCACAAACCACATGAATTTAGAGGATGAATGGATCCAACAAAAATAAGGACATTCAATATTCATATTCATGGTGTCACATCATATGAATTTGGGGGTTAATTTTGCTGATGTGGATGGAATGATTTCACATGGATAAGATCCACCTCGTCCATCAGGCATGGTACCTTTTATTTGCACTGCGCACAAAAATCGGACTGATTTAACGCTCAGTTGTGCTGCACCATGGGAAACAGTTGAGATCAGAAGTTTCACCATTAAAATCATCAAAATTGTATTTGGGGTTCATTATGGTGTGCATATGCCATTAAATCCACTCATTTAATAAGCCACACAATCTGACAAAAATAAGGACATTCCAACATTCATGGGTCACACCATGTGAATTTAGAGGATGAATGGATCCAACAAAAATAAGGACATTCCAATATTCATGGGGTCACAGCACGTGAATTTTGAGAATACTTTGGCTTATATGGATGGCGTTTGGTTCAAAATTTAGTCATTGGTATGTTTATATGATGTTGAACACGTGTGTCAAAGCTTAGTGCGGCTCAATCAAAACCAAACTGAATACCTTTGATCCCAAGCGATGAGATAGACATCAAGACCATGGACAGTCGCCTGTGACTAACAACTTAGTAGTTTGGTCGTCTATTTAGCCACTTGTAATATAGACCAAGCGATTTGTGAAGGAAAGGGTTTTTGCCTCTAATGAGTGTTTTTTTTTTATTATTAATTTTTATTCTTTTATAGATGAAATAACTTTTTCTCACCATGATAATAATGATTGATTGATTAAAACAATATGAGAGTATAAAAAAATAAATTATATTTATAAAAGATAAAGACTTATAAAAGGAAAAAATCATCGACGATCCATCTACTGTAGTGTAAATGGCAAGGTCTTAAAGCTAAAGTCTTCCTTGGTCCAGTAACTTGGGCATAGGCAAAAGGAATTACACCAAAAAGAAAAGGAAAAAGATCTTTCTTGGTCCAGTGACGTGGGCATAAACGAAGGAAATTACACCAGCCCTAAGCTAAAGTTGGTTACGCATAGCATTGTAGACGGACCAGATTATATTAAAAATTAAACTAAGCTAAGAGTTAAACTAGCATAAGTAGTATTGCACTGTAGAGTTGTGTTGTGTTGTGTTGGGTTGGGTTGAGGAGGGCCAGAGTTGTTCGATTCCTCTTATTTATAGAAATTTTAGGTAGTAGTTTGAGAGAGATCTTCGTAGCCACTTCTCACATTTGTTGATATGAAAATAATCATCTAAGTTTATAAATAATTGTGGCTTATTATGCAATGCCGCATATGCTAGTCATTTATCGTGGGTTAGTCATTGGTTGCGCGCATGTCCTACGCCTACTATGCATATGAGAGTTCTTCTAATGGTGCCATGTGTAAATATCATTATCATTTTCTTTGCTCAAATGTGTGTTGTGCGTTGTGAAAATTAACTAAGTTAGCATCACCCTTTGCGTTGCTTCAAAGCTCTTTAGGCGATTTTGGTTGGAAGGGTTTTGTTCTGTGCAATGATATAGTTTATCAGCCAAATCCATCACTAGCCATGATTATATTTGGGTTGATACTCATTATCAATTATGAGGCCACAACAGTGAATAATTGGCTACGTCACATGAACAAGATACGTGACACGCGTCCCATGACAATAACCGGTTAAACTTATCTTTTTGGGCTACTTGTAACTTTTCATATTTTGATCAACTTGGCTTCCAGATCAGCCAAAAAAAATTTCTATTTGTCTCTTCTCAAGATCTTGTTGCCTATATGGCATCATATGAGTCATTAGATCTAATGCGATCCTATTAGGCGTAAATAGATGGAATGATTTCATATGGATGTATGGCACCCTGTACTTACAATGTGCACAAAAATCTGGCTGATTTAACATTTAGGTGTGCTGCACCATGGGAAACAATTGAGATAAGAAGTTCCACCATTGAAATTGTCCAAATTGTGTTTGGGTCCACTGTGGTGTGTATATGCCATCAAATCAACTCATCTAAAGAGTCACATAAGGATTAATGCATCCAACAGAAATAAGGACACACTTGAATTTGGAAGTTTTGGGGATGATTTTACACTGTTCCTGTGGTAGGACCTACCTAAGTCTTGCATTTGAATGTGGGACCTATAGTGAATATATGTACAGGGCATCTAATGCATGGGTTGGATCTGATGTAAGTTTGTCCCAACTAGCATTAAGTTAACGCAAGCCAGGCCCTAGACCATGGTGGGAGTTATTTGATACTCCGACTACGCATGATGCTTGATACACATGCACTCAGAAATCATACAAGTAGCAGTGTAGCATATGCTAATTACCCAGGTAAACCAACTTAATTCATGGACACTTGTTTGTCGGAAGGGAACCATCGAAGCTTTTCATGAATTTCTAAACCGGCACATGGACAGCTGTGTATCATCCATCACACTCTTCCAGAGTATCAAAGTTTTTTCTTACTGGTGAGTTTTGGTAGGCCCACGTACGTGTGTTATAAGGCGGCAGATACGTAGGCCAAGAGCCACCGTTAATGAAACAAACGAACGGCTAAAATACTTAGACTAGATTTTCTTAGTCTTCTTGTTTTTAAGATTATGCTACCCCACATCGTTAGATAATTGTATACTTTTATGATATTCTGAAAATTCCCAGTTACACCTTGCATGTCACTATTTACATTATTCAGTGAGAAGTCATCGACACTTGCACACAAACAACGGAGAAAATTATTGTACGTATGTTAAAGAAGAGCCACAAATATTTAGCGATTAGCAACACTTAACGCGCTAAAAGTAAATTAGCTTAAAGCCATATATACATCTACGACAAAAAATGAATATCATTTGTACGATAGGTGACCAATATACATACAAACGTATAACCTTGGAGTGCATAAGAAGTTTTCAAAGATCTGTCAGATGTTGACTCAATGCAATTCAATTCATGCACGACATAACCTCTCCAAATAAAAAAATAGATCCACAGAAAGAAAACTAATATAATATGACCATGACTTAGTGACATTGTCTCAAAGATAGCTAAGGATTAAAGCAATTGATGGAATTAAAGACTATCTAAAATTAAAAGCAAATTGAATCATAATAGCAACATACAATGAGGAATCTAAATCCTGCTGAAACATGATTGACGTGCAATCAATCAAAGATTTACATGAAAATTACAGCACAACAACCACATTGCCTCTTAAAACCTTATAAAAGCATCATTCGATCAAGAGTTTTGGGCCCTTGGCATACACAATTGATCTCTCTACAACGCAATGTCGCCTATTCTTAATTTAGCTTAGACATTACACTTTTATCCAGCAACGATGCAAAAAGTTTAGAATCTCTAGTTTAGATTCGTTATTGTCCAGCACCATCAATGTAGTATGCCCTAGGAGTATATTAAATATCCACAATCGTTATCGGTGGATCATTGATCATTGAGTCTTTACTTGGTAGATCATCAGTCACACCCTACTCACTTCACACCACAATTGTTTAGTATTTTTCCGAGATTGTTACACTAACATTGGTAGTATTTTTTAATGGTTGTTTCGTCAGCACAAATAATCATAGGTAGTTATTTTCTTCTTTACTTAATTTATTTTTCTTTCTTTGATTGTAATATAATGATCGCCCTTAATTTTGACCTTACCTATCCATTATTAATTAATTGAGAAACTTGATATACTATCAAGGTAAAAAAGAATCAATTCTTAAGGACTAACCATCTTCTATTAAAATTGCTTAATTACTGAAATAATTGATGATTGAACAGTCAAATCAATCTTCACAAGTTTTAATCCTAATGCGATTAGCTTAGTACCCGGGGTCATAATTAAGCATTTAATCAATTCAAGCTGAGTACAACTCTAGCATGTTTGACACTAATTTAGTCACACATGTTTGATCAAATTTAAGCCGTAAGTGTGGTCACGCATTCGAAATGACCAATAACACTATCGTTAATGTGAGAAACACTTGATCCATACCTAAGTTTGCATGATAATAACACAGTGGCCTACACCATAGAAAATAACTTACTACCCAAAAACCTATTATTCCTACCGTGGCAAAATTAAAACCACGGTGGGCCACACCCTAAAAAGAATAACCTTTATATTTCATTAGGGTCTCCTCTTCTGCGTCGTACGGATTAGATGCCACCAAAACATCATGGGGGCACCACTCGTTAGTCACCAATCACAGACATGGACGGTGACGATGACAAGTCGATGAGAAGACGTTCATACATCTTACATTGCACATCATTCCTAAGTATTGTTAGGCTTCCCATCATAATAATATGATTTAACACTTCTTTTGAAAGTACACAGTGTGGTAAGAAATCCCTACAGTGACAGTTGATGCATGGAACAACTTTACACTATTTGTTCACCACCATTTTAAACCGTGGTGACCCGTCCATATTACTCATGGTCATGGGCCTATACACACATCAATCCAGATCATTCAAATGATGGGTGGCCTCAATCGCTTGGGATGGTTTTGTGAAAAGCTCGACCATCTTTGCCGTTCTGATTGTGAATAACCAAAAAATTATGATTTAGACTGTTAGAATTTCTCGATTAGTGTGATATGCTCCCTCCACAATGTGCCCTACAATTTGGATGGTCTAGAAAGCAGCACATGAGCGACCACCATTTACAGAAGGTTGTTGAACTATCACAGGAATCTAGCCCAGAAAATCATGGATAAAGTAAAGATGGAGCATGTGATCAAACGATTCTAATCATTCAGTTAATGTCTACCAAAGGGAAGCAGATTAGGTGAGCCGGTGCGGCCTTCACCGTGGGGCCCACCTTGATGTATGTATTCTATATCTATGCCGTCCATCTGTATTTTCAGATTATTTTAGTGCATAATCCCAAAAATGAAACAGATCCAAATCTCAGGTGGACAGTACCACAGGAAACAGTGGTGATTGACCATTAAAACCTTGTTGTGGGCTACAAAATTTGTGGATCAAGGTGATATTTGTTTTTTACCTTCATTCAAGTATATATGACCTTATCAACAGGTTGGATGCAAAATAAACGTCACAGAAACATTACAGTGGGCCCTAGGAAGGTTTTACGATGGAGCGTTCAATCACCACTGTTTCCTAAAGTATGGTCCGACTGAGATTTGTATCCGCTTCAATTTTGGACTCATGCCTAAAATGATCTGAAAAAACGGATGGACGGTGTGGATATAAAATACATACATCAAGGTGGGCCCCACGGTAAGGACGGTAGCTAATTGGCTCCCCTATCAAACAGAGCGTACGGTCACAAAAAGGCCATCAGGTTCAAATTCAGATCTATGAAGTCAAATGGCAATAACGGTCCGCTCCATCCACGACAAGCCATGTGATATGGGCAGTCTTGATTGAGATATTGTGTCAAGTGTACGGTGGATGATTCATCAGTCACCACCACGTGGGAGCGGATTGCCTGTGACCCCGGGCACAGAGATATCTCTGTAGCCGGGGCTGTGTAGGGTTCAAAGGGATGTCCGTGACAAATCCACTCCGTCTATCTGTTTTGGAAGACCAAGTTAGGTCAGGATTATAAAAATATTGCAGATTCAAAACTCAGGTGGGCCATACCAAACGAAACAGTGGATCTTGTACACTTAGCGGTGACGATGTTTGGAATGAGGATGGTATTTTTTCTTACAGTATATCTGAGTGTTAATAATTCTGTGAACGGTTTGGATGGCATATAAACATCATGGTCAGCTCTAGGAAGGTTTCAATGGTGGACGTTGGTGTTTTCACTGTTTCGTTGGTGTGGCCCATCTGAGTTTTAAATATTCCTGATTTTTATATTACTGATCTAATTTTGCTTTAAAATAAGATGGACGTAGTGGATTTATCACGGACATCCCTGTGGACCTTACACAGCCCCGGCTACAGAGATATCTATGTGCCCAGGGTCACAGGCAATCCGCTCCGCCACCACGTAAAGGTACACCATAATCTAGATGTGGATGCATGGACCCCACTGGGCGGGAGTTTGTCTTCGACCCAATTAAGAAAGCTTGCTCTAATCATGCATTCATCCTATAAAAGAGTATAAAGGAGTGTTTGGTAATGAATTCTCAGGCATTTTCACAGTCTATAATGGGAAAAAAGCATTTATGGGATTTTTGCAATAGCCATTGATGGAGATAGTACTTGAATACTTGTGTTGCAATAAATTCTCCTGTATTGTAAAAAGGCAGTGCACCTTGCTTTGAGTAATTGTATCACATGTGGGTGTGAGATATTTCTAGCATTGTACCATTTCCCACAACAACTATGGTTGCTAGTGGGCCCCACGTATCAATGAATCAAGGATTTTTATTTTCTTTTTTTTTTAAAACAAGGGTTCAGGATTATTGGCCTAGTTCACCACCATTTTTACATCATCGGTGGCTTATCTTAGTATGTGTGGCACGCATGTAGGGGTGGGAATGGTTCAAGTTCAAGTGGGGTTTGGGTTAGCTTAATCATGACCATTTAACGCTTATTGTAAATGCAGTATAAATAGGTAAGGATAACTTCTTAATTGTGTTTAATAGAAAAAGAAATAACCTTTTAAATTATCCGTCTAGAACTATAGTGGAATGCATGTAATTTGACAAGGCTAGTGTTCAATTAAATATATGGAGCCCACTATGATGTATATGTTTGATCCACGCCAGCTCATTGTAGGGCATGAGATATATAAAAAAAAAAAAAAAAAAAAAAAGGCAGGTCATAAGTTAAAATAAATCACACTACAAGAAACATGGGGATAATGACATCCACAGTTGAAAGCTAAAGTATGAATCATGGCCCACTGGGATGTGTATCTATCATCCAACCTGTTCATAAGGTTATACAAATATGAATGAAGGATCAACATAAATATCAACTTGATTGAAAACTTTTGTGGTCCCTAAAAGGATTTTAACGATAGATGTTCAATCCCTTGTCTGATGTGGTGTGGGTGACTTGAGCTTTGGATCTGACAAAATTTTGGGCTCATGCCCTAAAATGAGCAAGTAAACGAACCAACACCATGGATGAGATACATACATAACTGTGGGCCCCACAGATTTTACACCTGCTATGTTTTCATTTCTCAATTTTAGTGCTTTAGTGTTATAAACCAGCGGTCAACATCATGTAACAGCTTCTCCATACAATTATTGATGTAAGTAATGATTACCCATTTACCTATATTTACCAGTAACTACAGAAAAGCATACAGGCCAAAACCCTAGCACAAACCTAACTTTTGGCCCATTACTTATGAACCAACCTAGATGGAACATGAGGCAGATTGCTCCTTTGAACACAACTCCAAATATAAGGGTTTTCGTAAAGTAATAATAATAATAATCTCAATTGGTAGGTAATTTAATAAAATTTATTCAAATATATTTAAATATACAATGCAAACTAGTGCATGGCTCAAAATAACATTTACATGTCAAATACTCATTTTAAAATGCATCGAAACCAAGCGAAGAGTAAGCTGAGCTTAGCTGACTTATACCTAAGTAAATAAATCATTTATAGCTTTCTTTTTATTTTGTTTTAAGTCATTTGGCCCAACTTATTGATAAAATAGATTATCAGGTCAAGTCAGGTAAGGTTGGCTCGTTGTGATGGGGATCACTTGAAAATTAGGTGGATTGGGCAATCCTAACCATCTAATTTTAGCCATCAAGTGGATGGTTGAAAGAATAGGATCGAGTGATCCAAGTTCAACAACTAAAATAAGATGGTTGTTGTCAGTTGTCACTTGGCTCCATTGGTCAGTTTGGATTTCCGTGCAACTATGCCATGTGTTTGGTCGAAGACACATTGTCATACTCAAAATGGTGGTGATCGTGGCTGAAAGGTAATCAAAACTGTCGAAGCAATTATCCATAATAGGGCTGCACACAATTCAATTTATGATCAATTTAACGATTGAATCGAATCAAACAAATCGAATTGAATCGTATCGTTCCCCAAGATCAATTCAATTCAATTTTTTTTTTAAATTTCAATTTCAATTCAATTTTAATTTTCGGTTCCAATCGATCGAATCAAATCGAAAATCGAATTGATCTGTATCGAATCGAACTGAATTGAATATATATATATATATATATATATATATATATATATATATATATATATATATATATAATGGATGATATGGATAAAATAGATACATCATAGTGTGTTTTATATATGCCGTCTATTCATTTTTACATCTGAATTGAAGGAAATTTTCAAAAAATTAGAAAGATATATATCTCAGATTACCACACCACAGCAAAACAATGGGGATTGAACATCCACCATTAAATTCTTCCTAGGGCCCATTGTAATGTATATTTCCATCCAACCTGTTGATAAGGTCACATAGACCTAGAGGAAGGGAAAAACAAATATCAGCTTGATACCAAACTTCTAAGGCCCTAAAAAGTTTTCAACAATAAGTGTCAATCCCCCACTATTTTCTTATGGTGTGGTCCACTTGAGATTTGGATATGTCTCATTTTTTCGGTCTTAGAATCATATGGAAAAATGGATGGAGGGCCTTAAATAAAACACATACACTGTGGTGGGGCCCACAGAGCTTTGAAACCACCCTTCTACATATTCGCGCCCACCCAAGCGTCCAAGACTAATCGAATTGCGTACTTGGTAACTCAATGCGCTTGGCGAACTGAGTAAACTCTGTGGAGCCCACGGTGATTTATTCGTTTTATCCGCTCCATTCATCCACTTTAAAAGATAATTTTATGGCTCGATCCCAAAATTGAAGTGTATACAAAGCTCAAGTGGCACACACCGTAGGAAATAATGTGAATTGAACCTCTACCATTGAAAAATTATTGTAAGGTTTTGAATCAAGCTGATATTTATGTTTTTCATTCATACATGTCTACCTGATCTTACGAAGAAGTTGGATGATAAATAAACGTCATTGCATGTGGGTCATAGGAAGGTTTCAACTGTGGAAATCATTATTCCCATTGTTTCATGTGGCATGGTCCACCCAAGTACCTTTGGATATGCTTCAATTTTGGGCTCAATAGCTAAAATGAGCAAGCAAAACAAATAGACAGGTGTGGTAAACCAAATGCATTCAAAGTAGGCCCAACTAAGTTTACTCAGTACTACAAAAGCATAGTAACTTAGTACGTAATCTAAAGTTCACCCAAGAGTGAATTAAGTGTGACGTCAGGTAACAATTTAGTGGGTGTTAGCCCTTACCGTGTGGGGCCTACCTTGATGTATTTTTTGTATATCCATTATGTCCATCTAATTTTACATCTCATTTTAGGACATGATTCAAAATTATAAGAAGATCAAATCTCAGGTGGACCATACCAAGAGAAAGAGTGATGGATAACCATTAAAAATATTTTTCGAGCCTCAAAAACTTTGGATCAATACAATCTTTCTAATATTCATGTATGAACTAGTTATTATACATATGTTTTCAGAAGTATTTCTACTAGTATTACTATTTGAGGTACTATACAATCCAAACGTACAAAACCTATAAATTTTCAATTTACAATGCGTGAAAAATTGAATTGAATTGAATTGAAAAATTCATTAATTCAATCTCAATTCAATAAAAAAAAAAATTTTGAGTCAATTCAATTTCAATTTGAAACTTCAAAATTAAGATCAATTTAATTTCAATTTCAATTTCGAAAATTTAAGATCAATTCATCCAACATCGAATTGATGTGCAATCCTAATCCAGAATATGGTTGATTGATAAACCTAAAAAAGTTCCTTTTTTAATCTTTGTTTGCCACTGAGTAATGGGTCAGCATGCAATATTTTGGAGCATCCCCATTCATCCACACCAGGGCCCATGAGATCAACAGTTTGGATCACGGATAATAGCTGCACATTCACTAACCAGTGAATGATGACACTGTTCACGTTCTGATGCAAGGGCCCATCTCTACACGGTGTACGTGGAGGTTGACTAATTGTTTGAGACCATCCATCCAATCGTTGTTCCTCAAAGCGATGGTAGTAAACAAAAGCAGATTTGGTGGATCCAGAATGGGCCTGATGGGTTGACTTTGACTCGAATCAGACTCAGACCAGACCCGCACATTTAGCAAAAGGGTCTGGGTCTAAAATTTAGACCAGACCATGCGGGTCTGGTTTTAGCTAAACCTGCCCTAAACCTGACCATTTACAGCCCTAGGTGGACTAGAAAAAGCTTCGATGGTGGACATCTCCATCCCTACTGTTCCCTGCGGTGTGGCCCACTTGAGTTCTGGATTTTTCTATTGTTTTAGCTAATGTACTAACATGAGCTGGTGAAAATGATGGCCCGGAGTGGATGTCATACACACAACGCATGCATTAAGGACCTGTTCTAGGAAGTTCGTGTCAGATATACACAGGAGGAGAGTGTAATGACGAGAGGAGGAGAGTACAATGGCTTTTTGTGGGGGACCATTTCGGATCAGGACAGCAGACCGAATTTAAGGTGCATAGTCCCCACAGTCCTAACGTTGCAAACGAGGAAAGGGAGGTAAGCTCATCTGTAGAGGTAGAGATGGAAGGGTCATTTTCAGGAAGGAGCGTAGAGGGGACTTGCTCACGTGAGGTGGGGTCCACCTGGAGGGCTTATAGATAGAAGCTTGGTGTATGAGCCGTCAAGATCATCGGCCCCAGCACTAAATGTACCCAAAATTACAGAGCGTCTGGCCTCATTGGGAATTGAAGAACAGCGTATGATAAGTACTGAGGTTTGCTAGCTCCACGCGCGTGTGGAATCACTGCCCATCCATACCCACTCTCACGTGCCAATATGAACATGTTCACAAGATCTGAACCTTCCATCAGGTAAGATACAGTGTTTAGGCCTCAGATATTTCACATCGTACAAAACAAACTAACATCCAGAAGTTTCGACCGTTGGTTTTTATTTGTAGATTATGGTGCATCTGAAGATAAAAAATGCCTGATTTTAAACGATCAGGATCTAATAAATTCTTTTAATCAGATGAAAAGATCAGATTTTAGATACGTATTCTATATTTTCACGCTATGCCTGCGTGTGTATGGGTAAGACCACACGCCGGTGGAACTAGCTAGTTTTGTTTTTTTGATAGAATACATGGCGGAATATTTAGCTGTAGCTGAGGGTTTTCTATTGGGTCGCATTGATGCATGGATACGGCATCTTGGTCTCTCATTAATGGGAAGAGATTCAATACACCTCCGAGGGTGCATGGAGTTTTGGTGCATCCATGATATCGTGCAACGTCCGAGTGCCACGTGTATGGTGATCCGTACCATGGATCTTGTTGGAGCCGCTTTTGATTGGTTATTAACCATTGCCTCTTTTTATTGGAGTATCCTAGCCATCTACTAAATGAAATTTACTTTCAATGCATTTGATTGTATTGCTTTGCCACAGAGATGGTGGGTCCACAGAGATGCCCGTGACAAATCCACTTCGTCCATCGGCTTTGCAAGACTACAATAGGGTAGGAATTTAAAAATCAGGCAGATCCAAAACTCATGTGGGCAATACCATGCAAAACAGCAGGGAGTGAACGTCCACCATTGGAAAACTTTGTGGGGCCACATAAGTTTTGTATCAGGATGATATTTTTGCCTACAGTTTATCTGAGTGGTAATAACCCTATGAACAGTTTGGATGGAATATAAACGTCATGGTCAGCTCCATAAAGGTTTCAATGGTGAAAGTTTCCGTTCGCACTTTTGAAAGTGGTGTGGCCAACCTAAGTTTCGTATCTTCCCGATTTTTAATTTCCTGCCCTAAAGTGGTCTTGCAAAACTGATGGACGGAGTGGATTTTCCACGGAAATTTCTGTGGGCCCCAAACAGCTTCCGAGATCGGGTTCGGGAGTTCCAAGGACCACCAAGATGGGGTGGTCTAACCAATCTCCACCGTCATCAGCAATGTAGGATGATCTGAAATGTTCCTTCGGTAGGCCAAATCATGGATGAGTAGGGGGGAACGGTCCAGATTTCATAGGCAGAAGCCCAAGTGCCACGTGCCATACAGATAACTTAAATTAGACCGTCCAAATGCAAATAAGTACAACGATTTGCTTTTGTAAAGGCCCATTGTCAGACATTAATGAACGGTGGAAATGAAAAATATCCAAGACAATAAATTCTACAAATGAATTCCCATTATAATTTAATCAATCTGAACTGTCCACGATGATGATTCTGACCGTTTAATTCGACTCATCTTTGTTACGTGTGCAATTTTAAATAAAAATCTTCGCAGCATGAACCATTGGCCCAACAACATTTTGAAAGCTGGTGGGCCCCCTCTAACAATTGTCCAATGAGCCCATAAAATGACACTACGTCGCAGCCTGAGCATGACAGAATCTGCCCATGAACCATTATGAAGATGATGCAGGAAATCCGGAAGATCTTAACTATGGTAGATCATCTCTCCATGGCACACCCACAATAAGGTGATTTATTGATGTGGGACACCAACTCACGATAGCAGGACAATTCTATTCATTACTTATTTTTTTCTATAGTTTAGCACCAGTAAAGGACAAGGCAATGGAGGGACAAGATGGCATAAATTTAAGTCGAAGGGCTAGATCGGAGAAAAAAGGCCCAAAATGCACACTATAGCTTCGTATGTACCGCTATAACTTTGCGGCTGTTTATCCATTTCGAGTTTTGATATAATTTTGGCATCGTTTTGATATTTTAATGTTTTTTATTATTTTAAAAAAGTGTCTTATTTTAAGTTTGAATCAAATTAAAAATAAAATAGATCTTTTGTAATCATTATACATTTCATTTAATGATATTTACTTTCATTTCTCATTTTTAGAGATTTTTTCTTCCTTATGATTTAAGGGTGATGCTTGAAAATTAGACAATGGTCTCTTCCCTTTATCTACTTACCCATTACTCTGATATGGTGTGATAGATAATGTAAGTCACTTAAATATTAGGATGCATAGTTGTACACATGAGTTGAATTAAAATGTTCACATTATTGATCTTGATTGGATGTCTTATGAAAAAAAATTATGCTCTTTTTAATATATGACTATTAGATTGGTGGACATTTATTGGACAGTTAAATTGAAAAACATCCGAAAGTTGTGCTCCAACAAAAGCATATGAATCCGGATCTTGTGATCAACTTGAGCATAGAAATCCTGCTTTGGGTCTCTTTGATTGGTCAAGTTCAACCTGACTGCGTCAGTGCTACTGTCGGGTGACAGCATCAGGCGGACCAATCCTAGAGGCAGCAGAGGATCCAGGCTCTTTATAAATTTATTGCTTGAAATGACAAAATTTTGTTGGATACATTTTTTTGGCACATTAACAAATGTGGGCATTTGAAGTTAGATGTGACACATGCACATTAAAGATGTTGTCAACAGAAATGGGAAATGGTAGTTCCCATAAATTCCCACAAATAACGAAAAGTTAGTTTGACGGGAAATTGTGTTTAGTGTCTTTCTTTAGCATGCATCCAAACAGTTTAAGACAAAATTACAACAGCCAATAATAAATATTTGATGACCAGCATTTGTCATGAGTTATAAAATATTGATGTCTTGGATAAGTGAACGTGGGGCCTGCTACTATGAAATGGTGCATCAATATACCATTCAGGTTTCAATGTTGTTTGCATTGATAAATGTAAGGTTTTGATGCATTGATAAATGTAAGGTTTCAAAGTGGTATGGTGCTCCAATTTGGCCAACGTAAGTAGAGGTGAGCACCAGCCGAGCTGAGCCTTGTTCGAGCTAGGCTCGCTCAATGACCACCCTAGCTCATGTTCAGCTCAGCTCGGCCTTCGAGCTGGACAAAAATGTTCGAGCTAGCTCGACTGAGCTTTTGAGCGAGTTCAAGCCCAATTCGAGCCGAGTTCGAGCCTGGTAGGCCCAGCCCAAAAGTCAGGCTTAAAGCTATTTAAAATTGGGCCCAAAGGCAGCCCAAAGCCCATTGACACCCCCACTTACTTTTACAGAGAGTTTCATCTCTCATTTCTCTGTTCACTTCCGATGTGGGACTAAAAAATATATTTCTTTAGTTTTTTACAAGTGAGTTAGCCGAGTCGAGCCAAGCTGAATTGAGCTTCAATCAAGCCGAGCCAATCGAGCTTGGGTTAGCTCGAGCTCGGCTTGAAAATCATTTCGAGCTAGGAAAAATGGCTTGGCTTGGTTCGAATCTAGCCTTCGAATCCCGCCGAATCGAGCTAGTTCGAGCCGAGTCGTGTGAGCTAACTGGGCTCAAGCTGGCTTGGCTCATGCTCAGCTCTAAACGTAAGTCCATGATTGAATTTAGACTGTTGATCTTATGGGTACCATTGTTGATAATGGATGCCTAAAAAATGTCCAGATTAAAACTTGGAACAACATAATCCTTCAATTAGTAGCTTACAATATTTATTACAATAATGTTTTTTTCATTTTGATTTGATATTATGTTGTTACTAACTCCACTATAAACGATCTGCATCCAAATATGTTTTTTCATTATGTTGTTACTAACTCCACTATAAACAATCTGCATCCAAATATGCCTGGTTAGGAGGCTTTTATTGATAAAAATAAATAAATAATATTTCAAGCTTTAGTCTGGCACACAGGCCCTTTATTACATTCCCTAGGGGAAAACTCTTAATTAAAAGGTTAAAAATAGGAAAAATTAACGTGTTACAAAGTATAGAGTAATTTGTTGGGTGCGTTTCACACAAATCTTAGGATCTCGCCCCCCAATGCACTAGAATTATGGGATATGATGATGCAATAATTAAGAATAAAGCATCAACCACACGACACAAGGAGTTTTACATGGAAAACCCTTGAAAGAGGTAAAAACTACGGGACCCAGTCCAGACAAACAATCAACTATGAAGTAGAACGTTACAACCGATCATAAGTACACACCGCTTGGATCAAACCTTCTTCACTCACGTAGGAGTGGATGAACAATAAGAGAATAATGAAAACGGAGAGATCTCACCCGAGCACGAGGACGTTGAAGAGCCGAGACGTCGTTGCACCGTGAATCACCTTCGCGAGCAAAGCCTCCTCTACCAACACTGCTTCCTCTCTCTCTTTTCTCTTTCTCTCTCTTCTCTCTCTCTCTCTCTCTCACCTTGGACGTGAAAACACCTTAATAGGATACCCTAATCACGTTTTGGAACCTCTTAAATAGAAAACCGGAGGAAACAGAATCGAAATAGGAAACTGCTTATAAGCAGTCCTGCGTCGGGTCGGGCGCCCACCCAAACAAAAAACTGTCCAGTGAGAAAACCAAAAGGAACTGCCCTAATTTCGGGCGCCCAGACCAACTTAGTCAGGGCCCCCCCAAGGCACCAGGCTTCCGGTCACAAGACCATCGAACACCCAACTGCTGTCAAATCTGTCCAGCAACTTTTTGCCTCATCTTGGTGATTTCCGGTCACCCAACCACACCCAGGCTGCACCATAACTCTTCTCTGTCCTGAGGAGGAAAACCCCATCATAATTGATGCAAGTGATTCATATAAGTCCTATTTTTTTTTACGCATGCACCCCACATACACACACCCCACACCCACCCACGTGCGCACACACCCGCACTCATGCCGTAGTGGGATTCCACCACCTATGAGACTCGAACCCCAAACCTCGTGTTGAAACTCTTGAAAGTCTACCACCGAGGCAAGGATAAGAACCCCATATAACTCCTAATATATGGTCCTTTATCTTTAAAATGTGCAAATCATCAATCAAGTTGAGGTACAACTAATAACTTTTGGTGTGGGCATCTCATATAATTAGTTGGACATCAAGATACTAACAAGTGATGTGTATCATGTATCTTGAGAGGCATCGACTTAAGATAGCCATGTAGCCTTGTAGCGTACATAAACATGAATCATTCTAGTATTGTCAAGGTCTCATATGCTAGAGATGATGAAGAGAATGCATCAAACCTACACATTAGCATCTACCATATAGTGACAATGTCCTTAGCACCTGGCTAAGGAGAGAGAAAAGGGTGTTCATAGTCCATGTGGTCTTACTTTTCCTCCAAAATTTAATGCACAGTTATAGACACACATTAGTCTCTTTTGGACGAAAGAAACTCAATTCCGTAGAATCTTGATAAGTAAGCAGACTGGCATCACTTATGGGAGAAGTTAAGCACCTGATGCTTAAGCATTACTAGTGTGCCTTAGCAAATAGGTGTAGAGTGGTCTATGCCTAGCACATAGGCTTAAGGGTCCAACTGAACAAGCATAGAGTGCCAACTCCATGGATCATGACTTTTTCCATACTCAACAACAATCCCTTGCCAACTCTTGATTGTATGTGCAGGGTCGCTCGCACTATTCTTTAGGCTTTAGCCCAACATAAAAAAAGTGATTTTTTCTATGTTAACGTGCATTTAGATAATTAAAAAACTATAGAGATGAATTAGAAAAGGGATGAATATTAGATGGTCAAGATCTTGCTTCCAGTGGATTCTTGGGGCATCCCCAATCCATTGTGTCCTATTAGATCAATGTTCTTAATATTTCACTGCCCTATAATTTTTCGTCCTCTTCGACCATCTATAGTTAAAATGAATGCCTAATTTTCAAATTTGTTTTGTAAGCTGAGAATAAAAGTATATGCCTATACCAAGGCCTAGACTTCTTTTTGGCTTTGTAAAATTTAGAAAATAATGGCAACTCATCTCCTCATATGTAACACTGATGTGCGATCATTCAAACTATCTAAATTGTAGGTCCCATTATGGATTGATGTGCCTCTAAAATACGTTCAAGTAATTGTTGATAGCACAAGATAATGTGGAGAATTCTTGTCAGATTGTTTGTGTATTACTTTACCCTAGAATAGGGTTTAGATAGAATATTATAAGGATATACATGGAAGATAATAAAACTCCATGCATTGATACCATGTCAAATCACCACTTGCTTTAAAAGCTCTATCCATTAGAAGATGGTGTATCAATGTATATCAAGGGTCTTTAACACTCCCCCACACATGTGGGGTGGAACTCCGCATGGGAACTTACTAGGCAAGGGTGGAGGAACACTCTATTGGGAATCCCGGCAGCGGAAGCGAGAATCAAATGATGGAAATCACACAACGGCAATAATCAAGCAAATCAACATACAAGAGACAATCTGAATTTAATGTAGAAAAACCCCTCACAGGTAAAAATAATCGCGGCACAAAGCGATCTACTATGAATCAAAAGTTACAAGAGATTACAAAAGAATGACTTACCCGGATCTAAAGCCACACAAGTGAAACCTAAGTTATTTCAAGTTCTTTCTCTCACCCTAGAACTCTCTCAACCCCATGAACACATTTAGGACTCTTTGTGTTACCCTAGAACTAGCATTACACCCCTTTAAATAGCATAAAACCGAGATTAGAAACAAATCTTGCGCAAAATCGCATAACCGACCTAAACTGCGTACGCACTGTCAGGCGCCCAACCCGATCCCATCGAGCAACCGACAGTCCCAAAAACTATCCAAAGAGCAACTAGTTCTATCCGGGGAGTTTTCGGCCTCCCGATCTGACCCTATTAGGCGACCGACAACCCCACTTTTCGATTCAGCGGTGTCCAGATTCCAAAAACCCATCCAAGGCAGTTTCAGGCACCCGACCTGATCCCATCGGTCGCCTCGAAACCCCCGGATGTCCAAGATTGAAGACCAACCCCAAAAATCTTCATTGTGGCTTCATCTCTTCAATGCTCCTAAGCTTCATTCTTCATCTCTAATTCGTCTCTTTCATAGCTCCACCGCTTCTCATGCCCCCACCTACTCTACTCCTGCACCTTCACGCCCTGCTTGCTCATGTGGCCCTTACGCACTTGCCACATATGAGTAACCATAGATTTTGCTACAGCTGTCATAACTTCATCGTGAGAAGTGCTCCTGATCAACTTGTAATGATGGCCACACCTCTGTTGTACCTTCATCATCACGAGTGCCCCTTTTATCACTTTACAATACCGATCGTAGCCGATGAACATGCACCCTATTGCTTATAGTACACCAAGAGAGATTAAATTCTTTTTCAACCTAGGGATGTGCCTCATATCTGTCAGGACTCGTTCAATCCTATCGAACATCCTAAAGCGCACTGTGCCAATACCCACCACCTTAAAGGTGTAGTCATTGCCCAAGAACCCCGATCCACCATTATATTCGTTGTATGCCATGAATGAACTCCGGTTAAGACACATGTAATCCGATGCACCTAAATCCAAAAGTCACTCGTCGTAGAGTAACCTCAACCTAGATACAGGCAATACATCGCAAACATCACACTCATCCTCCGTAGATTTCACAGTATTAGCCCCCTAGAAGAATTTTCAAATTTCTCTTGCTTTTTCTTAGGATTCAGACAATCCCTCTTCATATGCCTTTTCTCTCCGTAATTCCAACACCTCACCTTACTATTCCCTTTGCTCTTATATTTAGATCTCGATCGTGAACATCCCCCATCTCGCTCAAAATTTCTTCCCTCATAACCAATGCCTTCTCCGTAGAAGAACTCACGTCATCGCTTTTCTTTCTCGTTGCCTTCAATTGGGGGCTGAGATAACAGTCTCAACATTAATAGTCTCCCTACCTATGCATGAGTCCTTGAACGACTCATATGAATTCAGAAGAGAATTCAATAGGATGCATGCTTGATATTTATCCCTCATCTGTTCATCTGCATCCAACAACTTGCAAACGAGCCTATTGAAGTTACTAATGTGGCTCTCAACATTGGTCATCTCCGTCATCTTCAGGTTGAACAACTAAACCATCAGATATAAACGATTCTCAAGAAACTTTCTTCGCGCAGATGTTCTCTAACTTCACCCATGTATTAGCCGCAGTCTTCTCCCCCATGACATTGTACAGGACCTCATCCGTTAGGCACAACTGAATTGAGATCATGGCTTTCTGATCCATCTTCCACTCTTTTTCTTTCATAGATTATGATAGCTCTCCAAGTAGTGCTTCTTCCAATCCTTACTGAACTAGGAGGCCCTTCATCTTGACCTTCCAAAGTTCAAAGTTATTTTTTCCGAAATACTTCTCTATGTCGAATCTCATACCTAACACCATTGATACATCATCTTAGATTATGTCTGCCTCCCAACGTTTAAGCTTCGATACCACTTGTTAGGAATCTCGAAAGTGAAAGTGAGAATCAAACGATGGCAATCACACAACAGCAATGATCAAGCAAATCAATATGCAAGAGACAATCTGAATTTAACGTGGAAAAACCCTTCATGGGGAAAAACCACAGCACAAAGCAATCTACTATGAATCAGAAGTTACAAGATATTATAGAAGAATGACTTACCCTAATCCAAAGTCACATAAGTGAAATCCAAGCTATCTCAAGCTCTTTATCTCACCCCTAGAACTCTCTCAACCCCGTGAACACGTCTAAAACTCCTTATGTTACCCTAGAACCGCATTACACCCCTTTAAATAGCATAAAACTAATATTAGAAACAAATCCTATGCAAAATCGCACAACTGATCTAAACCACGTACGAACTGTTGGGCGCCCGACAGTCCCAAAAATTGTTCAAAGAGCAACTAGTTCTTTTTAGGGAGTTTTGGGCAACCGACAACCCCACTCTTCCAATCCAGCAGTGTCTAGATTTCAGAAGCCCATCCATGGGCAATTTCGAGCGCCCGACCCCATCCTATCGGTCGTCTGAAACACCCTTAGTGTCCAAGATTGAAGACACACCCCAACACACTCAACTCACACCATAAGCGGCCGCCCATGCGAGAATATATTCCGGTGGCATATTTGCTACTCCCGAGATTCAAACACAAGACCTTCCACTCCGATACCATGATAACATAAGATAATGCTCCTCGGATTGTTTATGCATTACTTGAAAGTATGTCGGTAGTTTAACACAACACCTACGTATACGCGGAAGCTTAAAGAGCAACTAGAATTATGGCTAAACCTATACGAGGGGGTGATTAGGACCTTTTTGAAATTCTTTTCGCATACTTACACAATTCAACAAACTAAACTAAGTAAGCAAGAACACTTCGGCTTCCAAGCCTAAGTGGGTCCAATTACAAGACTAGCATATGGTTAAGCGATAAACAATCCTAGTCTAAGCATGCATAGGTAAATAAATGATTTAACTAATTAAGCTCCTAACCTATGCAATCTATGTAGACTTATGAGAATGGATCAATGAGCTCAAGTCTACACACTTACTGAAAGTACATCTTGTGTGTGGATGTGTCAATCTAGTGCCTAGCATACATTCCTATCAAGCATTCATAATTAAACAATTAAACATTCAATGCTAAGATATCAATATGCTCAATACAATCACAAACACAAGCATGTATAGTGGTTTGATTTTGGGTCTACTCCACTTCCGGTTCAAGTACTCAACTCCTTTGAGCACACCGACATTCACTATCGGAGGTTTTAAATGAGGTTCACCTCTCAACCTTTACACGGAGGTTTTACCGGTTCACCTCTCAACCATAGCCTGGAGTTTTGGATAAAGGGCTAACTCTCAACCCAAACGGAGTTTTGGACATAGGCTAACTCTCAACCCGACGCACATTCACTCCCGTGTCGGAGGCTCCCCCTTGGAGACTTTGTTTAGGCTCGGCTAACGGGCCAAGAAACGGCTAGCGTCCCTAGATCGAGTTTGACAAACAAACTCTAAATGGACTCTCAATAAAGACAACCTTACTTATCGGATAAGCCCCTTGTTCAGCGCCGATTTGGGTTGCTTGATCTCCGCTCTCACGTGCTTTAATCAGCTTTCCTTGCTCCTACGATCGTGTTGCTGTTGCGTCGCCAATGCTTCAGCTACACTTGATCAAACACCTTGCATGTAATGACTTTGAGATACCCAAGGTGATAGGAGGATAAGTTTGAGAACTCTACAACTGATGGGAATGGATTGCCTAGAGGTTCTCTCCTACAATGATCTCATCTTAGAGTTTTGGACAAGGATATGCCTATCAAGAAGGTTCCAAACTTTAGAGATCAAGAGGGGATGAAGGTCATCTTCTTCATAAGCTTGAAATGCTCCAATCTTGTGTTAAAGCACAAGGAAGATGCCTTACATAGGCTGGGAATGAGCCTCAAATGGTCTCCAACAATGGTGGCTTCACTCCTCTCGAAATCCCTCCCCTTTCCCCTCAAAACAAGCCAAGCCCTTTTATAAAAGAAAGTGCAACGGTTTGAAAACGGGCAGAAAATGGCTAGTGCCGACCGATCGTGACCGGTCGGCCAAGGGTCCACGACCGTTCGGCCATAGGCCAACTGAAGACAGAAAACATTGCTGTCTTAGCAAGGGAGACTACCCGACCGGTCGTGACCGGTCGGACCAGCCCTGTTGACCAGTCTTGACCGGTCGGCCCAATGGCCATCCACTCCAGTAGGCTGCTGTCACGCTGGACTGTCTGTCCGACCAGTCATGACCAGTCGGACAGGCCTGGGTTCAGCCAGTCTGATTGCTGACCTATCCATTTCACAACCCTCATCAAAGGCCAAGGTTTTGGGTGATCTTTTGGGACACCTAAGGCCAATCTATGATGACTAAAGGATTCCTAATATGGTCAAGGTCATCATGGAGGTTAAAGGGTTGGGTTTTGGTCAAGGTTAAGGCACATCAAGGCATCACTTTTACATGTTTCTTCTTTCTTGATGCAGCAAGGCCACTTGAGTCTTCGGTCTTCGTCTTCATTAGGCTCAACCGATAATGAAAATAATCCTTATAGAGCTATCAGAAAGATGGCAAAGATGTCGAGGTAGATGTGGGGATCGTGCAATGCGGCACGACGATCGTCAAAGAAGACGACTAATGAATGACGTATGGCGAAGGGGCAGTAGGGCCCGCTGTCAGAGGTGGGTTCAGATAAGGTTTACATAACGTAGGGCGCTCTGGCAAGCCGGAAAAGTCGAGAATAGGGACGTCAGCAGCAGAAGTGGAAGTCAAACAACACCACAGCAGAATATATGATCAAACGAGAAACACAATGCAATCACACCTCGCAAGCATTCAACCACAAGAGACAATCTGATTTTACGTGAAAAAACCCCTCAATGGGTAAAAAACCACGGCACAAAGCGATCCACTATGATTCCAGAAGATTACAGAGATTGACAGCCCACAAGTATGGAAAACAAAGAAAACCTAAGCTTTCTCTCTCTCTCTCTCAAAACCCTCTCCCCTCTTCCTAACCTACTTAGGATACCTTGTACACCTTAGGATTACTCATAATCCCGCATTCATGCCATTATATAGCAAGCAACCCCGAATTAAAAATGTCTTGCGCAAATCCACACAATAGCGCAAGAAATCGCGTGCTGCGCAAGACTCTGCGTAACATAGCTGACCGGTCAGACCGATCTCAAAAATAGTCCATGGAGTAAAAACACTAAAATCACGCTGCCTCTACACTGGCCGACCGGTTAAGACTGGTCCGTGCACAGTCCAGAGACCTCGTTTGAAGGCTCTCTTCCAACAAACTCCACTGAGGCTTCAAACGTTAAATCATAACATCATCGCTTTCGTCATCTCATCTTCATCATAGCTCCACCGCTTCTCGTGCCACGATCAACCCTAACCTTGCAATTTTACTCCCTTTTTCCGCTCTTCTCATGTGACCCTTGGGCACTTGCCATATACGAGCAACAGTGGATCTCACTGCCGATCCCTGCAGCTCCACTGTGAATTGTGCTCTCGATCAACTTGTAAAAATTCACACCTCCGTGCCTTCATACACACAAGTGCCCCCTTCAACACGTCACAACAACAATCGCGACCGATGAACACGTACCCTTTCACTTCGAGTGCACCAAGAGAAATCACATTCATCTTCATCTTGGGGACATGCTTCACATCTTCTAGAACTCGTTCGATCCCATCGAACATCCTAATACGCACCGTACTAATGCCCACCACCTTACGAGCATAGCCATCGCTCACAAACAACGATTCACCACCATACTCCCTGTATGTTGTGAATGAACTCTAGTCAAGACAAACGTGACATAAAGCCCTTGAATCCAAGATCTACTCTCTACCGTGAGATCCATTGCCAGATACAGTCAAAACTTCACAAAGATCGCCACCATCCTCTACAGTATTGGCTCCCTCTCCAGAAGAATTTTCATACCTCTCTTATTTCAACTTGGGATTCTGACAATCCCCTCACATGTAGCCTTCCTGACCACAACTTTAATACTTCATCTTAATTTTTCCTTTGCCCTTGGTCTTAGATCCCGATTTCGAATATCCTCCACCATACTCAAAATTTATTTCCCTCATAATCAGTGCCTCTGAGGAAGAATGAGAACCCACGTCACCGCTTTTCTTTCTCATCGCCTTCAATTTGAGGGCTGAGATAATGGTCTCGACGTTTATGGTCTCCCTCCTTGTGCACATAGAGTCCCTGAATGACTCATATGAATCTGAAAGAAAATTCAACAGGATGTATGCTTGATATTCATCCTTCATCAGCTCATCTATTTCCACCAATTTCAAACTAGCCGATTGAACGTGCTTTCCACATCTGTCCCCTCAGTCATCCTCAAGGTGAACAAATACATCAACAGATACATGCAATTCTCTAGAAACTTCTTAGCATAAACATTCTAAAACTTTGCCATCGTATCAGCCGCAGTCTTCTCCTTCGTGACGTGATAGAGGATATCATCCATAAGGCTTAACAGGATCGAGGTTCTAGCCTTCTTGTCGAGCTTCGTCCACTCATCTTTTTTCATAATTTCAGGTCGCTTTCCAGGAGCTTTATCAAGCCCTTGCTGAACTAGGACGGATTCAACATTCACCTTCCATAGTTTGAAGGTATTTTTGTCGAAGAACTTGTCTACTTCAAACCTTGTACTTGATCCCATCTTCTCGTCTCATATCCGAATTCTACTCCACCCCAACTTTAGCTCTGATACCACTTGTTGGGAATAGGGATGGCGATAGCGGAGGAAGCCGAATAACACCACAGCAGAACATACGGTCAAACAAGAAACACAATACAATCACACCTCACAAGCATTCAACCACAAGAGACAATATGATTTTATGTGGAAAAACCCCTCAATGGGTAAAAAAATCATAGCACAAAGCGAGCCACTATGATTCCAGCAGATTACAGATATTGACAGCCCAAAAGCAAGGAAAACAGAGAAAACACAAGCTCTCTCTCTCTCTCTCTCTCTCTCTCTCTCTCTCTCTTAAAACCCTCTGCCCTCTTCCTAACCCACTTAGGAAACCTTGGACACCTTAGTATTACTCTTAATGCCAAATTCATGCCATATATATAGAAAGCAACCCCGAATTAGAAACGTCTTACGCGAATCTACGCAATAGCGCAAGAAATCGCGTGCTGCGCAAGACTCCGTGTAACACAGCTGACCGGTCTTAACCAATCAGGCACTGACTGATCAGACCGATCCCAAAAACAGTCCAAGGAGTAAAAGCACTGAAAATCACGTTACCTCTACACTGGCCGACCGGTCATGATCGGTCGGTGCACAGTCCAGGGACCTCGTTTGAAGGCTCTCTTCCAACAGGAAATGACCATGGGTTCATGCAGTGCCGAGATTGGCAAAGAGGTGGCCTAGGCTGGTGGGCTCATGCAGTGCTGGGAATGCGATTGGCGCAAACGGGGTTAGGCAAGATGGATTGCTAGTTCAAATCGAGATTTGGGAAGATGGTTGTTGTAGACGAACATGACGCAACAAAGATGACAAAGTCATCAACAATGGCTGACATTAATGATGGAGTATGATTGGGGTTGGTGTAATGTTGCAACCAGTGTTGGACAATGATGGCGTAACTAGAGGTAGCCGGAGAATGACTTTTGGGGGGTGCAAGTAAGTACAAACGGGGCATCTTTGTCATGGGCCAGAGTAGACCTGGCAAAATTCAACCTGACCCGACCCGACCCGGTTTTTTCTAGTTTAGGGTTGGAAAATTTGACCCAAATTCAATTTTTGGGTTGACCCGACCGGACCCGTATTTTTATGGGTCGGGTTAGGGTTAAAGGTGACCCAACCCGACCCGACCCGAATCATATAAGGGTTAAGTAGACTATTATATATTAATTTTCTTATTAGTTAAATAATACATAGTTTTTTTTTTCTCATACACCCTGTTGGGAACGGTCCACATGTCTGTCAATTTAATAAACATGTGCACAACAATGATCACATTTTATGACATGTAGAACTAAAATATCATAAGATTTTTTGTAACACCCTAAAAAATTATTTGTGATCTTACATGTACACAGGTGCTTACACACATGTACATCCCAAATCTTGAACCCATATTTTAGCAACACTTAGAATGTGCACCCACATATACACATTTAGACTCATACACCTTGTAACAATCACCTAATTAACCGTGGATCCTGGTAAAGGAAATCATCCAGTTGTCCACCTCACCTTCAAATGAGCTGATCTTTATAAACCAATTTAGTGTGTGAACATGTTCATGTATTACCCTTTAATGCATCTCGGGTCCACACACCTCATCAAAACTGTTTTATCATGAATCTAAACCATTGAAATCACTCATTGTAACCCATTAAACCTGTCCAACCAGTAAATTTCAATCTAGACCCATCACCATTTCAATCTCCGTTATTAACTCAAACCATTCTTTTAGCATGTGGTCATTTAAACTTCGAACCTCTACCTCATTTTTGAGCTTGCAACTGTAAGATATTCATCAAACCAAATGGGCAGTGTGGATTTCTCAAATCCATCATCGGTGGATCCAATGCACTACCTTTTCTAAAAGACAAAAAGAAAAAAATATAATATAAATACAATTATGGCCAGCATTGAAACGCTGACCAAAAACCAAGTCGTGACCAAAACCCAGCCCGCTTACATGTCTCTCCATCATCCCTTCTTCTTCGCCCAACCACTGCTGCAGCTCGACCTCACGATCGATCCTAACCTATCCACCGTTTAAGATCCATTTTAAAGATCCAGATCGTCCAGCATGCTGCCTGGAAGATTTTGACAGCAAACATCCAATCCTCATTGTTCCCAATCATGCGGCCCACCTGAAATTTTAGATCTGACTCACGTTTAGCCCATGGTCTGTTCTAACCTGGTGAAGATGGACAGATTGGATTTCTCTCAAACCATTTAAGTTGACCCCACTTAGTCCCATTTCCAATTGCACATCTGCATGCAACCCATGACCCACGTCTGTACGTGAAATCAAGATCCCCAAACCCCACGTCTCCCTCCTGTGCAAAGACAACTCGTCGTAACCATCTGTCCAAATAGCCGCCCACTATGCTATGACCCACCATTCCATAGGAACCGTCCATATGCACTAGATAATCATCAAACCCTAGCCGTTAATGCTACTCACTCTGATACCTCTTATGTGGTCCACACCGTTCAACGATCAACGTCATTTTCAAGCTCCTATTCTAACTCGATTTGCCGAAATTGGTGAACAGCTTTGATTTCCTCTCATATTAGCCTAATGGACCCCACTTCATCACACAAAAAACCGACTATCACATCTCCCACCCGCGAACAACGTGTTCAACCCAATTTCCATTTTCTCTTTCCAATCTTAGAGAGATTCTATCTCACAATCTGTGTGAGTGCACTCCGCATGATCTCAGCTGTCTAAACCTCTCATCCAACGGTAGACAACTCACCAACACTCTTCGTTAAAGGCTCCTCCAGCATTAGAAACTGGGGATACCAATAGCAAGAGATAGAGAAGTGAATCGAAACTTAAAAACGTAATATGAAAAAAAAGGAAGCAAAAGAAAAACAGAATAGAAGGAAGAAAAAGAAAAGAATGATCAAAGGAAAGAGAAAGAGGAGTGGAGAAGAAATAGGAAGAAGCCCTAAGGACCATTTCACTAAGCGAAGATAATTAGGATTGATCGCGATTCATAAAAGCTCCACCTAAGGAGCCAAACCTTCATTACATCCTTCACAGCGTCAACAGGTAAGTGATCTCCTAGTTGAACCCTACGTTAACCATTAGATTGATTCTATTTGAATATTTGTTATGTATTGTGGATTTAATGTATTTAATATTGTTATGAGCTGTGAATTGAATGCTAGTGTTATATGCATCTAGTTTAATCTACAAATTGATTAGTTGATCATTAAAATGTGGGTCAACCCGACCCAACCCTGGTTTAATTTGGGTTGGGTTTGGGTTTGGGTTGGGAAAATCCAACCCGAATTAAATTTGGGTCGAGTTAGGGTTGAGGTGGAAACGACCTGACCTGAACATTGACCCGACCCGAACCCGACCTAACCCGACCCGACCCGACCCATTGCCACCTCTAGGCCAGAGATGCGGCAAGACACGGTAATGCACAGTCGGAACACCGTGACAGAGCTTTAAGGTTGTTTGGGCAACATCGGGCTGCCGCGGTGGAGGATCGGTCAGCCATATTTCAGAGCGAATCTCAAAGGCCCGATTAGAGCTTCTTTGATATTATAAAGTGAAAAAAATTAACTTGATGATTTTCATTAATGAAGGGGGAATGGTCATCTTATAGAAAAGACACAAGTTAATTTATTAAGTGCCTATTCTAAAACGATTATACAATTACTAAATATGTAAGTCCTCAAATCTAATTAAGGGCATTTTACATATATATACAATTGTTAAAATCAGGATGGATCCATTGGGTCCAAGTACCCATCTACAGTTGTATCTCTTAGTTTCCACATTTAATCATATTCCACGTTATTCAAAATGCTGGGCACAAGTCAAATCCAGTCTGTGTTTCTAGCCGATCTAGCATTTAGTTTATGAGTCAGAATCCCCTGCTCATACCTAGCAGAGAAATTTTGTTTTTCACCTCAGCTGGACCAATGAGAGAGGGAGCAGCGGAGGTCCTCAGCTGGGTATGAGCAGAGGATCCGGATTCTTAGTTGATCGCCTACCTAAGGGGTCGGTTGGATGCTTTTAAAATCTTTAAATAGTAGTAATGAGATTACATGGGTCGTTTGGATAGGTGCATTTTCCTATAATAAGATTATAAGCTATAATTGGATTACATCTTTTAGTTGCAATCTAAAATATGGAAAAATGGCATGTTTTCATATTACATGGCCACGAATCTGTTTTTTGAAGAAAAAAAAATTATGCAAGAATAACGGCAGTTTCGACATTTCCACCCTCGCTTCTTCTAGGTACTTATACCCATGGTTAAGTGATGTAGAATATCGTGCATTTATGGCCTATTGTACATGGCGTCCACTGTACATGTGAGGCCCACTATTATCCTCTCTTTGTGCATCGTCCATCTACGATAAAAAAAAAAAATAATAATAATAATAATGGTAATGAGCCATGGGATCATCCATCTATTGTCCTGCTGTATGTGTAATCATGTATCATTTATGACCCCCACTTTGTAATCCATTTTGTACCTCTTTATATATCATGTATCTCTCTTTGTATCTTATATGGCCCGCTGTACATGTGGGTTGATCATGCATGTATGTCTAACTGTACATGTATAGCCATGAAGACGTGGCCAGCATATGTGGAGGTCTACTGTACATGTAGAGCACACTATACACATCACCAATACACTACATGTACATGTAAGTTAATAATTAATTACTTATATTTAGTAGTTTTTCATCATAAAGTAAATTTGATTGAGTGCGCAGGTTTAGCCTAATGATCAATATGAGCTTTATTGAATTAGGTTTATCTGAATTATCTATCTTAAATAAAGAATTTTTATATTATTTGATGATTTTTAAAGATTTATCACTCTGAGCTGCAAAATTTGTGAACACCTAACTACAGGCTGTAAATTGTTTACTGCAAACAGATTACAGCTTGAAAGCCAAATATTACAGATTATAAACACTTTACACCTGTAATTACAACTTAAAAGGATTTTATGGACATCCAAACGACCCCTAAGTGGGGCCCACCGCATGCTTAGGTGCCCATAATCTAACACGACAATGAACCGATATAAACTCGGTCGTTGATCCGCGATGACTCACAAATGGAAAACTTCGAGAATTGCTTGTTATAAGTGCATGCGCTGATCGTAAGCAATTAGACGTGGTAAGGTATGGAGGCCATTGCCTGCTAGGGATGTGTGGGGCCCACCCAAAGTAGGCCCATGCCTCGAGAAGGTGACGGGTCTCACGCCTACTGACATTTGTCTATTATCCAATGGTTGTGATCATGGATGAACATGGCCATCGAATTAATTTGATGGAAGAGTTTTTGGTAAGTTGGCGCTTGTACAACGCATCTCATCTACACCCACCACATGGCACACAAACATGAGATCCAAGCCTGTCCATTGGGGAGGCCACATCTATTATATTCTCTACTAGAAAATCAGGACAGTTTCATTAAAAAGGCCGGCCACGACCTACAAAAGAAATGGACGAATGGAAAAACTTTGGGCAAGTTTTAATAAACTGATTGACTATTTCTTTGTGTCACACCTGAAAAGTGGACCACCTAATTTCTGGTCCGAGATATTTAGGATAGGGCCCACGTGATGGACGGTTTGGATCTCGTGTTCGGGTAACATGTTGGCACATATGGCATCGTGTACCTGACAGACTTTACACACGCTTGTGGGCTTGGAAAAAACTTTCGGATTGAAATTTCAGTTGGGTGGTATCTGGGCCCAAATTCATCTTATGGACTTCATATTGGACGGTTCTGATTAGATCGTTATCTAAGGGTCCCTTACTTGATCACCACCATGAATCTACGCTTAGCAATCGATGGGCAGGGCTGGACACTATAAGGCCCCGGCCCAGCCCACTCAGCTCGAAAATTGATCAAAAGCACGTGAATGCTCCTAATCCAACCGTTGATCGAGTGGGCCACATGCTCAAAGAAACAGACATTTATTAACAATGGAACCAACGGCAGACACCCAAGAAGCATTTGTTGCCTAAACGAGGATTTGAATATCATATTTGCAGGATAGAACACGGGAGCATGAAGTCGAGCTCAGCCAGACTGGTCCACGAGCCAAGCTAGTGGGTCCAAGAGCTGTCCCAAGATGGGCAGACCGCCCGGCCTGCTCATCCGCGTTCTAGGCTCAGGCCTGAACTTCTCATTGTGAAAGGGTTCAGCCCAGGCCCAATTTCTCAGCGTTTTCTTATTAGGGCCTGGGTTTAACCAGGTCCAGGCCCACTTAGCCAACATTGACTATGGATTTAAGGCTCAGTAGTTCGGACCGTCCCGTCTCGGGTCGAGTTGCAACTCACCTGACTAGACCAAGTCAGGGGTGACTCATCTGGGGGACTTGCAGTGTCGATCCGGATTGGGTCCAAATGAGTCCGAGTTGGCTCGGCCCAGTGGCATCTGACTCATCTGAGTCATCAATCCAGCTGAATTCTATCTATGTTTAGGAACCATATTTGGGACACCACGCATAGGCACATGCCAATGTGGCACACATGTACGTGATTTAGGCCACTCAATCACATGATGGGCCCCTTGGCAAACACCGAATATTAACCGTTGATCCTTTGGGTCGCGCTCAATGATGGGCGGGCCGTCTGATTTCGGGACAAACTCAGATTAGGCCCACAAAGGCAAAACAAATAGAGACAAGCCCACTACCAAACTTGGTGCAAGATCCAAGCTGTTCGTTAAGTGTGCCCCACCATGCATGATATATAATAAAACTGCCCTTGAAATCTTAAATGGGCCAGGTCAACGGACTCTTAGAGAAAGCCCCAGTCCAGCCGAATTAATAAGCTGGCTTAAATTTTCGACCGGGACCACCTCATGGACCTAATATTCTAGTCCAAGCCCCAAGCCCCGACGGTCCAACCTAGTCCAATGTCAGTTCCAAGCTTCTGGCATCGATCATCTGCCGATAGGGATCCAATTTGAGTCGCCAATGTGGTGCGGGCGGAAGCAGGTGTGTGGGATAACTAATCCGAATCCACGGATCTACATGGACTCCTCAACCTGTCTTCGTCGAATCCACGACGGAATATTTCGAATCCACGAGACCTTCTTTTTGAATTCACAAAGAACAACTCGAATCCACGAGCAAAATAAGAGAAAACACCTAAATTTTATTCAAAATATATCAATCATTCTTTAAAATGAGAATTAAACAAGTACTTATAACAAACTAAACCCTAGAAACGCAACCTTGGTGTCCTAATTGGAGAAGGAAACTAATTAGACAAAAACGGAATAAAAAATCATAAAAAAATAGGAAAGTTCCCTCACTTGTTGTGCATTGGCCGGCCGATCGGTGGGGGGGTCCGGCCGGTCGGAGTTGAGGGCCGGTCGGTCGGTTTGTGACCAGAAACGTCCAGAGAGTTTTTACTCTCTAGATTATGGGGTCCAGCCAGGTCGACTGAAGTGCCCACTAGTCGTCCGGCCGGTCGGCTTGGGCTTAAGTTCGGGTCTTCTAAGCCCCTATTGCCAGCTCAAGTGGGCCCACTTTCGAGTCCTTTTCCTTGTCCTCTTTTCATCATGATCGGGAGGATATCCCCCTACATCAGTCGCCCTCTCTTGAAAGAAACTCGACCTCGAGTTTCACTTTCGTCCACGCAGTCTTGTTGCATTGTTGCTAGAGACAAGGAAAGATTGTCTCTAATTCTTGATTTGTCGGCAGCCATTACTCGGACTTGCTGGAGCAAAAACGATTTGCTTTCAATCCCTGTTGAAAGTAATAATATTGTCTTGGCCACGATGTACAACATCTCGATCAAATTGCCAGGGCCGCCTAAGGATCATATGACAAGCATCCATGTCAACAACATCACAGCGTATCTGATCCTTATAAGCCTTGCCGATAAAAAAGGAGACAAGGCATTGTTATTTCACCTTCGTCTTGCTTCCTTTCTGAATCCACCCAATGTCGTAGGGCGAAGGATGCGGTGTAGTCTTGAGCCTCAACTTGTCCACCACCTCTTGAGAGACAATGTTTTCGCAACTACCACCATCCACAATCACATCACATACTTTCCTGCCCATGATACAACTTGTGTGGAAAAAGTTATGACATTGGGGATGAACACGTGAATCGATCGTGTGCTCATTATCTAGTATAACCAAATATACACCTTGATCACTTGAAATCCACTCAGTCCCTTCACCCTCTTCTTCATATTGCTCTCCATCAATAACATCTTCTGGCTCGGCTTGGACATCATCTGTAGTGGTAATTACATTAACTACGGGCCATTGTAGGCAAACGTTTGAAAGGTGCCTAAGTTGTCCATATTGGAAACAATGATTGGGTCTCGGTCGGCTGTACAGGATTCTAAATCTTACTTGGATTGGGTTACGGTTGCTGAGTGTTGTGGTCGGGCTTGGCCACTTCCTAGTGTAGCCTCTCGGCCAACATGGGGTTGAGTACTTTCAACAGTTTCTTTCCCTTTGGAAAGGGGAGGATCTTGCACCGGATAATTTGTGGGGACCGTATGAGGATTGATATGTGTGAGAGCCTTCACTAGTTGTGTCTCAACACTTTTAGCGACCTGAGCGGCTTCATCCAAAGTCTAGATCAACCGTAACTGAACTTGGTCTTGGATCGTGGGCCTTAAACCGCCGATGAACCTTGCGGTTTGCTGTGCCTCCGTTTCAGACAACCCATTGCGAGTCGTGAGGCGATCAAATTCTGTTTGGTGTTCCGTGACGGAGCGACCTCCCTGTTTACAATTCTGATACTGATGGAATAATACCTGTTTATAATCGCTCGGCAAAAATCGAGATTTCAGTAAGCACTTCATCCGTGGCCACGAACGGATGGGAAGTTTGTTCTGGCGAGCGCGCGTATTCTGTAATTGCTCTCACCATGCGGAAGCGCCCGATTTTAACTTGTACGCGACAAGTTTCACTTGTAAATCATCAGGGACTCTCATGTAGTCGAAATATCTTTCAACCTCGGCTATCCAATCAATGAAATCCTCGATGCCAAGTGCGCCATTAAAATTAGGGAGTTCACCCTTACCTCGAAATCCTCGGTTAGTGCGATCGTCACGTGTTTCTCGATCACCGGGATGTCGGAACACGAAATCTTCTACTTCATCATCGCTGGATCTGATATCCTCTTTAACAATTGGTCGACGATTGGCCACGGGCGATGTTCGACGAACAATGTTGTTGTAAGGTACAACTGCTGCAGGAGGATGGGTGTTGTTAGGGGGTTGTTCTGAGGCGAAAGTCGTGGCGAGGCGATTGATCAAGGCTTGTAACGCTTGCATAACTTGAAGATGTTCTCGTTCAAATTCCATGAACTCTCTCAACGTGAGGGGCTGCTCATCGGAGCCACCATCTGTAGGATTATTGTCGTTGCTTGCACTTGAAACCATTGCCGAGGAAGAACCTGTCTCTGATACCAATTTGGTGCGGGCGGAAGCGGTGTATGGGATAACTGATCCGAATCCACGAATCTACAGGGACTCCTCAACCTGTCTTCATCAAATCCACGACGGGATATCTCGAATTCACGAGACCTTCTCTTCGAATCCACGAAGAACAACTCGAATCCACGAGCAAAACAAGAGAAAACTCTTAAATTTTATTCAAAATATATCAATCATCCTTTAAAACGAGAATTAAACAAGTACTTATAGCAAACTAAACCCTAGAAACGCAACCTAGGTGTCTTAATTAGAAAAGAAACTAATTAGACGAAAACGGAATAAAAAATCATAAAGAAATGGAAAAGTTCCTGCACTTGCTGTGCATTGGCCGGCCGGTCGGGAGGGGTCCGGCCGGTCGTTTGTGACTAGAAATGTCCAGAGAGTTTTTACTCTCTGGATTGTGGGGTCTAGTCGGTCGGTTGACGGCCGGTCGGCTGGGCTTAAGTTCGGATCTTCCAAGCCCCTCTTGCCAGCTCAAGTGAGCCCACTTTCGGGTCCTTCTCCTTGTCTTCTTTTCATTATGATCGAGGGGATGTCCCCCTACATCACAATGGGTTGGCAAAAGCTGGACCATGGTTCACTTGAGCCCGGTCTATGTATTTAATACCTTGCCGCTGGCTCAAGACATGTATAGACAGTCCTTGAATCAGTCCTAGGGTGGGCCTCGGTCCATCAGATGAAACTTCTAACCAACCATGGCCGACGATAAATGGGTCCAACATAGGGACCAACATGGGCCTGAAATGCCCGGCCCGAACCTCCCGTTACCCACTTGCAGGGATCTGGCTGTCGACCGAGGGGACCGGGGTCCGGCCAAGGTCTGTTCTGAACCCACAAATCAAAGCACCCGTGCCAAATCAAATGGGTTTGGGCCCACCAAAGACGTTTTTGCTTTCTTTTCTGAAAGATCCAAGCTGTTGATTAGATGGGCCCCACCCGACTGGTCTGATCATCAGTTGGGCTAAGCATCAGGAAAGCAACAAAAATAAGAAGTCATGTGATATCTTTTGAAGATGCCTTGATGGTCATTAATGGGCCATGCTAGACCGTGAAAATTGGCTTGAATTGACACCTGGGCTTAACCCTTGGACCTTACGCCAGCCCAAGAACTGCCCACAGCAAGCCCTGACCAAAAGGCTAACAGGCCAGCCCGGCCCACTCAGCACCCTACGATGTAGCTGATGTCATTTCTATGGAAGCGAAATCATTACGGGAAATCTCAACCGTCAGACTTCACAGTGAAGGAATGATGGTGCCCGTGCAATCATGCCATCAAAACAGTGTCCACCTACGACCTAAAATGGCGTAGAGTCAGCATCATCCTCCATCATGCTATCTATGGCTACCAAAAGGGCCTTTTGAAAAGCATATGTATACCCTTTACAGACTGTTACGGTGATAGTTCACCAGCTTTTCCTAAATGGTGGTGACTCTTCCATTGTATATTCATCATGCATTACAAGTCAGTCCAGGCCGTCCAAATTCTAGAGCTTTCTGTGAATGGAGAATAGCTCAAAAAATTACAATGATAGAGTGATGGTAACCGCCCAAATGATGACTAAAATTAAAAATAAAATGGTTGGTTGCCAAACTTCACAGGTGAAATCAAGACGGTTGAAACCATATGGTTAGTCAAATTTTCAGACTATCTCGGCAGTTTGGACGGTCAGGATTACCATAAATGTACGCCAATGCATCACCAACCACTTAAGAACTCTCCCTGTAGAGAAATATTTTTGTACTCTGGCGTGTGGACTCGAGAAATATACTCTGGCGTTCGGAAGCGGATTGCATGTGACCCAGGCACACTGATATTCGTGTGCCCGGGGCTTTGTAGGGCCCACAGATATGCATCTGATAAATCCACTCCGTCCATCGGTTTTACAAGACCACAACACAACAGGATTCTATATATTCAGGATGATCCAAGTCTCATGTGGGCCATACCAAACGAAACATTTGGGATTGAAATTCTGGGGGCGACAGAAGTTTTTTGTAAGTATTATATTTGTGCCTACAGTTTATCTGAGTGGTAGTAACCTTATGAACGGTTTGGATGGCATATAAACATCATGTTAAGATCCAGGAAGGTTTCAATGATGGACGTTTCCCTTCCCACTATTTTGTTTGGTGTGGCCCACCTGAGTTTTGGATCTCCCTGAATTTTAGGCTCCTGTATTATTGTAGTCTTTCGAAACAGATGGACGGAGTGGCTTTGTCACGGAAATCTCTGTGGACCCCACACTGCCCCAGGCTCAGGAATATCTCGGTCACAGGCAATCCGCTCCCTTGCGTTCGTGGATTGGGTGAGTCCGGGGTAACAGCTTAGTGGGTGATTCCCTGACCGTGGAGCCCACATTTATCTATATATTGTATATCCACTCCGTCCATCTGTTGTTTAAGATGATTTTATAGCATATGCATAAATTTGGAGTAGATCCAACTCTCAAGTGGACCACACCAAAGGAAACAGTGGTGGTTGACCATTGAAAACTTCTTGGGGGCCAAGAAAGTTTTGGATCAAGATGATATTTGTGTTTTCCCTTCATCAAGGTCTTTTTTACCTTATCAACGGGTTGGATGGAAAATAAACATTAAGGTAGGCCTTGGGAAGATTTCAACGGTGTGGTCATAATCCCAATTGTTTCCTCTAGTGTGGTCCACTTAAGCTTCAAATATCTTCATATTTGGGTTTCATGTCCTTAAAAGAAGATGGCAAAACGGATGGACAGCGGCGATCTATAGCACACACATCACGGTGGGCCCCACGGCGCCCAACACCTGGGTGTCACCACCCAATTCGCTTCCCTACTAAAGGAGACACGTGGGTAAGATATCGAAGTTGATATCACGGGCCCACCTTGTATGCTAATACACCAAAAAAAAAATCCTAGATACAGAGATCCTAGCCCTTGAATGCTTGCCCTTTGAACGTGGACCGTTCTTATAATTTCTTTTTAACGTCTATTTGCTTGCTGCCAGCTAAAAGATTAGACTTTTCAGACCCTGAGAGAATTTTGGTACAGGGACCATCTGTAGTGGGGCCCATCATTTCAACTGCTTGGATGGCTGAACCATAGACCCCACCTGTGCACGTTATAATAGAAGACCTACCATGAAGGTGTTAGGTTTCCTACCTAAACAGTTGATAATGCTAGGTCAACCCCATGTGATGTGGGCCACACCAAAGTCATGACACGTGTCACCCAAGCAAAATAGCATTACCAAACACCAAAAATACGGAAGCGGATTGCTTGTGGCACCCGGCTGTCCTTAGGCCCAACATGGTCCAAGCTATGTGGGCCCCACCGTGATGTATGTGTGTTATCCACGCGGTCCATCCATTTTTCCAGATCACTTTAGGGCATGAGCCCAAAAATGATGCAGATCCAAACCTCGAGTGGACCACAACGCAGTGGGGATTGAATGCCCAGCGTTAAAAACTTCATGGGGCCCACAAAAGCTTTGGATCAGGCGTATATTTGTGTTTTTCCTTCATCCATGTCTGTGTGACCTTAAGAACAGGTTGGATGGAAAATAAAACATCATGGTGGGCCCTAGGAAGTTTTCAACGGTGGGCATTCAATTCCCACTGTTTTCCGTGGTGTGGTCTACTTGAGATTTGAATTTTAGTTCATACTTTAAAATGAGCTGAAAAAACAGATGAACGGCATGGATAAAACAAATACATCACGGTGGGCCATAGAAGTGAAATGCCTGTGGCGGGTGCCTCAGGCAATCCACTTTCCACAAATACCAACAAATGAGCGGTTAGGTAACACGTGCAACGAAAATGGTAAGGCCGACTCTGAAGTCCGTGACATCCCACTCAGGCCATCAATTCCACTGGCTCATTTAAGACATGGACCGATAAATAAATGCAACCATTGAAACCTTTTAATCTGCCGCCCGCTTTGATGTTCATATGCCATCCAAACCGTTCATAAAGTCGGTCCCATATCAAATTTCAATGTACCCCATCACCAATATTTCATATGGTATCTGCGTTGAAGTATTTGATCTGTCTAATTTTTGTGCTCACATTTTAACGTGATCCGAAGGAACTGATGGACGGAGTGTATGTGGCACAGACATCATGGTGCGGTGGGACCCACCTGATGGACAACTCGGATTTCACACTTGTTTGTGCATGCAGGTGGCGTGCCCATGCTGGTACGTTGCGGTTCAAATATCGCGCACACGCAAGTTATAAACCGTCCATCAAGTGGGCCACATTTTGTAGACCTTTTAGCATTTAATAACAAAAAGGGGTTGTCCATTCATTAGGTGGCCATGGTATATAAAATATACACACCTAAAAGTTCTTTCTGGCCATCCATCCGTTTCGTACACTGAAACCCATCTGACGGGTGGCTGACATGACTTTCGACCAGATAATCTACACCGTCTGGCCCATCTGATGGACCAATTGGACCTTGCCCTTACGACATACGCGAGCATTCGCATGTATATGCGCAGGGTTGTGCTCTTTTTTATCCACACCGTCTATCCATTTTTCAATGTCATTTTAGAGTATACGTTCAAAACTGAGGCAGATCCAGGGTTCAAGTGGACTACGCCACAGGAAGCAACGGTGATAATGATACTCACCGTTGAAAATTTCCTAGGGCCCACCAAGATTTTTATTTGTCATCCAACCTATTCATAAAGTCGCATGGACCTGCCTGAAGGGAAAAAAACAAATATCAGCTCGATCCAAAACTTCTGTGGGCCCAGTAAGAGTTTAATGACCCTGAGCTTATATCCTAAAATGATACAGAAAAGTGGATAGACGGTGTGGATAATGCCCATACATCACGGTAAGGGAATACCTTTTGCTTTCCTATTATGTCACATGAAGTAAGGAAGAGAAAACTTCTTACTTTATAAAAAGTGGGTTTGCCCACGTCGAGCTGGGCTTGGGCTTGACGTGTCCTTTCTTGTGCCTCATAATTATTTTTTCGTCTTTTTTTTTTCTTTTTACTGTTCAAATTATTCCTTTATTTAAGTCAATTATAATTTTTTTTAATTAATAATTAATTTTTTAATTACAAATACTCTTTTTGATAAAATTTTGAGGGACTAACTAAAGAGAAATTTTCTTAATTTCTCCATAAGAATTATTTACAATGAGAAAATTATTTATAAAAGAGGGGGATCAAATCCCTGTCAGACTCTTAATCCATGGGATAAAAATAGAAATAATAGAATATTACGTAAGGAAGATTTTTTGTAATTGATTTTTTTTTTAATATACAAAAATATGAAAGAAGGAAGACCGGTAATTGAAGAAATCCCTTATACTTATGTGGGCATGAAGTACCGTAAATAATTCTGGATAGAGTTGCATTGAAAGATGACTTCTCTGTTCTCTCCCCGTAATGAAATTAAGGAAATGTAGGCAAGTGGAAGAGTCATCCAGTAGATTCTTCACACACCTCTCTATTTATATATAATGCATTTGGTCCTCAACTTCATGTACTTTTCAAACACAAATTTCTCTTCCCATTGGAGACCATACAAGCACGAGTGTATAGGAAATGAAAGACTGACATACAACCATCTTCTTTAGGCTTCTCAACAGCCACACAATGACTAATCAAGGTACACATACAAAACACTAGTATGCCCTAAATTCGATGTTAGTGAAGATCAAATTTACTACGATTTTTTTTACACTATAAACATTTTTGTAGATATTATTCTTCTTTATCATTATTACTTCTTTTCTTTTCTTCTTCTTTTTCTTTTTTTCTTTTTCTTTTTTGGTCCAAATTTGATTGACTTTAGAATATATTCAAATTTAGGGCCTGTTTGGATACCACCAAATAGGATAATTTTTCTACTTACAGCAGTAAACAAGTAACTTATTTGAGATAAATAAGTTTGGTTTATGATTACTTACAAGTATTTTTTTTTTTTTTTTTTTTTGGTACACCCACCCCCATTGTTGGTCACACCACAATGTTAGCCACCTTTACTTGGAAGTTGATACCAAGACCTCAATGTTGAAACAAGGCATAAGTAACTAATTTTAAGTAACTTGTTGTGTCACACCCAAAAGGCTAAACAGAGACAGTAAGGCTTAGGTATGAGATAGAGGTATGTGATAGATAGTAATTATCTATCTTGATAGTCTATTTTTAGGCATTTTGCTTATGAAAGGCAACAAATAATAGGTCTTACTATTCGTATATGGTTTTTGGTAGAATTGGGATGCATTAATCACAGGCAAGATACATAGTTACTCCCTTGGAAGTTTCAAGAGAACCTATTAGGTGGAGTGACCTGAATCTGGGTCCTGGGGTTCTCGAAACTTGATCTCGGCATACCCCTCGCTTGTAGGACTTGAGCCTAGGCATGGTGGATATGGTGCTCTCGAAGCTTAATTTTAATATACCCCTCACCATAGGCCTTGGATAGATAACCATCACTCTAATACCAGTTATGTCACACCCAAAAGGCTAACTTATCGAGTGACCTCATGATGTATGAAGCTACTTTCATTATCCAACCTGACCGATGTAGAACAAACCCAACATAACTTACTACGGAAACACTCCTTTATTAAGTCTTTACTTTTCAAGTAATTTCTCTTGAATTCAAAGTTACATTCAATGAAAATATGCAAGTAATTATTCGGGAAATTTATTTTTAATTTTTTCTATCAATTAGAAAACACAGTATAAAGGTTTGACAAACTCATGAGGTCGAGTTTGTCCCACGTTTTCTGCGAACTCGCATCCACCAGCTTACAGATAACATATTCTAACCTCATCTGAACAGCAATCATCATTTAAAAAGAATAACCTCTACCTTTTCTCATTGTTGCTTTAATATGCTATCGTCAGCCCTATGAAACTTCCTTTCGAATGGGAGGATCTATAATACTCGAGCAGTGTATAAAACTTGAAATTGTACACATGACCCCCGTTAACCTAAGTCACAGTCCCAAAGTCTCATTGGCTAAAGAACTCTAATTTATGGACATTCGTTGAAATAAAGACCATGGGATACTCTTCTTCTTTAACGGTCTAAAAAAGTTTGTGGATTAAAACCAGCGTATCATTCATACCACATTTCAGAGCACCAAAGATCTTCTCCTCATTTATGCTCTTTATTCTTGAAATTAGAATTACAAGTCTGCTGTATTACAACCTGGCTGGATGATATATAAACAATGGATGTTTCTATCCCCACTGTTTCCTGGCGTGTGGCCCACTGGAGGTTTTGGACGTCCCTCATGTTTGGTAGCACGTCCTAAAATGAGCTGGGGAAATGGATGGACGGAGTGGATATGACACAAATATCATGGTGGGGCCAACAAAGCTCAGGGTACTCGGGTATGTGAGCCCCACGCGCACTGTAACGGAAGCATGGATGTCAGCAGAGCGGTTATTGGTGGGGTCCACTACGAAGATGATCATTTAAAGAAATAGTCCTGTCCACTCGTTAGTCTGGCGACACTTGTACCTAGGAAATGGACGGTTGGCAAGTTTTGGCAAACTGTTTATTGTTTTTGTGCAAGGGAGGCCTCTGATGAGTCAACCGGCCTATTTTCGTTTGCGGCCATCTTCTTGGTGGGGCCCACATAAATATCAGCCATTGAATATGCTAATCAGCCGTTCGATGATGGATATGTGATACATCATACATGTGATGTGGGCACTGCCACTATTAAGAACAGTACGGTTTATATCATGTACACCGAGTTTCAGCGTATACCCAATTCACTCATCAACGGTGGTGATGAGGTGGACCCCAGACCCCATGTGCCGGTCCATACCGCAAACGTCAGGTGCGTCTCACTTCATAGATGACACGGCCCGAAAATCATGATGGTCCATTAATTAGGTGCCCAATAAATGTTTGTCTCGACCATTGCAACTCATTCGATAAGTAGATGATGGGCATGATTTTTGGGCCAGGGCATCTATTGGGTGGGACATACCTAATGAATATTGCTTGGACTGCATTTTAAATGCACTCATATATTTTAAGTGAATTTTTATTTCAGTCATGTGACACAGCTTTTAAATCATTATATCACACTCAAATGCGACCCCAACATGTAGCGTAAGAGATAGCCTAAAGACGTATCATTCGCCACGTTAATACAATGCTTCAAATGCAATTCATGTTTCAAAACCGGGCCGAACTGCTGATCCAACCGTTCAAACCTGCGTTAGATGCTCTAATTTTCAGGAAGAAGTGCATGGTGGGACCTTAGCCACCCATCTGATCAAAGTTTTATAGTGGGCCGGTTTCGATCCAAATCGATCTGATTGTCAATTGGTGCAGTCCAATAGTTTAAAAGGTATATATATGTGCAGCTATCACAGCCTTTCATCTTAATGGAGCTTTTTAGGAATGGGATAGGTGGGCCACAAGGGCTTTTTTTTTTAAGTAATGGTTTCTCCAACAAGCAAGACATATCACAGCCTTTCATTTTAATGGGGCTTTTTTAGGAATGGGAAAGGTGGGCCACAAGGGCTCTTTCTCTTTAAAAAATTGTCTCTCCAACAAGCAAGATATATCACAGCCTTTCATCTTAATGGAGCTTTTTAGAAATGGGATAGGTGGGCCACAAGGGCTCTTTCTCTTTAATACCACAACCAAAGACTACATAATGCAAACTTGCATGGGCAGGAATATATAAAGACAAGGCCTCCTTTTGTAGCTTTTTCCACTTTCTCTTTGTGAAGAGCTTTTGGGCCCTTGGATTCCAACACAAGGGAAGACAACAACTGATAATCAGTGGCCAAGACAGAAGGAATCATTGTATTGGAATGAGTGGTCAGTAGAGAACCTTTTTTGAGTGGAACGGATGGAAGAAAAAAAAGAGAAGGGAATGTTCCTCACAGCCAATGCATCTACCAGGACCATGAGACACAGATGCCATGTGAGTGTTGACGTGGAGCTTGTTCGTGAGATCTGATCCGTTCACAAGGTAGACCACATGGTCAATTTCCTTTAGTCCAAAAATCCATCCTGTTAACCCATCAGGTGAGCCCTAACGAACGGACTACCACATTAAATGTATATCTGTGGCCCACCCAGTCCATGGGACACCTGATTTTTAGGCTATGTCATGATCATCAGTGGGCCCACCTGATGAACTTATACTGGATCTCTCATGTGTGCACCACATATGCACATTTGTGGAGCTTGCATTCAACTGCAAATGGCATTTCTAGCCCATGGAAGTGGAAGAATACCTGTCAGCCTTGTTTTTTGTTCTCTCCTACTTAATGCATTTCGTTAGGGACTTGCAATAAGCCAAGAAAAATCACTGCTACAGGCAAACGTCTTTGTCTCTTTTGAAATTCCTAGCATTTTGAAGGAAGCTGTGATACTCTGACAGTGTGATGGATGATACTCTGTCAAGTAGAAATTGCATACGTGGTATACAAGTAATTTAAGTTAAAGTAGTTCAAATTATGGGTCCCAGTTGATGTACATCGTAACAAAAAATTACACTTACTTGATTATTTGGGCATCAGAGTGGTGGACATTTATTGGACGATTAAAAATGAAAATATCCAATGGCCTTATTTCAGTGAACAAGTGACCACGAATTAGATGTTGGAATTATTCGACCAATCTGATTTTGGGACAGTGGGCTCCACAATTCAGTCAGTTTAATTGAGTAGATGCAATTTTTTAGTACTTGCATATAAAGGGATGTACTCTTTCAGAGTATTAAATGACTTCTTTCTTATGGCTCACAATTCTCAAATTTAGATCTTTGGATAATTTAGGCTGTGTTTGGATGGAAGATTGAAATTGAAAAATATCCAATGGTCCCATTTCAATAAACAATTGTATGCGGATTAGATGTCGGGATTGTTCAACCAATCTGATTTTGGAGTTGGCAACTTTGCTACTATAGCCGATTAGGTACCTTGGGGCCCACCGTAATGATTTGTCATATATCCCCACCCTCCATCCTTTTTTCAGCCTTGTTTAGGATGTGTTCCCAAAAATTAACCAGATTCAAATCTCAAGTGGACCACACCAAAGGAAACAGTGGTGATTGAATGCCCACCATTAAAAACTTTTTAGGGCCACAGTAATGTTTATTTTCCATCAAAACCGTTGATAAGATCAAGCAGACCGGGATGAAGGGAGAATACATATATCAGATTGATCCAAAACTTTTGTGGCACACAAAAAGCTTTTAATTGTCATTCAGCACTGTTTCAAGTAGTGCATGATCCACTTGAAATTTGGATCTACTTAATTTTTGGCTAGATGTTCGAAAATGATATGGGGAAACGGATGGACGCCATAGATATACATAAAACGGATGGATGCCATAGATATACATTAAAAAAAAGTCATCAAGGTGGGCCCCACAAGGTAAGTGTAACACCCACCAAGGTGTGACCCAGGTAACACCTAATCCTCTCCCCTTTGCGACAGTGAATTATACACTTCAGTCAGTTTATTTTAGTGCCTGCGTATGAAGCGGTGTTCTCTCACAGAGTATCAAATGACTCCCCTTTTTAATGGCTCACAATCCTCCGGTTTAGATATTTAGATAAATAATTTAGGCTGTGTTTGGATGGACGCTAAAAACAGATTCTCACACTATTCGGCATTTGGGGAAGCAATGAAAGCGAAATCCTCATTAGGTAGAAATGGACGTTCTTTATGAAATGGCATGAAAATGCTATTTCTGTCTGTGGATGCGGTCCCGTGGACCACGAAACGCGAATCCAATGCTATCTTGTGTGACAGTCTACGTTGCCCAACAAATTCCAAGAATGCCCAAACGTGGAATAAGAAGCTAGTTGAGATCAACCAGATTTGACAACTACTTCTGCCAGATGCTCAAACAGCAACTAATATTCGGGACAAAAATAAAAATAAGTTAGTCTCTCACAATCATGTAATGGTAGGTGGGAATCTTAACAACCATTTCAAAATAGACTCTTTGAAAATTCAAAATTTTGAAATGCTGCTAGATTCCCGCCAACCAGCTTTAAATGGTGAGAGATGATGGCCAGATGATTCTTGGCCATCCAAGCGAATGCGAAGTCCAAAATGGTAGTCCAAGCACCCAATTATACTGATGTTGATTGAACACTTGTGGCATGATCCAAACTATTTAGGTCATGTGAATTTACAAAGGGAGTGGATTAGGTGCACTGTGGGGCCCACCTTAATGTATGTATTCTATATCCACGTTATTTATCTATTTTTTCATATTATTTTAGTTCATGAGCCTAAAAATGAAGCAGATCCAACTCTCATGGTAGACCATACCATCGGAAACAATGTTGATTGATCATTAATGGGCCACAAAACTTTTGGATTAAGTTGATATTTATTTTTTATCCCTACATCTAGGTTTATGTGACCTTATCAACAAGTTGGATGGCAAATAAACATTACAGTGGCCCTAGAAAGCTTTTAATGGTTGGGCGTTCATCACAACTGTTTTATAATATGGTCCACGTGAGATTTGGATCCTTTTTACTTTGGGCACATACCATAAAATGACACGGAAAAATAGAAGGACGACGTGGATATAAAATAAATACATCAAGGTGGGTTCTACGGTAAGTGCCGCACCCAATCCACTCCCACAATGGTTGAAGAAATCTGAACCATTGGTCGGGTTTTTCCATAGGCATCGATACATCTGCTGCGCCAAGTACCGCACTGGTCCAAGAAATCTGAACCATTGGTTTTTCTAATAAGCATTGACACATCTGTTGTGCCTACTGACAAAAATAAGATAATTCTATTTTAAAGTGTCACCCAAACAGGGCTAAAGCTTTTGTATTGTTAATTACGTTAGTGAAAAGTTATGAAAGCATGCATCCCACCTTATTCAGATTACTAAAGCAGAGGTAATAGAGGAAGCTTGATGTTTGGTGGGAGCCTTTTGTAGGACAATGCCAAGTTACCATTTAAAAGCTGACCCCAAATTACCATAAAATCAGGACCGCAGATTTCAAGTAGGTATTGATAATTGAGCAGCTAATTTGTCATGTGTCTACCAATCTTGTAGTTGGTTTAATACATTTCTTACTCTAGTCATTAGCATAAGTACTAATCAAAACTAGAGCTGGACACGAACTGAGTTTGATCGTTTGGATTAACTCATATCGACACGATAAAACTCTATTCAAACAAAAAGTCTTCATGTTCGAAACACATAAGGTTTGATCTTCATGTTCAAAACAGAAAGTTGGAACACATAAGGTCTGTTCGAAACAAATTCAAGTCGGTTTCAATCACAGCCTTGTTCAACTCAACTCGAACTCGAAGCCGAATATTGATCGACTCGACTCGTACATTCGACCTGGTTATATATATATATATATATATATATATATATATATATATATATATATATATATATATATATATATATATATATAGAGAGAGAGAGAGAGAGAGAGAGAGAGAGAGAGAGAGAGAGGATGACAAATAAACATGGTTGTGGGCCCTAGGAAGGTTTTAAAGGTGGACATCATTCTCCTCACTATTTCTTGTGGTGTGGTCCACTTGAGCTTTGTATTTGCCTCATTTTTTGTTTAATGCCTCAAAACGAGTTGTACAAATGGATGGATGAAGTGGATAAAACAAATACATCATGGTGGGACCCACAAAGCTTTGACACCAGCTTGTTAGTTGGTGTTCGCGTCACTAGGCAACTCACATTCGTGGATTGGTACTACCAGTCTACCCCCACCAGGACCTATCTAGAGATGGACTGTCCTGTCAATGTTCTGTGGGGCCCACAGTGATACATGTGCTTATCCCAGCTGTCCGTCCATTTTTTAAAGATCATTTATGACATTATCCAAAAAATGAAGTGGATTAAAGGATCGAGTGGAACACACCACTGGAAACAGTAGGGATGTTAACTATCTATGTTCTGGTTTTTTATTTAGTTAGTTAAAAACTTTTAAACCTTGTGATTTGTCACTTGTGATATGTAATTTATGAACAAATCGGTATTCACTATTCAGTAGTAGAAAAAATATTTTCAAGCAAAAAAAACGAAATTGTTCAAACTTGTTCGAACTCGTAAAAATTGTCCGAAATCCATGCGTTCGAACATGTTCGAACATGGCTGGGTTAAACCAAACCGAGTTTGAATAGAGCCACCCTGTTCGAATGTTTGTTCGAACATTATTCAAACACACCCACTCAAGCAGTCGAACAATTCAATTTGGTCCATGTTCAACTCGAATCGGATCGTTGCCCACCCCTAATCAAAACCATACACACATATGGTCTCATGAATCGGTTTTCATGGGAACTCCATAAGGACTTTAGACATGTGATATGAGCATAAAATTCGGAGGGTTCTGTAATGACCCGAGATTTTCGACTCTTGTGTATAACACGACAGCCAAACTTCCAAGTAAATCATGAACTAATTGATTTGTTAAATAATAAAATATAGCATTCAAGCACAATGGCGGAAACAAATGTTCATCTTATTCTATTAAACTTACTACTTCATCATCAATGTTTAAATAAGGGAACCAACAAATATTCATTCTAATCAATCAAAATATCAAACCATGTCTTCTCTGGAAGACTTATTACAATTTCCATAAATGTAACCACTAATCAAAAGAAATGTCTAATAAATGAGAGTATCAACTAAATTCCTTCAACGTCTCCATCCGCCATGTGATCGTACGAACCATCGAACTCTTTACCTTGAAAGTCGAGTTCGATATCTGGATCTTTACCTGCATCATCTAAATTGTGATTGGGATAGCGCTAAACGCTATCATAGTGGGGGAATATTCCCTCTAAGACAATCAAGAATAATAATGTACAAAACTCAGAGTAGCGCAACACATTGATATCTTTCTTCAAATAAAACAATCAAATAAAAATCTTTGTTAATGTGATGCATGGAATGAATGTTTTGGCTAAGGCACCTTGGCTAGAATCACAATACATGAAGTGGGAGATTCCTTGTTACGACTTCACGCTAGCCACTAGTCACTAGAGGTTCCTGGGACACACAAGCCCATAGTTTTGCCCGATCACATGAGAAACGGGACGCTCATAGCCCAAATCTACACGTGACAATGTACGGGAGAAGTAGGACGCTCTAACCTATTCTCAATTCCGTACACTCACATGGAGCCAAGTGAATACATGACTTTAGTTTCATCATTATTTAAGTAATTTCACATACAACCATTTTTAACAGCTCACTGGACACTATGGGGTGTCGCAAGTGACCCAGCATAGGCCGACAGCTCGAGCTTAGTGTCCATGGCACCAACCCGGGCTCATGAGAATTTGTATACCATTAGTGTTCACTCATTGTCCCGTTTTATGATTTCATCATGTCCCAAAAAGCCAATGTTGTACATCATGACCAAATTCATTAAAATACTCATGTCATGTAAATAGATCCAATCAAGCATCATGTACATGTAAGGATCCATTGACAAACAATCACTTCATTCTCTCAGTTAAGTCAAGAGATATTCTTCCATCATGGACACCTCTCACGGTTTCCATCTCTCTACATCGAATAATTTTACCAACTTAGGGACAAACAGTATACAATAATGGGATGTTTATATGATGAACTTATACACATATTTCATATATATCACAATATGAAAACCGATGTTACTTGTAACACATAGACTAAGAAAATAAGGGCATAGATTTCACAAAGATAAATAACACAAACACACATGCTTCTTAGTAAAAACTCTAAACAAGGGATTACATCATTATATAATGATATTCATTACAAATCCTACATTAAATTTCATGTTATATGGATTAGCAATTCAAAACAAAATAACTCCACATGTCACAAAAGAAACTTATGATAATCATGATATTATTAATGAAAGGCTTAAAGGAAAATCCTCACCTTATGATGGACTTAGAAGAGGGTTGTAGAAGATCCTAGCCGCTGGAAAAATATGAGAAAGAACTCTCTTCTCTTCTCTTTCTCTCTTTCTCTCTCTCTATCTCTCGCTTCTCTCTTTCTCTAGAGCATAGAGGCTAGGGTTAGGAGAAGGGCTTGGAGGTGTGTAGTAGGAATATGGAGAGGGATGTGCGTACATGGGGAGATAAAAGAAAGGCGTCTTGTGTAACAACCTCTTGAGGTGGGTTTCTCAAATCTCAATATTCGGGTGATCTTTGATCAATTCCAATCCGTTCATCTTATCAAGCTCGAAGAGTAGAGTCGGAATACGTAAATTTATTGATGACTCACATTCTAGATTAGCCAATCTTTAAAAATGGCCTGACAGGTGCAAAAAGGGGCTTGATCTCAATTAATAGTCTACGCTTGATGATCATGGCCCAAATTTTGAGAAAATATGTAGTCATGATAGGCAAACAATTGTACAAAGTTTAGTGGTTGATTGATGGTGAGAAATGCCTAGATCTAAAATTCTAACTTTTGGCGGAAACGGAAGGGGTTGGCTTTGTGGTTCAACGGTGTAGGATTATAGATCGGGGTCTAAATTTTGTGTAAACTCGTAGTCATTAAGTATAATGGGTGGTCCAAATTTGAGAAGCGATTGATGGTTAAAAGTGAGTAAATTGAAAGGTTCAGATTTAAAAGAGTTGGTAACTCGTTGATTCCTAAAATGGGAAGGTGGGGCACTCAAATAACACTATTGGTACATGATAAAGACGATCCAAGTCACTCATATGAAGGAAAATATTCGACTACGACTAACCATCCACTTTCCTCACTTGATAGACATGAAAATCAAGGGTTAAGGGGCTGATTTGACAAATGGACCACTTCTACTATGATTTAAGGGTTGAAATTTGACGTTTATGGTTAATATGTGCCCAAAAGCTTAAATCCAAGGTTTTACGTGAAAGTGATCGTCATAAACTATAATACTTAAAAATGGCTTCTTAACTTAAGTTTAACTAATGGTATTTTCGTAATTATCTGAAAAGTGTGTGATTTTTTAAATTTGATCTTTCTACAATGTTAATGGGATCATTCTAAGCAACTTTTGTAAAGGGTCCCCTATTGGATCTCTTACGGATGTCCTGCTGTTCGCAAATCAACGATAAATATATGATAATTAATTAAAAATGAATTTTAAAAATTTTCATATAAATCTCGAAAATCTGGGGCGTTACAGGTTCACTAAATGAGTCACCTCATGAAACTCCCTAGGCTAACTTTTTTGCCTGAACCAAAAATTCAATGGACTATAGTGAAGTAGAAATCCTAAGACCTCTTATTTTATCTTACCTTACTATTGCCCATCAGATTTTTAGATGAATGTTTGCCCTAGAAGTTTCACAAGATAACTCATCTAGTGGACCGTTTAGATTTTGTGCCCACGCCACGTGTCAAAAGTTTTAATGTAGTTTCTCTTAGGAGAGCATTACTCCTATATCCATGCAACCATGAAGGGATGAGCTCATATTCTCTAGCATAGATGTAGAGGGAACTCACAACATGTAAGAATTCTATAAGGTGGGCCTAATTGATCAATGGTCTGAATTTCTCCATAGGTTGGAGAACATGATTGGGCATGGCCCCACTAGTTGCGATTAGTCTAAAATCGCATAAGGGATGGTACGCTATAATTGTGTTACATGCATAGTGTTTTAGACAGGGGTGTTAATGGGTCGGGTTCAAGTTTGAAAAATAAGAATTTTGAATACAGCCAGTTTGACAACCCGACCTGAAACAGTTCAAAAAATCCAGCCGAGACCTACCCTAGGCTTGGCCCGGCGGATTGATAGCCCTAGCTTTAGATGGACTGCCAATCCTAAATTCATGTGAAGCCCAATGGGGGGAGATTCGATGGATTTTTTATTCTCATTTTGATGCTTGTCTTAAGGTGCAAGGTGTAAAAGACAATAACAATAGACTTGCAACAATGAAGTTTTAAGAAAGTTTGAGTTGTTGGCTTGATGACATAACATACTCTAGAAGATGGCCCAAAAGTCTATTTTGCAGTCTTCTTTGACCATTCATTTTACTGACTAAATTCTCAGTGTTAGCATTCTTCAATCAAAGATATTCTTGAAATTTTAGATGGATGATTAGACCCTTTTTCTCCAAATAATACTAACCACCCATTTCATACTAATTTATTGAATGCTTAGGACACTCGGATTAGAATGACTGGGGTCAAGACTGATGGTCAATTTTCTTAGCATTGATTATATGGTTAAGAAGATCTAATCAAAGCGATTCCTGAAGAAAACATGTAACTAAATGTGTGGTCCACAAGATGGACAGTCTAGATTGGTGATTAGATGTATTTTACTATAATTAGTATGGTTGTCCACTTTCTTAGTCATTGATTGGATGATTAGGGTGCTCTGATCAAAGTGACTCTTGAGAAACACAAATAATCAGAAGTGGGGCTCATGTAAAGGGCAATCCAAAGCTCCAGATTGATGTTTAGATTCATTAACCTACAATCAACAGGGATCGTCCATTTTTCTAGCAATGAATGGAATGGTTAGGATCGATGTTCAAAGCAATTCTTGAGAGAGAGAGAGAGAGAGAGAGAGAGAGAGAGAAGGGCCCAAATTGTGGATGGTCTAGAATGATTATTGAACTCATTTCCTACAATCAATATAAACCCATATTCTTAGCAATTGATCAGATGATTAGGATGGTCTGATCAATGAGGAACACATGCAATCAATAGTGGGGCCCACATGATGGACTGCCCATATTGATGGCTAGATAATTTTTCCTACAATAAACATGAACCATCCATTTTACAAGCTGTTGATCCAGATGGTTAGGATGATTCGATCAAAGCATTATAGACGATTAAAAAAATGTAGTCTAATCCATTCTCCAACAGTCGAAATGGACCGTTCATTTTCCAAGTAATCAATCAAATGGTTAGAATGATCCAATCAAAGCGGTTTCTGATAAACACGTACAATTAAAAGCATGACCCAAAAGATAGACGGTCAAGATTAATGATAAGATCTATTCTCCCACAATCATCATGAATTGACCATTTTCCTAACAGATATCAAACAACCCTTTCACATGCAATGCGAAAGAGACCTGTTTCCTTTTTTTCTTTTATTTTTTATCTTTTCGAAAATCACAAATCATTTTTTTTCTCAGCTCTGAAATGGACATGACCCAAATAAGTCCTTGGGATGTGACAAGCGAATGTGGAGACTGTGCAACCTCTGTCGTTTTAGTAAGTAGTAATAGGCATTTTAGGACAACGTTGGAAAATGACACAAATATCAATTACAACCCCCCCCCCCCCCCCCCCCCCCATATTGAAACGACATGATAACAAGAAACTGCACATGTGGCATAAAATTATATTAAATCAAAACCATCCAAATTGTGGGTCCCAATTTAAATGGCTTGTAGGCATTTAATTTCCTATCCGGCTGATTGGTGGACGATCAATGGACGGTCAAAAAATGAAGAGTAGTTATTGGTTAGAATTCAACATGGAAATGATCAGAATGAGAAGCAATCAATGGTTAGAATTCAACAAAATAAATGGCCATTAATCACAAGCTAGGACGGTTCGATCAATCTTCTTTTGAATGATGACCTGTCTAAAGTGGATCCCCCAATTTGGGCGGTTTGGCTTGATTCAACATGGGCCAGAAGAATTTGGGGGTGACGGACGCGGATTGGATACTACCCCCAATCAGGAAGGACTCCGGCCCCTGCATGGACGGAAATCGGTCCAGTCAGGGGTTCTGTGAGGTCCACCGTGAAGTAAGGGTTTTATCCACGCCGTTCATGCATTTTTCCATAGCATCTTAATGTACCAGGTCAAAAATGAAGTAGTTCCAATGCTCAAATGGACCACACCACAGGAGCAAGGACGACAATGATGCTCACCGCTGAAACCTTCGTAAGGCCCACCGTAATTTTATTTTCCATCCAACCTGTTCATAAGGTCACGTAGACCTGGATTAAGGGAAAGCACAAATATCAGCTTATCCAAAACTTATTTGGCTCCCAAAAAGTTTTTAATGGTAAGCAATCAATCCCCACTCTATGGTTCGCTTGAGCCTTGGATCTGGCTCTTTTTTTTTTCTTTTTTCTGTACAATAAAATGATTTATAAAAATAGATGGACGACAGGGATGAAACTGACATAATCGGCTTCCCACCTGTACCTAATGTGAAACAGAGGGTCTTGTTAGGCTCCGTGGGCCCTGTATGCTTTTATAAAAGCGTGTTGGTCTACTTAGACGGATAATTTTAATGCGTGAGCCTAAAAAGGATGCAGATCAAAGGCTCAAGTGTACCACACCATAGGAAGCAATAGGGATTGAACTCTTACGATTGAAAACTTCCAAGAGCCCACTGTGATGTTTATTTCCCATCCAAACTATTCATAAGGTCTCATAGACATAGATGAAGGGAAAACATAAATATCAGCTTGATGGCCTTGAAGAAGTTTTCAACCGTAGGCTTTCAATACCCACTGCTTCCTGTGGTGGGTCCCACGTAGCCCTCACAGGACCGTCCGTCTCTAGCTAGGTCCTGGTGGGCGTATAGTACCTAATCCGCGTTTAGGGTGACTGGGTATCAACCTTCACACTCAACCGGAGTATCAAATAACTACCTAATTTGAAAATGGTAAATTGTTTTGGACGGGGAAACTGGAAAGTCTGCCAGGCTTGGCCACATGACTTTCGGGCAAAATGCACTTTTAGTAACTTCCAAACGCGCCCCAAACTACAACAAAACGACAAGCCAGTACGTACCGGGAATCATGTAAATGTGCATGACGTGGACCACAAAAGCCATGGAGTTTAATTCGTCCTGAAATGTTCACATGCAACCGTAGCATGACAAGCTTACCCTGAAACCTAGTTTTCTCTATCAGTTTGTCACATGTGTATGGATGGCATGTGACCTCCATTAAAATCGCCTGGCACAATGGTATTAAGCATAGTTCGCCAACCTGGCTAGGCAACCCATCGGTGGAGCTGTAGCCAGATCCATCTGACTCAAGGCTGACTTGCCCAGTCCGAAAACTGGAGCGAGGAGCGTACTTGGGGCTATTTGTTTCGATAGCTACTATTTACACTTGCCTTGGCGTAGTCCATGTTGACAAATGACAAACCACCATGTGTTAGCACACTCGTATGAATGACGGGAGTGGAATGTATTTCCACCAAGTAAGACTACTTGCGCTTATCTCTCCGTCACATATAGCCTATCAAAAAAACTATGTTCAAAGCCATACACACGTCTACACCCAAAAAGGCATAGGGCACATGACTAACATACACCACACACATGTGACTCCTAAAGTATTAAGGAAGTTTCTGAAAAAGGCTTGTTGGTGCTTAATTCTTCGTAGTCCAACATAAGTATGGCATGGTCATCTCATATCAAAACAAAAGGAAAATTTTTCAAAGGGATTTTTGAAACCTTTTTAGAAGTAGTAAAGAATCAAGAATGAATTTCGAAAAGCCATATGAAAATATCAGTAAATCATATACGATGGCATTGCATAATAAAAAGATTCTAAATCCTAATAGGATATGGTGACCGCTTCTCGATGTTGTAAAATTGATCGGCCCCACAGTGGAAGCGAGAGACAATTAAATGAGATAAACTACAATGGCGACAACCAAGCAAATCAACATCTAAGAGAAAAACATTCCAGATTTAACATGGAAAAATCCTTCACTAATAAAAAAATTACGACACAAAGCGAACAATCCACTATGAATAAGAAGTTACAAGAGATTACAGAAGAATCTATACCCGGATCACAACCCACAAGAGAAATCCCAAGATAACAAAGATAATTCTCACATGAGAAGGACAAATCTAGTCTTTTCCCTCATCCCTGAGAACTCCAAGCTTTTCCCTAGCACTTTCTCTTGCCCTAGAACTCTCTCAACCCCTCTAAGATACCTTGGCCCATTGGTGGCAACCTTACTCCCACATTACACCCCTTTAAATAGAAATAAACCAATATTAGAAATAAATTCCGCATAAAACTGCGCAACCGACATATAGTTTGTACACTATCGGGTGCTTGACAGATAAAAAATTTGTCCGGAGGGTTCCAGCAGGCCCCTAACAAAAGTTATCGGGCGACCGACATAATTTCAGGCCCTCCATCAACAGTTGTCGGGCCCCCAAAATACCTAAAAATAAATCCAGCAGTTTCAGATTTCAGAAGCCATGTTCGGATAACCTCGGGCGCCCGACACCCCCCTAGTGTCCAAGATTGAAGACAAAACCCCAGCACTCGAGAATCTATAAAAGTAGCACTCGAATAAGAGCTTTAAGCCCTTACTACAAACAAACAATCAATCAATTAATATCTACATATTTATATTGCTTATCCCTTTGTTCTCTATCGACCTTTATTAATTTAGCTTCTTAGCTTAGTCACTTTACCTCTAGCCAACAATGTTATAGTAAGTCAGGAGCAAGTAGTTTAGCTTAGTTTTCAATAACAAATCATTTTTTATCTACAATCTTCACATGCACACCAATCTCGTATGAAGTTCTTGGCTTTTGAACTCATTAGTTAGTCTTTCTTTCTATGTTTGTAGTCTTGCTCATCCTCTTATTGTTTGAATAATCGGTTGTTGAACCCATTGAATATGATGGAAGTCGCTTGCCTCCTAACAGAGCGATGTGTATTCAAGTAAGAGAGTTAGTGCTAGATCCGCAAAACATAGGTGGGGGACTGAAGGTTTAACAAAAATGGGGTGAAACGTGGGAGAAAAGAGGTTATTGTCTAGCACATCATTGTAGTACGAGTGTAAGAGTGGGTTAAATATCTACAACCCAGTCGTTGGATCCTCTAAATTTTCGACTTCTTACTTGATACATTTCTAGTTATATCCTGATAACTTCATGCCACGACTTTCTCATGACTATCTGATAGTTTCCACAATCATTTTACTAGCATAAGTCATTGAAGGTATTTTATTCTTCTTTCTACTTAGTTTTATTTTTTATTCGCTGATTGTACTACTTTAACATCTAATTAATAAAATCGACAATCCAGCTTAAAATATGCAGTGACTATAAATTAGTTCTCTCCTGATAACATTTGTATTTAATTGTCAATTCTTATATTTATTTTATTAGAAGTAAATTCATAATGATAACAGTTTTATATTATTTTAAAATCAAATCATCACCAAAATACACCAATATTGTTGTTTAGATTCAATATTTTCAAGGTAATGCTAAAAAAAGTGTTTTAATTACAAATTATTTTTCCCAACTTCTGAACACATCTGCATTTGACCCATGATTCTTGTGTTTGGTTTGACAGTAGAAAACTCATAATAACAACACATTTCCTTAACCTTTAGGTTGTTTATGATAATTGATAATAAGGTACTCTAAAATTGAATGCGTGCAATATATTAAAATATATTTGACTAGATTGTGCAACACAGTATCTAGAAGTCACCATCTCAAGATTAGATTAGTTGGACAATCCCAATATTAGATTTGTGGGCACTTGTTTGCAGAAGTAGGATCATTAGATATTATTTCATTTTTAATTGTCCAATAAATGTTCACTAATCCATTAGTAAGATAATTAAATAATCTTAACTTTCAGTTCATTATGCATAACATTAGCGGTTACTATAGTTTGGATGGTCTAATATGACTAGTATTCCATGTGTGTAATTTGTAGGTGCTTATATATCATCTATCACACTCTGCAAGAGTATCATAGAAAAATTAAAATTGAAATGAGAATTATTTGGTAGTATCATCCTAATCATCTTGTCGTCTATAAGTCCACCGTTGCCTAATGAGATTCTACACGACGTTATCTTTCATATATCTAACACCTATATCCACTTCCAACCACCTCCAAAGCCTCTACCATCCGTTGTTGTCTCTTCTCTAAAGTTAACAACTACCATTTGGACCCTGCCACAATCACTTCTTCATGCCCACCGAAGATGTTTGTCAGAGTTGCCTAGATGCCAATATTACTACTCTGTAATCACACCCCTTACTTGTAGCCCGTTTCAAATCAATCCACAATTCAACTAAGTTCCATTACTAAATCTCTGTTACTCAACCCTTTTATTTTACTTATTTTTATTTTTGTGCCTTGACGGTATACCTAGTATATACCAATAGTCGGTTTACTTCTACTCTCTATACCACTGTACCACTATATCATTATCATATTTTGGCATTGATCATCTGTGCTTGGCATCGTCCGTGCTTAATACTAGTTCAATTAAAAAAAGCATCAATGAATATATCTTGTCATAAGGCTGACATAATAATAGGTGCAGTAAAAAACCTAGCATGGATATTTTAAAGTCATTGAAATAGTAATGATTGAAATCCCAACCACTAAAAGTGTATATCCACCCGAAAAGCAATGGTCAATAGAAATTTCACGAGATCATTCTTCAGTTATTAGAAGTGCTAACTATTCACATCCTAAAAATCACCAAGAGTATAGTACAAGTGTATTTAATTATCATGTGGTGCATCGAATGCTTGGCAATAACATTTATAACCTTACCTACTCGCCTCATGCCAGTCGTCGTTGTTGTTGCACAGATTTTATCGCTACATCACTATATAATCATTTTTGTTATTTATAAATAAATGTACTCCATGCCTTTCAAACTTAAGTTTTTATAGCTATCTTGATTTGTGGGGAGAGGACGATAAAGTATATGATAGATATGTGTAACTATGTTATACATATCGTAGATAATTACATAAATAAATTCATGTAGATCTTTTAAGATCTTCTAAAAAATCTCTACTGATCTTCATCTTTTACATATTCTTATCATTTTCAACAAAATATATAGAATACAGTTTCAGAATGTAATTTGTTGTGATTAAAAATATAAAAATATACACAGGGATCAAATGGTCACATCATATAATCTGGTGTACTTCACATCAACAGTAGAAAACAGAATTGATGCAAAATTGTTGTGCAGGATGCCTTGCATTCTGCCTTTTTGGCTACAAGGGAGTTCAGTCGACCATGGCATTTCGAGGTTAACCGAATCTTATTGTGATGATTCACGGTCAATCGATGGATGTTTATGGTTAGGGATGTCAATGGGTTGGGTCTGAGGTAGGTCTCGGCCTGGATTTTGAACTGTTTTAGGTCAGGCCGGCCTTGTGTAATTTTTTATTTTTCAGGCCCAAGCCCGACCCATTAGCACCCCTATTTATGGTCGACCATGACTCACTGTGATGTTTTCGATCAACCGAAAATGCGACCGTCAGATTGTGCAGTTTTCTGCAAATCAGGATATTTAAGTCCAATTTAAATTGGGGCTTGCATATTACGAACATTTTCTTTATAAGGGTAAGAATTTGTAGGTTGAGAAGGTTTCCTACGTTTGTAAGAGCTTGGGAAGGATTTTCCAAGGGTTGTGCATCGCAATAAGAGATTGGGTACATCTGTAATAAAATAAGATAAGTAGTATAAACTTTAAGATTTTTATTATAGAAGATCTCTGTCACTTTGTGCCATTATTTTTTCCTATAAGTGTTCTTCACGTTAAATATCTTATGTTACGTGGTTGCTTACTTGATTATTTAGTTATTTTAATTATTTTTATTGTTCTATTTTCGTTGAACATGCTTCTACAAAGTACATGGATTGACAGTAATGTTAGATTCAAATTTCTAACACTTATGGTTAATTTTGTTGTTGACTCGGAATTAGAGCGGGTTCACTCACAACAAAAATAATATTTAATACCAATAAATAAAGAATAAAAGTCATTTATCACAAGCAGCCCTATTAGCAATTTAGCGTATAGGGAGAGAGGACATTAATTCCCTACAACTCTGATTGCAAGGAGTTATTAAAAAAAAAAAAAATAGGGCCTACCATAAAAGTGTAACATCCACTTAGTTTATCATTCGTGTTAGGATATTGTGATGCAAAAAATAAGACCAATCCAAAACTCAACTGGGCCACATCACAAGAAAGACTCCTACCATTGAAACCTTCTTGGGTCCACCATAGTTATGGAACGGTCTAATTTGAATTTCAGTTGATCCCGCTGAGGCTTGATTGTGGACGATTTACATGGCATGCATGGTTCAAAGACCCAAAAACTCGACTCAAAGCCGAGCCAAAGTCGGGTTAACTGGAACACTTCAGTAGCTAAGTCAACTCAGCATTAATATAAGACATGTTTTATGATTAGATTAGCAATGTGAGGTGAATTGGTTAAGCTGTCCACACGTGCCAGAGATCCCTGTGGTTCTCAAGGTAGGGTAGACTGTTAACCTACAATGAACCAAAATAATGTTGGGTAGATGATCAAGAAGGTCAAATTTTCATGACAAAATTGGACGGGTAGCAAAAGAGTCCAACAACAAAAATTCAAAAGACATGTGTGTACAATACCCATAGTGCATCCTACCTGATGAATGGACTTTGTGGAACCCACCACGATGTACATGTTTTATCTATGCCGTCCATTCATTTTTCTAGCTCATTTTAACGTATGAGCCCAAAATTGAAGTAGATCCAAAGTTCAAGTGGGCCACACCCCAAGAAACGGTGGCGATTGAATGGCAGCTGTTGGAAACTTCTTGGAGGTGGCAAAAAGTTTTGGATCAAGCCGAGGTGTGTTTTCCCTTCATCCAAGTATGCCCAACCTTATGAATAGGTTGGATGACGAATAAGCATCGCTTTGGGCCCCAGAAAGATTTCAACGATGGTGGTCATCATTATCCCTATTTTTTTCCTATGGTGGGGTCCACTTGAGCTTTGATTCTAGGCTCATATCATAAAATGGGCTAGCAAAAAGGATGGACAGCGTGGATAAAACACAAACATCAATGTGGGCCCCATAGAGTCGTTATCCTTGACACGTGTGCCTTGACATGTGTGCATAGGCACAGATGTCTGACACATATTCTGTCCCCTTACGTGAGGGGCCAGCAGGCCGATTACTGAACCTTCACGAACTATAGTTGTACCTGTGTTTCTCTTCCCTTCTGGGAAATGATATGATAGAGACGACACAATTATATTAAGAAAGAACACCCTTCAACCAAGCATTTGGCAAGGGACGGTGGATGTGGACTGTCCATCTGGTGAGGGTGCTGAAATTTGTACAATTTGGAGGGATCCTAGAAATCGTATTTAGTATCCTACAAATGGACAGTAAGATAAACGTACATTTAAGGTTGACTTCATCAGAAAGAAGGTACAGGTAGGACTATTCATTCAACATATTTTTTACAATCCCACCGTAGATTTGTCTAGGTGGACGGTCAGATTCACCTTTAGGCTTGTAAGATGTTCGATAGAATGAGGCTTTTTTTTTGAAATTTTGATAGAGATGTTTACACGGTGCAATTAAATTTTCTTGTCCATGTGGTAGACTCTAGTGATAGTTCAGCACCATTTAGAAAATGATGGTGACTCTTCAACTGTACACATGACATGTTTTATGGGTATGCATATAGGGTTCTTAGGAGCTACCTTGATGTATGGCTTTTATCCACACCGTCCATCCATTTTGCAGTATCATTTTAGGAGATAAGCCTAAAAATGGCGTAGATCCCAAGTTCAAGAGATCACACCACAACAAGAAGAGTGATAATGATACCGACCGTTGAAACCTTTCTAGGGCCCACTGTGATGGTCAATTGCCATCTAGCTTGTTCTTAAGATGACGTTGACTTGGATGAAGGGTAAACACAAACATCAGCTTGATTAAAGCTTCTGTGGCCACCAAAAAAATTTCAACGACAAGTGTTAATTCCCACCATGTGGTCCATTTGAACATGGGATCTGCCTCATTTTTAGGCTTGTCCCTAAAATGATATGACAAAATGGATGGATGGTGTAGATAAAATCCATACATCATGGTGGCCTCTTAAAGCCCGTGTTCGTTTGTAGTAAGGGCAGTACCAATCCGCTTCCCCTAGGACCCATCTACATAGTGAGGGGGCTTTGTGAGGTCCACCGTGATGCGTATGTTTTATCTATGTTGTCCATCCATTTTTGCACTTCGTTTTAAGCATTAGCTAAAAAAGGAAGTAGATTGAAGGCTAAAGTGAACCACACCTAACTACACCAATGATGCCCATAGGCGAAACCTTCCTAAGGCCCATTGTAATCCCACCGCTTTCAATGGCAGGCATTCAATCCCCGCTGCTTCCTATGTTGTGGTTGCCTCCTTTACGGGCTCATACTCTAAAATGATATGTCAAAATGAATTAACGGTGTGGATAAAGTACATACATCATGGTGGCCCCACAAAGACCCATAGGTACCATTTCTCTCTAGTTAGGTCCCAGTGGGGGTAGTACTCAACCAGTGTCCATTTCATGGGGATGCAGATTGTATACTGAACCATGGTTGTTATTGTGTGCTTTACAAGCCTCACTATAATTTAAGTGTTTTATTCCCGGCATTCCATCCATTTTTCCAGCTCATTGTAGTGAATGAGCTAAAAAATAAGCAAATCCAAATCTTAGTGGACCATACCACACAAAAACAGTAGTAATTGAACGCCCACCATTAAAAACTTTATAAGGCCCACTGTAATGTTTATTTGCCATCTAACCTAGTAATTGAGTCATACCAACTTGGATGAAGGGAAAACACATACCAACCTATTCCAAAACTTTTGTGGCCCCAGTAAGTTTTCAATGGTAATTAGCACTATTCCTGTGGTGTGGTCCACTTGAGTTTTTAATGATGTTTATGATTTATTAACCAGATTCATTTTAAATATATGTTATATTTATAGTGTGTCCCACAATTTGAATGGTGTAAATAGTTGTAGTTGATTGCCACATGTGAAGCAGACGAGTCACCATCATCGGTAAAAGGAAAAAAAATAATAAAAATGACTCTATTTTCATTACTATTTTACTTAAATAATCCTCTAAATCCAATAATATGACATTGTACGGTAGGACATATAATCTTTGAACTAAAATGATAAAAATGCCCTTAAAAGATACTTCTTTCGCCTGCTTGTTGGACGTGGATTGAATATTGCCCGTGCCTTCCTTACTATGAACGTACATGGCTTCGAGGGCAGACAATAACGTATGGCTTTTATCCACACCGTCCATCCATTTTTCCATATTTTTATATCATTTTAGGATACGAGCACAAAAATGAGGCAGATCCGAGCTCAAGTGGACCACACCACATGAGGCAACAGTAATAATAACGCCCACAATGGGAACCTTCCTTAGGCCACCATGATGATTAATTTCCATCCAACCTTTTCTTTTCTTTGGTTAGTACACAACCCCCACCGTTAGTACACCCATCCTCATGGTTAGTCACACTGCGATGTTAGCCAACCCTCACTTGGGAATTGATACCAGAACCTTGGCATTGAACGAGGTTATCTTCACTTAGTCTACCACTTGAGCTATGGATCGGGATGTAATTTCCATCCAACTTGATCATAAGGTCAGGATGAAGGGAAAACACAAATATTAGCTTGATCCATACTTCTATAGCTCACAAAAAGTTTCATTTAATCCCATAGTGTGGCCCACTTTAGCCTTGTAACTACCTCAATTTGTGCTTTACATCCTAAAATGATATAACAAAATGGATGGATAGTGTAGATAAAAGCCTACGCAATGGTGGCCCCTTAGTGCCCATATTCATTCCTGGCTGGGAATGGGCATGGGTAATACCTAATTCATGTCAAGATCGGCTGGTTAATTAAAATAGCCCCAAATTATGATGTAATTAAGGCGTTAGTGCCCCTTGTCAGATGAATTTTAATTTTAGCCCTATGAAGACTGCTTGGATTTTCGAAGGACAAAAATGCCCATTACGCCAACCATTTCCTCGTATAACGTTAGTTTGTCGTGGAAGTTGAGATGGCCTTTTGAAAATAGGGGTATGTGCCCCGCTAAATCAACGATTAAGGCCACCTCGGTCAATCTGACCTGTTCACTTTATTCTGACAACCATAAACCCTATGTAAACCCATAGTAGGGTCATTTTAAAAAAAATGAAGCTATCTGTGGCCCACAACTGCATGAGCGTTGTGCGTTAATTCCGGACTATTTCCTCTAGTGTAGTCCATTCGTGATATGTTTTGCCTTCAAACTTGGGCATGTGACATGAAATTAAAACCTCTTTCATTTGAATAGCTTAGGTCTACCATGAGTCTATCCAGTGGGCCTCACATAAGATGTGAAATGCGTTAAAAATGAGTCATTGATACAAGAAGGGCATTTGACATTTTTCTTCTTTCTTCTCCGTTTTTTTCACGGGAGGGGATCAAATGAAGAGCTAAAGCTTCTTCAATGGTTGGTAGTTATACGGACAGACACTGCACTCTCCGGCGGCGACGAAAAACTCCGATTAACCTCACTCCGAATATGAAAATGATATTTTTTTAAGTTCCTCAGCCACAATCTCTAACTTAAAAGCTATGAAGACCAAATGTGTGTTCTTTTGTGTGTTGTGTTTATTTTTGTTGGTGGGAGTTTGTGAAAGAGAGGAGGGTGTGGTGGTTTCCTTTGTAGTTATTTTTTTATTTGGTTGGGTATGAATGGTGAGAGTTCGTGAAAAATGAGGAAGGGTGTGGAAGAATGTTGTAATGAATGCAATTTTGTAATGGAAGAATGTTATAATAGTTAAAGTTTATAATAGAAGAATGTTATGAATGTTAGAATGGATGAATGTTGTAATAGATAAATGTGATAAATGTTGGAATTGATGAGCGTTGTAATGGAAGAACGTTGTATTGCGGATTGCCAAAATTTGGGCTCACTTTGGGGCAATCAAATAGTGTCCAAATGAGATGTTTCCAAAGCCATTTGAAATTTTATCAAATTATCTTTCCAACAAGTACAAGATTACCTAATTCGGACACATAACGAGGGAATTGCTCCCCTTTTAAAAGTAGGAGAGTTGTACAAAGCGACAAAGGTGTAATTAGGCTACTAACCTATTGTATAGATGACGCGTTGATGATACCATGAAACCATTTAATTTTGGCCGCATCACTAAAATGATCCAAACTGTCCGAACGTTGATCATCTAATAAACAATAAAAAAATTGTTGACAAGTTACATTGTTTGAATCTTTACTTTTGTAGCATACTTGAGGCTTTCAATTTCTTCACTTTTTATATTAAAGTACATATATTTCAATAGGCTTATTACAATCATCCGTCAAATGTTACAGATGTACTTAAATTTAGAGTATTGAAGTTGATTTGATTAAATTCAAATTTCTACAAATATACAAAAGAATTCAAATGCATTTTAATTATAAGCTATCAAATACAATTTTTGAATTTTGTTAGATTCTAATTACAAAATGCCAAACACAACCCTTTCAATTCATACTAAATATAAGTTGCCAATAGAAAGAAAGCATCTTCCTTACAAAGGATAGATCCAAAACAAGGAAGTGGATAATGCAGTCGGGTTGCTTAACAGTATGGCGGCATGCTGAGATGTGATTCGTAGAACCATATACTATTAGAGAAAGGCATGTGTTATTTTTAAGGACTTTGGCCAAGTACGTGCCAACTCATCGAAAAGCATACAGGTCCATAGATCACATTCCTTTAATAAAAAGACAACATCTTTCTTATCAAGATGTTATTTGGTAAACTAAAAAATAAGGCCTAAATTTTAATTTAATTATTGAAAATTTGAAGCACTAAATTTCAGTACTTATGAGTACTGAAGATTTTGTTTCGTATTTTTTTCTGAAAAAGTCATGATTTTTAAAAATAAGCATTTTTTCACAAATTTTTTTAATAAATACAAACCACAAATGTAAAAAAATCAACAATTTATTATATTTGACCATATTGTCTCGGTTTCTAATCGTAGGTTGTGAAACGAAACTTGTCATTGCCATGCTACTAAATTTGGCGCACGTATACCCAATCTAATAAAATTTAATATTATTTCCTTATGCATTCTAGTAAGAAAACGTCACTTAATTTATAAGTTTTAACCTTTATTATTTTAAAAAGTTTAGTGGTGAATTGCAAGTAAGAAAATAGTGGAGGTTAATTAGACGAACATGCGGGATCTACGTCAGATATCTCATAAATGGCTTTAATATTTGATAGATGTACCATGCCAATCATGATTGTCCAGATGTTAGGCTTGGACATGGGCTAATTGTGATAGGTCATCATTTGATCTCATCATGCAATAAGCTTAGTTATTCCCGACCTATATCTCCTTCATTGGATTAACATTTGATCATTTTAAACTGTCATATGTATGTAGTAGGTAACATTGGGCTAAAGAACGATTTTCAACCAATTCTAACTTGAATTGGATTAGATTTATTGAAAATAAGATCGAATAGCCACGATCTTATCTAGCTTGATTTGGTTGGGCATGGTCTACTCTGATCACAGTCTTGAAGAACACATCAAGAAACTTATTTAAACCAAATGTTATCCAAATCTGATTAGCAGATGAAGAGATATGGTTCACTAATGGAATATGCCATTTAAACATCTGTTTATGTCATGATCCATGCCCCTATTTGGATGAGAGACCCCTTGATTTTATAGAGCTCCAAGCATTGAATGTCATGGAAGGCTTGGATCTCCCAAAAAGATTAAAAAAAGAAGAAGCAAAAAATGAGATAAAAACAAAAAATGAGATAAAAACAACTGACATTAAATTTTAATTTTTTTTTATTAACATGTGTGATGACACACAATTTTGCAATTCTAAGATCTCAACGCTCAAATCTCTATTCTAAATATGTGACTACTGTTGTGTCACACCCAAAAGGCTAACCTATTAGGTGGAGTAACCCTAGGATATATGAAGACAAACTCCACCCTCCTCCCAACTGATGTGGGACAAACTAACAATCCCCTTCCCCACAATGGAGCTTGGGGCGTGCAACACGCATGCACGGGGGCCTCTCCCTCCTCTCGCTCATGTGGGCCTAGGGCATGGACCGGACGGATAACCTAGGCTCTGATACCATTATTGTGTCACACCCAAAAGGTTAACCTATTAGGTGGAGTAGCCATAAGATATATGAAGACAAACTATGCCCTCCTCCCAACCGATCGTGGGACAAACCAACAACTACTTGTTTTGAATCAATATATGAGTATTGTAAGATGTGCGGTCCACATCTCAAAATAAGCCTAGAAAGACATTAGAAACTGGATCATAAATTCAAATCATTATTACTACACATTTGACTTGACGTGCAGCAACATACCATCTTTGATGTACAAGATCTTAGCACTCCGATCTCCATTCATAACACGTGACTATTGTTTTGAAGATATCAATAAGTACTACAGAAGGTGGTACAGGCCTGACTACCTTAATCCACATACCAGAAACAATGGTCCATATGCATCATAAACATCCCCATAATAAATAACCACCATTTTAAAATGATGGTAACTCATTCTCCTCACATATAGTACTTGTGCACTGTCTATCCATACCCACTAAATTGTGGGGCACATTGCGGACAATGCGTATCTGTAAAATCCCACCGTTCAAACAATCTTAACCATCTAATTGATGGTCAGAAGTAAAATAGTGACCATTTCAACTTTCATAGAAAAAGAATAAGTAATTACTATAATCTTCTTACAGTATTATGTACTTCTTACGGTGCAACTTCAGAAGAAATGAAGAAGTGTTACCAGCAAGTTTACTATGCACCTTTATTGTCTAGTAAATCCGAGGCATGCAAAAGGTGGAACAAATGAGTAAGATCAACTCATGCAAAAATCAGACCCATTCAATCATTAGGTGGGCCACAACATTGAAATGAATGGACAAAACAACAATCTAACCCAACATCTATAAACGTGGGTAACCTGATGAGCTTAGCGCCGATGGAAATTAGGACCGGTTTGCACATTTGGACGTGTAATGCTCCACGCAAGTGCCTAAGATTCACTGCTTTGATCTTAACCGTTCATATGATGGGGTTTCTCTTGGATGAAAGATTCCTTGGAGATTTCTCATACTAGAAAATTTGTTGCTTTGTTCTTACAAAGGTTATGGTGACCGTCCATTTTCAAAGTAAAGGAGTTGAATTTCAAAGAGTAATAATCCATTTTAAGGATTTTATTTGTTAACCGTCCATCATAAAATGAGAGACCCATCGTATAAACGGTCTAGATCATTGGAAGATAATCCAAATCCAAAGAATGAAACCCCGATGAATCACATTACAATTTTAGGTCTTCTGCCCAAATATTTGAAAATATTCACTCTTCAGTGGACCACAAAACACAAAGAAAATAGACGGTTGAAATCTTTCTACATCCATTCATTTTTCTTTACATGACGTGGCGCACCTTTTGGCGTGAAATGACATAGTTTTTATGTCATGAGATCTAAACAATGGATATCATCTGATGGAAAGCCTAGATCTTAAACACGTGTGCCATGATAACACATGAGCTAGCGTGTGGATGTGTAAAGCACCTGCACGGCGCGTAGATTTAGCAGACCTACGTCCGTAATAAACGCTAACTGAATGAGAAAAGGGGGAGAGCGGATTGCCTGTGACCCCGGGCACAGAGATATCTCTGTGCCCGGAGCTGTGTGGGGCCCATAGAGATGTCCATTACAAATCCACTCCGTCCATCTATTTTGAAAGACCACTATAGGACGGGATTCGAAAAATCACTTAGATCCAAACCTCAGGTGGGCCATACCAACAAAACAGTGGGAACACCAACGTCCACCATTGAAACCTTCCTGGAACTGACCATGATGTTTATATGCCATCCAAACCGTTCAAAGAATTATTAACACTTACATAAACTGTAAGAAAAAATATCATCATGATGCAAAACTTTTGTCACCGCTAAGTGTTCAATACCCAAGCATTCGTGTGGTATGGCCCACCTGAGTATTGGATCTGTGTGATTTTTATAATCCTGAACTATTGTGGTCTTTCAAAACATATGAACGGAGTGGATTTGTAATGGACATCTTTATGGGCCCCACACAGCTCCGGGCACAGAGATATCTCTGTGCCCGGGGTCACAGGCAATCCGCTCTCAGAAAAGGGGGGCCCGACTTGCTGTTACCCGGGTAACAACTTAGTGGGTGTTACTCCTACCATGGGGCCCACCTTGATGATTTATTATATATCCACTCCGTCCATCCGTTTCTACGGATCATTTTAGAATAGGGTTCCAAAAAAAGATCAAAATCTCAGGTAGACCATAACACAATAAACAATGATGATTGAGTGCCTCACCATTAAAAATTCCAAAGGGGGTTTTAATAATGTCTATTTTCCATCCAACCCGTTTATAATATAAAAAATATATTTATGAAGGGAAAATACAAATATCAGCTTGATCCAAAACTTTTCTAATCCATAAAATGTTTTTAATGATTATTCATCACTGATTTCAGTGGTATAATTTATCTGAGACTTGGATCTTCTTGAGGTATGGAATCATATCCTAGAATGACAGATGAAAATATATGGACAGCATGGATATACAAAAAAATACATTAAGGTGGGACCCACACGGTTAGGGTAACACCCACTAAGTTGTTACCCGGGGAACAGCTAATTCGCTCCCGAGAAAAGGGTAGTTTTGCCATTTCATAACAAACTTTATACTATCGTCAAAAAGGCATTTGAGTAGAAACATTTTAAATGGTGAGCCCAACGGTCTATAATAAAATATTTTTCCGTTCTCAAATGGTGGTGAATTGTGGTTGGAGTAGCTATCGGACAGTGATCCGTGGCCCCACATTGCTGTATGTGCTATCCACACCGTCCGTCCGTTTTGGATCATTATTTTAGGTCATGGTCCAAAAAATAAGGCAGATCGAAATCTCAACTGAACCTCACCCCCGGAAAAAGTGGTGATAGAACGCCCGCCATTAACCCACTGTAATGTTTGCCATTCTGTTTATTATATCAACTTCAACCATAAGTTTTGTAGCCCTCATGAAGTTTTTAATGGTGTTCGTTCAATCACCACTTTTTCCTATGGTGTGGTCCAACTGAGATTTGGATCTGTCCTCTTTTTTGGTTTCATGTCTTGAAATTACCTGAAATAATGGATGAACGGCGTGGATAAAAAACATATATCATGGTGGACCTACAGAGCACCGTCCAGTAGCGAGTCTCTGCGAGCGGTGTCGGGATGCAAGCCGCATCCGAGTCTAGCCATTCTCCATGCCGCGCCTCCGGAAGAAAAGGACATGGCAGGTAGTAAATCACCGATGAATGATATTCGCAGCCGCGCATCGCCAAATGCAAGCGCCTGTCACTTGTGAATATTCAACACCTGTCATGGATCCTGTACGTTAACAGGTGGGGTGATCTACGAAATCAGGTTGGCTCACTCATGAAACGGGCGATGCATAGTATTTGAAAGTCAAATGTTGTCATCTTTTTTATCTAATTGTCCATTTTTGGTACATTTTTGGCTCACTTGACCAGTTAAAACGGCCAGAGATTTTTAGGCAAGTTACATTCAAGTGGACCCTCCTAATGAACGGACCAGATACCTCACAACAGTGTAGCTACAGCACCTTGTGGTTTGCGTGTACTTAATGCGCGCGCAGATGTGCGACTCTATGAAATATTCCTTATCCCCTCCTTCGCAGTTTAGGGTGCGACACCGGATCCGGCCGGGTGGGTACGGTCTTGACCTGTGGGTCCCACTTATATGGATTATTTTGTATATCCATGCCGTCAATCAGTTTTTCCAGCTTATTTTAAGGCCTGGTCCAGAAAATTGAGCACATATAAGTCTCTAGTGGACCACCCCATGGGAAGCAGTAGTCATTTAACTCCCACCGTTAAAAACTTCCTCCGGCCCATCGTATTGTATATTTGCCATCCAAACTGTTGATAAGGTTACACACACTTAGATGAAAGTCACACAGACTTGGGCTCACCGACATGTGCCAGAGATGGATTGACCAAAGCATGTTTGAAAGCGGTTAGTCGAGTCCGTACTCGACGGACGAGGGTTGGCTGGTGACGTGAAGACGGCCAGCAAACTGGTGTCAAGTATCTGTGGGTCCCACCATGATGTATTTGTTTTATCCATGCCGTCCATACATTTTTACAGATCATTTTAAGGCATGAGACCAAAACTTGGACAGATACAAGCTCAAGTGAATCACACAACAGAAAACAGTGAGGAGAATGATGTCCACCGTTGAAACCTTTCCAGGACCCACAGATGTTTATTTATCATCCAATCTGTTCATAAGATCACAAAGATCTAGATGAATGGAAAACACAAAAATCAGCTTGATTCAAAACTTCTGTGGCCCCTAAAATTTATCCTATGGTGCATGTTCAATCTCCACTGTTTCCTATGGTGTGGTTCACATAAGACTTTTATTTGCTCAATTTTTGGTCCCATATCCTAAAATAATCTGTAAAAATAGATGGACGGCGTGGATAAAACAAATACATCATGTTGGGACCCACAAAACTTTGACATCAGCTTGCTTGCTGGTGTTCGCGTTACTAGCCAACCCGCCTGACTTATCAAATCTCCACAACGTCAGGCCTTACCGATCCGCTTCCCCTCTTGCATCACCACGGAGGATTGTATGACACGTGGGCAGCATCTTTAGTTGGACCTTTGGACGGGTTTCAGTTCTTATAAGTGGGGCCTATAGTTTGGCAATCCAGACCATTAATCTTTTGTGCCTCAAAATTCTCATCCATATGAAAATTTCAACCGTTTGATTTGTTGTATATAGGTTGACGGTTATAATGAAAACAACACCATCTCTCCACATTTGAGTGAAAATCGTGCAAATACATGCCACCAGTATCTTCCAATTTGATATATTCTTAATCATTATCCATCAACAGTGGGGGAAAAAGATATGAACGGTCTAGATTACTAAACCATGGTCCCGATTTTCTAGAATTGTAGACGCGTGTGCAGATTGTGCAAAGATGCAGCAACAAAAGACGTAATTTCCACGCTCATCTCCCAGTCATTCAATCCTTGCGCCACGTGTAATTCAATCATTGGCTTACGAATGCCTGCCCGCGGGTGGCATGCGATCCCTGTGATTTTGTCTTCCGTCCGATCCGACCGTCACTCTTCCGCACTAAGGGTGGGAAGATAAAACGAGGACGAACTCTGGTCAGTCGCGCTTGAGCTATAGCTGTCAATCTCTCATCGTGACCGTAAAGTGGTTGCAATTTTGTAATCTCAATCGTCCATGCACTGGAGCCACGGCGAATTTACCATAGAATTACATCCAACCCGGTCTGACTTTAGTGGACTATCACTATAGACAGGCTAACGATCTACAATAGAGCCATCAATAGGAGTTCGAAAACTTTTCATGTGTGATTTTCTTGGATAGTGGACCATCCTACGTAGAGTCCCCACCCGATGAACGGTCTGGATTATCCTACCGCAAGTCCACGTGCACTGTAGGCATGGGTACCCCGCATCTACTGGGGTCAGCTGCACCCCACTATCCACGGCCTCAAAAAAACAAGCCGACCAGAAAAGATGAAATACATGCTACTCCGGCAGAGTACAAACATCCTACACACGCACTGATTTACAGAACACGAGGAGCGTACATCATTCAATCCAGACAGTCCAAACTGTGGGCCCCACTTCCATTAGGACATAAGATTGAAAAATCACACTTCTTGAAACATTTACTGATTGAATTTGAACCATTGACTTTTCATTCCAAACATCATATGGGATCGTCCATATCATTTCCCATTCTATAGTTGAAAAACAGATCTCTATTTACAGACATCGGATGATCCTAGCCATCTAATCAGTGACCTTAAAAAGGTGACGGTAGAAACCAACAATGATTAATGCACACAATTCAATGGAGGCAAATGCAGAAAGTGATGGATACATAATCACTATATAGATTACATTTTTTACATATAAGCCATCCATGATAGAGCTCACTAGATGGACGGCACCGATTGATGCATCATTCTGCCACGTGTACTGTGGAAAGGTGGCCCACCATCCTGCCGGATCGTGTAATGCATGTATATGATCCCCCGTACTCTTGTCGAGTATCGTATAACTCCTTCGGAAAACTGAAAAGGCGCATTTCTAGAGAGAGAGAGTGAGAGAGGGAGACGAGCTGCTACAAATGCTTTTTCCTGTGAAGGCGAATGAAATGAAGCTTCCCTTTCTAGCAGGGCATCGCTTCCAAGGCAAGGAAAAAACCCTAGAATCTCTCTCTCAGCTGCTTTTTCCTCCATCAAATCCTCGAAATCCAAACATTTTCAGCTCTCATTCCGAAAATTCCGTCATGATTCTCCACAGGTAATCACCGAATCTTCTAGAATACCCCAGATCCAACAATTCTCCCTCCAAATCCTCTTCAATGGTGTCAAACCTTGAAGAAATTTGTAAAAACTTCTTCTCCAGCGACATTGATATGCTCTTCCTCTGTAGATTTTAGATTTCCTTCGTAGAAGATAAAATTCGAGCTCTCATGGCATCGAAACAAGCTTCAAGATCGAAGAGATCGAGCTCGTCGGTCTCAAAAGGAGTGACTTCGCCTTCGTCTTCGACGACGTCATCGTCATCGAGGCAAATTCTGGATGCATCAATTGATGGCCAGATATTGTCCGAGAGGAGCAAACCGCAGTACTTATTCACTGACAGTGCGGCATTGGATGTCGAGAGGTCAAAGGAGAATGTCACTGTTACTGTCCGGTTTCGGCCCCTCAGGTTCTACTTTGCTTTTGCTTTCTTTTATTTTTTGGAAATTGTGTTTTAGTTAGATTTAATTCTGGCCGTTGAATGGAGTAGCCCACGTGAAATTCGGCAAGGAGATGAGGTCGCGTGGTATGCAGATGGAGATACTGTTTTGCGGAGCGAATACAATCCATCTATTGCGTATGCCTATGGTAGGTAGAAGTGGATTTTAAGTTCATTTTGTAATCTGATGTTTGAATACCAATCAATCTGGACCAACCAGTTGATAAGCCCAATCATGGATAGGCCTATGGTGAAAATTTGCAGCATTTGGCAGTTTGCAGTTTATAAACATCGTGGATGGATCATAGACTAGAAGTAACATTCGCTGGACGATCCTAACTTTCTCATGTTGCCCAGTAAATAAGAATTTTTGACCGTTTTACTTTCAGCTGTCCATTTGATGGACACAATCAACAGTGAGGATTGTCTAATCATGGTTTTTTTGGTGCTATGGTCCATCCAGAGTGGGTCCATGGGCTGGATTGGCATACACGTATGCTATGTGTATTGTAGATGTGTGGCTAATGCTCCTTTATGGTGGTACACTTAAAACAAAATTGTCTATAGCTATTATACATTTAGGTTCTGTTTGGAATAGAGTTTAAATGCCATCACACCCATTTAAACAGTTGCCAACTTTGAATTTGAAATAGGAGTTGGGAAGCATTGAAACCCTGTCCTGCATTGTGGGGAATGGATATGTCAATTGAGCTTGAAATGGCAAGTGGGCTCGATGTGGCAAGAAGCTCAATTGAGGATAACGGCCATTTCGGCGAGTGACCATTCAGCCCAATGCAGACCTAGTAACTTCAAATGCAGCCTTAGTCACTTATTTTCCATAGTAGTTTGCATGGGCATTCACAAAACTACACAGTGGATGTATGGTTTGTCTTAATCTGCATCCTCAAAATTTGTCTAGGTGTAAATGAACCTTGAACATAGTAGTGAAAGAAATTTTATCCTTAAGATTGTAAAATTTATCATTTAAATTAACTTTATTTTTGTAACTTGGGTGTTTTTCTTTGTTTTTTCCTGCTTTCAGATCGAGTGTTTGGCCCTACAACCACAACCCGTCATGTGTATGATGTGGCTGCTCAACATGTCATTGGCGGTGCTATGGAGGGTGTCAATGGTAGATAAATCGGTTCTTTTCCCCTTGTGTTTGTTGCATGTTTCACCATGTATTATGGAGAAGTGATCTGTAGTCAATGCTGCACCAACCTATGCTTCAATATTTTTGCTAGATTACTGTTTGGTCATGTCGATCAATGTAAGACCTACCTAAGCAGGTAGGCAGCCCCATGTATAAGTCATGTTCAGTCACCTTTTTCTGTAAAAATTATGCTGAGTGCAAACCCCTGGCCTTTCTATGATTGACCTTTCTATAGATTGGATGTCTAGGGTCATTTATTGAATCCCATTCATTGTACATGGCCTATTCATGGTGGGAGTTGCCTTTTGAATGGCTCTGATCACCCACACACATGAACCAACTGACAGATTGTGAATTCACTCCAGTGTTCGCAGGCTATTAGACCAGGGATGTTTTTTTCTTTTTTATTTTATTTTTCTGTGCTTTCATTCCACATGGATTGTGTGTGACCCCAGTGTCTTCTTAACTTTCTCAGAAAGGAGAAAGCTATGCCATTTATCATTGTTATTATTATTATTTGGTGTAGACGAAGTACTCTATTTGTGGCACTATATTAGTGGTATGTGATGATATTTTAGTCTTTCACCTTGTTAGGAAGTGAAGTTCTCATAGCTAAAGAAACTGCACGATCAATAGGGAAGAAAGAAGCTAGGATGTAAAACCTGGCCTAAAGCTGCAAATAAATATAGATTGATCGCATTGTGATGGTCCCTCTTTACTTTTTTGTTGGTGGCTGCCATTAATTTGTTTTTTGAGAGATGGCACCCTTATGATTTTGTTAAAATATTGGAAATTGTTTTTAATTTTACTTTCTCAGTATGCAAGATTGCACACCTCTGTAAATTTAGGAGATCTCGCACGCACTCTATGAATTTATTCAAATCCAAACCCATATTAAAAGATGACGCTCACAAGTATACAAGATGACACCAAAGTAAATGTATACAAAACATGTTTACAATGATAAAAATTAGCCATTTAAAAATAAAAAGAAATTACAGAATAACAGGCTTATTACTTCCCCTCATGTTGAGCTTCTATGGTTATTGCGAGCTTGGTTTTGACATGGGTGCCTGCTTTGGAAAGAGCCTTTTGTTTCAACAGCTCAACTTGGTCCTTCTTGCATTGTGCCAGGTCAATGTTACCTAAAGTGCCAAGCCCCCTTTGTTCCTGTTCCAAATCCTGTGATCAAGATAATGGGTCGTTTGCGACCAGGATTGCTATTTTTTCCAATCTGAAATTATGGTTATAACTTATATTCTCCTAAGTGTAGATCAACTTTCAATTTCAATCTATATTCAGAATGTAGAGATTTATACTTTGATTCATGCAACAACATGCACATATACATATATTAGTATTATGCATGCAGAACCTCTAATAATAGTGTTCGCCGTTTCACATATATAAATCGAACTATCAATTTGTTTATAAAACTGTATTATATATACCTAGTGTATGTACTAGAGCGACTCTCATGATCCTATCCCAACGTACCATACATTGGAGGAAGTAGCATATTGCGTACCTGTACCCATAACAAGTACTGGAGCAACCTACAATCCAGGTAACCTTGTGCCAGACATCTTGTTTGGTGTTGATCTGATGGTTTAATGGTGTAAGCAGGATAGAGGATGAGTGAGCACAACATTTCATTTTTGTGTATGAATTGATGGTTTTGCTGAAACAATGTGCAATGGCATGTGCTGCACACCTGACAAATTTCTCTCTCTGTCTTTCTTTATTTCTTTTTGTTGAACTGCACATCTGGCAAGTTTTCATTAGCAGTGAGCGATGGTCAATGACCTTGTGCTAGAGTTTGAGACGGTCGTGCTTTGATCTATGTAGTCATTAGCCAGTTACTGGGTAAAATGGTTAAAGTGATAGTATGGAGAGATCATGGTGAGACTACTGAGCCCAATGCAAAATGTGTGCGTTGCTGGAAATTGGATGTGCTTTGCCATGCATGCAGAATACATGGTGTTATTGCACCTTGTAGGTATCCTCAAATCCTCCCAATGTTTTAGAGACTTTTTATATTGTCTTATTCTAAGTGTTCAAAGGCTGCAAGCTGATATCACATAAGCTTGTAATCATTTATGTTGGAGGTTGAAATTGGTTTAGATACCTTTCTTACATGTTCAGTCTATTGGAAATGTAAGTGGGTGTTTCATTTGTTGCAAGTTGGACTTGTGAAGAGCTGTTCAAAGTACTTGGCAACATATTAACGGATGGTGAAAGTGTTGCAAGATTGAGGTTAGATTCGGCCATTCAACAAAGAACTGATCTTTGGTAAATCCACAATATATACCTTGCATTGAAAAGAATTTCCTGCATCAATTTTCTCATAGGATGCTGCTTCTTGTGCAACAGATTCTGGAGGTGCATGTTTCCATTTTCACCAAGATGTTAATAATAAAAGACAAACAACAGATGACTCTGATTGTCTGTAACAGCCAAAAAGTTAGCGTGCCTCCAATTTTATAGTTAGTAGTAGCAAAGTTGGAAATGGAGGGCAGAGAATTAAGGGACATGGCAAAGAAAGATGAGTACTGGAAGACCAAGAGGCAACACAAATTGATTTCTCTCTCTCTCTCTCTCTCTCTCTCTCTCTCTCTCTCTCCCCTCCACTGATAAACATTTGTTATAAGAACAAGAGCTGTGACTTTCAGTTTTGCGTCTTGACAATGGAAAGAACTAAAAGGTGCTTAGACAGCTTGATTGATTCCTGAGAATGGGAAGGATGGAAAAAAAAAGAAGCTTCAACAGATTGACTGATTTGCAAAGTGTCTCGAAGAAGGTTTTTTTATTAGTTTGCATTCATGGGGCTTGACAAAGAGAATGATGACAAAGAGTTTGAACCTGAAAAGATGAGAATTAATTCAATGCCAGTGGTATAAAAAAGAATAGTTAATGCACTTTAGCTGCATGGACCTGCGTACCTGAGTTTGTTGCTCTGCTATTATGTAAATTTTGGCTGAAATAAGAACATTAAAATACTGATGAGGCTCAAACATTTATGGTGGAAAATTCTTGGCCCCTTTGGAGCCTACTGGGTGATGCCTGGGCATATCCAGGAGTTCTTCATGTGGCATGGGCTTCGGCTGGGGAGAAATAGTAAAAGCTATTTGGAGACTCTTTGTTGTTAACCCTTTGGTCAATTTGGAAGGAACATGATAACAGGGATTTTTGTCACTTGTCGGAGTCTAGAGACGATGAATTCCAGCAGGCAAGAGGCTAGGTCATTAGTTCGGTGCAAGGGCTGGGGAACTTTAACAGGGATCCTTTTGTTGTTTAGTGGGGCTGAGGCTTGTTTTCTAGAAGATCCCTCATCATCTTGAGTAGTTGAGTTGTATGGAGATTCATACATTTGTACTTCTAAATAAACGAGTATAGTTTTTTAATTTTGTTATTTATGTAAAGAAAAGTAAATGAATATGATTTTCATACAATATCAAATTATACCATCTATGATAAGAATTACGAAAGAGGCACATTCATTTCTGTTGTACTCATCCTTCGTAAGTATTTTAGTTATTTCAAAATCAATCATGCTTATGGTATTAGAAGTTGGTGCAAATTTCTATTGATTTGTTGTTACCATTTTCTTTGAGTATGTTTTCTTCTCTTTGTCTAAAAAGAGTTCTTTGTTTTTTAATTTTTAAACTGTCTTTTCCTTTTTTATTTTGTCGCAGGTACAATCTTTGCATATGGGGTGACGAGCAGTGGGAAGACCCATACAATGCATGTGAGCGTCATAATTTACCCACTTTTAGATATCCAGTGAGATGTTATCTTTATAATTAAGCGAACATAGATGCAATCTATAGTTTAGGTCTACTCTACAAATCATCATCATCATTATCATTATCATGACCTTGTCCCATCTATATGAGGTTAGCAGGTATTGGCATGAAAAAGAGGAACTTATGTGGGGGAGAATCCTCTCATTTCAGCCACGCTGAAACCTACCATCAAGCGCGACCAATTCTGGGCTCAAACTTGTCCTGTGTGGCCCTTCGCTGCAACCGTAAGAGGGTTTTTGGGTTGGAAACCCCATTGTACATTGTGCCAAAAAAGACATCTGCGTCGGAAGCAGTCTTCATGCGTAATCAGTTTCGGGCTCTTGCGCGGTCCTTTGCTGCAACCTTATGCATGATGTCCGCGCTGGAAGCTCATTGTGCACGACTGGTTCTGGGCTCGAGGCCTTCGTGCGTGGCCAATTTTGGGCTTGAGGCCTTTGTGCGTCACTGCAACCGTAGGAGGGACGTTTGCGTTGAAAGCCGCTATCATGTGCAACAATTCTAGGGTGTAAGGCCTTCGTGCATGTCCCTCCACTGCAACCGTAGGAGGGATGCTTGCATCGGAGACCCCTTGGTGTGCGACAACCCCAAGACGATGACTCTCGTGGGGGCCTCATCATCTCGTGGGGAGGGAACACGTGGCGTCACTGATGACCAACATTGAGGGAACGTGGGACCCCTCGCATGGTGGTTGGAGTCAAGTTGGTTATGGTGGTGGGCTTTGACCGACCCAATCGTTTGTAGGCTCCGGGCGATGCCTTGGTTACGTGGCGTCTGTTTAATGGATTGGTGCAGTGTTGTCTTAATGGAGGAGCAGTTCTCGTGACTGTCTTGGCTCTCAGAGAGAGGCCATGTCTCCCTCGCTAGGTGTGCGAGGCTTCAGTCTGAAAGCCACCTGTCTCCTACTCTGATGTCACCCGATCCTTCATTGATGGTGTTTCACTGCTTTTGGAGCTCAGTTCAGCCCTCGAGCCTTGGTCTAGCCACGTGTAAGTAGACGAATGCTCCTCCTCGACTTGCCTTTTTAGGGGAAGTTAATGTAGCGATATGTCATCCCTCCTTGATTCCTGCTTCGCCGTCAAATTTTTGAGACGATCTCGTCTCTTTGGACAGTTGATCGGCTAATATCTCCTTGTAGGTTGAGAACATGCCACGCGCACCCTTTAATTTTCATCTGGGTGGTGGCTCTCAGTCTGATGACATCATTACCCCTGATGATGGTGTTTTGAGTCTCGAGGGTCTCTTAATTCGGGCAACGATCAAAGAGCGGCCTCAGATGTTGTCACATGTTCATCGGATCCATCATTTGTTTTTAATTTGGGGGGGGGGGGGGGGGGGGGGGGGGGGGTGATCTCGCCATGTGGTTGGTTAGTTTGTGAGGGTTCACATGTGATCTCTCTTGGTCGTGTGGCGTTTGCTGAGAATTCGTTTAATGTGGAATTAAGTGGCATCGACCCCACATGCGATTGCTCTTTAGCAGGAAGTAGTGAATTTTGGTCTTTTCAATGAGGCTTTGGATATTCCCCCCTTACAATCTACCCTATGCTTCGGTTGTTCTCATGACTTCTTTCTATGGGTCTTGGAAGGCTTGGTCACAGCCTGTGAGGGGGAAGATGTGGATTCGGGAGACAATTAGCCATGTGGGCCACCTTCTTAGGGTGGTGTTTGGAGCCCATGATGAGGACTATTTGGCCGTTTTCAGTTAGTAGAGGAGAGGGGGCTTCGTATTGCATCAACTGTGAACTTTCGAAGGTCTCTAATGTCGTCCAAGTGTTGTAGGGAGCTGTCCAACATGGGGGTTGTTCAACAGGAAATGGTGGAGGCCATTCCTAGGAATGAGAGAAAAGGAAGAGGGTTAGATTGGTTCTTAAATGAAGATTCTTAGTTGGAATGTGAGAGGGCTTGGGTGCCCTCATAAGCGCATCTTGGTCAAGGATGTTTGTTTCCGGGCTAAGGCTCATCTTATTATCCTCCAGGAGACTAAACTCCAGGGTATGGACCGCAAGATTGTTGAGTCCATTTGGGGTTGTCAAGGGGTGTTTTGGGAGGACCTAGATGTTGTTGGGTTTGTTGAAGGTATCTTGGTCATGTGGGATCTAAAGGTTTAGGTGAGGGAGGATAGCGGTCTAGGCCAATTCTCAGTGTAAGTGGTTTTCCAGGAGGTGTCTTTTGAATTCATGTGGGTTTTCTTGGGTGTTTATGGGCATAACCTCCCGACCCTTTGTCCGTCATTTTTGGTGGAGCCTTTTCAGTTTTGATGGCAGATGGCAGCTCCCTTGGTGTGTTGCTGGTGATTTCAATGTGGCACGATTTGCCCACAAAAAGTTATAGGGATCTCGAGTTACTCATAGCATGCAGGTTTCTCAAATTAGGTTCTAAAGCATAATCTGGTGGACAAGGGAGTCAAGTTCACTTGGTCCAATGGGTATGCAAGGCTCGCTATGTCCAAGTTGGATAGATTTCTGGTTTCTCCTAAGTGGGCGGTTAAATTCCCTCTGGCTCGTCAGAGGGGCCTTCCTAAGACGGTCTCCAATCCTTGCCTTGTGCTTTTGGAATCCGATGAGGTCAACTAGGGCCCTAAACCATTCCGGTTCAAACTGGCTTTTGATGGTGGTGGAAGGTTTCCAGTCTATGGTCTCAGTTTTATGTTCTTTTCAAGTTTCAGGTCGTGCGGGGTTCAAGCTCTTTCAGAAGCTTAAGATGCTCATGGCTAATCTCAAGATTTGGCACAAGGAAGTGTTCAGGCAAAGGGAGGCAAAGGTGAACTCTATTATGCTCGAGCTGTAAGCTTTGGATGTCAAAGAGGAAGATGGGCTGATCTCGGAATCAGATATATCTCCCAAAGATAAGGTTGTTGTTGATTTTAATTCTAGGCTCAAGGAGGAGGAAATCAAATGGTGCCAACGTGGGTTACATGGCTACAAGAAGGTGATAAGAACACAATTTTTTATGGGATAGCTAGTGCCAAAGCCTGGTCCAATTGTATTTCCTTTCTTTCGGTGAATGGATCTAAATTGGAAGATAAGAACTCCATCTCTGTAGTCGTCATTTGTTTTTCCTCTAGCTTTTTGTCGAGGTGATAATCTAGCTTTTGATCGCCTTTCGTAGGAGGAGGCAGATTCTCTCGAGTTGCCTCTTCGGGAAGAGGTATTAAAGATGCAGTTTCAAGTCTAGCCAGAGACAAGGCCCCCGAGACTAGATGGGTTTCCTTTGGCCTTCTTTCCAAAGTTTTTGGGATATGATTAAGCCTGGATTGCTGGGTTTCGTTGAGGAGTTTTTCGAGTCTAGCCGCATCCCGTCGGATTTAGGCCACTCATTTCTTGCCCTCTCATTTCGAAGGTTGGAGGCATAGTCAGCCTGAAGGACTTCGGGCCCATTAGTCTCATCGGTAGTCCTTATAAAATTCTTGCTGAATTGTTAAGCCAGAGACTTAGGGCTATGCTACCTAAGGTTATTTCGTTGTTCTAGAGTTCTTTCATTGCCAAGCGACAAATTCTTGATAGTGACTTGATTGCTCATGAATGTTTGGATTCCTGCCATTGGCTTCGTCGCCAAGGAGTTTCATGCAAGCTAGACTTGGAAAAAGCTTATGACCATGTTGATTAGTGCTTCCTAGACAATATGCTGGAGGTGTGGTGTTAAGTGGAGGAGATGGCTGAAGACTTGTGTTTCGTCTGTTAGATTCTTCAGCTTGATTAATGGCTCCCCCTTTGGCTTCTTTAGAGCCTTGAGGGGCCTCTGACAAGGGGATCCCTTCTCCCTTTTTTCTGTTCCTGGTATTTTCCAAAGCTTTGAGTCGTATTTAAGCCTAATGCTCAATCGGTGGGTTTGTTTTAGGGCTTTAAAGTTCCTAATGTCCCTCTTTGGGTAATCCATCTTCAGTTCGCTAATGACACCTTCATTTTCCGCGAAGTTGATGGGTCTATGATTGATAATCTTAGGAAATTGTTAGGTGTTTCGAGGAGGTGTTGGGTCAAAGAGTTAACTTTGAAAAAAGTGAGTTGCTAGGCATTCATTTGTCTATGTTGAAGATTTTTAGGTTGGCTAGTATTTTTGGTTGTCGACTAGGGTTTCTCCCCTCTTCCTATCTTGATATGCTTATTTGTATAGGTAAGCCCGCGAAGCAGCTTTGGAACGAGGTTTTAGAAAGAATGGAAAGAAAGCAGTCGCCTCGAAAAAGCATGCTTCTCTCTCCAGGGGGCAGGGTCACCTGGATCAAGGCTTCTACGTCCAACCTTCCTTTGTATTTCATATCTTTATTCCGGTATTCCAAATCTTTTATTCTTAGAATCGATAAGCTCAGGAGGGATTTTCTTTAGCAAGGTGGTGTGTCATTAGGTAAATTCCATTTGCCGAATTGGAAGGAAGTGTGTTAGCCTTTTTCTCTTGGAGAAGCGGGGATTAAGCATCTGGATGAGTTTAACTGGGCTCTGCGAAGTAAATGGGTTTGGAGGTTTGGGGTGGAGGAGAGCCTATGGAAGTTTATGGTTAGCGACAAATACGGTTACTCTCCTATGGGCTAGTGGACCAAGGATTTGATCCCTTTACTTCCCATGTTTGGAAGGCGGTTGCTGGGGTTGCTTTGAAAGTCATTGTTGGTCTTAGTTTTGCTGTTGGGGATGAGTCTTGGGTCAGGTCCTGGGGTGATATCTGGCGTGGGGAGTCCCGTCTTAGGTCGGATCTCCTGAGGTTGGCTAGGCTTTCTTTAGTCCCTAAGATTTCCGTTGCTGGTTGCTTGTTGTCGTTAGGGGATAGGGGAGTATGTTCCCCCTTGCTGATGCAATTTTCCTAAAGTGGAATTTGAGGATCTAGTTTGTCTTCTTGCTCGTTTTCAGGGTATCTAGTCTTCCCCTAGCATTCCAGATTCACTAGTTTGGAGAAGTGCCAAGTTTGGGGTTTTTTCGGTGCGATCCTTCTATCAGCTAATCACCATTTCTACGATCCAATTGCGGGACAGTCATACCAGGCCTATTTGGTCGTATGGAGCCCCCCCAAAAGTTGTTGTTTTTGTGGGGCTTACTAGAAGGAACAAGATTCTGATCGTCGATAGCCTTCAGAAAAGGGCTTTAGTGCTCCTTAACGTCTACTTCTTTTGCTTCAACTTCGGGGTGATGCCTAAATCCACCGAAGGGCTTTTTTGATCCTGGCATGTGGGAGGTTAGGGGGGTAAGAGGAGGTCAAGATCGAGAATCACTCTTCTTGCTGTTCTTTGGTCCATTTGGGCCGAGAGGAATGATCGATGCTTTCAAAACAAAAGTTCTTCTTCGTTTGGGGTTTCTTGCTGGGTCAAGTTTTGTATCATGGAATGTTTGTCTTAAGTAGTTGTTTGTTTTTATTCTTGAGGTTTCGGTTCCCCCCTTGCATTGGAGTTGGGTTTGTTCTATTTTTCTCCTCTTTAGTGTTGTTGTCTTTTTATTTTCTTGGCTTTTGGCCTCAATAAATGCAGTATCTTCAAAAAAAAAAAAAAAAAAAAGTCCTCACATAGGACCTTTGTTTTTGCTATTCAAACCGTTGGTATCAAATTTTAATCTTTTGGCTCCTGGCTCCATGGAGACATCCTGGCCCTAGATAGAGTGGAATGGCGGAACAGGATTCATGTGGCTGGCCCCAATTTATAGGGATAAGGCTTAGATGATGATGATGATGATGATGATGATGAAGACATATCCTCTCGAGCTCATTCCTGCACTACACTGCATGGATTTTATCATTTTTGGTATGTTAATTTATTCTCGGGGATTTAGTTTTTCATTCAAAGAGACCCAAAACATTGCGTAGATATATTTTTAATTTTCTTTATTTTTTTGACTGGTGAAATGTTTTAATATTCTTTTAGAAATGTTTTAATATTCTGATGTTCATAGTGCACAAATGACAGGGAGATCAAAGGTCCCCTGGAATTATACCATTGGCTGTGAAAGATGCATTCAGTATCATACAAGAGGTAGTGTCAATGGATTGTTCCCTTCTAGATGTTTATTGGCTGTAAAAGCATCCTTGCAGCTAAGAGCCTACTTCGTCTAATTTTCTATTTTCTAGACTCCAAGCCGGGAGTTTCTTCTTCGTGTGTCATATTTGGAGATCTATAATGAGGTGAGCTTCTGTCAATTCTCCCAAACAATCTGGCTAGCCGTGTATTTCACATTTTGAATAACATGGAAGCTTGTATGATAATTTGGATGCTTCATATTCAGAGTTTTTGAGAAGATCTTATGCCTCTCTTAAGATATTTCTGTCCATTTATTACTGAAATTTACTTTCTGTGGTTATTTTCTTGTTGAAGACTAAGAATTGTTTATGTTAGCCTGTTCCTTTTGTAAGATTTTGGTTTGATTGAATCCGTATTTTTATTTTCTTTAAGGTATTTTCGAATTAATTGAATCCTTAGGCATAGGTGATACGCTGACCACTCTTTATTAATTCCCTAACTTGCAATTGGAGTTGATGTAGCTAAATTTCATCTTCTCATCCAAGAATGAAATAACTAATCTTATCTGTTGAAGATAATTTATCTCCTTGAGTAGAATAGGGATTCTTTAGTCTGGGTCATTTGCTGGTTGTAAGGCACGAATGGACAATTGATCTGAAGTCATCTGTTATCACAAGTGGAGAGAGTAATGTGGAGAATTTTTTTTTTACATTTGAAACGGTGACTCGTTAGTTTGCATGCGAAGGATAGGGAGAGGAAGAGGCATAGGGACAAGGAGAGGGTGAGATATCATTTGAATGAAGAAAGAAGGGTCCTTCACACTAGAAGAATGTGCAAGCCAGGTTTGACAAATGACTCTGGGAGGAAAGGGGAAGAATAAGGATGAAGGGGATTGGGATCTGCAGCAGGCACCTGGCACTGCACCTGTGCACATAGGACAAAATCAATCTAGATGAGGAGCTAGGTTTTGACCTATGGTTTTACCTTGTGAAAGTCAAGTACAAGGACAGACTGTTCTTCCTGATAGAGATGTTGTCCAAAGTTAACCTGTAAGTAACTCTATTGAAATGTAGGACTGAGCTACTCTTGCAAGCTAACTTTATAAAAAGACAATTTAGACCCTAAATGGGCTGTGACTTAGAAAAAAATGGACAGTGCAAGTCAAATAGCAATATTATCCTGTGGAACTTCACCCAAATGACTTCAGCAATTCATTGGCTGTTGGTCTAACTCAATATGTTAACACTGTGGTTGTTTGTGTAACAAATCACGAGCTAATACACCAAAGTTGTAATGTTCGTATATATTGGTCTCCCTGCTTTTGTTTTTTGGTAGCTTAACACCTTTAATTCCTGTTCAATTTCAGGTTGTTAATGACTTGCTTAATCCAGCTGGTCAGAATCTAAGAATTAGGGAGGATCTTCAGGTGCTTATCTTTCCTTTCCTAAATCCAAGCACTATTTTTCATAATAATTTCTACTCTATTCACTTTGCTAAGTGGATGCCTCATTTGTTAGTTGCTTCGAATGTTTTATCAGTAATTGGCATGTTATTTCTCATCCAGTTTCAACCTCATTGCTTTATTTTTTGTGGAAGTTTTTCAAATATACATGCAACAAAGATTGGTTATGTATATAACCTTTTATGCATTTCTAAAACCTGAAGTACTATTCTACATTTCATTCTCTAAATATATGTTAAATGTCAAATGAACTTTCGAATCCACAATGAGCTTTGGGATGCTGATAGTAAGTTATAGTTGTAGGTGTTGTAAATCAAATATCAGGCTTTGCAAGTTTCTCTTTTTCCTTCGCTTTTGCAGCAAAGGTGTCCTTTTAAACCTTCAGGAGGGTGTTCTACTCCTGTAAATATTTAACTAGAGAAAAGATTAAATATGCTCAAAACAATTGGGTCTTAACTATTAAGCTAATTGGATAGTTTGCATTCACCTTAGGATTACTACAAAGATTTGAGTTTTAACTTTTGACAATTTCTAGTTTTGTTGAATATGATTGAATCACATAAAATGATGACCATGTCAAACAAACAGTTGCTCTAAAAGCTCGAGCCTTTAGAAGATGGCATATCGATGTATATTGAGGGACTTTAACACTCCCCCGCATGTGCGGGGTGGAACTCCACATGGGAACATACTAGGCAAGGGTGGAGGGACACTCATTCACACTATAAACAATGGTCCCCTGTGGGAGAATATATTATGGAGGCATATTTGCTGCCCCCAATTTCAAACACTTGACCTTCCACTCTGATACCATGTCAAACAACCTAGTTGCTCTAAAAGCTCGAGCCTTTAGAGGATGGCATATCAATGTATATTGAGGGACTTTAACGACCACACTGATTGGATTTGAATGAGATATTTGTGGATATTTTACCACATCTTTGTGCTTCATTTTTGTTGTGATTTGGTGGGTTCTCTCTACATCGCACAATGCATGAAGGGAAGCAATATAGATTCAGGCACAAGAGTAGGGAGTTTTTTATTGAAAAATTCTAACAAGTATAAGCAGCTAGGAAGCGGGAGTGGGTGTGCGAGCTGGCAGAATGATTCAAAGTGGGAACGACACCTGGGTAGAAGGTTACTGCAACTAAGGATATCTCTCTAACATATTCAATGTCCCACGACTTGGTTGTGCCTTTTGATGTACGTGTGCGTGTGTGCATGTACATGCGAGTGTGTCATGCATTGGTCGTCAATCAACCGGGATGAGATTCTATGGGGATGATGAACGATGACCAAACCATCCAACAATATGCTTATTTGATGATACTCAAGCTTGGGATGCGTGCATGCCTCGAGTGCATGGGTGTGCTGACATCAACCGGAATGAGTTGATGATGCACAAGGATCAAACCATCCAACAATTTTATGCTCAGCTAACACCTATTTTGAATGATTTAGCATTCGGGTGACCCTTTCTTTGTAACGGAGCTGATGGAATCTATCTATCTTTAGTCTGGAAATATGGAGAGAGTGCCTTTGATGAGCTGGCTGATCTTATTGCTGAATACACCTCCAGGTTCTTTGATCTTGTTGTCAATTTCCAGGAGTTCAGGATACCATTTTGTCGACTCAAGGAGTAGATGAGCTGGCTGATCTTATTGCTGAAGACACCTCGAGGTTCTTCGATCTTGTTCCATGAGTTCAGGGTACCATTTTGTCGACTTAAGGGGTAAGAGTCAGAACCTATACAAATCAAATACCAAAGGGGAGTATAGGCCCACTTTTTTTTACATAATTTAAAAAAGAAGAAGTCCCAATGTTTAGCATCACCATTGCAAGGAGTCCAGACATAGTTGCCGACTACCCCAAGAGACCCAGAAATGCAGAGGGGACTTTGATGATAACTCAGCAGGTTACCTTGGCATGTGAGGTTACCTTGGCATGTGAGGTTCACCCATATCATGATCTGACTAATACTCTGAGTACATTGATACCATCCTTTCACTTGTTAAATCTTTCATAATCCTTGCCCAGTCTTCATGATATATCTTTTTCGTAAAACCCAAGCACTAGTAAGATATTACTAAGCTCTTGGTCTCTGCAGGACTCTTGTCATGAGAGTTGGCTTCCCACCTCTAAGACATTAATTTTTTATTTGAGAATGTGAGATCACAAGGGGGTTCATTTCATCCTCTATGATGCCCGCTTGTGTTTAGGTTCAATGTTAAATGGGTCTCCAAGGTGCATCTCTTTCTTTGGAGTAGTACATTATCAATCCAAACCATTTCATCCTCCTTTGAAATGTCAATATCTTCTACACCGAACCTCCAAATCCATTTTCAGGGAAGTTCTCTGTTAAATCTCTCTTCTGCTTGATTTCAGGTCCTTTGTGATGATCCCATATTCATCCGTTCTAGCATTGGTTTTATGGCGCCCCACCCTTGGTTGCGGTCTTCATGTGGTTGGATTGCCAAAAGATGATTCTTACCATTGATAATTTGCAGAGAAGAGCTATGGTTCTCCCTAATATTTGTTTGTTGTGCATGAATAGCGGGGAATCGATAGATCACCTTTTTTATTTATTGCCCCTTTGTTGGAAAGGTGTGGAGTCATTTCTTGTCGCTATTTCATATGGATTGGGTGATGTTGGCCATGGTGGAAATCTCTCCTTGGGGTGTCATGGTAGAGGGGTTGGAAAATGTGGTAAAGCGACCTAGATATTGCTCATTACAGCTGTGTTTTGGGTTATATGGGGGATGAGAAATAGGTATTGTTTTAAGAATTTTCCAGCTAGGGAAGTGGAGGCTATAGCAAAAGTTAAGGCTTCTTTAGAGGGTTGGGTTTACTTTGTTTAGGCCTTTGGGGTCTCTCCCCTTGTTGTGGTTTTGGTTTTTCATTCTTCTTGGGTGTTGTATTCTTTGCTCACTCCTAGCGAGTTTTTTTTTTAATAAAGTGGCTGTTACTTCTCAAAAAAAAAAAAAAAAAGGTATCAATCGCACCAAAAGGGGGATGGTTGCCACTCTTGCTAATGTTTTCATGTTCTTGATTTGCTATTAACCTGATTCTAAATAGACGTGTAGTATAGGAGTTTTTGACCTCTAGATTGGGAATGCCCTTAGGTGGGAAGCCTGTTCTGTCCTAATTTTGACTGGAATCTGACTACTGTTCCTATTCTCTTGCTCCTTATTCAATGCACAGTCAGACTTCCTTTGGAATCTTTGACATCATAGCTTGGAACCTTTCTTGTACAAAGCATGAGTGGGAAAAGAGCGAATTCGATAAGGAAGTGGGGAAGCAACAGTTCTCATGAGATAGGGAGTGTGAAATTCCTAGGAAGTGAGAATGGGAGCGACACCTTGGATAGAAGGTTACGGCAACTAAGGTTAGGACACGCAAGTATTCATACACTAGCATGCATTTCTTATTCTAGTTCACATTCCTTGCAAAGAAATTTGGCATTATTGGAATATAAAGCTTTGGAAAATGCTCACACCCAATTTGAAAAGAAGATGAAGGTCACTTGTTCTAACTCAAATCATTTGTTGAGTATGAAGCTAGAGATTGTGTCCTCATAAGCCACAACCAAGTGGTATTCTTTGCTTGGACCATCATATGATTGGAACAAGACAAATCTCTCCTCCTAACACCCTAAATAACCTATCTCGCATCCCACACATTATAGAAAGTTCTCTTGTTTTCAACCAATTTGGTAAATGTTCTAATCAGAAGCGCTTGCAATATTTTTGGATATACTTTCTTTGTTTTCCATTCAGAAATTTCTTGTTTGCCTTCCCAGATGCTCATAGGACATGGTTTCTAAAAAAATCTGATGTGCTGTCCTTGGGTATGCAACGCATCATAAGGGTTATCATTGTTATGAGTCTTACGTCTTACAATTGCTAAAAATAACTTGTGTGTGCCCAGACAATCTCTCTCTCTCTCTCTCTCTCTCTCTCTCTCTCTCTCTCTCTCTCTCTCTCTGTTGTGTGTGTGTGTGTGTGTGCCTTTTCTATTCTACCCTGGATATTGATTTCTCCTTTACCGATTAAGATTCTCCGTCTTCGTCCTTTCGGAGTTATCACCAAGTGTTCGATCATTGAATGGGCTAGAGCGCAAAAGGAGTTCACCAATATGTCCAAGTTGCAATTTGGGGGTTCTTGGGTATTGGGGTTGTGAGAAGTACCAAAACTTCTTTCTCTTATTGTACTATACCATGCTTGTCTGCCATAATATTTAATATACCTTAGGACTACCATATGTAGGAATAAATCTTGTAATTAGGAGAGTAGCTGTATTTTTCCTCCTTTTTGTCATAATCTTGTATTTGAAGAAGGTATGTATCCCTGCTTTTCCTCTATAAATGAAATACATTCAAAATCCCCAAATATTTTAATCTCTAGCCTAGTTCTCCTTCTTTTGAAACCTCATCTTCTTCTAGATCCAGAAGTTTTGGGGGTTTGATATGAGTTGTATCATGATATGCTTCATCATTCAATCCAAGGCATGTCCTTATCTTTCACTCGTTATTCAATGTGTCCTTGTTATTAGATCATGGTTTTAAACATTGGTATCAGACCCTCCAATTACCTATGCAACCGATATGGCCCCACAACCCATACAATGTGTCTTGAGATCAGGCAATATGGATATTGTTTGGCCGATATATGGACATATTGTATTGGTTATTTAAAATCATGCATTAGATCTTAGGTTGAGCTCTTAATGACATCCTAGAGGGGGAATTCTTGTTTAGGAGTGTGCTCTTTTATGTCTTTTTTTTTTTTTTTTCCATAAAAATTTAAACCTCTTCCCAACATGACAAAAATCTATCATAATTTTGAGAGGGTAGATAAAAAAAAAGAAGCTCTACTATATCTATGCTTTCTAGGGTACAAGTAGAGAAGACACTTGCGTGGGAGATAAGGGTGCCTAACACCATCCTTCTTATCACTAAGGCCCTTACATGGCGTCTCCAATTATGATAGTGGAAGTGTTTGGTTTTGTAGGTTTCCTTAAACATGATCATGGTGAGATCAAATTTATCTTTTAGGACCGGTTGATTTGGGAACTCAAATGGAGCAAGTGATGTTGGCAGTTCAAAATTGGGATGGAAAATTGTTGTGAATCGAGTGAGAGCACACTCCTTATTGATGGAGACTTAGCTTCCGCTATTGCTTGTGTTTGGGAAAATTAGTCCCTCCTTGGAATCTTGTGTTTATTTTGCATGACCTAAAGATGCAGTCTTGATCTATGGATGTTATGTTTCATAGGGCCCCAAGAGATGCCAAGTGTATTGTTGGTGCTCTTGTAACAAAAGGGGTCTATATTTCCTCTGTTTGTATAGGGGACTCAGGACTCTTATCCATCATTCCATTGCCTTGATGATTTTTCATGTCTTTTTGTTTTCCTCAGTGAAGTTGCCTCTAGGCTGTTTTCAACAAAAAAGTCTCTCTTGCATGCAACATGTCGTGGAGTGGAAACTTCATGTGGCTAAAACAATTTGATAATTGGACTCGAAGAAAAACTGAAACGGTGGAGTGGCCTAGTGATCCATAATCCAACCTTCACAGGAAGGAAGACTATCCAACCCTCAAATTCACCATCATAAATAAAACATGGATGGAGAACAACTTTGATTAATGGATGAGGTCGATAAGAAGCAGGCCATACTTTTTCCTCCATCTCATTTTTTCCCTCTCTGTTCTCTTTGATAGAGATGATTTTGTAGATATGGGTTTCAAGGTTCCATAGAGTCCCAAAAGTCCCCCTTTTATGTGTCTCTTTTCTCTTTGAGGAAGATGGTTTGGTAGATATGGTTTTTAGGGTTTCCTAGAGCCCCAAAATTACCCTTTTGTAGATAGACACTCATAATGCAGAGCCCTAAAGATTGGGGCGTCATTCATTGTGAAGATTGGGGTCGTCATTGCGATCATTACAAAGATTTCAGGGGTGAAAAGGTTGGAAGACTTTAGACCGATTACTCTTATTGGTGGGCCGTATAAAATCCTAGCTAAAGTTCGTGACTAAATTCTGGAATGTTCTTGGAAGTGTCATTTTGAAGAATCAGGTGCTTTTGTGTAGGGGAGACTGATTTTGGATAATGCTCTTATAGCTCACAAGTGTAACGACTCCCTTATAGCTCACAAGTGTAACGACTCCAGACATAAGGAAGGGCAAAAAGGGGTGGTTTGAAACTGGACATCGAAAAGGCTTATGACCACGTGGATTGGGAATTTCTGGACTATTTGCTTGAAATAAATGGTTGTGGGGGTATGAGGAGGGGTTGGGTTCAGCTAGGTTCTCGGTACTGGTCAATGACTCTCCCAAAAGTTTCTTCAGGGGCATCAAGGTGACCTGCTTTCCCTGTTCCTTTTTGTGGTGATTGTAGAAGCTCTAGGAAGGATGCTGAGTAGAGGTCACGAGGTGGATCTTTTTTTCAAGTTCAAGGCAGCTAGTTGAGTCCCTTGATCTCCCATATTCAGTTTGCTTACAAACACTTCTATTTTGTGAGGCTGTTGAAGCTATGGTTGACAATTTGAGCATGACTATTAGATGTTTCGAAGTGGTCTTGGAGCAGAAGGTAAATTTGGCAAAATGCTTGGTGCCCATATGGAGAAGGAAGATTTGGTTTCTCTAGCCAGGGGCCTTTGGTTGCAAGGTGGGCTCATTTCCTTCAACCTACTTAGGGCTTCCTCTTTGTGTTGGAAATCCAACCAATCATTTATTGGACAAAGTTGTGGAAATGTTTAAGAGAAAATTAGCGAATTGGAAGTCTGGAAGGGGCAGGTATTTGTCTCTTGGAGAGAAGATTACCCTAATTAAAGTGGCTTCATCAAATTTGTCTGTTTACTTCATGTCGCTCTTCAAGTGCCCAAAGTCAGTTTTATCTTGCTTGAAAGGCAAACACGTAATTTTCTTTGTAGGGACACAATAGAGAAGAAAAAGTTTTATATTTTGGATTGGGGTGAGGTTTCCAAATCCTATGATGAGGTCAACGCCAACATTAGAGACTTGGAATTGATGAATGTGGCTCTTTTGGGTAAATGGTGGCGGTGCTTTGGTTTGGAGAAGGAAGCTCTTTGGCGGGAAGTCTTCACTTTGGTTTGGAGAAGGAAGCTCTTTGGTAGGAAGTCTTTGCTAGCAAATACGGGTGCCTTGAAGGAGAGTGGTGGATTAAGGACTCCTCGCTTTATAGAGCGTTGGCAGTGTGCAAAGGAGCAGCTAGATTGAAAGCCAAATTCTAGGAAGGTGTGGGCTTTTCCTTTGGAAAGGGGAGAATATTTGCTTTTTGGGAAGATGTTTGGAGGGGCGATTTGCCCTTATTAGGTTTCCATTGATGGCCTGCCTTACGTTAGATCACAATATTATGGTTGCTACATGCCATTCTTTTTGTGGAGAGTCGATTGTTTGGTCTTCGTCACGTCGTCGGGATCTTCGGGACGACAAATTGTCCAAATTAGTCTCTCTTTTACAATAGTTGCATCCATGTTACTCGGTGACTGAAGAGAGATATAGGATGCTGTGGGTAAAAGATAAGACCGGTCAATTCTTGTTTGGTCTTTCTACTTTATGCTTCAAAAGAAGGGAGCAAAGTTTGTTCAGACTAGCCATGTGTGGCATTACGGTGCTCCTTTGAAGATAATGGCCTTTGGGTGGTTAGAGGGAAGAAAAAGAGTTTTGACAATTGATAATCTTCAAAAACGATCTATGATCATCCCTAATATATGTCTTATGTGCATGTCTTTATCCGAATCAATTGATCATCCTTTTATCCACTGCCCTTTTGCGAGAGGAGTGTGGTCATCCATCCTCAAAAGATACGATTAGCATGGACCATGCCTCTTGACATCGGAGATCTTCTTATGGTTGGCATGTGGTCGATATGGGGGGAGAGAAACAGAAGTTGTTTTTGTAATGAAAGCAATCGGGAAGAGAGGGTAGTGAGTACAGTTATAACTCTTGTAAATGATTGGGCTGTGAGCATGGGATGCTTGGTGCGGTTGTAATTTGTTTTTGCTTTTGTCTTGGCTTGTATTTAGCGCTCCCTTAGCACTTCTTTTCCTTTTTAATGAAAGTTTCTGTTACATCTCAGAAAGGAAAAAGTAATGAAAAAATAAAAAATAAAAATAAAATAATGCAGTGCCTTCAAAGTATGCTTTTGTAGGCAGACACACATAATGCACCCATGCGAGGAGAGATGCATAGACACACACACACACACACACATACACACGCACGCACGCTCACACATATAGCTTGGGGGGTAGGGAGTTGAAGAGAGAGACTTAAGAGTTAGGTGACTTGTAAAAAAAGGAAAGTTCTCCCTAAGGAGGCCATACAAATTTGCTTGAAAAGGAAAGGTGGTAGAACTTCCTATGGCTGCCTTGCCTTGCATATCATGCAAAGACCACCCATAGTGGCCAATGTCCAACCAGTGTTTTAAATAGCTACGCTATGTAGCATGTAGCTTACGCTACGTAGCGTAGCTTAGCCTAAACGCTACGTAGCTCATGAAAATAGCTTAAGTTGTGTGTAGCCTATGCTACATGATTAATTCGGATACATTACATGCTTCATAGACTACGCTACACACTACATAGCTCACATTACAAGTCATTTTTCACTATAACACTAAAATCAATAATGTCTTTAATGATTTGTTATATTTTTCTATTTCAATGAAAATTCATTAGTCTTTTCAATGCTTTTAATAAAATAATATAAGAAATAGTTTTAAATAAGTTTTGTTGCTCTTTTTTCACTTTTATACTTAATCATTACCCCTTGCTATTACTTTAGGTTGCATTTGGTTGCACCAAATATCATGAAATTTTGTTAAATTTTATTATTAATCATCTAATTTGGTGCAACCAAGTGCAACCTTGATTAAAAATCTAAGTAGTATGTAGCTTACGCTACACGCTATGTAGCTTACGCCTCACGCTTCAGAGGAGTGAAGGCTACGCTAAACGCTATTCGCTATTTAAAACACTGTGTCCAACATCTCCTACCAGGCACTGTAGACGGTGGCAAATGTCAAGTCACAACGATTAAAATCAATCTCATGTATAATGAATCTAAGGTGGGGGACCAACCAGAACTACACCATCTTTGATACATGTCCGAGTGTTCTAAGCTACCATCCTGCTTACACACAATGTCGAAGCTCTACAATGCTACCTAAGACTGGCATGACCACAGTGGATAGAATGAAGGTCCCAAGTTACTTCACCATGGTAAAATGACCCACTTGCCCACAGACTAAGCACATTAATTGTAGAGTTATAGTGTGGAACTCAACTATTAAGAATTCATTTACATATGGCAATAGGTTTTCCAACATTCCTTAAAAACGAGTTGTTAGTGACTCTAAATTGGTCTTTCTTGATATTGGTGGGTAGACCCACTTTACCTGTGTTCATCTTGGTTGATCCGATGAATGAGAGTAACAAGACATATGTTCTATGCTTGCGTGTGGCTTCAAGCTTTTGTAATTCTCTTGTGTGAACTCTTGCTCACTAAATATTGCTATTTTTGGTGGTAGGGAACTTTTGTGGAGGGTATAAAGGAAGAAGTCGTATTATCACCTGCTCATGCGCTGTCCCTCATAGCAGCTGGAGAAGGTAGGACTTTTGATATCTGTGTATTCTTTAGAAAATTTTCTCCAAGTGAACTTGCAGTTGCTGCATCCCATGGTTATATACCAAATTATATGTTATAGTCCATATGGTGCCTCAGTTCATCTATATATAAGGTAATTTTTATTGCTTATTTGTTGTGTCTAAATGGAAACAGTGTTTCTATCATTTATTGTTAGGAACATTTTTCTTTTTAGAATTAAGATTGCTTTCTCATGTTATATTATGAATATATTTCTTCTGTCTTGATTAGTAAGAACTTTTTAGATGGATGGAGCTATGATAATGAGGAAAAAAAAAACCCAAGAAAGATCAACCAGCCAAACTACAGTAAAGGATTGCAGTCCCTACACACAATGAATATGGGGGGAAAACACACCATTACCAACGAAGGAAACTGCCTCTCCATTTTCTGCTCGAAGGATGTAATGAAATGAAATGCTAAAGAACTGACAGAGGATCTCCTCTCCATTTTCTTCTTGAAGGATGTGCTGAAGCAAATTGTTCAAAGACTAGCATATGTCAAGTTTTCCTTGAGAGTATCTGCTAGCCTCTGCGTCATTATTTTACAGTTTTGCTAAATTATGTGGGGCAAATGGTCAGAAACCAGAAAAAGAAAAAAAGAAAAAAGAAAAAACGGAAAAAGAAAATAGAACTTATGACATCAATCAATAGGGCATTAGGTTGTGCATTTGACTATGATACATGTGGTTTTGTGGTATCTCATGGTGGTGTAGTCTTGGCCAGGTAGCCTTGGTACACGTTTATCATGAGTAGATAATTAATGGATGGAAAAATTACACTCTTGAGGCTTTGTTAGATTACCCAATGCTTCTCCATGCAGTGGGAGTTGTCAATTGTGCTGGGGACACTTCCCACCGTCATTGGTGTGGAAATCGATAGCGAGTTTAAGGCGTAACTTTATGTAGAATATGTTCTTTTCTTTGGGTGATGGAAAGAAATATTCAATTTTGGGAGGATGTTTGGTTGGGTGAGAAGGCACTGATGAAGTCTTTCCAAGGTTAGCGAGAATTTCTTTAGAGGCAAATATTTCGGTGGCCCGTTGCTTCTCCTTAAGAGGTGAAGAAGTGATTTGGGCTGTCCCATGTTGAAGGAATTTGTCAGATATTGAGGCAGAAGATTTGGTTAATCTCTTGGTGCTATCGGGCAAAGCGAAGCTGTTGCTAGATGTGAGGGATGAATTGGTGTGGATTAGAGGAAAATTGGGGTCTTTCTTTGTGAAATCTTGGTATAAGGTTGTAAGTGGGTGTTTTGAGGATGATCAATGCAATCATACGACTTAGGTTGGTGCTATGGTGCCCCTCCTAAGTTTGCGGTGTTTGGCTTGTCTTGAGGGGAAAAAAAAAGGGTGCTTACGGTGGATAATTTGCATAAGAGAGATGATTCTTTCGAATGTTTGCGTCACGTGTCTTTTGTAGCGATGAGTCGTGGTGCAGCGTAGACAGGGTGTGGGATCGATCACCGTCTTTCCTCACGGATAACTATTCCGAATCCACTGAGCTATCGGGAATCCTCGACCGATCTTCTTCGAGTCCACAAAGGAACACTCGAATCCACGAGCAAAAGAGTATAAACTCAAGAGATTTTATTAAAAGATGAATAATTACCTTAACGATGAATTAAAACAAGTATTTATAACCTAGATTGCGTAATATAAACTTTAAAGTGCGTAAATCAAGAGTCCTAAACGAATTGGGAAAGAAAACATTCAAAAATAGAAAGTTCGCGCGAAATCTGCGCATCTACTTGCGCATGGTCAGGCGCCTGACGAAGAACGGTCGAGCGCCCCTCCAAGCTCAAAATGGTCCAAAGACCAAAACACAGATTCCAGACAATTTCAGGCACCCGACGGTGACCAAAAACTGTCCAGAGAGTTGGGACGAATATAGGACGCCCGGTCGAAGGATGGTCGGGCGTCCGATGAACTGATGGTCGGGCGCCCAAAATTCCAAAACTTATCTAACAACTCTCTGGATCATTCAGGCTCATGGTCGGGCGCCCGATGAAGAGTGGTTGGGAGCCTGGCGGGGCCGGAATTTCTGGATTTTGGCGAGTGTTTTGTCGCTCCTCCAGGCTTCCTTCCGATGGTCCATCTTCTCCATGTAGTCATCAGTGACCTCCTCTACATCAAGTCGGTAGATGATCTCTTTCGCCATTGTCCTTTTACAGGAGGTATTTGGAGTGGTTTTTTCTTCTTTTCGGGGTGTCATGGGTAGCGCTGAGCTCAATTGGATGTTTTTTGCCGCGTGTCATGGAGGTGGAGTGGGTAAGGTCGGTAGGGCATTGTGGAAAATGGCATTGTTGGCTGGTTTGTGGTTTATATGGGGAGAAAGAAGACAAGTTCCCTCGAGCATCCCCCCGGGGAGTAGTAAATAAGGATTGATGGGGAAAAGAAAAGAGGGTGGCCCCTCTTCTTCTCATCATATTAATGGGGCGGCTCAACACTCCTCACTGGTTCCTCCTCCTCTGATCAGTAGCAAGCCTTATCATCCGATTCATCCCATGGCTGGGTGAATCCCGGAAGTGCTTAATAGGGAAAAATCAAGTGTAATGGATTGTCAAGAGCTTCCAATGTATTAGCTAATGGCCGTTTGTTTTCTCTTTCACGGTCTGATTAATAATTTTTTAGTCTTTCGCCTCTTTCTCAATAAAATTATTGCCTTCCAAAAGGAAAAAAAAAAAAAAAAAAAAACAATTCAGAGATATTTTCCTCAACTTGAGGTGAGGGTTTCATTTTGAGAAATTGTTCCTCAAGTTCAGGGATTCATTTTCTTTTGAACATACTTACTGAAGTCTAAGAACCCACCATTGAAAATGGGGCTGTTGGAATTATCTTCTAAAGTTACCCTCAATTTGTAGTTGAGTGGATAATAACTTCTGAAAATTCGTGCCTAAATATTACAGGGCCTCATTAGTTAATTTTTCCCTAAGAGAAGGGATTTTCAGGTCACATTCTGTAACAATCTCCCTCTTGGTTAATACCCTAGCCTTATTCCTATAGCATGATCTTCAAATGCTTGCTTTGGCAATGGCTTTCTGAATGGATTTGATAATATCTTAGAAGGGATGCATTATTATAAATTTATAATCTTTTGCCTTTTCTCATCACATCCCTGTTTGAATGATTTTCAGCCTAGAAGTGTTGAGTTTTGGAAGATTGATATAATGACGTAATGTTGGCATGTTTAATCAATTTAAGACCTAATATAGTGATATTCTTAATGTAGGTGTATCACTACTGAGGAAAGATTCACTCACCTGTTACTTTTTACCAACTTCAATTTAATTATACAGTTCTCCCTTTTGCAATCTCTCCCTCTTGCATTGGGGATCATTGGTGTAATTGCCAGTTTTATCGGTTTCATTAATAAAATATGGTTATCTTTCAAAAAAGAAAAAAAAGTAAAAAAGAAAAAAGAAAAAAGAAAAAAAAAAAAGTTCTTAACCATTGATAGTGAGAAGTATAAGGTTCTTAACCAAAGTGGCTTTCAATCAGAAATGCAACAAAATATGGTTATCTTTCAAAAAAGAAGAAAAAGAAAAGAAAAATGAAATAGTTCTTAACCATCGATAGTGAGAAATAAAGTTCTTAACCAAAGTGGCTTTCAAGCAGAAATGCAACAATATATCTACTTTTCTTTTCTGGTTGATGTCTAAGAGGAATGTCTCTGACTGCCAACCAAAACTCTTTTCCCATGTTGAAAGTAACTGCATGTTTGTTTTCATGTTGTACATCTCATCTGCATGTGTGAAACTTTACAGTTCCACGTCATAACCAAGGCAAAGGTCTATAGTTAGAAACTTGGTCCACCACATTGAGTATCAACCTGAACTCTCCCACCTTTGTCAAACCAGAGATAAAATCCATTGAGACACTTTCCCACTGTCTCTTCAGCACAGAGAAAGGTTCTAGGGCTGCAAGGTCATTTTGCTCTAGTTGAATTAGTTAGGGCTATTTTTAGCTGGTTGGCAGCTGGCATATCCACTTTCCCATTCGGTCAAATTGTTGCCTGCTCTTATAAAAGCTAAACTGTGTTGAAGAGTTTGTCTGGTTTCCAGAACATTTCCTAGTTTGGCTACATTTTGCGAACAGTTTGCTTAAACATTTTAGAAGCTGAACAAAAATTTCCTATACGATAGTTTCGTTAGACCATTTTCTAAATGCTTGGCAGGTGAACTGTCTCCATAGATGATTATCATTGGCTGATTCTAAATCATTCCACTTCATTCATCGCACACCACTTCTGTGCATGAATTTGGGTGGGTGTTCCTATAGACCACATTTAAAATTGTGTGAGGTTGATGGATGTTCATCGGATAATGTTCTCCTTACCTTCGTAGGAGGGTTTTATAAACTTATAACTCCATAACTTCAAGAACATGGAACATGAATATTTCTGCAGCATAATTGATCTCTCTATACCCAGAATGAAACATTGAGGATTGATGATATAGGGAGTACCGGCCAGTCCACCAAAAGCTCCAGAGCTGTTGGGGAAGCACCGGAATATCCCTTTATCAGGCCTTCCCAGGCAAACCGCTGAGACCTCCCTGTGGGCTACCTCGCATCTCATTGGTCCCACAGTGGGACCCACCCCGTGGCCATTCTACATCACACAGACCCCACCTCGTGGCTATTCTGCATCACATAGACCCCACCTAGTGGGCCACCCCACCCCAGTGTGGAGATGCACCTGCATCATCTACCCACACCGGTAAGGAGACTCGAACACTGGTCTCCTGCTCTGATACCACTTGATGCAGGGAGTACTGGCCAGTCCACCAAAAGCTCCAGAGCTGTTGGGGAAGCACCGGAATATCCCTTTATCCAGGCCCTCCCAGGCAAACCACCGAAACCTCCCCGTGGGCTACCCCGCATCTCACAGGTCCCACAGTGGGACCCACCCTGTGGCCATCAAGGTATCCCAAAACGGTTACGTATCGGCCGATACGTAACGGAAACGGTCATGACCGTTATGCGTTATGGGGTCAAAACGGCCGTAACGGCCATTACAGAAAAAATGGGCCGTAACGGCCCCGTATTGGCCCGTAATGGTCTTATAACAATTTTTTTTTTCAAAAAATTAAAAAGGGCCGTATCGGCCGATACGGGGTCCGTAACGGCCGTTACGGCCCGTATCGTAACGGTAATGGTGGTGGCCGTTACGGCCACCGTTACCGTTATGGGACACCTTGGTGGCCATTCTACATCACACAGACCCCACCTCGTGGCCGTTATGCACACATAGACCCCACCCCATGGCCATTCTAGATCATATAGACCCCACCTTGTGGGCCACCCCACCCTAGTGTGGAGATGCACCTACATCAATTGAGAGGAAGGAAATGAGTTCTCATACACAATCCTCATTTACATAGAGTGTAATGATGTCATTAGAGTCAGTAGACTCAGTACATACATAAGCAAAAAACAAATTGTCCTACAAAACAACTATTCAATAATAATAAAAAAAAAACAGAAAAAAGAACGTCCCCACGGTTCTGAAAGTGAATTGATCACCAATGTGCTGATCACCAATGTGCTGATCACCAATGTGCTGACATTGTTTGAGTGGACTTTCACAATTATATTTCTGATAATCGAAGTTGAGGAGACCCAAAGTCATAGAGTGTTTCGTTCTGCTCCACTACAATCAAGCCTACAGCTGGCCAGAAAAAGGTCAATGTAATATTTCCTTTGATGCTATGTAACTATTGGAACTTGTATTTCATGAATCTAGGGGATTAGACTTCAATACAGTGTGCTTGCAATGTAGTAGTTTATGTGCTAAGCTGTGCAGAAGTCTGTATTCTATAGGCAAATTATCCTGTTTGCTTCAGAATGTACACAGATGACATTATCTTTTACTATAATACTGTTCATCTGATAATTTTGTGCTTTATTTGTTTGGTGATGTAACTAATACATTTACCATCTGATGCCTAATGATAACAACTTTGATTGACAACAGAGCACAGACATGTTGGTTCCAACAATTTGAATTTACTCAGCAGCAGGAGCCATACAATTTTTACACTGGTATTTGAACTGTACTTAGAAAATGTATTTCATCTGTTATGTTAACTGCATTCTTCTGGGTACATATCAATCCTGACACGGAGGGAAGTGACAATACATAGCGATACCTGCTCTTTGGGTCTGTTAATTCAAATGAGAACAATCTAAATCCCTTAGCGGTAATTGTGTGATTGGCAGACTTCTCTGAAGTTCTGAACTGCATGCTCTGGAAATGGACTGTTAAAAAGTTCCCCTTTGTGGGTAGCAGGAAATAGTTGTGTTAGGATGCAACATGGGACATTACTTTGTTGGCATATGAGTGGTGTTGCTAATCATGGAATGATGGTTTCCCTCCCATTGACCATTTCAGCATGCCCCTTCATGTGCGTGGGGCTGCGGGCGCTTCATGCTTAGTAGTTTGCCTGGATACTGCCCTATGATTATCCTACTTCACTTGGTTGCCCTTTGTGGCCTACGTATACCAGGGTTCAATTTTGGGTGGGACCATGCTTGCATGCAAGCGGTGTCAATGCCTTTGACATGGCCATAACCAAGAACCCCGGTGAAAGTGGATTTCTGATGTCTAGTGAGCAGCAGGTATCAAAACTTTTGCCAATATACCATTTAGAACACAACCCCAAATTACTGGGAGAAAGGCTGATGTGATGATGTAATGATGATATTAATTGAACTCTTATGTGAATGCAGTAAGTTCTAAATAATTTTGACTTGTATAGAACTTTTTAACTGATGCATAATGTAGATCTTTTGAATGCTATTTTGTCTAATTATACTCTTCCATCATTTAATATGGTTGAGATTTATCTACTGGTGAGATGAATGTTTCGGAACAATCTTGTTAATTATAGAAATCAACAAGTGAATTAACTGAATCCACCCCTCATTGCTCTTCTTTGAATCTTCTTTTCAACCCTTAATTGTGACACCCAAAGTTAGCATAAGAACTTGCTTTTAATCCATTGTCCGACCTGTCTGATCCTTCAAAATTGATTTCCTCTAATCTTTATATTACCTCATGACCTGTCATTTCCTATTCCTTGTATACCCTCTTCTTGTTTTACGTGTTTCCACTGCCTTTCTTGCTTGTATGGTACCAATGAAGTTGAGCAAGGTGTCCCGTAGCAGTATTAGTGGGCGTAACGGTACCCACCGTTTCCGATACGGATACGGGCCGTATCGGCCGATACGCCCCCCGTAACGGTTCAATTTTTTTTTTTTGCCAAAAAATTCTAAAAAAATATGGATTAAATCCAGAAAATTCCAAACATCCCAAATATGCATTCATTTATAATTTTGAACATGTTTATGGTGGTGAAGCGGTCTACTCTTTGGTGAAAAAGCTGTATCGGGCTGTCTGATGAATTTATGAAGCTGATGACCTGGAATTAACTGCAAAACTTATAAATTCAAATTTATAACTGTCTAATACCAATAATGTGTATATTAGAATAAATGTAACATCAAACTATTTCAATTTTCACATGTACTATTATTTTTTATAATTTACTTTATATTATTTACAATTTATTTACATACTTGAGGAGTGAGGACTAAGGACTTGCAAAAAAATAATGTATTAAGACTTCTCTTATCTTGAATCTATGACTGACTCTTGTCCTGCCAATTGAACATTCTAAAGTAGAAAAAAAAATTAGTAGTACCTGATATACTCCTCTGCAAGCATGTTGATTAAAGATTACTTGACTGGTTGTCACTTGTCAGGGGAGTTATTTTAAACACAAGTTCAACAATGTAAAGCGTGTGTTTTTTTGGTGAATGTGTGACCGTGTGAGTAATGGAAAAGACTCACCAAATTGGAGCTCACCACCAAAATGAAAACCTGCTTTGTTGTGGTTGCTCAACCTTCACGTCGTCGTCATCATCATCGGGTTGTTGCGGTCTTGTTGTTGCATATCCATAATATTCAGTGCCGGAGGGAAAGACCAGGTCAACGAAACCTGATGATGACTGATCCTGATTAAGCAAAGATTCTGACCCTGAGTAAGGATATCTACTAGTGCCCGTCAAATAGCTATGCCCATATTGGTACTCGTATTCAGGCTGTTGAGATTGAGATGAATAACTTGGATTTGGTTCATATGGTAGATGTGGAATGGCGTCAGGAGGACTACTCCAACATGAAAGTGGCGAAACAGGTTCCCTATAATCCCATTGGCTGTAAGAATACCCATAATTACTTGGATCATAACCATACGCATGCTGATGTTCCAGATCTGTCGGTGTAGATTGCGGTGCAGGACTTATAGGTGCAAGACCTGCAGGTGCACTACTGGAGCCAGGCTCTTCCTGCTGGCTGTATCGTGACTCAGTATACTCATAAGTTCGACTCCCTCAGCCCCGCTTGCTTCGTCGAAGCTCATCAGTCTCGCGATCCGTAGATGACTGTATGGTATCAATGGCCCCGGTGGGTTGAGCAATGCCAGAAGTGTGACCAAAATTAGGTGCATCATCATCATCATCATCATCATCATCTGTTTTAGTATCGCTAGAGCTCGCACTTTTCTGCTAAGTTTGCATGAAATCCGCCCCCCTTTCTGGGTCCAACACAAATGCACGACTCTCTTGCTGTGCCTTGTGTATTTCTTGGTCTTCATTTCTTCACTATCCTCTTCTATTTCTTTTTCCCTTGCTTCCAACCAAGGTAGAAGTGGGTCTTCCTCATCATAAATATTGTCCAAGTTTATTGGACAATAATCCACATCACCGACATTATTGGCGTTAAGCCTCCTTGAATGTATGTGCATTCTTAGCCTCATGTTGTAATGCATAAAGATAAGTCTATCTAACATCCTAGTCTGCAATCTATTTCTATTTTTTGTATGAATAAGTGCAAAACAACTCCAATTTCTTTCGCAACTAGAGGAAGACGTTGTCTGACTCAAAATCCTTACTGCAATTTTTTGGAGAGCCGGTGTAGTCTCTTCGAAATTTACCCACCATTCGGCGAGTTGCAACCTAGATACTGCATGTTGTGCAAGAGCATCTGCAAAGCTACCCTGGCGACTTCCAAATATATCCAATTCATTCAAAGCCCTTATTTGTGCATCTAAGTTAGGCTCTAATCTCTTTATCACATTCTTTAATTTAATACGAACCTCATCATCCATAACAAATGATTGGGCATATCTATACCTAGGATTTAGGTAATAACTTGCTGTATGAATATCGTGGTGGAGCTGCTTTGTCCATCTTTTGTCGATCAAATTCCAGTAAGATTGCCAGCTTGAACAATTACATTGAATTGCCAACTTCGCTTTATCCATGGTGTTGTAGAGAAAGCCCATCGTAGGTGCTTCATCGGTTTCAACAAGACGAAGTACCCTCATCAGTGGTTCCATCACCTTCAAAATTTTCTTAACCCTCTTCCAATATTTGTTGTCTCTTATGGTGTTTACAACATCAACCGGCGTCCTTGATGTCTTCTTCCCATATTTTGTGTTGAGCCATTGTTGGGAAGCAAACATTTCACTCAACGCTCCCCTATGCTGATACAAACTCTCTAAAGCTATAAAGTTTGTTGCAAATCTAGTTGCCGCTGGCCTAAGCAACTCTCGTCCCTTCGTGAACTTCCTTATTATTGCAACTAGGTGATTATGGTTGTAAATAAATGTTGTCACTTCTTTTGCCTTTTCAACTATTTCTTCGACATTCTTTTTTTTTTTCTTTCCAATATCTTCCAATATAAGATTAATACAATGTACAGCACACGGTGACCAAAATAGATGTGGTCTCTTTAGCATCAACAAATTTCCTGCAGGCTTATATGTTGCTTCATTATCTGTCACAATCTGGACCACATTCTCCTCTCCAATCTCATTCACTACTTTATCCATCAAGCTAAAAATATATTTAGCATTTTTTATTTCATCCGAGGTATCAATTGACTCGTGGTACACTGTTCCCAAGTGGCAATACACCATGAAGTTGATCATGCTGCGTCTTGTTGGGCAAGTCCAACTATCACACATGATCGTGCATCCTCTGGCTTGCCATATGAGTTTAAAGGTATTTATGTATGCCTTTGTATCTGCATACTCTGCATCTGTCCATTTTCCCCTAATCTCCTTGGCTGTGGGAGCTTTAATTCCTTCGCCTGCTTCTGCTGCTGCATCAATTACCATCTGCCAATATGGAGAGTTTGCCGCATTAGGTGGTATGTTGGCATGTATAAATAACTTTGCTGCTGCCCTACTCAGTTTCTCAACAGAAGTTCTACTCCACATTTGTTTTATCTTCTTTTGTTTACTAGATTCTTTCCTAAAGAGGATCGGATCAACAGAGGGTCTCCTAGGCACATCTTATTCTTCCACATTTACATCTGTAGGATGACGAGCTGCATGTAAAGATGTGTCCTGCCGGCTGCTAAACATACGCCTTAATCCACCAAGCATACCCCCTCCAACCCCAGTTGTACTTCCCGTTGGGGTTGCAGTTGTACTCCCCTGGCCACTCCCCCTCCCACTCCCACTCGCACTTGAACCAAACGTGCGTCGACGTTCTTCCTCTTCACGAGCATAGCGCATGCTTTCTCTCCTAGCTATAGTTATTTCTCGATCAGAATCTTCTCCAGAATCAATGATATCGTCGCCACGAACGCCCATATATTCTGGACCAAACACCTCTTGTCGGGCTGCATCAAGGATATCATCTTTCTTTTTCTGCACAGCAGCTCGTTTCTCCCTTTGACTCATCCAAATTGGTTTGCATCAGTGTCATTATCTTTTTGGGAACTCTGGTGCATCCTGCAACTTGACCCTTTCAATGTGCCAAATGTTGTTTAAGTCGCGTAATTCCACCACTTATTACTCTATCACAATAGTTGCATTTTATTTGGTGCCTTCCGCCACCTACCCTCTGACAATTTTCCCATCCAATATCCTCATTTGCAGTTCCACTTTCAGTTCCAGGCATTTTTTAATTAGAGATGACTTATGTCACTTAGATACTGAGTCTAAGAGTGAATTACTTAGATTTTAAAACTTATAAATGTAATTGTAAATATTAAATACAGCTAATGAAATCAAGTACTTACTACTAAATTCAAATACTAAACGCTACGGGCTACAAGCCTACAACAGTACAATTACGAAGCTCCAAAGCGGCAAAACCTGTCGAAAAAATAAAAATATAAACATACATTAGTCATTAATTTGTAAATATAATCAAAAGAAAAAATAGCAAATCATGTGCGTAATCTATAAAATGCACATGATTGTATTCTACTATAAATAACACATGTTATCTAACCTTTAAAGTAGAAATTTTTTCTGAAAAAAATGATTTTCCCTAATTTTTAAAATTATTCTGAAATTAATCCGAAATTAAAAAAAAATAGCAAATCATGTGCATAATCTGTAAAATGCACATGATTGTGTTCTACTATAAGTAACACATGTTATCCAACCTTTAAACTAGAAATTGTTTTTGAAAAAAATGATTTTCTCTAATTTTTAAAATTATTCCGAAATTAAAAAAAATAAAAAAATAGCAAACCATGTGCATAATCTGTAAAATGCACATGATTATGTTCTATTATAAGTAACACATGTTATCCAACCTTTAAACCAGAATTTTTTTTTGAAAAAATTGATTTTCACTAATTTTTAAAATTATTCCAAAAAAGAAAAAAAAAAACAAACAATGTGCATAATTTGTAAAATGCACATGATTATGTTTTATTATAAGTAACACATGCTATCCAACCTTTAAACCAGAAATTTAAAAAAAAAATGATTTTCCCTAATTTTTAAAATTATTCCAAAATTATAAAAATACAAAAAAATAGCAAATTATGTGCATAATCTGTAAAATGCACACTATTGTGTTCTACTATAAGTAACACATGTTATCCAACCTTTAAACCAGAATTTGTTTTTGAAAAAAATGATTTTACCTAATTTTTAAAATTAATCCGAAATTAAAAAAATACAAAAAAAATAGCAAACCATGTGCATAATCTGTAAAATGCACATGATTATGTTCCATTATAAGTAACACATGTTATCCAACCTTTAAACCAGAATTTTTTTTTGAAAAAAATAATTTTCCCTAATTTTTAAAATTATTTCAAAATTAATCTGAAATTAAAAAAATACAAAAAAAAAAAGAAGCAAATCATGTGCATAATCTGTAAAATGCACATGATTGTGTCCTACTATAAGTAAACCATGTTATCCAACCATTAAACCAGAAAAAAAAAACATGATTTTTACTAATTTTTAATATCATTCCGAAAATAGTCCGAAATTAAAAAAATATAAAAAAAAATATAAAAATCAGTTGCATAATCTTGAAATACACATTTTAATATTTTACAATGGCTAGAACATCATATCAAGGTGGAAAAAAAGCGATTAGAGGAAGAAAAAAGTATAAATACCTATTTGGATTTCTTTGAAAAATGGCCCACGGAGCTTCGATTCATCCAAATCGTAGAAATTGGTCGTTTTAATTCTCCAAAATAGACTAATTGTGGCCGTTTTTAGCAAAAGAATAGATTAGAAAAGAAACGGGAGAAGAAAAGTGTGAAAAAAATCAAGAAACATCAGATTTATAGAAAAAAAAAAACTAACCATTTTTTGACCGTTACGGGGGGGGCGTAACGGCCGTTACGGCCCCTGTAATGGCCGTTTTGGGTCAAAGTTTAGGGGGTTTGGACCCCGTATCGCGTAATGGTTGACGCCGTTTCCAATACGTATCGGCCGTATCGGCCGATACATATCCATTTTGGTATACCTTGGAGTTGAGTAATATGCTATGCCAACATGGAAGTGGGCACTTTCTTACCATTTTGCCAAGTCAACACCCGTTCTTGCCTGCATGCGCCACTCATAGAAACAACTCACATACAGAACAAATTTCTTAAAAGTTTATTTATTATTTTATCCCTTTTTATGCAAGAAACCAAGGAAACCCTACAAAAGACGGGTGATCAATAGTGAGTTACTCTCTACTCACTCCTTCACAAGCACGTCTATCGGCCGCTACATTAGCACCTCTTCAAACTAAGGAATAATGAGTTCTCGGAAGAAATAGAGGAGATTTAATCTCTTGAATAAAAGAATCAATCCTCCAAGGCCCCAACACATGCCATGAAACCCATAGAATAATTTTGCTAGAGAACTTCCAAGAAAAAGATGAGGCCATGATTCACAACCCATCTCTAAGCATGATCAACTTCTCAATGTTCAGCCCCACCTCTGCAAAAAGCTTGTGAAAACATCATCTGTTTCCCTCGATCATCTCTGAAGACACTACTGGCCTTGGAAGTGCTAGAGGTACATAGGGAGCACTATCAAAATAGTTACAATATATGATGCGGACATCACGCCTTTCAAAGTCTATCAACGTCGGAGGCGAGCGTTACCCATCTCATTATGGTTTGGCGACACGTGAGGAGCATGTGGGGAGCAGAGTGGAGTAGACAGGACAACAGAAGACCAGAGAGACCTTCGGTCGACCGAAGGCAAGGTTGGGTCGACCGAAGGAAGGGGAAGATCTGGATTACAGGCAATTTGTAATCATGACCAAAGATGGCTTCAGCTGACCGAAGACATGTCTCAGTCGACCGACAATGGGACGCTAGTTTTTTGCGGAAAGACACGATTTTCTGATTTTCTTAGGTTTCTAGGGGTATTTTAGTCATATTTTAATTTTGTGATTATTAATAGGGCTAAGCCCTAAACTCTTTTTATTATGTTATGTTGATTAAAGCAAAGAAACGTTTTGGTGGCTCCTCTCTTCTTCCCGGTGGATCTTCTTCTCTCTCAAAACTCTCATTCTCTCTCTCAAAACTTCTCTTCTTCTTTCTTCTTATGATTCTTCTTCTTAGGTAATCCTCTGATATTCTTCCCTCTTCCTACAACTTCATCATATCCCCTACCTCAAACCCTAATTCTACTTTCATGAGATTTGTGATTCCCTAATCCAGAAATCCCTAAAATTTCCTAGATTAGTGAATTCACGTGGATGCTTGGTTGAATCGTGCAAGACCGAAAGTTCCATCTTTCGCCGGATCCAATCCACGCAAGGAATTGATATCCTTACTACTTGTTTGTAATGGATGACCTTAATTATTAGATAGCTCTCTTGTCTAATGCTTGATTTATTATGCATATGATGAATGGATAATTTTATCGTTACATGATTTTGCCCCTTTTGTATTTTCCGTATGCATCTAGGTTAGATTAGGTTGTCCTGCGTCAATATACCACTACATCATCATGTTAGCCTTATACCAGTTAATTGGGCTCAGCTACACGAATCCTTTTTTGCCATTCCACCTATCAACTACCATTAAATATACTATTAAAATAGTTACGATATATTTTTTTTCCTTATTTACATGTTTTAGGTTTACTAATATCTATTTTTTGAATTTTTCACACATGTAATTACAATATACTATTAAAAAGTTATTTTATTATTGAATTAGTTTTGTGGACGTACTGAAAGAGCTGACTGGTAAAAGCCACCTTATTTGACACCTCTTATCCATGATCAATGCCAACGTGCTTGGCCGAGTCCAAGTTACACATAATACATAATTCTTTGCTTGGAAAGGTTGAAGATGCTGACCCTTAGTTACAGGATTCCTCTAACTAGGTGTTCTCCCTCTTTGAATCATGCTTTGGACTCGCGCTCCTGCTATTTTAGCCTCTTATACTTGCGATGACTTTTTGAAACACATGCTTCCCCAGTCATACACCCCAATCCGTTGCTGCTTTGCTTCATGCTTCAAGCAACCATATGCTGATCACAATTGCCATGGGAGTGTAACAGAGAGGGACAGGAAGGCACTTCAGATATATCCTTGTCAATCCAAGCCCTTTATGTAATGAAGCAGAGAGTATAGCAAATATCTGAGCAATGTGGATCGAATTGGCACACTTGATAAGCATATATTCTGCATTTTTCTAACGGCCATGCTTTGTAGATCTCTGTCTTTTCTTCATTTTTTAATCCTGTTTTCTGAACTGCTTTGTAATCAGACAATCGAGAGTAGCCCTTGTGGTGAAAACAGTGAAGGAGAAGCAGTTAATTTGTCCCAGCTGGTAAGTCTCTATGTGGGGCCGTTTACTTTCAACCTACTCTACCTAACTAGATGTAGGCGTAGCCATCAAAAAAAAAAAGAAAGAAAGAAAAATGATTTAGCTTATTATTCTTTCTTTTCCTTTGTAGAATGGGCTCATCCATTTACACTAAGGGTGATGATATGATCTTCACTGTTTACCTTTCAAAAAAAAAAAAAAAAAAAACCAAAAAAAAGATCTCGACAATTTTCAGCATCTATTGTGGGTTTATAGTTTTATTCCAAAATATGATCAACTGCTTTCTTATATCTTTTGGTACTTATACATGCAGAACCTCATCGATCTGGCAGGTTCTGAAAGCTCGAGGGCTGAAACTACGGGTCTACGACGAAAAGAGGGAGCCTACATCAACAAAAGCCTGCTAACTCTTGGAACTGTGAGAAATCGAATTGAGTCACTCAATTATGCTAGCAGTTGTTGCTAAAATTAGAATGACTCATTCAAATATATTGTTTTAATTGCAAAATATGTTTAAATTCTCGGTTATCTCTCGAAAAAATTGTAAAATATGTTCACATCCAATTTGTCTACGTTGTTTGTCCACTGGAAACTTTTAGCTCACATAAGCACATGATCAACTTTTTTATATGTATATGAGGATATGTGATAACGCATGTGTGCATGTGTATATTCTACGAATGTATCTGTTAGTTGTTAAATATGTCTAAGTTATAAGCACATGTACATCATATGTGGGGGCAGGCGTGGGCGTGCATGTGTGTAGCAAGTATGATAAGGTTTCCAATAAGGTGTTTCTGAAAAAAAAGAAGCGTTGTTCCAAAGATGAGTTGATGAATTTGAGCTCTAAGCGGATCCTGATGATAGATAATCTTCAAAAGAGGGGTATGATTCTACCGAACATTTGTCTACTCTGTATGAGCAGCGCAGAATCTGTAGATCATCTCCTAATCCATTGCCCATACGCTAGTCAGCTTTGGAACCATATTTTTAATTTATTCGAGATGAATTGGATTATGCCACAATCAGTTCCGTAATTCCTTTGGGCCTGGCATGGTGTTCTTTGGGCGAAAGATAGGTTAGCTGTATGGCGGTTACTCCTTATGGCTGGCGTGTGGAATTTATGGGCTGAACGCAATGCTTGGTGTTTCGACAACAAGTTTAAATCTCCAGATTAGATCGTGAGGAGGGTGAAAAGGGACATAGTTGAATGGGCTACTGGGTGCCTTCATGAAGATTTGAATGTAGTCTGTTCTCTTTTGGAAATGTAATCCTTTTTGCTGGATGTGTTCTTTGTCTTGACTTTTATCAAGCTGTTTTCAATAAAATTTATTCATAATCCCTCAAAACCCTGTTCAAAAAATTTGATGTGTCGACTGGTGCAGTGTATCACTTTCCATGCTTGGATTCCAATAGTTGTATCTTTGTCAAAAAATTCAGTTTTGCATTTTTCCATTAGTCATTTGTACTGTAGGGCATACTTTGAACTACTTTCATGCTTTTTTTTTTTGGGGGGGGAGGGTGATGTTTCTAATTCACGTCTATCAATTATTGTCTTGCATTGAGATATTGCTCTTCTTATATGCCTTAGGAGCGAGTTATGATTAATGCTTATAATTCTGGTTGAAATTATCAAGAATCTGTCTGATGTGTGACTTATAAAAAAGCAGGTAATTGCAAAATTAACTGATGGAAAAGCTACACATATACCATACAGGGATTCTAAACTAACTAGGCTCCTTCAGTCCTCTTTAAGTGGTCATGGGCGTGTATCTGTAAGTTTCACCACATATTACATTCATACTAATCATGTTTTATATTTAAATCTATGAGTTGCAATGTAGTTATGAAAGACGAAACTACACTGACTAGTTCCGTCATACTAGTCTAGATATTTTCATCTAAACCCATGGAATGGAAATGACAGTGGTTTATTTTTTTTTGCAAGCACAGCTGATTTGCACCGTTACTCCTTCATCAAGCAATTCAGAAGAAACGCATAACACGTTGAAGTTCGCTCACCGTGCGAAACACATCGAGATTCAAGCATCGCAAAATAAAGTACGAGCTCTCTAATTTCTTTATTTGTGGAAAATATGATATTGATGGAGTCAATCATCTTCTAATGCAGATAATTGATGAGAAATCTCTCATCAAGAAGTACCAACATGAGATTCGTAGCTTAAAGGAAGAGCTTGAGCATTTGAAAAGGGGTATTGTGATTGTGCCGCCAATGAAAGATGTTGGAGAAAGTGATATTTTTCTCCTAAAACAGAAGGTACGGCAATAAAGAGATGGCCTTATCTTCAATACGAGGCTGTGCTTCTTAATTTGCATGTAGGTCTTGTTATCGATTATGCCATTTTTAGAACCATTTGACTTACTTAGATACTCTTAAAGACATCCTCTCAATTGAAGGTAGAGGGGACCACAGAAGACATTGCCAATGTTAAGCTTTACATTCTAATCTAATTACAATATTGTTTTGATAGAGTATTCACCATCTCTATAGACTAAGTTGTAAGTTGAACAAGCTGTCACTGTAAGAAGATCCACCTTATTTTGTCTAATGGGCATAAGCTTGGGGAGTGATTATTGTAAACATCTTACATTCCTAAAGTGACCTCACCAGGGCACTTATAAAGCTCACCCAGACAATTCTAACTCTAAGAAGCGGTTACTAATGAGCTGCATCTTCTAATATAATCGTGCTGGAAAACTTAAGCTTATTTTGTTTAGCGGTTACCAACTTACCATAAACATCTGATATTCCAAACATGGCTCTCAAAAGAAGTTCTAACAAGTGATCACTACTCGCTGACTGCATGTTCTGACTTATTTAAAACCTCACCCCATTTCATCTCTATGCATAAACTCAGTTATTGGTTACCTCAAACATCTAACATTCCAAAAGACTCGTAAAAAAGATATCACCGCAAACTTTAATGAGATGACCAAAGCAATTTTTTTTTCTTTTTCTGGAAGGTGATGATTTTATTAATAAAGGCCGAAGTCAAAAGAATTACAAATCAGACCAAGAAAGAGGACAAGAAGAGCTGTCTCTGCTTTGCTTGCGGGTCTTTAATAAAATTACCATTACTCCTAAAAGAGGAAGAAGAGCTATCTCCCACTACTTTTGAAGCTAAAGCCCATCCCATTACATGAGATTTAGCCCTACTAAATATCTCTGCAGCCCTTTCGCTATGGTTCCTAAAATGACAATTGTTTCTTTCCCCCCAAATGAACCAAATTCCAGTCTGCAATGAGGGCCTCCAAACTGCCCTCTCAACCTTTCCCACTCTACCCCATGCCATGCTAGCAACAAATTCCCAATTGAGCCCGACATCACCCATGACACCAAATAAATCAAAGAAGCTTTCCTAAATCTCTTTGGCAAATGGGCAATGGATGAAGAGATGATCAACTGACTCCTTATTCTTTAAGCATATCACACAAACATTTGGAAGCACCATCAACCTCTTTCCAAGGTTATCAATGGCAAGTACCTCGTTCCAACCCACAAGTTAGGTGGGAGCAACTACCTTGGGAGGAACCCCATAATGCTACACGTGGGCAGTGAACCGCTCCTTCCCTTTTGACGAAAGCCCAACACTTAATCTTTACATAGAGCTGACTGAGAACTGACCAGACTTCTCTTTCACCCACACCATACCATCCCTTTCTTCCACTGAAGGAAATGCAACATGCAGCTGGTCTAATAGCTTCACAAACTCTTCCAGCTCCTTGTCTAACAGGCTTCTATGTCAAGGAGGAGCCCAAATCACATCCTCGCCTGGCATGGAGAAATCCTGTAGCGATCGGAATGTTTGCCTCCACAACTACTTTAGCCAGGTGTGGAAATTCTTCTCTCAACACTTTATCACCCAACCAAACATCTTCCTAGACCCTTATCTTCTTACCATCCCCCAATGAGAAACCCCCTCTGGAAATTTTAATCTCAAGCCTACCACACACTTCCATAAGAAAGAGGCCTTATATAAAGATCAGCCCCTTGTCCACTAGCCTCTTAACTGCACTTCATGCTTCCTTGATGTCAGTGACTAAGATCGTCCGACGCAAACCTCCAAACCATTTTCCGAGCTGAGCAGAGTTCACAAACGACATGCTCCGAGATTCGTAGTCCAACTCCCCCTTCGTCCAATGGCTTGCACAAGGCAATTGGTTACTAATTACTTGCATTATCAAATCTAATTATTGTAGAAGACCTCACCTTATTTTCTATGGACTGGAAGTGATTAATAGTGCATTCTACCTCTATTATGCTCATGGAATTAAAAAGTGGTTACATTACGGCCATAACAGTTGTTATATACAGTAACTATGATGTTCATGTTAAGCAATACAGTTCCGTAACGCCCGATTTGGAAAAAAATGGGCCGTAACAGGCTGATAAGCTGATACATTTTTTCACTTAAAAAAAAAATCGACCTTTACAGGGCCGTTATGGCCGCCGTTACCGTTATTGAATACCTTGATTATTTCCTTAGTGCTGTTCTTGTAATTAAAAGCATTCCAAGCATGTACCTAGGGGTTTTGACCCTGTTACGCTCGCCTAGACCTTGGGTGACGCGATTACCTTAGGCATGCACCTAACACCTGTGGTTTTTGCGTTAGGTACCCTCATGTGATTTTTTGTTTTGTTATCTTTTGTTTGTTCAACAAATTTTCTTATTTCGTTTAGATTAAAGCTTGAGATATTCTTCCACCAGATTTCAAGAACTTTGTTCATTTCTTATTCTCCTTGATTTCTTTCTGCTTATAGTGTTAAGGTCTTCATATTGGACTTCTTGAAAGTAGTTTGATCTTTTATTGGTGTCGTACAAGGGAATCTAAGGTGAATTGGTGACTTTGAGGATTTGAAAATATGGAGTTCAGGATTTTGGCAAAAAATTGGTTTTGGATTTGGTGGATTTGGGGAAAATGGGAAATTTAGGTTACGATTTGGGGAAATTGGGGATACGGGGTTTAGAGCTAAGAGGAATTCAATGGTGTTGACTTTGATTGTTTAAAAAAAAAAATCAACTTGTAATATTTATTGTATAAAATAAAATGTTCCTGGAGTCTCCAGAACGCGTGGGGATTTCGGGCGTGCTTAGCACCTATAACCAGTGTTTTAAATATCGACGATGTCGGCCGATATATCCCACGATATATCTTGTATCCCACCTGTGCGATACGAAACACACAACTAGTGGGATATATCCCACTTGTTCGATCTAGCGAGCATTTTCGATCCTCTTCTTTTTCATAAATCATGTTAAATCAGTGACAAATTGTTACATATCCATGATTTTTCATGTTTTGCATTAAAAATCATCGATTGAGAGCTTTGATTTCGAGAATTGGAGGAGATGGACCGAGTAGTGGAAAATTGAAAAGAAATCAAAATTTCCCAATTTCTCATAAATTGGTTGCAATCTTTGTGTCCAAACATAAAATCGAACATGTATGTAACCTGATCTATTGATTCTTCTTTTGCTTTTGAATGTATTGCTTGTGTTTCCACATGTTTTCTTACATTTATAAATTAGATGAATAGACTTTGAATATATTTGCATCAATTCAATTAGACAGCGTATAGATTAGGACCCCATACAAAGAAAACCTATTATGTGCACTTGTTTTTTGTAATGTTTTGATTTGCAAGTGTATCGATGCCTTTTTTTACAATCACTGAAGTTTAATTGAAAATTTTGACCAATTTCCTAATGTTTCTCCATGTTTCCAACAATTGCGATACATTACGTGATACAACCGATATATCCCATGCGATAACCGATATGTATCCATATCTCAAGGGTGCGATACGTAATGCGATACCGATATTTCGAACACTGCCTATAACAACACTAAGTACTGTCCTTTACTTTTTTCAGCCAGTTAATCTCATGGTAAATGGAAGATATAATTTTGTTATTGATAAAGCTGTGAATAACTTGATCAAATTTCTTTGGTATGATGTAACCTGAAAAGCTAGAGGATGGTCAAGTCAAGCTGCAATCAAGATTGGAACAAGAAGAAGAAGCTAAAGCCGCTTTGCTGGGAAGGATACAGCGACTGACAAAATTAATTTTGGTTTCTACAAAAACTACACAATCATCAAGATTTCCCCAACGTCCTGGTCCAAGGAGAAGGCATTCGTTTGGAGAAGAGGAGGTTTAGTACCTATTGTTTCCAAATTTAATCTCTCTTTTAAGAGCCAGAACTTTATACTTTCTAAATTTTGTATCTCTTATGCTTTCGTCTATTCTTGCATTCTGGAAAAGATACAATTATTAATGCCGTTATTGTGTCACTGCTGGATTTTGAAGCTATTCTAATTTCAACAATATAGGTAATATATTATTCTGATGTGGCTATTTTTATTTGATCTGATTGTACACACTCTTGTAAACATGCAGCTTGCATACCTCCCTTACAAAAGGAGAGACTTGATCTTGGATGATGAAAACGTTGATGGATATGCTTCATTAGAAGGCAATGGTGAAACTGTTGATGATTCTTTTAAGGAGAAAAAGGGCCGGAAGCCGGGCTTACTAAATTGGTTCAAGCTGCGGGTATGCATCCATGGTAATTCATGCTGATATTTATTGTCGCATCATTTGACAGTTGCATGTTTGTAATCTGTGCACCAGAACCTGCCTATTGAATTGTCAGCCAGTTTTACCCTTAGTGGTCTTCCTTAAGCATTATAAGATATGTTTGTAACTCTGAATGACCTTGTTGCAAAAACCTGTTTTAGATCCGGGTATGCATCCATGGTAATTCATGCTGATATTTATTGTAGCATTTATCATTTGACAGCTGCATGTTTGTAATCTGTGCGCCAGAACCAGCCTATTGAATTGTCAGCCAGTTTAACCCTTAGTAGGGCTCTCAATGGGTTGGATCTGGATCGGATCCAGTTGGATCCGGCTCCAAGTCCATATATCTGTAGATGGATTCGGATCCGACTCGGATCCAAAAGGTGATATCCATATCCGATCCATTTATAAATTGTTAGATCCATTTCCGATCCAAAATCCATATAACCATCGGATTCGGGTCGGATCTAGGTCCGAATCCACCCCTAGTTACAAATCTAAAAAAATATATGATATAAGATATATAATTTAATATATTTAATTTAGTAGAAAAATGATGCAAATCCCACTATTTTCTATGGTATGGTTGACATGGCCTAAAATAATTTGTAAAACAGATGGCTAGCATGAATATAACATATACAGTGGGGTGACAATGAGTCGGATCATAATCGGATTCGGATCAAACTCGGATATGTTCCCGTGAATCCATATCCGGTCCATTTAAGTAATCGGACCTATTTCAAGATCCAAATCTGGTCCATTTAACTAATCGGACCTATTTTAAGATCCAAATCCGCATTATACGGATTTGGAGCGAATCGGATTTCGGATCTGACCCACTCCATTGAGAGCCCTAACCCTTAGTGGTCTTCCTTAAGCATTATAAGATATGTTTGTAACTCTGAATGACCTCGTTGCAACTTGCAAAAACCTGTTTTGGATGCTTACTCAGCATGAGCAGAGCTGAAAATAGAGAGAATTTTTGTCCCCTATTAGTGTCACATATTGTATCATGTATAAACTGGAAGTAATTTAATTCTCTGTATGTGAAGGACTGTTTCTTTGTAACTTGATAAAAAAATGTTCTTTGTAATAATTCATTTTTCAATAAAGTTGTTATAGTTGTTTAATTGTTTTCACTTGTTATACGAAATCAATTCCAAAACCTAGTCGGTGAATTGATCCAATTATTAGTCCTCAATATTGAACTCTACCAGAGTGTGAGAATTCAAGAGTCTAAAAATGAGTAAGAAGTGAACTGAGGTATGAATAGCATAAATCAATAATTGGGGCTTTTATGGGTGATAAAATCAAGGTTTCATGGTAGATGTTGGTGGAACAATAACTCTAGTGGAGGTAGAGTTGGTTTTTGGAGTCGAGCCAATTAAAATTATGTTTCAAGGTTGGCTAGAATCCTTGTTGTGTTCTTCAAAAGTTAAGTTGGAAGAACCCGTTCACTCTGGGGAGAGTTGACTCTAGGAAGGTCTTTGTATAGAGACTTTGAGTAAGGACGTTGGTTATGGATAAGGAAAGGATTAGGCTCCCTTCTCCACCTGCATAAAATGTGGTCTCGACTCTTGGAGAATTAGATTCCAAAAATTGGAATTTCTCTAATCGAATTGGTTTAATTAAAAAAAGAAAAGACAATAGAACTTGGGGGGTAAGAGAAAGATTGTGAAGAAAGAGAAGGAAGTGTTTGGTGTATGAGGCGAATCGGCTGCTTGATTGTAATCCTCTAATGCTTTGGAGCTTGACATTGACATTTAGTGTAGGCTTGAACAGATACTTGGATGATTGTGGAGAATGCACCTAGGAGGGTCTTGTCTTGGATTTCAAAGAGAAGTGAGTGAGGAAGAAGAACAAAGGGACACTTCTCTTCTGTAAGGGCCTGTTTGGATTAGCGATTACAATAGTAATGTGCTTTAAATGGGTAATGATTATCATTACTACCGTATTTGGAAGTTAAAAAGGGTATTACTGCACACAATTAGCCCTCTTACAGCTCCACTTCTGACCGTGGATATGCATGTAACGTACTCACCGTGGTTAGATACAAGTGGAAGTAATTTCTTCAATATGTGTTATATCCACATCGTCTATCCATTTTGCAATATCATTTTAGGGCATGACCCAAAAAATAAGGAAGATCCAAAGCCCAAGTAGACCACACCACAAAAAGCAGTGGGGACAATGACGCCCACCGTTGAAACGTTCCTAGGGTTCACTAGGATGTTTATTTGCTATCCACAGAAGGTTACACTGATCTGGATGAAGGGAAAGCACAAATATCAGCTTGATCCAAGGCTTCTGTGGGCCCCAAGAAGTTTTCAATGGCTGGCGTTCAATCCCCACTGCTTTTTGTGGTGTGGTCCATTTCCGCTTTGGATCTGCCTCATTTTTTGTCTCATCCATAAAATGATCTCGCAGGATGGTTGGATATAACACATACATCATGGTGGACCCATGGAATTATGCCACATCAACACACCTTTGCCAATCGAAGTCTTTGCGGTGATTCTGAAGGATTAGCATGATTTGACAGCAGGGTACATCCAATCAATGGTAAGTTGTAATGATGTAAGTTTTCCACCACATTTCTGTGGTAGTCAGTTATCCAAACAGGCCCTAAGGTTATCAGAGCCATCACTCACTACTACAAGTAGAGCTGTTCCCATTAGCCTTTAAGAGACAAAAATCCCAAGCTCTTAGTACCGAGCTCATTTTCTCCTCCATTGATCTAACTTCTAAATTCTTGCAGAATTTCCGTAGTGTTGGAGCATTTGCTCATCAGGGGAGGGATTCGAGGACTGAGAATTTTCAAGAGTCAAGACCCATTGGAGAAAGAGGAGTCTATTTGTAGAGGTTTTGTGGGTAGGCTTGCAATTAGGAAGAAGTAGATGGGTTACCTAAAGGGGAGAAGAACTCTTAGATGGTTGACAAGTGGCAAAAAAATGGAATGTTGATTAGGTGATTCCATGATAGATTGTAGACAATGCGGTGTTAATTAGGCTTGAAGGAAGGTCCTAGGAGGCTTCTAGAGGCTTTGGGATTAAATAGATGTGATTTAGCCACTTGCAAGGATCCTAGAGCTTGGGAGGGGTAGTTTTGGGTTTTCTCAAACCAAGTAGCTAGAAGCTTAGGGGGCGTTTGGCAAATCTATTAATAAGAGCTTATTTGCTTATTCTAAAAAAATAAGCTTTTATTACGAAAATAGACCGTTTGGTAAAGCTTTCATTTTAGAACTTATTTTTTTAGAAACTAGCAAAAAAGCTCTTAAATAATAAGTGATAGGGAGGTCACTTTCTCTTTAAGAGCTTATTTAGCTTAAGCGGGTAGACATTTTTAATTAATTTTTCGACAAGTTTGTCCTTAACTTTTTAAGTAATTCCCATCTTGCCCTCTTGTCTTCTTTAGAATATTTCTAAGGTGGGCCCACATAATGAATGACCCATATTGAAGGCGGGTTTCCACATCAAGGTGGAACCTACATGAAAGGTGGGCCCCACATGATGAACGCCCACATCAAAGGTGGGACCTACATGATGGATAGAGGACATTGAAGGTGGGATCACATGATGGAAGGTTGACATTGAAGGTAGGCCCACATGATGAACAACCCATATTGAAGGTTGGGCCCCACATGATTGACGGTGAACACCAAAGGTGGGTCCCACATGATGGATGACCCACATTAAAATGTGGCCCTGCATGATGGATGGACTATCCACATCAAGTGGGCCCCATATGATGGACGGTTCATAGCAAAGGTGGGACCACGTGATGGATGGTGGACATTGAATGTGGGACCACATGATGGAAGATTGACATTAAATGTGGGACCACATGATGAATGACCCATATTGAAGGTTGGGCCCCACATGATGGATGGTCCACATCAAAGGTGGGGCCCACATGATGGATGGTCCACATCAAAGGTAGGATCCAAGTGATGGATGGTGGATATTGAATGTGGGACCACATGATGGAAGGTTGACATTAAAGGTGGGCCTACATGATGAATGACCCATATTGAAGGTTGGACCCTACATGATGGATAGTCCGCAGCCAAGGTGGGACCTACATGATGGATGGTGGACATCAAATGGGTCCCACATAATGGACTACCTACTTGATGTGGGCCCCACATGATAGTGGTCCACAACAAAGGTAGGGCCCACATGATGGTCAATTGATATTTAAGTTGTTGTAATCTTTAAAAATGACATCAACTACCCTTAAAAAAGCTCTTATTTGAAAGTTTTACCAAACGTGCTTATTTTAAATAAGAGTTTTTTTTTGGAGATTTTACCAAACGGGCTTATTTAAAACAAGAGCTAGAACAAAAAGAGCTTATTGAAGTAGCTCTTATTGAATTAGAGTAGAGATGCCAAACGCCCCCTTAGATTTGTAAAAAAGATGATGGCTTAGGGTAAAACTAAGATTCCTAAGTGTGTTTTGGAAAGAAAAGAAAAAGGTCAAAGAGTTGAAGGAAAATAGAATTTGGGTTTTTTATTTCTGCATAGGACATATTAGTCATTTTCAACTTGTTTCCTGCATGAAAATCAGCTTGCGGCTCTCAGTTCTTTGCGGATCTTGGCCCTTAGACATCATGTTGGGGTCATCTACGGCCTGTTGGAAAGTTGGCCCAAAGGGCTAACTAAAGGTTTTGGTTTAGGGTTGAAATTCCTAGAGGTGAGAGAGAAATGGCATATGCAAATGGGGTCAAATCACAGTCAATCAAATTTCTGTGCATTTTCTGATTTTCCGCTCATAATTGGGCCGAAATTAGACTCATTGGAAAGATAATTTGAAGGGCTTCAGAATGGACTCATAGACAAGGGAATTGGATATGGAAGACCCAACCAATTGGAGCCCGAACTGGAGGTCAATGCATACAATCAATGGGAGCTCTCTGGGATGCAGAGAGTTTCTCCATGTTCTAGGGAGTACATTTTTTTAAGAGAACCCCCTGGAACATGGAGAAAGCATCTCCACGTCCCAGGGAGACCTCCAAAAAATAAGGGGCGTGGGCCCAGAAGTAGGCCAGGCTGTGTCCGACAACTCTTGAATGGTCTTGGGTCTAATATTTTTTAGGTTTAGAAGGGGGTTTCTGGTGAGGTTTGGGTTGAACTGGGTGGGGGACACTTAGTTAATTCTGCAAGTCTAAGACAGTTTGTATGAGACCCACCTTGAGTATTGACTGGGTACATTAGTATGGAAAACCCTGTATTAGGTATGGTGTCTACGGTATGATATTTGATTTGTCGATCTTGGGGAAATCCCTCAAGATTTTGCATTTGAATACATCTTTACAGTCTACTGTGCTTGCAGGTATGGTCTCTATTTTCATATTTATGTGTGTGTGCATGTGTGTCCCAGCGGCCCATATGTGGTTCCTTCTGTGTGCTCACGTGTGTGTAATCTCTATAATATATAGCCTAGTTAATTTGTTACAGTTTTTTAATCTGCTTCTCATGATTACCCTGTGCTCAGTAGACTTGATTTTCTGATGAATGGTTTTCCTCTCAGACCAGAACCAGAATTCACTGTAAATGTTATTACTTTTGAGTTCTTTCAGTGTGGTACTCATGTTTTTATGCCCACTGAACTCCAATATCAAGGGGAGATACATCATCATAAACTTGCTTGATGTTCCTCCATTTCTATAGCTAATGGTTCTTCTCCTCATTAGTTATGTTCCATTAATATTCACGATTCTTGATAGTCTGTTGCACGCGTCAAAAGTATGTACAAAGGGTGCTACAAATGGTTGTACTAAAATATTGATGCATCAACACGATCATCTTATTGGTTCTATAGGTGTTCTTTTTCTGTTGGCAAATTTTTAATTTTAGAATTCCATCTCCAGAGACGCGAGAGTGGCTCGTCAACATTGACTAGCATCGATGGGGATAAGTCAAGCGAGACAAAATCAGCTACCACGCCTTCAACACCCAAAGCAGAGAGCATCAACTGTCCTACAGAACCCAGAATTTCCAATTCTTTAATTACAGAGGGTACTCCTTCCAGAGATCTTCTACTGGAGGTGGTACAGGACATGGAAGTTCCTGATGACAAGTTTTCTGGACAAGAGACGCCTTTGGTATGTGATTTTAGTTTTTAGTATCTTTTCGATGATATTTGCATGTTGGCTATCCTCACATGCATCAATAACTATCAACTCTGCTGTATGCTAAGCCTACTCACACACGCGCACACACACACATATAATATGGTGCACTCAGTGATTTAAATATCGGTATTGACGCACATATCGCACACACTCATAATATGGTGCACTCAGTGATTTAAATATCGGTATTGATGCACATATCGCACCCTTGGGATATGGAAACATATTGTTTTCTCATGGGAAATATCGCATGTATCGTGTAATGTATTGCTGCTTGAGGGAAATACTGGAAAATGATGGATTTTTTTACTAAAACTTAAGTTTATGATGAAAGAATGAATACACATTTAGAACTCAAAAAACCACAAAATCAAGTATGTACAACAAGTGTCCTTTGTATACCGTCCTAAACTATGCGTGATTTGACAGAAATGATGCAATTACATCCACAATGATTTCATATAATTCATAAATCATACAATACAAGTATAAAAACAGACCCCCCCCCCCCACCACCCCCCCCCCCCCCCCAAAAAAAAAAAAAAAAAAAAAGGAGAAAAATGGATTTTTGTGGAGGTATTTTGCTTTTTTTTTTTTTTTTTTTTTTTTTTTTAATTTTTAATTTTTATATGAATTTCTGGTAGGGGAATGTATTGCAACGAATTGCATGTATCAACGATATGGGGGACTTTTATGAAGGGTTTTTGGCACAATATCGCGATATATCAGTGATCCATTGTGATATTTTGTGCGATACAGGGAAATTTAATGACTCCCCCTGTATATTGCATCTGCTAGTGCTACATGCTATCAGCCGATACTATTGATATTTTACCATGCATTAATGGAAACTATGAAATCTTTAATTGTATGTCTTAGTCAGATATAAGTTGCAGTCTTAGTTTCTAAGAAACTGCTCGTGCCCAAGAATAAATAGAAGCATGTGTGGGAATAGAAATTTGAATTATCGAGCTATGTCAGAGTTTGATTATTCCTCATGTTACCATGAATGATGACAATGACAGTTGTTCATCTATCTTACTTGGGCTCTTGACAGTTGAGACTATTAGTGAAGATCCTTTGTTTTCTAGGCAGCGAAACTAATAAAACCTGCATATGGAGTATGGTCTTCTTTTTGTTTTTCTAGGCAGCGAAATATTGAACCTTCCAAATGCTTTAAAACAAAATGATTAGCTCATACTGCTAGTTTTCTACTTCCTCCCTGTGTAAACCATGTCAAACAATGCATTTTGACTGCAGTTTTCTTTTTGTTTTCCTACCTGTTAATTCTTTGATTTACAAACTAATAAAATTTCCACATTCATAAATTTTACCTACTCCCAAGTAATTTTCTGTGGGAATTCATCGTTACGTCTGACTGCCAGCGTAGCTGATTAAACATGTTTCTTTCGGGCCATGACATACACAATCTGTCCCTAGGTAGCACTTAAGTTGCCAAATCAGTTTACATGTTAGCAATCTTTTGTATGATTTTATACGACTGATTGTATTTTATATGATTTTATACTCAGATGTAATAAATTCATTGACTGTAGTCAACCTATGTAATAGACTAGCGGTAGATTGTTATCAACCTATGTAAATAGTATATTACATTGTGCCTGTGGGAGTTTTGTGCTATCCTTGCTAGTCCCAAGCCCAGATAAAGGAGGTTTGCATGGCTTCCATCATGAATCTGAACAACATGACATTCCAAACTCATGCTAGGATGTTCCCTGTAAGTTATACACTGCATCGGAACCTGGGTGCATCGAGAAATGGGCAAGGGGGCATCACTCAAAAACGACATGCCACAACAACTCTCGGTTGGTACGAGAAGTAGGCAAGGGTTCTTGCGCCATTCAGAATGTGCATGGGTAAAGAAGCTAGTCTAGGAGAATAGGATGTCTTGCCACATGGAATATAGGAACATTGACAGGTAAGAGTATAGAGTTAGTGATTCTTCAAAAAAAAAGAAAAAAGAAAAAGAGTATAGAGTAGATATGATGAAATGAAGGAAAGTTAACATAGCTTGCATTCAAGAGACAAAAGTGGAAATAGGTCAAAACTAGAGAAATTGATGGATAGAAACTTTAGTGCATAGGAAAGGACTAATAGAAATAGGGTGAGGATCAAGGTATTCCAAAACAGTTACATAATGGCCATTACGGAAAAAAAATGCCTAATAACAGGTCCGTTAAAAAAGAGGCCATTATAGCCTGTATCGTAATTGTAGCGGTGGCCACTGTTCTGGAATACCTTGGTAAGGATAGTGACAGATAAAGATTTAGAGGATAAAATTGTAGATGTTAAGAGCGTTAAGTGATAGGGTTTTATTACTAAAACTTGTGTTAGGAGAGGAGATAACCAATGTTGTTAGTGCATATGTGTAGCAGGTGGATTAGAGGATAAAATAAAGAGAAAACTCTCGAAGGATGTGGATGGACGAATGCAAGAAATTCTAATGAATGAAAAGACGATATTTATAGGAGGAGATTTAAATGGTCATATAAGAAAAGAAAATAGAGGATATGATAGTTCTCTCCTGGAATGTGGAGGATTGGGTTGCAAATTCAAAGGGGCCCAGGTGAGGATATTGTGCAAGAAATAAAAAAACGGACGTTATGGCACTGCAAGAAACTGAACCTTCAAGCATTGGATAGAGGTATGTTGAATTCAATTTGGGGAATCCAGAATAAAGAATGGGTTGCTCTTGATGTGTTTGGCTCAGTGGGAGGAATTGTTGTGGCTTGGAATTTCGAGGTGTGGAGAAAAGAAAGTTTTTTAGGTATGTACTCAGTATCAGTTGTATTGCGGGATTGTGTTTTTGGATTTCGATAGGTTACTTCTAATGTTTATGGTCTAGGTACTCCTATCCTCAACGATCAATTGTGGATCGAGCTTAATATCGTCAGATAGAGATGGGATCTTCCATGGTGCACTGGAGGTGAATTTTAACGCAGCGCGATTTTTGGATAAAGGGTTTAATGGGGGCCGTATTACTTGTAGCGTGAAGGGTTTCTTGGACTGGGTGGCTTCTCATGACTTGGTTGATCTTCCTTTAGGGGGTGTTAGATTCACTTGGGCTAACAATTAAGTTGAAGCAATTCTATCACGCCTTGGTAGATTTTTGGTTTTAGTTGACTGGCTTGAAAAATTTCCGCTCGTCAGTCAACGGGGTTTGCCGAGGCCCATTTATGACCATCGCCCTACTGCTTTGGAGGTTTCTAATGAAGATTCAGGTCTAAGACCGTTTAGATTTGAATTGACCTGGTTGGAGATTGACGATTTTGAACAAATGATTATCACGTGATGGACTTCTTTCGAAGTGGATGGATTTGCGGGTTTCAGATTGAGTTGAAAGCTCACTTTTAGAGAAAAAGAAAAAAGTTTGGAAGAAAGATATTCTTGGTGCAAATAGAGGGTGAATTCGATTCCATTTTGATGAAAATCCATGAGTATTATATCAAGGAGGAAGCTGGCCTATTGACGGCAGAAGAGAAAGACTGCAGGACAACTCTATCTATGAAATATGCTACTTTCTGAAAAGAAGAGGAAATTAGGTGGCAACAAAGATCTAGAGCATTGTGGCTCAGAGAAGTGGGCATGGGCACACAATTTTTTCACAATATTGGTAGCGCGAGTAAATAGAATTAGTAGCTTGGTGGTGGATGGTATTAGAACTTCGGAAAAAGCATAGATTTGCAACTCTATTGTTCGTTATTATAATAATCTATTATCTAATGTTCAATGGAGGAGGCCACATTTGGTTTACTTTGAATTTCCTTAGTTATTAAGTGAGAACGTAGATTCTCTTGAAAAGCCAATATTAGCAGAAGTCAAAATTGCTCTACAAGCGAAGTTGTGTTGCAAGTGATCTCGGGGCGACTTTTATTGCTCTTATTTTTAAGATTGAAGGGGTCATAAATGCTGAAAGATTTTAGGCCTATTAGTCTAGTTGGGAGCTCGTACAAATATTATCCTAAATGCTTAGCTTAAGATTTTGGGGAGTTCCATCTCATATTATATCGGAGAATCAGGGAGCTTTTGTTGCTGGTAGGTAGATTTGGATAGTGCCCTCATTGCTCACAAATGCATCAACTTTAGGAATAGGGCTGGGAAGAGCGGGTTAGTTTGTAAGCTTGATATAGAAAAGGCTTACGATCATGTTGATTGGAAATTTTTAGACTATATGCTTGAGAGGCCGGGTTGTGGTCGTAGATGGAGGGGTTGGATCCAATCATGTATTCAATCTTTGTCTTTTTTTATATTGTTTAATGGGTTGCTAAAAGTTTTTTTTGAGGCTACTTGTGGTATCGGGTAGGGTGATCCTTTATTTTCGTTTGCTATGGTTGGAGGGTGCTTAATATGATGCTTCATAAAGCAAAGGAGAATGGCTTAATTTCTAGTTTTAGAGTGGCGAATGTAGGGATTCAAGTTAGTCATCTCCAATATGCTGATGACACTATTCTGTTTTGCGACACGGATGTGATTTCGGTAGATAACCTTCAAAAAATTGTTGTTTGCTTTGAAGCGGTTTCAAGTTTAAATATCAATGCTACCAAAAGCAAAATGTTGGGAGTTCTATGTGGGCCATGAGGAGTTGTCGCGTCTGGTCATTGTTTTTTGGTGCAAAGAAGGAGCTTTTCATTCGACATATCTTAGGTTGCCTCTCTATATGGGGAAGCTAGTGAAGCACCTATGGAATAAGGTTATTTAAAGAATAGAAAGAAAATTGTCAAGTTAGTGACGACACCTTTTATTGAGAGGTTGGTTAACTCTTATTAAAGCAATTTTTTCTAATATGCCAATCTACTTTGTCTTTTTTCAAGTAGCCACAGTTGATGTTGGATGGATTAGAAAATCCAGAAGATAAGGGACAAGGAAAAAAGAAAGTTTAACTTGCTTAGATGGGAAGAGGTTTGCATGTTGATAAATGAGGGTAGAGCTGGTCTAAAGAATTTGGGTCTCATGAATTTAACACTTCTTGGAAAGTGACATTGGAGATTTGGGTTTGAAATGGGAAGATTATGGAGGGAGCTTATAGCTAGCAAGTATGACACTTAGCCAGGTGGGTGTACTGTGAAGAATTCTTTCCTTTTCGTGCTTCTTATGTTTAGAAGGCAATAACTTCAACCGAATAGAAGTTTCGTAGAGGGATCACCTTTTCGATTGCAAAGGGGAATTGCATTCATTTTTAGGTGGATATTTGGAGTGAAGATCAAGCATTGCAAGAGCTCTTCCCTAGAGTGGGTAGTATTATGACGGATCAGTTCATTCTTGTTGATTGTTGTTACTCTTCTTGTGACAAGTTGGTGGTTTAGTCTCCTCCGTGCCAGAGGAATTTGTTGGACGAGGAAATTGTGGAATTAGTCAGCTCTCTAGATTATCTAAAGATTGTGAACCCCTCGTCTTAAGAAGATGACTTGATGGTTTGGAAAGTGCATAGTTCGGGAATCTTTTTGGTTTGTTCACTTAACAAATTGATTTCTAAGCCATCTCGTATTCTAAGGCCTTCCTACCCTTTCTTTCATTGGTATTATGGCGCCCTTCCTAGAGTTGCGCCTTTGTTTGTCTAGTGGGAAGGAAGAAAGTGCTAATCATTGATAACCTTCAAAAGAGGTCCCTCATTCTTCCCAACATTTGTTTGATGTGCAAATGGTGGAAAGAACCCCTCGTCTCAAGAAGAAGACTTGATGGTTTGGAAAGCACATAGTTCAAGAATCTTTTCGGTTTGCTCACTTTATAGATTGATTTCTAAACCATCCCGTATTCTAGGTTTTCCTACCTGTTCCTTCATTGGTGTTATGGTGCCCCTCTTGGAGTTGCACCTTAACCTTTATTTGGCTAGTGCAAGGTGTCCCGTAGCGGTATCGGTGGGCGTAACGGTGCCCACCGTTTCCGATACGGATACGGGCCGTATCGGCCGATACGGGGGCGTATCGGCTGATACGCCCCCCGTAACGGTTCAAATTTTTTTTTTTGCCAAAAAATTCTAAAAAAATATAGATTAAATCCAGAAAATTCCAAACATCCCAAATATGCATTCATTTATAATTTTGAACATGTTTATGGTGGTGAAGCGGTCTACTCTTTGGTGAAAAAGCTGTATCGGGCTGTCTGATGAATTTATGAAGTTGATAACCTGGAATTAACTGCAAAACTTATAAATTCAAATTTTTAACTGTCTAATACCAATAATATGTATACATTAGTCATTAATCTGTAAATATGATTTTCCATGTTTTTGAAAAAATGATTTTCTCTAATTTTTAAAATTATTCCGAAATTAAAAAAATACAAAAAAAATAACAAACTATGTGCATAATCTGTAAAATGCACATGATTATGTTCTATTATAAGTAACACATGTTATCCAACCTTTAAACCAGAATTTTTTTTGAAAAAAATGATTTTCCCTAATTTTTAAAATTATTCCGAAATTAAAAAAATACAAAAAAAATAACAAACCATGTGCATAATCTGTAAAATGCACATGATTATATTCTATTATAAGTAACACATATTATCCAACCTTTAAACTAGAATTTTTTTTGAAAAAAATGATTTTCCCTAATTTTTAAAATTATTTCGAAATTAAAAAAAATACAAAAAAATAGCAAATTATGTGCATAATCTGTAAAATGCTCGTGATTGTGTTCTACTATAAGTAACACATGTTATCCAACCTTTAAACCAGATTTTTTTTTGAAAAAAATGATTTTCCCTAATTTTTAAAATTATTCCGAAATTAATCTGAAATTAAAAAAATACAAAAAAAATAGCAAACCATGTGCATAATTCTGTAAATGCACATGATTATGTTCTATTATAAGTAACACATGTTATCCATCCTTTAAACTAGAATTTGTTTTTGAAAAAAATGATTTTCCCTAATTTTTAAAATTATTCCGAAATTAATCCGAAATTAAAAAAATACAAAAAAAATAGCAAATCATGTGCATAATCTGTAAAATGCACATGATTGTGTCCTACTATAAGTAACACATGTTATCCAACCATTAAACCAGAAAAAAAAAAACATGATTTTTACTAATTTTTAATATTATTCCGAAAATTGCCAGAAATTAAAAAAATATAAAAATCAGTTGCATAATCTTGAAATACACATTTTAACATTTTACAATAGCTAGAACATCATATCAAAGTGGAAAAAAAGCGATTAGAGGAAGAAAAAGGTATAAATACCTATTTTCGGGTTTCTTCGAAAAATGGCCCACGGAGCTTCGATTCATCCAAATCGTAGAAATTGGTCGTTTTAATTCTCCAAAATAGACTAATTGTGGTCGTTTTTAGCAAAAGAATAGATTAGAAAAGAAATGGGAGAAGAAAAGTGTGAAAAAATAAAATAAAAATCAGATTTATAGAAAAAAAAAAAAACTAGTCGTTTTCCGACCGTTACGGGGGGCGTAACGGCCGTTACGGGTCAAATTTCAGGGGGTCCCCGTTTTGGACCCCGTATCGCGTAACGGCTGACGCTGTTTTCGTTACGTATCGGCCGATACGGCCGATACGTAACCGTTTTGGCACACCCTGGGCTAGTGGGAAGGAAGGAAGTGCTAACTGTTGATAACCTTCAAAAGAGATCCCTCATTCTTCCCAACACTTGTTTGATGGGCATGGGGGACGCGGAGTCGATTGATCACTTGTTTATTCATTGCCCCTTTGCTCGAAGAGTGGGGGATCATTTTCTTGATTTCTTCCATATCCTCCTTGGGTGATGCCAAAGATAGTTGATGATCTTCTTTAGGCTTGTCACGGAGGTGGAGTAGGCAAATCTGGGAAAGCAATATCGAGACTCAATTGTAATGGCAATTCTATGGTTTATTTGGGGGGAACAGAATAGTCGATGTTTTCAGAACAAGGGATCTTTTGTGGAAAAAGTTATTGGCAAAGTTAAGAATACTACTATGGGTTGGGCATCTTTTGTAAATGTAGCAAGGTTTACTAATCATTTTTCTTTTTTAAGTCATAGCATCGACTTATATTCATTTCTTGCCTTTTGGCATGCGTCTTAATAAAATTTCAGTTCTCTCTCTCTCTCTCTCTCTCTCTCTCTCTAGAAAGGAAAAAAAAAATTAGAGGGTATGAGAGGCTACATGGAGGATATAATTTCGAGAAAAGAAATGAGATGGGGGATGCTATCTTTGACTCCACTATGGCATACAATCACCTCTAGCAAACATATTTTAAAAAGAGAGAAGAATATTTATTAACTTTCAGAAGTGGATTGTATACAAGCGAAATAGTTTTTTTTTTCTAATTAGGAAGACACAATAATCAATATGTAAGGATCACAAGGTTATATCAGGAGAGTTTGGTTGTGCAACATAGGTTAATGGTTATGGATATTTACATTTAATAGGGAAGAAAGGGAGTGAAATTAATATGTATCCAAAAACTAGATGGTAGAATTAAAAGGCGAGAAACAATGTTATTTAGAAATAAATTGACAGAAGCAAAAAAGTAGAATGTTCGGGAAGAAACAAATGCTACGTGGAATGAGATGGTTGAGTGCATTAGGGAAGTGACAAATGATGTTTTGAGGAGTATCTATAGGGAAAAGCCAATCATATAAGGAAGCTTGGTAGTAGAATGACGATGTACAAAAAGCTATTGACAAGAAACGTTCATGTTTTAAAGCATGGCAACGGACTAGAAGATGAAAATTTCGAACAATATAGAAATGCCCAAAAATATTTACTGAGAAAGTTGTGAGTGAGACTAACTTAAGGCTTATGATGATCTTTACAATAGATTCGGGGTAAAAGAAGGTGAGAAAAACGTGTTCAAACTTTCAAAAATGAGATAGAGGAAGGGGAGGGACCTAGATCATGTTAAATGCATTAAGAGCGATGGCAAGATGATACTAGTCAAGGCCAATGAGATCAATGGAAGGTGGAGAAGACATTTTCATAACTTGTTAAATGAAAACCACTCAAAAAACATAAGGATAGAAGGAACCATACACTCAAATGATGTTGGTGACCATAGATATTTCCGTAGGATTAGGATATTTGAAGTAAAAGAAGCATTAGGAAAGCTAAAATAGGAAAGTCCTCGGACCATATGGTATGTTAATAGAAGTTTGGAAGTGTATGGGAGATACTATGTTATTTTGATTGATAAAGTTGTTCCACAAGATTGTAAGATTGAATCAAATGCCTGACAAATGGAGGAAAAGTACCACAGCATCAATTTATAAGAATAAAAGAGAAATGCAGAGTGACACTAACTATCATGGGATTAAACTTATGATCCATACTATGAAACTTTAGGAGAGAATGATAGGCATAAGATGAATATATCAAAAAATTGATTTGGTTTCATGCCAGGGACGTCTACCACTGAATTTATCTTCTTGCTTAGATAATTGATGGAGAATTATAGGGGGAGGGGTAAGGATCTCCACATGGTATTTATTAACTTGGAAAAAACTTTCTATAGGTGTTCATAAGAATGTCTAAAGATCTATAAGGATTGATATTATTGACTCCATTACAAGTATATACACCCAAATATGCTCAGTTGAGGGGTTTTCATTGATATGGGAAACAAGTACATTTGAGGATGTATTATGGCACATGTCCTTAATTACATTTCCCAAGGAAAAACCGTTGATAAAAAAAGGTAAAAGCTAGAGAAAACTAGTTTATTACATGGTACAAAGTACTCAAATGAAAATGATGCATAAAGCCCTGAATAATATATGGTCCTTCATCTTCAGTGTGTAGATCATTGATTAGGTTTGAATAATGATGATTGCCTTTGGCGATAAGCGTCATGCATCCAACTGGGCATCAAGTTACTAACAAATGATGCGTATCATGTATCTTGAATAATTCCAGTATTACTAGGGGTCTCATATGCTAGAGATGATGAAGAAAAATACATTAATTGCATGTTAGCACCTGCCATCTGGTGACAGGATCTTTAGTGCCTAGTGTTAAGGGATCTGCGCCTGGTGCAATGCCTATTGTCCTTGAACAATGTCTAGAGGAGTTGATAAGGACATCCGAGCACTAGTCAAAGTATACCAGAGGAGGAGGAGAACTTTCGTTTCTTTATGGCTAGGTGATGTATACATGGGTCCCCGTGGGCCCAATTCGAGTGCTTGGCTTGCTGAAGGCCCCACACTAAGAAGATGCAAGTGGGCTACTTAGTTTGACCATTTCGACTGTTGGATCGTCGTCATTGGACATCTTAATCATGCGCCACGAAATGGTTTAGTTTATTTAATTGTTTATATGTTTTGTTATTTTTTGTTTAGCTTATATTTTGCTGAGATTGGGGAGTTGGGAACAAATTTTATTTTATTGAGCGTCTTTATGTGAAACTTTTTATCTGAGAGTGTCCACACCCTAGCCCATTATTGAATATATGAAATGAAATTCTCTCTTTGCTTTGCGATGAAGTAAAACCTCCTGTGATTGGAGTGATTTGGTGTGATGCCAAGGAGTGAATCCAAGTTACCCTTCTCTTTCGTTCTTTTCAATCAAAAGTTTCCCAAAACCTAAGCCTCAAACCCTAATTCTCAAAAACCTAATTCCCACAAACCTAATTCCCCACAAACCTAACTCTCAAAACCCTAATTCCCTATAACCCTAATTCCCCAAATCCCCAAATCCCAAAACCCTAGTTCTTAAACCCTTAAATAAACCAAGAGATTCCCTTTAGAATTAGATCAATCCCTATGCTAGATGGAGGTCCTACCTTCCATAGGTCCTATTTAATAATGTTTTATAGCATCTAATTGTCGGGTTGTGATATAGTCTTGAATCTGAGCATAGTTAAATACTTTTAATTAATTCGTTAAGCTTGTGATAGATTAGGATTATTTTGTGCTTTAAATTGTTCTAATTAATCCGTCGATGATCTCATTGCATCATTTATTTTGTGCTTCAACTTGTTCTAGTCAATCCATTGATGATCTTATTGCATCATTCTAGGTTAGGCCATCCGTCTTGCATCAGGAGTAGGTACTTTGTATCTGGCACATATGTTGCAATAAGTCTGCGCTTGAGCGTAAAGCCCTTTCTTTCGAGAGTGCAACACCTGGCACTAAGACTTCTCCTGGGAGTCTAGCGCTTGGCATATAACTTTCTCTATGAGAGTAGGAGCTTTTAGACTAGTGAGGCTCACTTGAATGAACGTCGATGTCTAAAGTCCCAAGTTAAAGAGAGTCGAAGGAGTTTGGCAAATGCTGTGTAAAAGGTATTAATAGTCCCATGGGGGCTTGATTTCCCACCAAAATATTGTTTAATGATTATAAACACATGTCAACATCTTATTAAATTTAAGGAAGAGCATTTTGTGCAATCTTAGGAACCAAGTAGATTGGCACATATCGTGGAAGAAGCTAAGTGCCTGGTTCTTAGGCATTAGCGCAGCACGTCCCTTGCCAAAATCGCATGGCACAAAGGCTTTACTGAAAAATCTTCCCATAGGCATAGAGGAAGATTTTTAGGCACCAAGCATTTGGAGTCGATCCAAACAGGCGCTAGTGCTCTATTCAATGTGTTTGGGCTCATTTTGGGGAGTGAGTGATCAGCTACATGTTAACAGTAGGGTTCCTAGAGAGTTAATTTGGTCAGTGTTAGGAAAGGAAGGAGTTTAAGACGATATATTAACATGATTTAAGATATGTATGAGGGAGCGGTAACAAATGTGAAAAGCACTAGTGGAGAGACAAGTGAGTTCCCAAGTACTCTAGGCTTGTACTGAAGCTAAGCATTGAGCCTGTACTTGTTTGCATTAGTTATGGATGAGTTAATGAGACATTTGCAGGAAGAGATCCCATGGTGTGCGTTGTTTGCAGATCATCAAGATCATGATCAAATGATGGCAACTTCCATAAGCACCCAAAAAGAGATACAAATCTAGCACCCTGGGGAAAGGTGTCCTTGTCATCACCATTGAGAGCAAAAGAGGAAATACAACTCAAAGCAAAAAAAACAACCAAACAACGAGACAACGGTGCTGCTCGAGGGTAGAAAGGGATTGCAAAAGTACAAAAGAATCCCAATCCTTCTCTATGGACAAAGAAGACTACCAGCAAAAACAAGCTGAAAAAAGCCCATTCCGCACACATGGAGAGAATAGACCACTCAACAGAATCCAAAGGCGCAACCTTCCAATAAAAAATCTTTTCATTCCTCTCCAAATCCCCCACAAGATGGCAAAGGGAACCATCTTCCAAATTAATCTGTCGCGATTGGAGAAAGGACCCTTAGGCCAGCTTGCAACCAGTTTTTGAAATATCGGTATTGTGTTACATATCGCATCTTTGGTATACAGATACGTATCGGTTATTACATGGGATATATCAGTTTGTATCGGGTAATTTATCGCACTTTTTTTTTAAAGGTTATGTATCACAATTTTTTAGAAACATGGGGAAACATTGGGAAAATTGTTGAATTTTTCAATGAAACTTTAGGGGTTGTTAAAAAAGACCTTAATACATACTTTTAAATCATAACATCTCAAAAAAGAAGTGCACATAATAGGTTTTCTTTATACAGGGTCCTAAGTTATGCGCTATCTAACTGAACTAATGTAACTATATTCAAATTGAATGCATAACATTTAGAGTGCATGTGATGATCATTTTATCAAACACTCCCAAATACTTTAAAATTAGTCTCAATTGACAGCTGGTTGAAAGAAAATTAAAAATAATAATAATATTTTAATAATTTCTAATTAAAAATGATTTTTATTTTTTGAAAATTAACAAAAACTTAACAAATCAGTAGATCAACCATCATGCATGAGTGCGCAACATTGCAAGCAATTTGGGAGAAATTGGAAAATTTTTAAATGTTTCCGAATTTTCCCTAAATCGGACCACCTACAATCAAAATTTGAAATTAGAGTTTATGTGATGATCATTTCATCAAATACACCTAAATATTTTAAAATTAGTCTTAATTGACAGCTGGTTGAAGGAAAATTTCAAAAAAAAAAAAAAAAAACATGTAGAACATGACGAACCAATAGATATCAAAATCAAAGCTCCAACTTCATAACTTTTCATGCAAAACATGAAGAACCAATGTATTTGTAACTATTTGAAACCGATTTAATATAATTTCAACAAAAAAAAAAGAGGATTGGAAATTGAAAATGCTCACCGGATCGATCATGTGGGACATATTGCCACTACCTGTGCGTTTCGTATCGCACACGTGGGATATAAGATATATTGTAGGATATATCGGCCGATATTGAAAACATTGCCTGCAACAACCTAAAAAGCCCGTCCTATTTGCCACCTAGCTAATCTCAAATAACTGCCAAAAGATATCCTAAATGGCCTGCGTCTCTGAGCAGTGCAGGAATGGATGATTCCCACTTTTCTCCGCACTTCTACACATAAAACATACGTTAGGGATTGCCATGTTCACGTTTTCAAGTTGTCCACCTTGAGAATCTTATTAGCAACAACCACCACCCACACAAAGGCCTGCACTCTTGTGGGTATATGTTCCTTCCAGACGTAGGAAAAAGGGTGCCTAGGGTATCTACTATTGCAAATCTTTGACCGCGATGATTTGGAAGAAAAGATGCCATAGTTTTGATTTGTAGATGACATAGCTTTGATTGACAAGATTAGGGATGGTGTAAACACAAAGTTAGATTTATGGAGGGGTGCTTTAGAATCTAAAGGATTTGCTGGACTAAAACAGAGTATATGAAGTGCTTTTTTTTTGTTGAGAAGTATATGTTGCCTATAGAGTTCAAGTTAGGTGGAAGTAATGGAGACTCTGTATCTGGAGTTTTATGTGATTGCTGTGTGCGACTCAAACTAAAGGGAAATTTTATAGGATAGCTATAAGACCGGCCATGCTTTTTGGTACAGAATGTTGGGCCGTGAAGGAACAACATGTTTGCAGGATGTGTAGCTGAAATGAGGATGAGTGGCAAGATGAAGAAGGATAGAATTAGAAATGGCATTAGAAATGAATGCATTTGAGGGAACGTAGGAGCAGCACCGATAGGTAATAAGATGAGGGAAAGTAGACTTGGATTTGGTCATGTGCTACAGAGACCCAAAACAGTGCCAATTAGGAGCGAGTTGGTACAAGTTGAAGGCACCAAAAGGGCAAGGGAAAGGCCCAAAAGGATGTGGGTGGACGTAGTAAGAAAAGACTTGATGACCTATGGTCTAACTGAAGTTATGGCCCTTGGTAGAGTGGAATTGCAGAACAGGATTCATGTAGCCGACGCCAATTAGTTGGGATAAGGCTTAGATGGTGATTACGATGATTGGATTTTTTTATGACTGTTCATTTTTGTGTGGATCTCTTATCTGTGGCTTAGAAAATGAATAGTCATGAAAATAGAACCCTTCTTTGGATGGTTGTGTTCGTCTAATTGGTGTGATTTGGTATGGTGACAGTAATTGGTTGGCTGGACAGAGTGGACTGTCCAGATTGGTAACTGGACTCTCAATAAATCCAAATGAACGTACTTCGATATGATTTTCTCCAATATATATGCTAAAAAGATGGAAAAGGACTGCTGCGGCAGTTGGGTGGACGGTCGTGCTGTGGGTTTGCTCCCCACAGGCACGGGATCAAATCCCCCTCCCCGCATTCTTACCCGGTGCATGGGGATTCGGCGGTGTTTTCGTGCACCCGTAGGGATTAGTCCCATCCCCCACGGGAGGTGTGGGGATACCCTATGTCATAAAAAAAAAAAAAAAGATGGAAAAGGGAGGTCTTAGAGCCACGAAGGGCTATGGTTGATCTTAGAAAGGGACCCTGGTGGGCTTTATTCTGTTCCGGTTTGGGTTTCTATTTTGTATGGTGTGGTTAAGCATTCCCATTGTTTTCTTCTTCTTCTTTTTTATTTATTTTTGGTTAGCCCTGCCCCAACCTCATCTAATTCTGGTTAGCCCTGCCCCAAACTCATCTAATTCTGATTAGCCCTGCCCCAAACTCATCTAATTAACATTTCTTGTTTTAAATTTTCGATGCTAGCTCCATATTGGCTAGTTTGGATGATTTATGATTCCTGCCCTTTCTGCTATCTGCAAAGCAGCGTGCAAGTGTACAAGTTGCCAGTGTTGTCGACAAAGGTTGACAACATTGTCTTAAAGCTGCCAATATCCATCTCATCAATTATTATCCCATCGCAGCTGTTTGTGTGTTAGTAGGCTGTTAACATAAATGTAAATTGTATTTTTGTATTGTTGATTTGAATTTCAATGTCCTTTCTGATGCCAGACTAGCATAAAGATGATAGACCATATTGATCTACTAAGAGAGCAACTAAAGATTTTGTCTGGAGAAGTTGCACTCCATTCAAGTGCTTTGAAGCGACTATCAGAAGAAGCTGCAAATCATCCGAAGAAGGAACAGATACAAGTAATCTCTTCATTCCCAATTGATCTACTGCATTAAATGCACTTAATATGCTTTAAAAGTTCAGCTTCTGATGCTGTCTTGATCTTAAAGATGGAGATGAAGAAGCTAAATGATGAAATCAAGCTGAAGAATCAACAGATAGCTTCCTTAGAAAAGCAGATGGCCAGTTCCATCACTACTCCAAAGAGAAATCAGAACAGAATGGATGCACCAGATTTATCTCCAGTAAGTGCCACCTCCAATTGTGGTCGACTTCTTCTGATTATGAACCCATTACTTAAAAAAGCGGGTTTTCATTTGTGTTGCAGTCTTATGCTGAACTGATGGCACAACTGAACGAGAAGTCATTTGAACTTGAGGTGATCCGATCCTAAATGAATATTCCTTATCCATATTATTCTGTGCATTGATGTATATCTCTACATTTGCAACTGAATGTACTAAATTCCACCGATCACGGGTTTCATTCATCTTTGACCTTGGCATGAGGTTTCAGTCATGACTCATCCCTGACCTTGGCATTAGGTTTCACTCAGTCTAGTCTTACAAATTTAAACTGAGTAAAAGCATAATAGTATGTCGTGGTCTTGCAGTCTCCCAGCTATTTGGGGTTGGCTTTTGTGGTTGCTTTGCAAAATTTTGATGTCCAGCTTTAATGGTTGCTAATTAGGAGGATCCTCAACCCAAGGATATATGTATAGCATCCATGGGTCAACAGTTTATACAAGTGGAGCCTGTGATTGGGTTATACAGATTGTTGACCTGATGGGTCCCACAGTAGATGGGCAATAGCCGAAGATCTCGATGGAATAGTGACAACCCATTGGTTGGTGGCCTGCAAATATCTGGTTAATGAAAAGAAATACAGAACTGAGAAGGGCCAAGGGTTGGATGGCTTGGATCTTCCAATCTGGCAGACTTTTGGGATGTGGTCCATCCACCATTTGGCAATTGTATGAACTGAAAACTGAGAATCCTATTGATATCCTCTGTCAAGGATCACAGAATTCCTCATTGAATGTGGTTGCCATGTGTGTAGCCTTCTGCCTTCATTCTTTGTCACTGTTTCTCCAAACTTCCAGTTGAAGGACGTCACTATATCATGTATAATTTCATTTATTTCAGGTCAAAACTGCGGATAACAGAGTAATTCAAGAGCAGCTGCACCAAAAGGTGAAATAGGACTGTTATTAGTTATTGCAAATGCATCTAAAGCTAACTTGATGGAGTGAATCAAATACACTAACAACCAGTTGTAACACCTGGCTTCCATTTTTGTAAATCAGATCTGTGAGTGTGAAGGATTTCAGGAGACAGTTGCTTCCTTAAGACAACAGCTTTCTGCAGCACTGGATTTAAGGGATTCCAATTCAACCGTTGGTCACTCACAACCCTACACTGGGAGGACAAACATTCGCATGGAATCACACCTGAATGAAGAACAGGCAGTCCCAAGGAATATTGCTGATGAGTTGCTTTTACAAGCACAGGTAGTTTTATCAGTTCTGCATTCCAGACTAGGAACTTTCTTTTTCTCCTTTTGCAAAAAGGCAAGAAACTGGATCTGCTGCTTCGCATCGGCAGTTCACAACTATCAACTTTGCCCTTTAGGCTTTTGTGCTAGCCTTTTGCAGTATGGGATTTTCAAAATGGACTAGAAAAATTGGCCAAACGCTTCTCTTGTTATATACAGTAGAGATGGCATGTGGTATTAGGTTTAAATAATTAAAAGATCATAAAATTTTCTAATGTTTGAGAAAATTGTCAGTGTTATTGAATAACATTAGAACCTACGTATTTCTTAATAGAGGAGTTTCATAGAGTTTTGGTCGAGCATTTTAAGGTCAAACACCAACTTCCTCTGTTTCGGTCATTGGAAATTGAACTTTGACGGTTCTCGTCTCTAAGAGCCAATTGTGCCCTGACTAAGGTGAGGTTGGGATCAATGTTCGCAGTATCGGTATTGTGTTATGTATCGCACTCTTGGGATACAAATACATATCGGTTATCGCACGGGATCTATCATTTGTATTAGGTAATGTATCACACTTTTTGAGAAAAAAAAAAAAAACAAAAAGAAGAAGAAGAAGAAGAAAACAAAAGAAAAGAATACATGAACTAGTAGATCATGCCTCATATATGTTTGATTTCATGTTTGAAGTGTATGATTACAACAAATTTTGGAGTAATTTGGAAAATTTTGAATTATCCTCAATTTCTCCTAAATCGGACCTACACTCAAATCTCAGAATTCGAGTGTATGTGATGATCATTTCATCAAACTACTCCTAAATACTCCGAATTTGGACTGAGTTGACTGTTGTTAGAAGTAAAATTTCAACAAAAAAAAAAAAAAAAACGTATTTTTGTATTTTTTTATTAATTTTATTTAAAAATTAGATTTTTTTTTTCGAAATTTGATAAAAAAAAACTTAATAAATCAGTAGATTATGCCTCACACATTTTTTATTTCATATTTGGAGTGCATGATTGCATGCAAATTGGGAGAAATTGGGGAAAATTTCAAAATTTCCTAGGTTTCTCTCAAATCGGGCCACCTATCAACATGAAGAATCAAGGATTTCTTATGATTTCACACTGATTTTATATTTATTTAAACAAAAATATGGATCAAAATGCAAAATAACTTACCTTTTGAGAAACTACCCCAAATGCAAGAAAATCTTGGTTCTGATTTCAATTGTAGTTTTTTTTTTTTTTTTTTCCTCAAATCCAAGCAAACTATGGACCGAAATCCACTCACAAACAGGTTAGAAGAGAGAAAACTGAAGAAAAATCTGGAAAAAAAAAATCGGATTTCGGGGGATTTTGGGAAGTTACCCTTGCAATTCTGGAATGTATTGACGATATTTGTCGATATCGACAAACTATCGTCGATAACAAGAAATTTTGTAAAGGGAAAAGTTGCGATATCACTGATAAATTTTGATATATTGTGATACGGTGTGATATTTCGACCGATACATAGGATTTTTTCATTTCCTGCTATACTCCACGGATGTTTCATATCCCTAGAATGCGATACCAATAATATCAGCTGATACTATTGATACTGCATACATTGGTTGGGATGACCTTTTCCTGCATGACTTGATGTGTAGACTCAACCTAAGTAGAAACAATCCTTCTTTGTGGAAGGGTTAGGGATTTTCTCAAATTCGTGGTCTGATAATCAATTCATTGATGGAGGAATGTAAGCAACTATATTTCTCGGGTGGAAAACACTGGACCGAACCTTTGGTGGGGTTTCTTTTTATTTTTACAAGATTCATTAGTTGCCCTATAGGCTAAATATAGATGGCCCCAATTGGTTAGGATAAGGCCTAAATGAGGAAGATGATCGTTCATGTCATCATTGTCATTGTCATCTCAGCTATTTGGGGTCAGCTTTACTATCCTAGTTTCACCAGTAAAGATTCGAAATATGAATTCGCATAATCGCTTGCTGTCATCGTCTCAGCTACTTGGGGTCAGTTTTATGAACCTTGTTTCACCAAGAAAGATTCAAAATATGAATTCACATAATTGCTTGGTGAGCATTCAATGACCAGCTGCCCAAATGACATTCAATGGACCCACATGGAGATAGTATCGGTTTAATATTCAAAGCATGTTCATTTGTCATTCTAACTATCAATTCAATCCCTAACCCCTAAAACTCTTCTTCCTTGTTTACTAAAATAGGCATCTGAGGTGGAAGATCTGAAGCAGAAAGTGACCGAACTAACAGAAGCCAAAAACCAGCTAGAAGGCCGTAACCATAAGCTGGCGGAGGAGAGCAATTATGCGAAAGGGCTGGCTTCTGCTGCGGCAGTGGAGCTCAAGGCATTGTCTGAAGAAGTTGCGAAGCTCATGAACCAAAATGAGAGGCTGACTGCTGATTTAGCGGCACAGAAATACTCCCCGCAGCGGAGAGCCAGCAGTGTTGGGAGGAATGGCAGAAGAGGAGACAGTCATATCAAGCGGCACGACCAAGGGGGGCCCCTTGCTGACGTCAAGAGAGAGCTGGCCGTGAGCCATGAGAGGGAGCTGTCATACGAGGCTGCATTGATGGAAAAGGAGCAAAGGGAGGCAGAGCTGCAGAAGAAGGTGGAGGAATCCAAGCAGCGGGAAGCATATCTTGAGAACGAGCTGGCCAACATGTGGGTTCTCGTGGCAAAGCTGAAGAAATCTCATGGAGCTGATCCCGACCATTCCGAGTTGCTGAGTGGGTCCCAGAGAATAGAAGATTTTGAGATGTTGAAAGATCCAGCGGTGAAAATTTGAGGATGAAGGGGTCTACGTTTTGGGTCGGTGTGTCTCACTGCCAGGTTTGATGTAAGAAATCCATGAATCTCAATGTTTGTGGTTTACTGCGAGTTGAGGTCTTTTTGGTTGGTTTTCAATGGTTTGGATTGTTGATTTCTTCCCCCTCTCTCCCTCTCTCTCTCTCTGGTTGTATCTTTTTGATGGTGAAGATGAAGAAGAAAGTTCAAAAAAAAAAAAGAAAAAAAAAGACAAGGGCTAGATTTTACTGTCCCCACTCTCATGATTCCAGTAAGAAGTATTATACCATGATCAGCCTGAATAGTAGGCAAATACAGATCGTTCATCTGGTGTGGCCCATGATGGATGTAGACCATAGGTGTGCTACAAACAGTGTTGTCAAAATCCTGAATCCTACAATTTGAATCTTATGATTTAAGATTCAAATTATACTTGTTTTCTTCTATTTTAAGCTTCGCTCAGCTTTCATTTTGTCTTTAGATTGGTGGGGACTTTCAATGGCTGTTTGGTTTTTCAATTAACATGGGTAATTTCTCTAGCAAGGAATGGGCAGATCTGTGTGAGGTTCCACCGTGATTTATTCATTTATCCACGCCATCCATCCTATCTCTCAGATCATTTTAAGGTATCACCCATTTATCCACACCAGCCATCCCTTCTCTCAGATCATTTTAAGGTATGAGCCCAAAAATGAGGCAGATCCAACGCTTGAGTGGACCACACCAAATAGTGAACTCGGGTTGCGTTAAATGCAAGAGTCATCTCTGGTGTGGTCCACTCGAGCGTTGGATCTGCCTCATTTTCGGACTCATACCTTAAAATGATCTGAGAGAAGGGCTGATACATCATGGTGGGCGAGCTCCGCACAGATCTGCCCTTTCCTTGTTAGAGGGGTGGGGGCGGACGCAATCCGCATCCAATTTCCTGCAAATGAGTAATAATTACTGCCACTCCAATGTTGACGTTGAGAGCTACGTGTATTCGAATTAAAAAAAAAAAACGAGGATAGATAAGGTTATGTGCAAAAAACTGTGGGGCCCACTGTGATGTATGTGCCTTATGCATGCCGTCCGTCCAATCTGCCGGCTCATTTTTGGGCATGGGCCAAAAAACGAGGCAGATCCAAAGATCAAGAGGACCACACTATAGAAAATTGTATGCCTACCGTGGAAAACTTCTTGGGGGACACCGAATTTTTGGATCAAGCTGATAGCTGTGATTTACCTTTACAGAGCAGGGCGACATCTCAATCAGATCCGTCCATCTAGTTGTCCCTCTCGTGGATAGAAATGGGTTGAAAAATACTTGTGGACAGGACGATCCTATCCATATGAAAACTGGCTCTCAAAGGCAATGGTCTGAAATAAAAACGATTAACTGTCAAATATTCCATGGGAAAATGAAGTCATGGATATGATTGTTTAACATGGGTGATTTTTGCAAAGCAAGCTGTCCATGATGGGTCGAGTAAATGGGCAGACTGATCCATCAATCACTCGGCAAAAACTCCCACTTAAAAAAATGTGTTCTTTTTCGTTTTACTTGATATGCTTAAATGAGCTTTGTTTGAGAGAAAAATGAGAGGGAAAAAAAGGACTACAAATATTTTGTGGTCTCCCAAATTTGGACAACTAATGTGGATGGCTGGGTTCAGCCACACAACCTTTCAACCACACGTGAGAGCTTCTCTGGATTGTTGGACCTACAAGAAGGAGATGAAGTAGACAGGGAGGTGGAGATGAAGTAGACAGGGAGGTGCCGCTGGCAAGTTAGGAACTCCTCGATGCCTAAGTCAAGTTCAGGACCAGAAGAATTAAGATTAAAGGTTAAGGAGTTCTGTACCTTAAAGGTGGAGACCTCGGTCCTGGAGGCGGTTCTGGAGAATCAGATCCTACCAAGATACGACGGTAAAGTATCAATTTTAGTAAGATTCTCCCTCTCGTTTCTGTTAGAGAGGTATTGCTAGGAACAGGGGTAAATCCTGGAGATCCCAGAATATTCAGATCTCCGCGAGTGTCTCGGATTGCCTTTAGGTGATTGGTTGATTTCATTTGGGAAGTTCGGCTTCCGAGCTTTCTTAGTTGAAGTCTGTTTCGAACTGTGGACTTCCCTTGGGTGAGACAAGGTCTTCGATGGCATAAGCCTCTTGGGCAGAGTGTTATTGACAGGTCCTTGGTCCCCAGTCTTAGTCGACGACTAGGTGTAGACACCCCACCTTCGGCTACACTGTTGGTAGAGATAGCTGGATGAATGGAGGACCATACCCCCAAATCCCAAGTCCAAACTCAGCCAAACTCACCCTTGTAAGCCCCATTCCATAGCCCAGATCAAGCCTGAACCCAGTCCACCCAGTCTTAAACATCAGCCTGAAAAACCCCCCATAAAAAAGGCCAGTCAAAAAATTCTAAAAAAGTCAAAATCACTGAGTCAACTCGCTGAGTTAACCCGCTGAGTCAACCCGTCCGTCGAGTCAAAACCGAGTCAACCCGAGTCAACCCGTCGAGTCAAACCCGACCGCTGAGTCAACTCACTGAGTCGACCAGCGAGTCAAACAGCAGCCCCGAGGGAGCGACCGTACTCGTTGGAAACCGAGGAGCAGCCGTATAAGCGGCCCATAGCAGGCCGCCCGGAAAAAATTACGAGAGCTGCCACTCTCCAACGCTATAAATACCCCTAGCCTCTTCTCATAACAGCATCCCTTCGAGTCCAAAGAAAGCCTGTCCGTTCGAGTGCCCTTCTCCACCCCTTAGCCCATTTTTCTACCAAGGAGAGCCCGAGTGAGGAGAGTCTATTCCTGGTCCAGCCCAGCCTGACCACTGGTCCAAGCCTCTCAAGTCACCCAAGTCTTGATCCAGCCACTCGAAGCCAATCCTTGCGATACCTCCGTCCATCCAGCTATCATTTTTCCAGCATCATCTCATTTGCATCTAGCATAAGTGCAACATTTACTTTTCTTCCAACCCCCCTGCTTCACTACAAGCACATTGATTATTCAAGCACACCGCATATGTCTTAAATTAAGCACCTGTCAGTTCGAGCGTATGCTCTGGGCTTGCCCGTTGTTGGAACCTGCCCATCAGAAACTCTTACTGTTCAGACCTGCATTCAAGTACATATCACTATAAGCACTTTGAATATTCAAGCACACAGCATGCATCATCTCGCATAAAGCACCTATCAGTTCGAGCGTACGCTCTGGGCTTGCCCGTTGTTGGAACCTGCCCATCAGAAACTCTTACTGTTCAGACCCGCATTCATGCATCATGTCATCCATGAGAACATACGAGGATTAAACTAGACTTTCAAGTATCCGATCGATTCTGTGAAGTAGAGACCGTACTTCGGTACCGGCAGTGTGTGGGGTGCTTAACCTCTTCCCACCCTGTAACCGTGATCCCTTACCTTGAATCTCTGGCCGCAGATCAACAGGAGTCATTTTAGAGGAAGGAATCTTCGGATTCCCTTCTCTAACGTTTCTGCAGGGTCTAACCGACTGTAGATTCGAAGTAACTGGCTAGTGGCGACTCTGGTCTTATATAAACACACTTAAACATATCCAGCTTAACATGACAACCAAACGAAGCCCTCGAGAACGAGGCAAGCCAGTGGCACGAACGGCGATTTCGCACTCACGCATCCTCATCTCCTTCTTTTCCGAAAGGAAAGGGGAAGGGAGAAGAACGTCGTGGGGGAGCGCGGGAAAATCGGCGAGGGTCCACAGAATGGCGACTCTGCTGGGGATGAGCTAGTCCCACTAGTCGTGATCCGACTTGAAAAACAGAATCCTTCCCGTACTTAAAAGTCACTAATCCTCATACAATCTCATCTGCATAGCATTCTACCCAAAACCCAAAACAAACAAAAAATAGAAGATCCCAAAACCAGAAAAAATAGAAAATACCAAAACCCAAAAAGAGTAGAGTACAGTCCTCACCATTGCGCCTCCTCGGACTCAACGTACGCGGAGACAACTTTCCTACCGCAGCATAATCCGCACTCGGGCTCAACAAGCCATGTCCGACCACGAAGAAGAAACTCATCTCCTTCCTGCTCTTGAGATGACCGAAGCGCAACCTCCGGCGCAACAGCCCATTGATAATACGCCAATCATACAAGAATTGGCACAAGGAGTGAGAGCAATGCAAGAAATGCTCTTGCAATTCATGCGAGCACAAGCCACCGCAGCAGCCAACAATTAGGTTGGCCCAGTTCAGCAATCTCAGCAGCCATGTCGGGTCCTTCCGGCCTCCAGTTCAAATCAAGCACAACCATCGGAGTCTACCCAAGACTACCGACAACAGCCATCTCAGCCCTTCGCTATGGGGCATCCTTCTCAATATCTTCCTGCGACGACAAGGCCATCTCAGAGCACTTCCGTTGCAGGAACATCCAGTCAACCTCCAGTCAATCTTGCAAACAACAATCTCAGTAGATCTCAGCATGTCCCCGCCGATGGGACACCTTTTCAATTTCAGCACATCCCCGCCGATGGGATTTCAATTCAATTTCCAGCAACAGGGACAGCACTGGCGAATGCCCACAACGGGGGTCAGTGTCAAGCCCACATCAATCAGCGGACAGTGGCGAATACCCAACAAGGGGGTCACTTCCCAGCATCTCAGCCTCCTGCAAACAGGAGCACTTTTTAATTCCAGCACATCCCCGCCGATGGGATTCCAGTTAATTTCCAGCAATCTTCAATTCAGCAAAATTCAGTTAATTTCCAGCAATCTTCAATTCAGCAAAATCCAGTTAATTTCCAGCAAGTTCCAGTTCAACCTTCAGTACAGTCTCCAGTTCAGTTACAATCATTTCAAGCACAAGTTCATCAGAATCCAGTTCAATCATCAAACCAATTTCAGCAACCCGCGGTTGCTTTTCAGCAAACCCATAGGGTCGAGGACATCGACCACTATGCCGAAGAAGAACGTGCCTTACTCCAGGAGGCACCAGTCGCTCGAACAGATCACTCAGGACTGGACGAGTTGCGGGAGCAGTTCCAGATCTTGCAAAATCAGCTTCAGCGACAACAAGGAATTGATCTACCTTCGACCAAGTTCAGAGACTTGTGTCCTTTCCCAGATGCTCAGGTACCTCAAAACTTTGAGGTTCCAAAGTTCAAAAGATACGACGGCAGCGGTTGTCCCACAGCACATCTCAAGGCCTTCTGTGGAGAGCTGAGTGCAATCTCAGGAAATGAAGGGGCCCTCATTCGTTTGTTCTAAAAATCTCTGAAAGGCGATGCCCTCGATTGGTACACTTCATTGGACTGCCACCGCATCAGGACATGGGAACAGCTTTCCCAGGCTTTCGTCGACAGATTCGCGTACAATCTCAACATGGCACCCAGAAGAGCCGACCTCGCAGCTCTCAGGCAAAGGAGTGATGAAACACTATCAGCTTATGTGGGTCGTTGGCGGGCTATGGCAGCTCGAATGCGAACGCCTATCGACGACGAAGAACAAATCTCCATGATTGTTCATTCAACATATCTAGGCATATCCGGGTATCTCATCTCGCATCCATATGCGAATTTCTTACAATTGATCCGTGCTGGAGAGTAAGTCGAAGCAGGAATCCGGGCCGGGACAATCTCCCCATGGCCTCATCAGGCCACTCTAGTCAAGAGGAACAGAGTGGAAGGAAGACCTATCGGGCATGGGAATGGAAACCGCAGTGGTTCTCCTCCCCGCCCAACAGAGGTAAACAACATCAACACCACTGCTCAAGGAAATCAACATGCTCCCCCACAGGGATGTCAACAGTATCAACAGAATCAAGTTCAGCATCAGCCTCAGCGGTATCAGCCACAACCGAATCCTCAGCCACAACCACCTCGACAACAGCAGCAGTTCAGAGGAAACGGCCAATACTCATACCAGAACAGGCAGAATTACAGGGAGTCCAGGAAGTTCACTCCACTCAGTCAACCACTTAGTCAAATCATGACTACGCTGGTACAAAAGCAGTTACTCACTCTGATGACACCTAGGCCTCTTGCTTATCCTTTGCCACCAAACTACCGAGAAAATGAGTATTGCGCCTATCATCAAGGACGTGGCCACGCCACTGATCGATGCTATACTTTGAAGAATGCCATACAAGACTTGATTGATGACCGCAAGATCGTCATCTCGGTCCCTGGAACTTCTCCAGCAGCTTCCACCAACATCCTTCAGAATCCTCTGCCTCAGCATCCAATGGACCCCAGTTCGTCTCGTGGCCCTGCAGTCAATAGTATAGAAGAAGGGGACCATCTCGATCGCTTCTTCTCCCCTATCCAGTCCATTTATGCTTACACTTATGGGCCAACTAATCATCCTCCAGTCTTGCAAGGGGCAAGTCCCTTTCTTCCTTCAATCTCCGAGCCAGTAGTGCTCGAAGGAGCACCTCCATATGATATACCAGTTGTTTAAGGGGCACCTTACAACCATTCAAGCTGGGAACCAGTCGTCCTGGAAGGAGTACAATCATACATTGAGCCCACATACGAACCTGTCATCTTGCAAGGGGCAACTCCAGAACAATCCAATCCGCAATGGAAGGATTATACTCATCAGCAGCAAGAGCCCGTTGTCTTGGAAGGAGCTCTTCCAGTTGAGCCAGTCATATTGCAAGGGGCAAATCCCGGAGGCGTGTCAATCACGCTACGGCAGCTCGGACGAACAGAGAAACCTCCTGCCATATCAAGAGGACCAGTATTCATTCCATGGGAGCCTCCTGCCCCAGGAACAGTCAAGCCAGGACCACGACCTTATGTGGTCTATGAAGACAAGCCTCGATACTACCCCTTCAGCACAGGCAACAATGTAGTTCTCAAGGCAAAGGCTCCATACGAGGAAGATCTGGTACCTACACCAACACCGTTGCAAGAACCGGTGGTCCTAGAAGGCAAAAGGGAGGAAAACTACAAAGAGGTTCCATGGCACTATCCAGAATGTGCGGAAGTGGGGAACATGAATCCCAATGGGCGTTGTATCCGAAGAGATAATCAGAACAGAGGAGATCCCAAAGGCGCCCTTTCAGGCCTCGGCAACAAAAATGAAGCCGCATACGATGTGGCGAATCAGCTCAAGTCAATCCCTGCACAAATCTCAGTATGGGAGTTACTCTGTACATCTCGCATACACCGAGAAATGTTTGCCAAGACCTTGAACGATGCTCACGTCTCCTCTGATACGGCACCAGAAATGATAGCTTTGATGATTGGACAACTCCTGGCTCCGCGCGCCATCACCTTCACAGATAATGAGTTGCCACCAGAGGGACGTGATCATGGGCGATCCCTCAACATAGCATTACGATACAAAGACCTCTGTGTTCCGCTGGTCCTTATCGATAATGGCTCAAGCTTAAATGTCTGCCCTACTCAAGACTGCAGAACGTCTGGGAATCAGTCCTTCTTCATTCCGACCCAGCACCATATGCGTCAGAGCATTCGACAACACCCGCCGATCAGTGGAAGGGGAGGTCGACATAGAGGTACAGATAGGTCCGGAAGTCTCCACCATCACATTCCAAATCCTAGATATATCAGCCTCTTTCAACATGTTGCTCGGACGACCGTGGCTGCACAAGGTTGGAGCTGTGCCATCAACCTTGCATCAACGAGTGAAGTATATCTGTGGAAATCAAGTGATCTCTATCCATGCAGAGAAGGAGCTCATCATTCCTTCTAATGCTGCTGCCACTGAACCAGACATCCCGGTCATCGATATCCAGCACTCTGAAGAAGACATCCCGTTTCACAGTTTCGAATTCGAGACTGTGAACTCTATCGCCAATCCAGAACCGATAAGGGTGGACCATGTCTTTTCACCAGCAGAGCGTCTGAGCTTCAAATACCGAATGAAGAATCACTTCAAGTCCAGAAAGGTACCGCTGATATATAACCAACGCAAATGGGGACTCGGATACAGGTCAACATTCATGGACAAAAGGAGGAAGAAATTTCGGTGCTCACCCATCCAATTCGTCAAGCCAAGAGAACCTTGCAAAGATCCAGGAGGGAATCAACCGACTGCACTACACAAAGGCCTCCCGATGAGCCTAGTTTGGGCCACGTGGCCCCCCATTCGATGGGATCAGATTCTCGAACCATCTAAGCCTCCAGAAGAAGAAGAAAAGGATGAAGACGAAGAAGGAAGTCAAATACAGCAGCTTCAGGACCAGGTTACTCTGACACCTGCTCCCAACCAGGGGCACAACTTGCCCACTTCTCCCAACCAGGGGCACAACCTGCCCACTTCAATCAGCAAGGGGTACAACTTGCCCATCTCAGCACCAATTAGCAAGGGGCACGACTTGCCCATCTCTGCAAAGTCAACTTCATCAATCATCAGCCAGGGGCAGAAGCAGCCCATCCATTGGACCAAGAAAGGGAAGTGGCCAGCCCTAGATTGGTCTGATGTCCAGATTCTAAACTTGTGTCTAGCTGTGGAACCAGACGAACTGCAATGCGAAGAAAGTGATCCGGGAGGGACTGAGTACGACTCAGATCTCGAACCCGACCAGCGAGAAATCATGGTCAGTTGGGCCAGACCGTGACTCTTCGCCCAAATCATCAACCCCCACCTCTTCAGGGGAGGAAGTGTGGGGTCCTGAATGGTCATCTGTTCCCCTAACTTTTGAATCAGCCAAAGAGCCATTTGAGGGCTCTGGCTTCAAAAAAAAAAACGCCTATTTAAGCAGCGACCGGAACTTTAGAACAAGTTGGGCTCAATCATGGTCTGCAATGCCCACTTGTTCAAAGTCCCACTGAATTTCGAAAATCCAAAAAAATCAAAAATTTTCAAAAGCCAAAAACATCTAGCATTTCAATTTCAGAAAAATCTCAAAAACCAAAAAATATTTCCTTTCCTGCATTCAATAGTGTGCCAAGTTCGTCTAAAGAGTCGCATGAGTTTGAAGTCGAATCATATGATTTCGACATCGAATTAGACTTCGAGCTCATGGGTCTGGACGAAGCTCGGGATGAGGAAGATGATGATCCTGCTCCCGAACTTGAGGATCTCCTCAAAAAGTTCGAATCTAAAGCCAATGTTGTAGCCGATGATTTCGAGATAGTAAACTTGGGGACACCTGAGATCCCTAGGGAAGTACGCATTGGAAAATCGTTACTACCTGAGATGAAACAGAAAATGATAGAGTTCCTAGCTCCAAGATTGTCCAACTTCGCGTTCTCATATGAAGACATGCCGGGGCTCGATGAAGAGCTCATTGTACACCATCTGCCAACCAAGGCAGATATGAAGCCAGTGAAGCAGAAACTTCGAAGAATGAAGCCAGAATGGGCTCTGAAAGTCCGAGATGAAGTCATCAAACAATACAACGCGGGATTCTTGGTAGTCTCCAATTACCCTGAATGGCTCGCCAACATCGTACCAGTACCGAAGAAGGATGGCAAGGTTCGAATGTGCATCGACTTCCGAGATCTCAACAAAGCCAGTCCAAAAGATGACTTCCCTTTGCCACATATCGACACTCTGGTCGACAACACTGCTGGATACAAGATCTTCTCATTCATGGACGGGTTCTCAGGTTACAATCAGATCAAGATGGCCGTCGAAGATCGTGAGAAGACAGCATTTATCACTCCCTGGGGAACCTTCTGTTACAGGGTGATGCCGTTCGGTCTGAAGAACGCAGGAGCAACATATCAGCGAGCAATGACAGCACTATTCCATGACATGATGAATAAGGAGCTTGAAGTATATGTGGACGACATGATCGTCAAATCTCGCACACTTGAAGGACACTTTGAAGATCTGAAGAAGTTATTCAACAGATTAGAAAAGTACAAGCTCCATCTCAACCCTCAGAAATGTGTCTTCGGTGCAATGGGAGGTAAGCTCCTCGGCTTTATGGTGAGCGAGGATGGCATCAGGGTCGACGAGACCAAAACCAGAGTAATCATCGAGATGCCCCCTCCTAGAACAGAGAAAGAAATTCGTGGCTTCCTCGGCAGAATTCAATACATCAGTCGCTTCATCGCACAGCTCACACCTATCTGTGAGCCCATATTCAAGCTCCTTCGGAAGAACGTCCCAAAAGAATGGAATGATGATTGCCAAGTCGCCTTCGACCGCATCAAGAAGTATCTCATGAATCCTCCAGTCCTAGTGTCGCCCACTCCTGGACGACCACTATTGTTATACATCTCGATAGCAGCAGAAGCCATAGGCTGTGTCCTCGGTCAGCACGACGAGACCGGGAAGAAGGAACAAGCAATATACTATTTGAGTCGAAAGTTCACCGACTACGAGACCAGGTATTCCCCGATTGAGAAGACTTGCCTCGCCCTAGTCTGGGCAACTCAGCGACTCCGTCAATACATGATTGTATTCCCTATTCTTCTTCTCGCTCACATGGATCCGCTCAAGTACCCGTTGGAGAAACCGGTACTCACTGGAAGGATAGCTAAATGGCAGCTACTCCTGTCTGAGTTCGACATCACCTATGTCACTCAAAAGGTAATCAAGGGACAGGCCCTCGCCGATCATCTTGCGGCTCACTCTCTCCTGGACTATCAGCCGCTCAAGACATTCTTCCCTGATGAAGATCTCTTGCTCATTGAAGATGAAGAAAAGAAGAAAAAAGATGAGTGAACGTTATTCTTTGACGGCGCAGCAAATTCTAAAGGGAACGGTATTGGAGCAATCCTCTACTCTCCAGATGATGTCCCTATTCCTATCTCGAGGCGCATCGCATTTGAGTGCACCAACAACATGGCAGAGTATGAAGCATGCATCGCTGGCTTAAGGGAAGCCATAATCTTGGGCGTCAAGAAGCTATGAGTATTTGGAGACTCACAGCTTATCATCAATCAGACCAATGGCGAATGGAAGACCAAGGATGAGAAGTTGATACCATATCATGTGTATCTTGACAATCTGATCGAAGAATTCAAGGAGATCACCTTCTCATACATGCCCAGAGCCAAGAACCAGTTTGCAGATGCTCTCGCCATGCTCGCATCAATGCTCGAGATCCCAAAAGGAGCTTCAGAATGGGAGCTCACAGTCGAAATTCAAGAAGAACCTGCTTTTTGCCTTGCAAATAGAAGAAGCCGAAGCTGTCCCTGACAAACCCTGGTATGCCGACATCAAGCAATATCTCGAAACCCAGGAGTATCCAGAATCAGCAACAGCAACAGATCGCCGAACCATCCAACGTTTGGCCGGCCAGTTCACCATCAGTGGCGAAGTTCTCTACAAGCGATCCTATAATCACATCCTCCTTCGATGCGTCGATGAAACAGAAGCTGCAAAGATCATGAAAGAAATACACGAAGGAATCTGTGGCCCTCACATGAATGGGCACATGATGGCAAAGAAGATTCTACGACTTGGCTACTATTGGCTCACCATGGAGGCAGACTGTTGCCAGCACGTCAGAAAATGCTTCAAGTGTCAGGAGCATGCGAATCAAATCCATGCCCCATCATCAGAGTTATACAACCTGACCACCCCCTGGCCCTTCTCCATGTGGGGACTCGACATCATCGGCAAGATCAGTCCCAAAGCATCAAACGGTCATGAGTACATACTTGTGGCAGTCGACTACTTCACCAAGTGGGTAGAGGCAGCCTCCTACACCACGATTGCAGCATCTCAGGTGATCAAATTCATGAAGAACAACATCATATGCCGGTATGGAATCCCCAATGCTATCATCACAGATAATGGGACCCCGTTCGTCAACAAGAAGATGGATGACTTCCTCAGCAAATTCAAGATCAAACGTCATCGATCAAGCCCCTACCGTCCTCAGATGAATGGTGGGGTAGAAGCCGCAAACAAGACAATCGTCAGGATACTTGAGAAGATGGTCGTGACCTATCGAGATTGGTCAGATATGCTCCCATATGCACTTTGGGCCTATCGAACGTCTGTACGGTCTGCTACGGGCGTTACTCCTTTCGAGCTTACTTATGGAATGGAAGCAGTTCTACCAGTCGAGGTGGAAATACCATCACTACGGGTGTTATTAGAAAGCGGAGTTGAAGAAGGAGAATGGCAACGGGCCAGATTCGATCAGTTGCAACTAGCAGATGGAAAGCGCATGCGTGCACTAAGTCATTCTCAGTGTTATCAGAAAAGGATCGCTCGAGCTTACAACAAGAGAGTCCGAAAAAGAAGTTTCAAGGTAGGCGACATGGTCATGAAGAAGATTCTACCGTCACACCTTCCAGATCCCAGAGGAAAGTTCAAACCCTCGTGGGACGGGCCACTGATCGTCAGAAGTACTTCCCGGAGGCGCCCTCAGACTCACCAGCATGAGAGGGGTGGATCTTCCTGAGCCAACCAACGCCGACAACGTGAAGATCTTTCACGGGTAAGTTATTCTGACCTTATCAAAGGTTACTTTAATAGAGCTGAAGTCAAGGGGTCAAAGCTAAGATCTCTGAGAAATAATTTCCGTCCACCAACAAGTGTTTCAAATAAGGGGATTCAAAAAGAGAAACATACAAAAAAAAAAAGAGAGAGGGATTCAAAAGGAAAAGAAAAAAAAAGGGGGGGGAGAGAAAAAGAATATAAAAAAAAAAGAGAAAAAAAGAGAAAGAAAAAGGGAAGCCAAAGAAAGGCACTCAAGAAAAAAAAATCAATCCAAGAAACACAGTCATCCATCCATTCATCTCAGAGGGGTCTTTAGCAAAGACCGACAGCTCTATAATCGTAACTCAGGATAAGGGCTGAAAGACTGCCATCGGCCGGCAACGACGGATAGGGCTGGAGATCGGCGGCGTCAATAGGTTCCTACGTCTTTTTTTTTCTCTTTTTTTCTCTTTTTCTTTTACACACGGATTTGTTTCTCCCGCCTCACTTTTGGCCTTTCCCGCGAGGCTCATTTTTGTCACCCGTATGTCGCCTGAACCACTTTTGGACTTTCCCGCAGTTCCCATTTTTGTCGTATCGACGGTTCCCCGTCCGTTCTGGTTTATGGGCACTGCACCACTTTTGGGCTTTCCCGCGGGAGTCTGAGTGGTCGTACTCTCCCCACCTAGAAGGACTCGGTTGGTTGCGGCTGTTGCACTTCTAGAAAGTGCCCATTCAATAAAACTGGAATAGTTTCCAATGAAATTATCTCGACTTCAGTTCCCCAGTTTCGATTCTAGATACTCTTTAGTAAAGGCAGGTGGTTGTTCACAAAGTTTATTCCCCTAAGTTTTTCTCTTTGTATGTTTTTTTTTGTTAAAAGACTCCCTAAGTTTTCCTTTTCTTTTTTCCCCCCCGGGGGGGGGGGGGAGAGAAAAAGAATATTAAAAAAAAGAGAAAAAAAGAGAAAGAAAAAGGGAAGCCAAAGAAAGGCACTCAAGAAAAAAAATCAATCCAAGAAACACAGTCATCCATCCATTCATCTCAGAGGGGTCTTTAGCAAAGACCGACAGCTCTATTATCGTAACTCAGGATAAGGGCTGAAAGACTGCCATCGGCCGGCAATGACGGATTCCCGACCTCTAGCCGCCGCAATTATCCAAGGATGCAGAAAAAGAAAAAGAAAAAAAAAAGAGAAAAAGAAAATGTGTGCCTAAACAAAGAGGGCGGAGTGAAAACCCGAAAGGGCGCTCCGAGTAAAAACAGTGGGCATACAGCGGACTTGGTGAAAACCTGAAAGGGCGCCAAGGGTAAAAACAGCATAGCTGCCAAGGGGCAGGCAAGACCAAATACCCGTGACGTGGTGAAAACCCGAAAGGGCGCCACGGGCAAAAATGACGGGAAAAAGTCGGCTGTGGTGAAAACTCGAAAGAGCACTGCAGGCCTGCAGGCAAAAATGGCTCAAATGAAAAAAAGAAAAAATAAAAGTGCAGGTACCAAGAAATCAGACAGTCCAGATCGATTCAAGCAGTGAAAGTGCAAGAACAAGAGGAAGTACAGTTAGGAGCGAAGAACTCTACAAACTCTGACAATCTCAGGAAGCAAGAGTTTTCATTGCCTACATCTCTAGGGAACCAAAGGATCAAGCAAGTCAAATCTCGAGACATCGGTCAAATCATTGACCGAGCCCCAGTTCTGATTCCTATATCCCGACACAAAGTCCAGACACACTCACAAGACAACTCATGGCACAATAGATTCCCAAAAAAGTTTTCTTCTTTTTCATTAAAAGTATCATATTTCTTTTACACATGTCATATCATCTTTTTCAAAAAAATACAAAAAAAATGCATCATCATCAATTATATATGCAAAAAAGGAATGTGCAGGTGGCCAACACAATTAATCTCTACCCTCCTCCTCGGCCACATCAGGTGAGTCCTCTGACTCATAATGAAGTAACCTCGCTCTCAACCTGCTCACCTCCATACGCAGGTAATACGCCTCATCACGCTCAAGGGTACGGATCGCTGTCTCCTCATCAGACAACCTCTGATCAGCAGCCAATCTCCTCGACATCATCTCACAATGATACCGAAGTGCAGAGATCTCAGACAGCAGATGGCCATGAGTGGCCAAAAGGAAGCTAGGATCGATAAACGGGCGCTCCTCAAAGGGTTCATATGAACCAGATGAAGAGCCAGCATCTCCAAAGATATCCTGCTCATCCTCATCAACAGTCTGGTGCCAGCAAGGGATACGTCGGTACAAAGACTGCTCAGCAACCCAGTACTGGTACGGGGCGGTCGCCATCGGAAAAGTCCGTAGCTCAAAACCCAGCAAATCAGCAGTCAAGTGACTCGCCCAAGAACAATCAATCCGGGTCCTGAAGTCAGAGGACCTAGAGGGAAGTGCTCGACGCCCGATACCCGTGAAAGCAAAAAGAGGAACATCTTGCTCATATCCAAACTGCCGCAGGAACCGAATGGGATGGTAAGAAAAGTAGGATCGAAAGCCTACCAACATCAGAGGATGGCGGTGTGCATTGCAAAGCACTGGAGAAAGTGAAAGCCAAGATGACTCCCAACGAACGTTCCAGTCACGAAGTTCAGCAAACATCCTGCGATACAAGGGCTCGCTCATCCTAGCTGTATGCGGAAGAAACTCCATAATGTACCGCATAAGGTCTGGGCGACGGGTGTCAGGAAATGATACAGGAATAGTCAAAGAAAGACGCTCCCATAGCCAGACCTGATCACAGAGAAGAAAAGAAGTTCAGCTAGAGCAAAGCAATCCCTAACAAAGCAAGAAGAAAAAGGTGCAGAAAAGATACCTGCAGAAAGGCACAACAGCCGCGAAGGACACGAGTGCGGCCCAGGGCGCAGTTAGTCAGCCCATTGAACAGCTCGGCCAAGGTAAGAGAAATGATCCCCTGCTGATGGATAGCTCGGCTCATCACCTCAAAAAGCAGAGGAGTCTGGGACCTGCGCCATTCCGAGAACAGCACCTCAGCAATCAAGCAGAACATCAGTGCGTTCCGAGCAAAGGTAGAACCGGCCACACCCCAAGGACCCGAAAAAAGATCATACAGTAAGTCCAAGGAGAACACTACAGCATCCTGGCCAGCAGCTGCAGGATGAACAAGATAAGAAATTCCGAACCAGTTCTGCGGTGTAGCAATCTTCGGCGATGTCTTAGGCGAGAAATACTGAGTATAATCCAAGGGTAGGCCTGTCAAGCGTACAAGCTCCTCCAAAGAAGGCCCCATCTCCATATCGTTGAACGCAAATAAGTTCAACGAAGAGACCCAATCAATCAATGCAGCTCCGAGCATCCTCCAATCAATATCAACTCTAGCCATATGAACCAGACTGCCAAAGCCATAGGACTCTAACTCCCGAATCTCATAAGCTGACAAACTGTCAAGCCAAGCAAGCAGTCGAGGCGAGCAAGAAGAACGAGGAAGCAGCTGACAAGTCCTCACTGGTACCCCCTCTAACACAAAAGGCCCAGAAATCAATGATGACTCATCAAGGATCGGAAGGTCAACGGGCGAAGGAGAAGGAAAAGCTAGAACCTCTGCAGACTCGACAGCCCCTGACCTGCCCTCAGTAACGGCTATGTCTGATATAGTCGCATCACTATCTGAAACTTTCATAACCTCAGCCACATGGGAAGACTCGCCCACCTCATGAACAGAGCGCGCAAAAGACCGACGATCAGGAGAAAGACGATACTCCCCATCAAAAGGGCTACCAGTAAAGATCACACCGCACATCGTGGCACCCTGGCTAATCTGACCGTCAAAGAATGCATCTGAACCATCCAAAAGGGTCCCGACTACCCCGATCGAAGAATCAAGGGCCAGATCCAGACCTGCGGCCCTCTCCAGTAGGAAATCATGAATCCAGTCATCATCCTGGCCGATCAAAGGGATCATTGAGGCATCTACACCGTCCATCATCAGGGGAACATCATCAATGATCACATCAAGTCCACCCAAAGAAGTATACCGCACATCCTGGCCCTCATCAAGAGCATCCAAACCGTCAAAAATACCATCTGAACCATCTATCCCATCCAAGCATGAGATCAGCCAATCTATGTCCCTCATGGTCCCATCATCACCATCCATCACATCATCCATGGGGCCCACACTCAAGGGATGCATAGCTTCACCCATGTCCCATCTTATCATCCTATCCATACCATCCATTTCTCCCACAATCAAAGGCCTACCCAAATCTGGAATTACAGCCATTTCACCATTAATAGAGCCATTCAAAGCTCTCCCAACAACCACCCCTAATTCATCATCAATACCCCTATTCAATGCTCCATCCCCACCATCAATCAAAGGCACCTCACCATCTTTAAAGCTTTCATCAATTACTGCAACATGGGACCCACCAATCTCTCCCACAATGGCCCCCAAGCCATCATCAATGGCTGCCCAAGAGAGGATCAATAAAGAAAAAGACAAAAAGAGAAGGAAAGAAGGGACAAAAGGAATATTCATGGCTGCAATCGAACCCGGACGTGCAGGGAATGAGGAGACAGGGATAGTGGACAGAGGAGAGTGTCCGAACCAGAGCCAGCCCAGGCCGCTCAAGAGGCGAGCCTTGGGCGGCCTGCCCTGGGCCGCCCGTACGGACACAGATTTCCTCTCTCCGTGGGATTGGCTCCAGGGTTCTTGGTAGGTGAGGCTGACAGTCCACGTCAGCAGATGGCGCTCCATGGGCCGCCCAAGGCTCCGGTCCACTCCAGATTTCGACTAAGGTTGATCAAGATCATATAAAAGGTGCCCCACCGGTCCAATCATGAAGCAATGCGGCCAGAGCATGGCTGATCAAGTCAAAGAAAGGGAGAGGTGGTCAAGTGGGGGCCACAAGCAATCCAAGCCGTTCAAAGACCAGATCATCATGATCTAAACCATCGAAGGACCTACATGAGCCATCAAATAACAAGATCGAAGGGCTGATCATCAAAATAAGGGCCAGAATCCAAGATCTAATCATCAAGTGGGCCCACAAAGCCAAATCAAGCGATCTGAGACGTTCAAGCCATCATCTGCACCATGAGAAGCCTTCTTAGCCCCACAAATCATCAAAAGAGGTACCCTAAAGCAAAGCCGAGGTCTCAAGTGGGCCCACAAGGCCAAATCTATCAATCTGAACCATTCAAGGGCTAAATCATCAGGATCCAAACCATTGGAAAGCTTACACAAGTCATGGAGCAGCAAGATCAAAGGTTCGATCATCAAAAGAAGTGCCAGAATCCAAGATCTAATCATCAAGTGGGCCCACAAGGCCTAATCAAGCAATCTAGACCATTCGAACCACAATCGGCCCTATCAAAAGCTAAACATAGCAAGGTAAGTATGCCTAACCATGAAAATCTGGTCCGAAGACCTTAAACTACGTCGGGATCAAGATCCCGAGGGATTGTCAATAAAACCTGGCATCGGTCTTCTTCAAGATCTGGTGGCTCCGGACATTTTCTATATATATATATATATATATATATATATATATATATATATATATTTATGCATTTCCAGCACTTGCATGTACATATTTTTGGTCCGAAGACCTTAAACTACGTCGGGATCAAGATCCCGAGGGACTTTCAATAAAAACCGGCATCGGTCTTGATTGCTCGAGTCAAGATCCGACAACACCGGACATTTTTCAAAAAATCACAAAAATATATATATGCATTACCAGCACTCTCTTATACAGTTTTTGGTCCGAAGACCTTAAACTACGTCGGGATCGACATCCCGAGAGATTTTCAATAAAAGCCGGTATCGGTCTTGATCGCTCGAATCAAGATCCTACGACACCGAGTACTTTAAAAAAAAAACAACAAAAAAAATATGTTTGCCCCTTTTGTACAGTTTCAGGGTCCGAAGACCTTAAACTACGTCGGGATCGATATCCTGAGAGATTTTCAATAAAAACCAGTGTTGATCTTGACCGCTCAAATTGAGACTTAACAGCCTGGAACATTTTTTCGAAAAAACACAAAAAGAATGTATTTTCAGCATGTACATATTTGCGGTCCGAAGACCTTAAACTACACTGGGATTAGTTTCTCGGGGGACCTTTCTCGCTTTCAACAAAAATCGGCATCGATCCCAGCCATTCGAGCCAGGATCTGATGACCCGGATCATTTCCAAAATACCAAAAAAAAATTCTAAGCTTTCCATAAAAACCAGTGTCAATCTCGATTACTCGAGTTGAAGTCTGGAACTTTTTCAAAACAAAAAAATATATATATATATACAATATAAAACAAAAAAGTTTTCACCACCAGTTTCAACCCACCAATTTATCCCCAGCGGTTCGAAGACCTAAAACTACACTGGGATTAACTTCTCGGGGGCTTTCTTTCCTAAACCTGTTCCGGACATGGCTGACACTTGATCGTACGGGTGTTCGGAATCTTTTAAACAGGTAAGGGCTGAGGCGGGCAGAACTTCACAATCTTGTTCGTGTTGAACGCACCGTGATAGACAACCTTGATTTGGAAGTCGCTGTTGAAGCTGACGGATGTTCCCTGTTCCTAGAACTCATGAAGGGGATTAAGGCTGTTGGGAGGTGAAGCTCACCCTCACGGAATTGTGAGCAACGTAAGACCCCAAACTGGATTGACTAAGGGAAATGTGAGGATGTGGCTCATCTTGTGGCCGAAGGAGTCCGTCGGACGATACGTGGTCTATGTGCATTACACATGAGGAACAGGCAACTTTGTGGGTGTGTTGACTGAAAACCCTCAAAATCTCCTCATCCGAAGATGTAAAACTATGGCACTTAACTGTGTGAGACTCGTCTTGCTCGCTGACGTAAAATGGATCGGGTACCTTACCAGCAGTAGAAGCTGGAAGTGGATGAAAATTCCATACTTTTCCCTGCATTTCATAAAAATCACCAAAATACAAAAACATTGCAAAATCACCTTTTCAAAAATCACAAAAAATATTTCCCTTGCTTTCAACAAAATATTTTCAAAAATCACAAAAATATTTCCTTTGCTTTCAAATCAAAATATTCTCAAAAATCACAAAAAAATTTCCCCTTGCTTTCAATCAAAATATTCTCAAAAATCACAAAAAATATTTCTCTTGCTTTCATCAAAAATATTTCGAAAATCACAAAAAATATTTCCTGTGTTTTCAATAAACCGATCTCTATCCTGACCACTCAGTTGAAGACTCGGACCACATATTTACAAAAAATCACAAAAATTAGTATCCCCAGCACTACAATTCAGGAGTCTTGAACTCCGCTCACTTCATAGTATGGGATGACGGATCCAATCGCCCGCAAATTGGAATCTTGACCAAAACGGGCAACCAAACACCATCTCAATCACAAGTATGCCCAGAAGAACATCTTGAAGTCGAATAATATCCTCGCACATTCTCATTAGCAAAGAAACAGCATCTTGGGACGATGGACCTGGTCAACCACGGGTCGGGATCTTGACCAACCCGCTGTCCAAACCTCCGTATCAAAAAGAAAATCCCTAGGGGGCACAACCCTGCAAGCAATAAGCTCAAAATTCTCTGCATCTCCAGCAAAAGCAAAATCATCAAACTGAAAGAGGATGAGCCAAATCATGCATTCATCATGCATCTCCCAGCATCAGCATCCATCGCATCAATCATCATGTTTACCTGCTTTCAATAAAAGTTGGTTAGCCAAAAGCCCCACAGGCATCCCTAGTGGAGGCGAGTGCAAACCAGATCCCCGTTTCCAAAAGACAAAAAAATATTTCCATTTGCAAATAAAAACCCCACGGAGTATCACTCCCCAGAGTGGGTGCCTTTTCAAAAATCCAAAAATATTTTCCCAGTAGAGCGTTATGCCTCCAAAACACTAGGAGATCTTCCATATCTCTGGGTAGGAGCCAACGCAAAAATCAAATAAGATCCGATGTCTCGCGGTTTTTCCGGAGACCATTGGATCCAATGCACTCAAAGTACGGTCGAACTGAACTCCAGTGTCAGTGCGGTCGTACCACATGCCAAAATATAAAAAAGATGAAAGCCAAAAGGCTCGGTCAGAGAAACCATTTGAACAGGTGGAAACGATGAATTGTAACCCAAGTATCAAAATCAGCAGATTGGGTGGAAAGAGTTCACCCGCACATACCTAGGCGTGGATGCCTGAAGTACCTTGACTGAGTCCAAGTCGGCGTAGTAGAATCCCGTAAGACTATCTGACGCAGGGCGTCTAACCACTTTGACAGTCAAGCGAAACAAGTACTCCTGGAGTGATCTGGGAAAACATCAAACATCACACAATCAGTCTTAGGGTCAGTATCCTCGTAAGACTAGCGGACGCAGAGGCTCTGCTGTACCTTTTCGATGTTAGTACCGATCGGAAATGGAAGGGTTGCGATTGGGTACCCAGGTTGCAGCAAACTGCAGGGACAATTGCAACGTTTTCTCCAAACTCTCGCGGTATGTGCGAGTTATCAATTTTCAGAAAATCAATTGACTCAGATACAAAGGACAACAAAGACTCCAGACCACAATCAAGGAAAGAATGAATTGCAAACCAAGCATCGAAACCAGCAGATCGGGTGGAAAAAGCCCACCCGCACATACCTAGGCGTGGATGCCTGAAGTACCTTGACTGAGTCCAGGTCGGCGTAGTAGAATCCCGTAAGACTATCTGACGCAGGGCGTCTAACCACTTTGACAGTCAAGCGAAACAAGTACTCCTGGAGTGATCTGGGAAAACATCAAACATCATACAATCAGTCTCAGGGTCAGCATCCTTGTAAGACTGTCGACGCAGAGGCTCTGCTGTACCTTTCCGATGTTAGTACCGATCGGGAATGGAAGGGTTGCGATTGGGTACCCAAGTTGCAGCGCATGCAGGGACAATCGCAACGTTTTCTCCAAACTCCCGCGGTATGTGCGAGTGATCGGTTTCCAAACGATTAACTGGCACAGATGCGAAGGCAAGCAAAGATTTCAGAACATGATCCATGAATGACCGGGCCAGAAGTGGGGTGTCCACTCGCTTTGGCATTCGGTTGCACGCAACCTCTGCCAAAGAGGGGCATCTGTAGACACCCCACCTTCGGCTACACTGTTGGTAGAGATAGCTGGATGAATGGAGGACCATACCCCCAAATCCCAAGTCTAAACTCAGCCAAACTCACCCTTTTAAGCCCCATTCCATAGCCCAGATCAAGCCTGAACCCAGTCCACCCAGTCTTAAACATCAGCCTGAAAACCCCCCATAAAAAAGGCCAGTCAAAAAATTCTAAAAAAGTCAAAATCACTGAGTCAACTCGCTGAGTTAACTCGCTGAGTCAACCCGTCGAGTCAACCCGTCGAGTCAAAACACCGAGTCAACCCGTCGAGTCAACCCGTCGAGTCGACCCGCTGAGTCAACTCACTGAGTCGACCAGCGAGTCAAACAGCAACCCCGAGGGAGCGACCGTACTTGATGGAAACCGAGGAGCGGCCGTACAGGCGGCCCATAGCAGGCCGCCCGGAAAAAATTACGAGAGCTGCCACTCTCCAACGCTATAAATACCCCTAGCCTCTTCTCATAACAGCATCCCTTCGAGTCCAAAGAAAGCCTGTCCGTTCGAGTGCCCTTCTCCACCCCTTAGCCCATTTTTCCACCAAGGAGAGCCCGAGTGAGGAGAGTCTAGTCCTGGTCCAGCCCAGCCTGACCACTGGTCCAAGCCTCTCAAGTCACCCAAGTCTTGATCCAGCCACTCGAAGCCAATCCTTGCGATACCTCCGTCCATCCAGCTATCATTTTTCCAGCATCATCTCATTTGCATCTAGCATAAGTGCAACATTTACTTTTCTTCCAACCCCCCTGCTTCACTACAAGCACATTGATTATTCAAGCACACCGCATATGTCTTAAATTAAGCACCTGTCAGTTCGAGCGTATGCTCTGGGCTTGCCCGTTGTTGGAACCTGCCCATCAGAAACTCTTACTGTTCAGACCTGCATTCAATTACATATCACTATAAGCACTTTGAATATTCAAGCACACAGCATGCATCATCTCGCATAAAGCACCTGTCAGTTCGAGCGTACGCTCTGGGCTTGCCCGTTGTTGGAACCTGCCCATCAGGAACTCTTACTGTTCAGACCCGCATTCATGCATCATGTCATCCATGAGAACATACGAGGATTAAACTAGACTTTCAAGTATCCGATCGATTCTGTGAAGTAGAGACCGTACTTCGGTACGGGCAGTGTGTGGGGTGCTTAACCTCTTCCCACCCTGTAACCGTGATCCCTTACCTTGAATCTCTGGCCGCAGATCAACAGGAGTCATTTTAGAGGAAGGAATCTTCGGATTCCCTTCTCTAACGTTTCTGCAGGGTCTAGCCGACTGTAGATTCGAAGTAACTGGCTAGTGGCGACTCTGGTCTTATATAAACACACTTAAACATATCCAGCTTAACACGACAACCAAACGAAGCCCTCGAGAACGAGGCAAGCCAGTGGCACAAACGGCGATTTCGCACTCACGCATCCTCATCTCCTTCTTTTCCGAAAGGAAAGGGGAAGGGAGAAGAACGTCGTGGGGGAGCGCGGGAAAATCGGCGAGGGTCCACACTAGGGTATGTTCTTACTTTGCTTTCGCAGTTTTCAAAGTCAACAGAGGTCGTCGTCGTATCATCTCGACTCGGTCCGAGCTTACAACTGATACTTGGGCCCTTAGACCAATGGGCTTCTTCACATCTATAGGCCAGCTCAAAATATCCCCATAACACTTCTAATTTTACAAGATGGATTTATCTTCTTCTTTATTTTTCAAAACAATCTTCTTACGTGAGTCTTTTGCTAAGAAACAGATAAAAACAGAAGAAGAAAAGAGATGGCAAAAATTCTCATTTAGAAGATGTGTTCTACTCCTTTCCATAAAGATTTTGTTTAGATAGCTAGGTATGCATGGGAAGAAATGGATATAAGGGGATGGAGAAATTGAAAAAAAAAGGGAAGTAAATAAATAAAACTTTATTATTAGAAGATGGGTTCATTTTTCCTAAAAAAAAAGGTTTTGATGGGTCTTTTACAAAGAGTTAGACTTTAGGTCCACTTTTGAAAGGTCAAACAATGTCTAAATGAGATGATTTTATAATTATTTAAAAGTTCATTCAATTATCTTTTCAACAAATTCAAAATCGCCCCGATCCAACCTATAACAAGGGAGTTGTGATCGTTTTCATGGGGTCGCGTGATGTTAGATAAAAGAGTTAACACGAGTTGGACTTTCACCGACTTTTGAATGGTCAAATGGTATCCAAATGAGATGGTTCTAGTCACATTTTAAAAGTCGTCAAATTATATTTTTGATGAGTCTAAGATCGCCCCAATCCAACCTGTAACAAGAGATTTTTGACCGCTTTTGTAAGATCATACGAGTTGGAAAAACCTTGAACGCTGCTTTGTTACAACCTTGATCGTTGCTTTATTAAAATAGAGGTTGTCCTGATTGGTATTTTAACAAAGAAGCGATCGGGATTGCAACAAAGCAATGATTGGGGGGTTTGTTTTTTAGCATCATGTGATTTTATGAAACAATTATAACTCACTTCTTATAAGTCGGATTAGAGTGATCTTCGGCTCATTAAAAAGATAATTTGACAGCCTTTCAAGTAAGACTTGAATTATCTCAATTGGACATTGTTTGGCCTTTCAAAAGTGGGCCCATAATCCAACTCAAGTTCACTCTCATTTCCATCATCACACGATCCCACAAAAACGGTCATAACTCTTTCGTTATAAATCTGATTGAGATAATCTTGAGCTTGTTGGAAAGATAATTCAATGACTTCATAAGTAAGACTAGAATCATCTTATTCTGACATTGTTTGATCTTTCAAAGTGGGCTCAGAGTCCCAATAGTGTAACTTCTTCATTACAAATTGGATTAGGACAATCTTAGGCTTGTTGGAAAGATAATTCAATGACTTTTCAAATAGGAGTGGAATCATGTTATTTGGACACCGTTTGACCTAATATTTGAAGAAAGGAGAAGAATCCATCTTTTAAGAATGGAGTTTTTTTTCCATCTCATTATATAAGTTTATTCCCAAGCACACCCATCTAAAAAGAATCTTTCTAGAAAGAATAAGAAATCATCTTTTAAATGTGAAGTTGTTTTTATCTCTTTTCTTTCCTTTTATCCATTTATTAGAAAAAAAATTCATTTAAGCAAAATCTTTTGAAGAAATAAATAGAACTCATCTTTTAAAAGTAAAATATTTATAAATTATAATAATTTTTTTATCTTATTTTTCTTCCAAATAAGCCAATTTTAACATACTAGGTAAAAAGAAGAAGAACTCTTTTTTTATGTGGGAGATTTTATTAAAGAGAATAGTCAGAAATCATAAAAGGATGCTGGAGAGTAGCCAGAAAACATGAAAGATCCTTGAATAACAGTAATAAAAGAAGAGTAATAATAGAAAATGTTCAAGTATGAAAGATGCCAAGGGGCATTTTCGCCTTAGAACCTAGATAAGGTATGAAAGGTGTTTCAATTGTAACAAGATAAGTTTTAAAAAATGAGAGTTATAAAGTGACTTCCATGAACCTAAGGTGTACTTAGGGAAGAAAAAAACATGTTGCTCTCAAATCAGCTAGTCAAGGCCACTCATGTGACCGAGGGTTTGGATTGAAAGAGTGTGTGTGTGTGTGTGTGTGAGATTGCACGGGCATGCTAAAGTCTGCTTGAATCAAGGATATTGATTGAATCGGTCAGTACTCTTGTGTCGAGATGGATAGATTGGAGACTGGATTGAAATTCAGAGTCCTCTCGATCACCGACTAATTTATAAATGTGCGGCATACTTAGGTGATTTGAGCAAAGGAATGTGTTAACCCTCACGAATGAGTTCTTTTTTACTTGTACCAATGATTATGGAATCGTCTCGTTTGATGACTTTATATTTCATCGGTGCTTTAATGTGATATTCCTCAATCAAAGTAAAAGATTTACTTATAACAAAGTAAAGACTATCATAAACACGATTGATCTTTATTAATGAATTGGTCCTGTTATAACCGTCGTGGGTTATACTCTTAATATTAACAATTGAATTGGAACTCAGATAGATATAGTGATCTGACAACTTAATGTTGTAGATATTTAATCAATTCCTAGAATAAACATACTATAGCGAGAGCCGCTGGGCAATAGTGAACTAGGCTAGGAAAAGTAAAAAAGGTATCAAAGTAAAATAAATATGTAGATGGGTGTGTTTGATGTGAGGCCTCGAGCTATTCTTCATATCTCCCTTTTATGGCTTTCTTGAGGCGGTGGAAGCCCCTCGCTAGGTTTCTGAGTCCTTAAGGATTCTTCATGCTTACTTTCCAGACATGCAACATTTTCCTTGGCAATTTTGGAAGCTCCTAGCGATGGTTGGATCTCAGATTTTCATTCCCATACATATATGCTCCTCTATAAGACCCTCTTGGTTTGATCAAAGGGAGCATCTTTCACTTAATCATAGCTGTCCACTGTAGTGATCCGATACACATCACCTGGTTCCAAATAGATGTGGGATTTAACACTAGATATCGATCGAAGATGGGCTGAGTCGCATCAAACTCTCCCATTCTCATGAATGGATCATGGTTGTGGACCCAACCTAGATGTTGTGGCCCCTTCTCCTAATTGTGGCCCAATCTAAGGATGGGTTAATTTGAAAATTGGCTAAATAGTCAATACGCAGATCTTTAAAATCTTCTGGATTGATGATGGCTATCGAAACGTCTTTGGAGAAATCTCCCATTTTGGAAGGATTATAAGAGACGACCCTCACGGATGAGATCATATCCAGTTGTGAGATAGAATATGCTTACTCGGCGGGTCTTTTATAAACATGTCAGGCACGTCCCTTACTTAACAGGCATGTTAATCATGTCCACATGGCGTGCAACGGTTCATCCCCTTAAAGGGATGATAAGAGTATGTACCGTTGTAATAATGACATAATGCATTATGCCAAAGGAAGATCAAACGCAAATCTTCTTCAGGCGCGAGTACACTTTTCACTGTGCACAGAACACATAGTTTCACCATGTGGCGTCTTCCTATTACCCCATGCCATTGTGCCAAAAATGGTTGTAAACCTTTAGTTTTTAAAGGCTTTTTCATTAAACCCATTAGGTTTTGCTGCTTTTTTCATTAGCTTTTTGTTTTTCTCCTTTGGTGAGGCCGATTCCACTACAATGTTTGGGGAATGAACTTATTCTAAGTATATAGACAAGAAAGCAGAATCAAGAAAAACTATGCTTAAGCGTTGTTTGTTTTGTTAACACTTAATTCGAAAAATTCTCTGCGATTTTCATTTATTTTTTATTTTTTTGGCATTAGTGGTCTGGTTTAACGTGGAACACAGAATTCGCTCCGTCGATTCTTCGTAAAACAAAAATATTTCCTTCCAAAATTGTCCCTCGCAACGTTAGCATGGAGATTTTCTCTCTTTGAATATATTGCTTAATCCGTGATCCGACTTTCAACTTGTGGAACTTTTTTGAGCCCCACCATGATTTATGTTTTAGATCCACACCGTCCATCAACTATTCTGGACCATTCTAAAGAAGGGCCCAAAAAATGAGGCACATCCAAAGTTCAAGTGGACCACACCATAGGAAGAAGTGAGAATTGGACGACTGTCGTTGAAACCTTCCTAGGTCCACTGTGAGGTTTATTCGCCATCTAACCTCTTCATAAGGTCACAACAACATGCATGAAGGGAAAACACAATTAGCTTCATCAAAGCCTTCTAGGGCCCCAAGAAGTTTTCAACTATAGGCGCCCAATTCCCACCGTTTCCAGTAGTGTGGCCCACTTGAGCCTTAGACCTGCCTCATTTTTTTTATTTTTTTTTGCCGTAGGCCTAAAATGGCATAGAAAAATGGATGAGTAGTCTAGATAAAATACATGCATCAAAGTATACCGCACAAAAAGCCCTTGACAGAACGGCGTCTCACACGCTTTGTGCACAGCTTCATAACCTCTCGGATGTTGTTTGCCTACTAAGGCTGCCAATAGCAAAGTGGCTATTGGAGAGTGCTCTATGGGCTCTAGGCCTGGCAATGGATAGTGTTGAACTGTGTTCATGTCGTGTTGTGTTCATATCATGTCAAAAATTTGCTCACCCAAACCCGGCCCGTTAACTAACAGGTTGAAATCTAGAAACCCAAACCCATTCGTTAATTTAACGGATTACCCATAATCCAACCCTTTTAACCTGCTAAGCCAGCCTACTCATCAAATGGCCACACCATTGATGAGAACAACTAACAGTCTTACCCAACATACAACAGTGGTCCACCTAGTGGGCCCATTCTATCACTGGAAACAATAGGATTCACTTGTGAGACGAGGAGGAATCACCTGTGCATTGCAATATTGCATATGATGGAGTGCCACTTCATAAGTGGCCATGGTTTGGTGATCTAGACCATTATGTTAACAGGTTAAACGGGTTCGCGGGTGAAACACTGACCCAACCTGTTATGTTAACGGGTCTTAATGAGTCAACCCGTTAGTAACCCAACACAATAAGGCTGGACCCGAGCACTAATTTTTTTGTGCGGTTTCATGTAGGTTAAGGGTCGTGTGGAATTTTGCCAAGCCTAGTGGGCTCCTCCATGATATGTTTTTTCTCCATGCTGTCTATTTATTTTTCTCGATCATTTTATGACATGAGCCCAAAAATGAGACTAATCCAAATCCCAAGTGGACCATACCACAATAAAATAGTGGTGATTGAATGCCCACCATTAAAAACTTATGAGGGCTCGCTGTAATATTTATTTAGAATCCAACTTGTTCATTAAGTCACACAAGCCTGGATAAATTGAAAACACAAATATCAACTTGATCGGAGCTTTCTGTGGCCCCAAAAAGTTTTCAACGGTGGCAGCCAATTCCCACTATTTACTGCCATGCGGCCCTATTGACTTTTAGATCTGCCTCATTTTTAGGATCATGTCGTAAAATAATTTGTTAAAATGGATGGACGGAATGGATTTCTTACAAAGGCCCAACCTAACTTCCTTACAAAATTTCCTTAAAACCATGGGCAGAATCCCATTGGATTTTTAGTGGAAGGGATTACGTGGTGACACACCGAAGTTATGTGGGTCCCACTATGATGTATGTTTTTTATCCATACAGTCAATTCATTTTTTAAGATCCTTTTAGGGCATGGACTAAAAAATGAGGTAGATCTAAGACCCAAGTGGACCACACCATAGTGGGGATTCAACACCTACCAGTGAAAACTTCCTAAGGCCACGGAAATTTTGGATCAAAGTTGATATTTGTGTTTTCCCTTCATCTATGTTCATGTGACCTAACGAACAGGATGGATGGAATGTAAACATCACGGTGGACCTTAGGAAGATTTCTACTGTGGGGTCACAATCCCATTGATTTTTGTGGTGGGGTAGGGCTGCACATCTGCTGATTTAACTTGACCTGACCCGCCCAATCCGACCCGGCAGAGAAAATGTCTGGTCCTGGGTGAATGAGGCTAGACCCTTTTTAATCTAGATACGGTTTAGGATACATGTCAAACTGGACTAACCCGACCCATACCCGTGTATACTTGACCCGTTTCGCTCCCAGTTCTGTCAGAGCATTCTAAAAAAGAAAAAACCTTCAATCATGCCCTCCTTCAATGTGTTTGGAAATTGAAACTTTGGATGGTAAGTTAGCAAACACAGTGCCTTTTTTACCCTTATTGTGGGGGTATTTTTTCATTAGGCTCAATAGGAAACTTTAGTTTATTTTTGTGGGGCCCATGGTTGGGTTATCCAAGCTATTGATCCAATGCCCCATCATCAGGGCTCTCAACGGAGCAGATTAGATCTGAGATCCGATTCGCTTCGAACTCATATAATGCGGATTTGGATATTAAAATAGGTTCGATTAATTAAATTGACCAGATTTGAATTTACAAAAATAGATCCGAATTCATCTATTGATTTTTGAACTTGAAGTCGGATCCAATTGTATCCGATCCAGATCCCAATTGTCACCTTAATGTATATGTTATATCTATGTTGGCTATCTGTTTTCCAGATTATTTTAGGCCATGTCTTAAAATTGAGACATATGTCAATCTCAAGTCGACCATTTCACAATAAATAGTGGGATTTGCATATTTTGCTACTAAATTAAATATATTATATTATATATATTTTTATATTTGTGATGGGGTGGATTTGGACCTAGACCCGACCCGAATCCAATGGTTATATGGATTTTGGATCGAAAATGGATCTGGCGATTTATAAATGGATCAAATATGGATATCACCTTTTAGATCCAAGTTGGATCCAAATTCGATCCGAACTCGTCTACAGATTTTCGAACTTAGAGCCGGATCCAATTGGATCCGATCTAGATCCGACCCATTGAGAACCCTACCCATCATAAGTACACCATCCCTACAAAAAATGTCTCAAATTGAAAGATTGTAAGCCCCCAACTTGGGCTTTCTTGTACTCTTCATTGAATGTGGATCATTCATTTGCATATGAAGAATCGAAATGATACGGTTATTAGGTCAAGAAGATTCTTTGGGCATGATCCATCGATGATTGGAATCACAATCTCAATGGTTTGGATTACCAAACGATGCGTCCCACCTGTATGATTTATGGGCATGTTAGGGGAAGGGAAGTTCTGCATGTAGTTGAATAATTTATATCCATTCAAATCAAATGCGGAATTCTTGCCAAAGCCTTTCGCATAAAGTTCCTGCATTGGGAACCTAAGTGGGGCCCACCATGATGTTTGTGATAAATCCAACCCATCCATCCATTTTGTGAACTTAGTCTTTACCTGACCCAACCCGACCCAGTTCAGCATATAAGGTCGGGTAGGGTTAGGGTTGACCCTTTTGCAAGTAGGGTAAGGTTAGGGTTGGGTCATCAGCCCAACCCGACCCAGTTCAACATATAAGGTCGGGTAGGGTTAGGGTTGACCCTTTTGCAAGTAGGGCAAGGTTAGGGTTGGGTCATCAACCCAACCTGAACCTTTACAATATGTTTAGGTTCATTCCAGGATTGGGCCCAACTTGACCCTACCCCGACCCATGTGCGGGCCTATGGTGGGGTCAATTGAGGTTTGGATTGGCTCATTTTTGGGGCCATGTCATGATGGGACCCACAAAATTTATTGACATTAACGCCACCAAGGTCATTGGTGTGTGGCACACAACACAATCCGCTTCTGAAGAGCTCAGATTGATTAAATGATAGACCCACCTGTGAAGTTACAGGAAGCGTGTATTCCGTGGACCACACCACATGAATTTTATAGCATGATCTGACAAATGAAGCAGATCCAAATTTTATGCGGACCACACTAGAGGAAAAAAGTGGTGATTGAATACGCACCATAAAAAACATTCCCGGCCGTAATGTTCATTCTCCATCCAACTTGTTAGTAAGATCACAAAAACCTAGATGAAAGGACCACACAAACATCAGCTTGATCGAAAACTTTTGTGGCCCACAAGAACTTTTTAACGGTTAATCACCTTTATTTCATGTGGTGAGGTCCTCTTAAGATTTGGGTCTGCATCATTTTTGGGGTCATCCATAAAATGAGATGTCAAAATGGATGGATGGTATGAATGTAAAGAAAATATACTATGGTGGACCCACAATCAGGGATCCATGAACAGGAGACGGGGGCAAATTTGTTAAATTAACAGATTTCAAATCTTTCATATGTTTGTTGTTAAATTAACAGATTTCAAACCTTCCATATGTTTGTTAATAAACATATTATTTCATATTCAATACTTAATTTCAGACTACAGTAGGTCTTTCAGACAGTTACCCAACAGGCTTTTAGACTTCAGATTCAGCTTTAACTTCAGACTTATCAAACAGGCACTATGTTTGTTAGTTCACCGTGATATAGGGCCCACATCCACTCTATCCATCAGTTGCACCCCTTCCATTTAAACCCTCCTTCCAAAAGTCAGGTCGATCAAACGTGGGTGGGTTACAAAATGATAACAATTGGGATGAGACACCCACCTATCAAAACCTTCCAAAATGTTTTTGCAGCCCACAGTGTATTTTTATATGCCATCCAATCCATTACTAAGATGCATCCCACCAGATTGAATGGACGCCCCAAAAGTTGTGCAATTCCAAAACTAAGGTGGGCCACACCACATGATTTTAGAGGCTCTAGTAATGATTTTTTACATGGTGTGGCCCACCTAAGTTTTGGATTGGCCTGGTTTTTAGTTTCTAAGGATAGCATTAAGGGGCTCACATGATGATCCGAGTGGGGAGATTTGGGCCCTACATCATGTGGGCCCCAAGCACGTAGTTGTTATCTAAACGCAGCCTGCCACTTTTTTCTTTTTTCTTTTTCTATTATATAGCCATTGATTGAGAGCACTTAAATGAGTGGGACCCACCACTTGAGAGTGCGAAGCGTACTACAAACTGAACGTGTTTCTCGTTGATATATGAATGAGACCCCATATAGTGACAGAGAACCCTACTGGTTCCACAAGTGTGGCCCATTTTTCAGTGATCAGAACCATTGATATTATGGGCCCAGCTTCAGTGGGGGTTTCCTCCAAAATCTGCCAAATTTGGAAGTGCTAAGCCATAGATTCATTGTGTACAAATACACTGTTAAAGAGAGCAGGAGATACAGCAAACATCCAATTTCCTAGGAAACAGGCCAAAGATCAAGTGTCAGGATCTTCTAATCTGGGAAATTTATTGAGCCAGTCCAACTTGGTGGACCTGATCATACTAACGGATTGGATCATGAAATCATGGGGTCCACATGCATGAAATCCTGCATGACTAAGCAATCTTATCAAGTGGGTCATCCCCCACCAAAAAAAACTACGTACAAATGCTACTATTTGGAAACGATAAATCATTCCAGTGCTGAAGTATACAATGCAAGCTGCCATATGCGAAGAATCTGTACAAAAAGTTCTGGTTTCTACGAGTGGTGGGACATTTATGAGTGATCCAGACCTTTCATATAATGGGCCCAACCATGGATGGTCCATGACCCAAAAATCTCTAAGATTGGAAGACACCATCTACAACGATCACCCGGCCTTTTTTCCTTAGATTTTGAAATTGGTGTATTTCTATCTTAACGGCCTACCTTTGGCCACCTATTGAAAGATTGGGATCCTTTTCCATCTGGGTTTTCTGGTGCAAGGACCATCCAGGAGTGGGGGTAAAATATCAACGGTTTGGATTACTAAATCATGGGCCCCTACTTGTACGAACTAAAAGCTTGATTGGGACAGCAAGCTTTCGGCGATAGTATACGACTATACATCTCTTCATGTAATCATACATAAATCACATTTAACGGTCGGAAATATCTGGAACTTTCCTCAAGTGGGCCACACATGGGATGATCTCTTTACCATCTTTTTTATGCTCACTTTTCTTGTGGGGCCCACCATAGATTCGTACAAATTCGGTCCCTATTGCTGACGTGGCTGGGCTTTAGCAGATTCGCGCAGCTGGCCCACCTCCCTTTACAGCTTCTGTCTTTTTTTCATCACAGCCCATCGGTGGATTTCAAGATCAAAACAGAGGCCATTTCATTACTTTAATAATAAGGTCCGTTCCTCCACAAGTACGTGCGTGGGGCCCACCGTGATATAGGTGCTAAATCCACTCCGTCCATAAGGTACGTCCATTAATTCTAACTACTTGTACAAAAAATCTGACTGATCAAATACATGTGTGCATCATACCATGTGGAAAATCTTGAACCGGGACACTTACCATTAAAATCTTACAGATTGTTTGTGGGGCCCACATTGTTCTTTATATTTCATCTAATCCATTCATAAGATTTGGATCATTAGAATTAATGGAAAATTCAAGAATAATTTTATTCTAAACTCATACGGTCCATGTCGATTGATTTTAGAGGTCTAAGGAATGAATTTACATGGTGTGGATCACCATAGCTTTTAATCGGCCTATAATTTTAGAATTCTTATATAAATTGAGCTATTTCATACGATATACGGATTGGATTCTATGTAAAAATAATGGTGGGGCCCGCACACAATGTCGTAATATAAGCTAATTTTACAAACGATTGGAGAGGAAACGGCCACTTTAATAGTGTTCAAAGCGGACTCTACCTGCAGTCGTGCATCTGCATGGACGGAACATAAGTGCTCCGACTAACGATGATGTGGCTCATTTATAGATGATCTGAGACGTTCATAATGTGGGCCCCTCATTTAAATTTTCCTACGTTAAAAATCAGGAGAAAATAATTCCTAAGATGGGTAACGTTAGACCGTTATTTATCCTTTCTACGATTTTTTCATTTTTAGGTACAAGTTTTGTTCTCCAGTAATCGGATTGGTGAATAATTTCAGGTAAGGAATATTCATCTTCTGGGGTCACCATGATGGACGGCTGAGATCTTACAATGTGAGTGAAAACGGTATGTGTGGGCGCTTGTGTTTGGCTAATGTTGATAAGCGGCTGCAATAGCATTCCCCAAGTTCAAATCAGGGAGCGAAGCATGGCTAGCTTAACCTACAAGTTTCTACTTAAAGGTAAATACCTAATCCCAAGCACTCGGACACGTGGCACAGCGTATATGTTTGGGATCGGTCATGAGGTGGACCCCACAGTGGATTGGGCTGCATCAGAAAAATATCGCTTATGGGTTATTTCTCGTGATATATTGTAAAATACCGCGATTCGCGCGCCAGACAAAAGCAAAGAGGTGAATCGCGGCGCATGTATCTCAATGGCTCCCATGCATCTATCTGGTACAACAGTTTGGTGAGGCCAACCTAGAACATGATCTGAACCGTGCCTTGGACCAGCTTCATCAGGTTGTCTGGGCGGTCTATTTTCATGGTGGGGCGACTCTGGTTGGATGCCATACACACGAAGGTGGGACCAACACCCGGCTAATTGCATGAAATTATCTGTAAAATTCAGATTTAAAAAGTGGTTTAACGGCCGTTATGACCACTAATAAACGATGTCGAGGCCGTTCCAAACGGCTGGTGTAGAAAGTATGGAGCATTGCAGCGATTGCTGAGTCCATCGCCGTTTATTTCATAACCCCATTAGACCCTGGCACATGACACCAGTGTGCGAGTCCAATCCATTCGTCAGGTGGGTCCCACGTGCAGATGTCGATGTAAAAAACAGGTTAGATTATTTTAGACGTCCATTTAGTTCTGGGGGTTGTGGCCCACATGGTAAAGATTCTGTCTTTTGTTTTTGGAATGATGCTTCTGCATAACGGGTCCCACCTGATGAACGGCTTGGATGTCCTACACCTTGCAATATTAGCTTGCTGCGTGTAAATTGCTAAGAGGAACATATTACACATGCGTCTCAAGAACTCAAAACGTTAGACACAAAACCCTGGAGGGAAACGATATGTAAAATGGAGAGATATTCTCTTGCCAAATTCTCGACTAAGATTTCAATTTCTCCATTGAAATATTAATTCTCCATTGAAATATTAAAGTCACTCGCGCAAAGATCGATTGGAGAAGCTGTCACATGCGCTACCTGTACATGCGAGATCAGGGTCGTTCATTAGGCTGGCCCATCGCCAACATACTCTAGCCTTGTCAAATTATCAGGAAGGCTTCCTGTGGGCACTGAATATAGATCTCCATTCATATTCTTTTTTATTGTTCATGTTTTTACAAACGTGCGTAGATACCTATTTTACTACTCTAGTAAATTTTCTCCAAATTTCAACTGATGAATGGTTTGGATCTCTCACACGCGTCTCAGGTTAGGATGTTTTGTAAATCGGCTCTTCAATCTATTCTCGCGCGAATATGTTGAGAAGTAGCCGTTTCCGTTTTGGGGACTTTATTTTCTTTTCTTTCGTAAAAGAAGTCTAAAGTGATATTCGCGCGAGTATAGATTCAAGTGAATATCTTCACACATGCCACTTTATCATACGCGTACAATATCCATTCCGTCAAACCAGAATGGAGAAACATTTAAATTCTCTATAATAAACAAAAGTTATATATACTCATCTTCTGGACCACACTCGAATCTCGAACATAGAATGTTCGTATTATATTCGTAACTTTTTTATATTCATCGTGCAATTTTGGGTCATATAACGAATGAATTCACTCGATTTATGAACAAGAGACGTTTTCAGTTCACCTATCTAATGGTCCAGATCATGTACTCGTTTGCGAATTTAATCTTCCGTGCTTCTCGCGCGAATCTCAGTGTCGTCTCCGTCTTCTTAATCAATTGTATAGCTTAAGGGAATTATTTGATACTCAGGCGGCGTATAACGCTTGATGCGCAGTCACTAAGAAGTCGTACACGTGGCGTATACTAACTCAAAATAAACCAACTAAACTGTAGAAACCATCGTCGCTAACTCACAAGCGCCAAATTAGATTTTTTAAAAGAGCCTAACCTCTGATTTTTGGACAAATGCTTGTTGAAACAGAACCGTTGGATTTTTTCCATTTTTAACCGTCCGATAGATGTAAACCAATCTGATTATTAGCTAATCGAATAAGCCTGATTTTTGGGTCATGATGCATCTGAACTATGAAACGTAATTTGGACTGTTTAATTTAACTTTTATGACACGTAACCAACTTCTAAGTGCCTGCGTATCATCCATCACACTTGCAGAGTATAAAAGTTTTTTCTCATAGTTTAAAGAAGTGTGACATGGACCCCCATCACTACACACGCTTTCCAAACAAGACCCACCTTAGCTTCTATTCTTTGTATCATGGCCCCCACCCAAAAGACAAGAGCCAATGGTCCATGGTCGGTCGTACGTGGCAGCACCTGATTGGCTATCACCTTTATACCCTGAATCTCGTCCATGTAAAACACTCACCGCCCCAGGCAGCATCTAGACGGATCGTCAAAAGCAGGAATCCCCATAATGCAAGTAAAGCTAACGTCGCCATCCGATGTATGAGAACTGATGCATCAGTACATGAATAATGTCCTTACTCCTTACATACCCGTTCTGATTGGGACCGTTGTGTATGTGATATACACCGTTGATCTGATGGACCTCGATGTGGGTAGATGACAAGCCAAAACTAGAACTGATCGGAACTTCCTAACGGTTGATTTGTAGGCTACTGATCGAAGGGTTGGGATCTGTTGACCTGGAAAATATCAGTGGCATGTCCTATCCACCAAGTGTCCTTTCATATCAACGGTATGGATCAGGGTACTGTAGGACTATTTTCACCAAGTGGATGAATGAGGAAAGTATTCACATCCCAATGCATCATGACCCTTCAATTCCCGCGTCCCAAAAGCAGGTTTCCTAATCGCGCACGCGCATGCAAGGTATAACACTACGCGCCACATGTGTCAGCATGATTGAAAAGCACGATATCCCAGCCGTTCATCAGGTGGGTCGAACTGTAAATATGTTCTCACCCAAAAACCAGTCAGTCTTCTCGGATGGATGGATTACAAAAACTTGGCCAGGTCGTTTTACGCCGTACATTTGTTTCATAAAAACTGGCCTAGTTGATTAGTGTATAGACCTGAAACCTACAACCAATGCATAAAAATAGTGGGCCCACATGATGGATGGATTGGATCTCACATTCATGAGCTCTAATTTCATGGACTGTCTACATAAGCTACCTTATACACGCGTGTGAGCTTAGCAAAGCCCGTCCAAAATACCAAATTAACAAACAAACCTACCCTCTATAAAAAGCCATCACCCATCTTGCATTGCACCACTGCACACTAGAAATTGCTACATTCCTACTCTCTTGAGGAATCCAAGTCCTGCAAAAACTCCACCACATACTTCAATTTTCCCAAAACTCCATTAGCAAACATGTCTAGTGGTTATTATTACCCAAATAGACCTAATTCTTCACCTTATCATCACTACCAAGCTCCTCCATTGCACCTATGTTTCTTCCTCCTAATACTCTTCTTGTTCATGGGCTTTCACTGGTACATGAGCTACGAATCGATCTTCGAAGACATCGTCGACCAGCTCAAATTGGCACTCATGGTGTCGCCGCTCGTCCTACTTCTAGTGGTCCACTGGCTATCGAGCGAAGAGAGAAGGCGCCTCCCGTTCTTGATCCCCCTCCCGGAGAGGGATTCCTTCCACCGGGCGGGGAGCTCGCCTTGGGGTGTCGCGCTCGTCTTGGTGTTCTTGATGTTCATGATCTCATACCAATCCTATTTTCATGAACGTTGGTTTCCTTTGCTAAGCCGATGATGATGATGATGATGATGATGATGATGATGATGCAATTGGTCCTACAAGTGGAAGATGGGAATGTCGATCTGAGGAAGAAGAGTAGATTTTTCGAGTACTTTTATGTAATTATTTTCGAGCAAGGGTAGGCTTGGTTTTTATTTTAAGACTTACTACTTGCTTCTTGTTTTTTAGGATTTTATGTATGAGTTGATACTTAGATAAGCTTTATCTAAGTTTTGATGTGATTTTATGGTTTTTCATATAATAAGTTGTCCACTTTCTTTTATTTTTGGAGCATCTTCTATTTATTTATTATTATTAAGAAACATTGGGTCTCTCGTATTGAGGAGTTTTTGTGAAGAGAAATATGAGACTGAAAAATGTTTTGGGGTCCCTTGGATTAGGGACCTTTGAATGGTTGAGATTACACCTAATTCCAATTTTAGAAGGCCTACGCCCTCCATCTTAGATTTCTGTGATTTGCTTCATGGTGATTTTAGGTGCTTTTAGTTTTTTTTTTGGAGGGGCCCACGAAAATTGGAATTGAGTTTAATCCCAGTTTCATTTTATTCCCTAGCGAAACGGACCCTGAATCAGCTGCAAATTTGCAAAGTGTAAGAACAAGGCTGTGAATGCACTAGATATGTAATTTGAGCAGGCTGGGCATTTTGGGAAATATATTAATTTGATGGGGTGGTGGCATTTTGGGAATAAAAGATATAATATTTCAAGAATAAATCGGATAGGCAAATTTGCAATCTAATGTGTTGGGAGTTGGGGCTGTGAATTTGCAGTTCCAAAATGTGGGGATATTTTGTATTTAGATGGAGCTGCAAGTAGTCAACTGAGGCACTGTTTATAGTCACACATGAGAGAGACATTTGGGCCTGTTTGGAACGTAGATTAGATGGGATAAGGTTGTATGAAATTGCATTTGGTCAATGCACATTTCAACTGGTGTTTAGAATCCAATAGGAAGGATTGGATTAATCTATGTATTTGACTTTCTAATCCCAATGAAAAATACAGCAGGATTTCCGATGGATTTTCAAATCCAATACATCATGGACCGCATGTTGATGGATGTGTTTTATCTACACCATTCATCCATATGCATCCTTTATATGTGACACTCCAGCTGCATATGAACATGGGCGATCAACATCAGTTGTGAAATTTGGTTTATTGATTACGATTCCAACCTTTACCAAACATGAGTCTCACATAAACATTACTTTTTTCAAAGGAAGAAACCAATCCCAAACGTGGGATTGGGGTCAAAATAGTATGGTATTTCCCAATATATGTAATCATTGTGTAATAAGTGTTAGTTCCTCATGCAATTCAATACCCACCCAACCCCATGTTCCAAACAAGCCCAACTGTAAAATGGGGCATATGTTGGGTGAGCATTTTTTGGAATAAATAGCACTAATTTAGCTGCAATATAGTCTTTAAGTATTGGGTTTGAAGGCATTTTAAAGATAGATGTTGTTCAACAGGTTAAGCTTTAAATCTGCTGAGTGGGAGTATGATTTGATAATAAATGGTAGAAATACTCTACAAAGCTTTGTAGCTCAAGCTTAACCTACAATATGATGCATGGGGCCACCATGAGGTGTAAATGACATTCATGTGAGCCCTTTGTTTTCCTTTGCAGCCATAAATTAAGCCCATCCAAAACTTAAGTAGGCCACACCACAAGAAACAACTAAGGATTGAAATCACACTATTAGAAACCTTTTGTGTTGTGCATGGGGCTACCATGTTTTGGATATGCCATCTAATCCATCCAAAATATTCACCCTAGTAAGATGGGTGGACACCCCAAAATATGACCATTTTGAGCCCTTTGCATGACTTTAGAGCTTTTAGGTATGATCAGCACGATCTTTGGATGCAAAGGAGAAATGAAGAGGCTCACATGATGAGTTATGATGTAAGGTGGGGCCACACATCGCTTTGCAGGTTAAGCTTAGCGTACCAAAGTTGATGGCAGATTCTGCATTCGGTAGGAATTTATTTGCATCCGGTTTAGTGCATGCTTCATCTAGTGTTAGGAATTGATGGGAATAATTGAATTAATTCAGATATTTGACCTTGCAATCCTAATAATAAATACAATGGTATTTTTAATAGATTTCTAAATTCATGTGTTTTACTCACACCATTCGTCTATATCTAATTTTACATGTGGAATTCGAATATGGGTGGCTATCATCAGTTGTGAAATCCGATTCATTCATTATAATTCCAATATTTACGAAATGTTGGTTTCACGAAAAATAGTATTTTTTTTTCAAATGAAGAATTCGATCCCATGTGCCAAATTGGAGGGTCAAAATACCATGATAGTTCCATACATTTAATTTGTGTAATAATAGTGTTAATTCCATCTAATTCAATTCAATACCACTTAATTGGGTGTTTTTAAACCACCTTTTAAATTCGTCTTTGTTAATGCCCATGCATTGGATTCCAAATTGCTTTTCTTTTTAAAATATTTTTAAAATGCCCATTTAAATTGGGTGGAGATATTTCAAAAAATGTGTTGTACCGTGCTTCTGACCAATCTTTGAGGAGAGGAGGACACGTGTCATGAGAGCATGCTAGGGAAGCGGTCGAGCGTTGTTTGTAGCAAGGGAGTTATGGTTGATGTGGGTTTGCAACAAAGGAGAGCAGCGCCCGATGCGGTTTTGCAACAAAGGAGAAGCAGCCGAGTATGGTTTTGCAACCAAGGTGGTTGTTGTAACTGTCAAACATAGGAGAGTAGAATAAGTCCCATAAGCAATTACCAGGACAGGTGGTAAGAGGAGTGGAGCCCGAGACAGTTGTTGTAACTGCTCAACGTAGAGAATCCAGATGGTTCTTTCCTTCAAAGAGAAGCTTATAAATGACAGAGAAATATGACAGCGCAATGACTTCAACACCAACCAAATTAAATCAAACAAAAACCTATCTTTCCAATTGTCATGTTTTTTAGCTTTGTGTTTTTTTTTTTTTATATTTCTTAGTGTAATTGGCAGTTTTATTCTCATTAGTTTACTATTGTCCTTTATATCCATTAGTGTAAGGTGGGGGTTATATTTCACAATAGCAAAATAGTAGCAATAACTCAATAGCTAGTCATTGCAATCGTATTCAAAGTCTATGCATCTACGCTGGTCTTATATAACCAACTACTTTATTCTGATAAATGATCTGTAGCCATTTTTGTCGACCGACGGTAAGTATTCCTCATTATTTTCTTCTGTGTTTAAAAACAACGTCCTTTCACATAAAAGACAAAAGTGTAATACATTTTTAGCAGACGAATCCCACCCTCCAAGCATCACCTAATTATTATTATTAGTCATTTATGTAGTTGAGTAGGTAAATATACGTTCTATTGTGAGGTATTTGCCTATCTTGATACCTATTGTGAAGATATAGGCCAAAGTTGTTTGGCTGGAATTGAGCCGCACAGCAGGTACTAATTCGCCCCCACACACACGACCAAAATTAGTGAGAGCACCCGTGTAGAAAATGGTTTTAAAGACCTTCAGAGATGAAAGTGAGTCTAGAAGATGAGAGAAGCACGCAATGGTTATCCTTTTTAGCCAGTGGCATTCAAATGGGTGTGTGACAAAATCTATAATTAACACTTAAAAGATGCCAAATCTACCTTTAATAAAGGAGCTTTTTCTATTTTTGCAATGTACGGCTTTGATTGCCATCATGGTTGCCCCATTGGATCCCAGATGCCGAGACGATCCCATGATTTGAACTATACACCTACTCATTACTATCATAAGCAATCCATGACACGATAATCACACTACAGCGATCATCCTGTCCGTCGAAAAATCTTCTTTTAGATGTTCTAATTCTATCTACATATGGTACTTGTCAGAATCATCCCTTCAGGGTGAGTTTCTTACTGTAGATCAAGTTGTATAGGACACGGAACATGGACGGTTCCGATCATTATAAAATCTCAGCACATGGTCCCAAATGAGGCGACGGATGCTGGTAATCGAAAGTCGCGACAAACTCGATTGAGGTCATGAACGAGAGAGCACGCCAGAAGTGCGTGCAATTGGAACGGTGTGGCGATGCCACGTGGCTACTGTGGTGTCCATCATCAGGCAGCCAGTTGGCTTCCACTAGCAAGTAGTAGAACACATCAGATGCGTCCACCTCAAAAATGAAGGTTTGTCTTTCTAAGTAGGGCCCACCAACACGATACTTGGATGAATCCGGATACAACCCACAAAAGAAAAAAAGAGTAAATGGTCACATGCAGTGCCTGTACGTGAACTTATACAAACATCCCTTTCAACCTCGTGAACGCACCACATTCTCACAATATCCTGTCCGTCCAAAACATGGACCAAACAATATTGATCACTCACAACGAGATCGAGATATCCTTCATTCATTGGGTGGGACACCTGGTTCCATAATCCATATCCTCGGACATCCATTAATCATGATGCTGTATCCACATATAATAAGTTGATGGACGTGATTTTCTCACCAGGTGATCATCATGGCGGGGCCGACCATTTTCAACGGACCAGATATTCTGTAGATACACCGTTGTCAGGAAATAGTGGGCTGTATGATATCATTTCTAGTTCTCGTGTGTATAAGTCATGGGTAGCCCTTTTCGATGACTGAAGTAGCACGGCACCAGATTTTCTGGTGCATCTATATCTCCGAGTTTGGTGCCACGTGGTACAAGAATCTCAATGGTCGGCAGATGATACGATAGACCCAGAAGAATTGGAACATGGTGAGTCCTCTCCCTTTGTACACGTGGCAAGGTGAGAAACATTCCACACCGTCCATCTTGTTGCCTATACTATCGATGGCAATTGATCGACTGGATGCATGGATTGGATGGTCCTATCATTCCATCGGTGACCGTACAAAAGAAACATTTTCAAGCGTCAAACATCCATTGGGAAAAACTGGTGGATTTGGTTTTCTAGTAGGTTTGATTTTGACATCCATGATAGGCCCACTAGATGGACGGACCTGATTGATACATCATCGTTTGACGTGGACTGTAGAGAGCTGAACGTACTATATTCGTCCGGTCCATCCAGCTCTACCGTATCACCTCCGTGGTCAAATCGACAATTGCACACATATCCTATCCGACGGACGCGGATTAGCTACTGACAAGTTGAGTAGCTATCTAGCTACTGAAGTGACGTCACCAACTTATGTGGGCCCCACCATGATGTATGTGTTGTATCCACACCGTCCATCCATTTAGAGAGATCATTTTAGAGCATTTTCTAAAGAATGAGACAGATCCGAAGCTCAAGTGGACCCCACCAAAGAAAACAGTGGGAATTGATCTCCTACCATTAAAAAACTTCTTGGGGCCACAGAAGTTTTCGATCAAGCTGATATTTTTGTTTTACCTTCTTCCATGTCTGCGTGAACTTATGAACAGGTTGGATCTCAAATAAACATCACGGTGGGCCCGATAAAGGTTTCAACGGTCACATCACCGGCCCCACTGTTTTCTTTGGTGGGGTCCACTTGAGCTTTGGATCTGTCTCATTCTTTAGCTAATGCACTAAAATGATTTCTCCAAATGAATGGATGGTGTGGATACAACACATATATCATGGTGGGGCCCACAGAAGTTAGTGACGTCACTTCAGTAGCGAGATAGCTACTCAACCTGTCAGTAGCTAATCCGCGTCCCTATCCGACGTGGAATTAGTGGCTTTAAAGTTGAGGAATTCTCTAGAGTGAACTTGAGAATGATCACGTACATTCGCACGTACGGTAATTACCATATATTCGCGCTTTGTGAGCCCCACATATAATGTGTATGTGGGATCTAGATCGTGCTTAGGTGGGATGTCTAATCTCCACGGTACAATCTAAGAATGTTCCTAATCGAAGACTCAAATAGGACACGATGTAGGGACAGATGTATAATCACGGCTAAAACTTACATATTCACTTTTTGTGGCCCACCTGGGTTATGGAACTATCTGAGTATCGGTGTCTCATTTCATCAATGTGTGCTGCACATGATGAATGTGTTGGATGGCATGGATACAATACGGTGGCCCCAAATTCCATCTTTAATTTTCTATGGTAGACATACTCCTCCCCAATATCCCCATTCTTCCCTTTGGTGTGGCCCACATGAGTTATGGATCAGGCTCGATTTTGGGATCTAGGGTTAAAAAATGGGGATGCATCCGATGAACCGGTGGCACTGGTGGGCCCCACACTGCTCTAACTTATTGTAGTTACCATATTATTTGAACGTATGTGATCATTCCCCGTATAGTCTTGCTGCATGCATCCGCTTATACAAATGGCATCGATGTTTGATGATCCAGACCGTTGATCCTGTGGTCCCACGTAAACGGAAGAAACCCAGGATAAATTTTGGTCCACTGGTGCAGCGCGCTTATCCAAAAGTTAGGATATGACAGTTCACCACCGTTTTAGAAGTGATAGTGACTCCCCACCCTATGTGATTTGCGCCACCCCCTATTTTACTTTGAGCCATACACTTGGTAGCCATCAATTGGATGGTTATGATTGCTTGATCGTAGGGACTTTTGACATATGCTTCATCCACAATGTGTATGGAGGGTCTGGATGCTCGGCTAGTTATATGAGTAGAAGTCACCACCATTGTGCGATGTGATGGACATGTAGCTTATTGTGGATATACCTTAACTTGTTGGCAACTCATACCTACAGTCACGTGCTCACCAAATCATGTGCTGCCACGTGTTGATCAGTTAGTGCCACTGACACCTGGGACTTTCGACGTGGATTTCCGACTGACCCTGCGAGTACTCCGTCGCTACTTGTCGGTGCTATGTGGACCCCACCATGACGTATGTGTTTTATCCACGCCGTCCATCCACTTTTCCATCTAATTTCTAGGCATGATGTTATAAATGAGGAAGATCCAAACTCAGGTGGACCACACCACAAGAAACAAGTGGTGGAATCCCCATCCTTGGCCTCTTGTTCAAACTTCAACCGCAGTGTAGTTATTTGATACTCTGGCGGTGAATGTCGCTTGATACGCAGGCACTGAGAAATGGAAAAGTGGCAAACGCTAGAACTCGCATTCTGAAATTTAACCGACTAAATTGTGGAAATTACTGTTGCTAATTCACATTCTGAAAATCAGATTGGTTTCATTAATTATAACAGCTGATTCGTGGGAACTTAGTTTGTTAAAATAGGACCGTTTGATATTTTTTTTTTCATTTTTAACCGTTCAATCGTAGTTTTGGATGTGGGGCAATGTTATGATGATCCAAACCGTTTATACGATGGGCCTAACCGTGGATGGGGAATAAAAAAAAATGAAGTTGCAATATTTCAGTCTTGAATATGGACCGTCTACTTTAACATGATTTGTGGCTCAAGTAATAGGATTTTAGAACAAAAGCTCTTTATGGTCATATTCCATGACGATGATGCCATCATGAGCCTCAATCGAACGGTCAAAAAGAAAAGCAACGCGATCTTCTGGCCGGGAGCGGCAAGCCCCTTTTCAACCGGAAGTTAAAAAGATCCGAGCTTGCCTCAGTCCACACGCGCGTGTGCAATAAATCTCTTGTTCGCACCTCCCATGTGCCGACATAACAGGTAGGTCCAAGATCCAATCCATTCATCATAAATTCACCACTAAATAAATTCTCTGGAAAAAGAATCAGTTTCATCAACAGCTAAGGTGGGCCGTAATTTGCAATCCCATTTATTTGTTTCCAATCTCAAGGACTTCTTGCTGGAAGTACCAGATTTATTCTTGAAAAAATATCTATAAATCACAAGAACCTGATGGATGGTTTAGATCACTATCTAGTTTCCATGCTGCCATATGTGTGGGCGACTATCATTTTTATTGCACACGCGCGTGGGGTTACCAAATGTCCGAAGTGAACAAGCGGCGCAGATATCGAGAAAAGCTCGGAATCTTTTCCAGAAAATAAGCATCCAAAGAAACCACTTTCAAGCTCAAGAGAGAAATGTCTGAAATACCCATCCCAGTGACAGAGCAGAGACATGGCGCGCGTGAGTTACTGAAAAGACTATTCGCGGCGCACGCGTTCAAGACATGGCATACGTGTGTGAGATCCCTGCCGCTCGTTAGGTGGGAAATTCACTCCATCAAAATCATGATGATTGGACGTTGATACTGATTTGGGCAAGGCCAACTTCATGGCGGGACACGCACCTGATCAGCGGCCTGGATCTCGCACACGTATGGTTTTTCGTCACATATCCTGCTGTAAAGAAAGAACCTCGGCAGGTTTTTGTGAGGCACGGGGATCGGGTAGAACGCGGATGAGCTGCTGAACTCGACAGTAGCGAGTGACTCGCTACTGAAGTGGCCTCACCTCGTTGTGGGCCACGCCATGATGTATGTATTGTATCCACACCGTCCATCCATTTGGAGAGATCATTTTAGGGCATGAATCAATGAATGAGGCAGATCCAAAGCTCAAGTGGACCTCACCACAGAAAACAGTGGGGATTGAATGCCTACCATTAAAAACTTCTTTGGGCCACAAAAGTATTCAATCAAGCTGATATTTATGTTTTCCCTTATTCCATGTTTGTGTTAATTTATAAACAGGTTGGATCTCAAATAAACATCATGGTGGGCCCTAAGAAGGTTTAAACAGTAGGGGTCATTTTCCCTTTTGTTTTCTATATGGTAGGGTCCGCTTAGGCATTGGATCTGCCTCATTCTTTGGCTCATGTATTAAAATAATATCTTCAAATGGATGGACGGTGTGGATACAATGCATACATTATGGTGGGGCCCACAGAACGTGGTCCACCTTATTCTCAAACCTGGTGGCTCGGTTGATAGGCACTGCTGTAGGCTCCAGTTCCTGCATCCAAAAGTAACAGACGGGGCGCGAATTAGGTGTTACCTCGGGAACAGCTTAGTGGGTGTTACCCCCAACGTATGGCACACATGAATGATATTTTATATATCTACTCCGTACATCCGTTTCTATAACCCATTTTAAGATGATGTTGAAAAAATTATGCAGATCCAAATCTCAAGTGGACCATACCACTAGAAACAGTGTGATTGAGTACTTCACCATTAAAAATTCCAAAGAGCCCATGGTAAGGTTTTGGTAATGTTTATTTGCAATCCAAGCTCTTGATAATATCGATAAGGTCTTGATGAAGGGAAAATCTAAATATCAGATTCATCCAAAACTTTTGTAGCACACAAAACGTTATTAATGGTTATTCATAACTGTTTCTAGTGGTATTGTCAACATAAGATTTGGATCTTCTTAGGGTTATGGATAGCATCCTAAAATAATATGAAATACAGATAGACGGTGTAGATATATAAAAAATACATCAAGATGGCCCCACACGGTTAGTGTAACACCCACTAAGGTGTTCCTAGGATAACACCTACTTCGCACCCTAACAGACGTCCCTTCACTTGCAAGACTCGCTACTTATTGCATGATCTAAAGAATGAGACAGATCGAAAGCCCAAATAGACCCGCCAAAGAAATCAGTGGTACAGTGACGTAATGTGACTGTAGAAACCATCATGGGCCCACATGATGTTTATTTGAGATCCAACCTATTCGTAAGTTCACACAAACATGGAAGAAGAAGGGAAAACACAAATATCAGCTTGATCGAAAAGTTCGGTGCCTCAAGAATTTTTTAATGGTAGGAGATCAACTACACTGTTTTCATTGGTGGGGTCCACTTGGGCTTTGGATCTGTCTCATTCTTTAGCCCCTACCTTAAAATGATCTCTTCAAATGGATGGATGGTGTGGATACAACACATACATCACGGTGGGGCCACAGAAGTTGGTGATGTCACTTCATTAGCGAGATAGCTACTCAACCTGTCAGTAGCTAATCCGCGTCCGATTGGGTAACCCCCAGGACCTCGCTAGAGGAGGACGGTCCTGGCAGCGACTCTGTGGGGTTCACTGTGATGTATATGTTTTATCCAGGCCGTTCATCAATTTTGACAGATCAATTTAGGATATGAGCCCGAAAAGAAGTAAGATCAAATGCTTGAGTAAACCACACCACATGAAGCAGTGGTGACATTGACGCCTAACATTGAAACCTTCCTTGGACCCATTATGATGTTTATTTGTCATCCGACCTGTTCAAAAGGTCACATGGACCTCGATGGATGGAAAACATAATTATCAGCTCGATCCAAAACTTCTATGGCCCACCGAAAGAGGTTTTTAACGCTAAACATTCAATTCCTACTGTAATAGCCCTGAGTTGTGGCTATTTTTATTAAAAGTTCAATTTCTCGTTTGGTTTATCTAATTTAGCCTTTTGACAAGAAATTGAAAATTTTACAGTCGAGAATGCCCCTCTAACCACCATGTGCTCGGGGAATCCATAGTAAACGAGGGGAATCGGTCGGAGGGGCACTTCGACTATAAATTTTCAATTTCTTGCCAAAAGGTCAAAAAAGATGAAACAGACGAGAGATTGGATTTTAAATAAAAAAGCCACTAATCAGGGCTATTGCATTAACAATCCCACCTCCCGATCGACTGCACTTACTGTTGGGAAAAGCTCCTCTCCCAACACTTACACGTGAAAACAAGTCACTCTCGGGTAAATTGCACTCTCTAACAATAAGATAAATATATGATCATTAGATGGGCCCACAAAAGTATATAAAATTTGAAACATTGATCGTTTTCTCTTTACCATCTATGGCCCACCTGATGAACGGTGTGGATCTTAGCAATCTTGTGGTGGTAGCATCATTGGATCAAAGTGACTTTTAAAAGGGATTGGCAATTAATGATGGCTATTTTGATCTTTTTCTAATATAATTAATGTGGACCATTCATTTTAATAACCATGATGAGTTAATTTAGTTGGTCAGGATGCACAAGGTGGACCTGACATGCTGGTGGTCCAGATCACTGGTTGAACCTTTATATTATAATAAATAGGGACAGTCCATTTTGTATCGATTAATTGAATGGTTAGGATCATCAGATCACTGACGTTAATGCAAATGAATTGAACGATCTAATTATCCAATCATACTCAAGGAAAATAGACGGTCAGTAATTAATCTTCGTGTGGAAACATCCCTCATCTCTTGACTTAATTAAGACCGCATTTGGAGGTGGTATGAAGAATGATCAAAACGTAGCCCAACGCCGTACAATTGTCAATGAGCCATTGGGCTGGACTAGGGTAGGATAAAAGGCCCAATGGTCAAGCCCAGACTAAAAATTTAAGCCCAATTATTAATTGGGCCATACCCAATGAACAACCCAGATCTTGCACAAAAGTCAGTGGTGGGCCCACCAGCACTCAACCTAGGATTTACTATGTGGGCCGGGGTTGGACAGAGCTTTGTCGGACCTGTTGACAACCGGACATACTTGGCTTTGGTGCCACATATCAGCGGTCCACATTCAATTAATAAACAGAATAACAAACGGTTGACATTACTGAATTATCAGGACCCTATCAAATGTATATTTCGATATCATAAACCAGATTGATTATAGTGCAATGAACCAATGACGTGTTACGGCTGGGCTGGGGCTTGTCCAAATACAGCCCTTTCACTGAATACCTGGGCCTAAGTCGATCGGGCTGCTGACAAGGGGAAAAAAAAAATCCTACATGGATGGGTCACAACAAACCGGGCAGCCCACCAAGCCTGGGGAGCCACCCCAGTTCGAACAAGGCTCGGACATGCGAACTAGGCTGTGGACTGGGCTTGGGACTATCGTGTATGGTCCAATCAATTTTCCTACAAATGTTTATTTCTTTGGGCATATGGGGCCCACCTGATCAATGGATAGATTAGGAGCATTCACGTTCGGAAGTAGGGATTTGAACAATTTTCGGAACGAGATGGGCGTAACATAAAATTTCAGCGGGCTTTTGGCATACTACGTTACCCAAAACCAGCTGGTTTATTTTTGGGCCAGAAAATCAAGATCGACCACGGCCGATGGGCTTGAAGATTAGACCATGTAGTGGTTAGCCCGATGAGTCATCCTGGACCATTGATAACCCTATATTTGGAATACACAAGAAATGAAACCAAATGGGCCTGATTGATCTGTCAGGCTACCAGGAAGGATGGAATATGAGTCGTGTTCGGGCCAATATTTGGGCCCCCCGCACGACCGGTCCATTAAATAATGGGGTGGGCTTGGACCAGATGAATTCGAGGTACTTTAAATAAATGTGTTGGGCTCATGGTTGAATATTTAGACCCATTAAATAAATGGCCCGGCTCCACGTTGATATCGAGGGCAAAGTGGATCCAGCCCGTTGGTACCCTACCAACCACATCCAATGGCTTAGATCTTGATCTCTACTAGCAGGCTTCTGGCCCTCAAGTGGCCGATATGAGAAGGCCCAGACTAGATGACCGGTCTCTGGCCATATGCGTTAAATGTCCACGGAATGATCACACACGTTCAAACTTACGTTTGATCTGAGTGGGGCCAACCGTGGTGTGTATGTGGAATCCAAACGGTGCATATGATGCGCCTTCTCATATCCACCCTACATCCCAAGAATCACCCTGATCCAAAAGTCAGGTGGGACAAAACACAAGAAGCGATTTACAATCACATCTGAAACACATATATAGGTTTGGCCCACTTAGTCACCTTCTTTGTGGCTCGTCTATAATAAGTATTAGAGCCGGACATGAACTGAGTTTAACCGTTTGGATCGACTTGGATCGACCCAGTAAAACCCTGTTGGAAAAAAAATTCAATTCAATTCCAAACCCAGTCCTATTTGGCTTGACTCGGCTCGTTCGTTCGACTCGGTTAAATATATATATATATATATATATATATATATATATATATATATATATATATATATATAGAGAGAGAGAGAGAGAGAGAGAGAGAGAGAGAAGAAGAAGAAGAAGAAGAAGAAGAAGAAGAAGAAGGACGGATGACAAATAAATGTGACTGTGAGCCCAGGAAGGTATCATTGGTGGACATCATTCTGCTCACTGTTTCCTGTGGTGTGGTCCATTTGAGTTTTGTATCTGCCTCATTTCTTATTTAATGCCTTAAAATAAGCTGCACAAATGGATGGACGGAGTAGATAAAACAAATATATCATGGTGGGACACACAAAATGAAAAAATTAGTATTTATTATTCAGTAGTAGAAAAAATATTTTCAAGCGAAAAAAGCTAAATTGACAAAACTTGTTCGAACACGTTAAAATTGTTGGAAATCTATATGTTCGAGCATGATTGGGCTAGACCAAATTGAGTTCGAATAGAGCCATTATGTTTGAATGTTTGTTTGAATATTGTTCGAACACACCCACTGAAGCAGCCGAACAATCTGATCCGGTCCATGTTCGACTCAGATCGGATTGTTGTCCACCTCTTATAAGTATCATGTTGGGTTATGGAATCTATGGCTAGCATGGGTGGTGCATCTAATGGACGGGTTGGATGAAATTCAAACATCATGGTAGGCCCCCATACCTCGAATGTAGGGTAGTCATCATGTTCCAAAACACTGAATCTGGACGGTTGACTTCTCCTTCTTCTACCATTGCTTTGAAAGCCACTGATCAGATGGCCGGAAACATCTTATCCACTTTTATATTGAATCATTCCCCATTAATAGAAGTGGCCATTAGATGGACGGCCAGGAATGATAAGTCATCCCGCCACGTGTACTGCAGAGAGATGACCCTACCTTATCATCCAACGGCCCCCCTTAAAACCGTATTTGTTAGGCCAACGACCCCATTGTTGTGGGACGTTGCATCCTTACCGTATATTGCAACTAAGGTGGGGCCCAGCTCCCCCCACATGGCCTCACGTGGGAGGTGTGATATCAAATTTTCAAAACAAAATATTCCCCCCGTTTACACAACGAGACAAAACACACACATGCACACTATCATTTCTACCCTTTTAGGACCAGAACCGGTTACACAATGCGTTTTTTTATCTTTTCTTAAATGGTGGTGACCTCTCCAACGTACACGTGGCATTATTCGTATTGGACGCGGATTGCCTGTGCCCTGGGCACCGGAAGTTGTGTGGGGCTCACAGAGATGCCGATCGCAAATCCACTCCATCCATCAGTTTTACATGACCACAACAGGACAGGAATAAAAAAAGCAAGTAGATCCAAAACTCATCTGGGCCATACCACATGAAACAGTGGGAACAGAAACGTCCACCGTTGAAACCTTCTTGTAGCCTACCATGATATTTATAAGCTATCTAAACCGTTCATCGAGTTACTACCACTCAGATAAACTACAGGCACAAATATCATTCTGATAAATAAATAAATAACTTCTGTGTCCCCACGAAGTTTCCAAATGGTGGGGTTCAATCCCTGCCGTTTCGTGTGGTGTGGCTCAGGTGAGTTTTGGATATGTCTGATTTTTAGAGTCCACTGATGGATGGAGTGAATTTCTGACGGGCATCTGTGGGTCCCACGCACCTTCAGACTACGGGGATCGAATTAGATGTTTCCCTGGTAACACCTTAGTGGGTGTTACCCCTACCGTGTGGGGCCCATCTTGATGTATTTTTTATATATCTATGCCGTCTATCTGTTTTCTCATATTATTTTAGGATATGATCCAAAACCTTAATAAGATCCAACTCTCAGGTGGACCATACCACTAGAAACAGTGATTAATAACCATTAAAAATATATTTGTGGGTCATAAAAGTTTTGGATCAATCTCATATTTATATTTTCGCTTCATCAAGAACTTATTGACATTATCAAGAGCTTGGATTGCAAATAAACATTACCAAAACCTTACGATAGGCTCTTTGAAATTTTTAATGGTGGAGCACTCAATCACACTGTTTCCAGTGGTATGGTCCACTTGAGATTTGGATCTGCATAATTATTGGAACCTTATTTTAAAATGGGCTGTATAAACGGATGGACGGAGTGGATATACAAAATATCACCCATGTGGGCCATACGGTAGGGGGTAACACCCACTAAGCTCTTCCCAGGGTAACACCTAATTCGCTCCCCAGACTACGGTAACTTCTTGTGTCCGAGGCAAAGGCAATTCGCGCCCATTCGTGTGCAAATTCCGACCGTCAAATCGATGACAACATGAGCATCTGATCAGTTTTGTTAAGCCCACACACGCATACAGGCCTGATATCTGTACGCCAATGCACGTACTAATGTGGACATCTGAGTAGTACATCAGCTGGGACATGCCGTGTGAATACTTGTTGTTTGCATAATTCAATCAAACACAGGGCCAGATGTGTTAGTGATGGCATGTATTGGGTTAGCATGTGCAGTTAGGAAAGTGCAGGCAGGCTAGAATCATAGTCGACTCAGTTTGATTGAATGTTTGTGCCCTGCGCTGAGATGGACCGTTTAATATCAAATTTTTGAATTCAGCTGCCCTCTCAACAACCAAATTGTAAAAGCGATCTCCCTAATGGATTCTTTTTGGCTTGTATCTTAAGAATTTATTCTTTCATTAATAATTGTAGCCAATATATTTCTAAGCAGATACAAAGATAAAAATAAATAGATTCAAAATACAAGAGCATAAATAATGCTAATTTTTATTAATATATAATTAATGCTTAGTACAATTGACAAAGCAATAAATAAATTAAAGAATAAAAATAAAACAAAGAATAAATACTTAAAACTACTTGTATGGACAGATGATCTAAGCGAATGATCAGTAAGATATAACCAGAGTATTTGATCTTCTAGGCAGCAACTCGGGTGATCAAGATCTAACAATGAATAGTTACGGATATTTATCCTACTCTTAAGCATATTATAGCAATGGCATTGAATGGTAGTGATCTATGCTAATCAAAGCCTCAAACATTCTGCAGTATGGTTGAACAGAAGTAGAGGGATTAAAAATAAACTAAGCTAAGATAAAATAAAGACAACGTTGTACTGTGAAGATAAATTATGTTTGAAATGGGCTTGAAACTCTTTATCACATTATCCTTTTACAGCTTTGAGAGGTGCCAAAAATTCTTATGGGTTTTCTTTTCGATATAGGATTTTTTTTCCAACAATGACGCTTAGTCATTCTTTAATCATTCCTGCTTGGCTAAGAGATCTCCATAAATTAGAAATCGTTTTCAGATCCCTTGCCAGTGTTACTCCAGAGATTAGTAAGTGTTTAGAGCTTTGACTCATCCAATTGGATCACGATCCAAATTGATTTCCAATCTCTCCCTATCTTGACCTTGAAGATCTATAGATCCGATGGGATTAGTCCCGTTAAATCTAGATCGAGACCCAATTCATTGGTTTCCATCTGCTTAGATATTAGTTTGATCTTTGAATCTCTGTAATTGTTCGAGAGCACCGAACATTTTTTGAAAGATCTCTCATTTTGGAAAGATTGTGAGAGATAGCCTTATCGAGTATATCTAGATTTGTGATATGATCATTGTCTTAGTGGGTCTTTTATAGATTTATCGATCACGCCGTCTCAATCAAGTGCTATACAAATTAGGGCTACATGTCATTTGTTACTTCATCATTTCTTGAGGCGTGCGTACGATTCTGTGCCACCTTACTATTGGCAGGTGACGTGTCAAGGACAATGGCATAAGGTATCTTTGAGCGCAAGTACGGTTCTATCAAGTGTCCGCCTACTAGCCCTGTTGGAAGATACCTTGACATTTCAACAGCAGGTCTCAAGTTCAAATGCTAAGGTGACAAACTAACTGCACCGATGCATGCATCATGTGACTAACAAGTGTAAGTGGGTTGCATGATTAATAAAAATAAATGTATGATTCTATCATCATTAGGCATATAGGGTCAACACATGGCAACTTCTTATTAATCTTGTGCACAAAATGAACTAACTATAAATAACCTGCTCCATCCATCCATTTCCTTCATACATTGTGGCCCCTGGTGAGAAGATTTGCTTGACTTTTGTGATAGAATAGCCTTGTTGTAGAGCCCACTTAATGAACCATTAAATCTTGCACATTGGCACATACACATGTATGACGACATCAAACCCACTTTTGATAGGACTCATTGTTTGTAGCGGTGTCAAAGAGTTAGGCCGGGGCTCGAAAAATCAGATTTTTAAATAGGGCAGCCTGACAGCTCAGGCTTGAAAAATTAAAATTTTGGATTGCTGACTTCTATGGTAATGTATAGTAAAAAAAAAAAAAAAGTAATGATTATCATTACTACAGTAATCAAAAGTAAACAAAGAACTGACTGTATCAAATACTTGCCTATATTTTGAATTTTTGACATGTAAAGTAACTCAGTTGTTTAGATGTATTTAAATGTAATTTTGTTAATATATATTATATCTATACCGGTTATCTATTTTGCAATAACATTTTAGGGTTGTGTTTAAAAAATGAGCTTAATCTAACACTTCTTCGAGCCCCAAAAAGTTGTTAATGACAGGTGTTCAACCCCGATGCTAGTTGTGGTATGGTCCATTTCTTCTTTATATATCCCTCATTTTTAATCTCATTTCATTAAATGATCACACAAGAAGGATGGATAGTGTGGATATAGCATATACAACATGATGGGCTCACAAACATTTGCCGCACTATCATATACTAACCAACCCGTGTCATGGGGTGATTCCTTAGAATTATTGTGATTGGACCACCTGCAATATTCAATCAATAGAAAAGGTAATGATATAAGTTTTACATAGGATTATTGTGATTTGACCACCAGCAATACCCAATCAATAGAAAATGTAATGATGTAAGCTTTACATAGCATTGCAATCCTTTCCAAAAATCCAAACACTCTCTTTGAGCCTTAACTTGATTTATATGTAATGTACACACTGTCCATCCATTTTTTTCTAGATACTTTGAGCTTGAGCCAAAAAAAAAAAAAAGGCAAAATTAAAGCTCAAGTGGACCACACCACATGAAGCAGTGGGATTAAACGCCTACCATCCAAAAATTCTTAGGGGCCACAAAAGTTTTGAATCAGATCGATTTTTGTGTTTTCCTTTCATCCGTGTGTGAGACCTTGTAAACAGGTCAGATGACATCATGGTGGGCCCTACGAAGGTTTCAACTGTTCGCATCATTGTCCCCACTGATTTTTGTGGTGTGGTCCACTCCAGTTTTGAATCTGTCTCATTTTTGGGTTCATTCTCTAAAATCATCCTGGTCGGACGGTGTGGATATAACACATACATCATGCTATGGCCCACAGAACTTTGACACGTCAACCTGGTACGGACCTGTGGGTCCCGTGTTTTAGACACTACGCAATCCAGGTCCCAGTTGATATGGTCCACTGAATTTGTACGACGATTTTCATTTCTACTTTGATGGGCACAGCTAGGAGATTCCAAGTCGATCACCGTTTGGGGGCTCACTAGCTAGCCCTAGCTTAAGAGTCACTACCACTTAAGATTTGACAACCGACGCACAAAAACAATCCCCAGCAAACGGAAGCGCATTAGGTGGTGCATCGCTGGTGTATTGACGTCACCAATTTCTGTGGGCCCCACCATAAGGTTCGTGGTATATCCAAACCGTTCGTACATTTGGCGACATCATTATAAGGGTTTAAACAGAAAATAGGACAGATCCAAAGATCAAGTGTACCACACTGCAGAATGCAGTGGGAGATTGAACGTCGACCATTGAAACCTTTTTGGTGGTCACAGAAGTTTTGGATCCATCTGATATTGTTTTTACCCTTCATCCAGGTCTATATGACCTTATGAACAGTTTGGATGGAAAATAAACATCATAGTGGGCTCTAGAAATGTTTTAACGGTGAAAATCATTGTCCCCACTGCCTTTTATGGTGTGGTTCACTTGAGATTTGGATATATCTCAATTTTTGGATCATACCCTAAAATAATATTGTAAAATGTATGGACGGTGTAGATATGTTAAATACATCATCTTGGGCCCACATGATCTTGATTTTTTTTTGAACCGTTGGTATGAACACGGAGCTCGAGGACTGACGAAGTTGTTTGCAGGCGACACGTACTCACACCAGCAAATTAGCTGGTGTAGGGTACACCAGGCAATCCGCTTCCCAAACGAACATGCACCATTTATTCTCTCTGACCCTCACCAAACACACATCGACTTCCACTCCTACAACTATCACTCTTTCATCTTCTCCTTTTCCAAATCATTCTCCAAATCCATGGCGGAGGAATTCAAGCCAAACACCAGCTTTAGCTTTTCAGAACAACGTCTGATCATATGGGCCATGCTCGCTCTCCTATGTGGCTTCTTATGGTACGTTGTTTACGAGGCCATTATGGTGACTGCAGTCGAGCAATTCAAGCGTTTGCTTGTGGTGTCGCCTCTACTTTTAGTTGTTATAGTTCATTGGCTCTCGGCCGTCCCACCATCGAGCAGGCTCAGCTTACCTGTCCCAGGGTCCGACCCTGGGGACATTCATCGAGCCGGTGGCTCACCATGGGGTGTTGGTCTGCTTCTTCTTCTCTTGTTCTTCCTTATCACTTACCAACCTTCTTTCAACTTAAGCTTTTAGCAGTATGTGAGTGCGAAGTCCTTTGTATATGTAACTTCGAAGAGTAGTATAATGGGATTTTAATGTAGTTTTGGTGCATTTTCCCATTTGGGTTTTCTCATATGTTTCTTCTTTTTATGAGTGCGTGTTTGGTTGCACCAAATATCATGATTTGGTGCAACCAAACTCACACTAAGCTATACATGCATTAAATGGTGTATATGAGGAAGCAATGTGGGGATATGGGTAGAAAAATGATCTTGTTTCTCTTTGGATTTTTATATCATTTTGGTGCATTTTTCTATGTTGGTTTTTCTTTTCTTTTTCTTCTTTTTATGAGTGTGCGTTTGGTTGCACCAAATATCATGATTTGGTGCAACCAAACATGCGCGTATACATGCCTTAAATGGTGTATATAAGGAAGCAATGTGATGATATGGTCGTGTCCCTCCAACCCAAATGCACATGTTTCTCTGCTTTTTGCATGAATGGAAGAAAAATCATCCTGCATAGGCTATACACTGAAGCTTGGTGTATAATAATTTCTGGGTCCAAGCTATGCACGTCCATCTAATTGATGGGCTATAATATAGTCATTGTACTGAATGTTTGATCACTTGATCATAGCCATCTGATCAGTTGGGCTATTTTCTGGGCACTTTGCATGAATTCTGCTTGCTGGGTAATCGTAGGCCGTTGATTGATCAGTTGGGAGGATTCTGTTGGTGTAATGGAGTGGTTTTAGGCGGATGAAGTATGAGCCATTCAAGATGCGGGCCATATCTGTTGGATGGACTCGATGTTTTTATACATCGAGATGGTTTACAATGGCACTAGATGGACGGTTCACGTGCAAAAGTCAAAACCAATGAGACAATCCGTGCCATTTATTTATTTTTTCTACAGTTTATCCCACTTCATATTTGACCTTTGAATTGTTTTTTAACCGTCGATTTATAGGGCGCAGATGGATAAGATTTTCTAGTTGGTTTGATTTTTGAGGTATGAACCATCCATTATAGGGCCCAGCATATGAACGGTCCGATCTGAGCATCACCCTGCCATGTGTGCTGTGGAGAGATGGTCTACCATATTCCGTTTGTTACACCTCCACATGGGAGATGATGCCATAGAGCTGTTAGAAGCCGAATATGGTGTGTGGTAGAGCCATCTCTTCACAGTACACTTGTGAGGATTAATCGGGACCATCCATCTGGTGGTACCCCATCAATTGGGTCCATCACTTTTCATAGCTTTTATCTGGGTCATTGAGCATTTTGGTTTTCCCACCGTTGATTTTTGGAAGCCTCTGATTAGATGGCTAAGATTCTTCAATATGTGCCTATTTTGAACCATCTTCCATGTGTAATAAGGGAAACTAGATGAACGGTCCATAATGTTATTTCATCCTGGCAGCAGTGAATGGAGCATAACCTAAAAATTGCTGGTTGAATAATAACAGCAACAATCTGACTTTTCCTCTTTCCAATTTGGACTACTCACAGTTTTGCTTTTAACCGTACATTTGACAGCCAGCAATTGGATGGTTAGGGTTTCATGAATGTTCCGTCCATAATGGGACCAACAGTTTGGACGGTCTGGATGGCGTACACCAGTGCCACGTGAGGAGCATGAGTCACCACCATTTCTTAAATGCTGCAAAACTAATAGAAGACTGCGACCAATGAACTATGTGTCCTGACGCATCAGTCCAATAAAAAATTACATCTACATCAGTGTAAGCAGATGGGTGTTGTAGTTTGGAAATCCAGACCGTTGATCTGATCTGGGATACTGTGAATGGAGGAATACAAAAGACCCCATCCAGACTCGAGATCTTCCAATCAAACAACGTTTCTTATTCGTCTATCTAAGATGGGAGCCATAAGATCAACGGCCTAGATCGACTAACCGTGGGTTTCACTTGTCGGGAATGAAAGGGTAACCATCTATCCCTTCATCCAACGGCCCCACCGTCGATGGGCTACCGTCAGATAATTCCTACCATCGAATACTGGATACCTATAATGCGGTGCCCACAGTTTGATGATCCAGACCGTTCATCTTATGAGGCCCACTTAGATCCTAGCCATCCAATGTTTTGGTCACTTATCTAGGCCATTGATCTGTTTTCTTCTTAACCATATCTTTGATACACAAGTGCACAACCATCGCGTTATCCTGAGACTTTGTCACAAACCCATCCATTTTCAGCCCATCAAATCAAGGGTCTGGATCAAAATGGGCCAAATTTGTACGGGCAACCCAGCAGTGAGGCAATAACAATGTCGCCAGTGCTAACATGCGCCATGGAATCTGTCGAATCGGTTCCCTGTTCCAATTTGTCAGTTTGTGTTGTATCGATATTAGGGACCGACGGATCGAGTTCAATGAGCTTTTACCACATTTTACCGTGCAAGATATTGCCATCTTGGCCACATCATCCACCGTACACGTGGCATATTTGTATGCACATCCAGATCGTCCAGTCTTGGCCATTTTTTGAATGGAGATTTTCCTAATATTCAACCTAACCAGAGAGTTTTATTTGACCGCTGAATCGTTACTGCCAATTTTTTTTCCTAACCGTCTGTTTTATAGCCACCAATTGAATGGATCTGATCGTCCGATCACTGTGGTATTTTTTGGATACTTCATCAGAAATAGGCCTTCGAATTTGGACGATCCAGATAAGGGTGCAGATATGCCACGTGTTTATCGTTAGAGACACCACCACCTTAAAAAAAATGCGTCAAAGGCGGAAAGCAGTTCTGTCCTCATTTTCTAAAATGTCGCACGGTGGCGCCATTCGAAACTGCTCGAGATTGATCAGCGGATCTCAGCCATCCGATTTCTCACATCAAGTACCTCAGTCCACTGTAGATTTGTTTTAAACCATCCATCTATGATGGCCACCAGTGAAACGGTCAGAATCGGCGCGTAAGTGCAATTTTTAGGTTACGCTCCACCAAGCATCATGTGACTCACCAGTTGAGCGGCAAGATGAAGTGAATGCATGCCACGTGTACCAAAATGAGTTGGATGCATTATTTAGTAAGTACGGAGTATTATTTGATACTCTGTAAGATTACAGGGCTTGATACGCAGGCACTCATAGAAATTTTGCACCAGGACTGTAAACTATAATTTGGACAGTTAAGATTGTAAACATGTAAGTGCCCGCGTATCGTCCATCACACTCTACCAGAGTATCCAAGTTTTTCTCACTCAGTATACTGGACCAAAAGGACTGGAATCCTCTGTAACGTAGCGCGTCAAACACCACATCTGTGGGGCCTACCATGCTGTACATGTAAAATCCACTCCGTCTATCAGGCTCTATACATGCTTTGGCGCTTAAATAAAAAATCCGCTAGATCTACACCTCAGATGAGCCACACCACATGGAGCAATGGGATGGGATTCTAACCATAGGTTTGTGTGTGGGACCATCATGGTGTGTATCTTTCATCAAACCCGTTAATTAGGTGTAACTCACCAGGATGAACATCAAATATAAAAACCATCCTAATATCAAAATCATGTGGACCACACCATGAGAATTAGTGTTTTCTGAGTAATTTTAAATTGTTCAAATCTATGTGAACCACATTTTATTTTTTTCTTTATGTACGGACCAAAAATTGATTAGCATCTGATGAACGGAGTGGATTTTACATCCACAACATGGTGGACCCCATAGAGGGTGTGTGTTTTACTCCTGCGTAAAACAGGCCCTGCAAGGGATTCCGGTCCGTACTGAAAGGCCAGACGATAATGAGCCTGCACGATTTTCAAATATGCAAAGATTATATGGCTGACTATCCGTACATAGACACTGAAGTGTGGGCCAGCCATTTCTAGCTGTCCACTGACTGACTGACAAGTGTAATAAAAATCTCTGCTTTTGTACGGTGATGATGTGCGACTGTTTACTACCCAACAAAATGCACGGTCTTAGACAGTGGCTGCATTCTGGCGTTTCTTTCTGTTTAAAAAGGATATCACGTGCAACCCTACACGCGTCCACATGTGTCAATGTATAGTAGTTGTACAACATCCGATCCGTGAATAGCATGGGACCCACATTTAAGATGATTGTTTTCGATAAATCAAGTAGTAAAGTCTATGTAGGGATCCACAAGGTTCGAAAACAATGGACGGCCAAGATGAGCATCAATAGACAAACAGAAGATGTACATCAGGTACCCACCTCGATGTATTTGACTTAAATCCACGCCGTCCATCCGTTTTGAAAACTCATTTTAGGGCATGATCCAAAAATTGAAATAGATCCAAGTCTTATGTGGACCACACCACATGAAATAGTTGCGATCGAATACCCACCACTAAAAACATCTTGGGAGCCACCTGAATGTCAATTTTCCATCCAAACTGTTGATAAGGTAACAAAGATCTCGATGAAGGGACAACACAAAGATAAGCTTGATCCAAAACTTTTGTGGCCAACAAGAAGTTTTTAATGGTTAATCACCACGTTTCCTATGGTGTGGTCCACCTGAATTTGGATCTGCTTCATTTTTTGGACAATCTTTTAAAATGATCTTTCAAAACTATTGGACGACGTGGATCTAATGAAGATACATCAAGGTGGGCCCCACAGTCTGGTATCCACCGAATTCTTGCCCGCACATTTTACGATCTGATGAATGAATGAGCCTCATATATCGAAACGGGCGCGAATTAGGTGTTACCCCGGGAACAGCTTAGTGGGTGTTACCCCTACGTATGGCCCACATGGATGATATTTTGTATATCCACTCCGTCCATCCGTTTATACAGCCCATTTTAGGATAAGGTTCCAAAAATTAGGTAGATCCAAATCTGTGGACCATACCACTGGCAACTGTGTGATTGAGTGCCCCACCATTAAAAATTCTAAAGAGCCCATGGAAAAGTTTTCGTAGTGTTTATTTGCAATCCAAGCTCTTGATTGTGTCAATAAGGTCTTGATGAAGGGAAAATATAAATATCAGTTTGATCCAAAACTTTTGTGGCTCACAAAACGTTTTTAATGGTTATTAATCACTGTTTCTAGTGGTATGGTCCACCGGAGATTTGGATCTTCTTAAGGTCTTGGATCACATCCTAAAATGATATGAGAAAACAGATAGACGGTATAGATATATAAAAAGTACATCATGATGGGGCCCACACGATAGGGGTAACACCCACTAAGGTGTTACCAGGGTAACATCTAATTCGCTCCCTATCAAAACACAGTCCGTCCATAATGAGGTCCACTGGTTGGACAGTCCAGATTGCTGGATAGCCAGACCACGTGTAAACCAGACAGATGGCTATTCCGTATTCTATCTCTTCCCGCTCTAGCGGTCCATTTCTCATTATTATATCAGCGACCTCGTCAGTCGTCATGGGGAGATGATACGGTAGAGCTGGAACCACCAGGATACCGTACATCTCTGCCACGATAAGAACCAATAGTGGTTTGATCCGATTGATGCGTATCCCTGCCACGTGTACGGTAGAGTGATATTCTGTTCTTGGTCAGACAATTAAGCGTCCGACCAGAACTGTTTGGGGACCCATTGTGATGTATCGGTTTATCCAAGCCGTCCATCCCTCTTATAAGATCATGTTACGGTAAGTACCCAACAATAAGTCAGATCCAACGCTGTATTCGACCACACCAAATAGTAAGCTTGGTTGCATTAAATGCACAGCATAATTACAAGTTGCAATAAATGCAAGAGTCGTCTCTGGTGTGGTCCCTAACACAGTTGGATCTGCCTCAATTTTCGGCCCATCCCTTAACATGATCTCATAAAATGGGTGTACGGCGAGGATAGACCGATACATCACGGTGGGCCCTCACCCAGATTTGGTCAGACGCTTAAAGGTCCGACCAGGGTTCGGACGCAATCCGCGTCCGGTTCTTCGCGCTCTACGCCATCATCTCTCTAGATTTTTTGCGCATTTATCTGTGACCGTCCGTCTACAAAGGTCAGACGGTTGTCGCCGATACGTCCCGGACGCGGATAGCGTCCAACCAGATCTGTGTGGAGGCCCACCGAGATGTATCTGTTTATCCACGTCGACCATCTCTTCTTTAAGATCATGTTAGGGTATGGGCCCAAAAATGCGGTAGATCCAACGGTCCAGTGGACCACACCAAATAGTAAGCTTTGGTAGCATTAAATGTCAATTATATTTAATGTAAGAGTAATCTCTGGTGGGGTACACTGGACCGTTGGATATGCCACAGTTTTGGGCCGCTACTAAGGTATGATCTTAAAGAAGGGATGGACGGTGTGGATAGACTGATAAATCTCAGTGGCCTACCATGCAGATCTGGTCGGACGCAATCGGCGTCCGTCCAGCTGACACTTCCAGAGCTTTTCGGGACCTCAGACGGTTTGAATCGAACCGAACCCGAAAGAAGTTTGGTTCAGGTCAAACCCGGTCATGAGGTCAAACCAGACGGTCCGGTCGAGCTTTTTAAAACACTTGGCTCTCCTCAACTGCATTTCCCAGACCCCATGATCCCACCCTCCATCCATATCAGGGTAGGCGGGAATCCCAACGCAGTTTTAGAAACGGATGGGCCTTTTTATGCCTCTGGTCCCACATTTTGCAAGTAGGAGCTGCAACGGACCGGGTTTGGACCGGCCCTAGCTCGAGCCAGGATGATTTTGTTGGGCTTGGGCCCATTAGACCCTGCCCAGCCTGTCGCTAAAACGGATCAAATCACTGTTTCTCACATGAATCTTACAAATCCATCCGTTGATCAAGGGACCGCATGTTGATAAAGAAATAGACATTTGTTGTCCAACCAAGGATTTGAACACATGTACATATAGGGCCCGTTTGGATGCCACATAATAAGTTACTTTTTCTACTTACAGCGATGGATAAGTAACTTATTTCAGATAAGTAAGTTGGTTTATTATAATTAATAAGCAACTTTTTAGCTTAAAAATACAAAATTACTTTAGCTAATATTTTTAGCTTTTTTATTTTTTCACAAGTTGCTGAATAGAATAATAGGAAAGGTGAAAGAGAGGAAAATGATAAGCACATTGTTTACCATCAAGGCAAGCCCACATGAATAGACAGTGTTGGTGTACACGGTGGGTGAATGTGATGGACAATGGATATTGAAGGTAGGCCCCACATGAATAGACAATGTTGGTGCATACGGTGGGTGCATGTGATTGGTAGTGGATATTGATGGTGGGCCCCACATGAATAGACAGTGTTAGTGTACACGATGGGTGCATGTGATGGGCAGTGGATATTGAAGGTGGGCTCCACATGAATAGACAGTGTTGGTGTGCACACACACACAGGTGCATGTGATAGGCAGTGGATATTGAAGGTGGACCCCCACATAAATAGACAGTGTTGTTGTGCACACACACAGGTGCATGTGATGGGTAGTGGATATTGAAGGTGGGCCCCACATGAATAGACAGTGTTGGTGTGCACACACACAGGTGCATGTGATGGATAGTGGATATTAAAGGTGGGCCCCACATGATGGATAATAACATTGATGGTTGGCCCTTCTTAATAGATAACCAACATCAGGCGGGCCCTACATAATGAATGGTGCACATTAATGGTCAGGCCATAATGATGAATTTCCCAAATCAAAGGTTGGCTCCACATTGAAGGTAGGGCCCACATGATGGACAGTTCACATCAAAGGTGGACTCCACATAATGAGCAATTAATAATGGTGGGCTTCATATGATGGATGATCCACATCAAGGTGGGCCTTACATGGTGGACAATCCACATCAAAGGCCGGGCTAATGAGAATGATCCATTTCCAAGGCGGGCTCTTCGTGATGGACAACCAACATGGGAGGTGGGCCCAGATGATGGGTGGTCCATGTTAAAGGTGGACACCACATGATGGGTGGCGGATATTGAAGATGGGCCCCACATGATGGAAAATAACATTGATGGTGTGCCCTACTTAATAGATGACCAACATCAAAGGCGGGCCCTATATAATGAATGGGGCACATTAAAGGTCAAGCCATAATGATGAATTTCCCACATCCAAGGTGGGACCTGCATGATGTATGGCACACACAATGAATAGTCCACATCAAAGGTTGGCTCCACATTGAAGGTAGGGCCCACATGATGGACAATTCACATCAAAGGTGGACTCCACATAATGAGCAATTAATAATGGTGGGCTTCGTATGATGGATGATCCACATCAAGGAGGGCCCCACATGATGGACAGTTCACATCAAAGGCTGGGCTAATGAGAATGATCCATTTCCAAGGCGGGCTCCTTGTGATGGACAACCCACATGGCAGATAGGCCAAGATGATGGATGGTCCATGTCAAAGGTGGACACCATATGATGGGTGGCTGATATTGAAGATGGGCCCCACATGATGGAAAATAACATTGATGGATGGGCCACATATGATGGATGGCCAACATCAAAGGTGGGCCCAACCTAATGAATGGTGCACATTAAAGGTCGGACCCTAATGGTAAATGGCCCACATCCAAGGTGGGTCCCATATGATGGATGGCCCACATTAGTGGGGCGACAAAATGAACGATCGACATCAAAGGTTGGCCTCACATGATGGACAATGAATGTGAGGGGGACTAAATAAACTTGAGGGATGATGACTTGTGATGTTGGAAACCAAACATGCTTAATTTTCTACTTTTTGGCTGATTACTTTATTTGACAAATATGCTTCTCTTCTAATTAAGTAGAAACCAAGATAAGTTATTTATCAAATAAGTAGCTTATCTTAAGTAACTTACAATCCAAATGGGCCCATAAAGTCGGCTGGGTCAGGCTGTTCGGACAAGCGTGACCCGAGGGACCCACATCAATGTATGCATTGTATATCCACACCGTTGATCTGTTTTTCCAGCTAATTTAGGTCATGGTCCCAATGCAAATTTCAGGTGGACCCCACATCAGGAAACAGTGCTTATTGGCAATTAAAAACCTTTTGTGGGATTCAAAAGTTTTAGACCAAGCTGATATTTGTTTTTTTACTTTCATCCAGGTTTATGTGACCTTATCAACAAGTTGGAAGTGGGATATACAACATACACATTGAGGTGGGCCCTATGGTCAAGGGCTACCCAGCCCGTCCTAGTCCAGGTCAGGATAAAATGGCACGATGTCAAGCCCAGCCCAAAAAAATGGTCAGGCCCTACATGCTGGGCCCAAGCCCGGTCCAATGTCGGGTTGGTAGGGTCGGTCCCTTGGAGACCCTGCTTGCCAGACGCGGATTAGCTACCGACTGCTTCGGTAGCTATGTCAACGTCACCACACTCTGTGGACCCCACCATGATGTGTTATATCCGCACCGCCCATCCATTTCGAGAGATCATTTTAGTACATGAACCAAAGAATGAGGCTGATCCAAAGCTGAAGTGATCGCCACCACAGAAAACAGTGGGGGATTGAACGCCTACCATTAAAGAACAAGCTGATTTTTGTGTTTTCCCTTCATCATGTCTGTGTGATCTTAGGAACAGGTTGGATCTCAAATAAACATCATGATGAGCTCTAGGAAGGTTTCAACGGTGGGATCAGTGTTCTCACTTTTTTCTATAATAGGGTCCGCTTGAGCTATGGATCTGCCTCATTCTTTGGTTCATGCCCTAAATGATCTCTCCAAATGAACGGACGGTGGGGATACAACACATACATCAGCCTTTGGAACCTGGTGACGTCACCAGTAGCGAGATGGCTACTGAAGCCTTCGTTATCTAATCCGCGTCCCTACTTGCAAGCCTCAGCATGCCGCTGCAAGATTGGGGCCATTCATTGGGCAGGCCCCCTAGCTTATGTGCCCTGTAATGAGCTTGGATTAGGTACTACTCCTGCCAGACTCATGAAGAGGTGGACCAGTACGGAGCGCGTCACATGCTCACTCAGCTGCCCCACACCTTGGGATTAGTGGGATGTGATGGGTTAGACAGCTTGGCATCAGACCCAAAGTTTGGAGCGCTGTGTCGGTCAATGGTGACAGGCCACGTACCGTCCCTCTCCTCGCCAGTCCTGGTGGGGTAGTACCTAATCCAAGCTCCCCTGTCATGGACCAAAATGAATCTGGCCAGCTTATCAAGTGGGCCACACTTAAAAGGAGATTATTTACTGGCCTAACTAGTGAACGTAGCACGCACAATATAAAGAACGGCTATGATCTCATATGCGTGCAGCATGTTGGTTTCATCTGTAATGCTCGTTGTCATTTCAAAGAAAAAGATGAGGCTTTTGTTTTCTTCAAATCCCACTTGAGTTTGCGTTGGATTCCCACCCACCATCCATGAAAAGCAGAGGTTCGGGTACACGCTAATTGGTGTACCCCTACACTTCCCGGCATGTATACCATGCAGTCCCTAGAGATTGGACGGCATCTTCAAGGAATCCCAGCCGTCTACCGATCAGGTTGTAGAGTATGTGCAGGAGCACTGCGTTGTGTCCATTTAACAGGTCACCCACCGAAGCAGATTGCACATTGAGTAACTCAGTACGCTATAGCGTGTAGCATACTAAGTAAATTCTGTGGGGCCCACCGTGATGTATGTGTCTTATCATGGGTGCTGGATTACAGGTGGGTCCAGCTGATGGGGGCCTTCATAGGCTTTCTTGTATATTTTTTACTCGGAGTTACCACTAGCCAGCTCCTTAGATTTTGAGAGTCGACTAAACCTTGTAAAAACCTTTTGAATCATTGAATTTGATGATTCTTTGTCTTAAAATGACTCTTGATCTTCAATTTTAAATTCTTGGTGAAGGACTATGGTAATAAAGAGGGAAGGTGTTAGGCATCCTCTCTACCAATATAAAAGTATGATCTTTATCTCAAATGACACAACAAAATGTAAAGGATTTGGTTAGTTTTTATGTACATGTGATGCAAATGTAGTGTGAAATGCATTTTGATAATGCAATGCCTACTACAAGCGATGGGCTGAGAAAGACTTCTCAATCCGAATTCACCCACTTGAAGAAGTAGTTGAAGGTCCAATAAATTTGAGTTTTTGATGGAGTAGGGTCTGGTATTCCGCAAGCCGTAGAGCATACACTCGAAATGACTAGATGAGTAGGTGGTTTGAGAGTGGAGATGATGATGCACAATATAAATACAAATATGAATGAAGCTAATCAAAGTTAGGCAACCAAGTGAGCGGGTTGTCCAAGGATTGACTTGAGTGGATCACATTGGCCTTTTAATGAATCAGGTGATTAAGGCTAAGACTTGGCTAGGTTGACCTATGGCTAGAAGAGCTTCTCTCTTACACTCTTCTTCTCTCCTTGGTGGATGAATGGCTTAAGTGAGTGAGGCGTGGAGGTGTTGGAAGATGTGGAATATGGTTTGGAAATGAAATGGGGTGGGTAATTATAGGTGTTAGGGGTAGTATTTTTATAGTTTTTGAAAAGTTTAAGGGCTAAATTAGATTCGAAGGGTTACGATTGGTTGTTAGAATGGTTTTGCCATGTAGTACAATGTGGATGGTTGGATTAAATGGCAAAAGACATAATTTAAGCAAAACTAAGGGTAGAGGGGTCATTTTACCTTGAGCGAGCTTCCTGAGGCAGGGTTTTCTTTCCCTCCTCCTCCCCTGGTGCAGTCTTAGTTCATTCTTTCTTTCTTTATTGTTGTCCTAGAGCTAAGTGGGCTTGAACTTTGGGATAGGTTCCAAGGGTCTCAAGGTGCTCTAATTAGCTTGTCTGCCTTGGCTGGAATGTTTACACTTATCCACACCATCCATCCATTTTACCAGCTCATTTTAGGTTATCATACCAAAATGGAAACATATCCAAAGCTCAAGTGGACCATGCCATAGAAATAGTGTGAATTGATCACATACCGTTGAAAGCTTCTTATGGTCATATAAGTTTCAAATCAAGCTATTATTTGTGTTTTCAATGGTGGAAGTATTTATCCCCACTATTTCCTATGGTGTCGTTCACTTGAGCTACGAATGTGCCTCCATTTTAGAATCATGCTCTAAAATGATTTGAAAAAACTGATGAACAGATAATACACATACATCCAGAGTGGGCCACAAAGTTTACTTAGTATGTTTTACTGAGTATGTCATAGTGGATAAATAGTAATGATTATTCTTCTCCATAACTTTAATATTAAATAATCAAATTCATTCATTGATGTATCTTTTTGAATTTGAGATTTTTTAATAATGTAATTGAAAAGCACGATGAGCATAAATTTCTTTATGTCCAACAAAATCATAATTATGGTACTTTTTTTATTGTATGGTAATTACCATAGTATATTGTTTGAGAAAAGCCTTTGAGCTAAAAGAATGTAATCTTTTAGCTCAAAAGATTATTAAAATTCCTAGTCAAACATACAGATCATCATATCAATCCTTTAATTGCCACTTCTATAATTGTCACCACCTTAAAAGTAATCATGATTCATGATGGCCATAAGCTTTGATTTAGAGTCCACAACAACATTGACAACCTATTCAACATGTGGGCCCCATGGTACTTCTCATTATAAACTTATGTTTTATGCTAGATCGATTCCCATCATAAATCAAACTCCGTTTCCATGGAAACGGATTGGGCACCTTCCCCACCAGGCCCAACCAAAGACTGACGGTCCTGGCAGGAGCTCTGGGGGGCCACCGTAATGTATGTATTTTATCCACGATGTTCATACATTTTTATAGGTCATTTTATGGCATAAGCCCCAAAAAAGAGGAAATTTGAAAGCTTAAGTTGGCCACACCACAGGACAATGACACCCGCAGTTGAAACCTTCTTAGCACGACCGTGATGTTTATTTGCCATCCAACATGTTCATAAGGTCACATAGGCCACATAAATATTAGCTTGATCTAAGGGCCCGTTTGGCGCAAGGGATTAAGTGTTATTAACTGGGATGGAATTCATGGAGTGTCATGATTAACATTGTCAGTGGATTGTCATGGAATTGGTAGAATACCACTGAATCCCATTTCACGTTTGGGACGGAGGAGAATCCCATCCAAACCGTGGAGTTGGCTTGGTGAGGAAGAAGACAACGTACTGTGGAAAGCCTTTTACGGAAAGTTCTTGCGCTTGGGATGTTAGGTAGGGCCCATCGTGATGTTTATGAGAAATCCACCCCGTCCATCTGTTTTGATAGCTCATTTTACGACATTGCATAAAAAATGAGACATATTCAAATCTAAAATGGGCCAAATGAGAGGAAACAGTGGGGAATCAATGACCATTGTTGAAAAGTTTGTATGGCCACAAAATCTGCTAATCAAGCTAAGTTTTTTTTTTTTTTTTTTTGTATTTTCACTTCATCCCATTGATAATGACCTTATAAACGGTTTAGATGGCATATAAAAATCAATATGGAGCCCAAAAAGGTTTCAATGGTTCCTTTTTATTCTCGCAATTTTCCCTCTCCGTGGCTCACTTGAGTTTTGGATCTGCCTTATTTTTGGTCGAATATCATAAAATGGGCTCGCAAAATGAATGGACGGGGTGGATTTCTAACAAACATCACAATGGGCCCCACCTAGAATTCCAGCGTACCACTTCATTCCATAGGACTTTCGTAGGAAATTCGTATTTAACAAATCGTGGCAATCCCTCTTTCGTGGATCGGTATCCCTGGTGGATAGAGAAAGGTGCTAGCACAAAGTCCAAAGTAAAATAAGCTTTGACACCTTGCTGCTCCAAACACGGTGTTGGATTAGTTTTTAAACCCATCCCACCAAATCCAACTTGATACAATTTAATTCTACGCACCAAACACCCCCTAAAACTTCTGTGTAGACTAAGAAGTTTTCAATGGTTGGCGTTCAATCCTCACCACTTCTTGTGGTGTGGTGCACCTGAGCCTTCTATCTGCCTCCTTTTTTGGCTCATGCCCTAAATTGATCTATCAAAATGGATGGACTGCGTGAATGAAACACGTACATCACAGTGGGACCCAAAGAGTCTTTTTTCATGGATGAAACACATGCATCATGGTGGGTCCCAAAGAGTCTTTACCAGTACCGTCTGTCTCCAACTTAATCTGGGTGGGGTAAGTACCCAATCTGCGTCCATTTTCCATATAGGCCATTGTTTTTTATAGTTGTGTTAAACATGTTATAAGGGCATATGAAGACAGGTTTGGGATGAGTCGGGCACTTGGATTGCCCGAGGGCTTGGTTTAAATCTAACCTATTTGTGGTGAGGCCAAAGATTTTCAGTCAAGGCACAATCCAACAATTATTAGGTTCAAGTTAACCCAACTCATGTTAGACCCTAAATACCACATGTATATGAAAAACACTAGTGGCATTGGATTATGAGTGGTTGGATTTCTTAGAATGGCCTGGTAATGGCCATGAAACGAGAAAGCAGGATATTGGCAACCCAACCCAAGTTAGGGCATGTGAGTAAGTTTAGACAAGATCTAGCAGCACCAGATTAACAACACAAAAGCACCTATGTGACACGTATGATCTCTTCATGGCGCGCGCCAAATATACGAAGACAAATAATTTTTTTAACAAATTTTCAAGGAGTCATGCCACTCATGCGATTTGAAAATAAGAATTTGTAACTGTAAGGGCTACATTAGCATCAAGCCATGATTGAAGGTTTATTAAAGGACTAAGAACGTATTCAACAAAGGCGAAGCACAATCAAACAAAGGTAACTTCCAGCTTATAAATTGGCATTATGCGAAATCGTCACATATGCAATGGTTATTCTCACGATATCATTAGGGAGCCTAGAATTAGGATAAGAGAATTCAAAGCAAAGAATCCCAGCATCAACTCAAAACACAACAACAACTCAACGATCAATCTAGTGTAACACTGTTTATCCAATCCTTCGGGACATTTATCCTTTACACTGCTCATCAGTTGTAGAACTCTTAGTCTCTAGGAGTAGTTCAGTCCATCCATGATACCATGTTAGACTAGCTTAGTGATAATCAGTAGCTGTAATCCCCTTTCATCCGTGCCTGCATGTCGGATCTAAAGGAAGAATTTAGTGTTAGGAGATGTCCACCTACACTCATACGCTAGGTCAATTGTAGTTTGTAATTTTAGCATTGCCCTTCCCTTGCTCATTGATGCGCTACTCGGTTAAGCACGCCACTGCTCTCGGTCAGGATAGTGATACCTATTAGTAGTAAGTTTCATCGTTTTCGACTTCCATTATCACAATCCACTCAACTATATACTTACTGCACTCTTTAAAGTCCTTGATTCTCAAGGCAAAAATAACTCATGGGAGAAAGAGCTCCAATCTTTACAAATCACCCAATAAAGCACATTTGACAGTTCGTAGAATAGACGATTGGTCTTTTGACAATCATAGACATACCGCTTTATCTCAATGTCAGGGTCGAAGGCGTTCGGTTTGAATCAGACTATGAATTGATTCTGACACACTTGTAAAACACACATGCTCACCTCGTGGCCATATTCGAGACCAACATAGTGCTCGATGCTCCAAATCGGGCTTGTTTGGTTAAGCATTTGGGCCCATTCCTTTCAGAGTTGGGTTCAACCTAGGCTGATCGGACCTGCGACAACTACACTACTAATTACGCCCTTGCTTGATTCAAAGCCATAAATATGGCAAGATCAAGGCCGTTCATGATTGGGGTCTACCATGCAGGGTCCATGGCATAAAAATCAAATCAGTAGAACCATGTAATTATCCCATCAGTTGCCTACGAATGGTCACTGGAAGATAATATGATACTCACGTTCAGCTGGCACAAGTTCTTCAACTGGACAGTTCTAATCATCCAATTAGTTTCTTATACCACACGTTTAGATGTAGTAAGGCTAGAAATACTATTGTGGCCAATCCAGCCCAAGTTTTCATGCTAAGAAATTAGGTCCAGTATGCCCTGGCCCATCGAATAAATGCTCAACCTACCAAGATTACATAATTGGGATTAGTGGGCCCACTTCCATATACTCAGTCATCCAGTGTTTTAATTTGCCAAGGTGGGCCTTTCATGTAGAATGAGGCATATATATATATATATATATATATATATATATATATATATATTCCTAGCATGGCTGGATTAAAAGAAGGACAGACGAAAGCAGTAGTCCGTCAGATACAGACGTAGTCCTATGTTGGGCATGACGTAACTGCCTCAGGCACGTACGATTCAAAGAAATTCATTCTAAATAGCGAGAAATTTCCATTTGAAGTGTGAATTGTAAATTGGCCATAACTTTTGATTTAAGTATCGTTAGGAGACGCATGACGTATTAACCTTTTGTAGACACCCCACCCTAAGCCGAAACTCTAACCTTAGCTTAAACCTTAGTTAAAACCTTAATCTAACCCTGAGCCTAACCCTTAATCCATACCCTAATCCAATCATAAGCCCAAACCCTCAATCCTAACCCTAAATTTGAACTTAACCTTAGGGGAAAACCAAGCCAAAACTAATGAGTCAATACGCGGAGTCAACTTACTTGGTCAGCCCATCTAGTCTATCTACCCAGTCAACTCACCTAGCCAAACCCTAAACTGGGCTTAAGCCTAACCCAAGTCTAAGGCCCAGTCGCTGAGAAATTCGAACAACAAAGCAACTATCTCCAAAGCAAGGGGTGCACATGTGTGGAGGAATCCACCCACCAAAGGTAGGAACCCTAGCTGTCAATGGTTGGCCCCCTAGGGGCCGCACGCCACGTGGCAACGCAAGAGCCCCTCACACAAGTGCGGCTCTAGCTTTTTCTTCTCTGTTCGTGTGACTTTATAAACTACTTCCGATACCCTTCCCTTTACCCATATGTACAACTTTATCAACCCTATCAATCAATGAGATGTTATCATGTGGCAATCTCAAATCAAAGCCATCCAATCTCTTTACAACCCTTAACCTCGCTAGATTTACAAGAAAATCAAGTTAGGAGGCTATAAATAACCCCATCTCCTTCATTTCTAATCATCCACTACCATTCATAACTCACCAAGAGTCCCTCACGTACACTTTTACTACCCATCTCCATCCCTCCACCAAAGAGAGTAAGAGTGAGAGAGGAAAAGTCCAGCCCTGGTCTAGCTTTGTAATATCCCGAAAATTTAGTACACGAGTAGGTACACGAGTGTTATAGTTCACACGTTAGAATTTAAATTTTAGGCCGCGTCGTTCATACGCATACACACGCCACACTTTTATACGTATTCTGACACTTTTAAGACTTTAAAAACTTAGTGTATTTAATTAAGTCAATAGACGGACCGTTAGAATGATCTATCATTGCTAGATAGGAATATCTAACCGTCCACCTCGATTTTGAACAAGCCGATCATAGTAAACTAAACTCCTTGATCTCCATGGCTGCTCATACACGAATCAATTTAACATTCTGATCCGTTCATCTTATTTATCATACACTGATATGCTTAACTGATCGTCAAAACTGTGATCTGATGAAATTTCATGAGTGGACAAGTCATTAAAATCTGTCGATGTATATGTCTCACCAATAGGCCACCCAAAGACCATATTATGAATATCAGTTTAAGAAACTGACCGTGCAATAACTCATAATTATGCTTAAGAACATAAACATCTAATCAGAAAAAAATTAGCCTTTCATATAACAATCCATCGAATTCGCATCCGCTAATTGGGCCACCCAAATAACAAACCGAACCGACCATTTCGAAGATCATAGGATATATACCAAGGCTACCGGTTAAATTTTCTATTGTATATGTACAAATGTCACTTTGGATCACCGAGTGTGATGGATCACTAAAAATGCATCTTGGTCATCTGTAAGAGATCAAGGCCCAAACTTAACCTGTATAAAGAGCGCGAAAAATGACAGGCCTTGGTGAAATTTCACCGAAAATTGACAGTGTACGCGATCGCTATAGGTGGTGGAAGTTAAAACCAAAGAAAAGGATAAACTTGGTATTTTCCATATTACGTATGTGAGAGAAACATGCAGTGGTTAATTGGTTTTCACGTGGGATATTATAAACATGTTTTTGTGAAGTGTGGCCTACCCAAGACTCGGATCTACCTCATTTTTGGTGTCATGCCTTAAAATCATGTGGCCTACCTGATGAGTGGAGTGGATTTTGCATATACATCAGAGTGGGTCCCACGTGCACAACGTGCAACAAGAACTTTCGGTCAACACGCGTTGACCGCGTGCGTTGCAAGCCACGGACGGAAGTCCGTCTTCTTCTCCTTCTCTGCAGCGACAGCGCTGCCGCTGCCGCCATTGACAGCTTGCACCGTCTATCACGGTGGACCTCACCAGTTAATCCATTCCGTCCATCTGGTGTGCGCCCCACCTAGACCTAAGTGGGTGGTGGAATAGAAGTATTTGGTCGATGGTACGGCCTACTTCAACCTTCCAAAAAAACGTAGAACATTCTAGAATTGCCAAGATCTTCGGTCCTACCTCGCATGGGTAGCCGGATCTTCTTAGATAGCACCGTGTGGACCCCACCTAGCTTCCCAACGAGCCCCACATGCAAAGGAGTTCCAGAAACGGTAGGTTTTCTTCTCCAACTCGAACCGGGATTCCCCTTGTACATCCGCGCCTTCGCCGTTTCTCCACCGCCCTAGGTAGTTATATAAGGTTCCCTCCATCTAACCTTACCATCTAAGAAGCTCCAGGGTGAGAGAGAAGCTGTAAGAAAGAGAGAGAGTGTGTGGGGCGTTAGAGAGAGAGAGAGAAACGAGGGAGAGAAAGATGCGGAGAGAGAGAGAGAGAGAGAGAGAGAGAGAGGGAGGTAGTGAGCCCTGGGCTATTGTTGCTGTGGGGACAGCATCCCAGTCAGCCAGGGAGAAGAATAGAAGAAAAAAAGAGAAGAAGAAAGGAGGAAGAAAAAGGAGAAAGAAAGAGAAAAGAAGAAGGAACTTCTTCTCTAAACTTTCAAATCGAACCGAGTCGACTCGCTGAGCGACTCCCTGAGCCAACTCATGTTCAGGTTTGGGCTTGTGTGGAGCCTATAGTTCATCAGGTGAGTGATTCATCCCACGTAACTTTCTTGTTAATGTTCTTTAGTGTTCTTCCTTGTTAGGTGCAAGACTACTTTTCTAGTTAGGATTTTAGGCGTACCTTAATACTCTCTCCCTTATCATGGCATCATAAGTACATGATTAATCTATCTAAGTTTCTCTTTTAACTAGGTTCTTAGGATTTTACTTTATTATTTCATGTAATTATGGATCCTAGGTAAGGGATCCAACTACTTCCTATCCTATATCCATAACAGTTTATCAGTTATCCTTTTCCTATTTAATTAATCTTCTCAAGTTTTCCGTTTCAATGTACATGTTAGAATTCCACGACAATTCGATTTAGGATTTGTTACATATGACGTAACCAACATGCAACACTAAATACATGTAGTATTCTCAAGAGTCCCTGTGACATCATTCTCAAACTTCCCGATAAACAACGACTTAGGGTTCGACAGTATACAATACATAACCCTTGAAACAATGTTAGCCTGTCAACATTCTAAACCTTACACGATGACCTCCTCAAACTCCTCGATTGACAATAATTAAAGTAAGATAAAGAATTACCTAAGTGAAGATAACACATGCATGTTGTGATTGGACTTGAATATTGATATGCATCGTATGCTTGATGAATGCTTCCATAAACATATACATGTGCATATATTTTTACACCGCGACAGAACAGGAGCATGGTTGATTTGACTCCTGGCGTGCATGGTTGATTTGCCGCCTCGCTGTACCGGTTAGGTGAGCATGGTTGATTTGCGACAGGTTCCTAATGTTCAGTGGCAGCGAGTTCTGGTCGTTTCACTTATTGAGCATGGTTGATTTGCTCGGTTGGATCAGTGGTGCATGGTTGATTTGCCCACTGGCGTGCATGGTTGATTTGCCGCCTCGTTGTACCGGTTAGGTGAGCATGGTTGATTTGCGACAGGTTCCTAATGTTCAGTGGCAACGAGTTCCTAGACGTTTATTGCTCTCACACCTATCATAACATACATGACATCATTATAATCATGTTTCATTCATAATAAACGTAAAGTGTGTTAATCATCACCAAAGCCTTGTGTAATCGTATAATTCTAGTTGTCGGTATTTTACATCCTATCTCTTATTAACTGGAATATTAACTGTGATGGAAATGACCTCACTGGGCTTTTAGCTCACCAAATCACCACAGTTCTTGCAGGTTTTCAGGAAGGAAAAGACGTAGACAGAGCAGAGTATTCAGATGGTCACGTGTTACGCAAACACCAACTGTAGTTGATTTATCTTGAAAAATTCAATGTAATAAGATATTAGTGGAAAAGAAATTTTATGTTTGGGATTTATTTTAGTTATGCGATGTGTGGAATGGAATTTCAAGGAATCTATGCCCGAATTTTCAATTCACACCCTGGAACTCGGGCTTGGGTTATTGTACTCGGGTTTCGAATTTCGGGGCGTTACAGTTTGGTATCAGAGAGAGATTTCGAGAATTCCAAAGTGCCTAGGGTTAGGGCTAGCACCTAGTGAACTTGGGGTTAGAGTCATGATGTCTAGTAAAGTCTTAGCTAGGACCTTTCTTAAAAAGTGAAGTGGTAGTTTGATTGATGACAGTTATAGATAGGTTAAACATGAAAGATCATTTAGGGTATCGAAGCTTAGGCTTTAGATTCTTTTGAAGGTCTAGGTATATATACGTTACACTAGGGTTTATATATGGGTCATAGGGAACCTGATAATAGTTTTGGGCGGTATACTTTAAGAAATTTGAAGTAGGGTCTATAGATGAACATAAGAAAGTGCTGTAGAGGACTGGATAATAGGATAGCTGGTAGACACATAGAAATGGGTGCGCCATGTATGATTTTGTTTCTATTATACTTGATGTTTGTTTTTGTTTTATTGATGATTGTTTTGGTTGTAAGGTTGTCAATTGCTTGCTCCTACATAAGTTTGTTGTTGTACTGCGACCTTTGTTTTGCTAGCGTCGTTGCTTGTTGGGTCATGTCTGTAATGTTGAGGTTAGGGTGTCTGTTGGTTTTGGTCTGTGATGTTTCTTTTGTTTGGACTATTCGTTTTGCTTGCTTCATTGCTTGTACTATTATTGATTGCCTAGGTTGTGATGTTTTCATTGCTTGAATGTTTTGTTGATTTTCTTGCCCCTTTCATTGGTAGCATACGGTTAGGCACAATAGAGTGTAAAATAGAAATTAGGTCGTGGGAGTATTTCGAATTTCGAGGACGAAATTCCTATAAGGGGGGTAGATTGTAAGAACTTGAAGTCATATAAGTCATTACATACACTTGTGAGCACTTAAACCCACGACTTGTAGGGCATAGACACACCGTAGCATTCGTCTTTTAGTTTAGTGGGTTTGTTTGAATTTCGAGGACGAAATTTTGTATAAGGGTGGTAGAATGTAATATCCCGAAAATTTAGTACACGAGTAGGTACACGAGTGTTATAGTTCACACGTTAGAATTTAAATTTTAGGCCGCGTCGTTCATACGCATACACACACGCCACACTTTTATACGTATTCTGACACTTTTAAGACTTTAAAAACTTAGTGTATTTAATTAAGTCAATAGACGGACCGTTAGAATGATCTATCATTGCTAGATAGGAATATCTAACCGTCCACCTCGATTTTGAACAAGCCGATCATAGTAAACTAAACTCCTTGATCTCCATGGCTGCTCATACACGAATCAATTTAACATTCTGATCCGTTCATCTTATTTATCATACACTGATATGCTTAACTGACCGTCAAAACTGTGATCTGATGAAATTTCATGAGTGGACAAGTCATTAAAATCTGTCGATGTATATGTCTCACCAATAGGCCACCCAAAGACCATATTATGAATATCAGTTTAAGAAACTGACCGTGCAATAACTCATAATTATGCTTAAGAACATAAACATCTAATCAGAAAAAAATTAGCCTTTCATATAACAATCCATCGAATTCGCATCCGCTAATTGGGCCACCCAAATAACAAACCGAACCGACCATTTCGAAGATCATAGGATATATACCAAGGCTACCGGTTAAATTTTCTATTGTATATGTACAAATGTCACTTTGGATCACCGAGTGTGATGGATCACTAAAAAGGCATCTTGGTCATCTGTAAGAGATCAAGGCCCAAACTTAACCTGTATAAAGAGTGCGAAAAATGACAGGCCTTGGTGAAATTTCACCGAAAATTGACAGTGTACGCGATCGCTACAGGTGGTGGAAGTTAAAACCAAAGAAAAGGATAAACTTGGTATTTTCCATATTACGTATGTGAGAGAAACATGCAGTGGTTAATTGGTTTTCACGTGGGATATTATAAACATGTTTTTGTGAAGTGTGGCCCACCCAAGACTCGGATCTACCTCATTTTTGGTGTCATGCCTTAAAATCATGTGGCCTACCTGATGAGTGGAGTGGATTTTGCATATACATCAGAGTGGGTCCCACGTGCACAACGTGCAACAAGAACTTTCGGTCAACATGCGTTGACCGCGTGCGTTGCAAGCCACGGACGGAAGTCCGTCTTCTTCTCCTTCTCTGCAGCGACAGCGCTGCCGCTGCCGCCATTGACAGCTTGCACCGTCTATCACGGTGGACCTCACCAGTTAATCCATTCCGTCCATCTGGTGCGCGCCCCACCTAGACCTAAGTGGGTGGTGGAATAGAAGTATTTGGTCGATGGTACGGCCTACTTCAACCTTCCAAAAAAACGTAGAACATTCTAGAATTGCCAAGATCTTCGGTCCTACCTCGCATGGGTAGCCGGATCTTCTTAGATAGCACCGTGTGGACCCCACCTAGCTTCCCAACGAGCCCCACATGCAAAGGAGTTCCAGAAACGGTAGGTTTTCTTCTCCAACTCGAACCGGGATTCCCCTTGTACATCCGCGCCTTCGCCGTTTCTCCACCGCCCTAGGTAGTTATATAAGGTCCCCTCCATCTAACCTTACCATCTAAGAAGCTCCAGGGTGAGAGAGAAGCTGTAAGAAAGAGAGAGAGTGTGTGGGGCGTTAGAGAGAGAGAGAGAAACGAGGGAGAGAAAGATGCGGTGAGAGAGAGAGAGAGAGAGAGAGAGAGAGAGAGGGAGGTAGTGAGCCCTGGGCTATTGTTGCTGTGGGGACAGCATCCCAGTCAGCCAGGGAGAAGAATAGAAGAAAAAAAGAGAAGAAGAAAGGAGGAAGAAAAAGGAGAAAGAAAGAGAAAAGAAGAAGGAACTTCTTCTCTAAACTTTCAAATCGAACCGAGTCGACTCGCTGAGCGACTCCCTGAGCCAACTCATGTTCAGGTTTGGGCTTGTGTGGAGCCTATAGTTCATCAGGTGAGTGATTCATCCCACGTAACTTTCTTGTTAATGTTCTTTAGTGTTCTTCCTTGTTAGGTGCAAGACTACTTTTCTAGTTAGGATTTTAGGCGTACCTTAATACTCTCTCCCTTATCATGGCATCATAAGTACATGATTAATCTATCTAAGTTTCTCTTTTAACTAGGTTCTTAGGATTTTACTTTATTATTTCATGTAATTATGGATCCTAGGTAAGGGATCCAACTACTTCCTATCCTATATCCATAACAGTTTATCAGTTATCCTTTTCCTATTTAATTAATCTTCTCAAGTTTTCCGTTTCAATGTACATGTTAGAATTCCACGACAATTCGATTTAGGATTTGTTACATATGACGTAACCAACATGCAACACTAAATACATGTAGTATTCTCAAGAGTCCCTGTGACATCATTCTCAAACTTCCCGATAAACAACGACTTAGGGTTCGACAGTATACAATACATAACCCTTGAAACAATGTTAGCCTGTCAACATTCTAAACCTTACACGATGACCTCCTCAAACTCCTCGATTGACAATAATTAAAGTAAGATAAAGAATTACCTAAGTGAAGATAACACATGCATGTTGTGATTGGACTTGAATATTGATATGCATCGTATGCTTGATGAATGCTTCCATAAACATATACATGTGCATATATTTTTACACCGCGACAGAACAGGAGCATGGTTGATTTGACTCCTGGCGTGCATGGTTGATTTGCCGCCTCGCTGTACCGGTTAGGTGAGCATGGTTGATTTGCGACAGGTTCCTAATGTTCAGTGGCAGCGAGTTCTGGTCGTTTCACTTATTGAGCATGGTTGATTTGCTCGGTTGGATCAGTGGTGCATGGTTGATTTGCCCACTGGCGTGCATGGTTGATTTGCCGCCTCGTTGTACCGGTTAGGTGAGCATGGTTGATTTGCGACAGGTTCCTAATGTTCAGTGGCAACGAGTTCCTAGACGTTTATTGCTCTCACACCTATCATAACATACATGACATCATTATAATCATGTTTCATTCATAATAAACGTAAAGTGTGTTAATCATCACCAAAGCCTTGTGTAATCGTATAATTCTAGTTGTCGGTATTTTACATCCTATCTCTTATTAACTGGAATATTAACTGTGATGGAAATGACCTCACTGGGCTTTTAGCTCACCAAATCACCACAGTTCTTGCAGGTTTTCAGGAAGGAAAAGACGTAGACAGAGCAGAGTATTCAGATGGTCACGTGTTACGCAAACACCAACTGTAGTTGATTTATCTTGAAAAATTCAATGTAATAAGATATTAGTGGAAAAGAAATTTTATGTTTGGGATTTATTTTAGTTATGCGATGTGTGGAATGGAATTTCAAGGAATCTATGCCCGAATTTTCAATTCACACCCTGGAACTCGGGCTTGGGTTATTGTACTCGGGTTTCGAATTTCGGGGCGTTACAGTTTGGTATCAGAGAGAGATTTCGAGAATTCCAAAGTGCCTAGGGTTAGGGCTAGCACCTAGTGAACTTGGGGTTAGAGTCATGATGTCTAGTAAAGTCTTAGCTAGGACCTTTCTTAAAAAGTGAAGTGGTAGTTTGATTGATGACAGTTATAGATAGGTTAAACATGAAAGATCATTTAGGGTATCGAAGCTTAGGCTTTAGATTCTTTTGAAGGTCTAGGTATATATACGTTACACTAGGGTTTATATATGGGTCATAGGGAACCTGATAATAGTTTTGGGCGGTATACTTTAAGAAATTTGAAGTAGGGTCTATAGATGAACATAAGAAAGTGCTGTAGAGGACTGGATAATAGGATAGCTGGTAGACACATAGAAATGGGTGCGCCATGTATGATTTTGTTTCTATTATACTTGATGTTTGTTTTTGTTTTATTGATGATTGTTTTGGTTGTAAGGTTGTCAATTGCTTGCTCCTACATAAGTTTGTTGTTGTACTGCGACCTTTGTTTTGCTAGCGTCGTTGCTTGTTGGGTCATGTCTGTAATGTTGAGGTTAGGGTGTCTGTTGGTTTTGGTCTGTGATGTTTCTTTTGTTTGGACTATTCGTTTTGCTTGCTTCATTGCTTGTACTATTATTGATTGCCTAGGTTGTGATGTTTTCATTGCTTGAATGTTTTGTTGATTTTCTTGCCCCTTTCATTGGTAGCATACGGTTAGGCACAATAGAGTGTAAAATAGAAATTAGGTCGTGGGAGTATTTCGAATTTCGAGGACGAAATTCCTATAAGGGGGGTAGATTGTAAGAACTTGAAGTCATATAAGTCATTACATACACTTGTGAGCACTTAAACCCACGACTTGTAGGGCATAGACACACCGTAGCATTCGTCTTTTAGTTTAGTGGGTTTGTTTGAATTTCGAGGACGAAATTTTGTATAAGGGTGGTAGAATGTAATATCCCGAAAATTTAGTACACGAGTAGGTACACGAGTGTTATAGTTCACACGTTAGAATTTAAATTTTAGGCCGCGTCGTTCATACGCATACACACACGCCACACTTTTATACGTATTCTGACACTTTTAAGACTTTAAAAACTTAGTGTATTTAATTAAGTCAATAGACGGACCGTTAGAATGATCTATCATTGCTAGATAGGAATATCTAACCGTCCACCTCGATTTTGAACAAGCCGATCATAGTAAACTAAACTCCTTGATCTCCATGGCTGCTCATACACGAATCAATTTAACATTCTGATCCGTTCATCTTATTTATCATACACTGATATGCTTAACTGACCGTCAAAACTGTGATCTGATGAAATTTCATGAGTGGACAAGTCATTAAAATCTGTCGATGTATATGTCTCACCAATAGGCCACCCAAAGACCATATTATGAATATCAGTTTAAGAAACTGACCGTGCAATAACTCATAATTATGCTTAAGAACATAAACATCTAATCAGAAAAAAATTAGCCTTTCATATAACAATCCATCGAATTCGCATCCGCTAATTGGGCCACCCAAATAACAAACCGAACCGACCATTTCGAAGATCATAGGATATATACCAAGGCTACCGGTTAAATTTTCTATTGTATATGTACAAATGTCACTTTGGATCACCGAGTGTGATGGATCACTAAAAAGGCATCTTGGTCATCTGTAAGAGATCAAGGCCCAAACTTAACCTGTATAAAGAGTGCGAAAAATGACAGGCCTTGGTGAAATTTCACCGAAAATTGACAGTGTACGCGATCGCTACAGGTGGTGGAAGTTAAAACCAAAGAAAAGGATAAACTTGGTATTTTCCATATTACGTATGTGAGAGAAACATGCAGTGGTTAATTGGTTTTCACGTGGGATATTATAAACATGTTTTTGTGAAGTGTGGCCCACCCAAGACTCGGATCTACCTCATTTTTGGTGTCATGCCTTAAAATCATGTGGCCTACCTGATGAGTGGAGTGGATTTTGCATATACATCAGAGTGGGTCCCACGTGCACAACGTGCAACAAGAACTTTCGGTCAACATGCGTTGACCGCGTGCGTTGCAAGCCACGGACGGAAGTCCGTCTTCTTCTCCTTCTCTGCAGCGACAGCGCTGCCGCTGCCGCCATTGACAGCTTGCACCGTCTATCACGGTGGACCTCACCAGTTAATCCATTCCGTCCATCTGGTGCGCGCCCCACCTAGACCTAAGTGGGTGGTGGAATAGAAGTATTTGGTCGATGGTACGGCCTACTTCAACCTTCCAAAAAAACGTAGAACATTCTAGAATTGCCAAGATCTTCGGTCCTACCTCGCATGGGTAGCCGGATCTTCTTAGATAGCACCGTGTGGACCCCACCTAGCTTCCCAACGAGCCCCACATGCAAAGGAGTTCCAGAAACGGTAGGTTTTCTTCTCCAACTCGAACCGGGATTCCCCTTGTACATCCGCGCCTTCGCCGTTTCTCCACCGCCCTAGGTAGTTATATAAGGTCCCCTCCATCTAACCTTACCATCTAAGAAGCTCCAGGGTGAGAGAGAAGCTGTAAGAAAGAGAGAGAGTGTGTGGGGCGTTAGAGAGAGAGAGAGAAACGAGGGAGAGAAAGATGCGGAGAGAGAGAGAGAGAGAGAGAGAGAGAGAGAGGGAGGTAGTGAGCCCTGGGCTATTGTTGCTGTGGGGACAGCATCCCAGTCAGCCAGGGAGAAGAATAGAAGAAAAAAAGAGAAGAAGAAAGGAGGAAGAAAAAGGAGAAAGAAAGAGAAAAGAAGAAGGAACTTCTTCTCTAAACTTTCAAATCGAACCGAGTCGACTCGCTGAGCGACTCCCTGAGCCAACTCATGTTCAGGTTTGGGCTTGTGTGGAGCCTATAGTTCATCAGGTGAGTGATTCATCCCACGTAACTTTCTTGTTAATGTTCTTTAGTGTTCTTCCTTGTTAGGTGCAAGACTACTTTTCTAGTTAGGATTTTAGGCGTACCTTAATACTCTCTCCCTTATCATGGCATCATAAGTACATGATTAATCTATCTAAGTTTCTCTTTTAACTAGGTTCTTAGGATTTTACTTTATTATTTCATGTAATTATGGATCCTAGGTAAGGGATCCAACTACTTCCTATCTCTATATCCATAACAGTTTATCAGTTATCCTTTTCCTATTTAATTAATCTTCTCAAGTTTTCCGTTTCAATGTACATGTTAGAATTCCACGACAATTCGATTTAGGATTTGTTACATATGACGTAACCAACATGCAACACTAAATACATGTAGTATTCTCAAGAGTCCCTGTGACATCATTCTCAAACTTCCCGATAAACAACGACTTAGGGTTCGACAGTATACAATACATAACCCTTGAAACAATGTTAGCCTGTCAACATTCTAAACCTTACACGATGACCTCCTCAAACTCCTCGATTGACAATAATTAAAGTAAGATAAAGAATTACCTAAGTGAAGATAACACATGCATGTTGTGATTGGACTTGAATATTGATATGCATCGTATGCTTGATGAATGCTTCCATAAACATATACATGTGCATATATTTTTACACCGCGACAGAACAGGAGCATGGTTGATTTGACTCCTGGCGTGCATGGTTGATTTGCCGCCTCGCTGTACCGGTTAGGTGAGCATGGTTGATTTGCGACAGGTTCCTAATGTTCAGTGGCAGCGAGTTCTGGTCGTTTCACTTATTGAGCATGGTTGATTTGCTCGGTTGGATCAGTGGTGCATGGTTGATTTGCCCACTGGCGTGCATGGTTGATTTGCCGCCTCGTTGTACCGGTTAGGTGAGCATGGTTGATTTGCGACAGGTTCCTAATGTTCAGTGGCAACGAGTTCCTAGACGTTTATTGCTCTCACACCTATCATAACATACATGACATCATTATAATCATGTTTCATTCATAATAAACGTAAAGTGTGTTAATCATCACCAAAGCCTTGTGTAATCGTATAATTCTAGTTGTCGGTATTTTACATCCTATCTCTTATTAACTGGAATATTAACTGTGATGGAAATGACCTCACTGGGCTTTTAGCTCACCAAATCACCACAGTTCTTGCAGGTTTTCAGGAAGGAAAAGACGTAGACAGAGCAGAGTATTCAGATGGTCACGTGTTACGCAAACACCAACTGTAGTTGATTTATCTTGAAAAATTCAATGTAATAAGATATTAGTAGAAAAGAAATTTTATGTTTGGGATTTATTTTAGTTATGCGATGTGTGGAATGGAATTTCAAGGAATCTATGCCCGAATTTTCAATTCACACCCTGGAACTCGGGCTTGGGTTATTGTACTCGGGTTTCGAATTTCGGTGCGTTACAAGCTTAGTCTAGCCAGAGTCCAAGCCTCTTAAGCCATTTAAGTGCTAATCTAAGCCACTCGATCTAGCCTTTGTGACACAACCGTTTATCCAACCATTTGATCATAATCAACTCCATCTAATTCATAATGCATGCAATAATTTACGTCCGTACATTTCATCTCTCATTTTGAGAGGCAATCTTTCATGACATTTATAAATAGAAATTATTTAAATAATATTTAAACAAGCACAAATTAATCAATATCACATATTGCATCCATCACACAACTTACTTAATTAAAATGACTAGGAAACGTGTTGGGATGTACTCACCTGTTGATAGTGGCGATTACTTTGTTAATTGTGTCACGTCCTGAGTAGAATCGGTCCTGAATCTACAATAAATGTAATTTATATTTATAAACCACCAATCTAACCTTAATATACTTATTTTCAATTTGGATTATACTTTATTGAGTTTTGGTTCCTTAATGGACGGTCCAGATTTGATTATTGTGACCCACGTTTCCAAAAGGAATGGCCCCTTTTACAATTTTCTGATGGTACGGCCCACTTGACTGGTGGTCATCCTATACTTGGTCACAAGTTCCCCAATGGTACACTACCAAATATGATTGATTATATTTTGCAAGGATTTTGTCGTAGGATATCCTAAAATGGTCCATTTATGATAATCCATACCGTACCTCCCCACTATTTCACTTGGCATGGCCCACCTGGAACTCTGATTGGGCTGATTTTTTTTCACAAGACTAATAATTCATTACTCCAGAGATTGGGTGGATTGGATTTTTCAAAAACTACACAGTGGGGCCCACAAGCTCCTAACCAGTGGACAGGTGTTGTCCCCACTGGTTATATTTATAAATGTCATGAAAGATTGCCCCAAATGGTCCCCATCAATCGTGATCACCTATTCAAGGGTTAAGATAAAGATAAGGTCCCTAGATCCGTACAATGAACGGACGGACGATCCGACCCGTTCATTGGCTGGATCTGGCCTACTTAAATAAAATAAAAGAACACCTACTTGATCTAGCCGCAAGATCCCTCTATTCCTCCTTCCTTCTCTCCTTTCCTTTCCTTTCTTTTACGATGGATGAAAACCATCTCGTTCTTTCTCTTTTTAAAGAGACGTTCGTTGGAGATTTGTTGCGGATAAGATGGGTTGGTTGAGATAAGATAAGATTAATTTTGAATTTCAAAATTCGTATTTAAAGCAAAAAAAGAAAATTAAATTCTTGTTAGTGATAGGACTCGATACCTGGTCTTCCCTCTCGCTTAAGAGGGCTTTAACCAATCAGTCCATGCTTTTCTTTTCTTTATCATCTTAAATTTATTTAGCTAAACCCATTTTTGCTCCTAAAAGAAAATTTTTCCTACCGAAATTTTAGGGTCGTTACATTCTACCCCCCTAATAAAAATTTCGTCCTCGAAATTTACCTGGGTTCTTATTCGAATAGCAGAGGATATTTTTCGCGAATTTCCGACTCTTGCTCCCATGATGCTTCTTCTGTTCCATGATGGTTCCACAGCACTTTAACTAACAGCACAGTCTTGTTTCGTAGTACATGCTCCTTCCGGTCCAAGATACGAGTCGGCTTTTCTACATAAGAGACGTCTTCTTGAAGTTCCAGGTCTTGCCAATCCATAGTATGCGAAGCATCTCTTTCATACTTTCGTAGCATAGACACATGGAATACATTGTGAACACTTGCAAGTTGAGGTGGTAACGCAAGTTTGTACTCTGCAGCTCCTATTCGTTCTATAATCTGGAATGGACCGATAAAACGGGGAGCTAGTTTGCCTTTCTTTCCGAATCGCATTAATCCCTTCATTGGTGAAACTTTGAGAAAAACATGATCTCCTTCCTGAAAATGTAAGTCTCGTCTTCTGTTGTCTGCATAACTCTTTTGACGGCTTTGAGCTGCTAATAGACGCTTCCGAATGAGTTCAACCTTTACTGAAGCTTCCTGAATAATGTCGGGACCGATCAAATTCTTCTCCCCCACTTCTGTCCAGCAATTAGGTGCTCGGCAAGGTCGCCCATATAATGCTTCGTACGGTGCCATACAAATACTAGCTTGATAGCTGTTGTTGTAGGCGAACTCAGCAAAATGCAGATTATCGTCCCAACTGCCTTTGAAATCGAGAGCACATGCACGTAACAAGTCTTCGAGTATCTGGTTCACCCTTTCTGTCTGCCCATTTGATTGTGGATGATAAGCTGTACTAAAGTCCAAAGTCGTACCCATGGCTTCTTGTAAACTTGTCCAGAACCGTGATGTGAATCGAGGGTCACGATCTGAGACAATGGAACTTGGTACACCATGCAACCGTACGACTTCTTTGATGTATAGTCTGGCCAAGACATCCATCGAATAATTTATTCGAATGGGAATGAAATGAGCCGATTTCGTTAATCGATCAACAATCACCCAAATCGAATCGTGCTTCTTCTGAGTCACGGGTAGCCCAACTATAAAGTCCATGGATATACAATCCCACTTCCATTCAGGTATCTTCAACGGCTGAAGAAGTCCGGACGGATTTTGATGATCAGCCTTCACCTGCTGACAGATAAAACACCGTGACACGTATTCTGCGATATCCTTCTTCAAATTTGGCCACCAATACAGCTGCTTCACGTTTTGGTACATCTTTGTACTCCCAGGGTGAATCGTGAACTTTGTTCGGTGAGCTGTCTTCAGAATTTCTTCTTTTAATTCAGGTACATTCGGTACGCATAGTCGATTACGATACCGAATACCTTTGTCTTCCCATATCTTCCATTCAGAAGCTTCTTTCCCTTGATGTTTAACTATCACTTGTTGTAACCATTCACTACTTCCTTGGGCTTCTATGATCCTGTCAGTTAAGGTTGGTCTTATCCTGAGATTTTCCAATCGAACACACTCATGATCACGGAATAATAATTCTACATCGAATTCCTTTGCATCATCAAGCATTTTCCATTCGTGAACCATGAGATTTGCCATGATTTGCTGCTTATATTGCTTCCTGCTGAGAGCGTCTGCTACTAAATTTGCCTTTCCAGGGTGATATAATAATTCGAAATCGTAATCTTTCAGAAATTCCACCCACCTTCGCTGTCTCATATTTAGCTCCTTCTGAGAGAACAAATATCGTAGGCTTTTATGATCGGTGAATAAATCAAACCGCTCGCCATACAAATAATGCCTCCAAATCTTTAAGGCGAATACAATAGCGGCTAATTCCAAATCATGTGTAGGATAATTACGTTCATGATTCTTTAATTGCCTTGACGCATATGCTATCACCTTGCCTTCTTGCATTAAAACGCAACCTAGGCCTAGAATAGATGCATCGGTATAGAGTATAAACTTCGCACCCTCTTGTGGAAGGGTAAGAACAGGGGCAGTAGTTAGAAGTCTTTTCAACTCCTGAAATGCTTCTTCACAGCTTTCGGTCCATATAAAAGGTACACCCTTCCGAGTCAAGCTGGTTAACGAGCCAGAAATTTTGGAGAAGTCTTTAATGAATCTCCGGTAATATCCAGCCAGACCAAGGAAACTTCGTATTTCCGACACATTAGTGGGTTGTTCCCATTTGACTACTGCTTCAATCTTTGCCGGGTCCACTGCTACTCCTTCTCTGGAGATAACATGGCCGAGGAATTGAACTTTCTCTGCCCAGAATTCACACTTCGAAAATTTTGCATACAGTTGGTTATCCTTCAGAACTTGCAATGCTGTCCTCAAATGCGTCTCATGCTCTCTACTAGTCTTCGAGTAAATTAATATATCATCGATAAATACGATAACGAACTGATCTAGATATGGCTGGAATATTCTGTTCATCAAATCCATAAACACGGCTGGGGCATTGGTCAACCCAAAAGGCATAACCAAAAATTCATAATGCCCATATCGTGTTCGGAACGCCTTCTTGTATATATCTGCTTCCTTAATTCGTAGCTGATGATATCCCGACCTTAAATCGATTTTAGAGAAATAACAAGCACCCTTCAACTGATCGAATAAATCGTCGATACGAGGTAATGGATATTTGTTCTTGATGGTCACCTCATTCAGCCGACGGTAGTCAATACATAATCGCATACTACCATCCTTCTTCTTTACAAAAATTACTGGCGCACCCCACGGGGATGTGCTAGGTCTTATGAAACCTTGTTTTGTTAATTCACCCAGCTGATCTTTCAACTCCTTTAATTCCATTGTCGACATTCGGTATGGCTGAATAGAGATTGGTGCAGTACCTGGTAAGAGATCGATACCGAAATCGACGTCCCGTCGAGGTGGTAATCCAGGAATGTCCTGAAAAACCTCGGGATACTCACTCGCCACCGGAATTTGATCCAAGGTCTGCTCTTGTGACTCACCTTCCTTTAGCACCATGATATGTATAAATTCTTTACCCTTCTCTATGACCTGCATTTGGAATGGTTCTTTGCCAGGAATAGAAAAAGTAACTGACTTATCATGACAATCTATTTTAGCTCGATTCGAGGTAAGCCAGTCCATACCTAGGATTACATCATACCCTGGCATGTCCATCACAATCAAATCTGCTGGCATAAGTACACCACCAATATTGAGTTGACATGCTCTACACACTTGTTTCAAGACTACTGCCTTTCCTATAGGTGTCTCAACTGAGATTGTTTTTCTAAGGTGTTCTGGTTTAAGGCCTAAGTGTTCCACTACAGTAGTTGATATGAAAGATAAGCTAGCACCAGAGTCGAAAAGAATAGTAACAGATTTATCACGAACATTTGCCATACCTTCCACCACATTGTTGTCCACCTCTGGCTCAGCAGTTGGTGCAATCGCATATACTTTTCCTTGCATAGGTTGTTGTTTAAATTGCTGTCCTCCTCGATTCTGAGAAGTCGTAGGTCGAGCTGGCTGCTGGGGCCGATTTTGTTGGAACTGTTGCGGCCTGGGAGGTAACAACTTTGAAGATTGAGGATAGGGATTTGCTGACCGCGATGCCTGAGATGTCATGCCTGACTGTTGAGTTGTAGCAGGGAACTGCGCACGGGAAGGTAAGGAAGGTAGTAAACCCATGTCGCGAAGTCGAGTCCGACAGTGTATTGCTTTGTGTCCATACTTATTGCAGTGAGCACAGTTTCCAGCAAAGAACTGGTCTTGATTGTTCGCCACGAAAGTTGGTACATTAACCCTTTGCCTCTTCTCTAATGATTGCTGCTGACTTGGTGCAGACCTAGACTGACTTCCAGTTATTTGAGTGCGAGATTTCTGGAACCGTTCATTATCCATTTCAGCCTTGAACGCTTTGTCCACTATCTCAGCATAGCTTTTAATAGTGTCGGTGCAGAATTTTGTTCGAATATTCTGACGAAGTCCTTCATCAAACTTAGAGATTTTATATTCTTCATCTTCCAAGATTTTCGGAACATATCTGGACAATTCTGCAAACTTAGCCTCATACTGAGCCACAGTCATTGAGCCTTGTTCTAACTTAGTGAACTCGGCCATTTTCTGATTTCTGTAGGCCCGAGGAAAATACTTCTCACGAAATTTCTTCTCAAACTCTGCCCATGTCCACTCATGATTAGCTTCCACCACCCGCTTTGCCGCACGCCACCAAACATCTGCTTCGCCTTGGAGGATGAATGAGGCCAATCGAACCTTTTGATTATCAGGGCAGTTCATTGCTTCTAATACCTTCTCTACTTGGACCAACCAATCCTCCGCTATAGTTGGATTTGTGGCGCCCTGAAACACCGGAGGCCTGAGTTTGGTGAACTTCTCCAGCAAGTCCACCTCTCGTGGTTGTTCCGATCTTATTGGCATTGTCTGTCGATTTCCACGTGGTGCTTGAGTCATGTCAGCCCATTGTGCAGCAAACTGTTCCTGTTGTTGTTTCATCATTGCCGCCATTTGGTGAAGTAATCCGAATGCTGCATCCAAGGGTTGAATGTTGGGTCCCGTAGGATTCGCCTGCGTTGTCCTAGGAGACAATGGTAACCGAGTACTGGGCCCCGCTTCATTTTGATTTGCTGCCGGTAGAGGTGGTGCAAGATTCTGTTGTTCCTCAAAGTTTTTCTTCTTCCTCCATATAATTTTCATCTTGTTCTCTATTTGACGCCTCTTCTTCTACCACCACTGTAGGATTCACTACTGGTCCTTGGGCCACAGTTACACTTGTTGATGGTCCTATATCACGAAGGCTTTTTGATTTCCTAGGAGCCATAATCACCTAAGAGGAATAACGAAATTTAGTCCCCATGAGCCACTAAGGGGTTTATATATTTTTTTACAAATTTTATATTAAACTAAACTTACCCAGCTACGATCAGGCCTTTAAATCACACTGATCGGAGTTGTATATTAATAGATATGAATTTTACAAAAATCAATAATTCTGATGGACATTGCTGTCCAGCAGGTTTTGTGTGTTATAAAATCATCTAACAATACCTAATTGCTATAAAATGATCTATAATTCCATTATCAATAACAATAAGCACTTTGAGTCTATATTGGACTTCAGATGAGCAGTACTTTTCATTTTTATTTATTTATTTATTTATTTTTATTTTTTTTATCCCTAATTTTGATTTCTAAGTTCTCTATATTTACCCCGATCATTTAGGGAATGTCCTAAGTTTGTTTTCTAATTTTCAGGGGTCTACCATTTATGTAGAAAAGTGGGGTCATAACCTACAGGTCAACTAGGTTTTTAAGAAAAGCCTCTCTCTGATACCATTCTGTCACGCCCCAAAATCCGGACTCAGAGTGTGCACCCTCCGGCCCAGTTTACGGGGTATAACTGGTGTACTAAGTGCATTTATAACGTTAAACAACTTTAAGAGGCATAAAATGATGAAATACTAAGTTCTCATTTATTCATGAAGTATTCAACTATAAACTAAGTCCACCCATTTGGGACTTTATTAAATGTCTACTAATTATTGAAAATAATAAAATAAAAGAAACTAGTCTAAACGTCTTGGTTCAGGGCCGCCACTTCTTCCTCAGTTAAATTAGGCCAGTAGTCCTGCGGTTCCTCTAGTGGTCCCATCTCATTATCAGGGGCATTCTCTGAAGGTTCAACGTCCACATCATCTGTATATTTTTAATCCACAACGTCAGCTGGAAAGCCCAGTGAGTAACCCAATACGGTTCACATGCATTTCAATTAAACAGGATAAACACATGCCATCAAATATAGGTAACATATAATTAATGCAATAATGAATGAAATGATGCATCAAGTGGGCATATATACAGTCTTCCACTTGCTTCGATTGGATCCCATCAATCGGCTCCCCCTTCCTTGTAGGGCGGACTTCCACATATTAGTGGGCTTCCAGGATGGTCCCTGGGTAACCGGGTACTTAAGTACCTACCGGTCTTCCAGAGTCGAACTCCAGGCACAATAATTCATAATGCATGCAATAATTTACGTCCGTACATTTCATCTCTCATTTTGAGAGGCAATCTTTCATGACATTTATAAATAGAAATTATTTAAATAATAAATGTAACGACCCTAAAATTTCGGTAGGAAAAATTTTCTTTTAGGAGCAAAAATGGGTTTAGCTAAATAAATTTAAGATGATAAAGAAAAGAAAAGCATGGACTGATTGGTTAAAGCCCTCTTAAGCGAGAGGGAAGACCAGGTATCGAGTCCTATCACTAACAAGAATTTAATTTTCTTTTTTTGCTTTAAATACGAATTTTGAAATTCAAAATTAATCTTATCTTATCTCAACCAACCCATCTTATCCGCAACAAATCTCCAACGAACGTCTCTTTAAAAAGAGAAAGAACGAGATGGTTTTCATCCATCGTAAAAGAAGGAAAGGAAAGGAGAGAAGGAAGGAGGAATAGAGGGTA